>CM053140.1:210305322-211555322 GCA_028571685.1 Heterohyrax brucei
ATCACTTTCTTTCCTTCAAGTTGAAATCATTTATCAAAAATAAAAGCAGAGAATATTCTAGTGGTGCCTGTTACTCTATTCTTTGGTTTGAATTGCAGGTCTGCAGTCTTAATCATGATGCAGTCTTGGTTAATCTATTTGTTTTTATGAATTTGCTTTGTCTCTTGTAAGAAATGAATAATAATATTTATCTAATTATCTGACTTTCATGAATGCTCAGGACAATGAATGTAAAGGGTCTACTACAGAGCAGAGAATGTGCTAGACACTTTACCAGTGACAGCTCTTAGGGATTATGTTAGCAGACTCCCTTAAGAAACATGTTCTGAAATCTTTAAAAATGATAAACCAGTCATTTTACAAACAGGACTTCAGCCTACTTATCCCAGAGTGTCAGTAATAAAGAAGACACATGGGATGCAGTCCTTGGGACTATTATATTGTGCATGCAGAACAAAACCCAAACCCTTGGTATTGAGTCATTTCTCACCCACAGCAGCCCTAAAAGACAGGGTGGAACTGCCCCACGTGGCTTCCAAGGAGTGCCTGGTGGATTCCAACTGCCAACCTTAACCACTACACCACCAGGGTTTCCTATTGAGGGTAAGGGTGGTGGAGAAGACAGTTTCCCTGCTGTATGGATTCAATCATGTCCTCTTAAAATTATACGAATCAATTTGGTTAGGCCATGATTCCCAGTATTGTGTGATTATACGCTATGTTGTCATCCGATCTGATTTTTCTTTGTGTTGTAAATCCTACCTTCATGATGGTTATTAGGCAGGATTAGAGGCAGTTATGTTAATGTGGCAGGACTCAGTCTACAAGATTAGATTGTGTCTTAAACCAATCTCTCTTGAGATATAAAAGATAAGTGAGCAGAGACATACAGAGACCTTATACCAAGAATGTCATGTCTGGAGAAGAATGCATCCTTTGGACCCTGGGTCTCTGTACTGAGAAGCTCCTTTTCACAGGAAAGATTGATAACAAGGATCTTCATCCAGAGCCTACAGAGAGAGAATGCCTTCCCTGGGAGCTAGCATCCTGGATTTGGACTTCCAGCCTTCTCGACTGTGTGAGAGTAAATTCTTTTTGCTAAAGGTATTCACTTGCGATATTTCTGTTATGGCAGCATGAGATAATTAAGACACCCTGTTTGGCTGTTTCTTATGTCATTCTGTGCCCTAATAAAAACAATTATAGCATAAAGGGTTCATCTCTGATATGTTAGTGGTTGCCTCTGAGAAGAAAACAATAAATACAATGGGAGAATTTTAACCAAGAGACCAAATGCTGTTATTATACAGAATCTTGAAGAGTAGCCAGAGCCTGACGAGTTCAGTGGTATTTGGAGTGGAAACAAGTATTCTATATCCACCAAGGTGAAGGTCTTTAAGGTTGTAGCCACAACATCCAAAGGGCAACTTAATTCTTATGTGCCTGACCCATTTTTACTAACATAATTTGAACCCAGCCTGACAGATGTCAGTTGATGTATGAATTGCCCTCTCTCTTATTTGATTATTTTGGCTAGATTGAAATTAACGAGAACTAAATGTCATTTGAAATTTTGTATGTCTATTAGGTTTTACAGCTGGCAAACACTTTTGCAAAGGATTTCTCAAGTTTGCTGACTGACAGTTATGTGGTTATGGGGACTTAATGACTTTTGTTGTTTACTGTGCTTGCAGCAATCACTTAAAAGTCTGTCTTTCAAAGAAATAAGACATTTATAACAGCATCATTAACAGGAGGCCTTCCTCTTATGAAATTATGGAAAGAGGCCATTGTTTCTACTCCGTCTCATCTCCTAATTTAATTGATTTTGTTAGCAACTTCACCATCTTCCAATACTCATTCAGCTCCACAAATATTACTCACATTCTACAAGGGGTGATATACTAGCTATCACAGGGGGTATTTTAGGCAGCTAGCGGCGCTTTAACAGAAATACCACAAGTGGATGTCTTTAAAAAGAGAAATTTTGTCATACTCCAGTAGGCTAAAAATCTGAATTCAGGGTGTCAGCTCCAGGGGAAGGTTTTTCTCTGCCAGCATTGGAGGAAGTCCCTATAGTCAATTTTCCCCTGGCCTGAAAGCTTCCAAAGCGCAGGGACCTCGGTCCTTTCCAAAGGACATGCTCAACTCCTGGCACTGCTTTCTTTCTTGATGGCACGAGGCACCCCAAATCTCTCTGTTAACTTCTTTCCTTTATAAGTCAAGAGACTGCCTCAAGGCACAAAAAAGTATTACACATTGATTTCTGACCTACCAACCTGTCGCTCCTCCCTCGTTAACAATGTAGTGACCGAGTTTACAGCATACAGAAACGTCACAAAATACCAGGAATCATGGCCCAGCCTAGTGGCAACACACATTTTGGGTGGACACAATTCAATTCAATGTAGGTGGGTTACCTGGGAAACAGATGATGAAATATAGATTTACTTACATGTTTATTGAAACATGGTTGAGTACAACATCTGTAGGAGAACCAGGAGAAACTGAATGAACTGTGATATAGGCCCCAGATGTCCCAGGAGAAGCTCCTGAGCTTTTACTTTTTTAAGGAATGATATGCATTTATTCATTTAACAAATATTACCGTAAGTCAGAGCTTACTACACAACTCTAAGATCTGAGGGTATAGCAAATGAACAAAATTTCTAATCTCTATCAACAATCTGATCTAAGATCAACCCCTCTCCCACCTTTGTAGCCATCAAAGAGCCTTTTCTTCTGTACACAAGTCTATTTTTAAGTCCTTATAGCAGGGGTCTCATACAATATTTGCCCTTTTTGCAACTGACCACTTTCACTCAGCATAATGTCTTCCAATTGAAACCAGGTTATGAGATGCTTCCTAAAATCGTCATTTTTTTTTTCATTGCATAATGTTCCATTGAGTACCATAGTTCATTTATCCATTCATCTGTTGGTGGGCATCTAGGTTGATGCCATCATTTTGCTATTGTGGACTGTACTGCAATAAACATTCATGTACATGTGTCCACTTGCATGATAGCCTTTGTTTCTGTAGGATAAATTCTAAGCAGTGAGATTACTGGATCAAATGGTATATCAATTTCCAGCCTTGTAAGGAAGGGTCTGATTGCTTTCCAAAGAGGTTATACTGTTTTGCATCCCACTAGCAGTGTAGGAGAGTTCTGATCTCTACACAGCCTCTCTAGTATTTGTTGTTTTTTGTTTTTTGGATTATGGCCAACCTTATTGGGGTAAGATGGTATCTCAATGTAGTTTTGATTCGGATTTCTCTGATAGCTAATGATCGTGAGCATTTCCTCATGCATTTTTTGGCTGTCTGAATGTCCTCTTTGGTGAAGTGTCTGCCCGACTCCTTTGCCCATTGCTTAATTGGGTTATTTACCGTTTTCTTATTGATATTTTGTGGTAACTTGTAGATTACGTGGTCTGACATGTAGTTGCCAAATATTTTTTCAAGGGCTGGGGGTAGACCTTTAGAGTTATACTGAAAAGAGGTCAAGGGCCTGTTACTGACTTAGTCACTGGACTGTCACAGCAGTGGGCCAAACCTTGACCAAGGAACATCCTCCTACAAAGACAAAGCCTGAGAAGACACTCGGCTGTGAACCATCAGCAGCCAACACTTTCAGCAACTAAAAGAATACATGTCTCCATTCTGGAAGGAGGAGCCAGGCAGTGCAGTATAGCATCCTCTACTCCAGAGAAACACTGGTGAGCTCAAACACAGTGTCTTACTTTTATGCAACTATGGTCTATGGGATATCCACTGGGGTTTCTCTGCATTCATTCTTTCCTTGGTGACCCTGTCCTCGGCTCTGCCTTTATATGCTTGCTCCAGTCTCCTCATACCCCAAGACTACTGAGATTATTATGATCATGGTTAATATATTGAGGTCAACGTCAGACACCTTCCTGCTTTTCTTTGGTACAAGGGTAAAGTTCTATTAATCCAATGATGTTCCAGGGGCTTTGGTTTTGTCCATGACCTGACATCACAACTACAATTAGAGGTATATTTAGGATGAATACAGAGCGCATGAACTTCTACCCTTTCCTTTGCTTAGCACTCATTAGAACTGACTTTGAACTAGTGAGGCTCAAACTTTTCTAAGCATCAGAAGCACTTGAAGTTTTTTTTTTTTTTTGGTTACTAAACAATTAATACACATATTGTTTTGTAACATTGGCTGCCAAGCACATAACTTGTCAGCATTCTCCCCGTCTTGACCTTGGATTCCCCATTTCCATTTGCCTAGCTTTCCTATCTTTTCCTACCTTCTTTTTCTTGGCCTTGGGCTGGTGTACCCTTTCAGTGTCATATACATGGTTGAGTTACTGTATTACTGGTTGTTTCGTGGACATCTCCAGTCTTTGGCTAAAAGGTGAACCTCAAGAGTGACTTCAATAATGAATTAAAAAAATATCCGTGGGTCATATTCTCAAAATTTCCCTATTCTCTGTCAGACCAGCAAATCTGGTCTTCTTTTGTGTTCAAATCTTTGAGTTAGAATTTTGTTCTACATTGTTTTCTCCAGCTCTGTTTAAGTCTCTCTATTGTGATCCATCCCAGAGCAGTTGGTTGTGGTAACCAGGCACCATCCAGTTATGCTGGACTCAGTCTGACAGAGACTTTGAGAGCTGTGGTCCATTAGACCCTTGGATTAACCTTTGTGTCTTTGATTTTCTCCATTGTCCTTAGCTCCAGATGGGGTTGGACCACTGGAGTATCATAGATAGCTGTTCACAAGCTTTTAAGGTCCCTGACATTATTCACCAAAGTCAGATATAGAACGTTTTGTTTACAAACTATGTTATGCAAATTGAGTTGCATGTCCCCCAAGATATTTTTAATAATACAGAGATGCCTGACTCTGGAGATTCTGATTTAGTAGGCCTAGGTTGGACCCTGGCATCTGTAATTGTAAAAAGATTCTAAAGTTGTTCATACGCATTTCAAGTTTGCAAAACATTGCTCTAGTCTGTCTGCTTTGTGGCTGTGTGAGACTCCTCCTCGTCACCCAGACTGACATTCATGACTTGAAGACTGTTCTCCTCTGGTGAAATTCTACTCTACTAAAAAGATCAAACTCAAATGTCACCACACCTTGTTTAAGAACAAAGTGGAATGTTGGTTGTACTTGGACTCTGGAATCAGACAGATTAAATCTAATACCAACTTCTTTACTTAATAGCATATGGGATTAGATTTTCTCATAGAATCTCCCTGAGCTTTAGTTCCTTCATCTGTTGTATGAGAATGATAACACTATTTATGCACTGCGTTGTGGTGAAGATTAACTGATGTAGTATCTGCAAGATGTTTAATATATAACTAGGCACATTCCGGGCAGCCACACGTCATTTCCTTGTGTGTAGGCAGCACAGTGATTACAAGTGCAGGTTCTTTGTCCACAGTGTGGTTAGAAATGTGACCTTGGATTGTGTTCTCAAGTTCTCTGAGCCTTAGCTTCTTTCTTTTCAAATTGGAGTAGTAATATTCATGTCAAAATATTAAGTGAGGATTAGAGAAGATAATGCATAAAGTGCTTTGTGCTTTCCTGGCACTTACTAAGATTTCAGCAAATATCTATTAATATTATTCTGTGAAGATATTCTATTCTCCAACTCAAGAGGTAGAATTCATTTTTCCTCTTTGGCACTTTCATAAACTTTGTTCTTGCCATTATTAAAGTACTCATGTTACTTAAAAAATATTCCCATGTTTCTCTATTAGGCTTTATGAGCCCTGGTGGTACAGTGGGTAAGTATGCAGCTGCTAACCAAAAGGAGAGTGATGGTGCCCAGCTACTGACTGCTTTGACAGTGTTCACAACAGAAGTTCCCAGACAGAGCTGGAGAAAAATGTAGAACAAAAATCTAACTCAAAAAAGAAGACCAGACTTACTGGCCTAGCAGAGAGTAGAGAAACCATGAGTGTATGGCCCTTGGACACCTTTGTGCCCAGTTGTGAAGTCACTCTTGAAGTTCATCCTTCAGCCAAAGATCGAACAGGCCCTTAAAGCATAATGAGACTGGAAGGATATGCCAGCCCAGAGGCAAGGACTAGAAATCAGGAGGGGACAGGGAAGCTGGTTATAGGGAATCCAAGGTTGAGAAGGGAGAGTCTTGACCTGTTGTGGGGTTGTTTACAAATATCATAAAATAATATGTGTATTGACTGTTGAATCAGAAGCTGATTTGTTCTGTAAGCTTTTATCTACAGTACAATAAAATTTTTTTTTTATTATGGAAGATAAATGTTGGCAACAGATGAGTAATTTTATCAGAATGTTGGTGTCTTTTCAGATGTAACAGGTTAAAAATGAATGGTAAGTAAGAATATGTACATAATGAGCATAGGCAACTCTTAAAATAAGACTAAAAAAAGAAAGTTCAGTGTTAGTTATAATGTAATATGGAATCAAATTATGATGGAGGGTGGGCAGCGTGGTGATAGAAAAGGCACTTTCAAAGCTTGAAGGTCAGAACAAATTGAGAAAAGTTGATGCTGTAAAAGGAAGACAGGGTTACTGCTGAAGTGATGCATCATGGGAGGCATAATAGCTGAAATACTGAGAATTCTGGGTAAATACTTAAATGAATGAAGGAGGGGTAGAATTTAAAGAAAAGAAAAAGAATGGTGATTCAAACCCACCAGCCATCTCATAGGAGAAGAGATCTGGAAACCTGCTTATAAAGATTACAGCCTAGAAAACCTAACGGGGCAGTTCTACCCCATTCTATAGGATCCTCATGAGTTGGATTTGATTTAGTGGCATATAAGAACTATTAGGGTTTCCAAGGACTGGTTGATAGACTTGAATTGCCAGACTTCTGGTGGAGCTGGTCTGTATGTGTGTGTATACACATAAGTATGTGTACATATATACACACATGTGTACACATATATGTATATGATATATACATGTACACATATATGTACATGCATAGTGTATACACATGTATGCACATACATATATATGTGTATATGTACTAGGTACAACAATTAAGACCATGAACTTAACCGTTCTAACTGCTACATACCTTACTGCTATAGTCACCTTTGAAGTACTACCTTTTGGAAGGTGTGCTTTGACACCAGCACCTGGTCTACCCTTCAAAGCAATTGTGGAACTCTTTCTGGAGTGGCCATTGTGAATGGTGGCACAGTGGTAAGTTTGTAAATGTAATTGTGTAGTTGTCTGTGAGAGAGATTTTAGCTAGTAAACAAATAACTTTATTGGAATACCCTCCCTTCTCACCTGATCTGGCACCCAGTGACTTTTATCTTTACTCAGAGATAAAGAAAATAGTGAAAGGAAGACATTTTGATGACATTCAGGACATCAAGGGTAATATGATAACAGCTCTGATAGCCATTCCAGAAAAGGAGTTCCAAAATTGCTTTGAAGGGTGGACTAGGCACTGGTGTCAGTGCATAGCTTCCCAAAGGGGAGTATTTTGAAGGTGACTGTAGTGATATTCAGCAATGAGGTAGGTAGCACTTTTTCTAGGGTGAGTTCTCAAACTTAAATGTCAGTGCTTGTGTATGTGTGTGTGTGTCTGTATATTTTGTGTATATATTTATAATTATTTTTGTGTACATATATAGTTATTTTGTATGTGCACACACATAACTACACATACACACAAATATGTAATACAACTAATGCCCAGCAGGTGCTCAAAAAATGGTAACAATTCCTTGAACCAACCCAAAATAATCAGGTATTTTTTGGGTTAAATAGACAGATTATTTGAATTGGCCCGTAGAATGTCCAGAAAAGCTTACTTAGATGAGATCTGGTTAGTTTTTAAATAACTAACAACATCCCAGACTCATCACATGTTTAATGAGAGGCAAGAAAGGGCATTACTCTCCAGGAACAGCTGAATAAATGCCTCTGTATATGATGCTAAAAGGTATGATAAGAAAATGAATAAGATAATGTTTGCCAAGAACAACAGGCTACAGAGAAAAAAGTTGTTATAATGTAACAGCAGTAGGTGATTACCTGGGCAGCCAGAGTCTTCTACTAGAGACGATTTCTAGGGAATCTGATGCTCTACAGTAATCAAGTACAATACCTGATACAATTTTTGTAAGAATGGATGAGGCACGCAGGGGGCATAGTTATTTTCTTTTTACGTAGGGGAAACTGAGGCATGACATAGGCAATACTTTCTCTAAGCCACACACCAAGAAAGCAGTGCAAGTAGTAAATGTAGCTACAGGTTATCGAGACTCTCCTATTCCCTTGACTGTTAGGCTTGTTATAAGCATTATTTCTGATTCTCATATCAGTCCTGGGAAGTAGATATTAGCAAACAATGATGCAGAGAGGTTAAGTGACTTGACTAAAGTCACACAAATGACAGAGCCTGGATGGGCACCAGTCTGTCTGATGCCTGGGCATTCTGAACCGTAGACTAGAAGGTCATATTTTGCAATAGGAAAATAACACTGGCTTTTGAAAGATTCATAAGCATTAAGTTTCAAGGATTCAGAAAATCATACACAGCATGTAGGTAAAGATGAATTTGGTGACTCAAACGATGTTATTAAGTTGCGAAAGGAAGCGGGCAGGAAAGGGGAGAGTTTATAGGTGTCCTGAATGACCCTGCAAAGAGAAGAGAGGAGCATAAGAGGGGCTGTAAGGTAGTGTGGTGCACGAGAAAGCATCAACCTCACAATGAGACAGGTTTAAATTTCAATTCTGACGTTCCTGAACAGTGTGTCTTGGGTACATTACTTTACCTAGCTGAGTTACAGATTCCCAGTTATAAATTAGAGATATACAGATATGCAGACCTAATTCACAGCAATGTGTTGACAATAAGAACATATGTTTAAAGTGTCTGTTGTGGAGCAGGCTTTTGAAAATCAGTAGCTGTGTCTGTTAGCATATTATGACTCCCATTTCTGACCTTTCAGTTTGGGAAAGGTTGGAAGGCACAAAATCTTCAGAAAGTCAGGCTGCTTCACTGAGAGAAGAGATGTGCCCCAAGGCAGCCTTGGCTGGTTGGGTGTTGCTAGCATAAACCAGGCTTTGCCTTTATTATTCTCCAGTCCAGGAAGGAACAGGAGGATGGTTCCGGTTCACTAGCTGATGACAAGCAGTTTCCACTGGCTTAGAAGAATAAGGCAATTGAGTACTGGAACTGCCCAAGGCAAGGTTACCTCTCTGGGGAAATGTCACCCAGAAAGCAGCAACATACAGGTACCAAGTGTTTTGATTTGTAGAATCCCAGGTACTGAGCAAAAGAAGAGGACAAATAGAGGGCTTGCAAAGTCACCTGCAGGCAGGGCTGGACAAAGACATTTTTGTCTGCTGCTCTGGGGCAAAGATCACTAGCCATGCCTCACACCAGGAAAAAAGAAAAAAAGACCCGATTTTTCATTTTATTTCAAATAAAAAATTACTACATTGAGGAAAACAATGTAATAAAAAATACCCAAGAAAGATAGCTTGTGATGGCCACCCAGTGATACAAACTATGTCAATTCCCTATAGCAAAGGACTATGAAATGTACAGATAACAATCTAGAAACCTGGAAGAGCAAATCGTAGGATAATTAGATCCAATACCAAAGGGAAGGAGAAATCAAAGGAAAACAGCAAAAGAGGAGATTTAACAGACTATAGGTGCCCTGTCAGCAGTCCAGTGCAGTGTTGCTGTCTTGAGACAAAGTGAGCAATGTTGCCAGGTTAGGAGCATAGGACAGCAGCTTCACGGAATCCCCAGCAGGAGAATGAGGTCCTGCATGGACAAGCTGGGAGCAAAGTGAGGCGTCTAAAGAGGAAAATTTCAGGAAGGTGAGCAACAGCTCTAGGGGCCCAGGTGACCATAGAGGAAGGAGGAAGACAGAAAACAGTAACAGAACTACTCACCAGCAGTGGTCCCCAATTATTGGATGAGCCACACTTGTAAGTAGAGGATCCTTAGAGTGCTGAGTACAGATCTTCCATTTGGTTGGACTCTAAAGAGATCCCCCTTCCTCAAATTTGGTTGAGGGCAGTCCTGGTTGCCAGCTGGTAAGGGGAGGGCCCCAGTGCCTACACCAAAGACTGGGAAAACAAGCTTCCTCCTTGCTCCCCTGCCGCTCTCACAGTGATACACTCACCTGCCCATCTAGTTATCCATGATGTCTACTACTGCACTACTAGGTCAGTGACTGAAGGCCGGCACTCATCCCACACATCCCCACACTGTCCCATCTGCCTAGAAATCTGCAGCATGAACACCCATGCCATCAAACACATGACCAGCAGCCTGTACCTACCCTACCCAAACAGCACCACCCATGCTCCAGCTATCCATGGCACACCATCTTGTGCTGTCAGACCAGCAACCAGAGTTTAATATCCACCCCTTTCTGACCTCAACCATCCTGTCCAGCCAGAGACCAGTGGTATAAGCTGCTGCGCTACCCACCTGGTGACAGCTTCTGGTGCACCCTCATTTCTACCATCCTGCAACTGATAGTGTTCACACAACACCTAACCTGCAATTGGCAAGAATGTTTTCTGTGCCCACACCTAGTGACCATCAGCCCCAATGCCAGTCACATCCCAGCAGGTATCATCTGCATCTCTGCCAAGCAATGAACAGGAGAGCCTCATGCCCTCACCCAACATTTACCCCATTGCAATGTCCAACACCCTATACCCAAACAGTTCCTACAGGCCATTTGTACTTGCAGTGAAACCCTTCAATGCTCCACTGCCTGCTGAGACACCAATTCATGCATGTACAGTGGGCCTACTGCACTGAGTTGGGCAGCACTCCCTCACAGCAGATGTGAAGATATCCTTCTCTGACTGCCAGAGAATCCAGTAACTGCTAGCTTGTACTGACCCAGATGGATCCCACAGTCCCTCAAGTGCTATGGAGGGATGCCAACTGCCCAACACTTGTTACCCAACATCAGGGAAAGAACCTGCTTTCCCACCTCCACTCAATCCAGTAAAAGACATATGAGCCTAACCCGAGAGGACTTGAAGGTAAGTTTGACACATCATGCCCACTACCAACCCACTGCCATTGAGTCAGTTCTGACTCATAGCAACCCTATAGAACAGAGTAGAAACTGCTCCATAGAGCTTCTAAGGAGTACTTGGCCGATTCTAACTGCCAACTTTTTGGTTAGCAGACATAGCACTTAACTACTACATCGCCAGTGTCTCTACTATACCCACTAGTGAGAGGAAATCACGCCAAACCAACAGATACCACAAAAGTCATGCATAGACCAGGACCACAAAACAACAATTAAAATAATACAAGGAAGAAAGACTTTTGTCATGGAATGAATTGTGTTCTCCAAACAAATCTGTGTAGCAGTTTAGCTAGGCCATGATTCTTGGTATGGTGTGATGTTCCCCCATGTTATAAATCCTGCCTCTACGATGTTAATGAGGGAGGTTGGGTGGCAGTTGTTTTGTGGGACAGGATCAATCTGTAAGAATGTTTTGTGACTTGAGGCTGTCTCTCAAGACATAAAGGAGAGAATCTAGCAGAGAGATTTGGGAACTTCATGCCATCAAGAAATCAGCACTAGGAGTAGAGTGCATACTTCAGACCTGAGGTTCCTGAGGCAAGATGCTTCCTGACTAAAGACTGATGCAACATAAGAACCTTCTTCCAGAGCTGACAAAGAGGGAAAGCCTTCCCCTGGAGCAGATACCCTGAATTTGGACTTGTAGCGTACTGGACTGTGTAAGAATAAACTTTTATTTGTTAAAGCCATCCACTCATGGTGTTTCTGTTAGATAGTACCAGATGACTAAAACAACATTCTACAGAGAAAGATAAGAAACAAAGCTCCTAATATATGAAAAGAAAACAACAAAATCACCACAAAAACCAAAAACCAAATTTACTCCCGTCGAGTCATGTCAAACTCATAGCCACCCTATAGGTCAGAGTAAAACTGCCCAATAGTTTCCAAGGAACACCTGGTGGATTTGAACTGCTGACCTTTTGGTTAGCAGATGCACCACTTAGCCCACTACGCCAACAGGGTCACCACAAAACAAACGTACACAATCAAGAAATACATAAATAAATTATTTAACACTTTAAAGCCTTACAGACTGCAGACAATAACAAATCATTCAAAGACACATAAGATGATTTAAAGAAGTGAGCAAAATAGACAAAAATAAGGTCTTCCTAAGGAAAAAATCATAGTAAACTACATGATAATGAATCAAAAAAATGTATATATAGGATCCTCAAAGAGATTTTTTAAAAAAGGAAAAATCTCTAGAATAATTCAGGAAAACACACACACACACACACACACACAAAAAAAAGCCCTGTTGCTGCTGAGTCTATTCTTACCACAGTAACCCTACAGAGAAGACTAGAACAGACCCACAGGGTTTCTGAGAAGAACCTGGATTTGAACTGCCAACCTTTTGGTAAACAGCCATGTCTCTTAACTATTACACCACCAAGGTCTCCAAAGTCAATCTATTTTGGTATATAAAAGAGAGAAGTGAATAGCAAGACAAGGGGACCCCATACTACCAAGAAAGCAGGGCCAGAAGCAGAGCATGGCCTTTGGATCCAGGGTAACTGCACATGGCAAACTCTTAGACCAGGGGAATACTGATGAAAAGGGTTTTCCACTGGGGCCAACAGAGAAAGCCTTCCCCTGGAGCTGGGGCCCTGAATTTGGACTTCTAGCTTATTAGACTGTGAGAGAATAAAATCCTTTTTGTTAAAGCCATCCACTTATGATATTTCTGTTATAGGAGCAGTAAATAACCAAAGAGCCCTGGTACGCAGTACCTTGGATGATAATCAACAGGTTGCAGTTGCAGGTTGCCACTCCTTGGAAACACTATGGGGCAGTTCTATTCCGTCTTATAGGTTATTACAAGTCAGAATCTACTCAATAGCAGTAAGTTTTTAGATAATGAAGATACTAACCAAGAATCATATATCCAGCAAAACTGTCTTCCAAATATGACAGTAAAACTAGGGTATCCCCAGAATAAACACAAATTAAGGGCATTTGTAAAAACCAGACCGACCTTACAAAAATATTAAAGACAGTCTTTCCAACAGAGAACCAATGACATCAGGCCTAAGATTAAGACCATGACAGCATCACTCATATATTTACCTAGATAAAAAGTAAAAATAAAGAGGCAGGGCCAAGATGGCAGAGTGAGTAGATGCTGCCTGTGGTACCTCTTACAACAAAGGCCAGAAGAAACAAGCTAATTAGTTATACATGACAGTCTAGGTGACCTGAATATCAAAGACAAAGTTGAGGAATCAGACTGAGCAGAAAGGGAAGGGAGAGAAAGTTTAGAAACAGGAAAGATCTGCCACACTTGATCTCTTTGGCACCCTGTAGGCAGGATCTGCCAGAGCTAGTGGGCTGAGGACTCCTGACTATCAGGTGGAAAGCTGATTGGAATGGGTAACAAAGCAGGCCAGAGATAACTACCTTGTCCATATTTAAGACTGCACTGTGAAGAGTGTCCCCCTTCAGCCAGCCAGGCAGAGCCATAGCACGGTAGTGAGTGGCAAAGGAGAGGAGCAGTGCCATGAGTACAGTGTGTCTTCACTGGACAAGTTGAGCTTCAGATGTCTGTACCTACAGAACTACAGATGACTTCCACCTGAGCATCATCAGCCAAGAACTTACAGACTCTTGTGGACTCAAAATCTTTCCTACATGATGTCTCCTCTCCCTTTCCCCGGTATTTCTCCTACTCTTCTGCACCATACACCAGACATTAGACTCTGATGCACTATCCAGGTGAGAAGTGGGACAACTTACTCACATGCACTGAATTAATCTCCTGTACTTGGAAAGGGAAACAAAGAGAGAAGAAAACTGGTTCTGCTGGATTCCCCTGAGCTGGCAACTCCTCCTATCTTTCTCAGCTGGCTCATAGATCTAACCACCCAGTGACAGGAAATTGGAATTTTTAAGGCTGCAATAATTAATTTAGCTCAAACAACCAAAAATACTTGAACACTTAAAAGATTAAATTAAAAAAAGGATGCATATAAATTAGAGCATAATCATCAAAAAAATAAATTACAAGAATTTCTGATGGTTTGGAGAAAACAGTGTCTAATCATTTAAAAGAGCAGACCACCATGGCCTCAGAAAACTCCCAAAACAAAGAGTTAAAAAAAAAAAAAAACAACTTCCAGATGAAGAAGACGTCCTACAATTATCAGAAGCAGAATACAAAAGCATGTTTAGAACTCTGTGAGCCATTAGAAAGGAGATTAGGCAAAGTGAAGCGGAGCATACTGAAAAATAAAACAAGCTAGAAGAAATACTTGAGCAACAATGATTTGAAATCCAGCAGACGAACAATAAAGTTACAGAAATAGGCAATTCTAGAGAAAAATCAAAGGAACAAGATTGAGGTAATGGAATGCAGAATTAGCAAGATTGAAGGCAAAGAAACTGATACCAGCATATATGAGGAAAAATCAGATAAAACAACTTTTAAAAAATGAAGAATTACAAAGAATTACATGGGAATCTATCAAGAGGAGTAATTTACAAGTGACTGGAGTACCAAAACATGAGTGATAAAAGAAAATACACAGAGAACTGCTGAAGATATACAAAATTAAATGGAACAAAGAATCTGTCAATAACACACCAAAAAGGCACCAAAATGACAGCACTAAACTCATACCTATCAATAATTACATTGAATGTAAACGGGTTACATGCACCAATAAAGAGATGAAGAGTAGCAGAATGGGGAAGAAAATCATAATCCATCTATATGCTACTTACAAGAGACACACCTTAAAATTAAAGATTCAAACTAAAACTCAAAGAATGTAAAAACACATTCCAAGCTAAAAACATTAGCAAAAGAGTATGAGTGGCAATATTTGTTTCAGATAAAGTAAAATCCTCCACAGTGGACAAGGAAGGTCACTACATGTGGCTTAAAGGGTCAATATATCAGGAGGACATAACCATATTAAATATTTACTCACTCAACGAAAAAACTTCTAAATATGTCAAATGAACTCTAACAGCATTGAAAAGGGAGATAGATAGCTCCACAATAGTTGTGGCAGCTTTGAACATACCATTTTCGGTGATGGATAGAACGCCCAGAAAGAAGCTTAATATGACCATAATGCCACAAACAACCAAGTAGAATTCATAAAGGTACACAGAGCACACCAACTAACAACAGACAAGTATATCTTCTTTTCCAATGCACGTGGAACTTTCCCCAGAATAGACTACAAAACAAATACATCACAAAACAAGCCTTAAAAAAATCTGAAGTACTGAAATACTGAAAGAATCTTCTCAGACCATAAAGTCATAAATGTCAAAACCAATGCAGAAAAAGCAAGGGCAAAAATTCAAATGCATGGAAACTGAACAACATCTTGGTCAAAAACCTACGAGTTACCAAAGAAATCAAGGACAGAATAAAAGCTCATAGAATCAAATGAGAGTAAAAACACATCCTGCCAGAACCTATGGGACATAGCCAAAGCAGTGCTCAGAGGTCAATTTATGTCCATAAATGCACACATCCAAAAAGAAGAAAGGGCTCAAATCAAATAACTAACCGTACAACTCACACAACTAGAAGAGAGCAACAAAGGAACCCCTCAAGCACCAGAAGAACAGATAATAAAGATTACAGTTGAACTAAAGAAGAGAATAGAAAAACATTCCACAGAGTTAACAAGACCAAAAGCTTCTTTTATGAAAAGATTGACAAAATTCAATAAGCCAGTGGCAAAACTGATAAAAGCAAAACAGGAAACTGAAAAAGCAAAACAGGAGAGGAAGCAAATAATTCAAATAAGAAATGAGATGTGCAATATCACAACAAACCCAAATGAAATTAAAAGAATCAATACTGAACACTATGAAAAAGTGTACTCTAATAAATTTGGAAAGTGTGAGGAAAGAAGAAATTTCTAGAAACATACTACCTACAAAATTAACACAAACAGAAGTAGAACAATTTAATAAACCCATCACGGAAGAAGAGATTTTGAAAGTAATTAAAAAACTGCAACCCCCCAAAATTTCTGGTCCAGACAGTATCACTGGAGAATTCTACCAAACGTTAGAGAGGAAATTAACATCACTTATTACTAAATGTATTTCACAGCATAGAAAAGGATTGAACAACTACCAGATTCATTCTATGAAGCCAGTATGACCCTAATACTAAAACTGGGTAAAGACAGCAAAAAAGGAAAATTACAGACCAATATCTCTAATACGCTTAGAATGCAAAAATCTTCAACAAAATTCTAACCAATAGGATTCAACAACTTATCAAAAAGATTCACCATGACCAAGTAGAATTCAGACCATGCATTCAGGGATGATTCAACATTAGAAAAACAGATAATATAGCCAACCACATAAACAAAACAAAAGATAAGAATCTCGTGATTTTTATCAACTGGCAAAGAGAAGACATTTGACAAAGTCCGCCATTCATGTGTTAAAGACTTTTAGCAAAATAAGAATAGAAGAGAAATTCCTCAACATGATATAAGACATTTATGCAAAGCCAACACAATCCTAAATGGAGAGAGACTGAAAGCATTTCCTTTGAGAATGGGAACCAAAGATGATCATTATTATTACTTCTATTTTACCTGGTACTGAAAGTTCTAGCCAGAGCAATCAGACAAGATAAATAAAGAGTATCCACATTAGTAAGAAAGAAGTCAAAGTATCTCTATTTGCAGATGATATGATGTTATGCACAGAAATTCCCAAAGAATCTACACACATACACACATGCACACACACACACACACACACACACATATATAGTAACTAATAAAAGAGGCCAGGATACAAAATAAACATAAATAAATCAGTAGGATTCCTTTATACCAACAAAGACACCATCAAAGAGGAAATCACCAAATCATTACTATTTACGACAACCCCCAAGAAGATGAAACACCTAGAAATACATCTAACCAGAGATGTGAAAGTCCTATACAAAGAAAATTACAAGACTCTATAGCAAGAAACCAAAAGAGACCCACGTAAGTGGAGAAATCTACCTTGCTCACAGATAGGAAGACTTAATATTATGAAAATGTCTGTTCTTCCCAAAGCCATCTACAGATTCAACACAATCCCAGTGCAAATTCTGATGTCATTTTTTAATGAGATGGAGAAACAAATCACCAACTTCACATGGCAAGAAAAGAAACCCCTGATAAGTAAAGTACTGCTGAAGAAGAACAAAGTGGAAAGGCTCACATTACCTGACTTTAGAACCTATTACACTGCCATGGTAGTCAAAACAGCCTGGTACTGATATAAAACCGGATAGACAGACGAATGGAACTGAGCAGACAATCGAGATATAACATCATCCACTGATGAGCAGCTAATGCTTGACAAGGCCCTAAGTCTGTGAATTGGGAATAAAGCAATGTCTTCAACAAATGGTGTTGGTAAAACTGGATATCCATCTGCAAAAATGAAAGAAAACCCATATCTCACATTGCATACAAAAAGTAACTCAAAATGGATCAAAGACATAATATATAAAATCAAAAGTGTTGAAGGCCATAGAAGAAAAAATAGGTACAACACTGGAAGCCCTAATACATGGCATAAGCATACTAAAACATATTACTAACAATGCACAAGCACTAGAAGAGAAAACAGATAAAGGGGAATTCCTAAAAATCAAACCCTGATACTCATTCAAATGCTTCACCAAAAGAGTAGAGAGACTACAGACTGGGAAAGAAGTTTTGGTAACCAAATACCCGACCAGTATCTGCTAAACCTCAACAAGAAAAAGACAAACCAATTGAAAAATGGGTAAAGGATATGAACAGGCACTTTACCAAAGAAGACATTCTGGTAACTAAAATACACATGAGGAGATGCTCATGATCATTAGCCATTAGAGAAATCCAGATTGAAACTACAAATGAGGTACCATGTCATCCCAACAAGTCTAGCATTAATCCAAAAACAGAAAACAATAAATGTTTGAGAGGTTGTGTAGAGACTGAAATTCTACTATACTGCTGGTGGGAATGTGTAATGACAGAACCGCTTTGGAAACTGATTTGGCACATTCTTAAAAACCTAGAAATAGAAATACCATATGTTCTAGCAATCCCACTTCTTGGAAATATCTTAGAGAAATACAAGCTGTAACACAAATAGATACATGTACACCAGTGTTTATTGCAGCACTATCCACAATAGCAAAAAGAAAGAATCAGCATAGGTGCCCATCAGCAGATGCATGGATAAACAAGGTATTGTATATTCACACAATGGAATACTATGCAATGATAAAGAATAACAAAGGTCTTGGAAAACACCTGATATCATGGAGTCATCTGGAAGACATTATGCTGAGTAAAAGCTCACTTAACTTCCTCTGGATCCTGCATCTCGCTCATCATCATGTTACCTCTGGTTCTTGGGACTTGAGCCAGCAGCCTAATATATTACTTGCCAATGTTGGGATTCCTCAGCCTATGCAGCCTGCGAGCTACCACTCTGCTGTCTTACCTGCTGTTCATAGTTCCATTAGTCTCCACAGTCCATGAGTCATTAACCTGTTGTCTGACCTGCCAATATTGGATTCATCAGTGCTTGCAGCTGTGTGACTCGGACCAATGCCTAAGCTATGGACTTGGGATTTTACAGCTTCCACAACCATGGGACAATTTCCTTGAAACAAATTTCTTTTGTACGTATATAAACCCAGCCAAAGACACCACCCAATAGCAGTGCAGTACACATTCTTCTCCATTGTACATGTTATCATTTCTTCAGAATACACCCTATTTTAGGCCATGAAGCAAATCTCTAGAAATTTAAAATCACTGTTACAAAAAAAAAACAAAATTAAAAATGAATAATAAAAAGAACAAGGAAAAAATTAAATACATGGATTGAATAACATCTTACTTAAAACCTTGGTGACATAGTAGTTAAGTGCTATGGCTGCTAACTGAAAGGTCAGCAGTTTGAATCCACCAAGTGCTCCTTGGAAACTCTATGAGGCAGTTCTACCCTGTTCTATAGGGTCACTATGCATTGAAATCAACAAGATGGCAATGGGTTTGTTTAGGGTTTTTTTGTGTGTGATGAAAACTACTGGATAATATAAGAAGTTAAACATGAAATTTAAAAAATTCTTAGAATCTAGTGAGAATGAGAACAAAACATACCAAAATCTTTGAGGAAAATTTTTCCCAATAAAAGCACTTATCTAAAAATAAAAAAGGACCAAAATTAGTAGCTTAATTGACAACTTGAATAAATAGAAAAAGAGTAGCAAAAGAAGACCACAGTAATCAGAAGAAAAAAAATAAAAGGGAGGTGGAGTCAAGATGGCAGACTAAACACACACCTCTGTAATTCCGTCTGGAAACTAACCCTTGAATTGATAATTAAATAGAGACTTCTGGACACCTAGTGATCCCTAGGATATGGCATGGGGCTGTCAATTTGGACTACATACCACTGAATGGGAAACTTCTTCTCTTTCACCGACCTCCACTCTGGTTGAGTGCTGGCTCCCGTGGACTGAAGGCTGAGCTTTAGATCCCATTAAGGTAACACCAGAGAAACAAACACAACCTCCAGGTGCCCAAACAGCAATAAACACTGCACAGAGATGTAAAGAAAAGTTCACCTATGGCTCCAGAAGCCCCCCAAAAGAAAGAACCGAAGGACTACACAGACGAAGAAGTCTTTCTGAAACTATCGGAGGGCAAGTACAAAAGGATTACATGTAGAGCCCTCCTAGACATTATACAAAATGCAGCAGAGCAAAAAGAAAAATTAAGCAAGCTGTTCCATCTGATGGAACACTGGTACTCTGAAATCTAACAGATTAATAACAAACCAAAGAGAGAGAAACTGAAGTTCAAAGCCGAGAAAACAGAATTGAACAAACGGAAAATAGACTTTCTGACTTGGAAGACAGAGCTACTGAGTCCAGCAGCTATGAGAAGAAATCAGAAAAAAGAAACAAAAAAAAAAAAAAAATGAAGAAGCATTAAGAAGCATGTGGGACTCTATTAAGAGGAACAATCTGATTAATTGGACTTCCTGAACAGGGAGGGACACCTGAAAACACAGAGAATATTGTTACTGAGTTGCTGACAGAAAACGTCTCTGAAATTATGAAAGACGAGAATACAGATATCTAAGATACATATTGAATGCCACTCAATGTAGATCCCCAAAGAAAGACTCCAAGCTTAACAAAATGAAGCAAGACTCAAAAGGTAGCAAGACTCAAAGCAAAGCTAACATTCAGAGGGAACCTGTGGGCATTCATCTGACTTCTCAACAGAAGCAATGCTGGCATGGAGGCAACGGATGACACATTCAAAGCCGTGAAGGAGAAAAACTTGCAACCAAGAATTATATATCCAGCAAAACTATCCTTCAAGTATGAAAATGAAATTAAGACATTCTCAGATAAACAGAAACTCAGAGACCAAAGCTCCAAGAAACTCTGAAAGAAGCTCTTGGCTTAGAAGAACAAAACCATCAACTCTACATTTTAGGAGACAATACAGGACACAGCATCCAAAAACCTATGCAGCTAGGGAAGGCTCCAAACTCAGTCAAAGCTATAAAACTAAAAGAAATGATCCAGTGATCATATCATGAAAACTATGATACCATCATATTAAAAAGAGGGATGTACTACAGTTGTTATAGTCCTTCCAGATGGAGAGGAAGTTAATAGACTTGTAGTAGTTAAATTTGAGTTTAAACATAGATTACTAAGGGGAATAACAGGGGTAGCTGTAAAGCACAATAAAGATGCAACATATCAAATCAGGAAATGTAATACACGAATCCCAACAAACACAAATCTAGCATCGAAAAAGGTGAAAAATCAACTCTTAAAGAAGAATGTTCCAGAACAGAATAACAACAGAGAAAACATCAGCACAAAAATAAACACATCACAATGACAGCACTAAACACATACCTATCAATAATTATGTTGAATGTAAATGGACTGAATGCTCCAGGAAAGAGACAACAAGTGGTATCTTGGATCAAAAGACACAACTCGCCTATATGTTGCTTGCAAGAAACTCACCTTAGACTTAAAGACACAAACAAACTGAAAATTAAAGTGTGAAAGAATATATACCAAGCCAACAATGCACACAAAGGAGCGAAGGTGTGGCAATACTAATATCAGAGAAAACAGATTTACTGTAAACTGTACCATCATGGAGAAGGATGGACACTATTTATCACTGAAAGGTTCAATACACAAGCAGGGCTTAACAATATTAAATATTCATGCACCTAATACTAGAGCATCTACATACATGGAAGAAATACTGACTACACTAGAAAAGGAGATAGATCATTCCACAATAATAGTGGGAGATTTCAACACTCCACTGTCAATATTGGACAGCTCTTCTAGAAAAAAGCTCAGTAATGACACAGAAGGTCTTATTGCCACAATTAACCAACTAGACCTCATTGACGTATACAGAACTTTCTATCCATTGGCAGACAATTACACCTTCTTCTCCAGTGCACGTGGAATATTTTCCAGAATAGACCATTTGTTAGGACATGAAGAAATTCTCAACAAATTCCATACCACTGAAATAGTGTGAAGTATCTACTCAGACCATAAAGCCATGAAAGTAGAAATCCACAGCAGAAAAAAACAAACACAGAAATTGGAATTCATGGAAACTGAACCACATCTTGCTCAAAAGCCATGGGTTATAGAAGAAATCTAGGATGAAATAAAGAAACTTATGGATTCCAATGAAAATGAAAACACTTCCTACCAGAACCTATGGGATACAGTTAAAGCAGTGCTCAGGGGTCAGTTTATCTCTATAAATGCACACATCCAGAAGGAAGAAAGAATCCAAACCAAAGAACTAACCCTACAACTTGAACAAGTAGAGACAGAGCAACAGAAGAACCCCTCAGGCACCAAAAGAAAACCAATCATAAAGATGACAGCAGAACTAACTGAATTAGAGAATAGAAGAACCATTTATAAAACTGAAAAGACCTAAAGCTGTTTTTCAGAAAAGATCAACAAATTGACAAACCATTGGCTAAACTTACTAAAGAAAAGCAGGAAAGGAAACAAATAACCCAAATAAGAAATGAGATGGGAGATGTCACAACAGATTCAACAGAAATCCAAAATATCATAACAGAATACTATGAAAGTCTGTATTATAACAAACCTGAAAACCTAGAGGAAATGGACAAATTCTTTGATTCATATCACGTACCAAAATTATCACAAGGTGAAGTAAAACAACTTGATAAACCCATCACAAAGAAAGAGACTGAAAAAGTCATCAAAAAACTACCAACCGATAAAAGCCCTGGCCCAGATGGCTTCACCACAGAATTCTACCAAGCTTATACAGAAGAGTTATCTCCAATGTTACTGAGACTATTTCACAGCACAGAAAGTGATGGGATACTCTGAAATTCATTCTGTGAAGTCAGCATAATCCTGATACCAAAGCCAGGGAAAGACCTAACGAAAAAGGAGCACTACAAACAAATATCAGTCATGAACCTAGATGCAAAAATCTTCAACAAAATACTTGCCAATAGAATATAACAACATATGAAAAAATAATTGACCATGACTAAGTTGGATTCATTCCAGGGATGCAAGGCTGGTTCAACATCAGAAAAACAACCACATAAATAACACAAAAGGCAAGAATTACCTGATTTTGTCTATAGATGCAGAAAAGGCATTTGATAAAGCCCAACACCCATTCATGCTAAAAACTCTCAGCAAAATAGGAATAGATGGCAAATTCCTCAATGCAATAAGGGCCATTTACACAAAGCCAACAGCCTACATCATCCCAAATGGAGAGAGACTGAAATTATTCCCCTTGAGAATGGGAACTAGACAAGGATGCCCACTATCACCTCTCCTATTCAACATTGTACTAGAAGTTCTAGCCAGAGCAATTAGACAAGACCAAGAAATAAAGGGCATTTACATCAGCAGAGAGGAAGTAAAACTCTCCCTATTTGCAGATGATATGATTGCATACACAGGGAATCCTAAAGAATCCTTAAGTAAACCACTCAAACTGATAGAAGAGTTCATCAAAGTCTGAGGATACAAGATAAACATAAGTAAATCAGTAGGATTCCTTTATACCAACAATGAGATTATTAAAGAAAAAAATCACCAAATCAATACCATTTACTATAGCCCCTAAGAAGATAAAATATCTAGGAATAAACCTAACCAGAGAAATATCAGACCTTTACAAAGAGAACTATAAATCCTTACTACAAGAAACTAACAGAGACTTACATAAATGGAGAAACCTACCCTGCTCATGGATAGAAAGACTTCACATTATGAAAAATGTCTATTTTACCCAAAGCAATCTACTTATATAATGCAATCCCAATACAAATTGCAGTGACATTTTCAATGAGATGGAGAAACAAATCACCAAGTTTGTTTGGAAAGGGAAGTAGGCCCGGATAAGTGAAGCACTACTGAAGAGGAAGAACACACTGGGAGGCCTCTCACTACTCAACTTTAGAACCTATTACATTGCCACAGTTGTCAAAACAGTCTGTTACTGGTACAAAACGAGACAGATCAATGGAACAGGGGTGAGACCCCAGAGATGACACCATCCTCTTATGAACAGTTGATATTAGACAACGTCCCTAAGATGTTAAATTAGGGTAAAGGCAATCTCTTCAACAGATGGTGCTGGCAAAATTGGTTATCCATCTGCAAAAAATTGAAACAAGACTGGTATCTCGCACCTCGTACAAAACCAACTCAAACTAGATCAACTACATAAATATCAAATCTAAAATGATAAAGCTCCCCAAGAAAAAATAGGGTCAACAATGGAAGTTTTAATACACAATGTAGACAGACTTCAAAATCCAACAAAGCACAATCAACAGAAGAGAAAATAGATAAATTGGAAACTACTAAGAATCAAACACTTTTGCTCATCCAAAGACTTTATCAAAATAATTAAAAGACCATCTCAAGAATTAGAAAAAATATTTGACAATTGTATGTCAGAAGATGTCTGATCTCCATAATCTGTAAGATACATAATCAAATATCAATAAGAAAAAGATAAGTAATCCAATTAAGCAATCGGTGAAGGAGATGGACAGACACTTCTCTAAAGAGGATATCCAGCCAGACAGAAACAGATGCAGAAATGCTCACAATCACTAGCTACTAAAGAAATTCAAATCAAAACTACGATGAGATGTCATCTCACTCCAAAAAGGCTGGCCATGATCCAAAAAACACAAAACAACAAATGCTGGAGAGGCTGTGGAGAACTTAGAAATCTCCTTCACTGTTGGTGGGATTGCAAAATGGTACAACCTCTTTGGAATACAATCTGACACTTCCTTAAAAAGCTGGAAATAGATATACTATTTGATCTAGTAATTCCACTGCTTGGAATATATCCTAAAGAATCAAGGGTGTTCCCACCAACAGACACACACATACAAATGTTTATTGCAGCACAGTTCACAATAGCAAAAAGATGGAATCAACCCAGATGTCCAACAACAGAGGAATGGATAAATAAAGTATGGTATATGTACTCAGTGGAACACTATGTAATACAATGATAAAGAACAGTGATGATTTTAGGAAATGTCTCATAATCATTAGGAGGGCATTATGTGAGTGAAAGTAGTCAGCAGCAAATGACAAATATTATATGTATGAGACCCCTACAATAAGAACTTGAAAACAGACTCATACATAGAAGAAAAGACTCTTTTGACAGCTGCAACGGTGGGGAGGGAGGGCAGCTGAGGGTAGGGTATAGATTAGATAGTTGATAGAAATTTGGTTATGTGAAATCAGTGACCACACACATTAGAAAGAAGATCAGTTTTAACTGGACTTCAACATAACATGATTACTCCTCCCATCTTAACCCAATATTGCAAGGACAGGGGCGGGGGTCTGCGGGACATGCTCTGGGGGGAAATTGAAGCCAATTGGCACAACTAGCATTTTGCTAAGAGATTCTTCTGCACCCCACGTTGGTGAGTGGCGTTTGGGGTCTTAAAAGCTGCCATGTTGCCATCTGAGATACACCAAACGGTCCCAACACAGCAGGAACGGATGATCACCAAGGACCAAAGGAGAAAGAGAATCCAGAAGACAGAGCAACCCATGTGAGTGGATGACTACATTGACATGTGACTGGAGGAACTGGATGGTGCCTGGCCACCACCAGCAACAGCTATGATAGGGCTCACAAAGTTGAGTCTCAGTGGCACCTTGAGAATAAAATGGGGTACATCCCGAGATCTTCAGTAAAAGATTGCAATTGTTGGTTAAGGGACCTTGGAGTTCCCCTGGGAGCATAGCTCCTGGCCCTGATTCTGCCCCTGTCCATAAATTATAATGGAGGTCAACTCTTCAGACAGGAATGGACTGGACTTGGTGGCACAGAGTGACCATATCATGGGTGCACTTTATGGTTCTATGCATCTATAGAATGTTGTCCTGCTGACCTCTTGCTGGAGGTGGGAGACAGAGTAAAGAGGAGGAGATAGGAGATTGTTAGGAGGAAAAGACTTGTATAGAACAGAGAGGAGAAGTGTGCTGTCACTGGGCAGGGAGAGCAGTGGAGCTGCACATAAGCAGGCATGCAAATTTATACGAGATTGTACATTTTCACTCAATCATAAGAAAAAGAAAATAATAAAGATTACAGGAGAAGAAAATGAAATAGAAAACAGAAAACAATAGAAGAATCAACAAGACTAGAGTTTTGTTGTTTGAGAAGGTTAATGAAGGTGACAAATCACTGGCCAGATAGACAAAGAAAAAATGAAAAGATGCAAATAACCAAAATAAGAAATCAAATGAGTGACATTACAAAAAAGCCAACTGAGATAAAAAGGATCATAACAGAATATTATGAAAAATTGTACACCAAGTTTGAAAACCTAAAATAAATGGGATTTTTTTACTAGAAATACACTACTTACCTAATCTATTCCAAATAAAAGTAGAAAATATGAACAGACCCGCAACAAAAGAAGAGATTAAAGATATCATTGAAAAAAAGAAGCCCCAGCCCAGGTAGCTTTACTGGACAATTCTACAAAACATCCCGAGAAAAGCTCACACCAGTAGCACTCAAACTGTCCTAGAACACAGAAAATAAAAGAATTCTCCTGAATTCATTTGGTGAAGCCAGCATGACTCTGGTATCAAAACCAGGCAAAGACATCATAAAGAAAATAAAAGAAAGAAAGAAAATTTGAGTCCAATATCCATCATGAATATAGACACAAAAATTCTCAAGAAAATTAAAGCTAATAGAATTTGAGAAAATATTTCTAAAAAATAATAAAATAATGCATCATGATCAAGAGAGAATTATACAATGGAGGGAAGAAGAGTTCAACACTAGAAAATCAATCAACATAACATACCAAATAAACAGAACAAAGAAAAAGAATCTTTGATAAAACCAAACATCTTTTCCTAATAAAAACTCTCAGCAAATTATGAATAGAAGGGAAATTCCTCAACATAATTAAGGACATATATCCAAAATTATGAAGAAATTCTGGACCTCAAGACCGAAGGAAGACTCATTAACAACCTGTGTTATGCAAATAACACAACCTTGCTTGCTGGAAGTGAAGAAAACTTGACTATTTACTGACGAAGATCAAAGACCACAGCCTTCAGTATGGATTACACCTCAATATAAGGGAAACAAAAATTCTCACAACTGGACTGGTTACATGATGGTAAATGGTGAAAAGGTTGAAGCTGGCAAGGATTTTATTTTACTTGGATCCCCAATCAACACCAATGGAAATAGCAGTCAAGAAATCAAAAGATGCACTGCATTGGGAAATTCTTCTCCAAAAGATCTCTTTTGAGTGTTGAAAAGCATAGATACTGCCTTGAAAACTACTGTGTGCCTAATCCAAGCCATGGTGTTTTCAATTGCCTCATACAAGGACTGCCAACTAAGTTAGCGAACTAATCCTAGGAAAAAGTGCTGCATACCTCACTACTGAATATCACTACAGTCACCTTCTAGGTACTCCCCTTGGGAAGCTAAGCACTGACACTAGGGCCAAGTTCACCCTTCAAAGCAATTTTGGAACTCTTTTTCTGGAAAGGCCATTTAACTGTCATCTTATTATGTTTGACATCTTGAAAGTCATAAAGATGTCTTCCTTTCAATATTTCCTTTATCTTCAGGAGAAGAAAAAAGTCATCAGGGGCCAGATCAGGTGAATAGGTAGGGTGTTCTAACACAGTTATTTGTTTACTGGCTAAAAACCCCCTCATAGACAGTGCTGTCTGAGCTGATGCGTTGGCATGATACAAGATCTGTGAGTTGTTGGCAAAAAGTTCAGGTCACTTTCATCTAACTTTTTTACTCAGCCTTTTTAGCACTTTCAAATAGTAAATTTGTTGGTTTTTCCAGTTGGTACAAATTCATAACAAGCAATCTCTCTGACATCAAAAAAGGTTAGCAGCACATAATTTTGACTCTTGATTTGTACTGACAGAACTGTTTTGGTCATGGAGAATTGGCTCACTTCCATTGTGCACTTTGATGCCTTTTTTTAGCATTGTATTTGTACTCCCATGTTTCATCATCAGCAATAACACAGCCCCAAACATCATCTTGCCTCACCAAAAGGTCTTGGCAAACTTCAGCTGTCCTTCACTTTTGCTCGTCAGTGAGCTCCTTCAGGACAATTTTTGCACACACTTTTCTCATGCCAGGATATTCAGTTAAAATTTTCCTGTTTCTCTATTTTTACTTGGTCTGCTATGCTTCTGAGAGTCAGCAGTTGATTTTGATGCACAATTTGACAAATTTTTGCAGTGTGTTCATCAGTTCTGCTCTTTACTGGCCTCCTTGACCTCACTTCATCAGTGATGACTTCCCTCCGTTCAGAAAAATGTTTAATCCATTTGTACACTTCCATTTTCTTCATGGCATTATCCCCATAAACTCGGACTAACATGTCCCTGACTTCACTTCCATTCTTGACAAGTTTAACAAGAAATTTAATAATTGTTGCTGTAATTGAAGCTCTGACATTCTGGTGATGGCACACAAAAACACACAACAATAATGAATGCCTCTCAGTAAAACACTGCCACATGTTGACACGAACACAGCTGTGTGACATTGATATCCCAAGGTTATGAAACCTTACCAAGTTGTTCATACAGTGCTGCCAGTGTAAGCACATGGTGGCAAGGTCATGGATTTAGTTGTCAGAACTCATATGAGCCTTAACAGCCAACATTCATGAGAAGGTAAAGAGGGGAAAGGGAGCTGGATCAATCAAAATAGAACAAACAGAATGGAAATAAGAATGCTGACGCAGCATAAAAATTGAAACCAATGGTGCAGAACAAGTTGTTAAAAAATTGATAAAGGGGAATCTATATATGTCTATATAGCAGCAAATTAAGTTCCCTTTAATGTGCATGTGTATTATGTTGTTGTTAAGTGTAACTGAGTTGATTCCAACTCAAAACTACCTTACATACAACAGAAAAAAAACACTTCCTAATGCTGTACCATGGCCACAATCATTGTGATGCTGAGCCCACTGTTGAAGCTACAGTTGTCAATCCATCTCCTAGAGAATCTTCCCCTTTTCCAATGACACTGTACTTCACAAAGCATAATGTCCTCCAGGGACTGATCCCTCCTGAGAACATGTCCAAAGTATGTAAAATATAGTCTCATTATCCTTGCTCCTAAGTAGTAGTCTAGTTGTACTTTGTTCAAGACAGATTTGTTCATTCTTTTGGCAGTAAATGGTATATTAAATATTCTTCCTCTACATCAGAATTCAAAGGCATCAGTTCTTCTTTGATCTTCCTTATTCATTATCCAGCTTTTCCATGCATATGATGCCATTGAAAATACCATGGTTTGGGTCAGGCACACCTTAGTCTTCAAGATGATCCAAGTAGAACGAAATCCTTGACCTCAGTCTTTTCTCTATTTGTCATGATGCTGCTTATTGGTCCAGTTGTGAGGAATTTTGTTGTCTTGATGTTGAAGTATAATGTATATTGAAGGCTGTGGTCTCTGATCTTCATCAGTAAGTGTTTCAAGTTTTCTTCACTTTCTGCAAGCAAGATTGTGTCATCAGCATAACACAGGTTTTTAATAAGTCTTCCTCTGATCCTGATGCCTCATTCTTGTTCACAGAGTCCAACTTCTTGGATTATTTACTCAGCATACCGATTGAATAAGTATGCTGAAATGATACAACCCTGATGCATACCTTTCCTGACATGCACTGTCCTCCTATTCCAGTCAAACAACCGCCTCTTGCTCCACGTATAGCTTCCTCGTGAGCACAGATAAGTGTTCTGAAAACCTCATTCTCTGTAGTATTATTCATAATTTGTTATGATCCACACAAACATAACAAATTATGAACAATATTAGTCAATAAAATATAGCCAATAAAGCAAAGGTAAACAGTCATGCCCCGAATACTCCGGGGGTCAGTTCCACTCTGGCCCCTAGGGTCACCATGAGTCAGATCCGACTCGACGGCACTTGGCTTGGCTTATACACACAGATCTCACAAGATGGAATGCACAGTATCTAAACTGCTGCCTCTGTAGAAAGACTGGAAATGTTTAATATCATCAGTCAGGATAAGGCCAGGTGCCATCTGCAGAACAGACCATAACTCACTCATACACAACTGAAATTGAAGAAAATTAGAACAATTCGAGGAGAGTCAAAGCACGACCTTGAGTTATCCCATCTGTGTTTAGAGACCATCTCAAGAAGAGAGTTCACGTGCTGAACACTAACGGCAGAAGACCAGGTGAGTTGTGGGATGACAGCAAGGACATCATACATGAAGAAAGCAAGAAGTCGTTAAAAAGACAGGAAGAAATAAAAAGGTGAAATTGAATGTCAGAAGCGACTTGGGACCAGAAGAACCGGATGGTGCCCGGCCATCACCGGTGATAGCCACGATGGAGCTCACGAAGTTGAGTCTCACTGGAAACACAAGAATAAAAAGGGTGCACCCTGAGATCACCATGAAAATACTGTAATTGATGGTCCAGCGGTTTGGGGGTTCCCCTGGGAGCATGGCCCCTGGCCCTGATGCTGCCCTTGCCCATAAATCATAACGAAGGTCTACTCTCTGGACACGAATGGATTGGACTTGGCAATGCAGAGTGATCATACACTGGATGCACTTTATGGTTCTATACATCTATAGGATATCATCCTGCTGACCTCTGGCTGGAGGAAGGGGAGTGGGTGGAGAGGAGGGGAAAGGAGATTGTTGGGAGGATGAGACACGTATGGAGCAGAGAGGAATAGTGTGCTGTCACCGGGCAGGGAGAGCAGTGGAAGCTGCATATAGGTGGGCATGCAAATTTATATGGAATGTACATTTTTACTCAGTCATAATAAAAAATAAATAAATAATTAAATTAAATTAAAAAAAGAAGAGACTCTGAAACTTGCTCTTGAACATGCAGTAGCTAAAGCAAAAGGAAGAAATGATGAAGTAAAAGAACTGAAAAGAGGATTTCAAAGTGTAGCCTGAGAAGACAAAGTAAAGTGTTCTATGTAATACTCAGGCCCGTGTCTTTCAATGAATCGCCACTACCTGAGTGGCACAGCAGTCCAGTGACACACCACTTCCATCCAGGTTGCTTTCAGGACCTCTCACAGGGCTCCCATTATGCAATGCACAACTCCTAAATACCCTAGAGTCTTCCTCACATACTGGTGAACTTTTCATGTGAGATTAGATCAATAACTAGTTTCTTAACTGTCATAGTGTTTTCTACAATGGGCTTTCTCGCACCCTGCTCAGGCTACTGCCACCGAGTGCATACCTCAGCAATACCCATAGAAACATATGTCAGCTACTTGATGTTTAGTTTGTTCTGGCAGTATTTTAGCCAAATTAGTTTTTTGATACACTGAGTGTAGCACCCCTTAGTCTTTGCTCCCTGAGTGAAGCTGATGTCATCTGATCCTTAATCCTGAACAGTTACCCCCTTAGGTTTTCCTTACACCTCAGACAGCTTTAGGCAGAGACTCAGGCAGCACTGTCCTGTGCCGGATCACCTCATGTGTTTGATAAATAGTAGGCTGTCATGGGCACAACTTTAGAAAAGTGCATGCTTTCTAATTCCACATGAATGGAGTCTGCAAGGCACCTGGACGTCAGTGTTTGTTATTCTTTGGGAGACTTTTACTACTTTATTTAACGTGCAATCAGTATTGTAAACTTTTTCTCACTGTCAGCAGCCTTGATGAAAGCCCTCTCATTCTGGAGTACAGGCTACAAAGCACAGGAGTTAAGAGCCCTGACTTTGAAGCATGTGATGTGGGACAGAAACCTGCTCCATTCACTGCTTACTCACTCAGTTGTCGAATCTGTCAAATGGGAAAAGTGATAATGTATACCAGATGCAGATAGTTAATACATTGTGATGTGCTTACTCTAGTGCCTGGCACATTAGGTGTTTAATAAATGTCAATATAATTACTAGTGGTAACCACAACAACAGACTCAAACATATCAATGATCATTAAAACAGTCTAGAACTGGGCAAAATTTTGTTCTGTTATGTGTAGGTCCCCATGAATTGGAGCTGACTGAATGATCACTAAAAACAATATTAATAGTTGTGTTATCCATGCAACATGAGGAGAAGCAGAGGAAATAGAATGAATACACATATACCATAAGTAGAAACATGGGATGTACGACTATGGAGAATGACCTTAAAGGCATTTATTCAAGGCAGATGGCTATACTGTTACCAATAGCTCTAAGGGGCCTCAGCTTTAAACTACATTTTAATGAGAAAGATTTTTAACTGAGTTATCATATGGTTCAGGGGTGTTGGTGATAATTTCATTCATTCCACGAATATTTTTACTGCCTACCATGTGTAAAAGCTTTCAAAATAAATTAACTGACACATTCAGACAAATGTGGTACATATAATTTCTTGTTAACTGATTAGAATTATTTGGGGCAAAACTGAGAAGAGGGCAAAGTTTGCCCTGTGCCTTCTCCATGTTCTTCAACATTCATCCTGCCTCGGTCCCTACCTCGCACCAACTCCACCCCCACCAAACGTCATCTCAGTTGTTTCTAAGGGTCTCCCCTCTTCTGATGAACTCAGAACTTACCCGTCTTTACTCATCCTGTCTTTGTTTTCTTCAGTGCCCTAGTATCTCTGCTATCTGTAAAAACCCAAGCCGGACACCATAGTCACCTTATATTAATGAGTTACAATCCCACTGAAGTGTTAACCATTCTAGAAGAGTTTACAGTTCGGGGTAGGAGGAACAGCTGGGAAATTGCACCTTGGCACAAAGAACAGAATCTACTAGAACGGCAGATGCTACAGTAGGGGGGTAAGACACAGAGAAGAATTCCTGCTCCATACTCTGACATTTTTGCCAAAAGATGAGAGAAAGGAAGAGAAGAATGTATGGAAGGAACAATGGGCCAGATACTGACTTGGACTTTGTAAATTCATGACTTAATAAGGCAATCTGGACATGGTTCTAGAAGGGGAAGTTCTTTGGTTTGAAGGGTTTTAAGACAGTCAATACTTTCACTCAAAATGGAGATTGTAGCTACTATGATTGTGACATTATCTTGACATTTTCCCTACTGTTGAACACTCTCACACTTGACAGCTTCTCACCTGCCACTCAAGGTATCTGCTGTCTGACCTGTTGCTGCAGCTGGTCTAATGTCACAGTTCATTGTGCAGATTTTTAAAAGGGAATTTGTAATTGTGATAACAGTAGCAGTGTCAGTGGTCTGTCCTTAAGTTTGTTCTTCTGGCATTCTGAAACAATAGTCCCATCAGAGTTCTTAAACCTAATCAAGTCAGTGAGGGTTTATAAGTGAATATTAGTTCTAATCAAAATGGTATGTTTTCATTTTTTTATTTTCACAATTAGAATCATATTATCCTCCCTGCCACCCCCTGCCCTGAGGAAGTGTCTTTCAAATGATAATGTGAGGAGAAAGTTTGATTCACTGGATATAATTTCATTTTACTTACAAATATATGGAAAGAAACCTAAGGTTTGTAACTGAGGTCATTTGATTAAATTTTTATAAAACATTGTGGTTAAGTCAGGAGACATCAGATCTTTCAGTTTCAACCTGATAATCTCTGAATATTGAATTTAAAATTGATATCTTTAAAGATAAGAATACTACCCTTGTGTTTTACCCCCACTGGTATTAATTCATAAGACATCAGGAAAGGTCCTCTAGAGATTGATAACCCAAAGGCTGTGGACAGATTCCAATTGTCCATAATTTCCCTGAAAACATAGGAGCATTGAGCTCTGACACCAAGCAAAAGCTAGACAGTTTGAATCTACCAGTCTCTTCTTGGCAACCCTAAAAAGGGCAGTTCTACTGTGTTCTACATAGTCGCTGAGTTGGAATCAATTCTAAGGCAACAGATTTGTTCTTGTTTTTGTTTTATTGTGTTTTTTGTTTGTTTGTTTTTTGTTTGGGTTTCTGATGGCACAGTGGTTAAGGGTTCAGTTCCTAACCAAAAGGTCAGCAGTTTGATTCCAAGTGTTGCTCCTTAGAATCCCTATGAAACAATCCTACTCTGTCAGACAGGGTTGCTATGAAAATGTATGTTAAATGTTGAATACATGTACTTCCTTTTAGAAAGGTTTAGAGTTTTCATCAGATTCTCAAAGTTACCTATGATCTTCAAAATGCTAAGAATGACAACATTGAAGATAAACTAGTATATGAATGCCAGTAAAGTTCCATTAGTGCTTGAACTAACCCAAGCTAGAGCTGGCCCACCCTATAGGTACAGAAGTTCCAACTGTGACCACTGATAGATTTCAACAGAGGATACAGCAACAAGTGGAATGAATTAGAAGGAAAATTAGCACACAAACACTATTGCAAAGCAAGAGGTCTGACAAGAACAATGTCACCTTCTGTTTCCTGGCTGCCTTCTAGAATTTTATGTCTATGTGGCTACCATCTTATTGCCCAAATCACATGTCAGGTTTGCTTCTCCATAGCTTGGTATCATGGATTGAACTGTGTCCCCCCTCAAAATGTGTATAGCCACTTGACTGGGCCATGATTCCAAGTATTTTATGAGTGCCTTTCATTTTGTGATTTTCCTATACTGTATGTTAAAAAGTATTTGAGTGGGACTGTAAATCCCTTTATAAAATCGTAAGAGAGTTTCCCTGGAGTGTGGCTGCAGTGTCCTTTATCCTTTTATCTTACAAGAGATGAAAGGAAAGGGAAGTAAGTAGGAAATTGGGAACTTTATACCATCAAGAAAGCAATATAGGGAGTAGAGCTCATCCTTCAAACCTGAAGTTCCTGCACCAAGATGCTGCCTGACCAAAAACTCATGTAATACAAGGACCTGTCTTCAGAGTTGATGAACAGGGAAAGCCTTTCCCTGGAATGGACAGCCTGCATTTGGATTTGTAACACACTGGACTGTGTAAGAACAAACTTTTCTTTGCTAAAGCCATCTACTTTGTGGCATTTTTGCTAGAGCAGCATTAGATGACTAAAATGCTTGGGGAGCCAAATATGAGGAACTTCCTTGATAAAAGTACTTTCTCTTTCCCAAAGGCCAGTGTACAGATAATTGTCAAGCCTGAGCTGATCTGGACAAGGACCTACTTTCTAGTGGTTTGGTAACATCACTCTAAAAAAATCCCTTTACCACCACCTTGGGGGTAGTTTAGTGTGATTTGTTTCTTGCTGTTTTAGTTGTTGTCTGGAGGTGTGTAGCATCTCTAATCCTAGTTACTTAGTGGGCAAAAGGAGTTTTCCTTTTTATTATTTTAGTTTAGTTGAGCAGACTGTTGAAGCTTTATTATGTACCTTCAATGATGATGAGAAATACATGCCTGGGACAGGTAGTCTTTGTCCTTAGGGAGCACATGGTTTTATAGGGGATTTTCACATAAGCTGCTAATTATAACACAGGCAGCATGACAAATTCATACTGGAAGGAAATGCAAGCAATGTTTTATGACAGCCCAGGAAACAATCACATCTCAGTTGGCCAGCCAAGTGCCATCAAGTCAGATCCGACTCATGACAACCCTAGGGGCCAGGGTAGAACTGACCTCCAGAGTATTCATTTGAGAGATCAGGAAACTCTTCAGAGAGCCAGCCAAGCCAAGTGCCGTCAAGTCAGATCTGACCCTATGGAGAGGGGTATGCATTTGAGTAGAGCTCTTTATGCTGAAAATGGGTAACAACAAAACTCATTACCACTGAGTTGATACCAAATCACAGTGACCCTATAAACAATAAAACCACCCCTTAGAGTTTCAAAGGGCCACCTCGAGGATTTGAACTGTCATCCCCATGGTTAGTAGCCATAGCACTTAACCACTACACCACCAGGGTTTCCAAAAACAGCTAATAGGTATCGTCTATTGAGTGCATACTGTCAAGCAGTGTGCTCAGCAATTTCTTGTGTATTTTCTCGTTTCATACAACAATCCTGTAAAGTAGACATTGTTATTATCCCAACTTGACAACTGGGCAAACACAGGCTTAGAGTTCAGAAAGTCAGCTTTTGTTGACTTCAGGGCCTCTACTCTCTTTACTCATGCCAGCTTATTTGAGCAGGTTTTGTAATGGGCAGAAGGTGGAACGCTTCTGAGGCTAATCTTCCATACTCACTGACTCAGTAGTGAAATGAGGAAATGCAATCTCAGAAGGCAGATCTAGGGGAGTCTAGAAAGATATTGTAGTAGCCACCAGCCAGATATTTTAGTAACAGTTCTCAATAATCATGTAGTTGCAATAATCCAGGCATTGCTTGAGCACTTTATAGACATGATTTACTCACAATAAGCTTGAAGCAATTCAATTCAATATTACTATTGGAATTTTATGTTGAAAAAATCAACAGAAGTTTACTTGCTAGGGGCCTCACAGAAAGACAAAGTGCAGGGATTTGATCTAAAGTTCTGGTGATTCCTTTCCAACTCTATTATCCATTAGAAAGACAGATCCATAGACCTAATCAAATCAAAGATGCTCTGGGTGCTTAGTCATGACTGTGTTCTCACTTGCTCCTTTATCCAGCCTAGAATCTGAAGACAAATTAAGAAAAAAAGAAAATGTTCCTAAGTACCTTCCAAGAAATCTTTGTCCTCAAAGAGCCCACTATTTTGTATGGGAGTCTCACGTAAGCTACTAATTACAACACATGTTGGAAAAAAATATAGATGATGTATTACGGCAGCACATAAAAAAACTACTTCTTAGTTGAGTGATCAGGAAACTCTTCAGAGAAGGGAGTGTAATTGAGTGGAGTTCTTCTCCCTGTTATCTTCTCCTCCTTATTGTCAGTTGGAATATTAGAAGCAGGATTGTGAACTCACAAAAAAAGAAAGAAAGAAAGAAATAGGAGGGAGTAGCAAGACTGCAGACTAGTCATACTTCTCCTCACGTCCCTCTAAGAACTAAGATCTTGAAAACAACAGAGAAGAACAAAATGGACACTTTAGAAGCACCAAGATCAGGCAAAAAGTTGTGAGATCAGACTGAGTGACAGCAAGGGGACAACCACCTTTTCCAGAAGTGAAATGGCAGTACAAAGGGTCCTGCTTCTGCTGGCACAGCAATAGAGAGGCTACACAGGTACAGATGCTAACTTTGTTGGCCAGGAGGTTAGGATTGGGACTGCTGCTCCCTAGAGCCTGACTTGGTCTAGCTGTCATGCTGAGCAGCAGCACCTGAGTAGACAGGGTCTCTCTCACCAGAGAAGCTGTGCTTAAGACAGCCACACCTAGAAAGAACGGTGGCAGCTGGCAGGCAAGTACAGCAGTGCACTTCCTTCCTCTGTTCTCTGAGCTATGCCATTCCAGTGCACTAGCTGGACTGGAACTGGGATTGTATGTGTGTTCCCTAAACTATCCCCTGGGACTCAGGAGGGAAACAAAGAAAAAGGTAGACATAAAACTTTGCTGAATCAGGTGATCCCTGCATCTACAAAGCATCAGGCAAATTTTACACATTTCAAGATAAGTGCTTGGGATACCTCGAGGCTCAATCCTTTCCTATGTGTTGACTTCCTGTGTTCAGCCTTTCCCGCCAACCTTCTCTGCTTTACACATCAGGCTAAATTTTGATGCACTACCTGGCTGGAAGTGGGATATTTTACTTAGTTGCACTGAGCTTTACTCCTGGACTCAGAGGAGGAAACAAAGGGAGGATAGATGACAAGTTCTACCAGATCCTCAGAGCTGCAGACTGTTGCACTTACTGGACCATTGTAACCTAAGAGTATGTCAACTTTTGTGACTCATGCCTTTCCTGTGTGCTAATTCACTCCTTGTACCCCAGCTGTTTCCCCCTCCTTTCTCTGCTGTATACTGGTTTTAAATTCTAGAGCACTACCAGGGCTGAAAGCAGGGTATCTTATGTTTGCAACTGAGCTTTTCTCCCAGATCTGGGAAGGGAAACAAATGAAGGGCAGGAAGAAGAGTTCTGCTGGCTTCTCTGAACCAGCAACTCCTGCTACATCTCTCAGTGCAGTATCCTTCTAACTGTCATGTGACAGGGCATCAGAATTATTAAGGATCCAATACTAATCACTGTAGCTCAAACGACTAGACTACTTGGACAGTCAAAACCAAATATACATACATACACACATACACACACACACACACATATACATATATGTGTATGCATGTGTGTTTCTGTGTGTGTTTGTCTATGTAAGATTGCAGTGCCCTAACAGTGAAATCACAATAGCTTTCTGATGGCTGGGAGTTGACAATCAATGTCTAACCATTTAAAGAAGAATATCACATCTCAATAAAACTTCCAAATAAAGAATAAAAAAAATTCTCAAATAATGAAGCCTTCCTGAAACTATTAGAGGTAGAATGAAAAAGAAATTTATATACAACCCTTGTAGATCTTAGGGTGGAGATTAGACAAGGTGCAGAAGAACAAAATGAAAAATTAAACAAGCTACATGAATTGCTAGAACAACAATGATGTGAAATTCAGCAGATTAATAATAAAATCAGAGTTAGACAATTCAGTTGAAAGCAAAAGGAGGAGGATCAAGCAAATGGAATGCAGAATTAGCTAGATTGAGGATAAAGCAACTGACACCAGCATTTACAAGCAGAAATCAGATAAAAGAATCAAGAAAAATGAAGAGTCATTAAAAGTTAGGTGGGGTTCTATCAAGAGGAATAATTTATGAGTGATGGGAGTATGAGAACAAGGAGGCATAGCAGAAAATACAGAGAGAATTGTTGAAGTGATTCTGGCAGAAAACTTCTCTGACATTATGAAAGATGAGAAGATATCCACCCAAAATGCTCATTGTACTCCATAAAAGGTGGATCTCAAAAGAAAGACACCAACACATGTTATAATCAAGCTTAACTAAATGAAACATAAGAGGCTAGACTTAAACCAAAAAGCAGCTAGACTTAAACCAAAACTAACTTACAAAGGAGAGACTGTTAGACTGAGCTCCAATTATTCAGCCAAAACCATGTTTGCAAGAAGACAATGGGATGACACATACAAAACCCTGAAGGAAAAAAAACTTCCAACCAAGAATATCCTGCAAAACTGTCTCTCTGATACTATGGTGAAATTAGGACCTTCCCAGATAAACAGAAGTTAAGAGACTTTCCAAAAACCAAACCAAAATTACAAGAAATACTGAAGGATGTTCAATTAGAAAATCAATAACATCAGACATACACTCAAGGATGCCATGTAGAGCACAGCATCCAGAGTCCAACTTAGTTAGGAAAGCCACAAAGCTAAATCAAAACCAAAATATTAAAATTAGGGAAAGAAAGAACTCAGTATGTAAATTATAGCAACATTACCCTACAAAGAGGGCCATGTTAATGTATTCATAGAACTTTCAGATGGAGAGGAATTCAACGAGATACAAAGAAGTTAAAGACTGGTTTAAACTTTGAATATTAGGGTGGAACAGTAGGATAGTCACAAAACAAACTAACAATACTATACATCAAAACAAGAAACAATATAGAAGTCTCAACAGATACAAAATCAGCACTGAAAAAGATGAAAAGAAAACCTGTAAAGAAAAATGACTCACAACAGAATATTGAGGGGAACAAAGAAATTGTCAACAATGCAAAAGGAAAGGCACTGAAATGATAGCACTGAATTCATATCTCTCAATAATTACACTGAATGCAAATGGATTGAATGCACCAATAAAGTGACAGAGGGTAAGAGTAGATAAAAAACATGACCCATCTATATGCTGCCAACAAAAAAACACGGACTCAAAGATGTGAACAAACCAAAACTCGAAGGATGGAAAAACATATATCAAGCTAACAACATGCAAAGAAGAGCAGGAAAGGCAATACTAATCTCAGATAAAATAGACTTTAAAGTAAAATCCACCATCGTGGACAAGGATAGTCACTATTTGTTGCTTAAACATTCAAAACATAAGGAGGATATGACAATATTAAATATTTACACACCCAATCTGGCTTGACTGCACTTGGCTTGGCTAATATCAGAATATCTAAATACATTGCATCAACAATAGTTGGAGACTTCAACACTCCATTCTTAGTAATGGAGAGATCATCCAAAAAAAAGTGCAATACAGGTACAGAAAATCTTACTGCAACAATCAACCAATTCAACCCTGTAGACATACACAGAACTCTCCAACCAACAACAGACAAGTGTCATGGTTGGAATTGTGTCCCCCCAAAAATGTGTGCAGCCACGTGGCTGGGATATGGTTCCCAGTGTCTTGGGACTGTCCTCCATTGTGTGGTTTTGCTAACCTGTATGTTAAAGTATTAGGGTGGGGCTGTGAATTCCTGCTGTGGGGGGAGTTTCCCTGGAGTATGGCTTGCCCCACCCTTAATGATTTTAGCTTGCAAGGAATAAAAGGAAAAAGAAACAAAGAACAATTTGAGAACCTCGCTACCATCAAGCAAGCAGCACCTGGAGCAGAGCATGTCCTTCAGACCAGAGGTTCTTGAGTTAGGACGCTCCCTGGACAAAGACTGATGCAATACCGGACTTTCCTACAGAGCCAACAAGGGGAAAGTCTTCCCCTGGAGTGGACACCCTGAATATGGACTTGCAACCTACTGGACTGTGTAAGAATAAATCTTTGTTTGTTAAAGCCATCCACTCTGTGGTATTTCTGTTAGAGCAGCCTAGCTGACTAAAACAACAAGTATGACTTCTTTTCCAACACACATGGAATGTCTCCAGAGTAGATCACATATTAGAGGAAAAAGGAAGACTCAACAAAATCCAAACCACTGAAATATTGCAAAGCATTTTCTAGGGCCATATAGCCATAAAAGTTGAAATCAATAGCAGAAAAAACGTGGGTAGAAATTTGAAGTCATGGAAACTGAATAACACCTTTCTCAAAAGTTCATGGGTTGGCTGATTTGCCTTGTTGTCACTGGAAGTCTCTGCTCCCATCACCCCTAGAATGTTAAGTAGAGGTGGAGTCAAGATGGCAGACTAAACACACACCTCTGTGATTCCCACTGGAAATGAAGGCCTGAACTGATAATTAAATGGAGCCTTCCGGACACCTAGTGAGCCTTAGGACACGACATAGTGTTGTCGATTTGACTACATACCACTGAACGGGAAAATTCTCTTTTGCTAACCTCTGCCCTTGTAGAGTGCTGGCTCACATGGACAGAAGACTGAGTTTTAGATCCCATTAAGGCAACACCAGAGGAAAAAAAACAACCTCCCAAAGCCCTAAAAGCAACAAACGTTGGACAGAAACATAAAGAAAAAAATCACCTATGACTGCAAAAGGCCCCCGAAAGAAAGAACCAAAGTGCTTCCCAGATGAAGTAGGCTTCCTGAAACTATCAGAGGGGGAGTACAAAAGGATTACATATAGAGCCCTCCTAGACATTACACAAAATGCAGCAGAGCAAAATAAAAGATTAAGCAAGCTATTCAACCTCATGGAACACCAGTACTCTAAAATCCAACAGATCAATAACAAAATCAAAGAGATAGAAAATTCAGTTCAAAGCCAAGGAAACAGAATAGAACAAATGGAAAATAGACTTTGACTTGGAAGACACAGCTACTGACTCCAACATCTGGGATGAGAAACCAGAGAAAAGAAACAAGAAAGATGAAGAAGCATTAAGAAGCATGTGGGACTCTATTAACTGTAGCAGTCTATTATTAATTGGAGTTTCTGAACAGAGAGGGACACCTGAAAACACAGAGAGCATTGTTGCTGAGCTGCTGACAGGAAATTTTCCTGAAATTATGAAAGAAGAGAATATAGATATCCAAGATGCATATAGAACACCACTCAATATAGATCTCAAAAGAAAGACTCCAAGACATATTATAATTAAGCTTAACAAAATGAGACATAAGCATAAACTCTTACAGGCAGCGAGACTCAAATCAAAGCTAACATTCAGAGGGATATGCTGTAGGCTTTTGTCTGATTTCTCAGCAAAAATGATGCTGGCACAGAGGCAATGGGATGACACATTCAAAGCCTGAAGGAGAACAACTTCCAACCAAGAATTATATATCCTGCAAAACTGTCTTTCAAATATGAGAATGAAATTAAGACATTCACAGGTAAACAGAAACTCAGAGACTGTAAAAACCAAACCAAAGCTCCAAGAAATACTGAAAGAAGCTTTTGGCTTAGAAGAACAAAAACAATTAACTCTATATTTTAGGAAGCAATACAGCACACAACATTCAGAAACCTAATCACTTAGGGAAGACTCCAAACTCAATGAAAGCTATAATACTAAAAGAAGTGGTCCAGTGATCATATCATGAAAACTATGATATCATCATTTTAGAAAGAGGGAAGTACTACAGTAGTTATAGCCTTTCCACATGGAGAGGAAGTTAATAAGACTTGTAGTAGTTAAAATTAGGTTTAAACACAGATTGTTAAAGGAGATCACAGGGGTATCCACAAAGCACAATAAAGATGCAACATATCAAGTCAAGAAACATAATACAGGAGTCTCAACAACCACCAAACCAACACTGAAAAAGGTGAAAGATCAACTCATAAGGAGTTACGTCCCAGAACAGAATAGTAACAGCAGAGAAAACATCAACAAAAATAAACACATCACAATGACACCACTAAACACATACCTATCAATAATTCCATTGAATGTAAATGGACTGAATGCTCCAGTAAGAGACAATGAGGGACATCTTAGATCAAAAGACACGGCCTGTCTATATATTGCTTACAAGAAACTCAGACTTAAAGACAAGGACAAACTGAAAATTAAAGAATGGAAGAATATATACCAAGCTAACAATACACAAAGAAGAGCAGGTATGGCAATACTAATCTCAGAGAAAATAGATTTTAATGTAAAATCCACCATTATGGACAAGGATGGACACTATTTATTACTGAAGGGTTCAATACACAAGCAGGACTTAACAATATTAAATATTTATGCACCCAATACTAGAGCACCTAAATACATCGAAGAAACACTGACTACGTTGAAAAATAATATAGATCATTCCACAGCAACAGTAGGAGACTTCAACACTCCTCTCTGAATATTGGACAGATCTTCTAGAAAAAAGCTCAGTAAAGACACAGAAGATTTAATTGCCACAATCAATGAACTAGACCTCATTGACATATATAGAACTTTCTATCCATCAGCATGTGACTACACCTTCCTCACCAGTGCACGTGGAACATTTTCCAGAATAGACCATGTGTAGGGACATAAAACAAATCTCAACAAAATCCATACCATTGAAATATTGCAAAGCATCTTCTCAGACCATAAAGCCATAAAAGTAAAAATCAATAGCAGAGAAAACATAGATAGAAAGTGGAATTCATGGAAACTGAACAATGCCTTGCTCAAAAAGCCATGGGTTATAGAAGAAATCAAAGATGAAATAAAGAAATCTACGGATTCCAATGAGAATGAAAACACTTCCTATAAGAACCTATGGGATACAGCCAAGGCAGTACTCAGGAGTCAGTTTATAAATACACACACACAGAAGAACTCAAACCAAAGAACTAACCTTACAGTTTGAACAAGTAGAAAGAGAGCAACAGAGGAACCCCTCAGTCACCAGAAGAAATGAGAGCATAAACATTAGAGCAGAACTAAACAAATTAGAGAAGAGAAAACTACTGGAAAAATTGAAAAGACCAAAAACTGTTTTTTCGAAAAGATCAACAAAATTGAGAACCCATTGGCTAAGCTTATTAAAGAAAAACAGGAAAGGAAACAAATAACCCAAATAAGAAATGAGAGGGGAGTTGTCACAACCGATCCAACACAAATCAAAAATATCATAACATAACAGAATACTATGAAAGACTGTACTCTAACAAATTTGAAAGCCTAGAGGAAGTGTACAAATTTCCTTGATTCATATTACCTACCAAAATTACCACAAGGTGATGCATAACAACTTAATAAACCCATCACAAAGGAAGAGATTGAAAAAATTATCCAAAAACTACCATCCAAAAAAAGGCCTGTCTCAGATGGCTTCACTGCAGAATTCTACCAAGCTTTTAGAGAAGATTTAAATCCGAAACTACTAAGAATATTTCACAGCACAGAATGGGATGGAATAGATGGAATACTCCCAAATTCATTCTATAAAGTGAGCATGACCCTGGTACCAAAGCCAGGAAGAGACCCAGCAAAAAGGAGAACTACAGACCAATATCACTGATGAATCTAGATGCAAAAATCTTCAACCAAATCCTTGCCAATAAAATCCAACAGCATATCCACAAAATAATTCATTACAACCAAGCTGGATTCATACCAGAGATGCAAGCCTGTTTCAACATAGAAAAAACAACTAATGTGATCAACCATGTAAATAATGCAAAAGACAAGAATCACTTGATTTTATCAATTGATGCACAAAAGGCATTTTTGATAAAGTCCAACACTGATTCATGCTAAAAACTCTCAGCAAAATAGGGGTGGCGTCAAGATGGCAAACTGAGTCTCCCTAAATCCTCCTGGAAACCAAGACCTGAAGTGATAATTAAATGGAGGGTCTGGACACCTAGCAAGCCCTAGGACATGGCCTAGGGCTGTTAATTTGGACTTCATACCACTGAACAGAAAACTTCTCTTTTGCTGATCTCCACTCTTGGTGAATGCTGGCTTTCACGGACAGAAGGTAACTTACCATTTTAACTTTTTTTTCTCTGTCTCAGTTGGTGGATGAAGCAGAGACCTCACTAGCAGCTAATCTCAGATGCACTGCTGGTGGGATCTGCCAGTGAAATTGCCATATTTTGAGAGCCAGGCTTTGGACTCTGTGCATCTTGGCGTCTTCGGCCTCTCTTTCTACCTCTGCCATTGAGTGGCCTGTTCGGCGGGGGGCGGGGGGCTTGTGCAGGATACCATCTTATTCCACTGGGAGGTACATATACCCATATGGAAGCCTCAGCGGGACCTAATTCCTAGGCTGGCAGGCAGCTCCTGCCTGGAGGAGAGTGCTTTTCTGGTGGAAAAGCAGTATTCTACACAGTGTTGCCTATGGCTGGGGCCCAACAGCAGAGGCAGCAGGGCAGTAGCCTTTCTGTGTTTTTTACTGGTTTATAACATCTAGGGTTGGATATAAAGTGCTTACTTTGCCAGCTGGGAAGAGCAACGTGTACATCTAAAACCTGACTGAGTTGGGAAGTTGTCAGATAACTTTAACCTCTCATTTTATGATGGCCTAGAGAACAACTGTGGCCCATCCTCACAGCACATCTCCCAGCCTCTATTGACTCACATGATGCCAAAAAACTCTCAGCAAAATAAGAATAGACAGTAAATTCCTCAGTGCAATAATGGCCATTTATACAAAGACAACTGTCTGCATTGTCCTGAGTAGACACTGAAACAATTCCCCTTGAGAACAGGAACTAGACAAGGATGCCCACTTTCACCTCTCCTAATTAAACATTGTACTAGAAGTTCTAGCCAGAGCAATTACACAAGCCAAGAAATAAAGGGCATCAGCACCAGCAAAGAAAAAGTAAAAATTTCCCTCTTTGCAGATGATATGATTGTATATGCAGAGAATCCTAAAGAACCCAAAAGTAAATTATTCAAACTGATAGAAGAGTTCATCAAAGTGTCAGGATACAAGATAAACATAAGTAAATCAGTATGATTCCTTTATACCAACAATGAGATTATTAAAGAAGAAATCACTAAATCAATACCATTTACTATAGCTCCCAAGAAGATAAAACAGCTAGAAATAAATCTAACCAGACAAATATCAGACCTTTACAAAGAGAACTACAAATCCTTACTACAAGAAACTACTAAGAGAGACTTACATAAATGGAGAAACCTATCCTGCTCATGGATAGGAAGACTTAACATTGTGAAAATGTCTACTTTACCCAAAACAATCTACCTGTATAATGCAATCCTAATATAAATGCCAGTGTCATTTTTTTTATGAGATGGAGAAACAAGTCACCAGCTTTATTTCGAAAGAGAAGAAGCCCCGGATAAGTAAAGTACTACTGAAGAAGAACACACTGGGAGACCTCTCAATATCCGACTTTAGAACATATACACTGCCACAGTTGTTAAAACAGCCTGGTACTGGTAGAAAAAGAGACAGATAGATCAATGGAACAGAGTTGAGACTCTAGAGATACCACCATCCTCCTATGAACAGTTGATATTTGACAAAGGCCCTAAGACTTTAAACTGGGGTAAAAACCATCTCTTCAACAACCCTGGCCCCTAGGGTCACCATGAGTCAGGTCTGACTTGATGGTACTTGGCTGGCTCAACAAATGTTGCTGGCAAAATTGGATATCCATCTGCAAAAAATAGAAACAAGACCTATATCTTACACTTTATACACACCAACTCAAACTGGATAAAGGACCTAAGTATAAAAACTAAATCGATAAAACTCATACCAAAAAAAAAACCAGAAAGGTCAACAATGGAAGTTTTAATACATTATGCAGACAGACTTCGAAATCTGTCAAACAAACCACAAACAATAGAAGAGAAAATAGATAAATAGCAACTACTAAGAATTAAGCTCTTTTGCTAATCCAAAGACTTTATCAAAAGATTTAAAAGACCACCTGCAGAATGGGAAAAAATATTTGGCAACTCTATGTTAGACCGACACTGAGTCTCCATAATCTATGTGGTACTACAAAATATCAACAAGAAAAGAATAAACAATCCAATTAAGCAATGGGTAAAGAGGATGGACAGATACTTCTTGAAAGAGGATATCCGGGCAGCCGAGAGACACATGTGGAAATGCTTACAAGAATTAGCTATTAAAGAAATTCAAATCAAAACTACGATGAGATATCATCTCACCCCAACAAGGTTGTCCATGATCCAAAAAAACACAAAACAATCAATACTGCAGAGGCTGTGAAGAAATTTGAATTCTCCCCTACTGTTGGTGGGATTGCAAAATGGTACAACCTCTTTGGAAAACAATCTGGCACTTCTTTAAAAAGCTGGAAACAGACCTACCATTTGATCCAATAATTCCACTACTTGGAACATTATCCTACAGAATCAAGGGCATTCACACCAACAGACACGTGCACTCCAATGTTTATTGCAGCACAGTCCACCATAGCAAAAAGATGGAAGCAACCCAGTTACCCAACGACAGATGAATGGATAAGCAAACTATGGTATGTGTACTCAATGGAACACTATGCAACGATGTAGAACAATGATGATTTCAGGAAGCATCTCATAAACTGGTTTCAATTGGAAGACATTATGTTGAGTGAAATTAGTCAGCAGTACAATGACAAATATTGTATGAGACCCCTACTTTAAGGACTTGAAAACAGACTCACGTACAGGAGAAAAGACTCTTTGAGGGCTGCAAGGGAGGGGAGGGAGGCAGGGAGAGGGTTGGTTATAGATTAGATAGTTGATAGAAATTTGGGTGAAATCAGTGACAGCACATACTAGAAAGAAGATCCATTTAACCGGACTTTAACGTAACCTGAAAACTCTTCCAATCTTAACCCAATATTGCAAGGTCAGAGTAATATGGGTAGGGGTCCAAGGACCATGTTCTCAGGGGACATCGTGACCAATTAGAATAACTAGCCTATAGCTAAGGATGTCTCCTCCACCCCACATTGGTGAGTGTTGTCTGGAGTCTTAAAAGCTAGCAAGCTGCCATCTGAAGTACATCAAATAGTCCCAATTCAGCAGGAACAGATCAAGACAAAATCGACATGGGGAAAGAGAACCCAGAAGACAGAAAGACCCGTGTAAATGGGTGACTACATCAATATACGACCAGAAAAACCAGATAGTACCTGGCCACCTCCAGCGACAGCCATGATGGGGCTCACAAAGTTGAGTCCTAGTGGCAATATGAGATTTAAAAGGGTGCAACCTGAGATGTCCACTAAAAGACCACAATTGATGATCTGAAGGCCTCGGGGTTCCACTAGAAGCATGGCCCCTAGACCTGATGCTGACCCTGATCAAAAATCATTACTGAGATCAACTCCTCAGACAGGAATGGATTGGACTCAGTGATACAGAGTGACCATATCATGTATGCACTTTATGGTTCCATGCACATCATCCTACTGGCTTCTTACTAGATAGAAGTGGAGAGGGTGGAGAATAGGGGACAGGAGATTGTTAAGAGGTTATGACTTCTATAGAACAGAAATCAGGAGTGTGTTGTCACCATGCAAGGATAGCAGTAGGAGCTGCACATAGACAGGCATGTGAATTTCAACTGAATTGTACACTTTCACTCAACCACAATTAAAAAAAAAAAAAATCTGACAAAGCAGAATCAACAGAAGAAAAAATAGACACAGGGGAACTACTAAGAATCAAACAGTTTTGCTCATCCACAGACTTTATCAGAAGAATTAAAAGACTACCTCTAGAATGGGAAAAAATATTTGCAATTGTATGTCAGACTGATGTCTGGCCTCCGTAATCTATAAGGTACTACAAAATATAAATAAGAAAAAGATAAATAATCCAGTTAAGCAATAGAGATAGACACTCTCTAAAGAGGATATCCAAGGCAGCCAAAAATCAGAGGGAGAAATGCTCACAATCACTAGCTATTAAAGAAATTCAAATCAAAACTACGATGAGATGTCATCTCACTCCAACAAGGCTGGCCATGATCCAAAAAACACAAAAACAACAAATGCTGGAGAGGCTGTGGAGAAATTTGAAATCTCCTCTACTGTTGGTGGAATTGCAAAATGGTACAACCTCTTGGAAAATAATCAGGTGCTTTCTTAAAAAGCTGGAAATAGATACAGATTTGACCCAGTAATTCCACTGCTTGGAATATATCCTACGGAATCAAGGGCATTCACACTAACAGATACATGCACACGGATGTTTACTGCAGCACAGCCCACAATAGAAAAAGACGGAATCAACCCAAATGCCCAACAATAGAGTCATGGATAGGCAAACTATGGTATATATGCTCAATGGAACACTATGCAATGATAAAAAACAGTGATGATTTTAGGAAATATCTCATAACCTGATTTCAGTTGGAGGACACTACGTTGAGTGAAAGTAGTCAGTGGCAAAAGGAGAAATACTGTATGAGACTCCTACAATAAGAACTTAAAAACAGACTTACGTATAGAAGAAAAGACTCTTTGATGGCTGCGAGCATGGGGAACAAGGGTGGGAGAGGGTGGGGTATAGATTAGATAGTTGATAGAAATTTGGCTGGGTGAAATCTGGGACAGCACACATTAGAAAGAAGATCAATTTTAACTGGACTTAAACATAACATGATTACTCCTCCCATCCTAACCCAACATTGCAAGGACAGAGTAGCTGAGGTGGGGGTCCAGGGACCATGCTCTCAGGGGACATTGAGACCAATTGCCATAACTAGCATTTTGCTGAGAGTCTTCTGCACCCCACACTGGTGAGTGGGGTCTGTGGTCTTAAAATCTGCCAAGCTGCCATCTGAGGTACACCAAATGGTCCCAACTCAGCAGGAACAGATGATCGCCAAGGATCAAAGGGGAAAGAGAATCCAGAAGACAGAGAGATCCACATGAGGGGGTGACTACATTAACATGTGAGTTGAGGAACCAAATGATGCCCAGCCACCACCAGCGATAGCCGTGACGGGGCCCTGATGATGTCCCCGTCCATGAATCATAATGGAGATCAACTCTTCTAACAGGAATGAATTGAACTTGACAGCACAGAGTGACCATATTGCATGTGCACTTTATGGTTCTATGCATCTAGAGGATATTGTCCTGCTGACCTTTCACTGGAAGCAGGGGAGAGGGTAGAGAGAAGGGGATACGAGATTGTTAGAAGGATATGGCATGTACAGAACAGAGAGGAGGAGTGTGCTGTCACCAGGCAGGGAGCACAGTGGGAGCTGCACATAGGCGGGCATGCAAATTTATATGGGATTGTACGTTTTCACTCAATCAGAAAAAAAATTTTTAAAAAATTCATGTGTTATAGAAGAAATCCAGGATGCAATAAAGAAATTCATCGAATCACACGAGAATGAAATGCATCCTACAATAACCTATGGGATACTGCAAAAGCAGTGCTGAGATATCAGCTTAACTTAATAAGTGCACACATCCAAAATGAAGGAAGGCCCCAAACAAAAGAATTAACAGTAGAACTCAAACAAGTAGGAAGAGAACAACAAAAGAAATCCTTGGGCACTAGAAAAAAACAGACGATAAAAATTAAAGCAGAATTAAGTGAATTAGAGAATAGAAAAACAATGGAAAGAATCGACAAAATCAAAAGCTGTTTTTTGAAAAGATCAACAAAATTAATAAATCACTGGCTAAACTCACAAGAGAAAAACAGGAGAGGAAACAACCCAAATAAGAAATGAGACAGGCGATGTCACTACAGACCAAACTGAAATTAAAAGAATCGTAACTGAATACTATGAAATATTGTACTCTACTAGATTTGAAAACCTAGAAGAAATGGACAAATTTCTAGAATCACATTACCTACCAAAATTATCACAAAGAGTAGGACAGCTTAATAAACACATCACAAAAGAAGAGATTGAAAAAGTAATTCAAAATGCTACCAACCAAAAAAGTCCTGGCCCAGATAGCTTCACTGGAAAATTCTTACCAAACTTATAGACAGGAGTTAATACCAATCCTGCTAAAGGTATTTTACAGCATAGAAGAGAATGGAACACTTCCAAATTCATTCTATGAAGCCACCATAACCCTGATACCAAAGCTGAGTAAAAGTAATACAGAAAAAAGAAAACTACACATCAAAATCTCTCATGAACCTAGATGCAAAAATCTTCAACAAAATCCTAGCCAATAGAATTCAACAATGTGTCAAAAAAAACCCTTCAAGTTGACCAAGTAAGATTCATACCAAGAGTGGAGGTTTGGTTGAACATCAGAAAAACAATTAATGTAATCAAGAGTATAAATAAAACAAAAGATAAGAATCACTCTATTTTATCAGTTGATACAGAAAACACATTTAACTAAGTTCAACACCCATTCATGTTAAAAACTCATAGCAAAATAGGAATAGAAGGGAAATTCTTCACTGTAATAAGGGGCATTTACACAAAGCCAACAGGCAACATCATCTTGAACGGAGGGTGAGAACTGGAACCACACAAGAATGTCCACTGTCACCATTTTTAATCAACATTGTGCTGGAGGTTACAGTCAAAGTAGTCAGACAAGATAAAGAAATAAAGTGCTTCTGTATTGGTACAGAAGAAGTAAAAGTATCCCTATTTGCAGATGATGTAAGCTTATACACAGAAAGCAATACTGAATCCATAAATAAACTACTGCAATTGATAGAGCAGTTCAGCAAAGTATCAAGACATTAGATAAACATAAACAAATCAGTAGGATTCCTTTGCACCAACAAAAAGGCAAAGATAAAGTCATCAAATCAATACCACTTATAATAGCCCCCAAGAATATATATATATAAAAAAAAAGGAGAAATAAATCTAACCAGAGATGTAAGACACCTGTACAGTGAAAATTTCAACACCTTATTGCAAGGAATTGAAAGAGACTTATATAAGTGGAGAAACCTACCTTGCTCATGGATAGGGAGACTTAATGTTGTGAAAATGTCTATTCTACCCAAAGCAACCTACATGTATAATGCAATCCCAATACAAATTCCAGGAACATTTTTTAAGGAGATAGAGAAACAAATCGCCAATTTTATTTGAAAAGGGAAGAAACCTCGGATAAGTAAAGCACAACTGAAGAAGAGGAATACAATAGGAGGCCTCACACTAACTGACCTTAGAACCTATTACACTGCCATGGTAGCCAAAACAGCCTGGTAGCGGTACAAGAACAGATACATAGACCAATGGAACAGAATAGAGAATCCAGAAAGAACACCATTCACCTACGAATAGTTGATATTTGACAAAGGCCCGAAGGTCATGAACTGGGGGAAAACATTCTTTTTAACAGATAGTGTTGCAAAATTGTACACCCATCTGCAAAAAACTGAAACAAGACTCATTTCTCACACCTTACACAAAAACTAACTCAAAATGGATCAAAGACCTAAACCTAAACATCAAACTTAAACTGATAAAGTTTATGAAAGAAAAAATAGGGCAATACTGGAAGTTTTAACCCAATCTTAAACAGACTACAAAATCTTACTAACAGTGCACAAACAGCAGAAAATAGATAAACAGGAACTACTAAAAATCAAACATTTATACTCATCCAAAGATTTCATCAAGAGAATAAAATGACTGCCTACAGAATGGGAAAAAATATTTGGCAACTACTTATCTGATCATCATCTAATCTCCCTAGTCTACAAAGTACTGCGAAGTATTTACACACACACACATATACAAAAAGACAGATAACCAATTAGACAATGAGCAAAGGAGTTGGGCAGACACTTCACCAAAGACGACATCCAGGCAGCCAAAAGACACATGAGGAAATGCTCACAGTCATTCACTATTATGAAAATCCAAATAAAAACTACAATGAGCTACCAAAAAAAAAAAAAAAGAAAGAAAGAAAGAAAAACAAATGTTGGAGAGTCTGCGGAGAGACTGGAACTCTTCTACACTGCTAGTGCAAGTGTAAAGTGGTACAACCTATTCAGAAAGCAATTTAGTGCTTTCTTAAAATGCTAGAAATAGAAATATCATATGATCTAGTAATCTCATTGCTTGGAATATCCTAAAGAAATAAGGTTGTCACATGTACAGATAGATGCACGTGAATGTTTATTGCAGCATTGTCCACCATAGCGAAGAGATGGAATCAATCTAGATGCCCATCAACAGAAGAATGGATAAACAAACCATAGTATATATACACAATGGAACACCACGCAATGATAAAGAATAGTGATGATTTTATGAAACATTTCATAACCTGGAATTACCTGGAAGACACCAAGCTGAGTAAAATCAGTCAGATGCAACAGGATAAGTATTGTATGAGACTACTACTATAAGAACTTACAAAAGGACTTCTGCACAGAAAATGCTCTTTAATGCTTATAGGGGGAGGGAGGAAGGGGAAGGTTATTCATAGGTTAGATAGTCAATAGGAGTTTGGGTTGGTGAAGGAAGTGACAGCACACTGTCGAAGGCAGGTCAGCATAACTGGACTGCGCCATAAGCTAAAAGGTTTTGTAAATTCAACCCAACATTTCAAAGGACAGAGTAGCAGAGATAGGGGTCTGGGGATCATGCTTTCAGAGGACATAGAGGTCAATTGGCATAACTAGTGTTTTTCTAAGAGAATATTCTGCACCCCCATATTGGTGAGTGACACCTGGGGTCTTAAAAGCCAGCAAATTGCCATCTGAGGAACATCAACTTGTTCCAACCCATCTGGAACAGATGATAACCAAGAATAACAAAGACACAGGGAAACAGAGATCCATATGATTGAAAGACTACATCATCAGGAGAAGAGAAGAAGTAGATGGTGTCCGGCCACCACCAAAGAGAGCCCTGTTAGGGAACATAAAGCAGAGTCTCTGACATAGAACAAGATAGAGAAGTGCGCAGATCAAGAACTGTATTAGGAGGCCAGAGGACATCCTGGAGGGTCCCCTGGGAGCATGGCCTCTAGACTTGCTGCTAGCCCGGTGCTGAAACCAGTGCTGAAGCTAACACTTCAGACAGAGAATGGACTGGATTTGGCAACATAAAGTGATCCAAGTGGTGTGTGTACTTTATGGATTAATATATATGAGGCTGTTCTACTGGTTTCTTTTTAGAGGGGAGAAGAAAAGGTTGAATGGAGAAGACAAGTGTTGGTTGAGTGGATACTGGAAGTAAAGAGTGGAAAAGAAGAGTGTGCTGTCACAGAGTGAAGACAGCAGATAGAGTTGCAGAGAGGTGGGTGCTCAGGGTGTTATATGGCAAATTAACTTCGATTGAAAATTTTCATTTACTCACAAGAAAATTTTAGAAAAAAGTAATAGAAGCAGAATAATTCTCATGCCAATCCCCAAAGGTGAACAGTGCTATCCCTATTTTACAAATTTAAAAACTTAGAGAGTTAAGAACCTTGACCAGAGTCAGATAGCATTTAAGTGGCAGAAGGGGTCATTGGTTAATATTTGCATAGCTTATCAACATGTAAGATACACTGTATTTAGATATTTATAGCTGGGCTCTCTGGACTACTCTTTTAAGGTATTCAAAGTCAAACTTTGTAGATGGTTCCAGTGGTGTCACTAGGGTTGGCATCACCCATGTAGCAACTTGTGATGTCACATCCACTAGTGACCTCCTCCCATACCAGAACATACAGAATCTACAGTCATTTTTTTAAAGTGATGTTATGCATGGTGTATCTCTGAATGTAAAGGCAAGAGTAATGAATAAACAGCTAGCAAAATTAAAATATACCTTTAAATTATCATGTGCACAACATAAATGTATTTAAATTTATATAAGGTGTTGTGGTTAAAGTGAAAATTTGGTAAGAAAACAAAAGATTTAAAAGTAAAAATAGTTTAAAAACTACATAAAAATTATGTTCATTTTAATGTTAAACTTTACCTTTATAAGAGATACATTAACGGATACATTAAGTTTGCATAATCAGTAACAGCCCAAATAATGTAGAAGTTGTAAATAAATGCATATGGAAACATATTCCTAAATGAAATAATACCATAAAAATAAACAGAAACAAATATATAAGCATTTCAGCACTTAGTGTATATCTCAACTAAATCAAAACTTTCCTATTCACAAGCCGCAAACTTGTGAATAACTTCATTGAAATTAATGCCATTCACTAATTTAGTTTTTCTTCCCTCTATTCCTCTCCCCTCCCTTTCCTCTTTTCTCCCCTTCCCTCTCTTCTCCTCTCTCTTTTCTTTTATATTTTATAGTGATTTAGGTGAAAGGTTACATAAAGAATTCATTTTCCCATAAATATTCAATACAGACTGTTCTATGACATTGGTTGCAGTCCCCACAATGTGTCAGCACTCTCTCTGTTTCCTCCCCAGTTTCCATTCATCTCATTTCCTTGCCATTCCTGCTCTCTCCTCTGCTTTTGGGGACATGCCATCTTTTTGGTCCCATATAGTTGATTGTTCTGTGGAGCACATTCTTCACATCTGTTATTTTATTTTACATTTTGGCTGAGCGGTGGTCTCCAGGAGTGGCTCCAGTTCCCAGTTTGAAGGTGTCATAGGGCAAGAGTTTTAGGATTCCTCCAGTCTCTACCAGACCAGAAGTCTGTTTTTGTTGTTTGTCTTTATATGTATATATATACAAATTTGTGTTGGACCTGACTCAATGGCAGTGGGTATGTGTAAATTTGGGAGGCATAGTGGTTAAGTGCTACGTCTGCTTACAAAAACACAGGCAGTCGAAATCCACCAGGTGCTCCTTGGAAACTTAATAGGTCAGTTCCTCTCTGTCTATAGGGTCTCCATGAGTCAGAACTGACTCAGTGGCAATGGGTTTGGTTTTTGATACAGATATGAATTTTGTTCTGCATTTTTCACCCATTGTAATTTGGACTTTCTATTGTGATCCAGGCCAGAGTGGTTGGTAGTGGCAGTCATGCACCATCTGGCCTGAGATTAGAGGAGGCTATGTTTCACGTGGGCCATTAGTTATTGGACTGTTTCCTTGAGTCTTCAGTTTTCTTCATTCTCCTTTGCTCCAGAAGGGAAAAGACCAATATCTGTATAATAGATGCCCTCCCATGGGCTTATAAAACCACTGACTCACTTTTTAATGAGTCGCTATTTTTTAAGCTATAATTTAAACTTAAACCCTGAAACTTTCATCAAACTCAGATATATATTTGAAAGACAGTAAAACTTTTAAAGAAAAAATTTTTAGCACTCGTTACAACAGTTTTTATTCATGATCTGAATGTCTCCCACACAATCAAGTGAATCATTATTAATTAGCAGTATAAAGTTAAGCACACAAAAACTCAGACTGTTACTAAATCATTAAACTCAGGGAAAAAGTTTAAATGGACAGAGAAATTCACACTGAAGTTAAATGATAAAATATTCTTAGCTCCATTTTAAATTTATTTCCTAGAAAACTGTACTCATTATATTAAAGGAAAAATACCATAATGTACTTGACTGTGTGTGGCTGCTTTCTTGCTTTTATTAATTACTGAAATTTCTATATTTTGCTAAGGTGCTTGTTTACACCTTGCATCAGTGGACTCAGCTTCATAATATACAATGTTTTCAAGCAGGTAAAAATTCAATGGGTCAGGCGATGAAACAGCAACAGGAAAGCAAAAACAATATGGTATTCACTTTTCAGCAAAAGTATACTCAAAAATTGCTGTTAGCTCACAGAACTAGAAGACGCATATTTGAATCTCAGTATTCTTAACAATGATCTCCCTTGGCTGCTATTTGTCTATAAAGCAATAACCAAAAACAAACAAACAAAAAAAACCCCACTGTTTTCAAGTCAATTCTGACTCACATCTACTCTGTGGAACAGAGTAGAATCGCCCTGTACACTTTCCAAGGAGGACCTGGCGAATTCAAATTGCTTACCTTTTGGTTAGCAGCTGTAGCACTTGAATGAACCACTATGCCACCAGTGTTCCCTTAAGGTAATAAACCATATAATTTACAAGAAGAAAGCCACTGAATCACTCAGAGAACACAACGTGTCAATCTGTCTTCAGTGCAAAATAATCAGATGGCAGAAGTGTGATGGAGAAACTCGTCTTTGAAATCATGTAAGAGAATCCAGCTGTGCTTATATGGTCTCTTGCTTACTGTAGAAATCAACTCTGGGCTCTTTGAGTCTTCATTGTTCACTCCTACTTGTAACACAGCTTGAGGAGATTACAATTTTGCTTGAGAAGAGGGAGCCATTTGAAGGTTAAGCTGCCATTCAACAGTCTCTAGCTTGTAGGGAGCCAAAATCCTTTGCCTGAACTTCTCAACTGCCTCTTGACCAAGCACTGACAAACGCTTCTGCTTTGTCTTGTCTAAGATGATTGCTCACTAGCTGGTGCTGCAAAGCTGCTGGTTTCACATTGTGATACACTGCCTGTGCTAAAAGGTAAACGTCTTATTTCTCTAGAGAAAATGCAGCTTGAGGTGTTTCCTCCTCTTCCTCACTAAAACTGCTCTCAACCTTCAGGTGAAGTTTTTGAAGAATAAGGGTAAGCAACTGTGGAACTCTTCCTATATCTATTGCACTTATCAGTGATACTACTTTCTTCATGCTGCAGAGCAGACAGTGGCAGAAAGGTGAGTGACGCTTCCTCCAGGGTACCCAGAGTGCCCTGCGTTATCCAGCAACGGAGAGAATGCTACAAGCTCCGTCCCAGGCAATGTGCTGTCAGTCCCTCTTAGGTCTACACGCCCAGAGTTCTGCAGAGCATCACCTGGGACTTCCGGTATGTACATTTGTTCACTCACCAGTGTCTACTGAGCACTTGCTGTGTAACACTGGTGGTGCTATGGCTCATAACCAAAAGTTCAACAGGTCAAATCCACTGGGCACTCCTTGGAAACTTCATGGGGCAGTTCTATTCTAACCTATAGGGTCGTTATGAGTCAGAATCGACTCAACAGCAGCAGGTTTGATTTTTTTGGTTTATGTGCCATGCACATAGTAGGTGTTGGAGACACAGAAGAGCAAAATCCCTACCTTCAGAGCTTTGCCAGCACTTTGAATAGACAAGTATCTGTTGCACATATCTTTTTTTATTGTGATGAAGTAGAAGTTTACAACCCAAGTTAATTCACCGTATAAAACCCTAAGCACCCACCTTTCTCCCACTTTATCTGTACTCCTTACCCTGTGACAGCACATTCTTCTTTTCCATGCTTTACTTCCAGTAAAGAAAAAATAAATCTTTAATTGTGATTTCAGTGAAGGTTTACAATCCAAGTCAATTTGTCAGACAAAAATTTGCATACACACCACTGTGTAACTTTAACTGCTCTCCCCATTCCTGTTTTCCACACTGTATTTCCCATGTCTGTTCAACCAGTTCCTGTCCTCGTCTACACTCTCGTCTCACCTCTGGACAGGTACTGCCCAGTAGGCCTCATGTGTCTACTTAAGTCCCCAAGCATGCTCTTTACCAGTAACATTTTATGTCTTATAGTCAAGCCCAATTTTTGTCTGAAGTGTTAGCTTCAGAACTGGTTTCAGCTCTAGGCTAACAGAGTCTGATGGTCATATCTTACAGGGATGCTCCAGTCAGTCAAACCATCAAGTCTGGTCCTTTGGCTAGATTTTGAATCCTACTTCCCACTCCAGCCCTAGCAAGGACTCTTTGTTGAGTTCCCTATAAAAGCAATAACTGGCGGTAACTGGGTGCTGTCTAGTTCTTCTGGTCTCAGGTTGATGTTGTCTCTATTTTATGTTGCCCTTCCTGTCTTTTGGATTCATATTTTCCTCTCCTTGTTGGTGCTGTTCTTTGTCCCTTGCTACAGGGGAGTTGAGATCAATTAATAGTTGCTTGCTAGCTTTTAGATCGCAAACATCACTTGCCAAAGTAGTGTGTAGAACATGTGCTTAAAAAAACTTTTTTTATGCCAGTTGACCTAGGTATTGTCTGAAACCATGGTCCCCAGACCCCTGACCCTGTTACTCTATCCCTGGAAGTGTTTTTTGCATCTAAAATACTTCTAAGCTTTGAGTTTAGCCCATCTGTACTGACTTCTCATCTGCTGAGTATTGTCTCTCCCTTCACCTGAACTAGTTCTTGTCCATTATCTAGTTAGTGAATACTGCTTCCCTTCCAACCCTCTCCTAGCCATCAAAGAATGTTTTCTTCCATGTTTAAACCAATTCTTGACTTTTTATCATAGTGGACTTGCAGAGTTATTTGTCCTTTTGCAATTTCACTCAGCATAATATTCTTCAGATTCTTCCATTCATGACACATTTCCCAAATTCGTTGTCTTCATCATTGCATATTATTCTATTGTATGCTCATACCGTAGTTATCTACTCTTTCATTGAAGGGCACTTAGGTTGAGTCTATCTTTTTTGCTGTTGTGAACAGTATTGGCATGAACATTGGTGTGCATATATCTATTTGTGTCAGAGCCCTTATTTCTCTAGGATATATTCCAAGAAGTGAGATTGCTGGGTCCTATGATATTTCTATTTCTAGCTTTTTAAGAAGGTGCCAGATCAATCTTCAAAGTGGTTGTACCATTTTTCATTCCCACCAGCACTGTAGTGATGTTCCAGTCTCTCAACATTTATTATTTTGTGTTTTTTGGATTAATACCAGCTATATTAGGGTGAAGTGGTATCTCATTATAGTCTTAACTTGCTTTTCTTTGATGGCCAGTGATCAAGAGCATATTCTCATATATTCATTACCCACCTAAATGTCTTCTTTGGAGAAGTGTCTGCTCATATCTTTTGCCTATTTTTTAATAGGATTATTTGTCTTTTTGTTGTTGAGGTTTGGCAGTATTTGTAGATTATAGAGTTTAGATGCTGATCAGATTTATGGTAGCCAAAAAAAATAATAATTTTTTTCCCAGTCTGTAGGTTGTCTTTTTCTCTTTTGCTGAAGTCTTTAGATGAGTATAAATGTTTGATTTTTAGGAGTTCTCAGTTACCTATTTTCTCTTCTACAGCTGATGCATTTCATAATCTGTTTATGCTATATATTGGGCTCCCAGTGTTGTCCCTATTTTTTCTTTCATGATATTTATTGTTTTAGATTTGATATGTAGCTGTTTGATCCATTTTGGATTGGCTTTTGAATGGTGTGAGCTATGGGTCTTGTTTGATTTTTTTTTTGCTGATGGATATCTGGTTATGCCAATACCATTTGTTAAAGAGATCATCTTTTCATCAGTTTATTGAGTCTGTGTCTTTGTCAAATATCAGCTGGGCATACGCGGACAATTTTAAGTCTGGATTCTGCTCCATTAGTCTATACGTGTATTGTTGTACCGGTACCAGGCTGTTTTCACTACCGTAACAGTATAATAGGTTCTAAGGTCAGGTAGTATGAGGTCTCCCACTTTGTGCTTTTTCTTCAACTTTGATTTATCGGGGCTTCTTCCCTTTCCACGTGAAGCTGGTGATTTGTTTCTCCACCAACAAAAATGATATTGGAGTTTGAATCAGGATTGTATTGTCTCTATAGATGGCTTTGAGTAGAATAGATATTTTCACAATGTTGGGTCTCCTTATTCATGAGTAGAGCAGGTTTCTCCACTTATGTAGGTCTCATTTGATTTTTTGCAATACTCGTTTGTTATTTTCTTTGCATAGGTCTTTTACATCTCTAGTTAGATTTATTCCAAAGTATTTTATTTTCTTGGGGGCTGTTGTAAAGGGTATTGATTCAATGATTGCATGTTTGACAGTCTCTTTGCTGGCATAGAGGAATCTAACTGATTTTTGTACCTTTATCTTGTATGCTGATCCTTTGCTGAACTCCTCTATTAGTTCCACTAGGTTTTTTGCAGATTTTTTAAGGTTCTCAGTGAATAGAATCACATCATCTGGAAATGGAGATCATTTTACTGCTGCCTTACCAGTTCAGAGGCCCTTTATTTTTTTTCTAGCCTGATTGCTCTGGCTGGAACCTCAAGCACAGTGTCGAATAGAAGTGGTGACAGAGGGCATTCTTGTCTTGTTCCTGTTCTCAAGGGGAATGCTTTCAGACTTTCTCCATTTAGAATAATGTTGGCTGTTGGCTGTTGGCTGTTGGCTGCACATAGACACCCTTGTTATGTTGAGGAATTACCCTTCTCTTCCTATTTTGCTGAGAGTTTTTAACATGAATGGGTGTTAGACTTTATCAAATGCCTTTTCTGTAACAACTAATAGAATCAGGTAGTTCTTCTCTTTTGTTTTATTTGTGTGTTTGAATACACTGATTGTTTTTCTAATGTTGAACCATCCCTGAATCCCTAGCGTGAATCTCACTTTCTGATGGTGAATTATTTTCTTGACACATTTATGAATCCTATCAGCTAGAATTTTGTTGAGGATTTTTGCACCTAAGTTCAAGAGAAATACTGATCTCTAATTTCTCTTCTTCGTGGTGTCTTTACTTGTTTTGGTATAAGGGTTATTGTCACAGATTGAATTGTGTCCCCACAAAAATATGTGTAGCCATGTGGCAGGGCCATGATTCCCAGTATCTTGTGACTGTCCTCCATTTTGTGGTTTTCCTAAGCTGTGTGTTAAAGGATCAGGGTGGGACTGTAAATCCCTTTATAGAATCACCTCCCTGCTCCACTGTAAAGGGAGTTTCCCTGGAGTATGGTTTGCCCCACCCTTAATCCTTTCATCCTCCAAGAGATAAAAGGAAAGGGAAGCAGGCAGAGAATTGGGAATGCGGTACCATCAAGAAAGCAGCACTGGGAGAAGAATACATCCTTCAGACCTGAGATTCCTGAGCCAAGATGCTCCCTGGACAAAGACTGATGCAATACTGGACTTTCCTTCAGAGCTGACAATGGGGAAAGTCTTCCCCTGGAGTGGACATCCTGAATTTGGACTTGTAGCCTATAGGACTGTGTAAGAATAAACCTTCCTTTGTTAAGTCCATCCACTCTGTGGTATTTCTGTTACAACAGCCCTAGCTAACTAAAACAGTTACGCTGGCTTCATAAAATAAATTTGGGAATATTCCATCCTTTTCTATTCTCTGAAGTACCCTTAGTAATAATGGCTTTAACTGTTCTCTGAAAGTTTGATAGAATTCTCCAGTGAAGCCATCAGGGCCAGGTCTTAGTTGGAAATTTTAGAATTACCTTTTCAATCTCTTCTTTTGTAATGAGTTTATTTAGTTGTTCTACCTATGTGTTAGTTCAGGTATTCACAGTGGCTCTAAAAATCTGTCCATTTCCTCTAGATTTTCAAATTTCTTAGAGTACAATTTTTCACGATTTTTATGATTTTTTTAAATTTTAATTGGACCTGTTATGTTACCCTTCTCGTTTCTTATTCACATTATTTGTTCCTCTCCTGTTGTTTCTTTTGTCAGTTTGGCCAATGGTTTATTGCTTTTATTGATCTTTCCAAAGAATCAGCTTATGTTCTTGTTAACTCAATAGTTTTTTTTTTTTTGTTCTCTAATTTGTTTAGTTCTGCTCTAATATTTTTTTCCTCTCTTGTGTTGCCTAAGGTGTTCTTTTGCTGCTCTTTTACTATTTGTTCAAGTTGCAGGGTTAATGCTTCACTTTGAATTCTTTCTTCTTTTTGGATATGTGCATTTATTGAGATAATGACTTCCGAGCACTGCTTTTGCTATGTCCAAGATTCTGGTAGGATGTGCTTTCATTCTCATTTGTTTCTGTGAGTGTCTTTATTCTATCCTGATTTCTTCTGTTTCTCAGTAGTTTTGAGCAAGGTCTTGTTCAGTTTCCATGTGTTTGATTTTTGTCCTTGCTCTTTTTGCTATTGATTTTGACTTTTATGGCTTTATGACCTGAAAAGTTGCTTTGCAATATTTCAGTGCTTTGGATTTTGTTAAGACTTCCGGTCATGGATTGACTTGTGTCCCCCCAAAAATATATGTAGCCAGGAGGCTGGGTTATGATTCCGAGTATCTTGTGACTATCCTCCATTTTGTGGTTACCCTAAACTGTACATTAAAGGATTAGAGTGGGGCTGTAAATCCCTTCACAGGATTACCTCCCTGCTCCACTGTAAAGAGAATTTCCTTGGAGCATGGTTTGTCCCACCCTTAATCCTTTCATCCTATGAGAGATAAGAGGACAGAGAAGCAGGCAGAGAATTGGGAACCTCGAACCATCAAGCAAGCAGCACTGGGAGAAGAGTGCGTCCTTCAGACCTGAGGTTCCTATGCCAAGATGCTCCCTGGACAAGCCAAGTCAGCCAAGTGCCATCGAGTGGGATCCAACTCATGGTGACCCTAGAGGCCAGAGTAGAACTGACCAACAGAGTATTCAAGGAGCGCCTGGTGGATTTGAACCACTGCCATTGTGGTTAGCAATGGTAGCACTTAACCCACTGAACCTCCAGGGTACAAAGACTGATGCAATACCGGACTTTTCTCCTGAGCTGACAACGGGAAAGCCTTCCCTTGGAGTGGACACCCTGAATATGGACTTGCAGCCTACCAGACTATGTAAGAATAAACCTTCCTTTGTTAAGGCCATCCACTCTGTGGTATTTCTGTTAGAGCAGCTCTAGCTGACTAAAACACTTCCTTTATGATCTAATATGTGATTTATTCTGGAAAATGTTTCATGTGCGTTGAAAAGATGGCACATTTGTCTGCTGTTGGGCAGGGTGTTCTGTACATGTCTATGAGGTCAACTTGGTCAACTGTGGCATTTAGATCTTCATGTGTTTATTGAGCTTCTTTCGGTATGTTCTGTCCATCACTGAAAGTGGTATGTTGAAATCTCCTACTACTGTTGTTAAGCTCTCTATCTCACTTTTCAATGCTGTCAGAGCTTGTTTGATGTACTTACAGGCCTTATCTTTGGATGCATAACTACTTAATATGGTTATTTCCTTCTGCTATATCAAAGCTTTAATCATTATGTAGTACCCATCTTTGTCCACTGTGGTAGATTTTAAAGTTTATTCTATCTGAAGGTAATATTGACACCCCTGCTCACTTTGAGTGTTGTTTGTTTGGTGTATCTTTTTCCATCATTGAATTTCAATTTGTTTGTGTCTTTAAGTCTAAGATTTGACTCTTACAGGCAGAATATAGATTAACTGTATTTTGTTGTTTTTTTTTAGTGCGTTCTGCTACTCTTTTTCTCTTTCCTGGTGTATTTAACCCCTTTAAATTTGATCTAATTATTAATAGGTATAAATTCAGTGCTGTCATAGTGGTGTCTTGTGTGTTGTTCACAATTTCCTTTTTCCACTTAATTTCCTGTGCTGTACTATTTTTCTGTATGGATTTTCTTGTCATCTTTTTCATTGCTTTTGATTTTGTATTTGCTGAGACTTCATTTATTTTATTTTATTTTTTAATTTGATATGTAGGATAGTTAATTTCCTTTGTGGTTACCTTAATATTTACCCTTGTTTTTCTAAATTTAAAACAATTTTCAGTTTCTTTGAATAATCATGATTTTCTCTCCAGGTGAACGATCTATGACTACATTATTTAGTCCCTTTTTCATATACTGTTGTCATGTTTTATATAGTGACATCTCCATTCCTCTATTTTTAGTGTTTTTAGCTTGATTTATTTTTGTGATTTCTTACCTGAGTTATTATCTGGATGCTCTGTTATGCCTTGTAGTCTTAAGTCCTTATTTGATGTTATTGGTTTTCTAGTAGAAGAACTTCTTTCAGTGTTTCTTGTAATTTCAGTTTGGTTTTTGAGAACTCTCAAAATTGCTTATCTGGGAATGCCCTAATTTCACCATCATATTTGAAAGACAGTTTCACAGGGTATGTAATTCTTGGCTGGCAGCTTTTCCTTTAAGGCTTTATATATGTCATTCTATTGTCTTGTTGACTTTATGGTTTCTGCTGAGTATTCTGAGTTTAGTCTTACTGAGTCTCCTTTGTAGGTTATTTTTTGTTTACCCTAGCCACCTTCTAAAGCCTGCCCTTATCTTAATTTTGCTAAGTTTGATTATCAGATGTCTCAGTGTCTTTCTTTGGGGATTGGTATCTTGAATAGCTATCAACTCATATTTTGTGATATCAGGGAAATTTTCCATCAACAAATTTTCAATAATTCTCTTCACATTTTCTGTTATCCTCCCCCTCCCCTGTTCCAATAATTTGTAAATTGTTCCTCTTGTTAGAGTCCCACATAACTCTTAGTGTTTCTTCATTTTTTTTAGTTCTTTGATTTTTTTTTTCTCAAATATGTTGATGTCAGTAGCTTTACCATCAGTCTCACTAATTTTGCACTCCATTGCCTCAATTGTACTCTTTTGGTTTTCTGTTGGATTTCTAATTCTGTAATTTTATTGTTAATCTGCTGAATTACAGACAGTTGTCACTCAAGTATTTCTTGCAGCCTGTTTAATTTTTCATTATGCTCTGTTGCACTTTGCCAGATCTCTTTCCTAATCTCTTGAAGAGCTCTAAACACTCATCTTTTGTATTCTGCCTCTGATAATTCCAGGAAGTCCTCTACATCTGGAAAATTTTTTCATTCGTTGATTTGGGAATTTTGTGAATGCCTAGTGGTCTACTTCTTTAAATGGTTTTCTATTGGCTATTGTACCTGAGCCATCAGAAAGTTGTTGCAATTTGTTTTGTGTTTGTTTACTATGTTCTGTTATATACATGTATATCTTTATTTTGTTTTTAAATGTCCAAATAAGTTGATTGTGTGAGCTAGTTTGATTATCGATACCTTAGAAATGCTAATTTTCTGTCATCAGGTGGTTAGAGCTTTTACTAGGCACATAGGCTCAGGTGTTGGCTTGGCATTTGTATGTACTCAACTTTGGGAGCCCAGGTAGTTGGCTGCCAAGTGTGTGTTGTATGCTCTTTCCCAGAGTTCTAACTGGGGAAGAGAGATTATAGTAGGCAAACGTTTCCAGCTGTGTTCACTAAGAAAGAGTGGGGCCTAGGCAAAGAATCTGTTTCTGCCCTGACTTCCTGGCTCAAGGGGGCTAGCAGATCTCTTCCCCTCCCCCCATTTGTTAAACTGTTCCCTTTCTACACTGGTGAGAATAGCTCAGGGAATGCTTATAGGGTCCCACTTCCAACGCAAGTACAGTGTCAGAGTTCAGTACTCAGTATAGTGCAAAGAAGTGAGGGAGAAGTCCTAGAGAAAGGGAGAGAGAGACAACATGAAGGAAAGCTTTAGATCGACACGAATTTGTAAGCACTTAGCTTTTGATGCTCCAAAGACAGTTCTCTGTGATTCTGCAGGTGTGACCAACTAAAACTCAGCGTCTTTCCTAAGAAAGATGCTTTCCAAATGCTACTGCTTCAGTCACTGCACTGGCAGTAGCAGATCCTGCTGCAGAGTGTGGTTTCCTACAAGGCTGTGTCTGGACAATTTAGATGCCTCTGGACCTAATCTCTCCTTCCTATCACCCAGTCCAGTCTTTCAGCTTTCCCTTTGATGTTCAGGCCTCCTGGAATGTCCTATATAATCTGTTCAGTTTTTTTTTCCTGGATATTTAATGTATGTGGCTACTCTGCTGTCTTATTCCAGCTTCTAAAGAAAATTTTTGAAAATTAAAAATTCTTAAAAATTGAATTTGAGGTTTAAATTATTTTCTTACACACTGTCATGGATTTAATTGTGTCCCCCCCAACATATGTGTAGCTATGATTCCCAGTATCTTGTGACTGTCTTCCATTTTGTGGTTTTCCTAAACTGTATGTTAAAGGATTAGGGTGGGGCTGTAAATCAGACGATGCAATACCAGACTTTCCTGCAGAGCCGACAAGGGGGAAAGCCTTCCCCTAGAGCTGACATCCTGAATTTGGACTTGTAGCCTACCGGACTGTGTAAGAATAAACCTTCATTTGTTAAAGCCATCCACTCTGTGATATTTCTGTTAGCAGCACTAGCTGACTAGAACACACATGTATAAAGAAACACAGCATTGCCCCAATTCATGTTTTGAACTGTCAGTATCTCTATTTATCTGAGTTATGTAATCAATAATTGTTATATGTGTAAGTTTATTATGAATTTTAGTAACATAATAATATTGGTAAATACAGTTGTAAATTGTTTAAATATTATATTTATTATATTATATGAATAATAACAATAAAATTGTTCTGTAAACTATTTCTACACTGAAATATAATGTTGTTAGTTACAAGGTTACTTGTAACTTAGCTACAAGGTTACTTGTAACTTAGCTACAAGGTTACTTGTAACTTAGCTACAAGGTTACTTGTAACTTAGCTACAAGGTTACTTGTAACTTAGCTACAAGGTTACTTGTAACTAAGAGGAAGCCTTTTTTGAATTTCTCCTTCTTTTCCTTTAATTACTGCTTCATTCTGAAAAATTATTTATATAGGTTCATAAATGTTAATTGCCACAAAACACCACAAAATGTGACCAAATAAGAGACTATGAGAACACTGGCAGCAGTGGAAATAATAGCACACGCTTGTAGCACACATGGAGGAAATGACATGATTGGAAGCATCATTGTAATTGGGTAACAAGGACAGCTCTAATAAGAACACATTAGAAGTTTCAAACAGTAAATTAGCATAGAGTTTTAGACTTGTGGATAGAATGCTAAACTGGCTTTACAAAAATGTTTTTGTTATAACTAACTACAATGATATTTTTTATGAAAAATATTAAATTTCTGCTGAAACACTACATGAAAATTGCATAGACAGCAATTTTGGAGTTACTGCCTCTGATATAGTGTCACCCAGGGCTTGGCAGTGTGGTCTGCACCCCTGGCCCCATGTACCCCTAATGTTACCACTGGATAGCTCTGGTTACTTGGAATTTCAATTTGTTTTTTTCTATTTCTTGTTGAATTTGGGAACTTTGTATTAGGCTCATCATTAATGCTAACAAATACTCCTTTACCATTTTCTCATGAGGTCTTCTTGGAGCATCTGAGGCTGCTTTCACAGATCTGGATCATCTCCAGAAAGGAGGCAAAGTAGATTCCCATGATTCCAGAGTCTAAGGAAGACTCTGAAAAATCCGGTTTCTTCTCCATCCCAGAAAAGTTAAAATAGCATGTTTCTTACCTGGACATGTAATAAATGTCTCAAAGCCTGCTGGGTAGTCTACCCTGCCTGTTGACCCTTTATACCAATGGGTACTCAGAAGAACCAATTGACAACCATGTATGGTGTTACTCATCAGTAAAGCACTGTTACTAAATTGTGTTGACCACCTAAAATGGCTCAGGATTTACAGTTCTATAACAATAACACATATTTATTCAGCACCTATTATGGGCAACATACTTTGTAACAAATTGGGATCTTAGGTTGAATAACATAGAATTTCTACCTTCAAAGATCTGATAGTCCACAGGAAAGTTCTGAAAAATAAGCATCAAGCTATTGTCCATTTCAATACTATTCATGATGATCTAATGATAGAAATATCCCCAATGTCCATCAATAGATGAATGGATAAACAAAATGTGGTATATATATTCAGTGGAAAATTATTCAACCATGAAGGTAAGTGAAGTGATGCTACATGTTACAACATGGATGAATCTTGAAAACATGCTGAGTGAAACTGGCAGCTACAAAGGGACAAATATTGTATAGTCCTGCTTACATCAAATAACTAAAATAGACAAATACACAGAAACAAAAGCTTATTAGTAACTATGAGGATCTTGGGGGAGAGGAGAGGGCTTGCTATTGGGGAATACTGAATTTCTGTTTGGGTTGATGAAATTTTGAAGATAAATAGTGGTGATGGTTAACATAGTGAATATAATTAATGTCACTGACTCCTACACACAAAAAGTTAGAATGTCAAATTTATGTATTTATTTTACCAAATAAAATTTAAATAAATAGGCAGATAGGTAAAACCATGATAGTGACAAGCACATTGGGAAACAGGAATGCACACACAAGATGTGCTACCCAGATGGGAGACTCAGTGAAGACTTCCCTTGGAGGTGCAGTCTAAGCTGAAATCTGCAGGGTGAGTTAAGTGAAAGGGGAAGAGAACACGGAGAGTGTTGTGTGCAGCGGGAAGAAGACACAAAGGCCAGGAAGTAAGAGCCATCACGGTATTTGTAGATATTTGAAAGTCACGAATGTAGCTGAATCATATGACTCTGGAAACAGCAGGGGGCAGGTTCCCTTTCTTCCTCAGTAACTAACTCTTCCAGAATCAATAATTGAATGGCAACCTCCAGGTCTCACAGACTGAAGCTTTGTCAACACTAAAAAAGACTATTTTTCCTAGATCATCTAATCTAGTCCTCTTATTTAATAAACGAAAGGAGAGGCTCAGATAAGTTTGGTGACAATGCTTTTGCTTTAATAAAATATACAGGCAGACTACAGCCTCGGGATCCCCAATGGCACAATGGCAAAGCACTCGGGTACTAATCAAAAAGTCAGTTACGGAAAAACCTGGCCATCTGTTTCCATAAAGGAAACCCTATAGGACAGTTCTACTCTGTTCCACAGAGTCTCTGTGAGTTGAAATCAACTCAATAGCACACAACAACAACATACTACAGTCCTGGGTGGAAAGAATACATATTGTCAAGGCGAGGATTTCTTCAACATCTAGGCATAACGTCTACACAACTCCCACTAAAATGACAAAAAGATTGTTGAGAATTCAACAAAATCATTCTAAAATTCAGTACACTTAAGTATTTGCATCATTAAGTTGTCCATTCGACAGTACAGTCTGGACAGAAAAAGAAGGCACAGGGACTCTTTCCCCTACAAAGTACTTGCTTTAATGTATATCCCACTTTTAATGAGTATGAGTACATTTTAAGGCCATGACTTCAGGAAAATACTCTTGTCCCTAATATTGCTCATAAATTTGACTAACAGCCAGCAAGCTGACTTAAAGAGAAGCCATGTGCTGATGCCTGTGGTGAAAAGAAATCAGAAAGGACACAGGAAGTCATCTTTGACTCAAAGCCATCTATGTCAGTTCCTAAAAATACTTAACTGCCTTAACACTTCTTCCTTCCAATTGCAGTAATAACCAGTGCTTTCATAACATCTTTTTTTCTAGGAGCTCTAATAGTGAAAGGAATTTTCTAACATTACACTGCTTGGCTGCTTCCTAATCAGCCAAGAGAAAATATTTCTTAGGAAAATTACTACACTTCTCAATTTAAGGCACCACACATAGTCTAATTTATCATCCTCAGGCCAGGAGAGTGATATGTCTGCTACTGAAGGGCAAACTGAGACCAAAACAAGGCAGGAACTTAGTCAGGAACCTAGCACATTATGTTGGTGAGATGCCAATGTTTAAAGAGGACTCTGACTATTCCACGAAAGCAGTGCTGTAAAAATCCCATGTGTTTGAGAAGACTTTTGTTTCTGGTTCACTGACCTATACTTTGAGTACTGTAATTCAAAATCATAGGCTTCCTGTAAGCCACCTTTTAACGTTGTGGGTCATAATTCAGAGGCTAAGGGATGTGTGTGTGTGTTTGTGTATGTGCGTGTGTGTGTATACACATTCATGCATGTGTTGCTTCTAATTACCAAGACAAAGCCATGGACAAATGTTATAGCGTGTGAGACACTTCCCTTCAGAACTATGTACACTCACTTGGAAGTGTCCAAATAGAGATAATATATTACTTTTATGGGACAAATGACCACTTTATATTTTTTCCAACACTATAATAAGCAACATGCTATCTCACTCTATAGAGAAGGGTGAGACCCTGAACTCTAAAGTCACAATTCTTGGATACAAAATCCTAGGTGCTCTACTACCTGGCCATGCAACTTGTGCAATTACTTAAACTCTTTCAGTGAAAGAGTTTCTAAAATTTCTAAAATATGCATAATCTCATTTCAAAGGGTCATTGTGAGGCTTAAATATATAGTAAATATAAAAATCTTAGCATGGTGACCAGGACATAAGCCACTCAGATGGCAACTTTGGTTGTACCAGTAAAGTAGTTGCTGCTGACATAATGTGTTCATAGTTAAGCTGTACATCCTTTTGCCCTTGTGAAGAAGCATGAGAAACAGAAAGCTGCTGGGTTTTTTTTTTCATGCCTTTTACGGTAACCAGATTTTTTTTTTTTTTTAAATTTGTGGACTGAGACCTGGTAAAAATAATATTTACTTTCACAGACCACTTTCTGCTAATAACTCTTCCCCAACATGCTAACTTCTTTTTACTGCTGAACTTTTGAAATAACATATTTATACAATTATCAGGTTGTTCTCAAAGGATTAGTCTTTAATTGAGAATTTTTCGTAATGTTTGGTTTCAAGCAAAACCAAAATATCCTTAAACTATCTCAAAGTCACTGTTATTGATTACTTAATATGTACCTCACCACTCATCTGTCATTTTATCACACTGTAGTGGATTGTGTTTTGCTGTGATGTTGGAAGCTATGCAACCAGTATACAAATTGTAGCAGGGTCACCCATGGTGGACAGGTTTCAACACAGCTTCCAGACTAGGCCAGACTGAGAAGAAAGAACTGTAAGTCTATATATTAAAAAATTGACAAGAGGTGGGGCTAATATGACGGAGTAGATAGAAGCTTCCTGTGATTCTTCTAACAGAGACCCTAAAAAACAAATGAGTGGATTATATCTGACATTCTAGGAGCCATGGACATCAAGGGGAAAGTTGAGAGGTCATACTCAGTGACAGAGAAGGAAGCATAGGTCCAGAAATACTTATGACTGGCCAGATCTGACCCAGTGGGAAAAGGCATCCCACAGGTGGATTGGCAGAAGCAAGTGAGGTGAGGGGAGCTCTGAAGTTTAGAAAGATCTTCTAGTGGGACAGACTCAGCAGTAGTGAACTACTCCATGCCTCCAGAATCAGTAAAAAACAGCATTTAATCATCAAAGGCTAAGTGACTTGCATATAACTTACTGCATGTGAATCTGAAACTTTCTTTCAGAATAGACATCTTTTCTTTTTATCAGTGTTTCCCTTTTACTTCTCTGCATGCTGTTCAAGACGTCTCCAGAGACTGTTGCATCCACTGAGCACCTTGTACCATTCTCCCAGCCTTGGAAAAGGAACAACTTAACAAATAGGGGAAAAAAAAAATCTGTCAGCTTCATTAAGCTAAGAACTCAGGGCAGCAGCAATTTCTTTGCCTTGATGCATGCATAAGGGGTTCATGGACTTGAATGCTTCTTATCTCTCCATACAGCATAAAGCATACATAGTCTCTCTGCAAAATCTATCCACTTATACATTCTAAGGAATAGGAGCACGCATTCCTCACAGATACTCACAGATGACTATCCGCTTGCTGCTTTTCTCAGCCTATGTCTACACCAAACACCACTGTTCATCTTGTATTGTAGAGGAGAACCTGAACCACAGACTACCTGGGCACCTGAGCTCAATATATACAAGAAAAGTAAATAGACTTCTGGGCTCACATGCCTGGTAACAGCTTTAAATACCCGGTAAAAGAATGTTAGAGCTTCAGAATCGTCAATAGTCAAACTAGCTCACCAAAAAACAAAACACACACACACACATACACACACAAAAAACCAGCTGCCATTGAATTGATTCTGACTCATAATGACCCTATAGGACAGAGTAGAACTGCTCCATAGAGAAGACGTAGCATGTAACCACTATACCACCAAGATTTCCCAACTAGCTCACATGGTCAGACTATTTGGACATTTCAAAACAATACAAGAAATTAGAAAATAGTGAACAAACTTTCATAAATATAATAACTTTCTGATGGCTCTGAGACAACAGTCAAAATCAAATTACATAAAGAGACAGAAAATAGTGGCTCCAGAAATCTCCTGAAACAAAAAAACAATCAAGAAATTTTCCAGGTGAAGAGAACTTCTGGAATTATCAAATGTAGAATACAAAAGATTAATATATAAAAACTCTTCAAGAGATCAGGAAGGAGATGAGACAAAACACAGCAGAGCATAATAATAAACTGAACAGGCTACAAGAAACCATAGAGAGACAGCAAGAAGAAATTCAAAAGACTGATAGTGAAATTACAGAATTAGACAACTCATTGGAAAATCAAAGGAGCAGAATTCAGGCAGTGGAAGGCTGAAGCAGTGAGATGGAAGATAAAGCATCTGACATCAACTTATTTGAGGAAAAATCACACAAAAGTTTTTTTTTTTTAAATGAAGAAAAGTGGAGAATTATGTGGGATTCTATCAAGACCATGAGTCGGATCCGACTCGACAGCACTTGGCTTTTATCAAGAGGAATAATTTACAAGTAACTGGAGTATCAGAATGGGGGGAGGGAGGAAGATAACAAAAGGTGCACAGAGAGTTGTTGAAGATTTGTGGACAGAAAACTTCACTGATATCTTGAAAGAGGAAAAGTTAGCTATCCAAGATGCTTATTGAACTACACACAAAGTAGATCCCAAAAGAAAGACACTAAGGCATATTGTATAATCAAACTTGCCGAAATTAAAGATAAGCAAAATATTTTAAAAGTGGCTAATGTTAAACAAAAAATAATCTACAAAGGAGAGTCGATGAGAGTAAGCTGGCATTACTCAGCAGAAATCACGCAGGCAAGAAGGCAAAGGGATGACATACATAAAGCCTTGAAGGAACCACCTATGAAGCATCTATCTGACAAAACTTTCTCTCAAATATGATGGCAAAATTAGGACCTTTCCAGATAAACAGGATTTTAGGGAATTTGGAAACACCAAATCAAAATTATGAGAAATGAGTCTCTGGTTAGGAAATCAATAACATCAGATAATAATCCATGGCTAGAAAGGAAAACAAAGCAAGCAGATATCACTTCAGATATGAAAATCACAAAAATAAAGCTAAGACACAGGAAGTAGGGAAATAGATGTCATCATGTAAAAGGGGACAACGTAACAAAATTGTAAATTAAAAAACACAGTCATAGAACTTTCATATATGATACAGTGAAATCAAATACAAAACCAAAAATAAAAAGATGAAAACACTTAAAAAAAAATTCACCACAGAAAATTAAGTGGAACAAAGATACTGTCAACAATGCACAAAAAAGATAGCAAAATGAGAGCATTAAACTTATACTAACCAATAATTACACTAAATGTAAATGGATTAAATGCACCAACAAAGACACAAAGGGTGGCAGAATAGACTTAAAAATACAGTCCTTCTTTATGATTCCTACAACAGATACATGTTATACTTAAAGACAAACTGAAACACAAAAGATGAAAAAAAATACATCAAGCAAACAACATTTTAAAAAAATAGCAGCAGTGGCAATATTAATTTCTGACACAATAGACTTTGAACTAAAATCCACCACAGTAGACAACGAAGGGCACTATATAATAATTAAAGTGTCAGTACACCAAAGAGAACATAACCATATTAAATATTTAGGCAACCAGTGATAGAGTTCCCAAATATATAAAATAAATTCAGCATTGGAAAAAGAAATTGATGGCTTAACAATAAGTTCAGAGACTTCAACATATCACTTTTGGTAAGAGACAGAACAATCAGAAAGAATTTAAACAAAAACAGAATAGCTAAATGCCACAAATAACAACCTGACGATATAAACACATGTAGAACACTCCACCCAATGGCAAGCAAGAACACTTTCTTTCCCAATGTATCTCTATGTTCTCTTTGGTGTACATAGAACATTCTGTAGGATAGACCACATATTGGGTCATAAAGCAAGCCTTAACAAAATCCAAAGCAGTGAAACATTGCAAAACATCTTTTCAGACCATAAAGCCACAAAAGCAGAAATCAATAACAGGAAAAGCAAGGGGCAAAAAATTAAATACACAGAAACTGGACAACAACTTGATAAAAAACTAAAAGACACTGGGGTATAGAAGAAATCAAGGATAGAATAAAGAAGATTACAGAATCACATAAGGTGACAACACAACCTTTGGGACACAGCAAAAGTGGTACTCAGAGGTCAATTTATTTCAGTAAATGCACAATCCATAAAGAAGAAACAGCCCAAATCAAAGCGTTAACCCCACAACATGAACAAATAGAAAGAAAGCAGCAAAAGAAGCCCTTGGGCACCAAAAGAAAGAAAATGATAAATATTAGAACAGAACGAAATGGCTTAGAGCATACAAAAACAATTGAAAGCTTTAACGAGACCAAAAATCTGTTATTTGAAAAGAACAGCAAAATCGACAAACCATTTGCCAAACTCACAAAAGAAAAGCAAGAGAGGAAGCAAATAACCTATATAAGAAATGAGATAGGTGATATCACAACAGACCCAACAGAAATTTTAAAAATCATAATATGAAAAATTATACTCTGACAAATCTGAATGCTTAGAGAAAATGAACAAATTTCTAGAAACACACTACTTACCTAAACTAACACAAACAGAAGTAGAAAAACTGAATAAACCCATAGCAAAAGAAAAGATTGAAAAGGTGTCATGGATTGAATGGTGTCCCTCTCCTCCTCTTCCCCCCAAAATGTGTAGCAATTTGCCTGGGCCATGATTCCTGGTATTATGATGTTCTTATACGTTGTAAACCCAGACTTTATGATGTTAATGAGGGATGGATGAGCAGCAGTTGTGTTGATGGGCAGGACTCAATGCGTGGGATTGTGTCGTGCCTTGGGGCAGTCTCTTGGGCCTTAAAGGAAAGGGGTGTAAGTAGTGATTTGAGGACCTCATGCCACCAAGAAAGCAATGCCAGAAGCATAGTACTTCTTTTGGAAAGGATCTGGGTTCCTGAAGCCCAGAGCTTCCCAGTCTAGGGGAATATTGACAACATGGACCTTCCTCCAGAGCCAGCAGAAAAGGCCTTCCTTTGAGCTGAAGCTTTGAATTTGGACTTTTAGCTTAGTAGACTGTGAAAAAAAATTCTTTTCTCTTTTTAAAGCCATCCTTTTGTGATGTTTCTGTTAAAGCAGCACTTGGTGACTAAGATGAAAAGGTAGTTATAAAACTCCCAACAATGACAAAATAACCCTGGCTCTGATGGCTTCAATGGAGAATTTTACCATACTTTCAGAGCATAGAAAAAGATGGAATATTCCCAGGCTCATTCCACAAAGTCAGCCTAGCTCTGATACTGAAACCAAGTAAAGACATCACAAAGAAGGAAAACGACAGACCAATCTCTCTTATGAACTTAGATGCAAATCCTCAACAAAATTCTAGCTGACATAATTCAAAAACATGAAAAAACTAATTCAGAATGACAAGTGGGATTCATATCAAGGGTACGGTGATGATTCAACATTAGAAAAACAACCAATATGATCAAACATACAAATAAAACAAAAGACAAGAAACATTTGATTTTATCAACGGATGTGGAAAGGGCGTTTGAAAATGTTCAACATCCATTCATGTTAAAAATTCTCAGCAAAATGGAAATATGAAGAAGACTCTTCAGCATAATAAAGGACATTTATTATGTCCAACAGCACATATCAGTTTTAAATGAGGAGAGTCTGAAAACACTGCCCTTGACAGTGGAAAAGAGAAAAGGATGCTGTCATGGGTTGAATTGTGTCCCCCCAGAAACGAAATGTGTATAACAATTTGACTGGGCCACAATTCCCAGTATGGTGTGATTCTCTTCCATTTTGTGATTTTTTAATGATGTAAATCCTAATCTTGGCCTGTGCTTAATACACTGGATTATGTTAAACAGGATTAGAGCTGGGACTGGGACACCTTTCTTAAAGTCACCTCCGTCTCCATTGTAAAGGGAGTTTCCCTGGAGTGTGGCTTGCACCACCTCTTATCCTACATGAGTTAAAGGAAAGGGAAGCAAGCATAGAGTCATCAAGTCAGCAGCACCGAGAGCAGAGCACTTTCTTTGTACCTGAAGTTGCTGCACTGAGATGCTCTCAGGCCAAAGGAAGACTGATGTAAAACGAGGGCTTTTTTGCTCTAGGGCTTCCCCTGAATTCAGATTTGTAACCTGCTGGATCATGTAAGAATAAACTTTTCTTTGTTAAAGCTATCTATTTGTGGTATTTCCATTACAGCAATATCAGATACCCCTTGCCACCACTTTTATTCAACATTGTGCTGGAGGATCTAGCCAGAGAAATAAGGCTAAAATGAAATAAAGACTACTCAAATCTGTAAGAAAGAAGTATCTCTATTTGCAGGTGATACGATCTGATATTCAGAAAACACTAAAGAATACACACACACACAAATCTATTGGAACTAATAGAAGAGTTCAGCAAAGCATTGGGTTACAAGATAAATATACATGAGGCATGTGGGTTTCTTTACACCAACAAAGTGAACACTGAAGAGGAAATCACCATTTATAATAGCCCCTACACCAAACCAAGCCAAACCTGCTGTCAAAAAGTCAGATCTGATTCATAACAACCTTAGAGACCAGAGCAGAACTGCCCCATAGAGTGTCCAAAGAGCACTTGGTGGATATGAGCTGCTGAGCTTTTGGTTAGCAGATGTAGCACTTAACTCACTATGTCACAAGGGTAAAATAACTTAAAACTAGATCTAATGAGAGATGCAAAAGATCTATACAAAGAAAACCACAAGACAGTATGACAGGAGACCAGAAGAGAACTAATTAAATGAAGAAACCTATCTTGCTCAGGAATAGAAGATGTAACGTTGTGAAAATGTTTGTTCTACCCAAAATGGGCTATAGATACAATTCAATCCCTATCCAAATTCCAGTGGCATTTTTTAACGAAATAAAGAAACAAACCACCAACTTCATATCTTCATATGGAAAGAGAAGAAATCCTGGATCAGTAAAATGTTACTGAAGAAGAAGAGCCGAGAAAGAAGCTTCACAGTACCTGACTTTAGAAACTATTGTACTGCTATGGCAGTTAAAACAGCCTGGTACTGGTACAACAACAGATGCATAAACCAATAGAACAGAATTGAGAATCCATACTTAAAACCATCCACCTATGAGCAGCTGATGTTTGACAAAGGCCCAAATTCTGCAAATTTGGGAAAAGACAGTTTCTTTAACAGATGGTGCTGGCATAACTATACAGCCATCTCCAAAAAACTGAAACAAGACCCATATCTCACATCATGCACAAAAACTAACTCAAAATGTATCAAAGACCTAAATGTTAAATCTTTATCTAAAATGATAAAGATCATGAAAGAAGCACGAAGGACAACGCTGGGAACCCTAATACACAGTGTAAACAGAATGCGAAACGTTACTAACAATGCATAAACGCCAGAAAGGAAAGTAGATAACTAGGAACTCCAAAAAATCAAACACTTATGTTCATCCAAAGGCTTCACCAGAAAAGTAAAAAGGCAATCTACAGGCTGAGAGGAAAAAAAAAAAAAAAAGTCGGATACAAAAAATTCAATTGGCATCTGTGTCTCTATGTCTTCTGCTTTGTATGTCTGTGTGTCTGTGCTTTCTCTTCACTTTTGTAAAGCCACCAGTCATACGGGATAAGGACTTAGGCTAGAAACTGACTCAACAGCAATGGATTTGTTTTTTTGGTTTTTCGACTTCCGTACGACTTCATGTTACATTTATCTGGGTAGCCTGTTTTCAAATAAAGATGCATTTACAGGTACTGGGAGGTAGGACTCGGGGGAACAAAGCCAATCCATAACAAGGTGATACCTAGCAGACATGGTCACTCTCAGTCTGGGTTTCTCCGGAAGGTTTGCAAGGACTGCAAGTGTATCTTGGGGCAGTCTATGGAAGGCAGAAAGGAGGAATGTTTATCCAGCCGTTTCCCTCCACTGCCTTTCTCCTTTGACTAGCTCTTCCCCTCCTCAAGCTTGCTGTGCTGCACCTGCAAGGTGAGTTACGAGCCCCTCATTGCCTGCTCAGAAAGCCACAGAACACATTCCCCATATTATTTCACCCAAGTTAAAACATGAAGAGGCAGCTCAATGCAGCTGAGACTGGTGTGAAGGAGACAGGAGGCTGAGAGATACGGAGGAGTCTATCGGTGATGGTGTCTGATATGCTCAAGAGTGACAGGAACCATCACACTAATTGTAGAGCCTCCCCGTCCCAGGCTTTGTTGCTATTGGCTGTAGTGAAACACTGAGTACACCTCTGCTGGGCAAGGACCGTTTAGTACCTCTACAAGACACCAAACCAAGACTGGCAGAATCAAAGCAGCAGACAATGTCAGTAATCATTTACTGAAATTAGCAGAAATCAAGGCACTTGAAAGCTGCTGATGATTTTGAGTTGAAGTGTGTTTTCTCTGAGAGGTCCAACTGAAATGAGCTATCTGATGAAAGCACACACTCACAAAAGTGAGTGCATTTCATATAGAAGCCATCTCAGCTGATCATGAACAAGCATAGACAAACACAGGTGCACACACAAACACTGGTACAGGCACACACACACATACACATGTGTGCATATATATATGTTGTTGTTAGATGCGATCGAGTCAGTTCCAACTCATAGCAACCCTGTGCACAAAGAACAAAACAGTGCCCAGTCCTATGCCATGCCCATAACAGGTTTTATGTTTAAGCCCTTCGTTGCAGCCACTGCGTCAATCAATCTTGCTAGGGTCTACCTCTTTTTCACAGACCCTCTACTTTATCAAGCATGACGTCATTCTCTAGGAACTGATCCCTCTTGACATGTCCAAGGTATGCAAGATGCAGTCTCACCATCCTTGCTTCCAAGGAGCACCCAGGTTGTACTTCCTCCACAACAGAATCTGTTTGCTTTTTTGGCAGTATATGGTATGTTCAGTATTCTTCTCCAACACCACAGTTCAAAGGCATGAATTCTTCTGTCTTCCTTATTCACTGTCCAGCTTTCACATGCATATGATGTGATTGAAAATACCATGACTTGGATCAGGTGCACCTTCGTCTTCAAGGTGACATCTTTAACTTTCGATACTTTAAAGAGGTTCTTTGCAGCAGGTTTTCCCAGTGCAATGAGTCTTTTGACTTCTTGACTGCTACTTCCACAAGCTTTGACTGTGGAACCAAGTGAAATGAAATCCTCGACAACCTCAATATTCTTTCCATTTATCATTATGTTGTTTACGGGTCCAGTTGTGAGAACTTCTGTTTTCTTGACATTGGGTAGCAACCCACATTGAAGGCTGTGGTCTTTGATCTTCATCACTAAGTGTTTCAAATCCTCTCCACTTTCAGCAAGCAAGGTTGTGTCATTTGCATAATACAGATGCCTCGTTCTTCTTTATATAGTCTAGCTTTTCAGATTATTTGTTTGGTATACAGACTGGAAAGGTAGGTGAAAAGATACAATATTTGCTCACACCTTCCTTGGCTTTAAAACATGCAGTGTCTTCTTGTTCTGTTTGCACAGCTGCCTCTTGACCCATGTTCAGATTCCTTGTGAGCACAGTTAAGTGTTCTGGAATTCCCATTCTCCTTGATGTTATCCGTAATTTGTTTTGATCCATGCAGTCGAATTCTTTTGCATAGTCAATGAAACATAGGTAAACATTTTTCTGATACTCTTTGCTTCTAGCCAAGACACATCTGACATCTGCAACGACATCCCTGGTTCCACATCCTCTTCTGAATCTGGCTTGAAATGTTGAGAGTTCTCTGTCAGTTTATTGTTGCAGTCACATTTGAATGATTTTAGCAAAATTTTACTCATGTGTGACATTAATGATATTGTTGGATGATTTTCACATTCAGTTGGATCACCTTTCTTGGGAATAGGCATAAATATGGATCTCTTCCAGTTGATTGGCCAGGCAGCTGTCTTACAAACTTTTTGGCACGGATAAGGGAGCACTTCCAGCACTGCAACCATTAGTTGAACATCTCAATTGATATTCTGCCAATTCCTGGAGCCTTCTTTATTGTCAACGACTTCAGTGCGACTTCTACTTCTTCCCTCAGTACCATCAGTTCCTGATCATATGCTACCTCTTGAAAAGGCTGAACTTCAGTTCTTTCTGATATAATAACTCTGTATATTCCTTCCATCTTCTTTTGATGCTCCTGAGTTGTTTACTATTTTCCCTGTAGAATCCTTCACCACTGCAACTCAAGGCTTGAATTTTTTCTTCAGTTCTTTCAGCTTGAGAAACACGAAGTGTGCTCTTCCCTTTTGATTTTTTGTCTCCAGCTCCTTGCAGACATCATTATACTTTATTTTGTCTTCTTGAGCCACCCTTTGAAATCTTCTGTTCAGTTATTTTTCTTCATCATTTTGCTTTAGTTATTCATTGTTAAAGAGCAAGTTTCAGAGTCCTTCCTGAAATCTTGTTTGATCTTTTCTTTCTTTCCTGTTGCCATGGACTGAATTGTGTTCCCTAAAAAATCTGTAGCAACTTTTTCCTAGTATTATGGGATGTTCCTCCATGTTGGAATTCCTACCTCTATGATGTTAATGACGGTGCGTGGTTCCTGTTGTGTTGGTGCGGAGGGCTTAATAAGTGAAATATTTTGAGCCCTGGGGCAGTTTCTCGATATAAAGAGAGGCAAGCTGAGATTTGGGGACCTCATACCATCAAGAAAAAAAGCAGCACTGGAAGCTCAGTGCATCCTGTGGAAAAGACTGGGATCCCTGTGCCTCAAAAGCGTCCAGACTGGGTGAAGACTGACAACAGGAACCTTCCTCCAGTGCCAGCAGGGAAAGCCTTCATCTGGAACTGACATCCTGAATTTGGATTTCTAGCTTACTGCAGTGTGTCAAATCAAATTTCTTTTTTCAAAACCATGCACTTGTGGTCTTTCTGTTAAAGCAGCACGAGATAACTAGAAGGGCTGTCTTTTCAGTAACCATTGCTTTCTTCATGGATAATGTCTTTGACATCATTCCACAACCTGTCTGGTCTTTGTTCATTAGTGTTCAGTGCACAAAATCTATTCTTGAGATGGGATCTAAACTCATGTGGAATATACTCAAGGTCATACTTTGACTCTTGTTGACTTATTCTAATTTTCTTCAGTTTCTGTTTGAACTTGCATATGAGCCGTTGATGGTCTGTGCCACAGTCAGCACATGGTCTTATTTTGACTGTTGATATTGAGCTTTTCCTTCATCTTTTTCCACAAATGCAGTCAATCTGATTCCTGTGTATTCCATCTGGCAAGGTCTATCTGTACAATCACTTCTTCGATTTTAAAAAGTATTTGCAATGAAGAAAGTGATGGTCCCCAAAATTCTGCCATGTGATTTCTGTCATCAAGGCCACATTTTCCACCTACCTGTCCTTCTTTGTTTCCAGCTTCTGAATTCCAATCACAAGTAATTATCAATGTATCCTGATTGCGTGTTCAGTTAATTTCAGACTATAGCAGCTCGTTAAAAATTTCAATTTCTTCATCTTTTGCCTTAGTGGTTGGTGCACAAATTTGAGTAGATGTTATTTTAACTGGCCTTCCTTGTAGGTGTGTGAATATTATCCTATTACTGACAGCACTGTATTTCAGAATCCACTACCCACTGCCATCGAGTCAATTCTGACTCATTGTTCTTCAGAATACCTCTTGAAATATTCTTTTAGACTATGAATGCAACATCATTCCTCATCAAATTGCCATTTATGTCATAGTAGATCATACCGTTGTCTGATTCAAAATGGCCAATACCAGTCCATTTCAGTTCAATAATGCATAGGATATAGAAGTTTATGCATTCTTTTTTTCTTTTTTTTACTGTGGTTGAGTGAAAGTGTACCATCCAGTTCAAATTTGCATTCCCACCTATGTGCAGCTCCCACTGCTGTCCTTGCCCAGTGACAGTACACTCCTCCTTTCTGTTCTACACATGTCATGTCCTCCTAACAATCTCCTGTCCCCTCTTCTTCACCCTCTCGACTCCCCTCCAGCAAGAGGCTGGTAGGATGACATCCTATAGATGAATAGAACCATAAAGTGACACGATCTGGTCACTCTGTGTCACCGAGTCCAATCTATTCCTGTCTGAGGCATTGACCTCAGTAATAATTTATGGATAGGGGCAACATCAGGTCCAGGGGCCATGCTCCCAGGGGAACCCCGAGGCCTTTGGACCATTATCTGAGGTCTTTAGTGGAGTTCTCAGGGTGCACCTCATTTTATTCTCGTGTTGCCACTGAGACTCAACTTTGTGAGCCCCATCACAGCAGTCACTGGTGATGGCTGGGCACCATCTGGTTCTTCAGGTCACATGTTGATGTTGTCACCTACTCACATGGGTCTTTCTGTTTTCTAGGTTCTCTTTCCCCCATGTTGTTTTGGTGCTTGGTGATCATCTGCTCCTGCTGAGTTGGGATCATGTGGTGTACTTCAGATGGCAGCTTGCTAGCTTTTAAGACCCCAGAGGCCACTCACCAATATGGGGTGGAGAGGACTCTCTTAGCTATAGGCTAGTTATACCAATTGGCCTCGATGTCCTCTGAGAGCATGGTCTCCAGACCCCCACCCCTGCTACTCTGTCCTTACCTATTGGGTTAAGATTAGAAGGGTTTTCAGATTATGTTGAAGTCCTGTTAAACTGACCTTCTTTCTAATGTGTGCCATCCCTGATTTCACCCAACCAAATTTCTATCAACTGTCTAATCTATAACCAGCCCTTTTCCTCCCTCCCTCCCTTCCCTCCCTTGCAGCCATCAAAGAGTCTTCTGTACATGAGTCAGTTTTCAAGTCCATATAATAGGGGTCTCTTACCATATTTGTCCTTGTGCCACTGACTGATTTCACTCAACATGATGGATAGAAAGTTCTGTATATGTTGATGAGGTCGATGAGGTCTAGTTGGTCACAATAAGGTCATCTGTGTCTTTATTGAGCTTTTTTTTTTTAATAGTATAATCTATTTTATATAAGATTAGTATTGCCACACCTGCTCTTCTTTGTATATTGTTAGCTCGGTATATATTATTTCATCTTTTAATTTTCAGTTTGTTCATATCTTTAAGTCTAAGTTGAGTTTCTTGTAGGCAACATAGGGATGGGTTGTGTCTTTTGATCCAAGATGTCACTCCTTGTCTCTTTACTGGAGTGTTCAGTCCATTTACATTCAACATAATTATTGATAGGTGTGTGTTTAGTGCTATCATTTTGCTGTATTTATTTTTGTGTTGATATTTTCTCTGTTGCTCTTACTATTCTGTTCTGAGACATTCTTCTTTATGGGTTGATCTTTCACCCTTTTCAGTGTTGGGTTTTATGTTTGTTGAGACTCCTGAATTGCGTTTCTTCTTCTGATATGTCACTTCTTTGTTGTGCTTTGCAGCTACCCCTATAATCCCCCTTCATAATATATGTTTAAACCTGATTTTAACTTCTAAATATCTTATTAACTTCCTCTCCATCTGGATGGACTATAACAACTGTAGTACATCCCTCTTTTTAATGTGATGGTATCGTAGTTTTCATGATATGATCACTGGATCACTTCTTTTAGTATTACGCCTTTGGTTGGGATTTTGTGCCTCCCCTAACTGAGTAGGTTTCTGGATGATGTATCTGTATTGTCTCCTAAAGCACAGAGTAAATGGTTTTGTTCTTCTAAGCCAAGAGCTTCTTTCAGTATTTCTTGTAGCTTTGGTTTGGTTTTTACAAAGTCTCTGAGTTTCTGTTTATCTGTCAAGGTCTTAATTTCATTTTCTTATTTGAAAGACAGTTTTGCAGGATATATAATTCTTGGTTGAAAGTTTTTCTCTTTCAAGGCTTTGAATGTGCTACCCCTCTGCCTTTGTGTCAACGTGGTTTCTGCTGAGAAGTCAGACAAAAGCCTACAGGGCTTCTCTCTGAAAGTTAATTTTGCTTTCAGTCTCACCACCTTTAAGAGTTTCTGCTTATGTTTCATTTTGTTAAGCTTGATTATACTATGTCTTGGAGTGTTTCTTTTGAGGTCTATATTGTATGGTGATTGATACAGATCTTGGATATCTATCTTCTCTTTTTTCATAATTTCAGGGAAGTTTTCTGTCAGCAAGTCAACAACAATCCTCTCTGTATTTTCTGGTGTCCCTTCCTGTTCAGGAACACCAATTAATTATAGATTTTTTTCCTCTTGGTAAAGTCCAACATATTTCTTAATGCTTCTTCATTTTTCGGGTGTCTTTTCTCTGATTTCCCCTCATAAATGCTGGTGTCAGTAGTTCTGTCTCTCAAGCCAGAAAGTCTATTTTCCATTAGTTCAATTCTGTTCTCTTTGCTCTGAACTGAGTTTCCTGATTCTTTAATTTTGTTATTGATCTGTTGGATTTCAGAATGCTGGAGTTCCATCAGTTCAAACAGCTTGCTTAATTTTTCATTTTAGTCTGCTAGATTTTCTATAATGTCTAGGAGGGCTTTATATATAATTCTTTGGTACTTGACCTCTGAAAGTTTCAGAAAGGCTTCATCTAGGAAGTTCTTTGGTTCTTTCTTTTTGGAGGTTTCTGGAGCCATGGTTAGATTTTTTCTTAAGTGTCAGGCCAAGGTCTGTTGCTTTTGGGCATCTAGAGGTTGTTTAGTTTCTCTGGTGTTGCCTTAATAGGAGCTGAAGTAGAAGTTGATTACCACTTATCTCTATGTACTCCAGCAACTGGGCCCAGAGGAATCTCTGTGACAGCAGGCCCCACCTCCTGGCTGGCAAAGACATGGCTCTGCATTATGGAGTCACTGGAAGGCCATCAACAGACACCACGTTGTGGGTCAGTCAGGATTAGAAGGGATGCCGTCAGGCTGCACCACAGTTTTTCTCTGGGTAGTTTTATTTTGAAAGGCGAAAGCTATCTGACAGCTTCCATAAACAGTCAGGCTGTCAGGTGTGTAAGATCCTCTTTCCAGCTGGCAATAGAGGCAACTCTATATCTGCCCCTAGATGCTGTGATCTAGTTCAAAGTACAGACAGGCTACTGCCCTGCTTTCATCAGGTGCTGGGCACTACCTGAAGGGTAAACTGTGCTAAACACAGCTTTTCTTCTGGGGAAGTGCTCCCCAGGCTGGCACTGCCTCCTAGCCTGGGAATTAGCCCCCACTGAGGCCTCCGTTTGGATAGGTCTGCCTCCTAGCTGGACAAGGTAGTGTACTGCAGAGGCTCTCGCACCTGCTGTGAAATAGCTGAATCAATGGTGGAGCTTTGGAAACAGAGGTGGAGGGGCTGTGGTGCTCAGAGTCCAGAGCCAGGCTCTCAGAGTGTGGCTGTTCCACCTGCTGGTCAAGTCAGCAGTGTGGCAGAACTTTGCTGCCAGTTAAGCTCAATCACTGCCACAGCCTAACAAAAAGCAAAAATGTTAAAGCTGGTAGTTACTTTCAGTCCACGAGAGCCAGCCATTCAACGAGAGTGAGGGTCAATGATACAGAAGTTTCCCACTCAGTGGCATATAATCCAAAATAAAGGCCCTGTGCAGTGTCCTATGGTCCACTGGGTGTCCAGAAGGCTCCATTTAGTCATCAATCCTGGCCTTAGTTTTTGGAGTGAGTTAAGGAGACATGTGTCTAGTCCATCATCTTTACTCCGCCCATAACAAGAACTTTTTAAGAACGCATTCTGCAACCCAGTTTGTTGAGTGGAATTTGGGGTTTTAAAGCTAGCTAGTAGGCACTTGGCTTGGCAGTAGCCATTTAAGTAGCACCAGTTAGTCCCAAACCATCTGGAACAGAGGATAATGAAGGACCTCAAAGATATAATGAAAACACGAGACAAAGGGTCAGAAAGGACGATATAATCCAGAGACTACATCAGCATGACACCAGAAGAAGTAGTTGGTGCCCAGCCACTACTAGTGACTGCATGGACAGGGACTGCAATGTAGAGTCATTGATGGAATGGGAGAAAACATGGATGTGCAGAACTACAACTGTATTAAAAAGACCAGACCAGCAGACTGGAAGTTCCCCAAGAGATGCAGCCCCTAGATTACGTGTTGGTCTAGAGCTGAAATTAGTCCTAAACCCAACTCTTTAGACAAAGATTGGACTAGACTATAAGAGGCTTGACAAGCAAGTATGTGAACACATCCTAAAAAAATTGCTACATACCTCATCACTGAATATCACTATGGTCACCTTCAAAGTACTCTCCTTGGGAAGCTATGCACCAATGTCAGTATCTAGGCCACCCTTCAAAGCAGTTTTGGAGCTCTTTTTCTGGAATGGCTATCAGCACTGTCATTCAATATACTGAATGTCATCAAAATGTCTTCCTCTCAATATTTCCTTTATCTGCGGGTAAAGAAAAAAGTCACTGGGGGCCAGGTCAGGTGAGTAGGGAGGGTGTTCCGTTATATTTGTTTGTTTACTGGCTAAAAACTCCCTCACAGACAGTGCAGTGTGAGCTGGTACATTGTCATGATGTAAGGCTCTGAGTTGGTGGTAAAAAGTTTGGGTCATTTTTGTCTAACTGCTTCATGCAGCCTTTTCAGTTCTTTCAAGTGGTAAACTTGATTAACTGTCCAGTTGATACAAATTCATAATGAACAATCCCTGTGATATCAAAAAAGATTAGCAACATTGTTTTGACTCTTGATTTGGACTGAAGGAACTTTGGTTGTGGAGCGTTGGCTGACCTACATTGGGCACTTGGACACTTTGTTTCATGGTCATAGAGGTACCCCTAGGTTTCATCACAAGTGATAACACAGCCCAAGACGTCATCTTGGTTCTCCAAAAGGTCTTGGCAAACTTTGACTCTCCTTTGCTTTTGTTCATCAGTGAGCTCCTTCAGGACTGTTTTTCAACATACACCAAGACTGTCAGTTAAGATTTTCCTGTTTCTCTATCAATGTTTACTTACTTGGTCTGCTATGTTTCTCACAGTCAGCTGACAATTTTAATGCACAATTAGACAAATTTTAGCAATGTTTTCATCAGTTCTCCTTGTTACTGGCCACCCTGACCTCTCTTCATCAGTGATACTTTCTCTTGCCTCAGAAAAATATCTAATCCATTTGTACACTGCCATTTTCTTCGTGGCATTATCCTTAAAATCTTGGACTAACATGTTCCTGATTTCACTTGCACTATCACCAAGTTTAACAAGAAATTTAATGTTTGTTCACTGCTCAAATTCAACCTCCACCATTCCTTCAAAGGCACACAAAAACATGCAAAAACAATGAGTGCAACTCAACAAGACATTGCCACATGTCAACACAGACACAGTTATGAGATACTGATATACCAAGGTTATAAAACCTTACTGAGTTTTTTGTACAGTGCTGTCTATGTAAGCCCACAGTAGCAAGTCTGCAAAAGTAATTGTCAGGCCTTGTAAGACAGAGACTGATACTGGCAGAGTGTGCTTCTTGGCTTAAGTATGTACATGAGGCTAACTGGGCAGCTCCCGTCCAGAGGTGAGATGAGAGGGCAGAGGGGGACAGGAGCTGGTTGAATGGACATGGGGAGTACAGGGTGGATGGGAGGAGTGTGCTGTCACTGAGTAGGGAGAGCAGCTAGAGTTACATAGCAGGGTGTCTACAAATTTTTGTATGACAGATTCACTTGAACTGCAAACTTAAAAACTAAACAAAATGTGAAAATACACACAAACACAGTTAAGAAAAAAAACTTTACTGGTACATCTCGTCAAATGAATACAACCAGAATCAAAACTAAGAGATCCCAAAAGTGCAGTACATGAGGTCTCCCAGGGTACCGTGCAGGTCAGACGAGAATTACCTCGTAAATAATAGCTCTTTCTCTCTCTTTTTTAATTTTAATTTAATTTAATTAATTTATTTTTTGGAGCACTAGGCTCTGTTCTAAGCACTTTACAGGTATTATCCGATTTAACTTTGATTTTCATGAAAGATTAAAATATGTACGTATGTATTCACGCATAGGAGGCCCACACGTACATCTCTCTCTCTTTCTTTCTCTCTCTCTCTCATACACACGCACACATAGGCACATACACCTACACTCTGCAGGACTTCGGTACCACACCACAAATGCTGTAGCATTTATTGGTGCTTCTGCTCAGGGAGAATAGCCTACTGCCAAAAACTCAGACCCTCTGCCAGTGAGTGAGTTCTGACTCATAGTGACCCCATCAGATTTCCAAAGCCGTAAATCTCTAGGAAGGCTGCCTCCTTTCTCCCTCTGAGCTGCTAGAGACTTCAAACCACATATGTCTTGGTTAACAGTCAATCACTTTAACCACTGGGCCACCAGCACTCCTCACTGCCCAATTATTTTGGCAGGTATTAATATTGCAGCATCTTAAAAAGCTGGTGTAGAAAATAGTACTAATTAATGTGCTCAGCTCCAGGCTGTTGACAAGGAAGGGAGGAAACTGCTGTGTTTGCTGCAGCTCCCAGTTCTGCTCTGTCACTGTGTGCGTGGGCAGAGTGAGCAGGAGGCAGGCATCAATCGTGAAAGCAAGATTAGTGGCAGAGCCCTCTCAGCAGCCCACATGCCTGAGCCAGGAGTACACCTGGCCTTTGACCAAAAGCCAGGTTGTGAGCAGAGAACACCTGCTTGGTTCTGCCTCATACACTGGGAATTATGCAAACTCAGAAGCACTTCAGGCTGGGGTCCGAGACTTTGGCTAGGCAAAACAGTCACCTCAGAGAGCTTATTAAAAACACAGATCCCAGGGTCTGACCTCCAGAGATTCCACTCAGTAGGCCTGATGGGGGACCACAGAACCTGCTTTTCAGTACACTCCTACATGGCTGTGATGCAGGGGGTCTATGACTTTGCTCTGACAAATAATGAGTTGCAGTATGCATGTAGTTTTAGACTTGGTCGAGACAACAGACTTTGTAGATAACAGTGCCAACATCTGAAACCTATTAATGTTAAATGATTGTACAGTGCCAAAGGAAGTGCAAGCACGTAGCTGTGGGAATGGGAACAACGACACGAGTCTTAACAGTAGACCAGGTGTGATCAGAGGAAGCTGCCGACAAAAAGAGCACTGGAGAAGCCAACTAACACAGACAGTGGAAAAGCTGGTTTACAGAAGGGGAAGTTGCTAAAATCACTTGTAGGGAGGCTATGTCCCTGGCTAATAGATGTCCCCACAGCTTTGCCTTCAGAGTAGTCAGAGGAAGGGGCTGGGAAATGTATATGAAATGGTTCTGCCAAAGCGCTCTAAGATTAGCCATCTTCTTCCCTAAAGGAGACGCTCATTGAGTCTCTCCATGTCGAGTTCTCCAGATACCACAGAAATCTAGCTGGGCTGCTTGAGGTCAGTGTCAAAACAATGTGATGTGTGTCAGGATCCTTGGCTTGGTGATAGGAGACATGGGTTTGCCTGTCACACAGTAGTGTAGTAACTGGACATCACTGTATCACTCAAAGCCTCAGTTTCCAAAATGGAAATAGTAAAGCTAGTATTACTACTTCCATCAACAAAAAGATGAACTGAGATGATGTTAAACCCTCTATGGCTGAGTCAGTTCTGACTCAGAGCAACTGAATAGGACAGAGTAGAACTGTCCCACAGGCCTGCCAAGGAATAGCTGGTAGATTTGAACTTCTGATCTTTTGGTTAGCAGATGCACTCTTAATGAGTGTACCACCAAGGCTCCAGGGTCATGCTAAAACACCGTAAATGGAAGGAAGGAAGTTTTATTAGTGCTTGCTCTCTGCTGAATCAGTTGGTTTAAATACATTACATAAAATGTGACCCAAATGGAACAAAACAGTTGCTATCAAGTTGATTCAGTGTGCCAGAGCAGAAATTGCTCCATGAGGTTTTCACTGGCAGACTTTCAGAAGTCAGTCACTAGATCTTTCTTCCAAAGTGCCTCTGGGTGGACTCCCACCTCTAACTTTTCGTTAGCAACCAAGCATGTTAACCAGCCATGCTAGACAGGGCCTCCATCCCCATTTTACGGGTGATAAATAGATGGTATGGGTCTTGTCTAACGGAGAGACTCTTAACCAAGCCATTTAGCCCTCCAGGGTATATTTTGCAGTGTCTGGAGGGATTTTTATTGGTTACAAAATGTTGAGTTTACTACTGGCATCTAGTGGGTGGAATCCAGGAATGCTGCTGAACGTTCTACAATGCACAGAACAGCCCTCACAATAATTACCCTGCTTAAAACATCAAACTTTTTTATTTTAATTTTTTTTTCATGGTTGAGACACCCCAGTCTAGGGTCATTTAGGTTACTTGCAGAAGCAGGATGCTGATACGGATGTTTGGACCCCAGAACTTTCTACTGTACTTGGGGCCATCTGTCACCTCTCTGAGGCCTGACATGGACATCTGACTCCTCGGGTAACATGATCTCCTCACTAACAGACTCAAAACACGGGAATTGCAGGCCCCTTTGTTCCCCGGGGAGCTCTGGTAGTACAGTGGTTAAGAGCTCAGCTGCTAACCTGAAGGTCTGCAGTGTGAATACACCAGCTGCTCCTTGGAAATCCTGTGGGGCAAGTCTAGCCTGTCCTATAGAGTTGCTGTAAGTTGAAATCAACTCACTCACAATAGGTCTGGTTTAGGTTTTTTGTCCTGTGTTAGCTGTGAGAGTTTTGATTTTGCTTTTAACTCTTGACATCTTTTTTATCAACAGTAAATGGTTATCCTCAGACTGTTTAAAGATTAAATGATCGCTTAGTAAAGTATCTAGCACACAGTAAGGTGGACCTTGTTCTACCTCTTTCAATCTCTTTCCTCAACTTCCGCCTTCACTCTCCTGCTGCCTCCAGTACAAGCAGACTAACCTCACCGGTAGCTCTTAGAGCGAACTCCGAATGGCACAAAGAACTGAGGAAAGAAAAGAGCCATGTGATGGGTGGCAAACTTAAGGAAAGGAAGGACAGCCTAGACATGCAGAGGCTACTTAAGGCCTCACTCACTTAAGCTGTGAAGCCAGAAACATTCTTTTTAGATGGAGAGCATGGATAATTTAGTGGACACTTGCTACGGAGGTCCTGACAGTACATTATATAAAGACCTGGAATTTCATCCACATGAAGCTGCAGCTAAACCCTGATAATACACAAGTAATTAAAAAGGGAAAAAAAGATAGCAGGCAAAGGTGGAATCCTCCAATAATTCCCAGTCAGTATTCTCAGAATGATCATCTGTCTGTATGGGCCTACCAGCTTTGTGTCGGCACTAAGAAGAGTCGTCATCTTTACTTTCTGAATAGTTTGTCTGTAGAGCTGATGGGTCTCAATTGGAATGCTCTAGGAGATGCAGATCAGCTCTGTGGTGACCTCTTGGCTTTACATTGTTCCCTGCCAACTGTACAGCAACATCTACCCCAATCCTGAGAGTGTAGAAGCAGCTCAGAGGAATGAGCTGTTTCTAGGGACATTCTGGAAGTTCCACATTGAGAGTAGGCCAAACCAGTGTATTCAGAGTCTCTCAAGAGGGATTTGTGGCTCTGAGGAAGCTGTCAGATAGGAGTGTATCCAGTCCCCCCAAAAGCCTCTCTAGAATGGCTATACTTTTCCACAGCTTTCAAAAGATTCCAGGTTTTAGTGTTGGCAAAGATGAAATTTTCTCTCACTTCTGGGGAACAAAAAAAATAGTGCAACTGCTTTGGAAAATAGTTTAACAGTTCCTCAAAAGGTTAAAAAGAGTTACCACACGAACCAGCAATTCTACTTCTAGGTATATACCCAAGAGAAATGAAAACATGTGTCTTTACAAAAAAAAAAAAAACAACAACAAAAAATTGGACATGAATGCTCATAGCAAAATTATTCGTAATAGTCTAAAGATAGAAACAAATCAAATATCTGTCAACAAATGAGTAGATAAAGAAATGAAAGGCTATATATCCTTACAGTAGAAGATTATTTGGCAACAAAAAGGAATGAAGTATATGCTACAACTTTGAAAACATTGTGACTGCTAATGGTTCCGAATTTCTTGTTGGGGCATTGAAAATGTGCTAACGTTCATTGCATTGAATGTCCTAAAGGCCACTGGACTGTACACTCTACATGATGAATTATACTGTAAGTGAATTATATCTCAATAAATCTATTATGAAGGAAAAGTAGAAGGAGGAGGTGGCAAAAGAGGAGAGGGAGAAATAATTCATGGGATTTGGATAGTTTTCCAAGGTATGCCTACACGATGGTTCTCACTTTAGTGTGTCACATGAAAGACTTGTTAAAATACGTACTCGGAGGCCCACCCCAGAGTCAAACAGCAGGTCTGTATGGTTGTGTCCCAAACCAAACCAAACTCACTGCTGTTGAGTCTATTCCGTCTCACAGCGACAGATGTATGATAAACTAATCGAAAACGCATGGCAGACTGTAAATTTGCTAAGCTCATATGTATCTTTTCTTATTGTAGTAAAATATATACACCGAAACATTTGCTATTTTAATCATTTTAAGTGACAATTAATTCTGTTCACCATGTTGTATAACATCATCACTGTCTACTTTTAAATGCATTTTATTTCCCCCAAGCAGAAATTCCATACAATTTAACTAAACTTACCTTCTTAATGGTGATTTTACTGTGAGCCCTTCTCTGTGAGCCCTGCAGAACGTCATTTAAAGCCCTCAGCAGTTTCTGTAATCTCCTGAGACACTGCATGAATTTGGATGACTTCAGCTCTCAGTAACAGGAATCTGTGCACAGGCTGGCCTCAACTTCAAAGATGTTTACAGGAACTTTGTTCAAGATATCTCCGGCTATAGGATAAGAGGTCTGCAGAGAGAGGGGGATAGGAAGGTCCTAGAGATTGTTGTAAAATGAATGAATAATAAAATCAGTGCACACAATGATTTCATTGTCTCTTGGACTTCATTAAGGTTTTGGGTTTCTGATAAGTCACCCTAAGAATGTAGGATACATTACCAGAGAATCAGAAAAATAAATAAAAAACTTCTAGAGTAGTGCTTCCTCACCGGTGGATAACACAAGAAGGTTTCAGAGGATACTTTTGGCTAGATCTTGCCCAGGAGATCCTAATCTGATAGGATGGGAGTGAGGCCCAGGCCCCAGTGTACTACAAAACTCCTCAGGTAACTACAAATCTAAAAGGTAACTCTAAGCTTGGAGGGCTCCAGTTGCCTCTGCTGAGAAGTTACTTAGAGACACAACTGGTAGGAAAAGATTGTGCTAAAAACAAAACTGAGATACAAATACCTGTTTGACACAAGGCTTCTCCTTCTCCCTTCAGTAACCACTGTTGTCAGAGCAAAGTGCACCCTCAAAATGTACATACACACACAGAAACACTTGCCACCCTGAACATAAAAACACAGCCGACAGAATCATATACCACCCTCAAAACACACACTCACACACACATGCACACAGACATGGTTGCTTTATCCCAACATGTGACTTTCTCTTTCAACATGCCCTTTGTGTCTAGTCTGAATCTGATCACAGTGTGAGCAGGGTAGGATTTATAGAATTCTTCTTCCTTACATTCACATTCCTCCAAGGAAATGGTTGTTAAACTTTGACATGAATAAAAATCACCTGAAAAACTTGCTTGTGTGTTTTCAGTGTAAATTTCTGGGTATGCCCCCTAAAGTTATGATTTAGCAGGTCTGGGGAGGAGCCAAGAGTCCGCATTTTAAGAAACTTCATGTAGTACAATGGTCTACAGTTTGATATAATTGGTCTACAATCACATTTTAAGACACTTCCTCAAGTGCCGCCCCAATGCAAAATGGAAACACTATGTATTTAGAGACTTCTAGCCCCAAGTGTCTGTCGGTTTGTCAATATTGTGGGGCTTCCCTGTTGCTGTGATGCTCGAAGCTGTGTCACTGGTATTCAGAAACCAGCAGAGTCACTCATCGCAGACAGTTTTCAGCTGAGCTTCCAGACTAAGACAAACTAGGAAGAAGGACCCAGAAGTCTACTTCTGTAAGCATTAGCCAGTGGAAACGGTCTAAGTAGAACATTGTCAGACACAGCCCTGGAATATGAGTTCATCGGTCTGGAAGGCAATCAGAAGACACCTGGGGAAAAACTGTTTCCTCAGCGTAGAGTTGACCTTAATGACATGAATGGAGTCAAGCTTTCAGGAACTTCGTTTGTTGATGTGGCACAGCTCGGAAGGAGACTAAACAGTTACAAACATCCATTAATAATCAGAAGGTGGAATGCATCAAGTATGAATCTGGTAAAATTAGAAAAAGTCAAAAATGAAATGAAACAAATAAACATTGATATCTTAAGCATTAGTAAGGTGAAATGGACTGGTATTGGCCTTTCTGAGTTGGGCAAACATGTCATGTGCTATGACACAAATGACAACTTGAAGAGGAATGGTATTGTACTCATTGTCAAAAAGAACAGTTCAAGATCTTTCCTGACATACAAAGCTGTCAGTAATAGCATAACATCCATGTAGCTAGAAAGAATAATAGTTAATGCGACTATTATTCAAACTTACACACCAACCACTAAGGGCAAAGATGAATACATTGAAGATTCTACTAACTTCTGCAACCTGAAATTGACTGAACATGCAGTCAGAATGCATTGATAATTACTAGTTATTTGAATGCCTTGAATGCCAAAGTTGGAAACAAAGAAGGATCAGTAGTTGAAAAATATGGCCTTCATGATATAAACAATGCTGGAGATGCGTAACAGAATTTTGTAGGACCATTAACTTCTTCACTGCAAAACCTTTTTTCTTTTTTAAATTTTAACATGACTGAGTGAAAATATACATTCACGTATAAATTTACATGTCCCCCTATATGCAGCTTCCACTGCTCTCCCTGTCCGGTGACTGCACACTATTCCTCTCTGCTCCATACATGTCTCATCCTCCCAACAGCCTCCTTTCCCCTCCTCTCCATACACTCCCCTTCCTCCAGCCAGAGGCCAGCAAGATGATATCCTATAGATGTATAGAACCATAAAGTGCTTCCAATATATGGTTACTCTGCATTGCCAAGTCCAATCCATTCCTGTCCAAAGAGTGGACTTTTGTTATAATTTATGGGAAAGGGCAGCATCAGGGCCGGGGGCCATGCACTCAGAGGAACCCCAAAACCACTGGACCATCAATTGAGGTCTTTTAGTGGAGATCTCATGATGCACCCCTTTTTATTCTTGTGTTGCCAGTGAGACTCCTCTCTGTGAGTTCCATCAGCAAATACCTTTTTTAATCAACATAAACAGTGACTATACTGATGGACCTCACCAGACAGAACACAAAGGAATCATCTAGACTACATCTGTGGCAGGGGATGATAGCAAAGCTCAAAATCATTAGTTAAAACAGGGCCAGGTACCCATTGCAACACAGATCATCAATTGCTCATGAGCAAATTCAAATTAAAACTAAATAAAATTAGAAAAAGTCTACAAGAGTAAAGGTACAACCTTGGGTATATCATACCTGAGTTTAGAAACCATTTCAGGAATACGTTTGATGCCTTGAACACTAACGACCAAAGACCAGATGAGTTGTGGAGTGACATCCAGGACATCGTACATGAAGAAAGCGAGAAGTCATTAAAATGACAGGAAAGAAAGAAAAGAACAAACTGGATGTCAGAAAAGACTCTGAAACTAGCTCTTGAAGATTGAGTACCTAAAGCAAAAGGAAGAAATAATGAAGTAAAAGAACCAAATGGAAGATTTCATAAGGGAAACTTGAGAGTGACATGCAAGGACCTGGAGATAGAGACGTGAAGCTTTGAGGCCAAGCTAGCAGAGTAGTCAGATATTTCCTCTGACCACTTTAACAACAATAATCCAAAGGAACAGATGAATCCAATTCCATTTGGGAGCCCAGAACAATAAAGGGAAAGTTGAGAAATCAGGCTGAAAATAAAGGAAAATAGGGTTCATCAGACCTGACCTATCGGGAAAGAGTAGTGGCCAGCTAAGGCAGCTGAATGTGGTGGTTTGGAGGGCAAGCTCACCAGCAGGAGAAATTGGTCAGAGAACTCACTTGCACCTCCAGAACCAGTGAGGAACAGCATGAGATCGTCAAAAGGCAAGGCTCCAAGTGTATATTATGTGCGGGTGTAAATCCTTCCTTTGGGGCATACTTCTCTTCCTTCTCCCAGTGCTTTGCCTTCCTTTCTCTGCATTGCACCAAGCTCTGAAGCCTGGGACTTTTAAATGAACCGGGAGTAGGGCTCATTAAGTAAGCCCTGAGCCAAGACTCTGAGAGGGAACAGTTTAACAAACAGGAAGAATAGGGAAAGGAAAAAAAATCTGCTAACTCCCCTGAATCAGCAATTCAGGGCAAAAACTATTTCTTCACCTATATTCAGACATAAGGAGACACGGCATCCTCTTAGGCACTCAGAGATGGCTGTTAGCACCCTGTCTTTCTCAGTGGCTGCAGCCAGATACTTGTACCTACAGCAATCACCCCTCCCCAGTAGGATGGTAGGTTAGAGCCTGCACCACACACTTGGTGACTGACTACCGGGATGCCCGAACTGAATCCATACAAGAAAAGTAAGTGGGCTCTTGGACTCACATGCCTAGTAACAGCTCTAATCATCTGGCGACAGGACATTAGAGTTTTAAAGGCAGCAATAACCAAACTAGCACACACAATTAGTCTATTTGGACTTTTCAAAACAAGTGAAACAAGAAGACAGACCACTGTAAGCAAGCCAGCCAGCCAAGTGAATTCAACTTACTAACAGCTTGAAGACAACCATCCATATCAAATCACTTAAACACTACAATGACTTCAGGAAGATCTCAAAAAACATATTCACACTTTCCAGAGGAAGAGAGGGACATCATCCTTGGTAGAGAATGGAAAAGAGGAAGACCATCAAGGAGATGGGTTGAAACAGTGGCTGCAACAATGGACTTAAGCATAGCAATGATTGTGGGTATGGCACAGGACTGTTGTACATAGGGTCACTGTGAGTTGGAACCAACTCAACAGCACCTAATAAAAACAATGTAGAGACTTCCAAAAGGTTCAAAAAAATTGAAGAAATCGTAACAATAAAGAAGCCGTATGGGTAGAAAACTGTTGTTAACTAACCAAACCCAGTGCTGTCTAGTTGATTCTAACTCAAAGAGACACTGTTGGACAGAACAGAACTGCCTTGAGGGTTTCCAAGGAGCCCCTGGTGTATTTGAACTGCTGACCTTTTAATTAACAGCTTCATACAGTCCAGTTTTTTGGATTATTTGCTCAGAATTTAGATTGAAAAGATATGGTGAATGGATACAACTATGATGTCACCTTTCCTGATTTTAAAACATGCAACGTCCTCTTATTCTGTTTGAATGACTCTCTATTGATCCATGTATACATTTCTGACGAGCACAAATAAATGTTTCAAAATTTCTATTCTCTCCATGGTTGTCTGTAATCATTTGTTGTGATCCACACAGTTGAATGCCTTTGCACAGTCAATAAAACACAAGTAAACACTTTTTCTCATATTCTCTGCTTTCAGCCAAGATTCACCGGACATCGGCAGTGATATCCCTGGTTCTACATCCTTTTCTAAATCAGGTTTGAATTTCTGGAAGTTCCCTGTCAATATACTGTTACAGCTGCATTTCAATGATATTCAGAAAAATTTTACTTGCATATGATATTAATGATGTTATTGCATAATTTTTGCATGCAGTGGGACCTCCTTTCTTGAAAATATGCACAAAGATGGATCTCTTCCAGCTGGTTGGCCAGGTAGCTCTCTTCCAAATTTCTTGACATAGAGAATTAAGCACTTTCAGCATTTGTCTATTTGTTGAAATATTTCAACTGGTATTACTAGCTGACTAAAACAGAAATTGGTACCAAGAGAGTGGGGTACTGCTCTAACAAATACCTAAAATGTGTAAGCAGTTTTGAAACTGAATGGATGGAAGACTCAGAAGAAGCTGAAGAGAACTGTTAACACCAAGGAAGGTGCAGATGGTGAGAATAAACAGCAAACAGGTAATGCAGAGCCAGGAGGTGACCCATGAAGCAAGAGAGCTGAGCGTTTGTCCGCAGATGTCTTCTGTTGGAGCGGTGCCTCCATGCACTTGAATTGATGGAACTAGGCTTGCTGACTCACAGAGCAAGAAAGCTGTGATCCTGTGTGCAGGAGGGTAACTGCCAGAGTGCGGTGCCTCCTAGTAGTTAAATCAGGGGAGCTACAGAACTTTGGAGTACTTGCCCCTGCAGGGAAGAAGCAGACCTGAGGCCCGAGCTGCGAGGCCACAGGAAGCAGAAGCTGAAGAGACAAAGAGCATGAGAAGCTGAGCCATCTCAGTCTCTAAAGGTATGGCCATGACCTCAGGGATTTGAAATGGTGGAAGGCATTCTGTGTTTGTAAGGGTGAAATTGCCACTCGTTTGGGTTTGAGGTGCACCTAAAGCCAAGAGGACAGAGTTGTTGTCCAAGTGGGCCTAGAAGGCAGAGTTGTAGCACAGGGCTGGGGCTTTCACCCAGAATCCAGAAAGCATGGCCAATACCTACAGTCTGTAGGACAGGACCATTATGTAGAATGTCTCAGAAAATGGAAGATAATTTTCAAAGCTTTGAAGGCTATTACATTGTGCTCTACTAGATTGTTTGTTGCCTGTTTTGCCTTCCTTCTTATTTGTAATGAAATGTCTAACTTGTGCTTGTTCTGCCATTGTACCTTTGCAAGCAGATAGCTTGTATTCTAGATTTCAGTGATGTAGAAGAATTTTTGTATTTTGGACTTGGAACTGATTTAAGACTTCTATCAGATGGGGTGGACATGTGTTTGCTATTACAGGATGATTGTATTCTGTGTTTCAAAGATGTGATTTTGGGGGATAAAAAGGTTGAAGTGTTACGGGTTGAACTGTGTCCCCCCAAAAATGTGTGTAGCCATGTGGCTGGGTCATGATTCCCACTATCTTATGGTTTTCCTCCATTTTGTAATTTTACTGTGCTGTATGTTAGAGCAATAGGGTGGGACTGTAAATCCCTTCATAAGATCACCTCCCTGCTCAATTGTAAAGGGGGTTTCCCTGGGGTACGTTTTTATCCTTTCATCCTATAAGAGATAAAAGGAAAGAGAAGCAAGCAGAGAATTGGGAACGTCACACCATCAAGAAAGCAGCAGCAGGAGAAGACCACTTGCTTCAGACCTGAAATTCCTGTGCCAAGATGTTACATGACCCAAGACTAATGCAACACAAGGATTTTTCTTCAGAGATGACAGAGGGAAAGCTCTTCTCCTGGAGCAGACACACTGATTGTAGACTTGTAACTTACTGGACTGTGTAAAAATAGACTTTCCTTTGCTTATGCCATCTACTTGTGATATTTCTGTTAGAGAAGTACTAGCTGACTAAAACATTATTCCATCAATGAATCCTGTTTTTGTTAATGCCTTCGGTATAGCTTGGACTTCTTCCTTCAGGATCATCAGCTCCTGACCATGTGGTACCTTCTGAAGTGATTGAATTCAGTCACTTATTTTGGGCACACTGTCTGCATTTTCCTTCGGTCTTCTTTTGATGCTTCCTCTGTTGTTTAATAATGTCCCCAAAGAATCCTCCAATATTGCAAGTCAAGGTTTGATTTCTTTTTTCAGTTCTTTCAGATTGAGAAATGCCAAGTTTATTCTTCTCTTCTGGTTTTCTAATTCCAGTAAAGTATTATGATGCACATGTCCTCATAATACTTTACTTTGTCTTCCTGAGCTGCCTTTTGAAATCTTCTTTTCAGTTCTTTTACTTCATCAGTTCTTTCTTTTGCTTTAGCTGTTTGATGTTTTGGAATCTCTTCTGGTATCCATTTAGATCTTTTCTTGCTCTCTTATCTTTTCCAATGACCCCTTGCTTTCTTCATGTATAAAGTCCTTGATGTCATTCCACAACTCATTTGGTCTTTAGTCATTAGTGTTTGTCATAGATTGGATTGTGTCCCCCAAAAATGCATGTAGAAATTTGGCTGGGCCGTAATTCCCAGTATTGTGTAATTGCTCTTCATTTTGTGATTTTCTTATGCTGTAAATCCAAATCTCTGCCCATAGTTAACAGACTGGGTTATCTTAAAGAAGATTAGGGTGGGGCTGTAATACTCTTCCTAATGTCACCTTTCTGCTCCAAAGTAGGGGGAGCTTCCCCGGAGTGTGGCTTGTATCACATTTTACTCTTTAAGATATAAAAGGAAAGGGAAGCATGCACAGAGTTGGGGACTTCCTACCACCTAAAAGCAGTGCTAGAAATTGAATATGTCCTTTGGAAAGGACCAGGGTCCCTGCACCTCCAAAGCTTCCAGTACAGAGGAAGACTGACTACAAGGACTTTCCTTCAGAGCTTTCACCTGAGGCTGACACCCTGAATTTGAATGTTTAGCCTACTGGACTACGACAAAATAAAATTTCTGTTTTTAAAGCCATCCTTTTGTGGAATTTCTGTTAAAGCAGCACTAGATATCTAAGGCAGTGTTCAACAAGTCAAATCTATTCTTGAGAAAATCTCTAAATTTAGGTGGGATATACTCAAGATCATATATCAACTCTCATAGAATTGTCCTAATTTTCTTCAGTTTCAACTTGAATTCATCTATGGGCAACTGATGGTCTGCTCTGCAATTAGACCATTGCCTCCTTCCAAAGATGATACTGAGCCTCTCCACTGTCTCTTTCTACAGATGTAGGTGATTTGATTCCTTTGTATTCTATCTGTACAGTTACCATTTATACTGGTGAAAAAAAGGTATTTGTAATGAAGGGGGTCAGTTCTACCCTAGCCCCTAGGGTCGCCATGAGTCAGATCTGACTCGACAGCACTTGGCTTGGCTGGCTTAATGAAGAAGTCATTGGTCTTTCAAAATTCAGTTATTCAATACTCAGCATTGTTTCTGTCTCCAAAGCTGTATTTTCCAGCTAAAGATCCTTCTTTGTTTCTAACTTTCACACTCCAATCACCAGAAATTACCAGTACATCCTAATTGTATGTTTGACCAACTTTAGACTGCAGAACTTGGTAAAAATCTTTAATTTCTTCCTTTTTGGCCTTAGTCATTCCTAGACAGACTAGAAAGAAGGACCCAGAGTCTAGTTCTGAAAAGAATTAGCTAGTGAAAATCTTATGAACAGCAACAGAACATTCTTTGATAGAGGGACAGTGATGAGCCCCTCTCACAAGATGACTTGGGAAGAGCCACCCCATCAAAGCAGAAACAACCTTAATGATGTGGATGGAGTTAAGCTTTCAGGACCTTCATTTTCTGATGTGGCATGATTCAAAAGCAAAAAAAAATAGCTGCAAACATCCATTAATAGTTGGAACATGGAGTGTATAATGTATGAATCCAGAAAAATTGGAAATGATCAAAATGAAATGGAACATGTAGATATCAGTGTATTAGGCATTTGGAAGCTGAAATGGACTGGTACTGGTCATTCTGAACTAGACAACCATATGCTGGGAGTAATAACTTGAAGAGGAATGGTGGTTGCTTTCATCAGTAAAAGAACGCTTTAAGATCTATACTGAAGTACAACGCTGTCAGTGATAGGATAATTAATATCCATATGCCTACAAGGAAGACCAGTTACTGCAGCTATTATTCAAATTTCTGCACAATCACTAAGGCCAAAGACAGATGGATAATAAGCACATGAAAATACATTCAACATCGTTAGTCATTAGGGAAATTCAAATCAAACCCACACTGAAATGCCACAATGTATCTATTAGAATGGTTTAAAAAACAAACAAACAACAACAACAACAAAAAAAAACCCAGCAATTTTCTGGTAGGGGAGTACAATGGTACAGCCCTTTGGAAATTCACAAATGCCACCAGTAGGAGTTCTTCCAAATGAAATAAAGATGTGCTCACACACAAGTCTGTGAACCACTGTTTATAGCAGCTTTATTCATAATTACCCCAAACTAGAAACAACCCCAATTTTCTTCAACCAGTGAGTGGATACACAAAGTGTGGAATATCTGTACCATGGCATAAAATCAAAACACACAGCTGTCCAGTCGATTGTGAGTCATAGTGATCCTATAGGACAAAGTGGAACCACCGCATAGAGTTTCCAAGGAGCACCTAGTAGATTCAAATGTCTACTTTTTTCAGTTAGCAGCCATAGCACTTAACTGGATAATAGCACTTAACTGAATAATATCTGCAGTAACTGGTCTTCCTTGTAGGAATATGGCTATTAATTATCCTATCACTGACAGCGTTGTACTTCAGTATAGATCTTAAAGCGTTCTTTTACTGATGAAAGCAACCACCATTCCTCTTCAAGTTATTACTCCCAGCATATGATTGTCTAGTTCAGAATTACCAGTACCAGTCCAGTTAAGTCAAAAATGTTATGCTAAGTGAAAGACAGACAACAATTACATGATCTATGATTTCATTTACTGGGCATCCTGGAAAAAACAAAACAGAAAGAGATCAGTGGCTGCCTGGGGTTGGGTGTGGGGTGAAGTGTTGACTATAAAATGTCATAATGAGATTTGGGGGGTTCACAGTTCCATTCAGTGTCTTGATTGTGGTACTGGTTATATGACTGTATGCTAAACATCTAAAAAGATAAATTTTAGTACATGTAAGTTACACCTTAGTAAAATAAACATTCGACAAGGAAAAAAAAAGTGAAAAGCAGAGCCATTCAATAAAACCCATTGCTTAGTGGAGTGTAGAGCACAAGGCCTAGTCTTAGCTGGAAAGATACTATTGATAATGCTCCATTTGTCTTCCCACGGGTCTACAAGCACTTCCACGATACAACTCCTGGTTCTCAGAGCAAGCCTGAAAACTGGTGCGCCCATGCTTGCATTCCAACTTTACACGATGTTACACTGAGAACACAGAGGAAGTGCTGCATCCAGCCCAGCAGAAATCCAGATGGCTCTGTGCCTCATTCCGCTACTTTGCTGTTTTGATTTCATTCTCAGGGTATTTGTGTGGTCCTGGCAGAGTGGCTTGGAGAACAAATTAGAGGGGTTTGCTAGTAGGGGATATGGTGGGGCAGGGTGCTGAAAGACGAGGGGCGAATGTGCTGCAGATCCTTTTTCACCATGTGAAAGCAGTTTGCTTTTGTATTGTATGTATGAAATCTCTCTTCTACTGGGGAAGCTTCTTGATCTTGCATGTTCCCTGCTTGTTCTTAGAATTCCACCTTAAAACAAGCTGTGTGTGCTTGTGGCCAACATCCCTGCTCTGAAAAGTTGTGCTTAAAAAGATGACACACTGTAGTTGGAGCCTGCTAACCCACATCTGGAGGCCACATGTCAGGGGCAGCTGTACAAAACAGCCAGCCCGGCAAACCCAGGCTACATATCTTGCCAGAAGCCAGGCAGCATGAACCTCACTCTGCTGTGGGTGCTTCTACCACTGGTTAGTGTGGCCTGGGGGCAGTATGGAGACTACCAGTACCCCTACCATCACCCCTACCAGCAGTACCAGGATTACAGTGACGATGGATGGGTGAACCTGAACCGGCAGGGCTTCAGCTACCAGTGTCCCCATGGGCAGGTGGTGGTGGCCGTGAGAAGCATCTTCAGCAAGAAGGAAGGTTCTGACAGACAGTGGAACTATGCCTGTATGCCTACACCCCAGAGCCTCGGGGAGCCTTCCGAGTGCTGGTGGGAGGAGATCAACAGGGCTGGAACGGAATGGTAAGGTGCCCTCTGGCCTAGGGTGGGACACCTCTGCATAGCCCTTGCCTGTGTGTTGCTTGGCCTTTGGGAAATAGCCGTGCCTAAAATCTGAGCAAGTCCTACCAGGAAACTTAGAAGTTACCATTCAAAGCTACTATCTATGTTATAGGTGGGGGATGGCTGCTGTGAGTGGGCTTTGCTATCAGAAAAAGCTGGGGGTGGGGAGTCCACGGCAGAAGAACGTTTTTGTGCTTTGTTCCTTCTAGAAGCAGCTCTACTTTAAGTTTGGTCCAGGGGCTGGGTCTGTAAAATGTTTATCATTGTGCAACAAGATAAGTACAAAACTTAGGAAGTGTTTAAAAACTTTTACAGCAATATATCAATGACATCTGCCTTTGTTATCTAGCACTGTCATAACAGAAATGTCACAAGTAGATGGCTTTAAGGAAAAGAAATCTACTTTTCCACAGTTTAGGAAGTTAGAAGTCCGAATTCAGGGCACCAGCTCTCGGGGAATGCGCTCTCTAGTCACTCTTGGGGAAGGCCCTCGTCTCTCCAGTTTCGCAGTTCCGTGCTCCCTAGTACCTCAGTGACTTTGATGGGGCATCTACCCCCATCACCTCTTTGTACCCTCTTGTGTGTCAAATCTGCTGTTTTTTATGACTCAGAAATGATTAGGTTCAGGACACATCTTATATTTGTAGGGCTTCCTTAAAACAACAAACTCTATGCCCCCAAAAAATTACATCTTACAGGTAGGGAACAGAGTGCCAACACATTTTGGGGGTGGGGGTAGGGGAATGCAATTCAATCCATAATAATACCCATATGGCATTTTATCTTTATAGTAACTTATTTTTATTGTCTTATGGAAATATTGGTCTGAAAAGTGGGGGGAAAGTAAACAACTGGCCCACACCACAAAGAATTTGAGAAATACTGATTTCGAGCAAGGAAATGGGGGAGGGAGACAAGGAAAATTAAGCAAGGAAACACAAAATTAGGTAGTGCTCTACTATTTCTATTAAGCGTGCTCTTTTAGGTCTGAAGACTGGGCTTTATCTCTTAATTTAATGTGAATAACAGTGTCCTCAAGACTTCTGAAGTGAGGTGCTGCCCTCACCTAGCTGAACTGGGCCATACTCAAATGCACAGACTTGGGGAAGTCATTGCCCCAAGAATGTCCCAGCCCAGAGCTGTATCAGGAGCCCGTCTCATCAGCTACTGCCATACTATCAGGCCTTATATTTGAGACTCTTCATTTATCTGCTCTGACTTTGGGGTGGGTTGGGGTTGGGGGTTGGCTTCACTGGTTGAGAGCTGTCTCTTCCTTCCACTGGACAGGCCAAACCACCAGTTCGATTGAGTGAGCTCTGACTCATGGCATTGCTGTATGTGTCAGATTAGAAATATGCTCCACAGGGTTTTCAATGGCTGAGTTTTTGGAAGTAGATTGCCAGTGATTTATTCTTAGGTGCCTTTGGGTAGATTCAGACCTCCAACCTTTCAGCTAACAGTCCAGCATTAAATGTTTGTGCCAACCAGGGACTAGACAGGGAAGGCAGGACTTGATTATTTACAGCACCGGGGAAGTGCCAGGTCCCTGGGTGGTACTGTGGGGACAGGGAAGGCAAGTGGAGGGAGGGTAGGGGGCCCGGTAGGCAGGCTACCTGTGATATCTGTGAACAGGGTTCTAGCGAGGTTCCAGCAGGCACATGGTTGAGTAGGGGAATGTGTCACGGTAAGGTATAAAACCTAGGGGTCACTCCGTTAGCGACAGAACAGTAAGTCCAAAGAAGACCCAGGTGAGAAGGGAAGCCTCAGAAGAATAAAAACAGCAACCATTTGTGGAGTGCTTGGTCTAAGCAGACACCATGCTAAGTACTTCACGTGTGTTGTGTCAGGCGACACTAGCAACAAATCTAGAAGTCAATTATAACTGGAAAAACTGCAGCCTAGTGATCAGATAATTTCTCAGCTGGAATGTGTACAGCAGGTATTTGCATCCAGCAAGCCTTAGCTGCAAAGTGACTGCACTGGTTAGGAGCCAGCTGCTGCTTCTACGTGAGTGCAAAACCACAGCTGAGTCTCTGTCGGGAAAGGAGACCACAGTGCCGGTCTCAGGCAGCTCTGGCACCCTGGGAGACGGTGGGGCTTGGTGAGATCGCTGCAGGGGTGGGGCCAGTGAGGTTACTACCATGAAACAGGTGAGAAGGGAGTCCCAAGGTGGTTACAACTCAGGGTGGAGGCTGCACAGTTCCTTAGACCTTTACTGTGCTCTCGTCTACCCGTACTCTCTCTGGGGAGTGGATTTAATTATCCAAAACCCCTTTTGACAGGAGGCTGTCTGACTCAGTGTCTGGGACACTAATGACTGGTGGAAAAGACAAAGCTGGAATTTTCTAGTAAGGCAGAATTACAGAGTGGTGGAAAGAACTGTGGCCTCGCGACCAGGGAGCCTGGATTCACTCGTACCTCATTGCTAAGAGTCTTAGCTCCGTGGTCGTGGGCATCTGGTTCCCCTTTGGGCAGAGGGGGATGGTGATGCCCACCTCAGAGGCTGCTAGAGGGTGCGGCTGCTTCCTAATTCAGTGTAAGTGAAAACATCTGTTACATCATAGGCAGTCAGTCAAGGTTTTTAGTGAATCTGGGATTTGGTGAGGCCAATTTGAGGCCAGCCAGCTCCAAAGAGAGTCTGAACTGAGAGAAATGCTACTCTATTAATTGGTTTTTTCCCTGGGCTTGGAAGATGCCAGAAGACACTTTAAAATGGCAGCTCTTATTAGCACTGACTGTTTAAATTTATGAATTCACCCAAGACAAGCCACTAGCATAAGAAGAAACGGGAAAATGATCCCACCAAGCTACGTTGGTATCAAGGTCATTCTGAAGAGGTGAAACCCTCGTGGCATAGTGGTTAAGAGCTACGGCTGCTAACCAAAATAGTAGCTCAGTTCCATGAGGTACTCCTCGGAAACTCTGCGGGACAGTTCTGCTCCACCTTATAGGGTCACTGTGAGTTGAAATCAGTGCAATAGGTTTTATTTTTAACATGTTTTGTAGGAAATTAAGATTTTCCATAATCTGAATATAAGGAAGAGAAAGGCTCTGTAAAGTACAGAGCGGGCCCTCATGATGCCTGGTTCTGAATATCCATTACACACCCTTGAAATCATAGTTCTACCCTATAACATACGGGGTCGCTAGGTCTCAGCAGCTTAACAGCATCTTTCTTCCACAGTGCCACTGACATTTTTTAACCACTAGACGTTTTTTGGTTCATGGCCAATTGCAAATCATTTGCGCCACCCAGGGACGTTTGGCATACAGTCCAAAAATACCAAACCCGTTGCTGTCAGGTGGAGTAAAACTGTCAACCTTTTCTGTTAGCAGCTGTAGCTCTTAGCTACAGGGCTCCTTCGTACACGGTAGGCCTCCAATGAACATTTAATGAAAAAATAAGTCAGACTTACAAGTTATAAGTTAGTGTTTCAGTCAATTCAAATCTTAGCCTGTGTCCCTACTTACTTCCACAATGAGCCTGCAAGTTTCCTGTGGGGTCTACATCCTTGACTTTCAGTACGCAGTGCCTGTAACATGAGGTTCAACTTTACTGCCTACATATCATTTTGGTTTGTGTCATTTACCAAGATTTGGTATAGCCTTTTTACACTTTCTGAGTATCTCTAAAATGTAACGCTGAAAATACTTGGTTCCCTCAAGATGAAATCTTTATTAGACTTCCATTTTCCTAATAACCTTCATGTCTACATTAGTTTACAAAACAGAATATTGAACTCTTCATTTCAAAAGTCATGAGGATTAAGTGTAACACGGCAGTTTGGTTTGGATAGTGGAAGAGAAAAACTATGTTAGTGGAAAAACTGATGAAACCCAAATACAAAGTCTGGAGTATAGAGCTGCATCGATGTTAGTTTCTTAGTTTTCAAAATATGCCATAGTTATCTAAGACCACCTTAGGTAAGCTGAGTGAGCAGTATACACAAATCCTGTGTATCACATTAGGGTCGTGATGAGCTGGAATCATCTCCATGGCAACAGGTCCTGATTATGTATTATCTTTATAGCTCCTTTCTAAATCAAAAAGTTATTTCAAATAAAAGGTTTAGAAAAAACAAAGTTAAGCATACAGATTAATTAAATGACTATTGGGAGTTTAAAGAGCAAACAGAACATAACAGAATCAGAGACCACCAGCACCAGAATATGTCTTAGATATAACTTAGAGCAGCCTTCTTGCTACACAGGCTAGGAATTAAGACCAAGACAATGAAATAATTAAAATCAGTCAAAAGTTTACCATAAGTGCATGTGGTGATTTTCTGTTTATAAACTACTTCTCATTCATGCATTTGTCATTCATTCTGTTCCAAATGCTTATTATCACAAACTCTACCAGACTTCAGATGAATCGCACACAGCCTATGCCCTCGAGTGACTCGTAAACCAGAACTCATTGCCAACAAGTCTATTGTGACTCATGGTGACCCCGTGTGTTAGACAGCACAGCTACTCCACAGAGTTTTGTTGGCTGTAATCTTCATGGAAGAAGATTGCTAGGCCTTTCCTCCGTGGTGCTGCTGAGCGGGTTCAAATGGCCAACCTTTCATTTAACACTTGAGCTCAAACTTCTTGTATCACCCAAGCAGCCTTGAGTTACTTATAGTTTGATTTGACTTGATATTCCCAACGATACCGAGAGGCAAGCAGTGATGATACTGTTACCCTCATTTTATATCTGATAAAGGAGACTGTAATTCTGAAGCATCTGGAGATTTGCCCACTCAGAGCTGGAAAACAGCAGAGCTGGGATCAAGTCAACCTGTCTGATGTCACACTGATGCAGGTAGATATTAAATGCTGGCATTATTTTTGTTCTTAGACAAAGCTATAGCAAGTGCTGGACTAAAGAAGATATCAAATCCACGTAAGAGTGACTTCAGAGGCCAAGAAGGCCGAGTCCAAAGAACAGGGTTAGAGAAGATCCAGGATTCCTGTCAGCCCTCTGTCTAGGTCACTTTCCTAAGTGACACACATGCAAAGACTTACTGACTTAACACAGACTGGAGAAACTTTGGGAGTATGACCCCCAGACAGACTTTTAGCTCAGTCATGAAGAGACTCCTGAGGTTCACCTGTCAGCCAAAGCTTAGATAGTCCTATCAAATAAAACAGAGCCCTGGTGGTGAGGTGATTAAGAGCTCAGGCTGCTAACCTAAAGTCTGGCAGTTTGAACCCATCAGCCAGCTCCTTGGAAACATCATGGAACAATTCTATTCCGTCTTATAAGATCCTCATGAGTTGGGATCAACTCGATGTCAACAGGTTGGTTCTTTGGTTTGGTTTTATACAACAAAATGAGACTTAATGGGCACATGAACCCGGGGGCAAAGATGAGACGGCAGGAGCAGACATGAAAGCTGGTAATGGGATCTCAAAGTCCAGAAGAGGAGAATGTTGACGTATTGTGAGGTTGCTAACCAATGCGACAAAACACTATGTTACTAATCATTTAATGAGAAGCTAGTTTGCTCTGTAACCCTTTGTCCAAAGTACAAGTAAGAAAAGAAAAAGAAAAGGAAAAAAAATGGCTCTTGACTGTTCTCATAAGGGTAGCATAGTTCAGTTTTCTGGGTTGGAGATTTGCTTATGCTAGATTTAATCTTTCTGATAAATAAGAGACTTTCACAAAGTTTGGGTGCCTTCCATAGATTTTCTAGTCCTGGAATGAAGTGTGTGCATGTGTGCATGTGCACCTGTGTGAGAGTGTGTGTGTGTGTGTGTGTGTGTGTGTGTGTGTGTGTGTGTGTGTGTGTGTGTGTGTGTGTGTGTGGAAAAGTCTTGAAGTAATGGAAGGATTGCAGACTTTGAAGTCTAACTGAATAGTTCTCAAAAAGCGTCCCTACTGCTGTCTTAAGGCAAGTCATATCAACTTTCTCCATCTTGAAAAACAGCTCCCTAGATTTGTCCTGAAAATGAAATGCGGAATATATGTGTACTACTAGTTGGGTGCCCTTAAGAGAAGTTACTTGACTTTTGTAAACTTGAGTTTCCTTATACACAAAATGGTGGTGGCAGAAGGAAGGTGAGGTGAGCTATTTGAGCTCATCTCCTAGGATTGTTTTCATGATGAGAATGAATAATGAAGATCGTTCTTCATTTATGGTTTACAAGACCCTGATACTGTTTATACTACAAGGGCTGTTTATTTAGGGCTTCACTTAAGGAGATGGTTTTCCTGTTGCACTTAACGCAACACCTAACACACGGCAGGTACTGGCAAAGGTTACTTGTCACTTGCTGTGACTACTTGGAGGAAACCGAGATTCAGAAAGGTTAAATAACGTGTTAGATAGTATACAACTGGTAAATTACAAAGCTGGATTTGGAATCCAAATTACTAGATTGCAAAGCCTGTGATACATGCCGTTTTGCTTTTGGAAAATGGCATTCAATTACAGGTCTACAAACATTCAATGTGCATTAGAAGAGGCTTAAATACTTGTCACATTTTAACACAGACGCTGAGGTAGCATTTGGTCTCTCATTTGGCAAACTTTGTAACACTGTCCACAAACTCTCATGGTTAAGCCTGCAAGCCCTTCCTATTGTTCCTGGAACATAAACACATCACACAAGATAATCTGGGTCTTTTCAAGGCATTCAGGGTAGCCTGTACTGCTCACATTTTTCCCAAAATGGGACTGGGGAGCTATTTTCGCTCTGCTCTGGACTACGTCTATCCAGAGAATTCATTCAGCAGGTCATTTCTGCTTCATCATTTTAAAATCTGATGAAGAGACTAGCATGCTGAAAACTTGGACATGGACAAGATAACTAAACTCTTATCTGATGACGAGTATAACTCAGCATTATTTATAGAAACTGTGCATATCCCAGCACTTTGTCAGGAGGACAGTCCTCTGTGGTATGGTGGTGTTTGCCTTAAAAATTCAGTGCTAGTCAGATGAAATGTGTGATAATAACATCCACATGTCATGAAGAAGGAAAATAAGCCAGAGTTGAAATTGTTAAGGAAGGCAGGCTTCCTGGATGAGGTGAAGCTTGAATTTGCCTTTTTTTCTCTGCTGATGACATTGCTTCCCTGGAGGGATTCACCCCAGCAATCCTATGAAGTCCTGATCTTCTGTTTCAATTAAATGATAAATATTTATGATACTAGTAATGAAAGGAACTCCTCCTCCTCCTGCCTTTTAATAACATGCTTTGTGCCAGGCTCTGTGCTAGGCACTTGGAAGACAGCTTCTCTTTTTTCTTCAGCTAATCCCATCAGATTAAGAATTATCACCCCAATTTGCAGAAGTAGACATAAATGCTAGCAGAAAGGGAAAGTTGAGTTACAGAATCATTCTGGGGGGATTTAAGAGAGAAATCTAGGATTTTAAAAGCTCTTCTAAACCAGTGAATTTGCCCCCAAATTGGATTTGTCTCTGCCTTGTAGCTTCACTGCCCATTGTCCCCCACTCAGACTCCTATTTTTCTATTCCTCTGTTATTGGAACCAACCTTCTTCGTCCTTCAAATATCTGTGTCATTGCAGCATCTGTCAGAACAAGTACAGCACCCGGCATCATTACTGTGTGCTGTCAAATTGGTTCTGACTCAGAGCAAAGCCATGCAACAAAGTAGAACTGCCCCAAAGATTTTCCCAGCCTGTAACAGGAACAAGTCACCAGAACTTTCACCCACAGGGCACCAGCCTTTTGGTTAGCAGCCAAACACAGGTCCAAAAATACAATTGGGAAAAACTCAATGCGCATTCAAAAATTCTGTGGACTATGTTATAAATGCCTAACACCAACCAAACCAAACCCACTGCTGTCAAGTTAATGTCAACTCACAGCAAACCCATGGACAGAATAGAAGTGCCCCCACAGAGTCTCCCAGAAGTGCTTGGCAGATCTGAACTGTTGACCCTTTGGTTAGCACATGCAGTGCTTAATCATTATGCTACCAGGCTTTCCATCCAAAGGATTATTCTAGGAGAAACAGAATCAACAGGAGTCAAAGTTTTAATCTAAAAGAAGGAATTTCTTTAGGTAAATTTTATCCTCATATCCATCTGAGGGTGAGGCATTTTGTAGAGTTATGAAGGTTAAACTACATATTCTTGCCAATCCAGAGACATAGTTACTGACCTCTCCAAGCCACTGGTTTATCCATCTCTGCAATGGGGTTAAAGACTCTGGCCAATAAGCCTGGAGACACATCTGTATGTTTGCAGAGATGACAGGAAAGAGACTAAGAAAACCAACACTATCCATTTTCTCAGGCTTTGAAAGCTCATGGTTGAGATGGCTTTTGTCTACCTTGTTCTGCATCTGAGCTACTTCACTCCCACCTTGCTTGGGCTTCCTATGTCTTTGAGGTTAGGTCAGCAGAGACTGGAAGGAAAAACTAAAAGTTCACAAGCAAAATCAGATGCTTGCACACCTTCCAGTTCTGGCCTCTGTCATTCTGCCTATACAAGAGTCTGGGACCTAATCAAGGGGATGAAAATCAAAAAGAAGGCCTGGGTGGAGTACTGGCCTGAAGTCACAGAACAACCTTAAAACTATTTTTTGTTCTCTCTAGGAGCTCATGAATACGAGCTTTGGCTTCATACAAATCTGAGTTTAGGCGACGCTTGTCCACCTTCTGCCTTCTGGGCCAAGAGGCTGACAGTGACAAAGATGAGGCTCAAGGGTCATAACACATGTTAAGATCAGGGCTAGGACTAGAACTTATGGCTGCCAACTCAGTGAAGGCTCTTTCCCCTGCCTTTATGTTTCACTGTTACAGATATAGGGCAGTTGTTTGTCTTTGCTTTCAAGTGATATCCCTGACAGAAATCATTTTCAGAAAGGCCACTCTCATAAACAGATGTTGCCACAACAGGAATAGCTACCTTGTGACTTTCCTTCTAGAAAGTTCCTAGTACTAGGTGAAACAGCAGTAGCTCAGTGATAGAATTCACACTTTGCATGCAAGAGACCTGGATTTAATTTCTGGCCCCCACACCCCATGGGCAGCCACCACCCCTCTGTCAGGGGAGGCTTGGGTGTCACTATGATATTCAATAGATTTCACCACAGCCTCCAGACTAAGACAAACTACAAAGACAGGCCTAGTGATGTATTTCTGAAAACCAGTCAGTGAAAAAATCTATGGATCACAACAGTCCAATCTGCAGCTAATCGTGAGAATGGGTGGCTCCAGACCAGGTGGTATGTCTTTCCATCGAGTCTTTGAGTCAGCGGGCTGACTGAATGGCAATCTCCAACATCAACTGCTGTTGATTCTTTAGTTTATTAAACTGAAATTGATCCTCCAGCTTTCAAAGGGATGATGAGACAGAAAACATGTCTTCTCAAATGGAGAGAAGATTGTCTCTCAAGCAGGATATCAGTGTTCCCATGTTCCAGGGGAAAGTTCCCGCAGAGTCTAAGCCTGGACTAGCAGGATCGCGTCAGTTCACCAGAAAAGCTGCGGTTTGGTCTGATACTCAGGAGCCATCTGCTCAGGAGTGACAACCAAACGTGCCGTGAAAATGAATCAGAGCCCCAGGCTTGTCTTCTGGCCACCTCTCATTATTTTATTATATTTTACTTTTCAAAATTAAATTTGAACAGCTTTATCAAAGCAGGAAATCCTGGTGGCATAGTGGTTCAGTGCTATGGCTGCTAACCAAAAAGTCAGCAGTTCAGATCTGCTAGCTACACCTCGGAAACTCCATGGGAGCAATTCCACTCTGTCCTGTAGGGTCACTAGGAGTTGCATCAACTTGACAGCAGTGGGTTTGGTCTGGTTTATCAAGGCAAGTCCTTTCCAGCACCCCCATTCCTTCCCATTCACAGGCTACCCTCACACCCTTCCTCATCCGCCTGGCTCTTGAAGTCTCCTGTGTTTTAATCCTATAGTTTCTGGCCAATTTTCAGGTGAGTTTTTTCAAATAAAGTTCTTAAGTAGATACATATGGAAACTCTGGTGTCATAGCTTAGAACTATGGCTGCTGCTAACCAAAAGGTCAGAAGTTTGAATACACCAGCTGCAACTTGGAAACCATATGGAACAGTCTTGCTCTGTTCCTTAGGGTTGCAATGAGTTGGCACTAACTCAGCAGTGAGGTATACACACACACACACAAACACACACACACACACAGAGTTAAAAGTGAGAGGAATGGAGTTCTGGGGTATCCAAAGCTATTCTCATTTTCCATTCTCATCCTGGAGCAGCCTTTGTTCTACTCTCTGGCCCAGCGCTGAGGGGGCTGATGCCCATGTAAAGATATGAAGATAAACTACAAGCTCAGACTTCACAGAAACTGCTTGCAGGGGGTCTCAAGCCCTTTACAGATTTGATCAATGGTCTCTTAAAAGTCAATTCTGCTTCTTATAATAAAAAATCCAGTGCTGTTGAGGAATTATTCATTCATTATGGTACCCATTTTACAGATTAGGATTATTATGAATGCCCATTTTATAGAGGAAGGGACAAAGGCCATTTAATACTTCCTGAACACTAAACTAGACGCTGTGGGGAATACAAAGATGATCTTTTCCCTCAAAGACTTATCATCTACTGAGAACATAAGACACACAAAAGTGGCAATGCTACAAAGAAGGGGGTGTCAGCAACTAAAACAAGCCACCTCACTGAGCTTTGCTTTAGGGAAGCAGTAGTTCAAGAAAAGCGAATGAATCCACAGCTCTTCTAACTAGAGCCTGGGAGCCAAGAGAGGCTTCCACAGTCCATCACTATCACATGTGGATTAAACGAAAGTAGGATAACAACTGTGAAACATTTACTAACTGTTGGAAGACACTCTTTTGCACATTTCACATGCATTGCCTTATTTGGTCTCCGCAATAACTTTGTTGAGTATGTGCTATTATTATCATCATTATACAGACAAAGAAACTAAGGCAGTTAGAGGTTAAGAAACCTGCCCAAGATAACCCAGCTAGAGTGGTGGAACATGCAGTGAGACTACAAAGCCTGTGCTCTTAACCAGATCGTAAAGTTTTTTTTTAAGAACTATCTATGTGGGATCAAAATGACAACTAATTCAAAATATTAGACAAGAAACTTAGGAGGCAGTGAATATGTGTTAACGAGTGAGGACCAACTCAGAAAAGGAGAATGAGAATGGTTGCACAACTCAAAGAATGTCATCAGTGTCACTGAATCGTATACATAGAAACTATTGAATTGATGTATGTTTTGCAATGTATATCCTCAACAGCAACAGCAACCAAATTAATTTTTAAAATTTTAAATATCTTGGAAAAAACACTGTGAAGGCAACCTGACCAAAGCTGGGAGAATGGAGTATGTTTTGTTATTTAATGTTAACCATATGTTCTTAAGCTGTGGGTCTATAAATGTAATCTTTAGAGGACAGAGTTATCGAAGGTGGAGTGTGGGAAAGAAACACACACGTCACATACTGTGTTGTGAGGCAGCTGCCTGGCTGACAGCTGGCAGGAAATTCAGGGCCTTGGATGGTCTTCAGAACTTGTACCTTGTGAAACATGTCAGCTTATCTTACTGTATTTATTTTTACTCCAGGGAAGCCAGCACCATGGGAACCCTGTCCCCGGGGTTGTCTGAGTGCCTAGAACAAACCCCAAAACAATGGTATCACAGCTCCAGGGAAACCAAAGATTGCCTTGGCTCTCTATTGAGCAGGCTTTGGTTCAGAGGAAGGCAGCAGTTCAGTAAAGCAAGCTCTGTTTTAGACTCTTAGAGGTTGATTTTCAAGTTATCTATCAGCTACATTGCTAGGATACAGGCTATAATAGGCCATTCTAGAAAATCAGATGCTACCTTCCTGCTGTACCATAACCCTAGAATTCCTTTCCATTCATGTGACCTCTGGATATGTGCCAGGCATTTTGCAACATGGCAGTACTTCTGATGAGATGGGCACAACGGCAAAGGAATAAGTCTAAACAATTAAAGTACCATAGGTTTCAATTTGCTTTTTTATTTTTAATTAGGATTGAATGAAAATGTACATTCCCATATAAATTTGTAAGTCCACCTATATGCAGCTCCCGCTGCTCTCCCTGCCCGGTGACAGCACACTCTTCCTCTCTGCTCCATACATGTCTTATCCTTCAAACAATATCCTATCCTCTCCTCTCTGTCCACTCCCCTGCCTCCAAGAAGAGGTCAGCAGGACGACATCCTATAGATGCATAGAACCATAAAGTACACACGTGATATAATCACTCTGCCTCACCGAGTCCAATACATTCCTTTCCGAGAGTTGACCTCTGTCATGGATTGAATTGTGTCCCCCCTAAAAATATGTGTAGTCATGTGACTGGGCCATGATTCCCAGTATCTTGTGACTGTCCTCTATTTTGTGATTTTCCTATGCTGTATGTTAAAGGATTAGGGTGGGGCTGTAAATCCCTTTATAAGATCACCTCCCTGCTTCACTGTAAAGGGAGTTTCCCGGGAGTATGGCTTGCCCCACCCTTAATGCTTTCATCCTGCAAGAGATAAAAGGAAAGGGAAGCAGGCTGAGAATTGGGAACCTCACACCACCAAGAAAGCAGCACCAGGAGAAGAGTGCATCCTTCAGACCTGAGGTTCCTGCACCAGGACGTGCCCTGGACAAAGACTGATGCAATACCAGACTTTCCTGCAGAGCCAACAAGGAGGAAAACCTTTTCCTGGAGCCGAGATCCTGAATTTGGACTGGTAGCCTACCGGACTGTGTGAGAGTAAACCTTCCTTTGTTAAAACCATCCACTCTGTGGTATTTGTGTTAGAACAGCCCTAGCTGACCAAAATGACCTCCATTAAGGTTTATGGACAGGGCAGCATCAGGGCCAGGAGCTCCGAGGCCCGCGAACCATAAAAGGTGGTATTTTAATGGCGATCTCAGGGTACACCCCTTTTTATTCTAGTGTTGCCAGTGAGACTCAACTTCATGAGCTCAATCGCGGCTGTCACTGGTGGTGTCAGGGCACCATCCCGTTCTTCTGGTCACAAGTCCATGTAGTCACCCACTCACATGGGTCTCTCTGTCTTTTGTATTCTCTTTCCCTCATGTTGTTTTGGTCCTTGGTGATCATCCATTTCTGCTAAGTTGGGACCATTTGCTGTACCCTCAGATGGCAGCTTGGCAGCTTTTAAGACCCCAGATGCACCTTACCAATGTGGGGTGCAGAAGGCTGTCTTAGCAAAACCTAGTTGTGTCAATTAGCCCCTGACAACACGGTCCCCGGCCCACCACCCCAGCTACTCTATCCTTGTAATATTGGATTAAGATGGGAGGAGTAATCATGTTATGTTAAAATCCAGTTAATATTGATCTTCTCTCTAATGTGTGCTGTCTCAGATTTCACCCAACCAAATGTTTATCAATGATCTAATCTAAACTCTCCCCCCCTTGCCTTCCTCCTTCCCCACCCTTCCAGCTTTCAAAGAGTCTTTTCTTCTATGCCTGAGTATGTTTTTAAGTTCTTATGGTAGGGGTCTCATACAATATTTGTCCTTTTGTCACTGACTACTTTCACTCAACATAATGTCCTCCAGTTGAAACCAGGTTATGAGATGTTTCCTAGTTAAATCATCAGGATTCTTTATCATTGCATAGTATTCCATTCCTATCCATTCCTCTGTTCTTGGGCATCTGGGTTGATTCTATCTTTTTGCTATTGTGGACTGTGCTGTGATAAACATTCATATGCATGTATCAGTTTGTGTAAACGGCCTTGATTCTGTAGGATATATTCCAAACAGCAGAATTACTAGGTCAAATGGTATATCTTGATCCAGCTTTTTAAAGAAGCACCAGATGGCTTTCCAAAGAGGTGGTTACATTTTGCAATCCCACCAAAGGTGTAGGGGAGTTCCAATTTCTCCATAGCCTCTTCAGCATTTGTTGTTTTGTGATTTTGGGATCATGGCCAACCTTGTTGGGATGAGATGGTATCTCATTGTAGTTTTGATTCAAATTCTTTAATAGCTAATGATCGTGAGCATGTCCACATGTGTTTTTTGGCTGTCTGGATCTCTTCTTTAGAGAAGTGTCTGTCCATTTCCTTTGCCCATCGCTTAATTGGATGATTTGTCTTTTTCGCCGTATAGATTATGGAGATCAGGCATCGGTCCGACGTATAGTTGTCAACTATTTTTTTCCCATTCTGTGGGTGGCCTTTTAATTCTTTTAATAAAGTCATTGGATGAACAAAAGTGTTTGCTACTTAATAGTTCCCATTTATCTATGTTGTCTTCTGTTGATTGTGGTTTGTTTGACAGATTACAAAGTATGTCTATGCTGTGTATTAAAACTTACATTGTTGTTCCTACTTTCTCTTGGATGAGATTTACTGTTTTAGATCTGATATTTAGGTTTTTTGTCCAGTTTGAGTTGGTTTTTGTATAAGGTGTAAGATACAGGTCCTGTTTACAGTTTTTGCAGATGGATATCCAATTTGGCCAGCACCATTTGTTGAAGAGATTGTTTTTTACTTCAGTTTTATGTCTAAGGGCCTTTGTCGAATATCAACTGTTCGTAGATAGATGATGGCATCGCTGGGGTATCAATCCTATTCCATTGATCTATCTGTCTCCTTGTGTACCAGTACCAGGCTGTTTTGACTACTGTGGCAGTGTAATAGGTTCTAAAGTTGGGTAGTGAGGGGCCCCCCAGTGTGTTCTTCTTCTTCAGTAGTGCTTTACTTATTGGGGGCTTCTTCCCTTTCCAAACAAAGTTGGTAATTTGTTTCTCTTTCTCATTAAAAAATGAGACAGGAATTTGTATTGGGATTGCATTATATAAGTAGATTGCTTTGGGCAAAATAGACATTTTCACAATGTTAAGTCTTCCTATCCATGAGCAGGGTAGGTTTTTCCATTTATCTAAGTCTCTCTTAGTTTCTTACAGTAAGGACTTGTAGTTCTCTTTGTAAAGGTCTGATATTTCTCTGTTTAAATTTATTCCTAGGTACTTTATCTTCTATAGTAAATGGTATTGATTTGCTGATTTCTTCATTAATAATATTGTTGTTATTATAAAAAAAATCCTGCTGATTTACTTATGTTTATCTTGTATCCTGAGACTGCTGAAATCTTCTGTCACTTTGAGTAGTTTACTTATGGATTCTTTAGGATTCTGTGCATATACAATCATATCATCTGCAGTTAGGGAGATTTTTACTTCTTCTTTGTCAGTGCAGATGCCCTTTATTTCTTAGTCTTGTCTGATTGCTCTGGCTAGTACTTCTAGTACAATGTTGAATAGGAGAAGTGAGAGTGGGCATCCTTGTCTAGTTCCTGTTCTCAAGGGATACTGTTTCAGTCTCTCTCTATTTAGGATGATGTAGGCAGTTGGCTTTGTATAAATGGCCCTTATTGCACTGAGGAATTTTCCATCAATTCCTATTTTGCTGAGAGTTTTTTTTACCATGAATGGGTGTTAGACTTTATCAAACACCTTTTCTGCATCAATAGACAAAATCAAGTGATTCTTGTTTTTTGTAATATTTATGTGGTTAATAACATTAATTGTTTTTCTGATGTTGAACTAGCCTTGCATCCCTGGTATGAATCCAACTTAGTCATGATGGATTATTTTTTTGCTATGTTGTTGTATTCTGTTGGCAAGAATTGTGTTGAAGTTTTTGTGTCTAGATTCACAAGTGATACCAGTCTGTAGTTCTCCTTTTTTTGTTGGATCTTTCCCTGGCTTGGTACCAGGGTTATGCTGGCTTCATAGAATGAATTTGGGAGTATTCCATCCCTTTCTACACTGCAAAATAGTCTCAGTAGTAATGGAGATAATTCTTTTCTAAAAGCTTGGTAGAATTCTGCAGGAAAGCCATCTGGGCCCAGGCTTTTCTTCATTGGTATTTTTGGATGACTTTTTCAATCTCTTCCTTTGTGATGTGTTTATTAACTTGTTTAGCTTCACCTTGTGATAATTTTGGTAGGTGCTATGAATCAAGGAGTTTGTCCATTTCCTCTAGGTTTCCAAATTTGTTAGAACACAGTCTTTCGCAGTATTCTCTTATGATATTTTTTATTTCTGTTGGATCTGTTATGACAACTCCCCTCTCATTTTTCATTTGAGTTATTTGTTTCCTTTCATGTTTTTCTTTAGTAAGTTTAGCCAGTGGTTTGTCAATTTTGTTGATCTTTTCAGAAAGCCAGCTTTTGGTCTTTTCAATTTTTTCATTTGTTTTTCTATTCTCTGATTCATTTAGTTCTGCTCTAATCCTTAGGATCTATTTTCTTCTGGTGCCTGAGGGGTTCCTCTGTTGTTCTCTCTCTACTTGTTCAAGCCGTAGGGTTGGTTCTTTGATTTGGTTTCTTTCTTCCTTCCAGATGTGTGAATTTTTGGAGATAAACTGACCTCTGTGCACTGCTTTGGGTAAATCCCACAAGTTCTGATAGAAAATGTTTTTGTTCTCATTGGAATCTATAAATTTCTTCATTTCATCCTTGATTTCTTCTATAGCCCATGGGTTTTGTTCAGTTTCCATGAGTTTCACTTTCTATCTATGTTTTTTCTGCTATTGATTTTGACTTTTATGGCTTTAGGATCTGAGAAGATGTTTGCATTAATTCAGTGGTACGGATTTTGTTGAAAATCCTTTATGCCCTAACACATGGTGTTCCATGTGCACTGGAGAAGAAGGTGTAGTTGTCCGCTGATGTATAGAAAGCTCTATATATGTCAATGGAGTCTAGTTAGTTAATTGTGGCAATAAGGTCTTCTCTGTCTTTATTGAGCTTTTTTCTAGACGATCTGTCCTGTAGTGACAGTGCAGTGTTGAATTCTCCCACTATTATTCTGGAGTGATCTATCTCCTTTTTGAGTGTAATCAGTTTCTTTGACGTGTTTAGGTACTCTAATATTAGCCAGCCAAGGTGCATAAATATTTAATATTGTTATGTCCTGTTTGTGTATTGAAACTTTCAGCAATAAATAGGATGATCTTTGTCCACGATGGTGGATTTTACATTAAAATCTATTTTATCTGAGATTAGAATTGCCACACCTGCTCTTTTTTGTGTGTTGTTAGCTTAATATATATTCTTCCATCCTTCAGTTTTCAGTTTGTTCCTATTTTGAAGTCTAAGGTGAATTTCTTGTAGGCAACATAGGGATGGGTCATGTCTTTTGATCCAAGGTGTCACTCAGTGTCTCTTTACTGGAGCATTCAGTCCATTTACTTTGAATGTGATTCTTGATATATACGTGTTCAGTGCTGCCATTGTGATATGTTTGTTTTTGTGTTGATGTTTTCTATTGTTCTTGTTAATCTGCTCTGTCACATTCTTCTTTGTGATTTGATTTTTTACCTTCATCAGCGTTGGTTTTGTGATTGTTGAGACTCCTATACTACGTTTCTTGATTTGATATGCTGCATCTTTATTGTGCTTTGTGGCTCCCCCTGTGACACCTCTTAAAATTCTATGTTTAAACTCAATTTTAGCTACTACAAGTCTTATTAACTTCCTCTCTATCTATAATGACTGTAGTACATCCTTCTTTTTAGTATGATGACATCACAGATTTCATGATATGATCACTGGATCACTGCTTTTAATATTACAGCTTTGACTGAATTTGGAGCCTTCCCTAGCTGAGTAGGTTTCTGGATGATGTATCCTGTATTTCCTTCTAAAATATAAAATTAATGGTTTTGTTCTTCTAAGCCAAGAGCTTCTTTAAGTATTTCTTGTAGCTTTGGTTTGGATTTTACAAAGTCTGTGAGTTCCTATTTATCTGCAAATGTCTTCATTTCATTTTCATATTTGAAAGATAGTTTTGCAAGATATATAATTCTCAGTTGGAAATTCTTCTCCTTCAAGACTTTGAATGTGTCATGCCACTGTCTCTGTGCCAGCGTTGTTTCTGCTGAGAAATCTCACGAAAGCCTACAGAGTTTCCCTCTGAATGTTAGCTTTGCTTTGAGTTTTGGTGCCTTTAAGAGTTTCTGCTTATGTTTCATTTTGTTAAGCTTGATTATAATATGTCTTGGAGTCTTTATTTTGAGATCTATATTGAGTGGCATTCGATATACATCTTGGATATTTAAATTCTCTTCTTTTATAGTTTCAGGGAAGTTTTCTGTCAGCAGCTCAACAGCAATACTCTCTGTGTTCTCAGGTGTTTCCCCTGTTCAGGAACTCCAATTAATTACAGATTGTTCCTCTTAATAGAGTCCCACATGCTTTGTAATACTTCTTCATTTTTCTTGTTTTTTTTTTTTTTTTTTTTTTCTGATTTTTCCTCCTAGATGCTGGGTCAGTAGCTCCATCTTCCAAATCAGAAATTCTCTTTTTCATTTGTTCAATTCTGTTTTCTTCTTTGAATTGAAGTTTCTATGTCTTTGATTTTGTTCTTGATCTGTTGGATTTCAGAACCCTGGTGTTCCATCAGCTCGAACAGCTTGCTTAATTTTACATTTTGCTCTGCTGCATTTTCTATAAGGTCTGGGAGAGCTCTCTATATATTCCTTTTTTATTCACCTTCTGACAGTTTCAGAAAAGCTTCTTCATCTGGGAAGTTGTGAGGTGCTATCTTTTGGGGGCCTTCTGAAGCCATGAGTGATTTCTTGGTATGGTTTTCTCCAGGGTTTGTTGTTTGGGGGGCATCATGTGAGTCAATAGAGGCTGGGAGAGATGCTGTGAGGATGAACCACAGTTGTTTCTCTAGGCCATCTTAAAATGAGAGGTAACAAGCCTCTGACAACTTCCAAAATCAGTCAGGTTTCCAGGTGTATAGGTCCCTCTTCCCAGCTGGCAAAGTAAGCACCTCTATATTGAACCCCAGATGTTATAAACTAACTCAAAATACAGAAAGGCTACTGCCCTGCTGGCCTCTGCTGTCAGACCCCAGCTATAGGCAACACTGTGTAGAATATTGCTTTTCTGCTGAAAAAGCGCTCTCCTGTGGGCAGGTGCTGCCTCCCAGCCCTGGAATTAGGTCCAGCTGAGGCTTACGTATGGGTATGACTGCCTCCCAGTGGAAAAAGATGATGTGCCACACAAGCTTGCCACCTGGCTTGGATCAGTCTACTCTATGGCAGAGGTGGAAAGAGAGGCCAAAGGTGCTGAGACCCACAGAGTCCACAGCCTCTGTTCCCGGAGCCCAGCCATAGACAACACTGTGTAAAATACTGCTTTTCTGTCAGAAAAGTTCTCTCTCCCAGGTCCAGCTACTACATGTCAGAGGCAGAAAGAGAGGCCAACGGTGCCAAGATACACAGAGTCCAAAACCAGGCACTCAAAATATGGTAATTTCGTTTGCTGATCCCACCAGCAATGTGTCTGAGATTATTGGCTAGTCAAGTCCCAGCTCCATCAGAGCTGGGAAAAAGAATTAAAATGGTGAGTTACCGTTGGTCTGTGCAAGCCCACGCTCACCAAGAGTGGGTTCAGTGAAAGAGAGGAGGTTTTGCGTTCAGTGGTATGAAGTCCAAAATTAAAAGCCCTATGCTGAGTCCTAGGGCTCACTAGGTGTCCAGAAGGCTCCATTTAATTATCAATTCACGTCTTGGTTTGCAAAGGGATTTAGGGAGACATATGTTTAGTCTTCCACCCTGACTCCACCTTCAATTTACATTTTAATTGGCACTACTGATCCCCTATTGCCCGAGCTCTTTATGATCTGTAAGAACTTCTTATAAGTCATAGGAACAGGGAATGCATGTTAATTTGCATTGTTGACTATAAGCCAAGCATGGTACAACAATGATTGGTACAAAAGAGTAACAATGCACAATTTTGTTAAAGAGATGCAGGAGTAAATAACTGTGTATTTGAATGCATGTGGTGGTGTATTGGGTTAAGTGCTACAACTGCTAACCACAAGGTCAGCAGTTCAAATCCACCAGGTGCTCCTTGAATACTCTGGAGGTAAGTTCTACCCTGGTCCCTAGGGTCACCGTAAGTCGGATCTGACTCAATGGCACTTGACTTTTGGATGCATAGATGACTGAATGAGGAGACATGGTTTCCTACCAGAGACACGCAATATATTTAATATTTAGTTTTTGTCAGGTCCACAAGTTCACGTCCAGCAATTAAAAGGAACAAAATAAAACCCAGTTGCCAATGATGTTACCCCCAGTTTGTGTGTCAATGAGGTTTCTGCTGCAGGTTGGCACCGGGTGCTTATTCTTGGTTTATCTATTTTGTTTTCTGAAACTTCATCTTCACTTGGAAAGAGGTGGCATATTTCCAGCAGTTTCCCTAGTTGTGCCATTCAGACAGCAGCCTACTCTTATCTGTCCCATGAGGTGGCATGACTCGTGTTATGGGTGGGTAGGAAATGCAAATAAATTAAACATAGCTAAGAGCCTATTTTGGAAGCACCTGTAAAAGGTTTTTATCTGTGTGGTGGGAATCCATTGTTCTAGTAGAGAGCAGTATTCTTTTTTTTTTTTAATTTTTATTTAACATGACTGAGTGAAAATGTACATTCCCGTACAAATTTACATGCCCACCTATATGCAGCTTCCACTGCTCTCCCTGTCCGGTGACTGCACACTATTCCTCTCTGCTCCATACATGTCTCATCCTCCCAACAGCCTCCTTTCCCCTCCTCTCCTTCCACTTCCCTTCCTCCAGTCAGAGGTCAGCAAGATGATATCCTATAGATGTATAGAACCATAAAGTGCTTCCAATATATGGTCACTCTGCATTGCCAAGTCCAATCCATTCCTGTCCCAAGAGTAGACCTTTGTTATAATTTATGGGAAAGGGCAGCATCAGGGCCGGGGGCCATGCTCTCAGAGGAACCTCCAAACTGCTGGGCCATCAATTGAGGTCTTTTAGTGGAGATCTCATGATGCACCCCTTTTTATTCTTGTGTTGCCAGTGAGACTCCTCTCTGTGAGCTCCATCGTAGCTATCTCTAGTGGTGGCCAGGCACCATCCAGTTCTTCTGGTCCAAGTCGATGTAGGCACCCACTCTTGTGGGTCTCTCTGTCTTCTAGGTTGTCTTTACCGCATGTCATTTTGGTCCTCGGTGAGCATCTGTTCCTGCTGAGTTGGGACCATTTGCTGTGTCCTTGGATGGCAGCTTGGCAGCTTTTAAGACCCCAGACGCCACTCACCAATGTGGGGTGCAGAGAGGAGAGCAGTATTCTTACCATCACAACAAAGAGTGGCAAGTCTTAAGGCACTGGCAGGGTAGAGGAATGCACCATAGTGATGTGAATGGTTATATGTTCAGCTGCTAACAGAAAGGATGGCAGTTCAAACCCACCCTGTAGCTCCACAGGAGAAAGACATGGCCATTGGCTTCCATAAAGACTAAAAAAACCTCATCTTTATGGGGCAGTTCTACTCCATTACATAAAGTCTTTATGAGTCAAAAACTAACCCAATAGCACCTAAGGACAACTACAGGATTTATGGGAGTGGAACTGATGGCAGTGCAAATAAAAACAATTTATCTTGTTCTAAGCTAACATGACTCATAGCAGCTCATAGCAACCCAGTGGGACAGAATAGAACTGCCCCATAGAGTTTGCAAGAAGTGCCTGGAGGATTCGAACTGCTGACCTTTCAGGTAGTGGGTGTAGCATAATGGTTAACATTATGCCACCAGGGTTTCCATAAGCCACCCACCAAGCAGGAGTCAGAATCAACTAGATACCAGTGGTGGTTTGTAAATTAACCTTGTCGGATCAGGGAGAGAGGCTAGGCTGGTTAGAAAGGTTTGGGAAGATAAAAGAGGCCCATTCCTTGACCAGCAGCCCCATGAAAGAGTGAAAATTCCATGGTCCCAAGGACGGGTTGTGGGCTGCAGTAGAGGGGGGTTACTTTTTTTAGAGAATTAGTGTTGAGCAGCTAAAATAGATAGAGGGAGTTTGAGGAATTCAGTGAGCCCATCACAGCTGTAAAAGGTGTGTTATCTGTTTGCAGGGGCCTACAGTGGGAACTGGGAGTAGAATTCTGAGAAAAATACTCCCTCACCATGTAGCTCTTACAATACCTGGGTAGGTAATGGATTCTTTGTAAGAAGCTGTTAAGGACTGAACTGTATCCTCCCAGAATGTGTACTAGTTTGTTAAAGCCGTGATTCCCACTACAGTGTGATTGTCTACTGTTTTGTCATCTGATATTATTTTCCTGTGTATTGTGAATCTTACCTCTGCAATGCTAATAAGGCAAGACTCAGTGTGCAAGACTGGGTTGTATCTTGAGTCAATCTCTTTTGAAATATAAAAGAGCAAAGCCAGAAGAGAAAAAGAGGGACCTCATGCCGCCAACAATGAAGAATGAGGAAAGGAGTACATCATTTAGGTCCACAGCATGTCCTCAGCACATCCCTGTGCTAAGAAGTTCCTAGACCACGGGAAGATTGATGACAAAGATCTTCTTCCAGAGCCAACAGAGAGAGAAAGCTTTTCCTGAATTCTGACTTCTAGCCTTCTCAACTGTGAAAGAATAAATCTGTCATTGTCAAAGCCATGCAGTTGTGGTACTTCTGTTATAGCAGCAATAGATAATTAAGGCAGAAGCCCAAGGCTGGGGTTGTGGTCACAGCTTCCTCCAGGTTATCTGGTCAGCCTAGACAAATCACTACACTCATCTGAACTTCAGGTGCTTATGCACAGAGTAGGCTTGTATTAAATTTCTAGGGCTCATTATTTTGCTAAATTGTGAGGGCTTTGCTCTTCAGTAGAAGAAATATTATTTTGCTTTTCATCAATTCATTGTGTTTCTCATTGGCCTCTTTATTTTAGAATTCAAGTAAGTTGAATTCTATTATCTTTTATTTTTAAATGGAATAAGTAATGCATTTGTAAAATTTTGTACGTCTTTAGGTCTGTCCATTTATGCATTCTTCCATCTAATTATGTCTCCATAGAAAGAGATCAAGAACAGTATTCCCCAAGTTTACTTCATTTGAAAGAGTCTTAATTGTTGGAATTTTCGTCGTGAGCAGGCTATTTTTATAAATAGAACAAAATCTTTATCATTTATATTAAAAAATATAATGAAGTGTTAGAATTCTAGAGTCAGTGAAATAGTGGCATGATTCAATAATTGTGGGAAGCTGGTCATGGGAAGGCGTCGGTTTGTATATCTATGTCTATACCTATATCCTTGTTTTACTTGGGCTTTTTTCTTCAGGTACCAGACATGCTCCAACAATGGACTGGTGGCAGGGTTCCAGAGTCGGTACTTCGAGTCAGTGCTGGATCGAGAGTGGCAATTTTACTGCTGTCGCTACAGCAAGAGATGCCCATATTCCTGCTGGTGAGTCTGGCAGCCACCCCCAACACCACACAGATTCTTCAGTCAGGAGGAGAGTATTCTGCCTTCAGATAGGTCTGAACCGTCTCAAACAAGCTGGGAATGCAGTAGCTAGCATGTAGAAGGGGATGAATGAGCTAACAGATGAATAAAAGAGAGGAAAGACTAGAGGAATGTTCACAGTGATAAAGAATTTAGAGGCAATCCTTCCCAATGCTAACACACTCCTGCAACAGAAGAGGAAGCGGAATAGCAAGGAAATGACTTGCCTAAAGCTACCCAGCTATTTCATGGGCATGCCAAGTTTAATGCTGAGGTCTATTGACTCCTGTCTCAGTCTCTGTGCTCTCTACCATTCTAATTTCTTGTCTCTCTGTGGAAGCCTTCTGTGAGAGAAACCAAGCCTTTCACGGGTCGTGGTCTCAACCACAGCACAGAGATAGAAAACAGCTACTGTTTTTTAGATCAATTTATAATTCCAGGCCAGGAGTGTTTGTTCCTTTCCATCTCCCAAAGCTGATGCACAATATTCCCTAACCCAACATTGTAATTGACTGTAAATCCACTGCCACTGAGTCAGTTCCCACTCATGGCAACCCTTTGGACAGAGAAGAACTGCCCCATAGGGTTTCCAAGGCTATAGTCTTTATAGAAGCAGACTGCCACATCTTTTCTTGCAAGTTGACTACAGGAGTGTGTACATATTTATTTACCCTGGTAACTTACACTGGATGTTGACTATGTAACTTGTCCCAAATTCTTCCACCTGCAAACAAGCCAGGCATTTCCATGTCTGACAATGGTTTCTGAACGTGTCAGCATTGGAAAGTTGGCTCACTCAAGTGAGTTATCTCCTTACAATGTGATGCTTGGAAGGGTAGTCGTGAGAGCCATGCCTGTTCTCTGTAATCAATATTACTCCACAGATGCGAAAGCAGGCCCAAGTGTCTTTAGGAATAAGTAGACCTGAAAGCAGGGTATTGTTTTCTTTTTAAAGTAATAATAGTAAAGTCAGAGTTGAATTCAGCTAACAGCAGAGGCTGTGAGATGGAGCAGGAGCCTCCTCCAGCTCTCCAAATCTACTTCCATAGAGCCATTCTGTTTAACCCTGGCAGGAGTGCAGGTATAGGATGGATATACAGCTCTTGATCACTGGTAGAGTTAAGTGGGACGCATAAGCAGGCAAAAAGAAGCTTCAGTTCAAGTCTTGACCCTGTTCACCTTCACATCTGCCTCTACCTGTAACTATGTTATCCCTGATAAGTCACTTTGCTTGTCTAAAAATCGAACTTTCTGCTTTCCAGACAATTCTGACTTATGGCAACTCCATATGTTACAAGGTAGAACTGCTACATAGGATTTTCTTTCTTTCCTTATTTTTTTCTATTTTTGATTGTAATCTTTATGGAGGCAACCCACAAGGACTTTCTTCCATGGAGCCCCTGAATGGGTCCAAACTGCCAACCTTTAGGTTAGCAGCCAATGACAAACTGCTCGTGCTACCCTAGGGATACTTACTTCTCTAAGGAGCTTCAAATCCACCGCTTAAAATCATGACGGCACTTGGCCTTGGCTTGGGATTTTCTGGATCTCTGAAATTTTTTAAAATCTCACGAAAGCTATGTGAGTTGCCTTCATTGGAGGAAAAAAGCATGCATTTTCACAGAATCATTTTCAGAGAATGTCAGGAGTTATCAGAGTTCTTGAAGGCCATTCATGGGCACCTCTCCAGAAACCCTAGATTACAAGAGCAAATACAGAGGACTAGATCTTTGACAGCACTTTGAATCCTAAAAACATTTTTTAATTCCAAAGATGCTTTTGCAAAAGGCAATCCAGATGCCCAGAATTGAATGAAAGTTCCTCAGATGAGAGAGAAGCAGAGGTAAGAGCTGTCTACTGTGACTTGGGAAGCTTGGTCTCTCCCAGCCTTTCCCTCATCATAATTATCTGTCTCATAATGAAACCTACCTCCATTGCTCAATGTTAAAAGTGACTTAAAATGTAAATGACTTACCTGAAAGAGTAACCAACAAACCAGTACCCGAAACCAAATGCACTGCATGGAGCTAACCTTTTGGTTAGCAGTCCAGCTCTTAACCACTGCCCCATCAGATTCCAACTAATACCTAGTTAATCTGTTTACTGCATTAGCAAGGCATTTCCTTAAGCTCCAAAGGAGAAGATTGGGGCTCAGTTAGCCTGGGTGGCAGACGGAAGTGTGTTCAGGAGCAGAAGACTGAATGAAAGAGAACTAACTTCAGGTAGGGTGCAGCAGGGAGACCAGGCACCTCGGGGAAGCTAGGTGACTAGGTATGGGTACCTGTCCCCTTGCCCTTCACAGATTTCTCTATCACAACATATAATGCAGTGTGACTTAGCAACTTGTGCATAGTTCCCTGTCCCCCAGGGGATGGGGGCTCATTGATCTTGGTGGCCCCAGTGCCTAGCATAGTTCCGGGGAAACAGTGAATACTTGATAACTATTGAGTGAGTATACTCTGTCCTATAGGGTTGCTATGAGTCAGAATTGACTCAATGGCTATGGTTTTTTTTGTTTTTAGTATTAAGGTGTTGGAAGGACACCCAAGTAAAATAAGTTAGTTCAGGAAGTATAACGTTGTTGCCTATAAAGTTTTCTTTACTCTCTACTGACCATGTCAACTGTGCCCTAGGATGTAAGCTCTGTACAAGTACAGTTCTGACTATTGATGTATCCTAAGTCCCTTAAATAATGCCAAGCACATAGTAGGCACTCAGTAATGTTTCTGGAATGAATGAATGAAAGACTTCAGCCTACTTCCTACTATGTCATGAGTTAACAAAATAATTGTACATCCCTGGCATTTAAACCTCAGCACACACTAAGTAAGAGTCCGCATATAGAGCAAAAACCCAGCCTCACTGGCCTGTCAGCCAGCCAGCCAGACCATCAAGAGTCAGCTTGTCCTGCCAGAAGCAGCCCTGTGACTGGAATTGCTGTTGCAGAGGAATGAGTGAAGTGTTCACTTGGGCATTCTGTCAGCACATGCATGAAGTCATTCTCTCCGGACTGAGGAGGCAAGAAATGAAACAGCTGTCTTCCTCACTGATGCAAGGTCCAAGGTCTCTGCCAAGACCTGTGGGAGAGGCCACTACATCTGTCAGCCTCATGGTTACTGGCAGGCACACTGACTCTTGGCCAAAGGAAACACCAGCAGAGAGAGTCCTGAGGGTCTAAGGCTTTGGGTGATAAGGCTGGCAAGATGCTTAAGCTACCTGTCAAACAGCAGAGGAAGAAGATGAGTAGTGGTCAAGGTGGGATAAAGAGAGAAATATCTGAATTTTATGAGAATCCCTGTGCTCTGTGGTTGTGTGTGGCCAGTGTCATTGAAACTGTTTGGATGCTGAGAATGGACAAATCACAGGTCACTGACTTGTGTCTCAAAGCCCTACTATCGTTCTGATCACTTTGGTTTGTTCTAGGCCATTCTTACCTTATCTCAAGTTCCCTTATATGCAGCCCATTGACAAAGATGCTAAGGATTTAGCGAACATGGAGCACTATCCCCAGGAACACAGTCCCAAGGTTACAACTGATGAGTAGGGATTAGCAACTTTTTTAAAGTTGCCTGGGACTGTCAGCTCCCCAGTGAGTGCTGCTACGGGAGTGAAATTTATTCCTGCTCTTGGTCTGTAATTGCATTTCCTGTCTCTCCTCCTCCAAACTTTCAGGCAAACCACTAATGATCAATCAAACCAAAGGGCCAAGGAAAGAGGAGAGAATTACTCAGATGTGGCAAGTCCAATTTGAAGTAAACTCCATTCTGGAAGACTATTCTTTGGATGGCTTGTATTTCAAACTGCATGGTGTTAGAACTGAAAACAGAGAAAGAATAGAATTCCTAAACATGGTAGAATTCTCTCCCTCCATGCAGCAGATCTAGGTTTGTTTCCCAGCAATGTATCTCATGCATAGACATCACTCGTCTGTCAGTGGAGGCATGCATGTTGCTATGAAGCTGAACGGATTACAGTAGTACTTCCAGACAAAGCTGGACTAGGAAGGAAGGACCGGTGATCTGCTTTGGAAAATGAGCCCATGAAAGCTCTATGGATTAGAACAGTTTAACAAGCAATTGGTTGTGGAATGACGCAGCATAGGGCAGTGTTTTATTCTGTTGTCACTGAGTACAGGTTGCTACAAGTCAGGGATCTGCTTGAAGTCAGCTAGCCTCAGTAACAGAGCTGCAAACTACCATCAATTGTCAAAGGAAATGGTTCTTTTTCAGAGCGTGACTTTGAGAAGCAGTAGATTGAGCTCAAAGTGTGAACCATGGTACGCAGTATGTGTCATCACCCCAGTGATATGTCTAATGTTTTAGTGGCATTGTGAAGTTGCCTGAGTCATGCCATTACCTTGTGTGCCTTTCTAGATTGAATGAAGCCTCTGGGGTTTAAACCAGGTTTTATATCTTCAGCCTCAGCCTATTGCCTGGCACACAATAAAAAACAAATGAAACGTGTTATCATTGTCTTGGTCCTTTAGTCCTGCTGTAACAGAAATACTACAAGTGGTTGGCTTTAACAAAGAGAAGTTTATTCTCTTACAGTCCAGTCAGCAGGTTAGAAGCCCAAATTCAGGGCACTGGCTCCAGATTTTCTCTCTTTGGCAGCTCTGGAAGAAGGTCCTTGTGATACATCAGTCTTTCCTTGGTCTGTGAGCATCTCAGCATAGGAATCTCACGTTTAAAGGATGCAGTCTGCTCCGGGGCACTGCTGTCTTGGTGGCATGAAGTCCCCAACTGTCTGCTTACTTCTCTTTCCTTGTACGTCTTGTAGGATAAAAGGATAAAGGCCTTGCTCCAGGGAAACTCCCTTTACATTGGAACAAGGAAGTGTATTACAGTCCCACCACAATCCTCTTTAAAATAATCCAATCTTGCCCATTAGCCACAAGCAGAGATTACGATTTACAACATATACAAAAATTACCATCGTAAAAATAGAGCCAATCGTAAAAATAGAGGACAACCACAAAATACAGGGAATCATGGCCCAGTCAAACTCCCTCACATTTTTGCAAAGACAATTCAATCCCTAACAGTCATCTAGTAGACTCTGATGCCTAGCAATGCCATAGGACAGAGTAGGATTGCCCCACGAGGTTTTCAAGGAGCAGCTGGTAGATTCAAACCGCTGGCCTTTTGAAAACAGTCTGAGCAGCTAACCACTGTGTCACCAGCGCTCCTGGCACAAAATAAATCATTAATAAACTCACTGAATTTATTAACTGAAGGTTGCAAGTCCCTAGGAATGGTAATAATGGTGAAACCTGAGTACAGTAATGTTTTATAGCTGATGAAGATTTCCTGCAGTGTATTATTTTATGGGATCCTTTGAAGAGTCTATGGAATGGGAACTATTTTTCCACACCTTGCCACAGTGAATCCTGCTGATAACTGTCCTGTTTGTATTAGTTGCTTTCAGGTTGATTCTAGCTCATGGCAACCCCATGTGTGCAGAGTACAGCTATGCTCCAGAGGTTTTTCAGGGCTGTGAACTTTCCAGAAGCAAATCGCCAGTCCTGTCTTCCAAGGTGGCTCTGGTTGGGTTTGGACCACCAAGTTTGTACCCCTCAAGGACTGAATACGTCGTTTTAACTAGCTAGATTCCCTCCCAGTGAACCAGACACATGCAGATAAGGACAGCCCTTTCACTGTCCTTTTTGAAAGCCTTCTGCAGTTCTAACTCTTCACCGTTTTGAGCTAAGCCAGCTTCTAGTGTCTTTTCACCTGCAAATATTTCACAATTCAGAAAAGTTACCACTCTGCACAGGAACAAACAAATCACTCAGCCACATCCCAAGTGAGCATGGGGTTTATTTGCTTGGAGGGAACCATGATGACAGCGTCCCTTCAGTCTGGGCCGCTTCTCTCTTGAGACCATAGCATCACCAAACTCTGGCAGAGAAGTGGATTCCTGATAGATGTAGACATGCTCTTACTGAACTGTCCCCTCTGGACTGTCTAAGTGCATGAATTTTACACATATTTGTTTACACAGAGAGAGTTCAACTGCCTAGTTCAGTGGTCTGCAAACCCAAACACATGTCACCAAAGTAGCCACAACCCTTCAGAGACCATTTGTAATAGCTACTGCTGTCCAAACAGCTCCAGCTGTTGCATGTGACACGCCAGACTGTTTCCTATCAGTGTACTGGGGCTGTCCCGGCAGAGGCCCAGGTTCCCGGTCATGACCCATGAACTGACAGTTTTGATTTGAGTACCTATTTCCATCTCAAGATAGTTCTTGTCCAGATTCACAGCCTTTCTTTAGGTTCAACAGACATTATTATTATTATTATTACTGAAAAAAAAGTCCTTCCTCAGAATCAGCTTAGATGACTTTATGCTTTCCTTCAGCACTTGAGACCCTCTGAGTTTGCATTCTCTCCTGCCTCAGTACCTTCTCCTGTGTGCAGTTCAGAAGCCAGAGGGTTTTTTTTTTTTTTTCACTCCTGCATTGCTCTGGTTAACAAAAGCAGCAGCAACAAGAACAAAATCAGTTAATCAGAGCATTCTTCTCCTTGATTCCTTTCTAAAACAGTCAATCTAAGCCTAATCATTATCTCTTGCCCTTGTTATTCATATAGTAAGACAAGATTGGGGAGTAGTTGCACGTCCACTCCCCAAAGTCCTGACAGGGGCAGAAATGACCTCACAGGCCCCTCAAGGTGGAGTCCAGCATCCCAATCCTGCCCAGATGGCTAGCTGCAGTACCTCCTCCAAGGCCTGGGGAGAAGGGCAGCTTCTGCTCTGGCTCCTCCGAGCAAGCTGGAAGCTGTTATTATTGAAATGGGGACATGCATATATTGAAAATAGGACTGGATGTTACATTTTAAAGCAGATTGCTATGGCTTTAGATGTTGCTGTGTCCTACTAACAGCCACTTCTGTGCATTTCATGATCCACAGAGCACTCATTCTACAGACAGCAGCCCTTCCATACTCAAGTAAAATCAATTGTCCCTTTCATCTGTTTGAGTGCCTGTCTCAATTACTGTGCCACATTTATAATTTAGACGTGAATCTGATGTCCACTTGTGGGCGATGCCTCCCTCCCTAGGCTCAAACTTCAAAAGCAGAAATTTCAGAGTTCTGGCTGGTATGCATTGGCTACACCAAAGCCAGCAGCTTAAACAGTGACTTAAAACACACAAAATATTTTGATGAGTGACAAAATGTGCTGCATCATTTTATTGGGTCTGTTCTCTATTTGGTTCTAGAGGTGACCATTCATTCCTCCATTCATTATTTAATCAGTCCATTAGTCAACACATATAGAATAAATACAATTCATGGCACTTGGTTGAGTTCCTAGAAATGATGCTGATGCTGACAACAATATTAATAACTATGTTTATTAAGCATCTACAGTGTGCTTTGCATGGTGTTTTGTGCTTAATGTTTGTTTATTTCATCCTCATATACAAAATAATGATACTCTTACACAAATGAAGAAACTGATGCCCAGGAGTTATCACATGTCTGAAGCTCCAAGCTGGAGTCAGACAGGACTTCCTGGCTTCAAACCCTAAGCTATCTGCACAGTGTAAAGCCTCAGTCTAGATGAGGAAATAGGACAAATACAAATGAAGCATCAGGTCACAGCCCAGTACACACCTAGGAGGTAGTTATTTTAGCTGCCGGGAGACGTTGGAAGTGAAGCAGTCTCATCAGTGAACAGGCCCAGGGCAACAATGAAGGCCAACATGATTCAAACATATGTGCTTGCTGACAACTCCTGGGCCAGGATGAAGAGCAGAAAACTCAATGCTTAGGGGAGAAACATGGAAAAAGACAGAAGTACCCCTGGAGCTATTGCCCTGTGTTGTGATACCTATTTATATGATTAAGATACAAACACTCAAATGCCATGAGAGAAGAGATACGAGCACTTGACTCCCCTCTGTGCACTCCAGGGCTCAGCTGTCCACAGAGGAGGGCACTTTGGTCCTAGCAGAACTGCTTGTCATTGGCCATCTTCCTCAGCAGCCTGGAAAGGAAGCCAGGGTTGCTATTCAGTAGATGCCTTCCTTTATGCATTTGGGCTTTATTCTTCCTCTTTATAATAATACTTCAACTAGAATTTGACGCAGCACCTACTAAAAACACCACGCCATGAACAAAGTACTCTAGGCTGAAACATTCTCATTCCTTGTACCTAACCTAGGAAAGTATCTTGCAAGAAGGTTGGCCACAAACAGACTATTTTTTTTTTTATTTTTAATTGTGATTTAGGTGAAAGTTTAGAGAGCAAATTAGTTTCTCATTAAACACTTAAAACGCAGATTGTTTAGGGACTGTTGGTTGCCAGTGCTCCACCCCGGGTTCTCTGTTTCCATTTGTCCAGTTTTCTTATCCCTTCCTGCCCCCTCATCCTTGCTTTGGGGCTGGTGTATCCATTAGTCTCACGTGAGTGACTGAACTATTAAATGCATATCTAATGTGAATTATTGTTGGCCTCATAGGCCTAATTATCAGCTGAAGGGTGGATCTCAGGAGTGACTTCAGTACTGAGTTTAAAAAGTGCATGGAGGCCACACTCTCAGGAGGTCTCCAGTCTCTATCCGACTAACAAGCCTGGTTGTGTGTATATGTGAACTTGAACTTTGTTCTACATTTTTCTCCAGCTCTACCCATGACCTCTTTTGTGATCACCACCAGACAGTCAATGATACTAACTAGGTACCATTTAGTTGTTTGGGGTTCAGTCTGGTGGAGGTTGTGGCAGTTGTGGTCTATCAGTCCTTTGGACTAATCTTTCCCTTGTGTCTTTGATCTCCTTCATTCTCCTTTACTCCAGCCAGGAAGATCAGTAGATGTATTTTAGATGGCTGCTTGAAGGCTTTTAAGAACTCAGTTGCTACTTACCACTGTTGAACTTACAACATTTTTTAAGGATTATGTTATGTTAATTGAGCTAGATGTCCCCAGAGACCATGATCCCCAGTCCTTGGCCTAGTAGTTTGGTCCCTCAGGGTGTGTGGCTGTGTCTGTGAAGCATCTATGATTTCACCCTGGTCAAGTTGACGTCTCAATGCTTTGACTGTAGGAAAAAGACATTCTCTATTTACCTGAACATAGATATAGGCCAACATCAGCACATCAGTTCTACAAATGTTGAGTTTCTCCTCTATGTCCTCTGCTGATCCAGATAATGAAACCAAAATAACCAGTTGCTGTTGAAACCAGAAGCCTGAAAAGCAATGTTTTCAGACAGTAGGGGGGACATAAAACAGAAGGCCTGAGACACATTGTTTCAGATCCACCACCTGCAACCTGCGTAGAAAACATGACTTCCACTATTCCACCAGCCCCGGGTGGCAATGCTAGAGCAGGGCTCTCACCCTCAGAGGCACTATCATAGATTTAGCAAACTATAGTCTATGAATAACTCCTCTTGTCTTGATAATTGGGCTCTAACCAATAATAAAGAAATTATGCAAGAAGCCAGGGAGGACAGGAAAATAACTTGTCTCTGAGCATTCTTCTTTCAGATTGCTGGCCAGATGGTGTCCAACACCACTTTATTTTTCTTGACGGCTAGGATGGTCTGTGAGATTGTGAAGCAGGTGGTGGTACTCTTAGCATCCGGATGACCTAAAGAGATTAAAGGACTGAAGGAACCCAGCCCCTGTCTCAAACCACATTTGAACTCCTGCATTGGCATGTAGCCTCTCCCTTTAAAAACCCTGACCTTGCCTGACAGAGGGAAACAGGCTCAGAGGATAAGAATTCCCCCTGTCTCTTTGCAATGTCAGCTTACTAATTAAAAGCTTTGATTATTTCACCCCATCCTCCTGTCTTAGAAACTGGTTTCATGGCAGGTGACACAAACTCGAAGTTTCATCCAGTAACACTGTCAGGTCTCCTCTGTCTCAAGAAGACCTTGTGTTTGTCAGAGTAGAACTATGCTACATAGAGTTTTCAATGACTTGTTTGTTTTGGAGTAAATCACCTGGCCTTTCTTTCAAGGTGCCTCTAGGTATACTGAAACTGCCAATCTTTCATTTAGCAGCCAAGCACATTAACTGTTTACACCACTAAGGGACTTCCATCCAGATCATAAAAGGTGGAAGTGATACAGAAAACTCAATGTATTGGTCATCATCATGAAACAAGACACTACGTAGTATTCTATTTTTTAAATAAAATGCTCAATATGTGATGCTGACAAATGATAGGACATAAAATAAGATATTTAAAATAAGGTGATAACGGGGTAGTAAGGACAACAGAACAAAACAGAATTAGAAATGGGGTCAGCCAAAAGCACCTTCTCAAAATGTTGTTCCAGCTTGTGAACAACAAGATCTTAATAATGGGTTAGAAAACATTCTCATTTTATTTCTATTAAAAAAAAAAAAAAAGAAGAAGAACTCAAGTATCCTGTTCTGGTTATTAACATAAATGGTGGGTTTTTCTTCCAGTTCTTATGGTAGTGAGTCTGTGTCTGTGCTTCTCTGATATCCCCAGAAAGTAGGGTAAGATTGAAGATGTGACACTTGCTGACATAGGACACGAGAACTCCCTTCCAGAGACAAGGTCCCTTTGTCCATGGTACACCAGTAGTGACATAGACCCTGCATTGCAGAGTCTCCAGGATGATTCTCAATAAACCACTTGTCCTGATTTCAGGCAAGAGTCCCTGGGTGTTACAAAGAGTTAGCATGTTTGGCTGCTAACCGAAAAGTTGGAAGTTGAAGTCTACCAAGAGACACCTTGGATAAAACGCATAGTGATCTATTTCCCAAAACTCTCAGCTGTTGAAAACAGCCTATGGACTACTGGTCCACGCTGCCATGTGCAGAGGTCACCATGAGTCAGAATCAGTTCAGATGCAACTGGTTAAGTTATCAGACAGTTGCAACAAACAGATCCCAGAGCTATGAAATTTGGCTTTTGGGGCAACCATTTAGTGATCAACAGGGTCTATGAGAGATCGGTTTTCACAAAATCTTAAACTGAATCACTTTCTGTTAAGGAGTAAATTAAAATATCCTTTCTTTTAATGATTAAAACCTAATCAGTTCTCAGGTAAACCTCTCACAGTGAGTAAAATTGGCCTCCTCCTCTAACTAAACTATATCTGTATTTCCCTTTTGAAAATGGGCATGATGGCACATATTGGGGCTCGGCTCTGTGCTTCCATATTCTTATTGCAGAGGAGCCAGCACGTGAATCAGCAGCCTAGCCTGTGTTGGTCTACAAACATTTAATGAGAGTCTAGTTGGATCTGTTGATAATTTCTGTGTTTTAAGAATCTTGAATGAGAAAATCCTATGTGAATCTTAAACATTTATTTAATTTGAATGAATCTCCTCCAGCTCTTAACTAAGATTGTCAGAGATTGAATTGTGTCCCCTCACAGATTTGGCTGGGCCAGGATTCCCTGTGTTCTGTGATTGCCCTCCATTCTGGGATTTTCTGATGCTGTAAATCCCAATCTCTGCCTGTGGCTAATAGACAAAATGATTAGGTTAAAAGAGGATTAGGGTGGAACTGCCACACCCTTGTAAGGGAGTTCCCCTTGAGGGTGGCTTTCACCACCCTCTATGCTTTCATCCTAAGGGAGATAAAAAGATAGAGAAGCAAGCAGAGAATTGGTAACCTCAAAGCATGAAGAAAGCAGCACCAGGAGAAGAGTGGATCCTTCACACCCGAGGTTCCTGCACCACGATGCTACCTGAACAGACTGATGGCAAGGGCTTTCCTCCAGAGGTGACACGGGGTGAAGCCTTCCCCTGGAGCAGACACCCTGAATTTGGACTTGTAGCCTACAAGACTGTGTGAAGAATAGACTTTCTTTTGATAAAGCCATCCACTTGTATTTCTGTTAGAGCAGCACTAGCTGACTAAAACAAAGACATTATTCAAAGTTGTTCCGTTTTTGACCTGAGAAGTTGAACGAGTGGTTCTAGGTTATCATTCTCACTTAGATTTGGAGGAACCCTATCCATCTGTCTGACTGTCTTGCCCACGGATGGCAGAAAAATTACTGTGAAGTGAGAAATTTTACCTTAATAGCCACTCATCCAAAAGTGGAAAGAGAAATGGATACAAAGAGCAAGAGAGAGTAGTTTCTGAAAAGGAATTAATAAGACTCAAGATAAAAGAGCTTGAATAACGGGGTCACTTGAGTAAGGCCCCCATCTTGAACTGCCTTACCCTTCACCGCGCCAAGCCGAAGTCTTGTTCAATTGTTTCAGTTGCACTAGGGGTATGTGACAGTTCTCAGTAGGAAGTGTGTTTTGCCAAAAAGCTGCCTAAAGTGACCTAGTTGTTTCACCAGGAGGCTACCACCCACCGAAACCTCCGCATCTGCCCTCAGGAGGCCCAGGGTCATGGTCCTGGTTGTTCTGTTTTACAGTCTCTCTGTTTCCTGGCAAGGGCCACCCCCTTATTTCAGGGCCTAATCCTGAAGTTTAAATTCTGTTTTCTCTGAACAACTCTTACTGGGAGCTTTCACTTACTATAACTTTTTTTTCTTTTTTTTATCCAGATGTCAATAGAGATACAAGTGTCTATTTCTAAGACAGAATTCTGGGCCATATTGAATAGCCGTTCTTGCTAAGAATGGTGTTTGGTGTGTTCACTTCTTATCAAAGAAAGGGGCTATTTCTTCCCCAGTATTTTTGGTTTCACAAAGGAGCAGTGATTTCCATCAGTATCCAGCCGCCCCTCATCTCCCTTAATCTAGTGTTCTGTAAAATAATATAAACTTGATCTCGTAGTTTTATACCACCAACAAAAAACAAACAAAATAAATACTTGGCTGGGACCCAGATGGACATGCCTCACATTTCCTTCAAAATGGTCTAGAAATAACGCTGAGTAGCAACTTCTACAGAATAGCTCTGCTGTACAAATTGTCCAGCTGGGCAAGGGTCTGTGTCTGGTCTCCAGCGAAAATAAAGCAACCAATATACTAGTCAAGGAGAGCACTGGATAACATTTCCCCCTTTCGAAGTTTAAAATAGCCTGGTGTCTTAAAGAAATACAATTCTTTCTTACTCTATTTCAAATGTATTTAACTATGGAGGTAATCTGAGGGCAAATCAGAGTGGTGAAGAAAACTTAGAAAATAAAAATGTATCCTGCTTGGCTTCATTGTTTCTAAATAGATTTGAGGATTGCGTTTAGCCTAACGCAGCACTGCAACGTGTAGATGCTGTCTTAGCAGAAATGGAAATACTGGCTACTTAGCTCTTTTATACTGTCTCCAAAGATTACTTAAAAAGTTATGCAAAATATTTTGCATTCTCTGAAAGTAAGGAAAACACATCCCAGCCCAATCTCTTGCAATTCTATTTACATTATTCATATTCTCAACATACTGCTCTTTCTTCTCTAGGCCAGTGGATTGCAAATCAATGGAAATTGAAATGAGGACCTACTGAGTCCAATTATGAGAAATTTAACTGACTTTTCTCATTGGAAAGAAGAAGTTCTGGTTCTTACTCTCTTTAGAAGCACCAAATGGATTCCTGAACTAGCAGGGCCTTATTGCCCTTCATGGGCCAGCCAAGCTGGGCACATAAAGCAAACACACAACTCACTGTAGCTGGGCTTGGCACCAACACAGCATAATTATGTCTTAAAAGGAGAAAAATCAGAGAGTAAAGGATACTGCATGAAATGGAAAAATGGAAATCTATGAATCAGGAGAATGAGGTTTTAGATCAGGCTTCTATCTAACTCCAGATGTTTTCAAGCTAACTATTGATCTGTCTGACATCCTCCTCAGAGCCCTTCCAAAACCAAACCAAACCCACTGTTGTCTGGTTGATTCTGACCCATAGTTTTCCTCAGAGTCCTTACAGTGCAAAAATCTATCTTTTCAAAAATTCATGACAGTATTTCCAATAAAATAAAGATTATTCAGTCTCTATAGGGGAAGGTCTTTCTGTTATTACATGATGACTTGGGGAACCTAAATTAGATAAAAATGTATTCATTAAGCAGTTTGTTCTTGAGTAGCCTGAGGGGGACAGATCAAAACTTTGGGAAACCTCTCTGGTCCTCAGAAGGACTGTTTTGATTTGGAAGATCCTCAGTGTTGAAGCCGTTTTGGCAATCTGGATTTTAGAAGGAGTTACATTTACCTCAGGATGGATCATCATGGACCTACTCATTCAGAAGCCCAAGACTGACTAAATCTCAAGAGAGAAGGTAGGAAGGAAAAAGAGGAAGAAGAAGAAGAAACAAAATAGTTCTTAATGTTTCAATACCTACCACGCACCAGTATAAATACACATATTGATATTAATTCCAACAGTAAACCTATAATGTCTTAGGTGGGTTCTCTAGGGCAGCAAAACTAATGAAGCATGTGCATATATAGAGAAATCTGTTTCAAGAAAATGACTCACACAATTGTGGAAGCTGGTAGTCTGGAAGTTTCTCTGACTCAAGTGCTCATAGGGGTTGATGAGCCCCAAATCTGCAGATAACTGAGTAGGCTGCTTGCTTGTGGGGTAATAGGAGACAGCAAATCCCAAAGCTCCTGTAGATCATTAAATTGAGACTAAGTGAATCTCCCAAGGACACTTATTTATTCAGTAGGTACTTACTATGTTTCTATAGCTGTTTTAAGTGCCAGAGAAACAGTGGTGGACAAAGTAAATATCCACCCTCACATTTTAGTTATGTATTTTTCAAACACTTCTTTGATCATACCATACAGTAAGAAATGCATTTTAAACTACCACATAATATGTATGTTATATAAACACACACATATATTTGAAACAAAGTTTACACACACAAACACACACACCCACCTACACACACACACATATATACACCTGTGTATAACTTACCCTTATCACATGCAATGCATTCTGATATTTTTTTTTCCTTCTTTTTAAAAACTGGACATAATGAATTAAGTTGATTTCATGATCCACTAATTGGTCATAACTCACAGTCTGAAAATATCTTCCAAGTTGACTTCAGTGGTATGAGACTAGTCTTGATATTGATTTCAATCAATATTTTCCTCAAGGTCTGGACATTATCCATGTCTTTTTTCAGTGTACAGTTTAATGGCAAGAAAAAGGCAGATGAGAAATAGGGGAATGTTCAGTCTTTCCCCAGTATGGAATGGTGGAGGCCATATAACTCAGTTTGGATCTCCCAAGATGATTAAACTTTCTTCTACATCTTGTGTTGCCTGATCACCCCCTACAGTCATGACATGTTTTATCTTTGTCCTCTAACCCTTTGTTCTCTCTGTATAGGCTGACAACAGAGTATCCAGGCCACTACGGTGAGGAGATGGACATGATTTCCTACAATTATGATTACTACATCCGAGGAGCAACGACCACTTTCTCTGCAGTGGAAAGGTACATCTTCCTCATGGGTGAGGGGCTCGAGGATCCAGAGACTAACTTCATGTATAGTTTGTCCTGCAGAAGTTTGATCTCAAATTTTCCCTATTTTATTTTCCTTCTTTGTCTAGAACTAACTTGGGGTTTGGTGACAGTGGGTAGCAACAAACAGTGAGCTGGTCTCAGGAACCCATATCACGGAACAGTCAACCCTGGAGATGAAGATGGACCCCGGGCTTGTTTCAGAGCAAGGAATCCTAAACGTGGGTCCCCATCATATTCTAAGCTCACCTTTAACTCATCTCTAAGAACACTTTGTCCTCAGGAAGAGAAGACACGAATTGTAGGAGAAACAGCCACTGTCAGCAAAACTCTCTCCAATCTTCTGTCCCTGTGTGACCCCCCACTTTGGGCTGTGGGAAAAGAGAGAGAAAAGATGTGAAGGAGGCTGGAGAGAAGAAACACACCACTATGCCACCAAGGTTTCCACATAAAACTTGCCAACCATATTTAAGAGTGAAAAGGGAGAATTTAAATAATCTAAATTAAAAATAGCACCAACTTTTTCCCTTCCTTTTCCTCACAACCAGCTCCTAGTCTTATCTCAAGTGCATAAAAACAAAAGCAAACAATAAAAGAAAACAAGAATGTTTCTACCTAACAATATAGAGAGCCAGCCAAGCCAAGAGAGAGACTTAGGTAAATGCAAGGGTTAAAGACTGGCTTGGCTTAGTTTTAATTAGTTGATAATAACTTTATACTGCAAATGAATTCTTGAATAATTACAGACAAGGGTTTTGCCTGCCAAATAAAATTTATATTAACTCATTGGATAATGGAATATGACGAATTTGTGTGTGCCTAATCCTTTGTGTATAATCATGCTTTCACATGAAATGGCATCTTACTCAATGAAACTTATTCAATATGGCCTAGAACTTAAAAACATTAAGCAGCTCTTGAATATACCTATACAATGAATCGTTGTGAGGATTCAGTGGGAAAACAGGTAAGGCATCTAGTGCAAGGCTGGAAGTACTGAAGGCACACGGTAAATGGTTGTTGGAACTTTTTATCTACGATTATCACTGAAACTCTGTTGATGTAGCGGTTAAGTGCTACAGCTGCTAACCAAAAGGTTGGCAGTTCAAATCCACCACGCACTCCTTGAAAATTCTATGGAGCAGCTCTACTCTGTTCTATAGGGTTGCTATGAGTCAGAATCAACTCAACAGTAGTGGGTGGGGCCATTATCATTATTAAAAAATACAAGGCCAGGGACAGACCATGCACAGAAGGCACTCAATACATATTCTGTTCAATGGATGAATAAAGAACATGACTTGCCCTTAGCAAAGAACAGTCCTTGAAGTGTATCTGTACCACATTATTCAAAATTGAGCAACTGTATGCATTTTCATACCCACCCCCACCCTCTACAATAAACATGCAATTCAATTTCTGTTATGCAAAAATAGCAGTTTCTTTTTCATGTTAACAGATACTAGAGTTGTTTTCCCCTCATTTCACCTCTCTGTAATAATGTTCTCTGAAGGCAAACATAGAGCTTAGCGCTTGGTAAGTTACTCAGTAAAGAAAGAATAAATGAACAAACGGGGGAAAAAAACTATTGCTGTCTAGCTGATTCTAACACATGACAACCACATGTGTCAGAGTAAAACTACAGTACTGACTTTTCAACGGCTGGGGCTTTGGTTGTTTGCCCTACCCAGGGAGAGCCTATTTAAAAGACCACTCTCAAAAATGAAACAGAAACCAAACCAAACTCGCTGCCGCTGAGCCGGTTCCAACTCATACAGACCCTACAGGTCTGAGTAGAACTGCCCCATAGTTTCCGAGGAGTACCAGGGATTTGAACTGCTGAGCTTTTGGTTATCCACTATGTCCCCAGGGTTTCCAGAATGAAATAGATAGGTTTTAAATAAATGCTTTCGTTTCAAGCTGTTGACCTTTACGCCCTTGGTGCACCTTGGAGAGGAAGCCATGGTGAACCGCGCTCTAGTGATGAACAGGAAACTCTATGCCCCTAACCTAGTATTTCCTGCTCAAGATGCAGCCCAAACTGGGTGAGGAAGTGTCCAGAACTCCTCACTTCACAAAAGACAATCAGGTGTCTTCTAGGAGCAAAGCGAGGTTTGCTGTTCCCTGAGTTCCTACGTCTTCCAGCTGTTCTGGATTGCTCCCCCTGAGCAGGAATCCTTTCTTCAGTGCATTTTCTCACTGACCTTAGCCTTCTGACTCTCCCCACAGGGATCGCCAGTGGAAGTTCATAATGTGCCGGATGACTGACTATGACTGTGAATTTGCAAGCGTTTAGGTTTGCCACGCATCCAACCTGGGTGAAGAAAAGGAAGCAGGGGACCTGAGTGTGTCCATATATGTTAATATCAGTTGGAACACCTTTAGCTCTTTCTGCTGCTTTCTTTCCCTCTCCCTGAGCCTGGAGCTACAATGCCAGCTTCTTTGGCCTTTCTGACAAGTATCTCACTTACAATAAATTCCACAATTAAACCATGTCTTCCCTTTCAACACTTTCCATGGCAACCGTTGTATATGACTGACAAAGGCTTCCTTGTACATCACAGATAGACAAAAGCCTGGCTCCCGCAGCGCCCGTCACAGCCTTGCTACAGTGTTTACCGCGACATGAGCTCCAAGTAGATCTGATGCTGCCCAGTACCAGTGAGGAGGTGTCAGTGTGGCGGAGCCCGGGGCTAAAGCCCGGGGAGGGGCATCCTCAAAGTTCTCTCCAGCTGTGTCTGCTGAATGAAACCCTGAGTCTTCACCTCAGGCAGCTCCTCTGCCTTGAAGGACTTCCTTCTTCCCCTCCACATGAAGCTTATGTTCAAATGCAGAGATCCGGGATCTAGCAAAGAGGGCAACGGGAGGTGAAATGTGGAGGTGGAAGCATTTCAAAGTAGAGCTGACTAGGACTGGATGGATTTCCTCTATTAGAAAAAGAGTCTTGGCAAACCCAGTAAGGAAAACACGTGCAGGAGCCAGAGGAACCTGTATGAATCAGTCTCAAGAATGATACATAGGAGGAGAAAGGAGAACAGAGACTGAGTTTAGATTAGAAGCTTGAGGAGATGAGAGGGCCAGAGGTCTCTGGGAGGCAGGAAAGGGAGTTTTGTTGTCACTTGGAGAAATGTTGAGGACTCCTGGCAAGGCTGGCACATGCCCTGTAGCCACAGGGAGCTACTGGCAAACCGGACCAGGACTGCCCTAGAAATCCAGCTTCACCTGTATGTAGATTAGCATGTTTGTTTTGGAAAAAAAACATGTACACCGTCTTTTCTTCTTCCTGTGATGTTTCTGTCTCCAACCCTTTGTACTCTCTTCATCATAAAAAGAATAAAAATATTGACATTCACTATTCTGCAAATGTTAAAGATCAGTTGTTGCTCTTTGCCTTTTTCCTTTCCAAGTACACATTTATTCATTTGAACCATATAGCTGAACTTTTTGATCTATGCCAACCACCGTGACAAATACCGGGTACCCAATGATGGCAATGGTAGGGTGTGGTTGGGAAATCATATGATTAAAGCATCAAGTGCTTAGTGCTTTAATTAAGGCTTGGACAAGGGAGGGAACTGCAGTTCTTGCACTGGAGGCTGTCTGCAGTTTCTCTCCACCTCCTTTAGCCCTCTGTCACCTCCCTGTCACCTGCATTGTTAACCACAGGATCTCTGGCTCCCTTTATCCACGTGGCTCATTGTTTGTTTTCTGGTCCATCGTGCCCTTCTCTCCTCTGATCATCTACAGGACTCAGCTCAGCAGGGCTACAGGCTCATCTCCCTTGTTATCCATCCCATTTTCGTGGTCAAGGTAGATCAGGCATGTGATTAGGTGAATCCTAGCAAATGCTGACTGTGTTTCTCACTGTGAGAAACAGTCTTTTGATGGGGAAAGCAGAACCAAGGGTGTCCTCCTTTGCCTTAATTCTGAGAGTTTTTAAAATTATGATTCGGTTTTATGTCCTCCACATCATTGTTTCCATCTCTCTGACAACTTTAATTCACAACAAAAGATTTCGCTGTGCTATTTTGCACAAAGCGAGCCATTAATATTTTAGCAAATGCAGCACAGATTCACCAGAGCAGTCGGGAAATGGCCTTTGTGTGTTGAGCACAGTTGGAAGGAAGACAAGCAGTGTTCGTTGGTTGACTTAGCAGTCTTCAGAAAACAAAAGACTTGTGAAAAGCTGTCAGAAGAAAGAGGGTATGGTGGCTGAGAGGCCTGCAGCTAGAAGGACTGGTCCAGGAAATTGTAATAGAATACAAGTCAAGAAAACAATGCTAGAGTAATTCAGTAAGGAATGTCAGCAGTTTGAATTCACCAGGTATTCCTTGGAATCTGTATGGGGGCATTTCTGCTCTGTCCAGTAAGATTTCTATGTGTTGGAATCAACTCAACAGCAATGGTTTTGGTTTTGGGGGTTGGGGGAATGGAAGACTAGCTACACAGTAGCACTTGTCCACTAAACAGAGATCAGTGATTTGTACCCATCAGCCACTCCATGGGAGACAAACGTGGCAGTCTGCTTGTGTAAAGATTTAGCCTTGAAAACCTTGTGGACCTTGGACACCCTGTGGGGCTACTGCTCTGTCCTATAGGGTTGCTATGACTTAGAATTGACTTGATGACAACAGGTTTATTTGCTTGTTTTTTACTTTTTCTCTTCTTTTTTGGTGGGGAATTACCAAGGGGAAAAGAGAAGTTTTTAGTAAGAGAAAAATTATTTTTTGCATATAGGCCAAGCAGTGAGAGTAAAAACTGTATCAACTTCATGTATACACTTCATGTGTCAATCAATAAGAACTAAATGTTAGAGTGAAAGCTAAATCCCAAGCTCTCTCTGTGCTTTTGTTACGCATATCTATTTTTCTACTAACATTCCACAACTTTGGATAATCCATTTCCCTTATCTGTGCCTGATCTCAAAAATAAAAACATTATCCAGACAATCATTATGGTTTCCTGCAATTCTGTGAACACTAACATCTGCCCTAAATATTTTGGAAAGGGTCTTGTCAAGGTGAAGGACCCTGGGACCTAGGTCTTAACCCTGACTTAGGCAGAAGGTACCTGCGCAATATTAGGCAAATCCTCAAGTCACTGTTTCCTTATCTGTCCAGTACAGACAGATAGGAATTCCTTTCCCAATAACTTCACAAGATAGTAGCAACAACAACAACAACAATGAAAAATGAGATGATGAAAAGACAGGACTCTGCCTCTTGAGCCTGTAGTCTAAAGGGGTGAGAGAGTGAAGACAGAATGCTGCAGAATATGATGGAGGAGCAGAGAGGGTCCTGACCTAGTTTTGAGAGTCACAAGAAAATTTACTGAGTGTCTTAGTCACCCAATGCTGTTATAATAGAAAAGTCACAAGTGGATGGCTTTAAAAAGAGAAATTTTATTCTGTCACAGTCCAGTACACCTAAAGTCCAAATTCAGGGCATCAGCTACAGCAGAAGTCTTTCTCTGTTGGGTCTAGAGGAAAGTCTTTGTCATCAGTCTTTCCCTGGATTGTGAACTTCTGAGGCACAGGGACTCTGAGTCCTTTCCAAAGGCTCTGCTCTGTTTGGGGCACTGGTAGTATGAGGTCCCCAACTCTCCGCTTGATTCCCTTTCCATTCTCTCCCAAGAGATTGCCTCAAGGCATGACACAATCTGACTCATTGAGTCTTGTCCCACCAGCACAACTGCCACCCATCCACCCTCACACCCTCATTAACATCATAGAGGCAGGGTTTACAGTATGTAGGAACATCACACAATACCAGGAATTACGGCCTAGCCGAATAGCTATATACATTGGGGGGTGGGGGGGCACAATTAAATCCATGACACTGAGGAAGTTGAATCTGAGCTTGATCCTGGCAGATAAGCAGAACTTTCTCAATGAGTGGAATAGACTATGGGCTCTGGATTCAGGCTGCCTGACGTAAAGCCCTGTTCAGCCACCTACCAGCTGTGTGACTTTGGCCAGGTCACCTACTTTTCCTGAGGCTCTGTTTTCTCACCTGTAGAAATAATAGTGTCTATATTATGGGATTGCTTCAAGGATTAAAAATAAATATAGTAAGAGGAAAGTGGATATTTGAAGGATATGTTAGAAATAAAGATAATCAGATAAGTGGATATTAGTTTAGGTCAATAAAGGGAAAAGTTTATGAAAGAAGTGAGAATTAAGTGCAGCTCTCATCCATTCATTTATTTAGTCACTAAATCAACGACTCAATGGCACTTGGCTTGGCTAAATCAACATATGATTAAATGCTGGCTTTTGTTAATAAATTACTGAGTGCTTATTGCATGCCAACCACTGTGTTAGCCACAGCCCGTACATCCCAGGGAGTCATAAATTAAGAGTCTGACTGGTAAATAAGCCATCACAGGAATCTAGTAGATCTGTGTCAGCTATTCTTTCAATAGAAGGTGATGAGAGATTAGGATGGAGAAAGAGATGGTGGCATTTCAGGCAATAGAAGACATAAAAGGATGTGTGGGTTTCAGGAAGCTCCCCCAGAAAACACAAGGTGCTCTGAGGGGCCCAACATACGATCCTAAAACCCTAAGGTAGATTGGTAGTTCACATGGGCACCAAACACCATTCTACCATTCTTACACGTTAGTTGTAATTCACTGCTTCTCTCTGGAGCTCACACTTCAGCCGAGCCTCCTGGCCTTTAAAATTCATGGGGAATTCTATCAGTTCTTCAACTGGGGAAGTCTTTCTTCTATCTTCCTTCTTTATCCACAAGGCAGCTTAACTGCCGTGAGTCAACACTTTCTTGAGTTCCTTCAGAAAAATCCATTCTTACAAAAGCATTAGTAAACACACAAACTCAGAAAAACAATTTAAAAATTCACATCAGACATTTTTATCCTTCCAAGGTTTTGCTTTTTATTGTTGTTATTATATTTCCCATGCAATCAGGTGTTTCTTTGTCTCTGGCTGTTACCTATGTGGCCTCCAGCCTACCTGGCTCTTTTCTCCTCTTTCCAAATTCTTCTCCCCCTATTACTTTTGAGGGACAATGCTGTTCAATGGAGCCCACTCCCAAACTTCTGTGCACATCAAGGAAACTAATAGAACACAGGCCATGTCATCAACAGCATGTACTCACTTTATAAAGTTTCCATCAACTTTCATTAAGCTACTTTTGGAACTATCAAGGAGTAATCCCTAAACCAGGTTACCACCCTGTGTCTAGAGTTGGTGAGGCTGGGTGTCATGGGCTGAACTGTGTCCCCCCCAAAATACGTGCAGCCATGTGGCTGGGCCATGATTCCCTGTATTCTATGATTGTCCTCCATTTTGCACTTTTGCTCTACTGTATGTTAAAAGACTAGGGTGGGACTGTAAATCTCTTCATAGGATCACCTTCCTGCTCCACTGTAAGGGAAGTTTCCTTGGAATATGGCTTGCCTCACACTTGGCTTTGCCTCACCCTTAATCCTTGCATCCTGCAAGAGATAAAAGGAAAGAGAAGCAAGCAGAGAATTGGGAACCTCGCACCATTAAGAAAGCAGCACCGGGAGAAGATCACATCCTTTAGACCTCAAGTTCCTGCGCCAAGATGCTCCCTGGACAAAGGCTGATGCGATACTGGACTTTCCTCCAGAGCCGACAAGGAGTAAGCCTCCCCCTGGAGTGGACACCCTGAATTTGGACTTGTAGCCTACTGGACTGTGTAAGAATAAACTTTCCTTTGTTAAAGCCATCCACTCTGTGGCAATTCTGTTAGAGCAGCACTGGCTGACTAAAACACCAGGTAAGCAGGAACTTTTACAAAATAGAACCTAAGCCTATGTGAGTATGGTATTCTTTACCCATTAACATGTTGGATCTTTTACTTAACTTATTCTTTCATAAATGAGGATAAGAAAACACATTCACCTCTGGAGTCATCGTAAGCCAAGCCAAGCCAAGAAGTCATCGTAAGGGGTAGTGATCGTATGTTCGTACATAGCTCAGACTTTCACATAGCTTACAACATTGCACCGAACGGAGTATCCATTAGCTTGTAGAAACCGAAAACCAAACAAAACCCCGTATTAGCTCTAAAGCATATTAGATGCCACTGTGAATTGGAATTGACTTAACAGCAGTGAGTTTGGTTCAGTGCCAGTGTTTAAAACACCTACTCATTCACTGGAAATCTCTTATGGGCCAACTCCTTCTACTCTTAGCCCTAATGCAGCCCTTATGTACTGGAAGGAGCCCAGTTATCCATGTGAATATAAGTATCTGTATCAGGGAAAAATCTTGATTAGAAATATTCTAAAATGAAAATTATGATTTTCTCTGGATGGTAACTTTGCTGTTTACTTCTATGTTCTTAATTCTTTTCTGCCTTTTCCAACTTTTAAAAATAATTACCATTCATCATGTTTATCAGCAGAAGAGTAATTTTAATTTCATGGAACAAAAACAGCCACCAGCTGCCAAGCATTTCAGCCCTGGGATGGTGTTTCAGCTGAAAGGGGAACATATGGTGACTTCATGGAAAGAGAGGGATTATAAAAGCCAGAGCCTCTCATCTAATGGCCACCTAGTGGGTTATAATTTAATATGCAGAATTACCTGCCCTTTCCAACATCTCTCACCACCCCCGGAGACAATGAAACAGATGTTCCACCTGTCACAGGGCCAATGGAAAACTAAATCATAAAACAGTAGCTGGAGATCTGCCTTTCCACCTCCTCCACTCCATAGAGAAGTCTAATTTGTGAGCTCAACTCAGAAACCTTCCTCGTGTGCCCTCCTCTCCCACCAGACCATCTCTGGTCTTGCCTTTCTCTGTCTTCATCGTCATCTCCTGAGGACAAGACACTTTCCACTGTTTTCACTGGCCAATTCCCAGTGCTCAGCAGTGTGCTTTATATACAGTGAGTATTCAAGATACATATTTTTAAATTAATCTGGAGTTTGGGTTGGATTTTGTTTTTTAATAAAAAGACTCTCAGAACATTAAGAAATCAATAATTGAAAACATGTACAAAAGCATTTCGAAAATTTTGACGGTTCATTAAAGGACAAGATACCATGCTGATGCTATGCTTCAGGTGTTTCACCCTTTTAAGAACCGCTCACTAACAACAGGTTAGTAAGAAGTATAATAGAGGTAGGTAGATAAATGATAGATAGGAAGGACAGATGACAGGCAGACAGGTAGCTGTCTTGACAGATAGCTGCTGTCAAGTCAGCTCCAACTATAGCAACAGCATGTACAACAGCAGAGAACTGCCTGGTCCTGTATCATCGTCACAATTGTCCACAGGTTTGAATCCGTTGTTGAAGCTATAGTGCCAGCCCATCTCACTGAGGGCTCAGGGTCTCCCTTCACTTCACCAACCACATCCCTCCTGCTGATGTGTACATCAAGTCAGGTCCCTCTGTTTGAAGCCCTAATGGAACAGTGATTAAATTGCTCAGCTGATAACCAAAAAGCTGTTGGTTCAAACCTCCCAGCCACTCTGCAGAAGAAAGATGCTTCCATAAATATTTACAGCCTTGGAAACCCTATGAAATAGTTCTACTCTGTCCTATAGGGTCACTATGAGTTGTAATTGACTCAGTGGAAGTGAATTTGTTTTTTTGAGGGAGGTTTAGATGACGTCTCTGTATGCTCAGCAAGTATCATGTCACCCCATTGCAAAATTGAATGCCAGTTTTGGTGTTTTCACTACCAAAGAACTTGTATTGAAATTAATATCTAAGCACCTAACACAGTACTAAGTACCTGGTAGACACAAGATAAATCCTTATTGACTAGCTGCTGAGGAGACTGGGGACTAAGAGACAAGGATTTAGTTGGTAAAACAGATATAAGCCTCTGTTAATTTGGATCCTGTTTTTAAGTCTTAGACTGGCGTGTGAGTTCTAGGAGCATAGGTTTTTGTCTGACATATCCTTTTTACCTAGAAAAAAGGACTAACCTATAGTAGATATTCAACAAATACTTAACAAATAAAGAAATGCAGAAGACCAAAAGAAACCTAAACACAGCTTACGATTTCAGAAGTCCTTCATTCCCATTGGTACAACAGTGATAGCCACTTGCTATGCCTCTGGACCCCTTAAACCAAAACCGAACCTCTTGCCACTGAATCAGCTCTGACTCAATGTGACTCTATAGAACAGAGTAGAGCTATAGACCCTATAGATCCTACAGAACAGAGTGTTTCCAAGGAGTTGGTAGTCGATTTGAACTGCCGTTTCTGGGTTAGCAGTTGTTCTCTTAGTGTGTTACTCCAGTCCTAATGCATTTAGCATCAAGGTGAGTCCTTTTGAAGCGCATGAAGCTCAGCAGACCAGAGTTAGAGCCTTGTACATTCTATAGGGTTGATACGAGTCACAACTGGCTCAGTAACAATGGGATTTGGTTTGTTTTTTTCTTGTAAGTTCCAGGAGTTGACATGCTCATTCCAACTAGCTGGATGGAAACAGTTTCTCAGAGTTAGGCAATTTCCCTTTTATAGGTTGCCTGGCAAACATTCATAGACTATGCAGACATCCAGCACTTCTTCTGTGCACGCTTAGTGGGTTTCAGCTGACCTGTGTGTCTCTGTGGTCCTCTATCATTGGCAGACTCAGAGGTGACCTCATTAGCCGTCACCCATGGAAAGATGTTCTTGGAACACAAACATGCTCTGAGTCACACCTGCCGGCCCCTGCCACGATAGTGTAATGTCATGCAGACTGGTTCTGCCCATAGGATTCTAGAAGAAAGCAGTTCAGTGGCTCACAGGATGAAATAGCACAGTTCAAGTTGGAGAGGGACTTGACTCTGCAGAAATTCTCCTTAAGCAAAGTGAGGCTCTATTCTCTCAATGCATAGTTAAATCTTGAGAAAATACACAAGTCTCTGCAGAGGGGTAGAAAATATAAAAAGAGATGGGCAAGTGATTACAAGAGTTCTGGCTGCGAGGCCAGAACTCAGCCCCTCCCAGAACGGCACTGTTCATTCTGCGTCCACACTTTCCCATGACTGGGTTTATACACATTCATGATCACTCTTTCTTCCACATGGCATTATTAGTTACTCACTTTGTTCCTGATGCAAACCAAACTCCTTTCTTCGGGGACCTTTTTGTTCTAGACAAAAAAATCCTCAGTGGTTAATAAACAAAAGAAGAATGCTCACAATCAAACCCACAGGAGCTTCATGCTGCTGCGTAGGTAGGAAGATCACAGTGGGCTAGTGAAACAGAAGAGACTAGGACAGGTAAAAAAAAGGAGAAGAAAATTGATGCCAGCAGCAGAGACTGCCTGAGCAAACGTGTGGGACCTAGGCCGCTCTAGTGGGCTTCGTGTCAGTGAACAGGCTCACAGTGACAAGGGAATCTTGGAGCTCACGGGGCCACTTCTCACATCTTGCCAGTGGGAGGCCAGAGCCCGTCAAGCTCAGTGACTTATTCAAGGACACCCACGGGTAAGTGCTAGAGCTGAGTCTCTAACTCAGGACCCTGACAGGCCATTTTTAGTTAGGCGAAGAGCAAGGGAGACATCATGCACTGCGACCATCACCCTCCATGCTCTAACAGTATTTCCCACTGAGTACTCACAGCTAGCGTGGAGAAGGATGCTTACTTCCTCTTTAGAGGTGGGCTCAAGCATTTCTGAAATACTAGATAACTGGCCCAAGACTGCACAGCTAGTACAATTTGAACCCAACCCAAAGCCCCAGGATTCTCTGCTATGTCAACCTAAGGTCAAAAGTTTCCATCGGGAACAGAAAAAGTAAAATTTTTACCCTCTGCATTTACAGTTCCATAGTTGAATTCTGCACCATGGGAAGAATTCATTCTTAGATTTACTCCAGTCTTTTAAAGTCTTTGGAGAGACAGATGATAATGTGAAGTCAGCTGGAAAGTGCTGTGAAAGGCCTGAAAGGCCAGGTGAGTGTTGGGAAAACTCATCACGTTATTACTCTACTGTTTCATGTTAACGTAGATCTTACGCATCATAATAAAATCAGGTACACATTCAAAATTGCCTGCAGTTATGATAGTTCTCTTTGTTAGTTTTCTGAAATGATTTCTCAGTAGCAAACCCTCAGTTCCATAAACTGAATCTAATCCATGTAAGCAGACTTACTTGGACAACCAAGGCAATGCTGGTCCTTCAGTTTCCACCGTTGTTTCATGCTGCATCAGGGATACAGCTTTGCCCATCTTTGCTGTGTGTCCGCCCAGAATCTTCCTACCTAGTGAATCAGCATGTTTAATACACACTGCTGTTTTCTGTAGCTGATGGAACCCCAACATACTCCATCCATTAGCAGAAATTTGCTGAGCTGATATCAAAGCTCTTGCCGAACTCTTGTCTCATGAGGCTGTTTTCCAGTGTTAGCTCAGAGTGTGCAGATCACCTGCATCATAAACCAAATTTGTCACTAGAATTTGGTAGCTATGACAGATTCAGCAGAAACAAATTGCTTTTCAGTAGCTTTAACTTTCAGTGAAAGAATTTGGACACCTATTCTAAGAAAGTAGGATAATGTAGTTCAGCCCTGTTAGATACTGAAAAGACTAAACTTGCTAAACAAAACTGAAAGAAAAAAATTAAACTTGGAAGACAGCTACTGGCCAACCAACTGCAAGAGATCTATGTTTGTACTATTCTAAAGAAAGGTGATCCAACAGAATGCAGAAACAATTGAACACTATTATTATCACACACAAGTAAAATTTTGCTGAAAATCATTCACAATTGTTTGAAACAGTACACTGACCGGGAACTGCCAGAAATTCGAGCCAAATTCAGAAAACTATGCTGAACAGGAGGCATTATTGTTGATATCACACGGATCTTGGCTGAAAGCAGAGAATACCAGAAAGATGCTTACCTGTGTTTTACTGATTATGCAAAGACATGATCTCCCGCAGTGGTGTGTTACAATTGCCTGTATGGATAGTAACAAATTATGGATAACATTATGAAGACTTGGAATTCCAGAACACTTGATTTTGCTCATGAGGAAACTGTCCTTAGACCAAGAGGCGGTTGTTCAAATAGAACAAGAGGATGCTCTGTAGTTTCAAGTCAGGAAAGATGTGTGCTGCAATTGTATCTTTTCATTATACTCATTCAATCTGTATATTGAGAAAATAATTTGAGAAACTGGACTACATGAAGAACTCACCTTCAGGTCTGGAGGAAGACTCATTAGCAACCTGCGATGTGCAGATGACACAACCTTGCTCACTTAAAGTGATGAGTACTGAAGCACTTACTGATGAAGATCAAAGACCACACAGTCTTTAGTATGGATTCTATGTCAATATAAATAAAACAAACATTCTCACAACTGGACCAATAAGCAACATCATGATAAACAAACAAAAGTCTGAAGTTGTAACACATTTCATCCACAATCAACATCTAAGAAAGCAACAGTCAAGCAATCAAAGAAATCAAATTATGGACTTCACTGGGCAAAACATCTCTTTAAAGTGAAAAAAAGTAAAGATGTGACTTTAAGGACTAAGGTGCATCTGACCAAAGCCATTGTGTTTTTCATCACTTCATATTAATGTGAACTCTGAACAATTAGTAAGGAGGACCAAAGAAGATGTAATACTTTGTAAGTATGTTGTTGGTGGAAAATATTGAATATATCATGGACTAACAGAAGAATGGACAAATCTGTCTTGGATGAAGAATGCTCCTTAGAAACAAGGATGGGGAGATTTCCTCTGATGTACTTTGCACGTGTGACAAGGAGGAGTCAGAGGAGAAGGACGTTGTGCTCGCCGCAGTAGTGGGTCAGCGAGAAAGAGGAAGACCTCCAATAAGATGGATTGACACAGTGACCGTAACAATGGATTCAAGCGTAACAACAGTTATGAGGATGGTACACAACTGGCCAGTGTTTCACTATGGGGTACACTGGATCACTAGGAGCCAGAACCACCTCAAAGGGCACCTGACGTGTCTCAGTCACCTGGTACTGCTCCAATAGAAAATACCATGAGTGGAAGGTTTCATGAAGAGAAGCTTTTATTGTCACAGACCAGTAAGCCGCAAATCCATTAACAAGTTACAAGTCCATTCAATATGAGAAATCATCACAGTCAGGTAGGATAAGTCCAAATCCAGTGAGAGCATCTCAGCACAGGAACCTCAGGTTCAAAGGACGTGTTCTGCTCTCAGTCCTTCTCTTGTGGTAGTGTGAGTTTCTCAACTTCCTTGCCTCCCTTCTCGCCCTTGTAACCCACAAGCTTGTAGCTTGAGACCTACCTCACTAACACAACTGTTGCCCTTTCTACATCATCTATGCACAGAGGCAGGATTCACGACACATGGGAGAAGGCACCATATTGGGACTCATAGCCAAGTCAAATCAACACACACATTTTTGGGGGAACACAATTCAACCCATGACACACACAGACACACATACACACAAAAAAAAACACTTAAAAAAGTAAGAAAATGTGAATATTCATAATATCTGCAACCCATGAAGTCCTTCCATATGAGGTTAATTTCAGTAGCTATGACATTCTCTGCTTCCGACAGCGCACGCAGCTTCCGCCCACACTGGCCTCGGTGAATACAGAGCAGCTCTCCATCTCCTGAAGTGGCAAGATCCTTGATTCAGCTATGACTCTAAGTGTATGTACCAAATGATGATGGCGACGACAATTATTTTTTGCGCATACTCTGAGCTAGGTACTTTATAAGCCTTTGCGTGTACCCCATTTGAACACTCACTGTGGCTTACAAGGTGGCTGCCATTGTCTTCATTTTACAAATGAGAAAACTGAGGCCCGGAGAGGTTGAGTTACTTTCTCCAGGCCACACACCTACACATCAGAGCAGTATCCAAACCAAGGCCTGGCTGACTCCAGAGCTTGTGAGCCCCAGTGTAGACTGTGTCATCCTGAGCTCCAGTCTACTGCTGTTCCTGTTGTTGGCTGCCAAGTCAGTCCCCATTTTGTGGGCATCCATGCACAATATAACAAAATACTACATAGCCCTGCATCAAGCACATGATCAATCAGTGATAGATCAGGCTGCTGTGACTCACAGGGTTTCCGCTGGCTGATTTTCAGAAGCAGGCACCGGGGCTTTTTCCTACACTGTCCTAGTCCTGAAGCTCCACTGAAACCTGTTCAGCATCCTAGCAACACTCAAGCCTCCACTGACCCATGGGCAGTAGCACACCTGAGGTGCACTGGCTGTGAACTGAACCCACGAACCGGTGAACCGCCAATGCCCTGTGAAGCTCCAACATGGACCGCCCCGTGCTACCGTCTGCAGGCAGTGCCCTGGGCTGCTACTGCTGTAATCTTTTCTGTCATCATCTGAGGCCTCAGCCAGCACAGACACCATGGATTTCAGTTGCTCTGAATTTTCTCACTTTCCTACTTTTTAGCAAGTGGAATACTGACTTAACATCAGAGCTCATTTGGTAAGCACGATTCATCACTATATCCACAACACGTAACACAGCACCTAGAACATTGCTGGTACTCAATAAACACCTGAATAATGAATGACCTTGTTGATTATTCTTGGCTGCTGCCGTAAGTGGCAGCCCCTACATTCATCTCTTCTCTTTTATGTATCCTTCATCCTTATTCTTCTCATGATATCTTTTCAGTGGTACACTTATGCTCACATAATCCAAACTTTAACATGTACCTTTAGAATTTCTATCTCATGGCTTCAAAAAAACAGGCAGGGCCCAGGAATAGCCATACACCTTTGGTCTTTTCATAGGCTCCTTGTCATGGATTGAATTATGTCCCCCCCAAAATAGGTGTAGCCATGTGACCATGATTCCCTGTATTCTACGATGGTACTCCATTTTGTGATTTTACTTCGCTGTGTGTTGAAGGGTTAGGGTGGGACTGTAAATGCCTTCAGAAGATCACCTCCCTACTCCACTGTAAAGGAAGTTTCCCTGGAGTGTGGCTTACTAACACTCCAGCAGAGTATTAGAAACCTCACACCACCAAGAAAGCTGCACTGGGAGAACAGAGAGTCCTTTAGACCTGAGGTTCCTGCACCAAGATGCTCCCTGGACAAAGATTGAAGCAATACCAGACTTTTCTCTAGAGCTGACTAGGGGGACAGCTTTCCCCTGCAGCAGACATCCTGTATTTGGACTTATAACCTACCGGACTGTGTAAGAATAAACTTTCCTTTGCTAAAGCCGTCCACTTTGTGGTATTTCTGTTAGAGCAGCCCTAGCTGACTAAAAACACCCTGCCTCACATCTTCACCTTAACTGAATCTTGTTTTTCTGTGACAGATTGAATTGTGTCCCCCCAAAAATTTGTATCATAAATCCTAACCTCTATACCTGTGGCTATAATACCATCTGGGCATAGGTGTTCTTTGTTATGCTAATCAGGTAGTGCTAGTGTAGGGTGTGTCTTAAACCAATTTCTTTTGAGATGTAAAAACAGATTAAGAAAGTAAGCACAAATAGGGGGTAAGGTAGACAACATGTCACATGAAGATCCCCAGGGAACTCAGAAACAGAAGCAGAAGAAAGAAAAGCATTTTCCCCTAGAGCTGACAGAGACAATCTCCCCCAAGAGCCAGTACTCTGAATTTGGACTTCTAGCCTCTAAACGGTGAGAAAAGAAAACACTTTCTTAAAGCTACCCACTTGTGGTATTTCTGCTATAGCAATACTAGATAACTAAGATACTAATCTGCAGTCCTCTTTCAGGGGAGGGACATGTATTTATATGTGCTCTGAGGATTATGGCATCACTAGGTATAATTCTTAGGAGACTTGGTTGCCCAGTGGTTAAGAACTCAGCTGCTAATCCAAAAAGTCCACAGTTCAAACCTACCAGTTGCTCCTTGCAAACCCTGTGAAGCAGGCTACTTTGTGCAAAAAGGTCAATGTGAGTCAGAATTGACTCCATAGCAGCGAGTTTGATTTTGACATTAAGTAATCCTTGAAGTATCCATTCTCTAACTGGTGGAGTAGTGGTTAAAACTATGGTTGCTAATCAAAAGGTCAACTGAATCCACCAGGCACTTCTTGGAAACCCAATGGGGCAGTTTTACTCTGTCCTATAGAGTTGTTATGAATTGGAATTGACTCAGTGGCGTTAGATTTGGTGTTTGTTTTTTATTTGAAGTCTGTACCGGTTCTCCAACTACTCCATTTAAATCAGGCCCTTACCACTGCTTCTCCCTCCTTTTAGTCTTTCATCAGGAAACCCATCCATCTGCTGGGGAAGACCTTTCCAAAACACACATTCAGTATGTTGCGCTGCTGCTTAAAACCTTTTTATAATTCCTAAACACCTTCCAAAAGCAAAACAAAACCACATTCTTTTGCATAGCATTGTGCTCGCCAAGCTCAATTCCTACAGGTGCACATCCCATCCAAGGGGGTTATTTGCATTTCACTGAAGAGATCCTGTCCTTTTGTGTTTGTACTTGCAGTACACCATGGACTTCCAGAAGAATGAATAAATCTTTCTGGAAAGAAGTCTAGCCAGAATTCTCCTTAGAAGCGAGGATGGCAAGACTACATCTCACACACTTTGGACATGTTATCGGGAGGGACCAGTCTTGAAGAAGGACATCGTACTCCGTGAAGTGGAGGGTCAGTGAAAAGGGGGAAGCCCCTCAGTGAGACGGACTGAGACGTGGCTGCAACAATGGGCTCAAGCAGACCAACAAGTGTGAGAATGGCACAGGACTGGGCCATGTTTCACTCCGTCATACAGAGGGCCTCTGTGAGTTGGAAGTGACGCAGCAGCACCCAACAACGACAACATCCCCATGCCCAGATGCTACTGCATCTGGGCCTTCTTTCCCTGCTCACTGTCAGGGCTGTATTCCTTAGTGCTGCCCAGACACCTGAGTGTCTGCACCTATGTCCCAGCACTTGTACTGCTTTTGTTTTTTCCTGTTTTGACAGTGATGAAATATTCCCTTCATCCCTTTGTATTCAGTGCTCAGCATACAGTTAGCTCTTGTTAACTATTAATTATTTCAATATTTAAAGAGTGAAAAGAGTACCTTTCGGTACCTGACAATCTGCAATTCCATGAAAAGTAACCACAAAGTGAACTCATCTTCTCTCTCTACCAGACAATGACAACGGTTTCCTGCTAGTCTCGTTGTCTCTGTTCTTGCTGTGTAACTGGGATTTGAATAGAGTCAATGACACATGTCAGAGTTGTCAGAGGGATCATTCTAACACAGATACCTTCAGGTCTACTGCTCATATCTCACATAGGGCATCGGTTTAAGTACAAGGTCTTAACAAGGCAGAAATGCCTCCATGGGGCAATGCTGGTTGTGACTCATCTCCCCATTCCCTTCCCCACCTGATCTCTTTAAGACTGGACTAGATGGTCTGCACAAGTGATCTCACAATACTGTATACACAACAACATCACTTTTTTTGCCACTGTGTTTTATGTAAACTATTTACAGCTATATTTCCTTCACCAGACAGTGAGTTCCTTGAGACCGGGGCTGGTGTCTTACTTATTTCTGAATACTTGACAGCCAGTACAGTTTCTAAACCACAGTAAGCGCTCATTAATAGGTACTGAATTAATATTACCTAACAACGTGGGGTTGCAATGAGTCAGAAATGACTTGACAGTAGCTGGTAGCAGTGAGCAGAGTACTGAGTTGACAGGAAAAATGCTGTGAAGTGCTAAAGAAAGGGCAAACTTCTGGACCAAAACTGGGCCTTCTAGCAGGTTGTAGAGTCAGTGTATCACAGAATGGTAAAGAACTTACATTTTCTCATGACAGGTTTTCAACTGAGACCAGTATTCCACCAACAGTATTCGGTACCCATCAGAATGCGATTCTATTATAAAAGATAAGTAGAACATAAAGTCCAAATAATCTTAATAAACCACTGTTAATTTTGTTAAGTGAGAAATTTTTAATACACATTTTTAAAGCTAATGATAAATAGTATTAACATTACTGTATTTATCAGCGTTGTACTCAGTAGTTAATTACATATTAATGTTCTGTCTCTTTGGTAGCTACCACGTGCCACCACCCATTACCAACGCAAAGTTTCAGTCAATTGATCAACACGTATTTATCAAAAACTTATTGTGGGGATAGCACCACACTGCTTGCACTGGGGAATAATGAAATAACAGATTTTGGCACTCAGACAGCTCACAATTTATTTGGGTAGAGCAAAAAGATGCCCAAGAGCAATAAAAAATAATAATCTGTAAATATAAACCTTAGAAGCTAACTACTTCTGATTTGATCAAAGGCTTAATCACCAAAGGTTTAACAATGGAAGAATTGGGACTCAAACAGTTCTTGAGAGAGAAAATAATCTGGATAGATGAGAACTGAAAGAAAGCTTTTCCAGGATTTGAGAGAGAGTCAATGTTTCATTTGTTTGTATCCTCATTAATTTGTCAAATACGTACTGAACTTGAGGGTCCAACCCAAATCTGCCTCCTCTAAGGCCAGTTCAGCCCCAGGACAGGTTAAGTGACACCAGTGAACACAAATATAGCAAATAATGGTTTCGATCTTCCATTAATTTAGCTGGTAGGTGTTATTACTCCCATTTTACAAAGGAGAAAGTAGGTACCAAGAAACTGTGACCTGTCCAGATTTAAGCATCTGTAAGAGACAGAGCTAGGACTTGAACTTTAAATCTTCTAACCCTAGCACCCAAGCTCTTTCCAATACCATGCAAGAGTCAGATGTCACATTTTGCCAAAAATTACCGTTACGTGTTGTTGTGGAGTCATTTCCCACTTACAGCTATCTTATAGGACCGAGCAGAACTGCCCCATAGGGTTTCCATGGTTGTAATCTTTATGGAAGCGGACTACCACAGCTTTCTCCCATGAAGCAGCTGGTAAATTCAAACTGCTGACCTTTTGGTTAGCAGCTAAAAGGACATAATCACTGCTCTATCAGGACTCGTAAAAAAAAAAAATGCCATCAAGTTGAACGCACAGTGACCCTATAGAGCAGAATAGAACTGCCTCATTGAGTTTACTAGGATTCCCTGGGGGATTCAAACTGACACTCTTTTGGTTAGCAGCCCTAGCTTTTAATCACTGTGCCCCCAGGGCTTCCTAAATCCTTCCAAATTATTTCCAGGATGGGTTTGGTTTTTGTTGTTTTAGTTTTATCACAGTAAGTATAACAAAACAATTGCTATTTCAGCCTTTTTTATCTGTATAATTCAGTGACACTAATTACAATCATCTTATTGTGCAACCATCACTAAATCCACATCCATATTTTTCTCTCACCTTAATGGAAGCTCAACACAACTAGGCAATGACCCTTCTTCTCCTCTGCCTCCTGCCCCTACTCACTACTAATGAACTTTGACCTCTGTACACGCAGCATCGCTTTTATAGACTAGCTGTGTTTGGGTAGGTTTGGTTACATATTATTTTGTCCTTGAGTCAGGAAACTTACAATCTGTCTTCTGATCTGAAAAGAAGAGAATCTTCTCTAACTGGCATATATGACACTGTGATTTCAGTCATAATTCAGCCACTGCAATCAAGTCAGTCCATGAATCAGAGACATAAGGAAACAAGAAGTGTATTTGACTTATTTAACCAGACACCTCAAGCACAAAGGTTAAACTGCTTGAGAATAAAACAAAACCAGAGTCTTAGCCAAGTTTAATATTACCTTATTCCTTCAGTGTTTTGACACTTACCATGCTTATTCCTGTTAGTAAATAACACTGTACCCTTGCTAAAACTGAATTTGGGCTAATAGAGGTTCTAAAAAATGTATTTTGACCACTCAAAAACTTTCATATTACTCTCTTCTGGCTTCCTTCATATCTCTATATTCTAACACAATACATTGTTATTGTCTTTTAATTGTCAGTAAGTTGCTGAGTGTATTATTGCTGCTATTACACGTTTATTAAATGTCCATAGAACTCTCCACTTTCCTATGACACTGTAAGCATATTCTTACTCACTTGAATCACTGTGAAGTGACTATGGCATTTGGAGCTTCTAATTTCACTTCTTTTTTTCTTTGAGGGGAAGGCAAGGTCAGATGTTCAGCCAATTTTCACCTTTAATCGAACCCTTGTATGGTCATTCTTTTTCCCCTGGGTGAATCCCAGAGAAACTGGGGGCTACTGCCTATGTCCTCAAAGTACTAGCTCTAATGAGAAGAGTTCTTAAAGTCTCACAACAGGAGAGCCCTCCTAAGTGCCGCCCAGGATTATTAGACCTGGCTTTGCCTTCATTAACAGTTGGGGTACAGCTCACCCTGCACCTTGACCTGATTTTCATACCTGGCTACTTGCTATATGCCAAAGCAAGCCAAATATCCTCTCTGAAGGGCAATTTAACTTAAAATTAACCAAAAAAAAGAAGAGGAAATACAGAGAGCAAGAAAGGAAGGAAGGGAGGGGGGAAAAGAAGGAGGGAAGGTTGGAAGAGACAGGCAGGGAGGTAGGGAGGCATGGAGGCAGGAAGGCGAAACTCCCCTTAACCAAGATCACAAGTCTTACGTAAGTTTAGTTGCAGGAATGGATTCTTGCTTCTGGGGTACTAGACAGAGGGACCAAAGTACAATAGGTTATATCTTGGGCCAAGTATACACAGATGTAGACAGTATTTCAAGGAAAATGCTTCACTCAGCACAGCTGAAAGAGCATGGAGGAGAATCAGGTGACCTGGTTCTCTGGCTGTTTCTACAGCTTTCAATCTGCACAACTTTGGGGCAAATAGCTCAATTCTCCAGAATCAGTTTCCTTACCTGTAAAAGGCAAGTGAATATAATAAGCCCTCCCTACCTCACTGAGCTGTTGTGAGGATCAGCTGACATATGATAAAATATATTGCAAACACCATATGCTGATTTGTTATTAGTATTAATTTCACATTCCTACCTGCCACTTTGGATTGCCTAAGTAGATCTTCTGTTTAGGCTCCCTAAATACCTTCACTTTTGAATGACAGAAAAGACTCTGCAATCAAGTATTTATTGTACAGACTGCTAGCTGCTATGAGATCAAGAATAAATAAAGAAAGGAAAAGTGACATTCCCAACTTCAAGTACCTCATGATTTAGTTAGGGAAAAGGTATGAGTAGAGAAGAAATAAACACGGAGAAAAATCATAACAATGTGGAATTAAGGCCAATTAGGTGAGAGCCCTGCTAAATAAGCCCATATATAATAATAAAGAGGGTGAATGGTGCTGACACTGAAGCAACAAGAAAGCAAGGTTTTGTGGAAAACAGTACAATGCAAGCTAGATCAAGGGACCTCCCAATCTCATCCCCTAACTGAGCTGCAGAAGACAATGAGAAATTTATCAAAGAGAAACAAAACGAATCTGTAATTTGGGCCTTTAACACACGATCCTAAATTTCTAGAAAATAGTTGACAAGGCTGGCAAATGTCTAAGACACTTTCAGTGATGGTGACTGCAAGGCTGGATAGAAAACCCTACATGCTTTGATTGCCAAATGTGATGGTTCAGATTGTATCAGCTTGGCTAGGCCACAATTCTCAATGTTTATATGTGATCAACTCCATGATGGGATTACTGTGAGTAGCCAGTCAGTTGAAAAGAAGTTTCCTTGGGCAAGTGGCCTGAGTCTGAATGTAAGCAGACATTCTGGCTTTTGCTTTCACTGAATCCTGTAGCTGCCTCCTATCTTTCTGGCTTCTGATTCATTGGACTTGAGCCAACAGCTTATCTGCCTACCTTGGGATTTGTTGATCTTCACAACCTGTGAACAAGCACTTTGCTGTCCAACCTACTGATCTTGGATTCACCAGCTCCCGCAACTATGTGAAACAGGAGAAGCTTCTATCATGACTTGGGATGTTCCAGCCTCTATAAGTTTGTGAGCCATTTCTTTGATATAAATCTCTCTCTGCATATATTTACATGCTTTACTGGTTTTGTTTCTCTAGAGCACCCAATCTATGACACCAAGTTTGGTCAAGAGAAGTCCCTGGAAATCCAGATGTGTCACCAAATAAAATACTCATACATACGATTCCATTACACAAACTAGAATAAATATTTTACTAGAGGATACATTTCATGTTTTCAGGTTTCTTTGTCTTAGGATGGGTTCTGTAAAGAAGTAAAAGCAGTGAAGTGAATACACAGATAGATAGATTGAGAAAGAGAGAGAGAGAGAGTTCAGTCAAGGAAATGATTCCTGTGGCTGTGGAGGCTGGCACGTCCCAAGTCAGTGGATCAGGATGAAGGCTTCTTCTGAAACATATATCTGCATGAGCTGACAAACTCAAGACTGACAGGTAAGATGGTAGGCCTTTGGCCTTCCAGGATGTGGGAGGTTGACAAATACCAAGATTAGCGGGTAAAATGGCAAGCCCCTGATTTACATGCTGCAAAGGCTGATGAATCCCAAGATGAGCAGATAAGCTGTTAGCTAAGCTCCCAAGAACTGGAGGCCAGAAACAGGATCCAGGGTGAGTGAAAACCCACAAGCCTTTCTAGAAAGTCCATATATATCAGATGCAGGCCACATCTCCTAGAAAACTCTCTTTCAACTAATTCGCTGCTCATAGCAAATCTTACCATGGAGATAATCACATTATGTCAAATTTCATTAATGGATATGATTGCATTATTACATAGTTGCAAAACTACACCATAACTGTCAAATCACTGAAAATCATGACCCAGCCAAGTTGACACACCATTGCAGTCTACCTCTTGTCAACTTGGCCCCTACACAAATACCCCTAAACCATTCACAATCTCTGTATAACAGCACTTATAAAGTGATACCTGTTCCCAACACGACTAACTAACACGTGTACAAATGACTGTTTACATCTTGTTTTAAAAGTGAAGAAAACAAAAAAATGTGATATACACCTATAAGAAAGAAATAATCATAACAATTCCAATCCTCGCTTGAAAAATTGGTCACATGGTTGTAGCTGGCATTTAGAATTACATTATAATATCACCCATTCCTATGAGTCAGAATCAACTCAACAGCAATGGGTTTGGTCTTTGTATTTTATCACCCATTGCATTTTCCTTTGCCTGCAGCAAGCACATCAGCTGGTTGTGGTTCTTTGCCTGGTGGCAGTGATCATAAACCTTTGTTCCTGAAAGGGCTAGGCCATTAGTAGACCTGTCAGAATTATGTTGTTGTAGTTTTCTATTGACTTTAATCATAGGGAATAGTAATACTAAAGGATGTCCTAAGTGATCTCCTGTACCCCAGATGTACTCTTCTTTACCTCCATACGTAACGCCAATTATGGTTCCCTTTGGTAATCAGCATCAAGCACACCAACCAATACAGTAACTTTCCACCAGGCAACAGCAAGGACAAAGAACTTTTGTGGTTTGTGGCAGATTCAGCCACCATGTAAGACAGATGGGTAAAATATGGTTTTAGCAACCACAACAATTTTCTAAACATTGCCCTGAGTTCCAAAGGACAGCTGTGGATATTTCTGCCTCTGTTGCCACAATGAAACTGAACATTTTCTAGTGCTACATGAAAATCATTCAGTCCTCTTCAGCCCCCACTCACCTGTGCCTACTTTCAAGTTAACAACAACAATAAACTTCTTTTATCTAAGTATCCAGATAATTATCTCAATTCTTTCTTTCTTTCTAGAAATTCACTAACAAGCAATACTTTTTAGGTTTATTTCTGAAGTGACTGCCCCAATTAAAGTGGGCTTAGGGGAGAGTGAAGGAGTAGAAAGACAAGGTATTACTTGGGAAGTCTATAGCAAAACACTGGTGAGCAGGGACAGTTGTGGCAGGTAGGACAAGGCAGGCGGTCTCACGAAGTGTACTCATCTACAGGCTGATGACTTTTTCACAGTATGAGACCCTTCTGTAGTGTAAGATGATCAGTGGTCCTAGTGGGATTGTCCCACTGTAGTGCTGAGAGTCACATGTCTCTGCAAATCCTTCTCTGTGATGCAGAAAGTCCTAATTGTGATATGTGTGGAAGATTCAGCAAAAATAGAAACTCACACCCTGACCCAAAACTTAGCAGCTGAAAGCAACACTTTTTAGTGTTAGCTGGATACAACAGAAATTATCTACCTATAGTAGTAGCCGTTGCTGCTTCGTCCTCTAAACACTGACACTGGCAATCATTATTTGTAGGCCACAATAATGGATCATTTATTTCTTTGTTGCTTCCGGTGATAAGACTTAAGTGTGCAGTTTAATGCTTTGTAATCATGTGTGTTAACAGTATTTTTTTATTTTGGCTGTGAATTACTATTGTGCTTTGTATCAAGATAATGTTAGTTTTATTTTTTAACATTGTGACTCTTGACAGCATGTTTTCTAAATGTTCATGAAATGAAAAATGATCATAATACCTGTGTCAACATTACACACTGAAAAAAGAAGGCTTAGTAATTTTGTTGTTTTAATAACTGATGGGAGGACACACGCAACTGGATTAGAGAAAAAAAAAATCACTAAAATAGAACACTGTAAAATAAGAAGAAAGTAACTTAGAATTGGGGATGGTGGAGAAGTGGACTTGAAAGCACAGGTACTAGATTTCATGTTCGGATGATGAAAACAAGTACTTCCAGTTCAATCAAACTTTTTCTTTTCTTTTTGGTGTTCCATAAAGACACCAGTGTTCACTGAAAATAACTAGCTGCTGAATTAGCTTAGGCTTAGCACACAAGCAAATGTACATGACCATAATGTTCCTTGATTTCTCTAAGAAACTAGCAAATTGCATTTTCTGATTCAGAGGTTATAACTAAAATGTCCTATAAGCACATAAAAGTGGATATTTTGATAATAGATGTGCTGGCCCCTTCTAGTAGAGCTGACTGTGTCAGATGTTACTACTTTCTAGAGTGTATAAGTGGTGAGCCCAATCAACACAACAACGACAAAAAGATTCCCCTTAGCTCTTAAATTGGAGTTTCAAGTCATCTCTGTGAAAACTATGACATGAAACCACAGAAAACATAAAATAAAAGATTTTTTTATATTTTGTACAAATACAACCTAGACTTTGCTCATCTGTTTGCATATTTGCCAGACAGTAAGAACATAAATTCTAGCAAAGCCCATTCAGTCTAACATCTTACCAAAGAAAAATGAAAAGCTCTTTTCTGCTAACGGTCATGCATACTTTGCACTCAACACTGCCAGACAGTGGTGTGATTTGTTACCTGTGCTATTGAGGGCTTCATAGTGAAAGGCTTTAATCACTTCACTTTCCTCAAAACATACACAGTTACTAACATATTTTAGTTTACAAAAATGAAAGAAGGTAGCCTTCTTAGATTGTGTCTGAAAGAGGGATATCATTGTTGCATGATGTAGAAAAATACACATTCATGCCAAGTCAATATTTTAAACATGTTTTTTAATTGTTTCCATTAGGCAGATGAGGTAGATATGACAGTTTTAAAAATACATCCAGAAAATCTTTGATACTCTACCTTTCAAGAAGTGGAGGTTAGTTGCCTTTCCTTTGAGGATGGACTGGACTCACTTCCAATGAATAGAATATGGCAGAAATAATAGTATATTAGTTATGAGAATTAGGTTCTTCTACCTAAGCCTTTGGCCTTGACCTGGGGTGCTCTGTCTGGCTGTTTCTTGAAGCACTCACTGTGGAGGAAGCCCACTGCCCTGTCACATGGACTCTTGAGGTACTAGAGAGAACCCCACATGAAGAGAACATGAGAGCTTTCAGCAACCTCAAGACAGAAATTGGAAACAGATCCTCCCCACTTGAACTTTGAGATGCCGCAGCCCAGTTCAGCAGCTTGATCGCTATCTTATAAAAGACTCTGAATCAGATCACCAGCTAAATTAGTCCCGGATAAACTGTCACCAAGAAACTGTGAGATAGTAAGTCTTCATTATTTTAGCTGGCTAAGTTTAGGGTAATTTGTTACGTGTCAATGGATAACTAGTACAAAGGACTTTTTTCTCAAACAGAAGAATCACTAGTTTTCTGTCATTTTGCCTGCACAGGTGCCAGCATCTGTGGTCCATCCTTGCCTGCCTCCCTCTTTCACAACAGAAGAGACGCCCCCCTTGTCTAAAATAGTCTTCCCCCCAGTGGTCTGGACCCATCTCCTTCTGTCCCTTGAGGGATCTCACCCTAGTAGCCCGTTCTTGCTCCTTTGCTAAATCTTGAGCATCTCCCTCTCTGCTTCCATCGTCACAACATTACAAGGTGTTCAGAATTTCCCGTAGTGAGTCCGCTCTTAACTGTCATTTCTGTCTAGTTACCTCTCTATCTCTTGCTCTTCAGAGTTCACCTCCTTAAGTATATTTATTTCCTCAACTTCTATTTATCTCACCATATCTGTTTGAAAAGTTTCTGTTTATATCTTTTCCCTGAGCTCCATAAACTTAAGTACAATAGTTTATTCTCCATCTTCCTCTGTATGTCTACATCTACCTCAAAATCAAAATATTCGAAACTGAAATCATCTCATTCAGAAACCTGCTATATAACTCTTCTGTCTTTCTTAGGAATAGCCCACCAGTAACAGTGTCTGAAGCCTTATTTTCATCTTCTTTTTCTGAGGCCCTCTACCAATCCAAACTATCATCAACAGTTGCCTCAACTACTTGCTTACTATCTCATGGCATTATCACATCCAAGACTAAGATATAGTCTTTTCTTAATCAGTAAGTGTTTCAAGTCTTCTTCACTTTCAGAAAGCGAGGCTGTGTCATCTCCATATTGCAGGTTGTTAATGAGTTTTCTACCACGAATGACGGTGCATTCTCCTTCATGCAGTCCAGCTTCTAGGATTATCTGTTCAGCATAAAGGTTAAATAAGCATGGTAAAAGGATACAACCCTGATGCACACCTTTCTTGATTTTAAACCATGCAGTATCTCCTTACTCTGTTCTAATGAGTGCCTTTTGGTCTATGTACAGTTTCCCCATGAGAACAATTAAATGTTCTCTAATTCCCATCCTTGACAATGTTATCCATAATTTGTTATGATCCACATAGTTGAATGTCTTAGCATAGTTAACAAAACACAGGTAAACATCTTTCTGGTGAAGAAACATCCTTTGGTTAGTTCTCTATAATTCAACGTCAACCCTTGGTGAAGACTCTGGGAACTCTACCTGTGTGGCATCTGTATGTTGATTTAACTTAGGAATCTTATCCAAACTAAAAAAAGGAAAGGAAAAAGTAGCTGACAAGAATCCAGCTTATAAAACCAGAATGTCACTGTATTAATATTAAATAAAATCATTATTAAAGGTACTGGATGCTTCCTTCATTGTAGAAAAATCTCATGGAAATCTCAAGAGGTTGCCAGTGACTGTTGGAATGAGAGCAGATGAAATGAAAGGATCAACTATTCAAAGGACATCACGATGCAATGACACCTCCATTGCTACAGCAGAGATTTACCTGTCAGAATAACTGAATACTTGTTTCTAAAAGCCCCTTCTCCAGAAAGTACTTTGACACATTGCCAATATAACCCTATGATTCTCCTATTTCTATGTTACTAAGGCTAATGCCCTTTGTGTACAATCTGAGGAACATATTCTTCAGATATGTTAACTTTTTCAGTTGGTTGCAGTCAATAGTCACGTTGTCCTATGAACAATTTTCTTTAAGATAAGATGGTACAAAACCAAAGGCCAAAGTCATTACCTTTAAGTTGACTCTGACTCAAAGTTACTGTACAAGACAAAGCAGCACTGCCCCACAGAGTTTACAAGGAGCATCTGGTCAATTTGAATTGCCAGCCTTTTAGTTAGCAGACATAGTTCTTAGCCATGATAACACCAAGATTTCTTAAGATGGTACAGTGGTCGTTATATGGTCCCTTCTAGGAAAATAGTCGAATGGCACTTTTGGTCTTTTGGAGCTTGGTGAGGGCATGTACTATTTCTGATCAGTAAATTACAAATAGAAATGACAGATATCCTTTTCAGACTGGGACACATAAATATCAAGTGTTACACACCTGGTTTCTCTTTCTCTGCTAAGATACTCAACAATAGATAATATTTCAGGCAGCAACCACTCTAGGTCTCAAAGAGAAGAAAATATGGAACACTCCTCTCAAGGTAACTTGTGAAGGTCACACACACCACAAGCAAGAAATAAGTTTTAATATTAAAGCCAAAGAGATTTTAGAGTTGTTTTTTCAGTAAATGGTACAACCTACTTTATCCTAACTGGTAAAATGGCATTATACAATAAAACTTGAAAAAGCCAGAAACTTCTATATAAATACTCTTGTATTTAAGAAATGAATTACTGCTCCAAGCCCTCACAGGAAGTTCACCATTGTGACTACAGAGGACTTAGGAGTCATGCATCACTGTGGGAGCCTTATAAACCACCAGAAAACAGGTAGGACAGGAATGGGGCATCAGTGGATCACAGCACTGGTCAGCAGTGGGAGTTATCAGAAACATTCATTGACAAGTGTCTGTGTGTACTTTTATTACATTACTTTCTTCAATTTGCCAATTTGTTGTTTGAAATAAAGCAAACAAATGAATAGGCCTTTATCTGGTTCTGTTCTATTAAAGGGCATAGTAGACACTCACTGCTGGCAGTGAGAAAAGTATCCTCCCTGTCCCTTCCTAGACTCTAGCCCAAGACATTCCTGCTGATATAAAGAGTCAGTCTTCCATGAAGGAGAAGTCTGTGTGCATGGAGATAAGAAAGATCACTGGAATCTCCTTATCACTCCCTTCCAGGGTGGCTCTCTCAGCTTCCATGCCTTGTTTTCATCTGTCTCTGTTGATGGAAGAAATGAGAATGGGGAAGATAACTAGAATGGGATCTTCCAGGTCAGAGACTCCCAATTTGCTGCACATGAGTCAGGACAGCCCTCTGACTCACTGTGCAAGAAAACTTGAGCTCCACAGAGATACAGATGTACGCTATGCAGGCATTTTGAATAAATCACTTTAAAGCTGTGAGCACTTCTGAAATGTATTTATCATTTTCAGGAACTGACAATCCATAAATCAGAAATATAATCAAGGTGCACATTGTCTGTGATGTATGATTTTCAATGTGATTGTCTTTAATATTATAATTATGTTGAAGAAACTAGTTTCTTTCTCCTTGTGGCTTCTGCTTTTCTTTTCTTTTCTAACTTCCTTTGAGGTAAGAACCACTGGGCTTAAGGTCTTGGGAAGATTGCCACCAAGTACAAAACTCATCACCTCAGTGGTTCGGAATGACATCCAGTCACATTGGCAGCCAGCACAAGACTCATCCCTTTGTCCTATCACCACTCTACAGCCTATAAACAATCAGTTCAGGACTGTTATAACAATTGTCAGGGTGGGATCAGAGTCAAGATCACAGACTAAACACATGTGTCTCTAAATCTCTCTGGAAACCAAGACCTGAACTGACAATTGAATGGAAGCTTCTGGACACCCTAGTGAGCCCTAGGACACAGTATAGGGCTGTCAATTTAGAATACATACCACTGAATGGGAATCTTCTCTTTTGCTGACCCTTGCCCTTGGTGAGAGTTGGCTGTCACAGATTGAAGGTAACACACCATTTTAACTTTTTTTTCTCTGTCTTAGGCTGTGAGCAGAGCTGGGGCTTCACTGGTACCTAAGCTCAGACACACTGCTGGTGGGATCAGCAGGTGGAATCAGCACAGTTTGAAGGCCCTGCTTTGGACTGTATGCACCTCAGCACCTGTGGCCTCTCTCTGTGAGCCTCTGCCATTGAGTAGCCAGTTTTGAGGCGAGTGGGGGAGCTTGCACAAGATGCCATTTTGTTTGGATGGGAGGCAGATACATCCATACAGAGGCCTCAGCTGGACCTAATTTCCAGGGTAGGAGGCAGTGCCTGCCTGAGGGAGAGCACTTTTCTGGTAGAGAAACAGCATTTTGCACACTGTGGCCTACAGATGGGGCCTGGCAGCAGATGTCAGCAAGGCAGTAACTTTCTCATATTTTGAACTAGTTATAGCACCTGGGGCTGGATATAGAGGTGCTTACTTGGTCACCTGGGAAGAGGAACTTGTACACCTGAAAACCTAACTGACTTTGGAAGCTGTCAGATACCTTTTACCTTTCCATATAAGACTGCCTAGAGAAATAACTGCAATGCATTCTGACAGCATCTCTTCCAGGTTTGACTGACTTACATTATAAGCTCAGCTGATGGCTCCCCAGTGACCCTATAGGTAGGACCATATCTTTGCCAATGATGAGGTGGAGCCTGCTGCCTCAGAGATGCCACTGAGCTCAGTTACTGGAGTACACAAAGGTGTCTACTGATCACCTTCTTTGTCAGACTGAGCTTTAGATCCCTTAAAGGTGACACTGGAGGAAAAAACAACCAGAAGATGCCCAAAAAGCAACAAAATTTAGATAAAAAAAGTAAAGAAGAACCCACCTATGGCTTCAGAAGGTCCCCAAAAGAAAGAACCAAAGAATATCCCAGATGAAGAAGCCTTTCTGATACTATAGGAGGACGAGTACAAAATGATTATATAGAGAGCCCTCCTAGACCTTAAACAAAATGCAGCAGAGCAAAATGAAAAATTCAGCAAGGTGTTCAATCTGATGGAACACCAGTACTCTGAAATCCAATAGATCAAGAACAAAATCAAAGAGATAGAAATTTCAGTTCAAAGCCAAGAAAACAGAATTGAACAAGTAGAAAATAGACTCTCTGACTTGGAAGACAGAGCTACTGACTCTAGCATCTATGAGGAGGAATCAGAAAAAACAAACAAGAAAAATGAAGAAATATTAAGAAACATGTGGGACTCTCTTAAGAGGAACAATCTGTAATTAACTGGAGTTCCTGAACAAGTGGGACTCCTGAGAACACAGGGAGTGTTTTTGCTGAGCTGCTGACAGAAAACACCCCTGAAATTATGAAAAAAGAGAACATAGACATCCAAGATGCACATCAAACATCACTCAATATAGATTTCAAAAGAAAGACTTCAAGACATATTATAACCAAGCTTAAGAAAATTGAAACATAGGCAGAAACTCTTAAAGGCAGTGAGACTCAAAGCAAAGCTAACATTCAGAGGGAAGCCCTGTAGGCTTTGATCTGACTTCTCAGCAGAAACCATGCTGGCATGGAGGCAATGGATGACACAATGAAAGCATTGAAGGAGAAAAAACTTCCAACCAAGAATTACTACCTGGCAAAACTATCTTCCAATACGAAAATAAAATTAAGACATTCACAGATAAACAGAAACTCAGAGACTTTGTGAAAACCAAACCAAAGCTCCAAGAAATACTGAAAGAAGCTCTTGTCTTGGAAGAACAAAACCATTAACTCTATATTTTAGGAGGAAATACAGGACACATCATCCAGAAACCTACTCAGTTAGGGAGGGCTCCAAACACAATCAAAGCTACAATATTGAAAGAAGTGATCCAATAATCGTATCATGAAAACTATGATGTCATCATATTAAAAAGAGGAATGTACTACAGTCATAATAGTCCTTCCAGATGGAGGAAAATTTAATAAGACTTGTAGTAGTTAAAACTGGGTTTCAATATAGATTATTTAAAGGGGATCACATGGGTAGCCACAAAGTGCAATAAAGATACAACATATCACATCAAGAAATGTAACACAGGAGTCTCAAGAAACATGATGATAACACTGAAAAAAGTGAAAAATCAACTCATAAAGGAGAAAGTCCAAGAACAGAATAGTAACAACAACAGAGAAAACATCAACACAAAAATAAACATATAACAATGACAGCACTAAACACAGACCTATCAATAATTACATTGAATGTGAATGGACTGAACAATCCAGTAAAGAGACAATGAGTGGCATTTTGGATCAGAAGACACAACCCATCCATATGTTGCTTACAACAAACTCACCTTAGACTTAAGGATATGAACAAACTGAAAATAAAAGGATGGAAGAATATATATCAAGCTAACAATACACAGAGAACAGCAGATGTGGCAATACTAATCACAGAGAAAATAGATTTTAATGTAAAATGTGGACAAAGAGGGACAGTATTTATTGATGAAAGTTTCAATACACAAGTAGGTCTTCACAACAGTAAATATTTATGCACCCAATACTAGAGAATCTAAATACATTGAAGAAACACTGACTACATTCAAAAATGAGATATATTACTCCACAGTAATAGTGGGAGACTTCAATGCTCCACTCTCAGTATTGGACAGATAGTCTAGAAAAAAGCTTAATTAAGACACAAAAGATCTTATTGCCACGATTAACCAAACAAATCTCATTGACATATACAGAAATTTCTGTTCATCAGAGGACAACTACACCTTCTTCTCCAGTGCACATGGAACATTTTCCAGAATAGATCATGTGTAGGAACATAAAGCAAATCTCAACAAAATTCATACTAGTGAATTAATGCAAAGCATTTTCTCAGATCATAAAGCCATAAAACTCAAAATCAATAGCAGAAAAAACATAGAAATTGAAACTCATGGAAACTGAACAACATCTTGCTCAAAAACCCACGGGTTGTAGAAGAAATCAAGGATGAAATAAAGAAATTTATGGGTTTAAATGAGAATGAAAGCACTTCCTACCAGAATCTATGTGATACAGCCAAAGCAGTGCTCAGGGGTCAGCATGTCTCTATAAATGCACACATCTGGAAAGAAGAAAGAACCCAAACCGAAGAACTAACCCTACAGATTGAACAAGTAGAGAGGGAGCAACAGAAGAACCCCACAGGCACCAGAAGATAAAAGATCATAAAGATTAATGCAGAACTCAATGAATTAGAAAATAGAAGAACAATTGAAAAAACTGAAAAGACCAAAAGCTGTTTTTTTGAAAAGACCAATAAAATTGACAAACCATTGGCTAAACTTACTAAATAAATTAGGAAAGGAAACCAACAACCCAAATAAGAAATGAGATGGGAGATGTCACAACAGATCCAATAGATATCAAAAGTATCATAACAGAATACTATGAAAGGCTGTAATCCAACAAATTTGAAAACCTAGGAAATGGACAAATTCCTGGGTTTGTATCATCTACCAAAATTATCACAAGGTGAAGCAGAACAATTTAATAAACCGATCACAAAGGAAGAGTTTGAAAAAGTCATCAAAAAACTACTAACTGAAAAAAGCCCTGGCCCTGATGGCTTCACCACAGAATTCTACCAAGTTTATAGAGAGGGATTATCTCCAATACTACTAAGAGTATTTCACAGCATAGAAAGGGATGGAATACTCCCAAATTGATTCTACGAAGCCAGCATGAGCCTGATACCAAAGCCAGGGAAAGACCCCTAAAAAAGAAGAACTACAGACCAATATCACTCATGAATCTAAATGCAAAAATCTTCAATGAATTACTTGCCAATAGAATGCAGAAACATGTACCAAAAAAGGAATTCACCACTACCAAGTTGGATTCATACCAGGGATGCAAGGCTGGTTCAACACCAGAAAACCATTAGTGTTATCAACCACATAAGTAACACAAAAGACAAGAATCACCTGATTTTGTCTACTGATGCAGAAAACGTACTTGATAAAGTCCAACACCCATTCTTGCTAAAAGCTCTTAGCAAAGTAGGAATAGATGGTAAATTCCTCAATGCTATAAGGGCCAATTATATGAAGCCAATTGCCTACATCATCCTGAATGGAGAGAGACTGAAAAAAATTCCCCTTAAGAACAGAAACTAGACAACGGTGGTCACTTTCAACTCTTATATTCAACATTGTACTAGAAGTTCTAGCGAGAGTAATTAATAAGACCAAGAAATAAAAGGCATCTGCACTGGCAAAGAAGAAGTAAAAATCTCCCTATTTGCAGATGATATGATTGTATACACAGAGAATCCTAAAGACTCCTTAAATAAATTACTCAAACTGATAGAAGAATTCAGCAAACTGCCCAGATACAAGATAAACCTAAGTAAATCAATAGGAGTCCTCTACACCAACAATGAGATTATTAAAGAATAAATCACCAAATCAATACCATTTTCTATAGCCAACAAAATAAAATACCTAGGAATCAATATAACCAGAGAAATAACAGACCTTTACAAAGAGAACTACAAAATCTTACTATGAGAAACTTACATAAATGGAGAAACCTACCCTACTCATGGCAGGAAGACTTAACATAGTGAAAATGTCTATTTTACCCAAAGCAATCTACTTACATAATGCAATCCCAAAACAAATTACAGTGACATTTTTTAATGAGATGGAGAAACAAATCACCAACTTTGTTTGGGAAAGGAAGAAACCCCAGATAAGTAAAGCACTACTGAAGAAGAACACACAGGGAGGCTTCTCACTACCTGACTTTAGAACATATTACACTGCCACAGTAGTCAAAACAGTGGTACAAAAAGTGGTACAAAAAGAGACACACAGATCAATGGAACATAACTGAGACATGAGAGATGCCACCATCCTCCTATGAACAGCTGATATTCAACAAAGGACCTAAGACATTAACTGGGGTAAAAGCAATCTCTTCAACCAATGTGATGGCAAAATTGGATATCCATCTGTAATAAATTTAAGCAAGATCCACATCTCACACCTTATACAAAAGCCAACTCAAACTGGATAAAAGACCTAAATATCAAATCTAAAATGATAAAGCTCATCCAAGAAAAAGTAGGATCAACAACAGAAGTTTTAATACGTAATGTAGACAGATTTCAAAATCTGACAAAGTAAAGTCAACAGAAGAGAAAGTAGATAAATGGGAACTACTAAAAACCAAACACTTTTGCTCATCCAAAGACTTTATCAGAAGAATTAAAAGACCACCTATAGAACAGCTTTGGCTTATAGAACGGGAAAAAATATTTGGCAACTGTATGTCAAACTGACATCTGATCTCCATATTCTATAAAGTACTTCAAAATATCAGTTAGAAAAAGATAAATAATCCAGTTAACTGATGGGCAAAGGAGACGGACAGACACTTCTAAAGACGAGATCCAGGCAGCCAAAAGACACATGTAGACATGTTCACAATCATTAGCTATTAAAGAAATTCAAATCAAAACCACAGTGAGACACCATTTCACCCCAACAAGGTTGGCCATGATCCAAAAAAGCACAAAACAACAAATGCCAAAGAGGCTGTAGAGAAACTGGAACTTTCCTACACTGTTGGTGGGTACAACCTCTTCGGAAAGCAATCTGGAGCTTCCTTAAAAAACTGGATATAGATATACCATTTGACCCAGTAATTCCACTGCTCAGAATATATCCTACAGAATCAAGGGCCTTCACACCAACTGAGACATGCACACGGATGTTTATTGCAGCACAGTCCACAATAGCTAAAAGATGGAAGCAACCCAGATGCCCAACAACAGAGGAATGGATAAGTAAACTATGGTATATGTACTCAATGGAACACTATGCAATGATAAAGAACAATGATGATTTTATGAAACATCTCACAACCTGGTTTCCATTGGAGGACATTGTGCTGCATGAAAGTAGTCAGTGACAAAAGGACAAATACTGTATGAGACCCCTTCAATAAGAACATAAAAACAGACTCATGCATAGAAGAAAAGACTCTGACGGCTGCAAGTGTTGGGAGGGAGGGCAGGTGAGGGTGGGGTTTAGATTAGATAGTTGATAGAAATTTGGTTGGGTGAAATCTGTGACAACACATATTAGAAAGAAGATCAATTTTAACTGGACTTCAACATAACGTTATTACTCGTCCCATCTTAATCCAATGTTGCAAGGACAGACTAGGTGAGGCAGGGGGCTGGGGATCATGCTCTCAGGGAAAATCGAGGCCAATTAGCACAACTAGCATTTTGGTAAGAGAGTCTTCTGCACCCTGCATTGGTGAGTGGCGTCTGGGGTCTTAAAAGCTGCCAAGCTGCCATCTGAGGTATACCAAGTGGTCCCAACTCAGCAGGAATGGATGGTCACCAAGGACCAAAATGACATGGGGGAAAGAGAATCCAGAAGACAGAGACTCACATGAGTGGGTGACTACATCAACATGTGACCGGAAGAACTGGATGGTGCCCTGCCACCACCAGTGATAGCCATGATGGAGCTCACAAAGTTGAGTCTCACCGGCAACACAAGAATAAAAAAGGGTGCACCCTGAGATCTCCACTAAAAGACCACAATTGATGGTCCAGGGGCCTTGGAGTTCCCCTGGGAGTGTGGTCCCTGACCCTGATGCTGCCCGTGTCCATAAATCATAATGCAGATCAACTCTTCGGACAGGTATGGATTGGACTTGTTGACACAGAGTGACCACACCGTGTGTGCATTGTATGGTTGTATGCATCTATAGGATGTCCTGCTGACCTCTTACTGGAGGCAGTGGAGCAGGTGGAGAGGAGGGGATAGGAGATCGTTAGAAGGATATGACTTGTATAGAATGGAGAGGAAGAGTGTGCTGTCACAGGGCAGGGAGAGCAGTGGGAGCTGCACATAGGTGGGCCTGCAAATTTATATGGGAACGTACATTTTCATTCAATCATAATTTAAAAAAATAAAAAGCAAGGAGGCTGTTGGGAGGATGAGACATGTATGGAGCAGAGAGGAATAGTGTGCTGTCACCGGACAGGGAGAGCAGTGGAAGCTGCATATGGGGGGCATGTAAATTTATATGTGAATGTACATTTTCACTCAGTCATGTTAAATAAAAAAATAAAAAGTAAAAAGCAAAACAAAAGTTATTTTCACATTAGTATGTCATTGAAATGAAAAATTAAGGTCCAGTGAATATTGGGAAGGTTGAAATCAATACAATTCAATCTCTAGTTTTTAATGTAAAAAGATCTGTTTAGTATCAAGGATTTCGATTAAGAAGAAAAATGTTTAGGCATTATTCACTTATTATTTAAAAAAGGAGAAAAATATAATTGTCAGGGATTCATGTAATAAACATTACTGCTTTATGATTATAATAGAAATTTAGGATTGTAGTAGGCCAAGGATTCAGAAAATCTTCAATTACAAAGGCACTTAAAAGTAATCTAGACTAGCTCCTAAGCCCATGAGAAAATCATTCCATGGTATCCCTGAACAAGCTATACGTTGAAGGATTTGGGTCTTTCAAGCAGTAATTAATAGCCATGATGGCTAACTTTACTCGCTGCTTATCGTCAACCAGGGAACGTGATCAAAATCCTCTTGTAAAAATAGTTTCAGGGTCCCCATTTTGCAAACAATTTACCTGTGAGCCTAAAATAACTCTGTCAGTTTCCAAATTTCATGATCATAATTTACATTGCTCCCATTAATAATCATTGGAGGTTTGGGAGATGAGAGTAACATAATGAAGTTTTTTTTTTAAGATGACTTGCCTAGCACAGAAGGAAGAGAGTTTATAAAAAGCCAGAAAAGCCTTAATATTAAAAAGGGAGAAGATACAGAACTAAAGCACTGTATTAAATCTTAAGTGAAACAATTAATTTGAAAACAAAATTTGAACAAAATTTTAACATTAGAACTTAATAATGAGTAAAGAGTGCTGTGACTGAAACACATGTAATTGATTTTTGTAATTACCGTGCTTTGTATTTCCCGTTGACCTCACCCCTTTAGATGATAGATTTCTGTGTAAATAAGATTTTTGTAATTTTTGATCATTTGGTTTTGTATTATTCCTTGATTGTTCTACTTATTTTATTAGCATTCCATTTACTTCAAGGAATTCTATAATCAGGACATCCTGATAAAATGTCACCTTCACTTAACAATTTTAAAGAACATGTACTTCATATTAATCTCATAGCTGCCAAAGTTGCTGCACTGATGATGTTTTTTTAAAATGCAGATTTGAGCTCTTGTTGATGGCGGTGAATGTTAGGAGCACTGACAGTGGTAAGGAGACTCTGAAACTGCTTCATTCAAACACTTGGGCAGTCTTAGATCCCTCCGAGGGACAGATGGCTGTACTAGGTTCCTTTAAAATCCACTATTATCTGTTACCAGATTTCTCTGTCTCTCCACCATCTCTCCTTCCCTCCCTTTCTCTTGCAAATGTTTTATCAAAGAAGGACTAAAACTTGAAGGAGAAAACAAAACAAAAGCAAACCTGCTACCTTTGAGTTATTACAGACTCATAGCAACTCTACAGAACAAGGTAGACTGCCCAACAGTTTCCAACAAGCTCCTGACGGATTCAAACTGCCAATATTTGGGTTAGCACTATGGCACTAGGTTTTCCAAAGGAGGATAAGCAATAGCAGGTAGCTCAGTTCAGGAAAAGCATTCACACACTTCAAGTTCAAAAAATATAGAATATACCCTTTTTACATGGAATCAGTACTGTCACTGTATTTTAGGACAGGAGCTATGATGAGTATGATTTTTTTCACATTATGCATTGTGCACCCCCTACAGATAGTGAACCTTCAGGGTTAACTTTTTAATAACGCATGGCAATGATTTTTCTTGGTGCTAGCATGCAGTATTTGGAAACAAGGTTGGATAACTGCAGATTCTCAAGTTAGAAGTCAAGCGAAGATTCTAGAATGGCTAATAAGTCGTGAATCACTAAATTTATTTTTAAATAATAGTCATGATGTTTCGGGCTGCTGTGATACCACATAAATCCAAAGAGAAGGGTGGAAAATTGTTTCTTGTCTGAGACATAGGTATTAGACACCAGGATTTGACATGGCAACTTATACTTTCGTGACCTACAGTGTCCTGAGAAATAAATTCCTCTCCAACTGTTTTTCCATTGGTAGGTCAAATACACAAGATACCACGTAAAACTTTACTTCAGCCAAGAAATATCTGGCCTTGTCCTCAGGAGTTGCTTGTCCTGTTGTATTCATATTTCAAAAAGAAGTGTTTGCTCTTCCTAAAGAAGTCCAAGAATAAATGGTTCATTTAACCTATTCAACTAACTAGCAAACTTAGCAAGAAGGTAATAATCCCCAAACCGCTTGCACAGATAATGAAGATACTATCCAGAAATTTAACCCTAAAAAGCACTTGCCTCAACCACAGATGTATGGAAGGACACTCACAGAGTTGGGTTCAAGTATTCTGAACTCTCAGGTAAATTATTTAGCTGTTCTAAACCTCAAGAAAACCCTGACAGTGGTTAAGTTCTACATCTGGTACCTGAAAAGTTGGCAGTTGGAACCCACGAGGTGCTCCTTAGAAACTCTGTGGAGCTGTTCTACTGTCCTGTTAGAGTCCCTATGAGTTGGAATTGACTCAACAGTGGTAGGTTCTGGGTTTAATCCTTGAGGTCTTCGGTTGTAAAATGAAGACACTACCAGCCGCAGCTGATGAGCAAAACAAGTACAACAAGTGACCTAAGTCAAGAGCTCATTTCTTGCCCACTACATGAGACAAAGTCAGCCCAGGCCCACTCTGGTGCCGAAATTGTAAAGACACAAAGCTGAACACAGTCCTATTTTATAACTTATAAAAATGATAACTTACAGGAAAAAAGGAAAAAGAAGCTGACTAATGGGGGGAAGCAGAGGGTAGCAACAATAGACGGGAAGAGCCCCAAGGCATTTTCTTCTTCAATATTCCTTCCCAAGGGTCGGATTCATACCAGGCAAGCTCTTCAACGGTTTTAGTTACCCAAACTTTTTTGAAATCTGTTAGGTAACCCAGGATGCAGCCAGTGCAACCCCCTTTTAAGTTCTTTGCAGCTTGGTTCTTCTAGCCTCAAATAATAGTGTCCAATTTGGTGCCCACTGGAAAGTACAGATTTTGTGGAAGTAACAAAGGAACTTCAAATAGCTTTTAACTACAAAGTTTTGTTTCTTAATGCTATCCATCCAGTGTGATGGGTTTAGGGCTCTGCTTCTCATTTCCTTGTAACCCTCAAATTTCTAATACCTTAGAAAATTGGTATTATGTATGTTACACAGTTTTCAACCTTAGTGTCAGTTGTATCGTTTGCATGTCAAGTGCTTTGGCATCAAAACTCAAAAACTTAATTAAATACCTTTGTCTTCACATTTTACTTTATCATTAGCTTCATTAAAATATGTAGGAAACATTCAGTGCTGAAACCATCCTATTTTTCTGACTAGCAGACTCTACCCTGAAATGTCATGGTGCCTGTTTTAGTCAGCTAGGGCTGCTCTAACAGAAATACCACAGAGTGGATGGCTTTAACAAAGAAAGATTTATTCTTACACAGTCCGGTAGGTTGCAAGTCCATATTCAGGGTGTCCGCTCCAGGGAAAGACTTTCCCCTCGACGGCTCTGGAGGAAGGTCCGGTATTGCATCAGTCATTGTCCAGGGAGTGTCCTAACGCAAGAACCTCTGGTCTGAACGATGCGCTCTGCTCCCGGTGCTGCTTGCTTGATGGTAGCGAGGTTCTCAAATTGTCCTTGGTTCTTTTTCCTTTTATTCCTTGCAAGCTAAAAGCATTAAGGGTGGGGCAAGCCATACTCCAGGGAAACTCCAGGAATTCACAGCCCCACCCTAATCCTTTAACATACAGGTTAGCAAAACCACACAATGGAGGACATTTCCAAGATACTGGGAACCATATCCCAACCACATGGCTGCACACACTTTTGGGGGGACACAATTCAAACCATCCCACTGCCTAGGAAAATAGTGAACCAAAAGCAATATCATATTCCTGGAGGAATTGCTGAAATTACTGCCACCATTAAGGACTTGAAGGATGCAGGGGTGGTGATTCCCACCACATCCCCATTCAATTCGCCTATTTGGCCTGTGCGAAAAATGGATGGATCTTGGAGAATGACAGTAGATTATCGCAAACTTAACGAGGTGGTAACCCCCATTGCGGCTACTGTTCCAGATGTAGTTTCACTGCTTGAGTAAATTAATCTCCTGGTACTTGGTATGCAGCTATTGATCTGGCTAATGCTTTCTTCTCCATACCTGTTTCCAAGGACCACCAGAAGCAGTTTGCATTCACCTGGCAAGGCCAACAATACACTTTCACTTGCCTGCCTCAGGGCTACATTAACTCTCCAGCCCTATGTCATAATCTAGTCCGCAGGGACCTTGATTGCTTCTCTCTTCCACAAGATGTGACACTGGTCCATTATATAGATGACATTATGCTGATTGGACCTAGTAAGGAAGAAATATCAGTGACTCTGGACTTACTAGTTCAACATTTGCGTGCTAGAGGGTGGGAAATTAATCCCACAAAAATTCAGGCACCTTCCAACTCAGTGAAATTCCTAGGGGTCCAGTGGTGTGGGGCATATCACGATATCCCTTCTAAAGTGAAGGATAAATTATTGCACCTGGCTGCTCCGACAACTAAAAAAGAGGCACAGCGCCTAGTGGGTCTCTTTGGATTTTGGAGGCAACATATTCCTCATTTGGGTGTGCTACTTCGGCCTATTTATCAAATGACTAGAAAGGCTGCTACTTTTGAGTGGGGCCCAGAACAGGAGAAGGCTCTGCAACAGGTTCAGGCTGCTGTGCAGGCTGCCCTGCCACTTGGGCCATACGATCTAGCTGATCCAATGGTGCTCGAGGTGTCAGTGGCAGATAGAGATGCTGTTTGGAGTCTTTGGCAGGCCCCTATTGGCGAATCACAGCGCAGACCTTTAGGATTTTGGAGCAAAGTTCTGCCATCCTCTGCAGATAACTACTCTCCTTTTGAAAAACAACTTTTGGCTTGTTACTGGGCCTTAGTAGAGACTGAGCGCTTAACCATGGGACACCAGGTCACCATGCGTCCTGAGCTGCCTATCATGAACTGGGTATTGTCTGACCCACAGAGTCATAAAGTTGGACGAGCACAGCAGCACTCCATCATTAAATGAAAGTGGTATATACGAGATCGGGCCCGTGCAGGACCTGAAGGCACAAGTAAATTGCATGAGGAAGTGGCCCAAATGCCCATGGTCTCCACTCCTGTAACTTTACCTCCTGTCTCCCTGTTTGCACCTATGGCCTCATGGGGGATTCCTTATGACCAGCTGACCGAGGCAGAGAAAACTCATGCTTGGTTTACAGATGGTTCTGCGCGGTATGCCGGCACCACTCAAAAGTGGACAGCAGCAGCACTACATCCCCTTTCTGGGACCTCCCTCAAGGACAGTGGTGAAAGCAAATCCTCCCAGTGGGCAGAACTTCGAGCAGTGGATATGGTTGTTCACTTTGCTTGGAAGGAGAGGTGGCCAGATGTGCGGCTGTATACCGATTCATGGGCTGTGGCCAATGGCTTGGCCAGTTGGTCAGGGACTTGGAAGGAACATGACTGGAAGACTGGACACAAGGATTTATGGGGGAGAGGTATGTGGATAGACCTCTCTGAACGGGCCAAAGAAGTGAAGATATTTGTGTCTCATGTGAATGCTCATCAAAGAGTAACCTCAGCAGAGGATGAGTTTAACAATCAAGTGGATAGGATGACCCGCTCTGTGGGAACCAATCATCCTCTTTCTCCGGCTACCTCTGTCATTGCTCAGTGGGCCCATGAACAAAGTGGTCATGGTGGCAGGGACAGTGCTTATACATGGGCTCAGCAACATGGGCTCCCGCTCACCAAGGCTGACTTGGCTACAGCCACTGCTGAGTGCCCAATCTGCCAGCAGCAGAGACCAACACTGAGTCCTCGATATGGCACTGTTCCTCGAGGTGATCAGCCAGCAACCTGGCGGCAAGTTGATTACATTGGACCACTTCCATCATGGAAAGGAAAGCGTTTTGTCCTTACTGGGATAGATACTTACTCTGGATATGGATTTGCCTACCCAACACAACATGCTTCTGCCAAAACTACCATCCGTGGACTTACAGAATGCCTCATCCACCGTCATGGAATCCCACACAGCATTGCCTCTGATCAAGGGACTCATTTCACAGCAAATGAAGTGTGGCAGTGGGCCCATGCTCACGGAATTCACTGGTCTTACCATGTTCCCCATCATCCTGAAGCAGCTGGCTTGATAGAACGATGGAATGGTCTCCTGAAGACACAATTACACTGCCAGCTAGGTGGCAGTACCTTGCAGGGTTGGGGAAATGTTCTCCAGGAGGCTGTGTATGCTCTAAACCAGCATCCAATATATGGTGCTGTTTCTCCTAATGCCAGGAATCAAGAGGTGGAAATGGGAGTGGCACCCCTCACTGTTACCCCTAGTGACCCACTTGCAAGATTTTTGCTTCCTGTCCCCATGACTTTATGTTCTGCAGGACTAAATGTCTTAGTTCCGAAGGGAGGAATGCTGCCACCTGGAGACACATCAACAATTCCACTGAACTGGAAGCTAAAATTGCCACCAGGCCATTTTGGGCTCCTTGTACCTCTGGATCAACAGACAAAGAAGGGAGTTACAATACTGGCCGGTGTGATTGATCCTGACTATGAAGATGAAATTGGATTGACATTACATAACGGAAGTAAAGAAGAGTATGTTCGGAATGCAGGAGATCCCTTAGGATGCCTCCCAGTACTACCATGTCCTGTGATTAAGGTCAATGGAAAACTACAGCAACCCAACTCCAAAATGAGTGACAATAGCCCATACCCTTCAGGAATGAAGGTTTGGGTCACCTCACCAGGCAAGGAACCACAACCAGCTGAGGTACTTGCTGAGGGCAAAGGGAATACAGAATGGGTTGTAGAAGAAGGTAGTTCTAAATATCAGTTACGGCCACGCGACAAGTTGCAGAAACGAGGACTGTAATTGCTATGAGTATTCCTGCTTTGTATGTGTGTATTGGATATTTTGTTTACTTATGAAACGTAAGATGTAAATGGGTTAATGCATTTTCAGTTGTACATGTGTTAGTTATATCATGTTGACATAAGTATGCCTTTGTAACTGTACCCCTTCAGAGACTGTGCATGGTAAGGTGAGATGTGTGCAGATGCCAAGTTGACAAGGGGTGGATTGTGGTGGTCAGGATTATGTCAACTTGGCTACTACCTATTTGGCTGCTGTATTAAGTGGCAGGGCGGGGTTTGTGGTGGCTCCCTGCCCCTCGGCTCTCATCTCGTGACAGTGGACTATGGGTGCTGATCGCTCACGTGGCAAGGAGCTCCTGCTCTCTGGTTCCAGTATCTGGTTCAGGGACTTGAGCTAGCAGCTGTTGGGCTCATCAGTCCTTACAGTCGGCACGTGAGAGTCCTGCTCCCTGACCTGCCAATCCTGCGCTCGCCAGCCTCTGCCCAGTCCTGCTCCCTGACCTGCCGATCCTGGGTTCTCCAGCCTCTGTCACTTCGTCTCGCCACCAGCTTGGGATCCACTGACCTCCAGCCTCTGTCGCATCGTCTCGCCACCAGCTTGGGATCCACTGACCTACACAACCAGTGATCTGCAACTCTGGTCTCTGACTTGCTGACCTTGGGTTCCTCAGCTTCCGTGGACACGTGAGGCTTGTGCCAGAGCTTGGGACATTCAGCTTCTGTGATTACGTGAGCTGTTTCCTATATTTGTGTCTATCTATCTGTCTATATATATATATTATAAATCTTTCCTTGTACCTACACGTGTTACTGGTTTTGCTTCCCTAGAAAACCCAGCCTAAGACAGTGCCATTATACCAGGATTATCCGGCACAGTTAACCTATTGAGGGGCTGAGTGTCTGGAGCACACAACAAAACTAGTAGCATAGGAAATTTCTATTTGCTTCAATATTATTACTTTTGATCAATGTAAGTAAATTCTGACTCACACAACCCTACAGAATGGAGTAGAACTGCTCCACAGGGTTTCCAAGGCCCAAATATAGCAACGATTATGAGGATGATACAGGACTGGATAATATTTCATTCTTTGTATACAGGGTCACCATAAGCCAGGACTGACTTAGCAGTACCTAGCAACAATAACAAACAATCTTTGCAGAAGCAGATTGCCACATCTTTCTCATCTGGTAGAGCTGGTGGATTTGAACTACTGACCTTCTGGTTAGCTGCCAAGTGCTTTAACCCCTGAGCCACCAGTACTCCTTTGATCAGTATATATAAAGGTCAGTTCTGGTAACATTGAAATGTAGGCATGGTAGTCATTAGTTATTTCCCAGGCCCCTTAGTAGTTGGGTATGCCTGTGACTGTTTCTGGCCCATAAATTGTAAACAAAGTGAGACCCCCAAGAACATTCTTTCTCTTCGTGACAGTGACCAGTAATATTTGAGGGGTGGATGCTAACTAGCCTGTTTCACAGTGAGGAGATAAGGAGCAGACTCTGCAGCCAATCCACATAGGCAAGTAATAACACTTTGTAGTCACAAGCCATTTGAGGTTCCTTTGGAAACCTTGGTGGTATAGTGGTTAAGTGCAGCAGTTGCTAACCAAAAGGTTGGCAGTTCAAATCTGCCAGGCACTCCTTGGAAGCTCTATGGGGCAGTTCTAATCTGCTTATAGGGTTTCTACGAGTTGGAATCGACTTGACAGCAATGGGTGTGTTACCTCTGCAGAATCTTATACTTTCTAACTGATACAAAAATTGAAACAGTTTTGGGAAGTTAGAAGAATGCCAATCAATAACTGATAGGTCTCTGGATCAAGCTGGAAACCATGGCAATGTAGTGGTTAAGTGCTTCATCTGCTAACAGAAAGGTCAGCAGTTCAAATCCAACAGGTGGTCCTTGGAAATTCTATATAGGTATACTCTGTCCTATAGGATTGCTATGAGTCAGCATTAACTCAATGGCAGTGGCTTTGGTTTTTCCGTTTGGTTCTGGATCAAGATGAGTGCATGCCTAACACAGACACTGCTCTGTCCAGAGCTTATATTGGTACCACTGCGTATCATCATCTGATATAAAAGTGACCTTGAAAGAGAGACCTTAGCCAGCCCAACTCCATTATACTACAAACAGTAACACACTAGTTAAGACAATCATGTTATAAACATTGAGTCCTGAGAGTTTGATTTCCCCCATCCATTAGAATTTACTTTGTGCTAGTCATAAGTCACATGGCCATTCTTTCCTCTTAGGAACATTGATTAACTGTTGTTTAAACCCTTTCAGTCATTCTGTAAGACTACTGAACTGAATCACCAGCTAGTTGGATGATTATCAAGCCCCAACTTGTTGGAGCCATGGAGACCCCACAAAAAAATATTGTTGAAACAATGAAAGAAGTACCTGCATGGACTGGAAAAAATATTAACCAGTGTCTACCCCCTTCCCCCTACCTTAATTAATCTATATAACCTGAAAACTTAGCCTATACAGGCAGGCAATCTTTGGAGGAGCTCATTCTCCCTTGCCTCTTGTGTGTCGGCACTCAATAAATGCCCTCATTTAATCACCTCATCTCCTGTCTCAGTATTTGCTTTGCAGACAGGAGGCATGGATCCATGATTGTGGTTATGATCTCAAAGTACCCATAGACCCCAGACTTTTAGCTTTGGGGAAGTCATATCCAAATAGCAGTTTTAGGTTGTCTCCTATGGGAAAGCATAGGAGGACCTTGTCTTGGAGAGATCGAAGGAGTGAAATATTTGCTCACCAGAAGAGTGTGCTGTGGCAGTTACTAGTGCTGTTGACCAAGTATTACTTGCATTCTCTTTCAGGTTATAGCAGGATTTCATTCCTTGGCCTCCTGGTGGCTGTGTGGGCCCATATAAATGGTGCCAAACAGGCATACAGTGATTGAAGGAGCTCTGCTGGCCGAGTGGTTAAAGCACCTGGCAGCTCACCAGAAGGTCAGTGGTTTGAATTCACCAGCCATATGACAGGAGAAAGAAGTGTCAATCTGCTTCTGTAAAGATTGTTGTTGTTGTTAGGTTCTGTTGATTCAGTTCTGACTCATAGTGATCGTCAACAATGAGTTGAGAGCAGAAATAAGATTGCCATTTCAGGTATGGGATGAACACAGTAACTACCAGTGTTTGAGATGGTGGCAGTACTATGAGCCTAGGCCCCAGGGTATGAAGATCAGAAACAGAGCTCCCAACTTACCTGTTATAGACATACATATCTTTGCTGATAACAGACAATAGGAACTGTTTTGTTGCTGTTGATAATACAACTTAATCAGCCTTCCTGACTGATACAATTTTAAGGACTTAAAACCTCATATCAGCACCTAGTATATACTGGACATCATGAATGGATAGAAAGCTGAATGCCAAGAATTAAAGTCACTTAATCTTTTCAAGGAATTTGTAATGTTATAAAATTTAGAGCAGTATAAAGCAGTGGTTTCCATGCTTGACTGTGCATCAGAATTACCTGTGGAGATTTTACATCCCACCCCAGACCTACTGAATCAAAATCGTGCAGTTAGATGTGGATGAGTTACAGAGGGAAATGTGTGGATAACAATAAATCCCACTAATGTGGTTATTACAGCTGGATTTAAGACCTGCTGATTGAAATCACTGATCAAACACTTTTAGCTTCAGTATCTTATTCAAAATCTCAAGAAGAAAACCGAATATGATTCTTCTGCGGTGGAATGCAGTATGAGGCCCACTGTCCCAACCAATGAGGACTAGATATAAGATTGAAATATCTGTCTCCTTGAAGTGCTCTTCTCACGATAACATTTGGAGTGGAGAGATTTTTATTAGATGGCAAACGGCTATACATAGTAAAAGCAATACAAGGAGACAATAGAAAATATCCTTCCAGGATGATTACCCCAGCTCTTCTAGCATAAACATTTGGTAGCTTTTAGGACCTCAGTTTCACACTAGGAGAGCAGGGTTTCTAGGGCACTGAACAGGCATCCACTTCTCCAGCCAAGAATATGAGTCAGCCCACAGCAGTGAGGCATTACTAGCCAAGACTGCATGAGGAGCCAGCTATGAAGGTCTTTTCTTTTTCTCTACTCTGAGTTTGCAAGTAGATCAGCATATTTTTCAACCAAAGAAAGATTTCAGAGTTTATCAGGCAAAATCTATAGAGATGAATGGCTCCTACGAGCTGAGACCTAATTCATTGACTAAAATGATGAATGTGGTCAAGAGCTGTGGTTTGCTGTTCCAAGGCTCGCCAAACATGCCCACATCAAGGTAATCTTCATCAAGTCATCTGACTCCTTGACCCAGTGGAGAGTGTATTGCCCTTGCTCTCCAATTCCCCAGATAGTGGGAGACATTCCATTAAAAATCTCTGAATCAAATAGGGAACGTGAGACTAGAATTCAGAGCATCTTGTCCCCAGGGGAGTCTAGGGAAATGGGAAATCATCAGCTTGGCTCAAAGCTAAAATGGTGCACATCGACGAGAGAACTACTTATATCTCTGAGCTCCCACAGTGCCTTGTACATGTTTGCATGACCCAGTCTTATCCAGTGACTATCTGAAGTTGAAAGAGCACTGGACTAGGAGTCAGGGAAACTGGCTTAAGACCTAATGCTCTTAAAACAAACTTGGCAATCCACTTGACATATTTGGGCCTCAATTTTCTTACCTGTAAAATGAAAACTTTTAAAGTTCTACCTAGTTCCAACATCTGGGGTTCCACATCCAGGTATTTAACATGATCAGTACTGAAAAAACCATATCGGTAATTGTATCCTTCAGGTCTGCAAGGCATTAGGTAGACAAAGAGTGGATGTTCTCATACATATGACTAGAGTGTATTGACCTCTTTTGCAGGTATTCATAAAATGCATTCTCATTTTCATGAATGCGTATCTATCTGTTATTTCTCAGCAGAACTAAGTTGCAATGTGAGTCATAATTCTGATGATTCTGGAGGAAGTATCTGTCTGCACTGGTGGAAGAGAGTAAGGGGATGAGCATCAAGCAAAAGCCTAAAGGTCTGTACAGACTGGTAGAAGAGGTTAGGCAGTCATTTATTTCTTTACACTGTGGCTTCCAGAAACTGCTCCTCCTTGGACTATAACTGCTTGGATCCATCTCAATCGTCTATTTTTCAAGAGTCTTGAGTGAGAGACCAGTTATCTAGACTGTGGGAAGAATTCTGGACTGGCCTTTACAGTAATGGTATAACTCTTCCAGGTGATTCTGTCAAAGTCAGCTTCAAGTGCTAGGCCTCTGAGCTATTCCTACTGGAGTTTGAGTACACAATCAGGAAAAATACAGGATATTCCTTTCTCTAGAATTTATAGATATAAATGGCATTATTAGATAACTGCCTTTTTTTCTGTGACCTTCCTTAAAAAGAAGAAAGTCTAAAACACAGTATCTGGTGATGCAGTGGTCAGAGCAGCTCAGATTACAACTGGGGCCAAATATACAAGCTCTTATTTCAGTCTTGAAAATAGCCCTTTTAAAGCTTTATATGAGCTTTTATTTTGTTCTTGGAACAAAACCATGATTGCCCTTTAATTATAGTATTTATACTGGGTAAATTCTATTCTCTTCCTGGCACAGAAATTAATTGTGCTCTCTGGAGGCAGCATATTCAACAGCTAGGCTCCATGGGAGCATGAAGTAGTGATGGATCAGTTTGGGGTTCTCTGACTGGGAGACAATAGCTGCTCTACTGATTAGTCTTTCATCCCACCCCTACACCCTCCATCCTCCTCCTTCAGCCTACTTCCCTGAGTCTTTAATGAAGGAAACTTTGTTCTGCTTTTTTTTTTCCCCTTCAGTCAGGAACCAAATCTGCTATTTTGCTCTCCTTGTGTAGCACCTGCTTAGTTCATTAGTTCTCAATAAATTTCAGGGATTAGAATGAAGAGGCCATGTTAACATTGGCTTCTAGAAGACTTTACTTCAGGGAAGTTCCTATGAATGCTTGGTAAAGATACCAGCAAAGAGATGATGGAGTATTCAGACCTACTAACCCACCCCACTGCAACAAAGACCTGAAAAATCAAGTAAAATAGAGACACCCAACATACAACCCTGACACTTTAACGAGGAGATAAAGTATTAGATGGGAAGTCACAGAGGAGGAGAAGAAACTGATAAAAATGAAGAGAGAATAGAGATACGGAGTTCATGACTGAACAGCATGACTCAGTATTGCCATCTTGGAATAGAGCCAACAACATGCACAAAGGCATCTCTGTAAAATTTCCAATAAGAGGTAGAGATACAGCACAGACACACCCAGGACTAAGCATAACTATATTGGCTGGCTGCATCTCAAGAAGCTCAAACTCTCTCACTCAATAACCACAGAAGTACACTTCTACAACCCCTAGCCCTCTGGTGAACAGAAGCTATAACCACCCCATTGTGGCAACTATGATGGCCCAGCATAGAGTACTAATGCACCCCATTACCCCATTGGCTTCTTTCATTTGCCCCCCCCACCCCTGTCTCTACCCCCTCCCACCTGTGTTCTCTCCTCCTCCCTTTCATCCATAGAGCCAAGAGTACTCAGTCTGGACCCCAGACCCATTTTAGCTGGCTCTAGCTCCCTCCTGCCACTACCCGTAGCAACCAAGAGATGTGGCCCAGACTCCAGCTCTCTTCTTCCTGGCTCTAAACTCCTCCTACCACCCACTATGGCAACCAGCAGACCCAGCTCAGACCACAGGCTCCTTCTTCCTGACTCTTAATCCCTTCCACCACTCACTGCATAAATCAGGTGACCCAACCTAGACCCGAGACACCTTCCCACTAGCTACAGAACCCTCCAACTTCCCACCATGGCACCACAGTGACACAGCCTGGAACCCATACCCCTTCCTGCTGGCTCTGGACACCTTCCACCACCTGCCAAAGAAACCAGCTGACTTACTTAGACCCCAGATCCCTGGCACCTGGCTCCAGATCCTTCTTGCTGGCTCCACACCCCTACTTCTACCCACTAATACATCCAGTGGGCTTAGCTCAGTCCCAGGCCCCTTTCCACCAGCTCAGAAACACATCACAGATAGAAGTAACACCACTCCAGCCCATGGCCTGCTTCACTCCACAGACAAGTGATCCATCTCTGCCTCTTCCTTTCCTGTTGAACTTGCCTGACTGCACCACACCTGAGTGACAAACCCTGCACACCAGGACAAGATAGTGAGACTATTATGCCCACAGACAAGCAAGCAACAAAACATACCCAGCTGCTCCACACAAATATAATCAGAAAAAACAAAAATCAAGATAAAACAAACAAAACTACAAGCAATAAAGAAAGAAAATAATACTTCAATGTTTAGGAACTGCAAACAATATCAAAACATATTTTAAACAGTACAAGATGGCTCCAATAAACAATCAGAATAAAGTACCAGTTGATCTTCCAGCACAAGGAAAGGCACTGGAACTACCTGATAGAGATTCAAAAATATAATATTCATGGCTCTCCAAGACATAAGGAAAGAGATCAAGGAAAATGCTGACAAAATCACGGAAAACACAAACAAAGTTAAGAAAACTACAGCTCAAATCAAGGAAAACACAGCCAAAGCAATAGAAGAGTTCAGGAAAACAATATAAGAACAAAATGTCAAAATAAATAAACAACCAGAAATACAAAAACAGCAATTGGAAATCCAAAAGATAAACGATAAAATTTCAGAATTAGACAAACCAAATAAAAGGTTTTAAGAGTAAATTTCAAACCATGGAAGACAGAATTAACAAAACTGAAGACAAATCCAAGGATCCTGTTTTGTTTGAGGACAAATCAGAGAAAAGAAGGAAGAAAAATCTAAAAACTATGTGAGGCACAATGAAGAGCAACTGTCTGCACATGATCAGCATTTTAGAACAGGAGGAGAAAACAGAAAACATAGAAAGGATCACTGAAAATATGTTGATAGAAAATTTCCCTAGTATCATGAAAGATGAAAGCCAAGCATTCAAGAAATTCAACAAATTACACACAGGATACACTCCAAATGAAAGTTACCAAGACATGTAATCATACTCACCAAAAATAAATACAATGAAAAAATCCTGAAAGTAATTCAAGAAAAACAAAAAGGCACATACAAAAGGGGAAAAGTAAGACTATACTCTGATTACTTGTCAGAAACCACACAGGCAAGAAGGCAATAAAACAAAATCTGTTGCCATTGATTCAATTCCAACTGATAGAGATCTTATAGGACAGAGTAGAACTGCCCCCATAGAGTTGCCAAAGGGTACCTGGCAGATTTGAACTGCCAACATTTTGGTTAGCAGAGGTAGCATTTAACCACCATATACCACCAAGGTTTCCAAGAAGGCAATCCCCACTGCCACTGAGTTGGGTCCAACTCATAGCGACCCTAGAGGTCAGAGTAGAACTGTTCCTTAGAGTTTCCAAGGAGCACCTGGTGGATTTGAACTGCCTACCTTTTGGTTAGCAGATATAGCACTTCACCCACTACACCACCAGGGTTTCAAGAAGAAGGCAATAGAAGGATATATATACAAACCTTTGAAAGAAAAATACTGCCAATCAAGAACAACACATCCTGCAAAACTCTGCCTCATATATGATGGCAAAGTTAGGATATTTCCAAATACACAGAAGTTAAGGGAATATGTAAAAAAGAAACCAAATTTACAAGAATTATTAAAGGTAGTGCTTGATTAGAGAATCAACAACATCAGACAACAAACTGAATCTAGGACACTGGTCAGCATCATCAAATATAAGCCTAGGTAAACAGTGTCAAGAGTTAAACAAAAAGATTCAAAACACAGAACTAGAGACATCAATCTGTAAATGATGACAATGTGAGGACAATAAAAGGGGGAATACAGTGTAGATACAGAACTTTCAAATAGAGAAGAATGTAAGACAATATCAAGTAGCAAAAGACTGGTTCATGCTTAGGAAGACAAGGGCACGATCAATCATTTTGACTTCATAGACATATAGAGAACACTCCACCCAACAGCAATAAAGTATGCATTGCTTTCAATTCACATGGAAGTTTCTTCAGACTAGACCACATCTTAGGGTACAAAGCAATTTTCAACAAAATCCAAATCACTGAGATAATACAAAGCATCTTCTCTGGTCACGAGGTCATAAAAGTAGAAGTTAGTAACAAGAAGAGCAAGGGAAAAAATAAGATGCACAGAAATTGAACAACATCTTGCTTAAAAAATCATCAGGTAATAGAAGAAATAAAGCATTGAATCACAAGATTTCTAGAATCAAATGAAAATGAAAATAACTTCATACCAAATCATTTGGGACACAGCAAAGGTAGTCCTCAGAGGTCAATTTATAGCAATACATACATACATCAAAAAAGAAGAGATAAAATCAAAACACTAAGTATAAAACTTGAAAAACTAGAGAGAAAAAAGGAAAAGAAATCCACAGGCACAAGAAGAAAGGAAATAATAAAGACCAGAACAGAAATAGATGAAAGCAAGACTAGAAAAACAAAAAGGTGGATTTTTGAAAAGAGCAACAAAATTGACACACACTAGCTAGACTGGCAAGATGAAAACAGGAAAGGACCCAAATAACCCAAATAAGAAATGAAATGTGAGACATTACAACAGACTCAACTGAAATAAAAAGGGTATTAACAGAGTAGTATGAAAAAATACACTCCAACAAATTAGAAAATCTAAAACTTCTAGGAACATACTACCTACTCAAACTAACACAAACCAAAGTTGAAAATTAGAACAGATCCACAACAAGAGAAGACATTGACAGGGTAATTTAAAAAAAAAAAGAAAAGAAAAGGCTGTGGTACAGATGGCTTAACTGGAAAATTCTACCAAACATTCGGAGAAGAGCTCACATGAATACTATTCACACTATTTCAGAACACAGAAAAAGAAAAGATATTTCCAGATTCATTCTGTGAGGATAGTATAACCTCTGACCCGATACCTGAGCCAGGCAAAGAAACCACAAAAAAGGAAAATTACAGACCAGTATCTCTCATGAACTTTGTCATGGATTGAATCATGTCTCCCAATAAATATGTGTAGCAATTTGGCTAGACTATGAATCCTGTTGTCATGTGATGGCCCTATATGCTGTAAACTTTGCCTCTATGATGTCAGTGAAGGAGGATGGCAGGCAGTTGTGTTGGTGAAGCAGGACACAATGTGTAAGACTGTATTGTGCCTTGAGGCAATCTCTTGGGATATAAAGGAAAGGGAAGCAAGTAGACAGTGGAAGACATTATAGCATCAGGAAAGAAATAGTGGCAGGAAAAGAGCACATCCTTTAGACCTGGGGTCCTTTTGCCTCAGAAGTCCCCAGTCCAAGGAAAGATTGATGACAAAGATCTTCCTCCAGAGCCAACACACAGAGATTTCCCCTGGAACTCTTGCCTTGAATTTGGGCTTTCAATTAACTAACTAGACCTCATCGACATACATAGAACTTTCTGTCCATCAGTGGACAACTACACCTTCTCCACTGCACGTGGAACATTTTCCAGAATAGACCACACATTAGGATGTAAAGCAAATCTTGTCAAAATCCATACCACTGCATTATTGCAAAGTATCTTCGCAGACCACAAAGCCGTTAAAGTAGAAATCAGTAGTAGAAAAAACATAGATAGAAATTGGAACTCAAGGAAACTGAACAACTGAAGCCATGGGTTATAGAAGAAATCAAGGATGAAATAAAGAAATTTATGGATTCCAATGAAAATGAAAGCACTTCCTACCAGAACCTATGGGATACAGCCAAGGCAGTGCTCAGAGGACAGTTTATATCCATAAAAGCACACATATGGAAGCAAGAAAGAACTCAAACCAGAGATCTAACCGTACAGCTTGAACAAGTAGAGAAAAAGAAACAGAGGAACCCCACAGACACCAGAAGAAAGCAGATCCTAAAGATTAGAGCACAACCAAATGAATAAGAGAACAGAAGAACAATTGAAAAAATTGAAAAGACCAAAAGCTGGTTTTTTGAAAAGATCAACAAAATTGACAAACCATTGGCTTGACTTACTAAAGAACAACAGGAAAGGAAACAAATAAACCAAATAAGAAATCAGATGCAAGTTGTCACAACAGATGCCTCAGAAATCCAAAATATCATAACAGAATACTAAGAAAGACTGTACTCTAACAAATTTGAAAACCTAGAGGAAATGGACAAATTCTTAGATTCATATCACCTACCAAAATTATCACAAGTTAAAGCAGAACAACTTAATAAACCATCACAAAAGAGGAGTTTGAAAAAGTCATCCAAAAGCTACCAACCAAAAAAGTCCTGGCCCAGATGGCTTCACTGAAGAATTCTACCAAACTTATGGAGAAGAGTTATCTCCAACACTACTGAGATTATTTCTCAGTATAGGAAGGGATGGAATACTCCCAAATTCATTCTGTGAAGCCAGCATAACTCTGATACCAAAGCCAGGGAAAGGCCCAGAAGAGAAGTACAGACCGATATCACTCATGAACCTAGATGCAAAACTCTTCAACAAAATCCTTGCTGAAAGAATACAACAGCATACCAAAAAAATAATTCATCACGATCAAGTTGGATTCATACCAGGGATGCAAGGTTGGTTGAACATCAGAAAAACAATTAATGTGATCAACCACATAAATAACTCAAAAGACAAGAATCACCTGATTTTGTCTATAGATGCAGAAAAGGCATATAATAAAGTCCAACACCCATTCATTCTAAAAACTCTCAGCAAAACAGGAATAGACGGCAAATTCCTCAATGCAATAACAGAGCCTTTTGCACTCCACATTGGTGAGTAGCATCTGGGGTCTTAAAAGCTGCCAAGCTGCCATCTGAGGTACAGCATATGGTCCCAACTCAGCAGGAATGGATGACCTCCAAGGACCAAAATGACATGAGGCAAAGAGGTCCCTGAAGACAGAGAGACCCACATGAGTTGGTGACTAAACTGACACATGACCAGAAGAACCAGATGGTGACCAGCCACCACCAGTGATAGCTGTGATAGGGCTCACAAAGTTGAGTCTCACAGGCAACACTAATATAAAAAGGGGTACACCCTGAGATCTCCACTAAAAGACTGCAATTGATGGTCCAGGTCCTCAGAGTTCCCTTGGGAGCATGGTCCCTGGCCCTGATGCCGCCCCATCCATAAATCATAATGGAGGTCAACTCTTCGGACAGAAACGGATTGAAATTGGTGACAGATAGTGAATATATCATGTGTACACTTTATGTTTCTGTGCATCTATAGGATGTCATCCAGCTGACCTCTTACTGGAAGCGGGGGAGAGTGTGCAGAGGAGGACATAAGAGATTGTTAAGAAGATATGACATGTACGGAATGGAGAAGACAAGTGTGCTGTCACCAGGCAGGGAGAGCAGTGAGAGGCGCTCATTGCTGGGTATGTAAATTTATATGGGATTGCATGTTCTCACACAATCATAATAAAAAATATATTCAAAAAAAAGCAAAATATCCACCAAATCAGATTCATACAAGGTATGCAAGGATGATTCAACACCAGAAAATCGTTCAACATAATCCACCACATAAATAAAACAAAAGAATTACATAATCATCTCAATCAATTAAGAAAAAGCATCTGATAATGTCCAACACCAATTTCTGATAAAATCTCTCAATAAAATAGGTATAGAGGGAAACTCTTCAACATAATAAAGGGCATCTATACAAAACCAACAGCCAATATCATCCTTAACCAAGAGGCTGAAAACACTCCCCTTGAGAACAGGACAAAGTCTTGTCCTTGACAATGGACAAAAGGTGTCCTTTGTCATCACTCCTGTTTAACATTGTGCTAGAAGTCCTAGCTAAAGCAGTAAGGCAAGACAAGGAAATAAAGTGTATCCACATTAATAAAGTAGAAGTAAAACTGTAGGTATTTGCAGATGACATGATGTTAAACATAGGGAACCCAAAAGAATCCACAAAAGAACTACCAGCACTAGCAGAAAGATTCAATAGAGTAGCAGGATACAAGACACATAAAAATCAGTTGTATTCCTATACATTGATAAAGAGAACTGCAAAAAGGAAATCAGGAAAACAAAATCATTTATAATGGTTCCTAACAAAATAAAATAGTTAGGAAAAAATCTAACCTGGGATGTAAAACACCTACTCAAAGAAAACTGCAAAACACTACTGCAAGAAATCAAAAGAGAATGTCCTAAGTGGAAAAACACAAAATGCTCATGGGTAGGTAGAATCATCATTGTGAAAATATTAATTCCACCCAAAGCAATCTACAAACACAGTGCAATCTCTATCAGAATACCAACAGCATTCTTTAATGAGACGGAAACAATCCTTAACTTTATATGAAAAAGGAAGAGGACACAGATACGTAAAGCACTTATCACAGAACAAAGTAGGAGGACTCAGACTGCTTGACCTCAGAACCTACTTATACAACTACAGTAGTCAAAACAGATTGGTACTTGTACAACAGACACATTGACCAGTGAAACAAAATCAAGAAGCCACATATGGTCACTTGATTGTTGACAAAGGCCCTAAGTTCATTTAAAGTCTCCAAGTGGCTGTCTACGATACTTTTACCAGTTGCATCCTGGCTAAAGCAAATAAGCATGAAGATAAGTCGCAAGGGAAAGATTAGTCAAAGGGTCTGACTGTAACTACCACAACCTCCACCAGATTAAGTCAGAAGAGCTGGATGATGCCTAGTTACCACCACCGACTGTTATGGTAGAGACCACAATGTAAGGCTCAGACAGAGCAGGAGAAAACAGTACAACAAAATTTAAGTTCACATATGGACACACACACACAAAGATCAGACTTGCTAGTCTGACAGAGCCTGGAGAAACTCCAAGCATATGAGCCCCGGACACCCTTTTAAGTCAGTACTGAAGTCACCCCTGAGGTTCTCCCTTCAGTCAATGATGAGACAGGTTGATAGGGCCACCAATAACACACATGATGGAAATGCGTCATAGTTCAATTGTGTATACAAGACTAACACCTGGCGCAGCCAAATAGCGAAGTCAAGAATGCAGGAAGGGACAGGAAAACTAGACAAATGGAAACAGGGAACCTGGGGTGGAGAGGGGAGAGTGTTGACATACCTGTTTAGTGAGAAACTAATTTGCCCTGTAAACTTTCACCTAAATTACATACATGCAAAAAAAAAAAAAAAAAAAAAAAAAACCACATACTGGCAATGACTGCTGACAGTCAGCTGCTTATTTAACCTATAAAGGGACATAATGTGGCCAGGAATCATTTTCCTTTCCCAGTCTGTACCTTCAACAAATCTTTGGTCACTCTGAAGTCAACTGACATGACTTAGTTGGCATTGGTCAGGCCTTTTAAGCAAGTCACGGGATGTTTGCGAAGGTCGTGGGTAAGGTGAGTACAAACCACTTCACAGTTTTTGTCTGAGGAGACGGAGTGTGGGGGGGGCAACAAAAAGATGAGTAATTTGGCTGTTACAGTCAAGTCAAGCAAGCTTTATCTAGTTTCTCATTTATTTCTGAACTAAGTGATAAGCTCCTCAAAGATGCTGTTCCCTCCCACTGAAGGACAGCTGCACATGATGTTCCCTGTTTCAGGAACACTACTTTTCCCTAAGTCCCATCCAAATACCCCTTTACCAATTAACTCTTATTTATCCATCAGCTCTCAACTAGAGGTTTTACCTGAGCACAGAATAGGTTGGGCTCCTTTGCCGTAAGTTCCCACATGCAGATTTCTTTCTTCCATAACACTTGCCTCACACGGTGTTTATGCACTGCTTTGTGAGATCCTTCCATTAATTCAGTGACCCTCACAAGACCGTAACAGCAGGAATGGCTCGCTCGCTCTCAATTCTGTAGCACAGTGCCTGATGGATAGGAGATACTCAGAAATATTTGCTGAGGGAATAAATGAAAAAGAGGGCCCAAATAGGAGATTATTCTCAAAAGAGGTATTAAGGAATAAGTAATAGGAGACTGACTGAACTCTACAAGACAAATAGAGGTCCACAGTGAGGCTCCAAGGATAGAGGTTTACGGGTTGACCTAGAATATGAGGCAATGTCCACACATTCTCATGGTGCCCCACGCATACGACCTTGCGGTGTCCATTAACTTAACACGGGTATGTGATTCTCTACTGTTCCACATGAGCCTGTAGGGCTAAATTTTATTCCATCACATCTGGGAAAAACCAATTAATCTGTGAATCAGATTAGTCTTGAGTATATGTTCAAGAGTGATCTAAGTCTACAAGGGGTTAGAGAGAATGTGCAGGAAACCTGTGTGAATGAGAACTCAGTAAGTCTGCCTCGTCTTCCTCTGTCTTGCAAATTTTACACTTTTGACACGGTGCACTCTTACCATCCTTCTAATTGCCTATTTTAATGGAAAATACTTGAACTTTCCTTTTCTGACCCGACTCTTCGTTACACAGGTTCCAGTTTTAGTGAGTTTTACTATATTAACATAAAGATGACCCTTGACTTCAAGAAGCTCACGGTGCTTCATATCTAAGTTTGATTTATTTATAGTGGTTGGATGAGGAGCATCAATTCACTGGGAACGTCAACATGAAATTGTTTGTTTCTTTCAATAAGGTTTCCCAGCCATGCTATGTGGAATTCACCCTTCTTCCCAACTTGGAACACTTAGGCTTTATTTCATCACTTCCTTGAATATTGTGGTCATTAAAATAGCCTCATTTTGACATTTAAGACTTAGTCCTTTTTGTTTTCATTCCTTCTATGTCAAATTAATTCAAAGATCACCTCTTCCTCTCACAAATATCAGTGCTGACTAAAGTTGTTCCAGGGGCTGTACTCATACAGGGTGAAGCTGTTGCTTGCTCCTTGTAGCTGCTCGAGCTCACTGTCTGCAGGCTGTGTCACGATGCATGGTAGCTCCAACAGGCCTCGACTACAAGCGTAGCTCCTGTACAGATCTCCTGAGTGATCCCCTGTGAGACTGGCCCCTTATCAAGCTGTCTTTGTGAGTTTGTGTAGCAACCTTCAAATACGCATACACCTTTGTCTTCATCCCCAGCCCCAAACCTGCTGAGGTTCCTCCATATTAACTCTCTGTCACAGTCCATGTCAGGGCTCGTGGGCACATGCAGGGTGCATCTTTCATACTTCCTGGGAACTGGGAACTTGAAGGATGTCTCTTGGCATACTTCTTGGGCAGACAATCCCACATACTATTTTTCTCCAGTTCTGTGTTCGGTACGGGGAAGTTCGGAAAGTCAGCTGGCTAGGAATAAACCAAAGAGGGATAAAATGTCAGTCTCCCCTCTCAATGAAACCTCCAATCTTTACAAGGATTCTCTCGACTGGGTAGGTAGGACTACATCTCTTTTTGTGCACTCTGAATCCCAAGGTTACTCTTCTCTATTTTCTGTCTCTGGGCCTCTTCTTATATTAACAAGGTGGAGTAAAGGTTGGTGGGACAGCTGGTCCCCAAATGGCGTTTCTCCAATAAGTCCATTTAGGAAGGTTTCTGGTCTCACCTCCTGGAAGCTCCTGGAATACAGAGTGTGGGGTACTTTGATTCTTTTATCCTCATCTTTGGGCTTTAGCACCATTTCAAGTTTATAGGAGTAAACTCATCGATGCCTGATGACATATGTCACGAGGGCACAATAAGGAATGTGGCCTTGGGTAGATCAGGGACTAAGTCCTTATGTTTGTTGCAAAGTTTCTCGGAGTTTAAGTCCATTTTCTCTTCACTATTAGCTAGATCATAGGTAGAGGAGTTCTTTTTTCTCTAAGACTAATTAATTTCTCCAGTCAACCCAACTCTTTCAGTTAGGAGATAGATCTCCTCTATCAGAATCCTTCTCTTCACCCTACAGAAATGCCTACGTGTTCCTTGTGTCAGGTAAACTTTAAATCTTCTTGCTACGTTAGTCCAAAGACCTTCCTGGCACTCTCCTTCCTTCCACCCAAATTGTGAAGTTTATCACTAACTTGTTTTTGCAATTCTACCTGTTAACCAACCCTTTCCAATTTCACTTCAGACTCTGCCTCTGTCTTGAAACTATTTTCTTTAAGGTCTCCAGTGGCCTAGCTAGCAAATTATGTTTTTCCCTCAATCTGTAGCAAGAAACTAAGAAAAATTAGCATAGAGACAAAGGCTAGCTAAGTCAGAAATGAGGTTGAGGTTGACGTATATTAAACAAAAATTCTGAGCTTAGCAGAGATGAGAATAGAGCAAAGGAGTGTCAGAAAGAAACAAGGCAGTACCTAGCTGTCATCAAGTGTGTGCATAAAGGTGGGTGACTGGCTCACAGAACAAGGAGAAAAGCGTCCCTTTAAGTTCTCAAAGCTTGTTAACTCTTACTACTCCATCTCCAAAGAATATTTGTAGGAACTAAAAATAAGATAAAAGGCCAGTGCTCTGATAACTAGTCATAATTTCACACATTTGCACATCGAGAAAGAAACCATATGTCCCTGAATATTCCCCCTTATAGCAAGAGGACAGAAGAACTCCTTAACTAGTGTCTCCCAAAGTGTATCCCATTCCGTGTCCCTATTTAGCAAGCACAACAAGACAAAGGATTTGTTTGTTGTAATCCCCAGTGTCTAGAGTAATACCTGACACAAAATAAGTCTCAAAAAATACATAATTCACAAATGTATGAATAAATGAGTGTTACATACATATACATGCATCCACCAATGTTCCTTTGATAAAATTTAGCAAAGACTAAGCTAAGCAAATTTCTTTACTGCAGGTCTGCTTAGTCTTTTGTATGGCATTATGATACAATATGGAATCCCTCGGTGGTGCAAAGGGTTAACGCGCTCGGCTGATAACAGAAGGTTGTAGCTTTGAGTTTACCCAGGTATCACTGAAGAAAGGCCAAGAGATCCTTTCCCCCAAAATAACTCAGCCATTAAAAACCATAGAAAGCATGGTTCTACTCGGGTTCTACTTGGGTTCTCATGGTTCTACTTGGGTTGCTATAGGCTGGAATTGACACAACGGCAACTGAAACTGGAATGATGCAACATGTAGTACTTCTCTAGTGCTTTTTAGCCTGGAACCTTTTTTCCTTATGTAATTTTCCAATACATACATTTTGGGAAACTTACCGGAATAATTCCTGGCATCTTAGTGCTGAAGCCAACATCCCTCCACTCCCAGCTTACCTCTACTTTCTCCCTTTATTTAGTGCTCATTCTAAGCCTGCCAGTTTCAGGTGATGACTCTTTCTTCAGATGCAACAAGCACAGAAAAGCAAAAACTAGTGAATTCAAGTGACCTATTAGGACACTTTAAGAATAAGGTGCACACATCAGGGTTTAAATTAACGATCTGTTTGACTAAGTTAGATCTCCTTGTTTCCCGCCAAATGACTATGGGAAATTAGTCTAAAATACTGTTGTCCAATTGGGGTCCATGCACTGGAGCAGTGGAGACAATGAAATGTGCTCTAAGTACCAATGTGCTCTAAGTACCGTTGTGTCAATTCCAGCCTACAGCAACCCAACAGGCAACCGAGTAGAACCATGCTTTCTATGGTTTTTAATGGCTGAGTTATTTTGGGGGAAAGGATCTCTTGGCCTTTCTTCAGTGATACCTGGGTAAACTCAAAGCTACAACCTTTTGTTATCAGCCGAACATTTATTAGGAGGTATGATACCAACAGTAGTAAGTAACTCGACAGCAACACAGGCTTTTCTCTATGGAGTCTCAAGAGACCTTTTTTATATCAGAGTTTATATACCATTTTTGAAAGAAATGCATAATGTTTTTAAGCATGAAGCCAGCAAATAATTACATGCCTCACAAAATAATCACAAGAAACTGTATTAAACTAAAGATATGCATGTCAGATATCTAGACTCTAATCCGTATGTTTACAACAAACTGAAAAAAAAAAGAAAAATGACCTGGTATGAAAGTCTTTTAACTAATGGAACTGGTATGTCAAGTTCACTGTGACTGAAACAAGGAGCAAGAAAGAAAGTTATAGATCAAATGCTCCAGGCAGCCCTTTAGCTGCTGTCTTGTAAGTTGAAGACTATTTTCCAAGAGAACTAAAAGAGAGAACCCAAAGTCACAGGAGTGGAGAGGGCTTTGCACCTTTTTGTAAAGACGCCAGTATAGCTAGTTAACCCTCTCCCTTCCTTCTTCCTCACCCCTGCAGCCGTCAAAGTGTCTTTTCTTCTATGCATGAGTCTGTTTTTATGTTCTTATAGTAGGCATAAATGCCCTTGATTCTACAGGATATATTCCAAGCAGTGGAATTACTGGGTCAAGTGGTATATCTATATTTCCAGCTTTTTAAGAAAGCACCAAATTGCTTTAAAAAGAGGTTGCACCATTTTGCAATCCCACCAACAGCATAGGAGAGTTCCAATTTCTCCACATCCTCTCCAGCATTTGTTGTTTTGTATTTTTTGGATCACTGTTGGGGTGAGATGGTATCCCATTGCAGTTTTGATTTGAATTTCTTTAACAGCCAGTGATCGTGAGCATGTCCACATGTGTTTTTTGGCTGCCTGGATCTCCTCTTTAGAGAACTGTCTGTCCATCTCCTTTGCTGATCACTTAATTGGATTATCTATGTTTTTCTTATTGATATTTTGTAGTACCTTATAGATTATGGAGATCAGGTGTCGATCTGACATATTGTCGCCAAATATTTTTTCCCATTCTATAGGTGGTCTTTTAATTCTTTTGATAAAGTCTTTGGATGAGCAAAACTTTGATTCTTAGTAGTTCCCATTTGTCTATTTTCTCTTCTGTTGGTTGTGTCTTGTCCGATTTTGAAGTCTGTCTACACTGTGTATTAAAACATCTGTTGCTGATACTATTTTTTCCTGTATGAGCTTTCTCACTTTAGATTTCATGTACAGGTCTTTAATCCAGTTCAAGTCGGTTTTTATATAAGGTGTGAGATACAGGTTTTGTTTCAATTTTTTGCAGGTGGATATCCAGTTTTGCCAGCACCATTAGTTGAAGAGATTGCTTTTACCCCAGTTTAATGTCTTAGAGGCTTTGTCGAATATCAACTGTTCATAGTAAAATGGTGGCATCATTGGGGTCTCACCTCTGTTCCATTGATCTATCTGTCTCTGCTTATACCAGTACCAGGTGGTTTTGACAACTGAGGCAGTGTAATAGGTTTTAAAGTTGGGTAGCAAGAGGCCTCTCAGTGTATTCTTCTTCTTCAGTAGTGCTTTATTTATCTGAGGATACTTCCCTTTCCAAATAAAGTTAGCGATTTGTTTCTTCATCTCACTAAAAAATGTCACAGGAATTTGTGCTAGGATTGCGCTATATAAGTAGAGGCTTTGGGTAAAACAGACATTTTCACAATGTTAAGTCTTCCTATCCGTGAGGGTAAGTTTCTCCATTTATGCAAGTCTCTCTTAGTTTCTTGTAGTAAGGTCTTGTAGTTCTGTTTGTAAAGGTCTGATATTTCCTAGATATTTTATCTTCTTAGGGGCTATACTAACTAGTATTGATTTGGTGATTTCTTCTTTAAAAATCTCATCATTGTTGTAGAGGAATCCTACTGATTTGCTTATGTTTATCTTGTATCCTGATACTTTGCTAAACTCTTCTAACAGTTTGAGTAGTTCACTTATGGATTCTTTAGGATTCTCTGTGTATACAACCACATCATCTGCAAATAGGGAGATTTTTACTTCTCCTTTGCCCATGCAGATGCCCTTTATTTCTTGGTCTTGTCTTCATTGCTCTGGCTAGAACTTCTAGTACAATGTTGAATAGGACAGGTGAGAGTGGGCATCCTTGTCTAGTTCCCATTCTCAAGGAGAATTACTTCAGTCTCTCTCCATTCAGGATGATGTAGGCAGTTGGCTTTATATAAATGGCCCTTACTGCATTGAGGAATTTGCTGTCTATTCCTATTTCACTGAGTTTTTAGCATGAATGGGTGTTGAACTTTATCAAATGCCTTTTCTGCATCAATAGACAAAATCAAGTGATTCTTGCCTTTTGTGTTATTTATGTGGTTGATCACATTAATTGTTTTTCTGATGTTGAACCAGCCTTGCATCCCTGGTATGAATCCAACTTAGTTGTGATTAATTATTTTTTTGACATGTTGTATTCTATTGGCAAGAATTTTGTTCAAGATTTTTGCATCTAGGTTCATGAGTGATGTTGATCTGTAATTCTTTTTTGTTGAGTCTTTCCCTGGCTTTGGAACCGACTCGATGGCACTTGGCTTTCCCTGGCTTTGGTTCCAAGGTTATGCTGGCTTCGTAGAATGAATTTGGAACTATTCCATCCCTTTCTATTGTGTGAAATAGCCTCATAGTATGGGAGTTAACTCTTCTCTAAAAGTTTGGTAGCATTCTCTGGTGAAGCCATCTGGGCCAGGGCTTTTTTTTGGTTGATAGTTTTTCGATGACTGTTTCAGCCTCTTCCTTTGTGATGAGTTTATTAACTTGTTCTGCTTCACCTTGTGATAATTTTGGTGGATGACATGAATCTAGGGATTTGTCCATTTCCTCTAGGTTTTCAAATTTGTTGGAGTACAGTCTTTCTTAGTATTCTGTTATGATATTTTTGATTTTGTTGGATCTGTTGTGACATCTCCCATTTCATTTCTTATTTATGTTGTTGGTTTCCTTTCCTGTTTTTCTTTAGTAAGTTCAGCCAATACTTTGTCAATTTTGTTGGTCTTTTCAAAAAACAGCTTTTGGTCTTTTCAATTTTTTCAGTTGTTCTTCTATTCTCTATTTCATTTAGCTCTGCTCTAATCTTTATGATCTTTTTTCTTCTAGGGTCTGAAGTGTTCTTTTGTTGTTCTCTTTCCACTTTTTCAAGCTGTTGGGTTAGTTCTTTGGCTTGAGTTCTTTCTTCCTACCAGATGTGTGCATTTATAGAGATAAACTGATCCCTGTGGCTGTATCCCATAGGTTCTGGTAGGAAGTGTTTTCATTCTCATTGGAATCCATCAATTTCTTTATTTCATCCTTTGTTTCTTCTATAATCCATGGCTTTTGAGCAATATGTTGTTCAGTTTTCATGAGTTCCAATTTCTGTCTATGTTTTCTTTGCTATTGATTTTGACTTTTATAGCTTTAGGATCTGAGAGTATGCTTTGCAATATTTCGGTGGTATGGATTTTGTTGAGCTTTGCTTTACATCCTAACACATCATCTATTCTGGAGAATGTTCCAAATGTACTGGAGAAGAAGGTGTAGTTGTCTGCTGGTGGATAGAAAGTTCTGCATATGTCGATGAGGTCTACTTGGTTAATTGTGGCAATTAAATCTTCTGTGTCTTTATTGAGCTTTTTTCTAGATGATCTGTTCAATATTGAGAGTGGAGTGTTGAAGTCCCCCACTATTATTGTGGAGTGATCTGTCTCATTTTTGAGTGTAATCAGTGTTTCTTCAATGTATTTAGATGCTCCACTATTGAATGTGTAAATATATGATATTAAGCCCTGCTTGTGTATTGAATCTTTCAGCAGTAGTGTCCATCCTTGTCCACAATGCTAAATTTCACATCAAAATCTATTTTCTCTGAGATTAGTATTGCCACACCTGCTCTTCTTTGTGTATTGTTAGGTTGACATAGATTCTTCCATCCTTTAATTTTCAGTTTGTTCATATCTTTAAGTCTAAGGTGAGTTTCTTGTAAGCAACATACAGACGGGTCATGTCTTTTGATCCAAGATGTCACTCATTGTCTCTTTACTGGAGCGTTCAGTCCATTTACATTCAACATAATTATTGATAGGTGTGTGTTTAGTGTTGTCATTGTGATATGTTTATTTTTGTGTTGATGTTTTCTCTGTTGCTGTTACTATTCTGTTCTGGGACATTCTTCTTTATGAGTTGATTTTTCACCTTTCTCAGAGTTGGTTTTGTGGTTGTTGAGACTCCTGTAGTATGTTTCTTGATTTGTTGTGTTGCATCTTTATTGTGCTTTGTGGCTGCCTCTGTGGTCCCCCTTAAAATTCTCTGTTTAAACCCAGTTTTAACTACTACAAGTCTTATTAACTTCCTCTCCATCTGGAAGGACTATAACAACTGTAGTACATCAATTTTTTTAATAAGATGACATTGTAGTTTTCATGGTGTGATCACTGGATCACTTCTTTTAATATTATAGCTTTGATTGAGTTAGGAGTCTTCCCTAACTGAGTAGGTTTTTGGACGACGTGTCCTGTATTTCATCCTAAAATAGAGAGTTAATGGTTTTGTTCTTCTAAGCCAAGAGCTTCTTTCAGTATTTCTTGTAGTTTTGGTTTGGTTTTCACAAAGACTCTGAGTTTCTGTTTATCTATGAATGTCTTAATTTCATTTTCATATTTAGAAGATAGTTTTGCAGGATAGATAGCTCTTGGTTGGAAGTTTTTCTCCTTCAAGGCTTTAAATGTGTCATCCCATTGCCTCTGCGCCAGCATGGTTTCTGCTGAGAAGTCAGATGAAAGCCCACAGGGCTTCTCTCTGAATGTTAGCTTTGCTTTGAGTCTCACTGCCTTTAAGAGTTTCTGCTTATGTTTCATTTTGTTAAGCTTGATTAGAATATGTCTTGGAGTCTTTCTTTTGACATCTATATTGAGTTGCATTCAATTTGCATCTTGGATACCTATGTTCTCTTCTTTCACAATTTCTGGGATATTTTCTGTCAGCAGTTCAGCAACAACACTCTGTGTTTTCAGGTGTCCCACCCTGTTCAGGAAGTCCAATTAATCATAGATTGTTCGTCTTAATAGAGTCCCACATGCTTCTTAATGCTTTTTCATCTTTCTTGTTGCTTTTTTTCTGATTTCTCCTCATAGATGCTGGAGTCAGTAGCTCTATCTTTCATGTCAGAAAGTCTATTTTCCATTTGTTCAATTCTGTCTTCTTGACTTTGAACTGAATCTTCTCTCTCTTTGATTTTGTTCTTGATCTGTTGGATTTCAGAGTACTGGTGCTTCAGCAGATTGAATAGCTTGCTTAATTTTTCATTTTGCTCTGCTGCATTTTGTATAATGTCCAGGAGGGCTCTATACATAAACCTTTTGTACTCCCCCTCCAACAGCTTCAGAAAGGCTTCTTCATCTGGGAGGTTCTTTGTTTCTTTGTTTGGGGGGACTTCTGGAGCCATAGGTGAATTTTTCTTTATGTTTCTGTCCAAAGTTTGTTGCTTTTTGGGCATCTGGAAGTTGTTTTTTTTTCTCTGATGTTGCCTTAACAGGAGCTAAAGCTTAATCTGAAAAGGAGAGTGATCACCAGTCATCTCTACATACTCCAGTGACTGGGTCCAGTGAATTCTCTGGGGCAGCAGGCTCCACCTCCTAATTGGCAAAGACAAGGCCCCACTTACAGAGTCACTAGGGTGCCATTAGCTGACCCTATGATGTGAGTCAGTAAAGACTGGAAGAGATGCCTTCAGGATGCACCATACTTATTTCTCTAGGCAGTCTTATATTGAGAGGTAAAAGGTATCTGACAGCTTCCAAGGTCAGTCAGGCTTTCAGGTGTACAAGTCCCTCATTCCAGCTGGAAAAGTAAGCATCTCTATATTCAACTCCAGATGCTGTAGACTACTTCAAAATATGGAAAGGCTACTGTGTTGTTGTTGCCTGCTGCTGGGCCCTACCTGAAGGCTACACTGTGAAAAACACTGTTTTTCTTCCAGAAAAGTGCTCTTTGGTCAGGTGCTGTCTCCCAGCCTGGGAATTAGGTCCTGCTGGGGCCTCTGTTGGAAACCCTTGTTGCATAGTAGATTAAACTGCATGTCTGCTAACCAAAAGGTTGGCAGTTCAAATCCACCAGGTGCTCCTTGGAAACTCTATGGAATAGTTCTAGTCTGATCTCTAGAGTTGCTATTAGTCAGACCCAACTCAACAGCAGTGGGTTTGGTTTTGCTTTGGAGCCTCCATATGGGTAACTCCTCCTCCCAGATGAACAAGATGGTGTCTCACATAAGCTCTCCTACCCACTGTGAAATAGGTGATTCAATGGCGGATATTTGGAAAGAGGGCGTGGAGGTACCTATGTGCTCAGAATCCAGAGCCAGGCTCTCAAAATGTGGCCATGTCAGCTGCTGATCCCATCAGTAGTGTGTCTGAGTTTTTCTGCCAGTTAAGCCCAAGATCCACTTGCCAGCATTTCAGTAACTCTGCTTCCCAGTCAAACAAGATGGTGTCCTGCACAGGCTCTACAGCCCTCTTGGGAATAGCTGAGACTCAGAGGGAGAGGTCAAAAGTGCCATGGTGAACAGAGTTCAAAGCTGGGCTCTCAAAATGTGGCCATTCCGCCCGCTGATCCCATCAGCAGTGTGTCTGAGCTTTGCTGCCAGTTAATCCCCAGCCCTGCCTGCTGGCTAAGACAGAGAAAAAAAGTTTAAATGGCGAGCTGCCTTCAGAAGGTGAGAGCGAGTGCTTAGCAAGGGTGGGGGGGGGGTCTGAGAAAGTGAAGAAGTTTACTGTCCAGCGGTATGTAGTTCAAATTGACAGCCCTATGCTGTGTCCTAGGGCTCACTAGGGGTCCAAAAGACTCCATTTAGTTATCAATTCAGGCCTTGGTTTCCACAGGGAATTATGGAGATGTGTGCTGAGTCTACCATCTTAACTCTGCCTCTGTCTTTGATCTTCATTTTCCTCTGCTTCAAGTGGATTGGGACCAGTCGATGCTTCTTAGATGGCCCTTTGCTAGCTTTTAAGACCTAGACACCACTCACCAAAGTGGGATGCAGAACATTTTCTTGAAAAACTTTGTTATGCCAATTGATCTAGATGTCCCCTGAAACCATGGTCCCCAGCCCCCTGCACCTGCTACTCTGTTCTACAGTGTTTTTGGTTTAGTACAGTTGTGCAGACTTCTCTACTGTGTGCTGTCTTTCCCTTCACCTAACTTAATTTTTACCTACTATCAAATAAATGAGTACCATCTGCCACCCTCGCCACCCTTGTAAGTGTTAAAAGACTATTCTCTTTTATTTACACTGTTTTGAGTTCTTATAATAGTGGTCTCATAAAAATATTTGTCCTTTTGCAACTAATTTCACTCAGCATAATGTCTTACAGATTCTTCTGGAAGACATTCCCAAATTCCTTGTTACTTTTATCATTGTACAATATTCCATTGTGTGAATACACTATACAGTTTGTTAATCTGTTCATCTGTTGATGGGCACCCAGGTTGATTCCTTCTTTTTGCTGCTGTGGAAAGAGCTGTAATAAATTTTGGTGTGTGTATATCTATATGTGTGACAGACTTAATTTCTCTGGAATATATTTCAAGAAGTAGGATTGCTAGATCATATTGTATTTCTGTCTTAGTCATCTAGAAATACCACAAGCAGATGTCTTTAAAAAGATAAGTTTTATTCTGTCATAGTTTGGTAGGCCACAAGTCCAATTCAAGGCAGCAGTTTCTGGGGAAGACTTTTTCTGTTGGCTCTGGAGTAAAGGCCTTATGTCAATCTACCCCTGGACCAGGAGCTTGTGAGTTACATGGACCCTGGGTCCTTTTAAAAGGATGTGCTCTACTCACCAGCACTACTTCTTTCCTGATGATATGAAGCCCCCAGTTCTCTCTGCTATCTCCTTTCCTTTATATCTCAAGAAACTGCCTCAAGGAACAATGCAATCTTAGATACTGAATTCCTCTCTACCAACACAGCTACCACTCATCCTCCCTCACTAACATCATAAAGTTAGGATTTACAACATGGAGGGACATCACACAATACCAGGAATCATGGCCTAGCCAAATGCCTATCCACATTTTGAGGGACACAGTTCAATCCATGACACTAGCTTTTTAAGAAACTGCCAAATCAATTTCCAAAGTGGTTGTACCATTTTACACTCCCACCAGCAGTGTGTAAGTATTTCAGTCTCTCCACAGCCTCCTTAACATTCATTACTTTGTGGTTTGGGCACTAATGCCAACCTTGTTGGGATGAAATGGTACCTCATTGTAGTTTTGATTTGCAGTTCTCGGCCACACTTGGCTTGGCTAGGCAATAGCTAATAATGGTGAACACTTCCCATGTATCTGTTAGTCACTTGAATATCTTCTTTGGCAAAGTGTCTGTTCATATTCTTTGTCCATTTTTTAATTGAGTTATTTGCCTTTTTGTTTTGAGATTTTGCAGTATCCTATAAATCGTTGAGATTAGACTCTAATTGGATACTTGGTGTGCAAATTTGGTGAAGCCTTTGGATGAGAGCAAGTGTTTGATTTTTAGGAATTCCCAGTTATCTGTTTTCTCTCAGTGTTTGTGCATTACTAGCGTGCTTTATATTGTTTTTATGCCCTGTATTATGGCTCTCATTGCTATCCCTATTTTTCTTCCATGATCTTTATGATTTTATATTTTATATTTAAATATTTGATCCATTTTGAGTTAGCTTTTATGAATGGTGAGAGACATAGGTCTTATTTGTTTGTTTTTTTTTTTTTTGCAGACAGTTATTCAGTTATGCCAACACAATTTGTTAAGGAGACTGCGTTTTTTCCAACTTATGGACTTTGGGCCTTTGTCAAGTCTCAGCTACTCATATGTGGACGTCCATCACCATTTTTAATAGGAAAAAACATGTACTGAGGTATTGGAATCATAGTACTTGCCCCAGACAAGAGTACAAACACCATTTAGAACAAGTGTTTGTTTCAAATATTTATTAGTATTTCAAACAGTGTCTGGAGAGTAATTGCAAATGTCAGAGGGCTGCTGTGAGACTTAGATTATGTAGGTTAGTCAAACAGTTTCTGCTAAACTGCTAACCTAAAGGTTGGTGGTTTGGACTCATCCAGTTGAGCCACTAAAGAAAGGCCTGGCCATCTCTTTCTGTTAAGACTAAACAAATAAAAAACACCTGTTGCCTTCAAGTTCATTCTGAGTCATGGTGACCCTGCAGGAAAAAGTAGAACTGCTCCACAGAATTTCCAAGGCTATAATCTTCACAGAAGCACACAGCCATATCTTTCTCTTGCAGATCAGCTGACAGGTTCAAACTGCCAACGCTTTTGTCAGCTGGTTTAACCGCTGCCTCGCCAGGACTCCTCCATTCACATTACATCCAAAAAAACTATGGAGCAGTTCTACTCTTTAACACATGGTGTTGCTAATGGTTTCTTTTTTTTTTTTAAGTGTCCTAGTAGGTCTTCTGGAAACTCTGGTGGCCTGGTGGGTTAAGTGCTACATCTGCTAACCAAAAGTTCGGCAGTTCAAATCCTCCAGGCACTCTTTGGAAATTCTATGGGGTAGTTCTACTCTAATCTCTAGGGTCACTATGAGTCGGACCTGACTCAATGGCAGTATGTCATGGATTAAATTGTGTAGCCACGTGGCTGGGCCATGATTCCCAATAACTTGTGACTGTCCTCCGTTTTGTGGTTTTCCTATGCTATATGTTAAAGGATTAGGGTGGGGTTGTAAATCTCTTCATAGAATCACTTCCCTGCTCCACTGTAAAGAGAGTTTACCTGGAGTATGGCTTGTCCCACCCTTAATTCTTTCATCTTGCAAGAGATAAAAGGAAAAGGAAGCAGGCTGAGAACTGGGGACCTCACACTACTGAGACAGCAGCACCAGGAGAAGAGCATGCCCCTCAGACCTGAGGTTCCTACGCCAAGATGCTCCCTGGACAGTGAATGATGCAATACGGACTTTCCTCCAGAGGTGACAAGGGGGAAAGCCTTCTCCTGGAGAGGACATCCTGAATATGGACTTATAGCCTACCAGACTGTGTAAGAATAAAGTTTCCTTTGTTAAAGCCATCCACCCTGTGGTATTTCTATTAGAGCAGCCCTAGCTGACTAAAACACAGTGGGTACTGTAGTAGGTCTTCAAACCAGTCTTGGTGGCACAGTTGTTAAAGTTATGGTGAGCTATAACTGTTTAATCAAAAGGTCCCCAATTTGAATTCACTAGCCACTTGTTAGACAGCCTATGGGGGCATTTCTACTCTGTTCTGTAGGGTCACTATGAGTTTAAAACTACTTGATGGACAGATCTGTCTTGCTAAAGCCTTAAGAAACCATGTGTTAAAACTGAAAAGATGCATAGGCCTTTTGTGGGAGATTGTGAACAGTGTGAATGAGAAAGATTTCTAAAAATACAAAAAATTACAAAACACTTTTTTATCATTGTTTTATAAATCTTGATTCACTTGAGATGACAACTCATGCCCAGACGGAGGGCAAAGGAATGTCATTACATCATTATTTGGTCAAATGTCAAAGAGATAGAACATTTGATTCACGTTTCTCAGAAGTCAGAGATAGAGCCCTTGATTTATTTTAATTACTGCTTGAGAAGGCCAGAATACAGCTGTTAATGACAATTTTGCTTTTAACTCTTCCTTATTATAAATATTTGTTACTTTGACTTGTGTTTAGTCATCGTGCATTAGTCAGGAGAACCAGACATTTAAGGCTAATCTTGTACATCCTTCAAGACTTACTAAATTTGGCTCATTTAGCCAACAAGTATTTAATTTGTTCAACAAACACTTATTTTGGGGATTTACAAAAGACAAGACAACAGCTAGTTATCCTGGGGATACAAGGATGAATCAGACATGGATTATTAACTTTCTCAAGGACCTTATAAACTATAAAATTAGAAAGCTTGCACAGACTGATTATATTACTAAGATCTATATATGTTGTCAATAAGGTGCTGATGGTTATAGAAACTCTGAGCAGGAGCTAAGTTATTAACATTGCAAACTGAAAAATAACTCAAATGCATCTGACAAAATTCAGAACTCTACACAGAGATGGTGTATTTTAGTGTATGTACAGTCATTGCTATAAACAAAAAAATTGAAAAATATTTAAATTTAAGATTGCATTTATATTTCTATCTCACTTTGAGAGGATTTTATTTATTTGTACATCAGACAGAGACACGTAATAGATATCAACAATGTCTTTTGAAGTGGTGAGTAAATGACTGAAACTAAACTTTCTGGCATTTTTATTTTCCAAAGTCATGCTTCTCTAGAATCATCTTTCATTTGTACATTTTCTATGAAATGAATTATTGTCTCCTTGAGGCAAAAGTCCAAGCCCTGTCTCATTTTATGTTCTTCACAGAACCATGTTTGCATAGCTAAAATGCAACAAATATTTTCTGAGCAAAATAAATGAGCTAAGTTATTAACATTGCAAACTGAAAAAGAACTCAAATGCATCTGTCAAAACTCAGAACTCTACACAGAGATGGTGTATTTTAGTGTATGTACAGTCATTCCTATAAACAAAAAAAATTGAAAAAATACTTAAATAATGAAAAGAAAAATCATTAAGCCACCTAGCAAGAACTCTAGGAAGGGATAATTCTGGAGTGGATTTAACAACTTGACAGCAGTAGTAAGGAACCAGCTTCTTTCTCTCTGTTCTGCCAATTTTGGTGGATCATCTTGTCCTGATTTTTTTCATGACTGTAAGATTCTACAATAGTTCCAGACATGACACCCAGTTGTGAAAATATCCAGAGATAGTAAAAGTGGTGTATTATCTGTATTTTTTTAAAAAGCAAGTTAACTTTTCCAGTAGCCCCCTGCAAATTTATCCTCACGCTTCAATGGCCAGAATTGTCAAGTGCCTATGTCTCAACCAAAAATTTCTAAGGAGAAAGAACCATACTTACTGGCTTAAAACATCAGTATCCAGTTCTCCATCCCTCCATGTACCCAGGCTGGCCCTGGGACCAGCCTTCCCTAGACCTAAGACTCCCCAGAGGTGGCTATAACTAAATCATTTATGCGAGGATGGAGAAATAGAAGAAAAGAATGGATGTTAAGCAGGCAACCAACAGTACTGATACAACAAATAGACTTCTACGTATTAAAAATTAAATGTTCATTTATGATGAGGCCAGATACCAGGAAAAATTCTCAGTAGAAATGGCACCCAGGTAAGCTGTATCTTTGACATTCTTCCTCATCAGCTTTCACAGCAAACTCCTACTTCCTTACAGACAATACTCCCTGTCCATTTATTCTGTCTTCAAGCTAACACCCAGTTGCCCAGCCAAATCCGTGACTATCAATTCAATTTGGATTCACAGTGATTCAACAGGACAAAGTAGAATTGTTCCACAGGGCTTCCAAGGCTGTAAATCGCTGCAGAAGTAGACGGGGGCATCTTTCTCCCAGAGAGCGGCTGGTGGGTTGAAACCACAAACCTTATGGTTAGCAACTGACCATTTTAACCACTGCACCACTAGGACTCCCCCCCAAGTTGTTCAAGACCCCCAAATACTCCATTCAGACATTTACTCTAGAACTAGGCCTCACACACAGCTTTTAGCCATTACTTCTCTTTCCATCAACATTTATTTTGACTACCTCCTATTTCTTAGAATCCTTTCTTCAACAAGATAATAAATGGCCTGTATCTTTCTCTCTCCTTCATTTTCCTCTAAATTGTTTTTTAGGAATACTGGACTTACTGTCTGATCAAGAACATATCCATTTGTTGTGAACTCCTATAGAATCAATGGAGTCCCCAGGTGGCACAGTGACACACTCAGCTGCTAAGTCAAACTTTTGAAAGTTTGAGTACACCCAGAGGCACTTGGAAGAAAGACCTGCTGATCTACTTGTAACAAATTAGCCATTGACAACCCTGTGGAAATGTCCTCCTCCGACACACATAGGGCACCATGAGTCAGAGTTGGTACAACAATAACTGGCTTTTGTTATTGTTTTTTAAAGAGTAAAAATGGCCTCAATTCACAAATGAATCTCATCTCTCAGAGTAGTTGTCTTAGTCATCTACTGCTGCTATAGTGGAAATATCACAAGTGAATGACTTTAACAAGGAAAAACATATCTCCTGACAGTAAAGCAGGCTAAAAGTCCACACTCATGATGTCAGCTCCTGGAGAAGGCTTTCTTTCTCTGTCTTCTCAGAAGGAACGTCCTTGTTCTCAATCTTTCCCTGGTCAAGGAGCTTCTCAGGATCAGGGACCCTGGGTCTAAAGGACATCCTCTGCTTTGGGTGCTGCTTTCTAGATGGTATAATGTTCCCCTGTCTCTCTTTTATATCTCGCTTCTCTGTTTGATATCTCAAGAAATTGCCTTAAAACACAATCTAGGCTTGTAGATTGCATCCCACCTCACTAACACAACTGCAGTCCATCCTCCCTTATGAACATCATCGAGGCAGGATTTACAACATATGGAAAAAATCACACAACACCAGAAATTTTTGCCCAGAGAAATTAATAGCCACATTTTTGGAGGGACACAATTCAATCCACAACAATAGTGTTTATGACCTTGGTGCAAGTTGAAGGGGAAACTGGCAGAGAATGGAAAATCTTTTAAGTGGCTTCTACCGAATATGCAATCATCTGTCATCACAGTCTTCCTACTTCCTGAGCTTTGTATAGTCTATTCTCCTTGTATCAGGTGTAGGTGAAATAAACGGCAGAGCCCTTTACATTTAGGACAGCTGGAAAGCTGTTGGGGGAGCAGGGCTGGAGAGGGAAGCATTTCGGAAAGCAAAAAAGTCTCACTGCCTTAAATGCTATAAATAAAAACTACTGGCTGGTTCAGCTCCCCCTATAAGCTACCATGGGAGTACCCACTTGGAAACTATCATTTTGGTAATCTAGTCCTTAAAATTCACCCTGCCTGCACAATCCTATCTCAACATACAGTCTTCCTACCCAAAATCATTGCCTAAACTTCCTTGATTTTTGAATAAACTGTTTCGCAAAATTAAAGAAATGCCAATCATCTCCAGTGGGAAGTGGAACTGAAAATTTCCAGTGTCCCCTTGTAACTTTCAGATACCATAGGTCTTGCCAAATTACAAGCCATTCACATATTAGTCTCTGGTCTCAACTAGTATATGACCTATAATAACCTGAACACCGTTCTCATTAGAGGGAAAAACAGGTGCTGCATCTAGGACATAGAGTAAGAGTATGTTCGTCACTTTTTGCCTGGAAGCCTTCACACAGCCGAGGGCCAACGACTGCCAAATGTCTATTCAAATAAAAATTTTAGTAAGAAGAAACACAAGGTTTTCCCGAGCATTGTACATGTGTGCAAAAGAAAGCAAGAGGGAGATTGAGAGCAAGAGAATGATCTTGTTTTCATGTTATACTCTATTATAGAAAACACAAGCAAGACCCAGCTGAATTTCTTATTCCAGGAAACTTCCATTACAGTTAAGCTGTTTATAATTGGAAGCTGACAGAATTGCACTCTAGTGCCAGCTAACTCTCACTACCAAAGCCTGACTCCTACTCCCAGCTGGTTAAGAGGGTTAGGGCTGGTCACCAACTAGTAAAGCTCAGCTGATGGCTGGTATTGGATGATGAAAGCAAGCAAAATCCCCAAAGGAGGTTTGTATTTTTAAATAATTTGTGTTTAAATAGTGTTACTGACATTCCAAACAGATTTTCCATTTTAAAAACCCTCAAAATTTAGATTTTAATTATTGAGCACAGCTATGTAGTTCTGGGTTACTCTCGTTAACTGAACGCTCGCAGAGTCTGCTCTGATTACCGCTTGTCTTCTTGAGAAAACGGTATACACTATAGACTATAGAGGTCTGCAGTAGACAGATTGCTGGTTTTGGCAGCCTGCTGTGGTCAATTCCCAGGACACTTACAAATATTTCTAAAAGGGACAAATGGTAAAATTCATTTTAAATTCACTTACATTGAATAGTAAAGTTGTTTGGGTAACATTTATGAGGACAAGAAGTAAAATAATAGTGAGGGGTCATATAAAATAAAATACTAGATGAGTGTCTTGTCTGAAGGAAATTCTTACTGTTGGCATCATCTAGAAAAAAGTCTAAGAGCTTCATTTGGGGGGGTTTAATTCCTGAGTGGTGCAAACAGTTATTGTTCTCAGTGTCTAAATGAAAGTTTGGAGGTTCAAATCCACCCAGAGGGAAGTGCCTCAAAAGAAAGGCCTAGTGATCTACTTTCAAAGAATCAGTCACAGAAACCCCTGTGAAGAACAGTTTTACTCTGATATACGTGGGGTCACCATGAGTTGGAATCTGTTCAGCAGCAACTTGTTCACTGTAAGAATTACAACTTTTTTATTAAAATACCTAATGATGGGAAATAGAGCCTGCTTCCCATTGCTAGTAATGGCTGAAGTAATATAATAAATGCCAGAGGGAAAGAACACAGAACTGGATTTCTCTCCTCTCTAATAAACAGTGTCATAATGGAAAGAACTTAAGCCCTTGGCTTTCAAGACTTGAATTCAAGCATTCAACAGGCACTATCTAGATGTTTGAGGTAATTACCTCCCCTGAACCTTTCAGAGTTACTGCAAAAAGTAGCAGAGATAACATCTGTAAATTAGCTAACACTTTGGCTTTTCTGGGTAATTAGTCATCATTATTCTATGTAAATGCAACTAAGTCATCAAAAAGGAATGTAACCATGTGCTGTCGTCTTTGCTGGTACTGTTGGGCAGTGCATATTTGGATCCCTGGTAACTTGGTTATAATTTAAGTCAGTGATTTACGAGGGGCAAACAGGTTCCCTATCACGTTACCCATCCTCTGCGTCATTCTGATTCCGAAAATAGAGACAGCACATCTTTTAGCAGAAATAGATGTCTGAAATAGCTGTTAAACTGTTTATGAGTGTCAAAGTCGTAAGTACAAGGTAAATTAACCTGAAATAGAGCTGTAGCAGAAAAAAGGCAAGCAGCAGAGGACTCAGCAGCAGAGATGGTGCTCATATGGGGATTTCTTCTGGCTTCAGAGCAGACAATTTAGTAGGGAAATGAGCAACAACAAATCCATCTGAGTTTCACACATAGCCCTTCCATTTATTAGCTGTGCATAGAACAAATTTTCTATTTTTCAGAGGCAAGACTTCCTTATTTGTGAAATGGGAATGATATTTTAATACTTCACAGGGATTATCATAAAATGAAATGCAATAATGTATTTGAAAGTCCTGAGCAAATCATAAAGTTACATGCAGATCTGTTCCCCTACCTCGGTGATCAATCCACACCCATCCAGTGATGGCTCAAGATGAAATATAGGAGCAGTGTCTAAATCCTGTGTCTTTTCCTTTATCCACCACACCCAATCCCTCAGCAAGTCCAGTCAGATTTACTTCTTTAACACAATCTACACCAACCCCCTAAAATCAAACCCACTGCCGTCAAATCTGTTCTGACTCATAGCGACTTCATAGGACAGAGTAGAACTGCCCCATAGCATTTCCAAGGAGCACCTGCTGAATCTGAACTGCTGGCTTTTAGATTAGCAGCCATAGAACTTAACCACTAGGTCACCAGTTTCCATAACCTACACAGTCGACCTGTCTCTCTTTCTAGTGGTAGCATCCAGCCACTACAATAGCTTCCTAGCCTATCTTCCTTGTTTATACTTTGGCCTCACTAAAAACTATTCTCCGAACAACTGTCAGAAGGACTTTTTTGAAACATAAACCAAGAGGCAACTGAGTATCATGTGCCTCTTTCTGGAAGACCTCAACGACTATGAAACACTCGTATAAAAAAGTTAAAAGTGAATCTGGCCTTACTCCAGAGCCAGTGGAGGAAGCCTTCCCGTGGAGCTGACACCCTGAATTTGAACTTTTACCCTATAGGATTGTGACAAAATAAAATTTCGCTCTTTAAAGCTATCCACGGGTGCTGTTACTGTTAAAGCAGCACTAGATGACTAAGACAGTGCCATGGAGTCAGTCCCGAGTCACAGCAACCTTACTGTACAATGAAACGCTCTGTCCTGCATTATCCGCACAAGCACTGCTAGGCCTCAGCCCACTGTTGCAGCCATTGTGTCAGTCCTTCTTCCCGAGAATCATCCTCTTGTGAGCTGACTCTGTTATATCGAGTAAAACAGGGACCACCCCTCCTGAAAACAAGTCCAAGAGACATGTCAACCAATTGCAATGTATGCGTCTTATTTGAATCTAGACTGAAATAAATGAACTATAAAAACTGAGATGAGTGCAGAAATTTAAATGCTGACTGCATATTAGATACTGTTGTTAGTTGCTCCCGAGTCAGTTCTGATGCACACCAGAATGAAACACCAGCTAGTCCTGCACCACCCTCGGTTATTATGCTTGAGCCCGTTGTTGCAGCCACTGTGTCAATCTATCTCATTCAGAATCATTTTTTTGCTGATTTTCTACTTTACCAAGCATGATGTCCTTCTTCAGGGACTGGTCCCTCCTAACAGCATGTTCAAAGTGTATGAGACAAAGTCTTGCCATCTTTGTTGCTAATTAGCATTCTAAATGTCTTCTTCCAAGATAAATTTGTTTGGTCTTCTGGCAGTCTGTGATATATTCACCATTCTTTGCCAACACCACAATTCAAAGGCATTAATTATTCTTTGGTCTTCTTTATTCATTGTCCAGCCTTCACATGCATACAAGGTCTGACGATCAAGTTTTCTGTGAACTCAGTCTAGAAAAATTGCTACATACGTCACTGCTGAAATCACTAAGTCACCTTCAAAGTACTCCCCTTGGGAAGCTAGGCACCAGCACCAGCACCTAGTTCACCCTTTAAAGCACTTTTGGGACTCTTTTTCCAGAATGGTCATCAGAGTTGTTGTATTATGCTTGATGTCCTGAATGTCATCAAAATGTTTTCCTTTCAATTTTTCCTTTCTCCTCAGGTAAAGAAAAAAGTCATTGGGGGCTAGATCAGGTGAGTTGGGTGGGTGTTCCAATACAGCTATTTGTTCACAGGCTAAAAACTCCCTCACAGAGAGTTTGGTGTGAGCTGGTGCATTGTTGTGAAGCCAGAGCCATGAGTTGTTGGCAAAAAATTCAAGTCATTTCCATTTAACATTTTCACACAGCCTTTCCAGCACTTCCAAAGAGTAAGCTTGGTTAACCGTTTGTTCAGTTGCTACAAACTCATAATGAACAATTCCTCTGCTATCAAAAAGGATTACAACATTGTTTTCACTCTTGATTTGGACTAATAGAACTTTTTTGGTCATGGAAAATTGGCTGACTTCCATTGTGTGCTTTGACACCTTGTTTCAGGGTAATATTGGTAAACCCATATTTCATCACCAGTGATAACATGGCGGTAAACATCATCTTGCCTCTCCAAAAGGTCTTGGAAAACTTTAATTCTCCTTTGCTTTTGTTCACTGGTGAGCACCTTTGAGACTATTTTTGCATACATCTTTCTCATGCCAAGATTGTCAGCTAAGAATTTCCCGTTCTCCATCACTGTTTACTTGGTCTGCTATGTTTCTTATAGTCAGCTGATGATTTTGACACACAATTCAACAAACTTTTGTGGTGTTTGCATCAGTTCTGCTTGTTACTAGCCATTCTTGTCTCTCTTTATCAGTGATGCTTTCTCTCCCCTCAGGAAAATGTTTAATCCAGTAGTACGCTGCCATTTTTTTCATGGCATTAGACCCATAAGCTTAGACTAACATGACCCTGATTTCACTCTCATGCTTGCCAATTTTAACAAGAAATTTAATGTTTACTTGTGGCTCTAATTCAAGCTTCACCACTCTCATGATGACACACAAAGACATGCAACAACAATAATGAATGCCACTCAGCAAGACACTACTATACACAGCTGGGAGACCCTGATATACCAAGGTGATGCAACCTTACTAAGTTGTACGGTGCTGCCAACATAAGCACATGATGGCAATTTTGTGAATTTAATTGTCAGACCTCATACCAGGCAATCAAAACCACCATGGCTTGAGTCAGGTTCACCTTAATCTTTAAATCTTAATCTTTGTTTTATGAACACATTAAAGAAATCTTTTTTAGCAGCTTTGCCCAGTGCAATACGTCATTTGATTTCTTGATGGCTGCTTCCTGGGCATTGATTGTGCATCCCAGCAAACCGGGAATCCTTGACAACTTCAGTCTTTTCTCTGTTTACCATGGTGTTGCTTACTGGCCTAGCTGTGAGGATTTTTGTTTTCTTTATGTTAAGGTGTAATCCACATTGAAGGATGTAGTCTTTAGTCTTCATCAGTCAGTGCTTCAAGTGCTCTTCATTTTCAGCAAGGAAGGTTGTGTAATCTGCACATTGCAGGTGGTTAAAAGTCTTCTTGCAATATTGATACTGTATTCTTTGTATCATTTGGTTCCTCAGATTATTTGCTCAGCATATAGATTGAATGAAAAAGGATGCAGCCCTGACATCCACCTTTAAACCACACAGTGTTCCTTTGTTTTATTGGAACTACTACCTTTTACTACCTTAACACAATTAAATGTTCTAGAATTCCCAATCTTTGAAATGTTATGCATAATTTGTTATGATCCACATAGTTCAATGCCTTTACATAGTCAATAAAACACAGACAAACTTCTTTTTGATATTCTGTGCTCTCAGCCAAGGTCCATCTGCAGTGTTACTGCTTTTGCTACAACCTCTTCTGAATCTGGCTTAGTTCTCTCTCCATGTACTACTGCAACTGCTTTTGAATGATTTAAAGGAAAATTTTACTTGTGTTTGATGTTAATGATTCATATTGAGTAACAGAAAGAAGTTATCACTTTGTTAGGTGTGATAAAAGTATCCCAATTATGTTGTTAAAGGAGCCTTTATCTTTTAGGCATTCACACTAATATGTATGGAAAAAATGATACGATGTGAGAGATTTGTTTCAAGTATATCCAGCAAATACAAATGCTGGGGTATGGATAAAATTAGCTGCAACTTCATAATTGTTGAAGCTGTGAAATGAATACACTGGAGTCCATTATCCTATTCTATTTTTACGTTCTTGAAACCTTTCATGATATATACGTATTTTTTATTGTCTCACGTCACTTCATTGGAAAGGTTTCCCATCACATACGAAATTCAAATTCCTCATCCTGACTCACAAAACTCCACAGTAGTGCCTATCAATGGCTTCTTACAGAATCTCCGGGCAGGCTCAAAAAACATTGATGACTGGTTTCCACCAAGAGATTCCAATTTAATCATTCAAGATGGATCAGAGAATTGATTGGGTAATTCCCACTAGGTGATTTTCTTGTAGGTCAGACACTAGAACCATTACCCTGCATTATCAGTGAGCCCACTTCTCCATTCTTCTAGTTCCTCTGTACATCACAAAGATTTTCTACTATGTTTCTTCCTAGAAGATTTCTAGGTTTGGCTCTTATACCTAAGTTTATGATGATTCAAATCGAGTTAGTTTTTATATATGGCATGGTATGAGGTAAGATTTGAAGTTCTTTTTCTTTTTCTTTTTTGTACCATTTCTGATAATGATTATCTTACCCCACTGAATTGCTTTGGAATCTTTGTCAAAAATTGACTGTCTATGTATGGGTCTGTTAGTAGATTCCATTCTGTTCTGTTGATATATATAATTTTGCTTTTGTAAATACTGATACCACATTATTTTGATTACTTCAGCCTTGTAGATCTTAAAATTAGATAATGTAAGCCTTAAACTTGAGTCTTTCTCAAAAATGTTTTAGTTGTTATAGCTCATTTGTATTTTTGTATAGTTAGACTTGTCAATTTCTAAAAAATAAATTAAAAAGTTCTTTTTGTCACTTACCAAACCAAACTCACTGCCAGTGAGTCAATTCCAACTCATAGCAACCCTATAGGATAGAGTAGAACTACTCCATAGAGTTTTAGAGATAGATTGGCAGATTCAAACTGCCAATCTTCTGGTTAATAGATGTAGCACTTAATCACTATGCCACCAGGGTTTCTATCTGCATAGCACTTAAGTTTTGAAATTATTGTGATTAAATTGATTTCCTGCTAACTAAAACTACAGTAGTTTGAAACTACCAACAGTTCTGTGGGCCAGAGAGGTGGCAGTCTGCTTTTGTAGAGATTTATGGCCTTAGAAACCTTATGGAGTCACTATGAGTCAGAATCAACTAGATGCAGTGATTGTTTACTCCCACTAGAATATAAGCTTCATGAGGACAGAGACATTACATGTTTTTATTGCCTTACTTTGTCTCTAGCCCCTTGAATAGTACCTTCCATATAAGTTTTCAATAAATACTTATTGAATAAAAGAATTCACCACTGTAAGGTGTTACTTTCTCAGGACAAGCTCTGTTTTATATGGAATCTCTCTCTTGTAGTTGAAGATTTCATAAGTGGATAAACTTTCCCTAGCATCTTCTTGAATTAGAAGAATTTTCAAGGTTACCACCATCTCTGCTGTGCCTACAGAAATTGAAAAGAGCCAAAATATAGTGGAAGGAGCACTGGCCTGAAAATTATGAAATCAAAAGGTCTTATTCTACGCTACCACTGAATAGTCGTATGATCTCAGAAGAGTCATTTATTCTCTCCAACCCCCCTCCCCCCTTTTTTAAATAATCTGTAATTTAGAGATACTAACTGCACCTATATGACTGTTATGAGTATTTTATGAGATAACATATATTTGGTACATTTTATGTTATACAAAAGATCAAGAAAGCAGCCAGCTAGAAGCCATAGCAGCTCTAAAGTACAGTCAGGATAGGGTAAACATGATTACTGAATAAATTTTTTCTGTTCTTTGGCGGGAGCATTTGGCTTCAGCTAGAGACAGGTTTCCACATCACAGAATGGAATGGCCAGCTAAGAAGCATTCAAGGATGTGGAAACAGAGCCTATCTCTCCCAGTTTCAGGGAACTATATTGACCCTCACTATTTGAAAGGCCCAAATGGATAACGACAATCTTCTCTCTTTCCCAGGCTGCAGAGGTGAGAAATTGGACACAAAATCCTGTTAAAGTGAAACTTTAAAATTGCTCAGAGGAATTACAACTCTTGTTAAGCATTGATAAATGGCAGCAGGCAGGTGAATGGACTGATGTGAACCCCAGAGATGAATAGGAAATATATGAGATGAAATTATTACTAGCCCTTGGCAGGCAAGTGGTAATTGCTACCAACTGCTGTGTTCAGCTTTTCTGGAAGAATGCAGAGTACTGCAGGGCAGAAGCTGGATTCACTCCACTCCGAGGCCACAGAGTATCATATGAGGTCTGACAACTGAGTTTGTAAACTCACCGTAGAAAAAGTGTCACATACCTTATTGACGAATGTCGCTATGGTCACCTTCAAAGTACTCCATTTGGAAAGCTATGCACTGATGCCATCACCTTGCCCACCCTTCCAAACAATTTTGGAACTCATTTTCTGTAACGGCCATCAGAGCTGGTGTTGTATTACCCTTGATGTCCCGAATGTCATCAAAATGTCTTTTTTCAGTGTTTCCTTTATCTTTGTTTGGGTAAAGAAAACAGTCACTGGGGCCAGATTAGATGAGTAGGGAGGGTGTTCCAATACAGTTATTTATGTACTAGCTAAAAACTACCTCACAGACAACTATACATTTAAGTTCATGAACTTGCTACCTTAGCACCATGCTGTGCACAATGGCCGTTCCAGAAAAAGTTCCAAAATTGCTCTGAAGCGTGGACTAGGCACTGGCATCAGTGCATAGCATCCCAAGAGGAGTACTTCAAAGGTGACTGTAATGATGTTCAGCAACGAGGTACGTAGCACTTAGGACAATTATGTTTACAGACTTGTCAGACCTCATACGACACCAGCTAAGAATAGGGTGAGTTTCCTCCACGATGGGCTATATATTAAATCCAGACAGACCAGAACAACAGCCTTCTCCTAACAAAGACAGAGAAGGCTTCGTTTATCCATAAGCTTGTCCTAGGGTCCCAGTCGGATCCGACTCGACGGCACTTGGCTGGCTGTTTCTTTAACTCCCACTTGCAAATACATTATACTACTTGCTTTTTCTGGTAGACAGCATGCTATGGTAACAGGGAAGAACACCCAAGAAAAAGAAGGCATGAGGAACTAGCAAAAACTAGTCACCACAGGGCCCCTTCAGAGGTGACTGGAAAGTTCAGTGCCTGTAAAAGAAAGACGTTAGGAGGAAACTTTTCAAAACCGAAAATTATAAGGCTCAAAAGAACATCCCCATATTGTAGAACTCTGTTTGCAAAGCAAGTGTAACCATCAGAGCTCAAAGAAGACAGAAAAGCAGTCCTTGAATCCTCCCTAGTTTCTACAAGGTAGAAGAAAGCAATTGTAGTGGTTAAGTGCTATGGCTGCTAACCAAAAAATCAGTTGTTTGAATCCTCCAGGTGCTCCTTGGAAACTCTATGGAGTAGTTCTACTCTGTACCTTAGGGTTGCTAAGAGTCAGAACTGACTTGACAGCAGTGGGTTTGGATTTTTTGTTGTTGTTGTTTGTTTTGATGCAGGTGGGGAAATAATAAGAAAGTAACAAAGGTAGGAAGGTTATGAGTCCTCAAGGCCCTCGTTCCACCCAGTACAGGAATGCCACCAGCATCATCCCCCAAGTACTTGTCCTATCTCTGCTTAAATACACCTGGTGGTCGGAGGTTATTACCCCATCAGGATGTCCACTCAGTCACTGGCAGGTCTCCATCTGTCTTATTATGCCAATGTGTGTCTCTTACAACTTCCACAGTTCTGTTCTTTGGAGTAATACAAAGTAAGTCTACTCTTGCTCTTCTTTTCCAATATTTGGAGAGGATTATCCATGTCACTATAATGCATCCTCATTCAGTCTGCTTCTCTCTGTCCTCCGCTGATTCTCACGTGACTGGTCTTCAAGTCCTCCATGTCCCATTGCCTTCCTTTTCCCTGCGCAGCTCAGGCCCTGGGCAGCAGTCTAAGGGAGAGGGTCCTTGATCATCTTCCTAGCATCTAACAGTCATCATTTCTGATTTTTCTTTTGAAAGCTAGGCATCAATGCTGCCAACACTGTAGCTTGTACGTATGACATAAAATTGTCTGTAATTAGAAAACAGATAAAGAAATAATGATCTTTTCTGTGGTGATAAACATAGATAATTCATAAGAAATCTGCCTTAGGTTATTACGCACAGACAATGGGCATAAAGTCTAAAGTTATAAGCATTTTTTTCCTGCCCCACCTACTCCCTGCTATTTAAAAACAAACAAACAAACAGAAACTTTACCGATCCCCCAGGGACTTGCTTCAGTAGGCAAACACACACATACGACACTAACACTTTAAAGAGAAGCCAGTGTCCACACTGCACTTCTGAGGGCACACATGAGCTGGAGCAGGAAATGCTCGGGAATAGAAGCCAATTTTTCTAGAAGACACCTGACACCCAGGGGGAACAGCTGATTTGTGAGCCTCTCAGTGCTTCTCAACAGAGACAAGTAAGGACAAGAAAGCTTTGACTTTGGCTCAGTTTTCTGAGTCCAGCAAGGAAGAAAATACAATCACATTAACTAAGATGCTAAGCACAGTTAAATGGCCTTTCTGAAGGGTTCTTTGTGCAATTAATTCTCAAAAGCCATTAAACAAACAATTCTATACAACCAGAAGCATGTTAATGGATCTACCCACGTTTATCCTCATCTTTTATCCAGTTCTCTATCACCCCCTTAGGCCATCTCTGCTGCTTCTCTATCGGTAGGTTTAGAAAGGGTAAGGGTCTATTTGCAGCAAATGCTGACTCCTCTACTGCCTTCCTTCTGATGCATTGTCTCTTCCTCAGTATTTCCCTCCAGGTTTCTTTCAGGCAACTGAGCATTGAGAGTTATGCTGTTTGTTCCTGCTATCTTTCCTACTATTGTCTTCTACATTTGATCTAAGACTCATTATTTTATGTTAATTTAGAATGGAGATACTGAATCAAAGAATTGGTGATGTAGTTAAGTTCAAATAAAACAGCTAGAACAGGATCAACAATACAGACTAGTAATTGAGAAAAAAAATTGTATAGCAAAGTTCCTAAGTTGATTGCTAAGAACTCTAAGTACATTTTCTCAGGGAAATCATGTTATGCAAAGCTTATTATGCAGTTGGAATAATGTAATTAGTGTCTTCTTTTTCTATAAAAGAGGCCCCGTGAACTGATGTGAGTATCTGATCATCATTTACAGTAGCACCTCCTGGAAGATGAATGAACAGACGGCTTTACTTATTCAGCAGATATTCATTTAACAGCTCCCTTAGGTATTATGTTGGGTGCTAAGTGTATAGAGATAACTCTTTCCCTAAAAGAGTTCACAACTGAGTGGAAGAGACAGACTGGTAAACCAACGATCACAGTACCTGTGATGCTATTTGTTGCCATCAAGTTGATTGCAACTCACAGTAACCCTATGAAGTACCAAAGTAGTCCACACACGGCACAGAACGGTGGCAAGACATGGACACAGATGAGATCTTAAGGGAAAGTGAGTAAAGCAGAAGAACCTATGGAATGCCAACATTGTGGGGACTTGTCTTAGTCATCTAGTGCTACTACAACAGAAATACTACAAATGGATAACTTTAACAAAGAGAAATGATCTTCCTCACAGTAAAGTAGGCTGAAAGTTCAAATCTGGGGCATCAGCTTCAGGGAAAAGTTTTCTCTCTCTCAGCTCTCAAGGAATGTCCTTGTCCTGAATCTTCCCCTGCTCAAAGAACCTCTCAGGCACAGGGAACCCAGGTCCAAAGGACACTTTCTACTCCTGACACTGCTTTATTGATGGCATGAAGTCCCCGGCTCTCTGACCCCTTATCTTTTCTTTAACCTCATGAGAGACAAAAAGTGACACTGGCCACATCCTAGGGAATTTCCCTTTGCATTGATAATCAGGGATGTGATCTGGCTAAGGGTGTTACAATCCCTCCTGATCCTCCTTAACATAAAATTGCAATCACAAAATGGAGGACAAATGCACAATAGTGGAAATCGGGGCCCTGCCAAGTTGATGCACACACGCTTTGGGGGGCTTGACATAATTCAACTCTTGACAGCATAGATGGGGGGAAGAAACAACCAGGGAAACTGAGAAAGGTGGTAAGATACATGGTGTAACCCAAGCTAAATTAGGAAAGCCCTGCAAGGACTGAGTGGTAACAGTGCCCTATTTGTTCAGTCATTTAATTCTTCAGTTTGAAATGTATAAAGGCAGCCTAGACCTCTCTTCTAAACTCTTAGCATTCATCTGTCTGTTCTACATATTGACATAGATATCTAACAGGCATCTCATAAACCAGAGAAGAAGAAAGAACTTTCAGGAAACTGTAAAGGAATAGATTTTTAAATCCTTATCCGTAAGAGCTGCAACACAAACCTAAGGATGGAAGGTGTCAGAAAAGGCTTCTTGAGGAAGATGAGTTACAAGATTTCCCTGAGGGAAGATGTAAAAAGATGAAAGGGAAAAAGGTCCCAACTTTGGAAAGAGGAGCGATAGAACCAGAGCCTTTAATATCTCTGTTTACTAACCAACACTTGATATGTCAGGCGATACCTTAATTATTTAGGAAAACACCCCAAGCAGGTGATTTGCTCAGTCCCCTTAAGCACTAACTGTCCAATAAGGGGGAAAAAAGCACTAATCATCCAATTTAAGGGGAAAAGAAAATTTCCATAAAATTAGATAAAAATTAAACTCAATTGATAGACAACTTCATGAAGACTGAATAAGTTAGTTATTAGGGCAAGTTGCTTAAGACAATATGCACGAGTTTACTCTTCAAATCATTTATTTATATTTGTAAAGATAAAATTTAAAGAAGCTGTAAGACTCTTCCTTCTTTGGGAAATAGTGTGTAGCTAGCTGCCTTCATGAAAGTTAACTACCTCCTTTGTCATGAGACTAGAACAATGGAATGGTGCCCAGCTACCATTACTGAACATTTTGATGAGATTCTACAGCAGAATCATGATCAAAATAGAGAAGATTCAAAACAGAATTTCAAATTCTCATAGAACCCAGACGTCCTGGAGCCACTGAGGTTGAATAAGCTCTGAGATCTTCTTTAAATCTTAAACCAAAAATGTCCCTGAAGTCCACTTTAAACCAAACAGTTGTTTAGCCTATTTAGTCAAGAAGTCTGCCTTGAGCACTGTGCCCTTTAAAAGTACTATCTGTATGGGATCACACTGACACTGGCAACTTGAAAGATCAGACAGGAAGCCATTGGGGCAGTAAGTTTATGTTAATGAGTAAGGACTAATTTGGAAAAAGAGGATGAGAATGGTTGCACAACTTCAAGAATGTAATCAATGTCACTGAATTGTATATGTAGAAATTGTTGAATTGCTATATGTTCTGATGTATGTATTTTCAACAACAAAACTATATATGTATCATAAAATAATGTTCCCCAGGGGCAAGGATTAGGAGGCAGGAGGGGACCAGAAAGCTGAAAATAGGGAACTCAACATCAAGAAAAGAGAGTGTTGACATGGCATGGAGTTGTTAACCAATGTCATCAAACAATATGTATACTGTTTAGTGAGAAGCTGGTTTGTTCTGTAAACCTTCATCTAAAATACAATGAAAAAAATAGCTTCCCCCTTCTTACACATTGTTTCATAGGATAACCTGGAAACCAACAAAAATATCACAGTTCCTCCTGCAGTAAGTCAGACTCTAAGATTTTAATTAAGAAAACTGAGGTGCAGTAGGAGCCACTGGCATTTCAAGCAGCAAGCATCCCACTTCTTAGTAAATGTACTTAATAGGTAAAGAATGAAAATACAAGCAAATTTCAATAGAACTTCCTCTCAGCAGATGTTCAACAAATCCTTTTCAATGTGAAAGATTCCAATATTAACTTTTTGATTTGCTTTGGTAAAAAAGAATAATTGCTTCTCACAGATTCATATTAAAAACATTTTATATAACGCTGAACAATAGAACACTCTGTCACATCATTTTTTTTTCCCTTCTGGAAGATTTTTTTTTCCAGCTGGAAGAAAATGTTTGCTATGTTTTTCTACAAATAGCACATGTTCTACCTTTGACAACACCGCTGTGTCCCATGAGGTATTTTAGTGCACAAAGGTGAAATAGCATGTGCATTCATTAGTATGGCTTGCATCTGTAGAACTTGCTACAGAATTGATGCCTTTGAATTGTGATACTGGTGAAGAATATGGAACATATCATGGACCTCCAAAAGAACAAATAAATCTGTCTTGGAAGAAATACAACCACAATGCTCTTTAGAAGCAAAGATAGTGAGACTACATCTTACATACTTTGGATACTTTGCCAGAAGGGACCATATCCTAGACAAGGACATCATGCTTGGTGAAGTAGAGGGTCAGTGGAAAGGGTAAGATCCTCAGTGAGATGGATCGACACTGTCCACCTGCCCCCATTTCCCTTTAGCTGAAGCAGCCCCCAAGGCTGGTCCCAAGCACAGTTGTAAGGTATTTCAGTGAAGGTGGCTTCTATCTGTTCTACTTTATCTTTCAGGGCCTTTGGTTTCACTTTACAGCTGTTTTAGTTTCCTTAACCTACAGGAAAAAAAAATTTTGATAAATTTTTTCACTTTTCTGGCTGAGAGAAAAGAGAAACTGAAGCACTTACTGATAAAGATCAAAGACCACAGCATTCAGTATAGGTTGCTTCCTAACATCAAGAAAACAAAACTCCTCATGACTGGATCAGTAAGTAACATCACGACAAATGCAAAAAAGATTAAGCTTATCAAGGATTTCATTTTACTTGGATCCACAATCAACATCCACAGAAGCAGCAAGCAAGAAATCAAAAACACACTGCACTGGGAAACCTGCAGCAAAAGACCTCTTTAAAGTGGTAAGAGCAAATATATCACTTTGAAGACTAAGGTGTGCCTGACCCAAGCTATGCTATTTTCAGTTACATCATACACATGCAAAAGCTAGATAAGGAATAAGGAAGATGGAAGAAGAATTAATGCCTTTGAATTGTGATACTGATGAAGAATATGGAACATATCATGGACCTCCAAAAGAACAAACAGATCTGCCTCAGAAGAAATACAACCACAATGCTCATTAGAAGCAACGATAGTGAGACTACATCTTAACATACTTTGGACATTTTGTCAGAAGGAACCATATCTTAGATAAGGACATCATGCTTGGTGAAGTAGAGAGTCAGTGGGAAAGAGGACAATCCTCAGTGAGATGGACTGACATTGTGCAACAATGGGTTAAAGCATAACAACAACTGTGAGCAGATGTGGGACAGGGCAGTATTTCATTATGTAGTACATAGGGTTGCTAAGAGTTGGAACTGACCTGATAGCACCTAACAAGTGTGTTAGGGATTGTCATGGATTGAATTGTGTACCCCCAAAAATATGTGTAGCCATGTGGCTGGGACATGATTCCCAGTATCTTGTGACTGTCCTCCATTTTGTGGTTTTACTATGCTGGATTAGGGTAGGGCTGTAAATCCCTTCATAGGATTACCTCCCTGCTCCACTGTAAAGGGAGTTTCCCTGGAGTATGGCTTGCCCCACCCTTAATCCTTTCATCCTACAAGAGATATAAGGACAGAGAAGCAGACAGAGAATTGGGAACATTGCACCATCAAGAAAGCTGCACCGGGAGAAGAGCGCATCCTTCAGACCTGAGGTTCCTGTGCCAAGACACTCCCTAGACAAAGACTGATGCCACACCAGACTTTCCTCCAGAGCCAGCAAGGGGAAAGCCTTCCCTTGGAGTGAACACCCTGAATATGGATGTGTAACCTACAGGACTATCTAAGAATAAGCCCTCCTTTGTCAAGGCCATCCACTCTGTGGTATTTCTGTTACAGCAGCCCTAGCTGACAGAAACAGGGATGTAATATGCTGAATTCTCTCAAGAACCATAAGCTTCCAAGGGATTTAACTTGAATAGCTATTAAGGCATTTTGAAAACCAAATCCACTGTTATCAAGTTAATTCCAACTTATTCCCTAAAATATCAGGGAAAAAAAAGACAATCAAGGGTTCCTAGGAAGAAGACTTTCTCCCCACTATCCTTAAATCTAATCCACACTGAGGAATAGGGAGAATTGTAAAGGGGATTGGGAACAGTCAGAAACTACTCAACTATCTCAGGGCACTTTGTGGCAAAATCCCAGTTCTGAAGAAGGCACGGCCAACCTGGCACCCTAGAAAGACACTTCATGCCATCCCTCTGCAGCAAAGACCTGAAAACTAAGTAAAAATTTGTCTGCTGCTTAATTAGTGATTTCCCCCCCCACCTTTCCCCTCCCTCATAACTATCATTATAGATTCAACTGTGTCTCCCAGAAATGTGTGTATCAATTTGGCCAGGTCACGCTTTCCAGTACTGTATGATTGTCCACCAATTTGTCATCTGATATATTTTTCCTACATGTTGTAAATCCTATCTCTATGATGTTGATTAGATGGGGTTAGTAGCAATCGTGTCAATGAGGCAAGACTCAATCTATAAGACTGGACGTGTCTCAAGCCAGTCTCTCTTGAGATATAAAAAAGAGAAGTGAGCAGAGAAACAGGGGGACTTCATATCCCCCAAGAAAGCAGCACAGGGAACAGAGTGGGTCACTTGGACCTGGGGTTTCTGCAGGGAGAAGCTCCTACTCCAGGGGAAAATTGATGACAAGTAAAGCATTTGAACTGATGGAACATCAGTGATCTGAAATCCAGTAGATCAATAACAAAATTACAGAATTAGACTATTCAATCCAAAGCCAAACCACCAGAATTAAGGAGATGGAAGTAAGACTTAGTGACTTTCAGGATAGAGCAACTGACATCAGCATTTATGAAGAGAAACAAGAGAAAAGAAATAAGAAAAATGAAGAAGCATTAAGAAGCATGTGGGATTTTGTTAAGAAAAATAATCTATTAACAACTGGAGTCCTCAAACAGGGGAGATAGATGAAAATACAGACAGCATTGTTGTAAAGTTGCTGACAGAAAACTTCCCTGAAATTATAAAAGAACAGAACATAGATATCCAAGATGTTCATCAAACACCACAAAAACTAGACACCAAGACAAAGACACCAAGACATATTATAATCAAGCTTAATAAAATGAAACATAAACAGATTCTTTTAAAGGCAGCGAGGCTCTAAGCAAAGCTAACATTCAGAGGGAAACCCTGCAGACTTTCATCTGACTTCTACGCAGAAATGATGTTGGCAAGAAAGCAGTGGGATGACACATTCAAAGCCTTGAAGGAAAAAAACTTCCAACCAAGATTATATATCCTTCAGAACTGCCTGTCAAATATGATAGTGAAATTAAGCCATTTGCAGATAAACAGAAGCTTAGAGACTTTGCAAAATCCAAACTACAAGAAGTACTGAAAGAAGTTCTTTGCTTAGAAAATCAGAAACTTCAAATGTATCTTTAAAGAGGCAATGCAGAACACAGCATTCAGAATCCTACTCACTCAGGGAAGTCAATAGGCTCAATCAAGACATTATTAAGAGAAGGGAACCAGAGGTCATAATAAAAACTATGACATCACCACACTAATAACAGGGATATATTACAGTAGACATAACTCTTTCAGATGGAGAGAAAATTAAAAAGGTATGCAGACTTTAAAGCCTGGTTTAAACTTAGAATAGTAACGAGGATCACAGAGGTAGCTACAAAGTAAAATAATATTGCAACATAGCAAAACAAGAACCATAATACAGAAGTCTCAATGAACACAAAACCAACACTGAAAAAGATGAAAAGTCATCCCATGAAGAATACTGACCCAGAACAGAATATTAAGAGAAACAAAGAAAACATCAGCAACACAAAAATAAATGCATCAAAGTGACAGCCCTAAACACATACCTATCATAATCAAACTGAATGTAAAAAGACTAAATGCACCAATAAAGAGACAACAAATGACACTGTGGATCAAGACATGACCTGTCTATATGCTGCTTACAAGAAACACATCTAAGACTCAAAGATATGAACAAATTGAAAATCAAAGGATGGAAAAATACATACCAAGCCAACAACACACAAAGAAGAGCAGGAGTGGCAATGCTAATCTCAGATAAAATACACTTTAATGTAAAATCCACAACTGTGGACAAGGATAGTCACTGTTTATTATGAAAGGTTCAATACAGAAGCAGGACATAACAACATTAAGTATTTATGCATCCAATACCAGAGCATCTAAATATATCAAACAACCACTGACAACATTGAAAAATGAGATAAATCACTCCACAATAATAATTGGAAACATCAACACTCTGCTTTCAGTAATAAACAGATCATCTAGAAAAAACTCGTAAAGATACAGAAGATCTTATTGTGACAATTAACCAACCAGACCTCATGGACATATACAGAACTTTTTACCCCTCTACAGAGAAACATACATTCTTCTCCAATGCACATGGAAGATTTTCCAGAATAGATCCTGTGTTAGGACATAAAGCAAGTCTTGATAAAATTCAAACCACTGAATTATTGCAAAGCATTTTCTCAGACTACATATCCATAAAAGTTGAAATCAATAGCAGAAAAATTATAGGTAGAAATTCAAACTCATGAAAAGTGAACAACACCTTGTTCAAAAATCCATGGGTTATATTAGAAATCAAGGATGAAATAAACAAATTTATGGAATCAAATGAGAATGAAAACAGATCCTACCAGAACCTGTGGGATAAAGCAAAAACAGTGCTCAGATAAATGCACACATCTGGAAGGAAGAAAGGATCCAAACCAAAGAATTAACCCTAAAGCTTGAGTAAGTAGAAAGATAGCCACAGAGGAATTCCTCAGGCACCAGAAGAAAACAGATAATCCAGATTAGAGCAGAAGTAAATGAATTAGAGAATAAAAGAACAATTGAAAAAATTAACAAAATCAAAAGCTGGTTCTCTGAAAAGGTTGACAAAACTTATAAACCATTGGCTAAACTTATGAAAGAAGGACAGGAGAGGAAACAAATAACCCAAATAAGAAATGAGATGGGAGATACCACAACAGACTCAACTGAAATCAAAAGTATCACAGTGGAACACTACAAAAGACTACTGTAACAGATTTGAAAACCTAGAAGAAATGGACAATTTCTAGATTCATATCACCTACCGAAATTATCACAAGGAGAAGTAGAACAACTTAATAAACCCATCAGAAAGGAAGAGATGGAAAAAGTCTTCAAAAAAACTGCCAGATAGCTTCACCAGAGAATTCTACCAAACTATAAGAGTTAACTCCAATACTACTGAGGCTATTTCAAAGCATAGAAAGGGATAGAATACTCCCAAATTCATTCTGTGAAGCCAGCAAAATCCTGATACCAAAGCCACAGAAAGATTCCACTGAGAAAGAAAATTACAGGGCAGTATCATTTATGAACCTAGATGCAAAATTCTTCAACAAAATGCTAGCCAATAGAATTTAAAAAAAGCTAAGTCATCATGACCAAGTTGGATTCATACTAGTGATGCGAGACTGGTTCAACATCAGAAAAACAGTTATTGCGATCAACCACATAAACATCACAAAAGATAAGAATCACCTAATTCTGTCAATTGATGCAGAAAAGCTACCCGATAAAGTCCAACATTCATGTATGCTAAAAATTCTCACAAAAACAGGAACAGAGGGGAAATTCTTCAATGCAATAAGGGGAATCTACACAAAGTCAATTGCCTGCATCATCCTGAATGGTAAGAGACTGAAAAATTCCCCTTAAGAACAGGGACTAGACAAGGATGCCTACTCTCACCACTTCTGTTCAACATTGTGCTAGAGGTTCTAGCCAGAGCAATTAGATAAGACAAAGAAAAAAGGGCATCTGAATCAGCAAAGAAGAAGTAAAAATCTCTCTATTTTGCAGATGCTATGATTGCATATACAGAGAATCTGAAAGAATCCATAAGTAAACTACTGGAACTAATGGAGAAGTTCAGCAAAGTATCAGGATATAAGTTAACCATAAGTAAATCCTTAGGATTTCTGTACAACAAAATCAAAGAATATCAAAGAAGAAATCACCAAATCAAAACCGTTTAATAGCACCCAAGAAAATAAAATACCTAGAAATAAATCTAACTGGAGAAATAAGAGACCTATACAGAGAGAACTACAAGCCCTTACTGCAAGAAACAGAAAGACTTACATAAATAAAGAAATTTACCTTGCTCAAGGACAGGATGATGTAACACTGTGAATATGTCTGTTTCACCCAAAATGATCTACACATACAATGCAATCCCAACACAAATTCCAGTGTCATTTTTTAATGAGATGGAGAAATAAGTCACCAACTTTGTTTGGAGAGAGAAGAAACCCCAGATAAGTAAAGCACTGCTGAAGAAGAGGAACACAGTGGGAGGCCTGACCTTAGAAAATATTACACTGTCACAGTAGTCAAAACAACTTGGTGTTAGTACAAAAAAAGACATACAGGACAACGGAATGGATTTGAGACACCAGAGATGCCACCATCCTCTTACGAATGATTGATACTCGACAAAAGCCCAAGATCACAACAAATGGTGTTCACAAAATTGGATAGCCATCTGCAAAAATCTAAATCAAGACCCTTATCTTATACCTTACACAAAAACTAACTCAAAGGGTATCAAAGACCTAAATATCAAACCTAAAACAATAATGATGGTGCAAGAAAAAAAATAGGGTTAACAATGGAAGTTCTAACACACAGCTTAGACAGGCTTCAAAATCTGACAAAGCATGATCAACAGAAGAGAAAACAGATAAATGGGAACTACTAAGAATCAAATGCTTCTGCTCATCCAAAACTTCATCAAAAGAGTTAAAAGACCACCTACAGAATGGGAAAAAATATTTGGCAACTACATGTCAGACTGACGTCTGACTTCCATAATCCACAAGGTACTGCAAGATATCAACAAGAAAAATGTAAATTAAGCAATGGGCAAAGGAGATGGACAGACACTTCACCAAAGAGGACATCCAGGCAGCTGAACAACACATGAGGGAATGCTCATGATCAATAGCTATCAGAGAAATCCAAATCAAAACTACAATGAGATACCATCTCACCCCAGCAAGGTTGACCATAATCCAAAAAACACAAGACAACAAATGTTGGAGAGGCTGTGGAGAGACTGGAACTCTCCTACACTGCTGGTGGGGTTGCAAAATGATACTCCCTCTTTGGAAAGCAAACTGGATCTTCCTTGGAAAGCTGGACATAGACATATGATTTAATCCAGTAATCCCACTGTTCAAAATTTATCCTACAGAAACAAAGAGAAACAAAGGCTGCTACACAAACAGACACATGCACATGAATGTTTCCTGCAGCACAGTTCACAATAGAAAAAAGATGGAATCAACCTAGATGCCCATCAACAGATGAATGGATAAGCAAGCTATGGTACATACACTCAATTGAATACTATGCAATGATCAATAACAATGATGATTTTAGGAAGCATCTCATAACCTGGTTTCAACTGGAAGATATTATACTGAGGGAAATCTGTCAGCAGCAAAAGGACAAATATTGTATGAGACCCCTACTAAAAGGACATAAAAATAGACTTATATACAGTAGAAAAGACTCTTTGATGGCTACAAGGGCAGGGATGGGGGCAAGGGCTGGTCATAGATTAGATAGTTGATAGAAGTTTGGTTAGGTGAAAGCAGTGACATCATACAGTAGACAGGAGATCAACTTAGCTGGACTTTACCAGCAACTGAAAGCTCTTCTAATCTCAACCCAATTTTGCAAGAGCTAGGGTAGCAGGGCTGGGGCCTGGGGACCATGCTTTCAGGGGACACTGAGGTTAGTTAGCATAATTAGCCTATTGCTAAGTGAGTCTTATGCACCCCACATTGACGAGTGGCATCTGGGGTCTTAAAAGCCAGCAAGCTGCCATCTGAAGTACACCAAAAGGTCCCAACTCAGCCAGAACAGGCAATCACTGAGAACACTAAAGATGTGAGAAAAAAAAGAGCCTAGGAGACAGAAGGACCCAAGTAAATGAGAGAGTGCATCAACATGTGACCAGAAGAACCACAAGGTGCCTGGCCACCAACAACAACAGCTGTGATGGGGCACACAATGTTGAGTCCCTGTGACAACATGAGAAAAAGAGGAGTGCAGCTCAAGAACTCTACTAAAAGACCACAGTTGATGGTCCGACGGCTGAGGGGACCCTCTGAGAGCATGTTCCCTAGACCTGCTGCTGTCCCTGTCTAGAAAACACTACTGAGGTCAACTCTTTGGACAAAAATGGACTGGACTCAGGGACACAATATGATCATATGGTGTGTGTACTTTACGGTTCTTTGTATTTATAGACCAGTATTTATACTGGTCTTTTTCTAGACGAGAGAAAAGAGGATAGAGATGAGGGGCCAGGAACTTGTTGAGAGGATACAATAAGTACAAAATGAAAAGGGGGAGTGCGCTGTCATGGGACAAGGAGAGCAGACGAGCTTACACAGGCAGGCATGCAAAATTCATTTGGATTATATACTTTCACTTAACCACAATAAAAAAAAAAAAGACGCACAGAAGAAAAGACTCTTTGCTACAAGGGTAGGGAGGGAGGGAGAGGGTTGGTCATAGATTAGATAGTTGATAGAAATTTGGTTAGATGAAAGCAATGACAGCACACAATAGAGAGTAGATTAACTTAACTGGACTTTGTAAACTGAAAAGTTTTCTAAACCCAGTATTTCAAAGGATAGAGTAGCAGGGACAGGAGTTTGGAAACCACGTTTTCAGGGGACATGGATGCCAACTGCATAAGAGGTGTATTGCTAAGAGAGTCTTCTGCACCCCCTATTAGTGAGTGGCGTCTGGGGTCTTAAAAGCTAGCAAGCTGCCATCTGAGGTACACCAAATAGTCCCAACTCATGTGGAACAGATGATGATCAAGAACCACAAAGATACAGAGCAAAAAAACCCTAGGAGTTAGAAGGACCCAAGTACCATCTTTCAAGAAATCTGTTGACTTTCAGATTTACTTTATAAATTTACCTTCTTTTATTGGTTACTCCATAGCTTTAATTTCAACCCTAAATAATAATATTCCTTTATGAACCCCTCTTGCCCTGGGTTGAATTGTATTCCCCAAAAACTGCATGTGACAGTTTGGCTGGACCACAATCCTGGTATTGTGTGAGTTTCCTCCATGTTGTGAGTCCTGTTTCTATGACATTAATGACAGTAGATGGGTTGTGGTTGTGTTGGTGAGGCAGGACTCAATGTGTAAGATTGTTTTGTACCTTGAGACAATCTAATGAGACATAAAGGAAAGAAGATAGCAGATGTGAGGACCTCATATAATCAAGAAAGAAAGCAGCACTGGAAGTTGAGTGCATCCTTTGGAAAGGATTTCGGTCCCTGGGAAAGATTGGTGACAACCTTCCTCCAGAGCCAGCAGAGAAAGCTATCCCCTTAGGCTGACACCCTGCACTTCCACTGTCAGTTTCCTGGATGGTGACAAATACACAAGTTCTTTTTTTAAAGCCTTGCACTTGTGGTATTTCTGTTAATGGAGCCCTAGCAGACTAAAACTTTCATTCATTTGAGAAAATCCAAAAAAAAAGAACTCTTTGTTTGACATAAAGAAACTCCAGACTTATCAATATCTCAAAATAATGCATAAGGATACTTAAAGTAGAATCCCCTAGGAGAGAGGGGTCCATAGATGATATTCAGAGAATTTACATTCATTTTCTATTCTGTGTATATCATCAAAATCTCAAATACATCTAACTACTGGCTTACATGTTCCCAAGTACCTTCTTTCAAGAAACCTTTTAACTTTCAGATTCATTTTACAAACTTAACTTTCTTTTATTGGTTACCCCATAGCTTGAATTTCAGTCCTAAGTAATCATATGTTTTTCCAAACCCCTCTCCAGATCACTGTTTTCTTTCTTTTTGGTTTCTCTGCTTCTGTATTGATACCTCATCTCTCCTTTGGTTTGTTCCTTTTAAAATTCCTTCTCCAACATCCCTTTCTCCCCTACCTCTAGTTAAATATCCATTTACTCATTTCTCAAAGCTCAAGATGGTGCTACCTAGTGTTTAAGTATTTTGTCTGAGTCTAAGTCCTTCCCCTTCTCCTTCTATATTCTTGTTCATCTATTCCTGCCCTTTACCTCTGCCAAGTGTCTGAAGAGTCCTCCCGTGTGAGTCACTGTGATAATTATTTTTCTTTTGTGTATGTGGTTGACATCACTAATGCACCATCACTAATATATGCCCTTAAGTGATGCTCTCCGTAGTAGGAACAAGTGAGCTTCCAGTATCCTGCTCAATGACCCCAAAAACAATTTCAAAGCTTTGCCAAGCTGAGATTTGGAGTGTGAAAGGTGGACCCAGAATCAAAATTAGCCAACTTTACTATTAGGAGGTTTTGATCAAGAGCAAGAAGAGGCTTAGGTGACCCATGGCCAAAACAAAGAGTAATCAGAACATTTTAAAAGAGTTTCCTTTGTTTATAGTTAGGTTAATTTTGATCCCTAATTTGAAAAAATCAGACACCGTGTATAATTTATAGACACTGATAATGAAGTTATCAGTCAGCGAGCATTCTTTGGTAATACATTCTGTTAAGTACTCATCTACTAACTGGAAAGTTGATGATTAGAACCCATTCAGAGGCTGCTTGGAAGAGTATCCTAGTGACCTGCTTTGGGAGTGACTTTTCTGACAAAGGTCTACTCTCTAAAATACAGAGAAAACTTCAACAATTCCCTAACAAAAAGACAAAAAGTTCAATGTAAAAAATGGGCAAAGAACATGAACAGACAGTTCATCAAAGAGGACATTCAAGCAACCAACAAACACTTGAAAAGTTGTTCATGATTATTAGCCATCTGAGAGACACAAATCAAAACTACAGTGAAATACCATGTTACTCCTGCAAAATGATACAGATTTTTAAAAAAACAAAACAGAAAAAAAAAAGGTGCTGACAAGTTGTGGGGGGACTGGAATACTTACCATTGTTGGTGAGATTAGAAAATGATACAATCACTACAGAAAATGATATGGTGCTTCCTAGGAGGAATAGAACTACCACGTAATCCAGCTACTCTACTCCTTGATATATAGCCTAGAGATCTAATAGCAGTGATACAAACAGATGTATGCACACCTATGTTCATTGCAACATTCACAACAGCAAAAGGTGGAAATAACCTAACTGCCCATCAACTGATCAATGAAAACACAAAACATGGTATCATGGATTGAACTGGGTCCCCTCAAAACATGGTTAAGCCATGATTCCCAGCATTGTGTGGTTGTCCTCCATTTTGTTATTGTAATTTTGTGTTGAAGAGGACTAGGTGGGAATTTAACACCCTTATGTTGTTACTTTCTATCATTTCATAATGGCCACATCCCTGATCTAATGTAAGGGGGATTTTCCTGGCATGTGGCCCGAACCATCTTTTATCTTATAAGAGATTAAAGGTGTGGGCCACATGGCCACGGTTAGGACCAAAATTACGGCCTGGGTGCGGTGCTTGTAAGCCTGTGATAGAGTGAATGCAAACAGCCAAAAATGACTGGAATGCATGACATCAGATCCTCGAAATCTGACCCTTGTACCCCTGCCCAGCCCTATGTGCTTTCCTCCTGAAGAGATAAGCTCACCTGCAGAAGTGGCCTTTGTTATGCTATTCAGATAAGAAGGCACAAGTTTGCTTTGTGAGGAACTTCCCAAACCCTATTCAAATCAAAGTTTGTTTGCTGCATGTATGCGTGTCCTGCTCACTAAATAAAATGGGCTGCATGATGCCAGGCCCCAGAGCTGGGCATCAGAGTTACTGCTTTCCTCCTCACCACCTGTGTTTCTGTGTGGTATTCTTCATAGGCATCCATCACCCACAGGCAACGCAGACCTGCAGATCCAACAAAAAGAAACAGGGGCAACCAAGTAGGGACCTTATACTACCAAAAGAGTGGTGTTAAGAGCAAGCACGTCCTTTGGACCCAGGGTTCCCCAATAGAGAAGCTCATAGTACAGAAGAAGATTGATAATAAGGACTTTCTTTCAAGAAGACAGAAAGAGAAAGTGTTTCCCCAGAGCTGACGCCCTGAATTTGGACTTATAGCCTACTTGATTTGCCACGAGTCAGATACAACTCAGTGGCACTTGGCTCGGCTTGGCTTGGCTTGGCTTGGCTTGGCTTGGCTTGGCTTGGCTTGGCTTGGTTTGGCTTGCCAAAGTCATCCATTTGTTGTATTTCTGTTATAAAAGCACTAGATGACTAAGACAGGGTTTGATACCAAGAGAGTGGGCTACTGCTCTAACAGAAACCTAAAAGGTTAAAGCAATTTTGAAACTGTGAATGGATAGAACATTCAGGGGAAAGTGAGAACTGTACACCCTGGAGAAGGTAAAGATGGTGAGAAACTGCATCAGAGGACCTACATCAGCAGCAAACCACCAGCAGCAGAACTGGAAGCCCAGTGCCAGACAGTGCTGGAGCCAACTCATGGATCAAGAGAGCTGAGTGTCTGTGCATAAGTTTCCTGGCAGAGTGAGTTGCCTCCAGGCAGTTATCAGTGGAGATACTGAGCTTTGGAACACTTGTCCCAGGAGGGCAGATGCAGACGTGAGCCCAAGGACTCAGTGACCAAAGACCGCAGAAAGCCAAGCTGCCACAGCCTGAAAGGGTATGGCCAAGACCTCAGGGTATCAAATGGCTGAACATGACCTGTAGTGTTTCTAAGATTGGATGCACCACTCAGATGTACTAGAATGATGCACTTAAAGCCATGGGACCAAAGTTGTGATCCCAGGGGGCCTAGAGGGTGGAGAAGAAGGCCAAGGCCAAGGGGACTCTACTCAGGATCTCAAAAATGTGGCCAATACATAGAATCTGAGAGGCAAGGCCATTATGCAAATGGTATCAGAGAACAGACGGTTATTTTCAAGGCTTGAGGGCTGTCTTAGTCATCTAGTGCTGCTATAACAGAAAACATCACAAATAGATAGCTTTAACAAGAAGAATTTTATTTTCCCACAGAAAAGTTAGCTAAATGTCCAGATTTAGGGTGTCACCTCCAGAGAAAGGCTTTCTTTGTTGGCTCTGGAGGAAGTTCTTTGTCATTCTTCTCCTGGACTGGGAGCTTCTCAGGCCGGGAACACCAAGTCCAAAGGATATGCTTCTGGTGCTTCTATATTGGTAGTATGAAGTCCCACCTCTGCTTGCTTCCCTTTCCTTTCTCCTTCCAAGAGACTGGCTCAAGACACAATACAGTCTTATGGATTGAACCCTGTCTCACCAATACAACTGATGCTCATCCTCTCTTATTAACATCATAGAGGCAGTTTTACAACATATAGGAAAATTACCTAATACCGTGAATCATGGCCCAGCCACACATTTTGGGTGAGACACAATTCATTCCATGACAAGAGCTAAGGTAACATGTTCTGCTGACTTCCTTGGTGCCTGTTACTGCTTCCATCCCTGCAATTTCTCCCACCTGAAATGGAAATGTCTTGCTTTTCTGCTACTGTACTTTGGAAGCAGACAGTTTGTACTGGGTCTGACAATTACATTCGCAACGTCATCCTAGAAGTGCTAAGTACCTTAACGCTGAATATCACTACAGTTACCTTTGAAGTACTACCCTTGGGAAGCAATGCACTGATAATAGTGCCTACTCCACCCTTCAAAGCACTTTTGGAGCTTCTTTTCTGGAAGGGCCATCAGAACCTTTGTCATATTAGCCCTGATGTCCTGAATGTCATCAAAATGTCTTCCTTTCAGTGTTTCCTTTGCCTTCAGGTAAAGAAAAAAGTCATTGGGGGTCAGATCAGGTGAGTATGGAGGATGTTCCAATGCAGTTATTTGTTCACTGGCTAAAAACTCCCTCACAGACAGTGCCATGTGAACCGGTGAATTGTCATGATGAAACAGCAATGAGTTGTTGGTGAAAAGTTCAGTTTTTTCATCTAACTTTTCATGCAGCATTTTTAGCACTTACAGACAGCACACTTCGTTAACTGTCTGCTTGGTGCAAATTCATAATGAACAACCTCCCTGATACCAAAAAAGATTAGCAACATCATTTTGACCCTTGATTTGGACTGACAGGACTTTTTTGGTTGTGGAGAATTGGTGGACTTTCATTGTGCATTTTAACACTTTGTTTCAGGGGCAAACTTTGACTATCCTTTATACTTGTTCATCAGTGAGCTCCTTTGGGAACCTTTTTGCACATACCTTTCTTATGCCAAGATTTATAGCTAAGATTTTTCTGCTTCTTTATGTTTACTTGGTCTCCTATGCTTTTCCCGGTCAGTTGACGATTTTGATACACAGTTCGACAAATTTTTGCAACGTATTTGTCAGTTATGCTCATCACTGGCTGCCCTGACCACTCTTCATCAATAACTCTCTCCTCTCGAAAGAATGTTTAAACCATTTGTATGCTGCAATTTTCTTCATGGTGTTATCCTCATAAAGTTGTTCAAACATGCCCCTGATTTCACTCCCACTCTTGCCAAGTTTAACATGACAGTTAATGTTTGTTTGTTGCTCTAATTCAAGCTCCGAAATTCTCATGGAGGCACACAAAAACATGCAGCAGTGGAGAACACCATTCAGCAAGATATAGCCACACACTGACATAAACAGAGCTGTGAGACACTGATATACCAAGGTTGTGAAACCTTGCCAAGTTGTTTGTACAGTGCTGCCAACAAAAGTGCACTATGGATGGCAAGTTCATGAATTTAATCATCATACTTCATATTCTGTATACCCAGATGAAGAGCAATTCTTGGATTTTCAACTTTGAGTTGATTTAAGACTTTTGCTATGGTATGATGGGGTAAATGTGTTACACGTAGCAAGGACATGAATGTTGGGGGGCAAAGAGGTATAATGTCATAGACTGAACTGTGTCCTCCAAAAACTATGCCAATTTGGTTAAGCTTTGATTCCCAACATTATGTGGCTGTACTCCATTTTGTGATCGTAATTTTATGTTAAAGAGGATTATGGTGGGATTGTAACACCCTTGCTAAGGTCACATTCTTGATCCAATGTTAAGGCAGTCCCAGGAATGTGGCATGAACCACCTTTTATCTTAGAAGACATAAAGGCAAAAGGAAGCAAGCAGAGTTTGGGAAACTCATGCCACCAAAAAAGCAGTTCTGGGATTGGAATATGTTCTTTGGACCCAGAGTTCCTGAGTAGAGAAGTTCCTAGTTCAGGGGAAGATCAATGACAAGGACCTTCCTTCAGAGTGGACAAAGAAAGTATCTTAGTCATTCAGTGCTGCTATAATGAAAACACCACAAGTGGATGGCTTTGAAAAGAATACTCTATCAAAGCCCAGTAGGTTACAAGTCCAAATTCAAGGTATCAGCTCCAGATGTCTTTCTCTACTGGCTCTGGGGGAAGGTATTTGTTGTCAGTCTTACCCTAGACTGGAAGTTTCTAAGATGCAGGAACACTGGATCCAAAGTGCACTCTCTGCTCCCACCACAGCACTGCTTCTTTCCTGATGATATGAGGTCCTCAACTCTCTGCTTGCTTATCTTTCCTCTATATCCCAAAAGATTGCCTCAAGGCACAGCACAATCTTACACACTGAGTCCTGCCCTACCAATACATCTGCCATCCACCCTCCCTCATTAACATCATAGAGGCAGGGTTTACAGCATATAGGAACATCACACAATACCAGGAATCATGGCCTAGCTAAACTGCTACAAACCTTTGGGGGGGAGCACAATTCAGCCTATGACAGAGATGACACCTTCCCTGGAGCTGATATCCTTAATTTAGACTTTCAGCCTACCCAACTATGAGAGAATAAAACTTTCTTTGTTAAAGCCATCTGCTTATGGTGTTTCTGTTAAGGCAGCATTGGACACTAAATGCATAATATATGAGGACTACCAATTAGGTTCACAAACTCATCCTAGAATGAATATCACCATAGTTACCTTCAAAGTACTCCTCTGGGAAGCTAAGCACTGATGCCAACACCTAATCCATCTTTCAAAGTAATTTGGGGACTCTTTTTCTGGAATAGCCATCAGACCTGTTGTATTATCCTTGATGTTCTGAATGTCATCAAAGTGTCATCTTTCAATACTTCCTTTATCTTCATTTAGGTAAAGAAAAAAGTGATTGGGGGTCAGATCAGGTGAGAGGGAGGGTGTTCCAACACAGTTATTTTGTTTGTTGGCTAAAAACTCCCTCACAAACAACCATACAATGTTCATGAACTTATCACCATGTCACTGTGCACAATGGCCATTCCAGAAAGAGTTCCAAAATTGCTTTGAAGGGAGGACTAGGCTCCAGCATTGGTGCATAGTTTCCCAAGGTGAGTACTTCAAAGGTGACCATAGTGATATTCAGCAGTGAAGTATGTAGCACTTAGAAAAATTAATTTCACGGACTTAATTTTCAGAGCTTGTATACATACAATGGAATACTAGGCAGCTATAAAGAATAATAATGAGTTTGTGAAACATTAACATGGGTGAATCTGGAGAACTTTATGCTGGGTGAAAATAAATCAATCAAAAGAAGACAAATATTACATGATTCTACTTTTATAAAAAAACAAAAACATGTATATGTGTAGAAATCAACATTCTTTGATAGGTACCAGGGATTAGAAGAGCAAAGGGGAGGGATCACTCTTTAGACATTAGACACATGTGATGGTTAAGGTTGCATGTCAACTTGGCAAGGCCATGACTGTCAGTGGTTTGGCATCTATCTAACGATATAATCACCTCCATGAGATCTGACATGACACAACCACCTCTGTGATGAGATCTATTATGAGCAGTCAATCAGTTAGAGGGGAATTTCTTTGGATTTATGGTCTGCTTTCAATATGGGTGGACTTTTGCTTGCTCTGGATCCAGCTGACTCCTGTTCATCTGTCCTCTGGTTCTTGGACTTGAACCAGTGGCTTTCTTGCTGATTTGGGGATTCATGAGCTTTTACAGTCTGAGAACCTGATGCCTGTTGCCTGACTTGCCAGACTTGGGCTCATAAGCTTTGAAGCTATGTGAGTCAGAAGAAGCCTCCAGACTGACCCATAGCCTTGGGTCTTTTCAGCCTCCACAACTGCACAAGCCATTTTCTTGATATAAATACCACTCTATATATTTATGGGTTACTTTGGTAGCATAGTGCTTAAGTGCTATGTCCATAGTTTAAATATGCCAGGCACTCCTTGGAAACTATGAAGCAGTTCTACTCTGTACTACAGGGCCATTGTAAGTCAGAATTGACTCAATGGTAGTAGGTTTGCTTTTGTTTGTTTTTTGTATATTTATGCGTGTCACTGGTTTTGCTTCTCTAGAGAAGCCAGCCTAAGAAAATATATGTCATTTGAGTTATGGGAAAGGCAATACCAAATGTGAGTGAGCTCTGCACAACTTGACCAAGGTTAAGATGACATCAAGAAATATACAAGAAAAAGGAATGTTATTGGTTAATGCTATAAATTTATGTATATTTTATATAATTTTGAAACAACAGCAGTAACAACCTAATAATATTTGAATGATTACATAGGTAGATATGTATTTATATATGTGTATATATGTGTGCATATACATGTGTATTTGTAGGCATATGAATGTATATGTTTCTGTGTGCTGCACATACATTCATATATTTATAATAAAGCTCATAGGAGCACAATCATGGATACTTGCTGGACATAAATAAATACCTTGCAGTATTGGTTTACTAACTTAGAAGGCTTAGGATCAGCCTTGTGGGACATCTCACTTAATGGGCACAACATAGTCCATACAGTTTATGCTCCATATCCTAGTTTGATAGGTAGTGTCTTAAAAGTTTGCAAGTGGGGGTAAGGTTAACATGGCCAACTAAGCAGAGGCATCCTCTGATCCCTCTAACAACAAAGGCACAGGAAAACAGCTTTTAACCAGATTTAAAAGGATATCCTTGGAGCCCTGATCACCAGAAGGAAGCTGAAGGCATGAGCCAGTTGACAGAGAGATGACTGTGGGGAAAGACAGGCTGAATTGGCACTCCTTAGGGGGACCCCTGCACCAGCACCACAAACAAAGCCAGCATCCTGGAATACGGTGGTGCAGGGAACACAGCCACATCAGGAAAGCATGTCTTCTCAGGGGCAAAACCCAGCCTCAGACAGACATGCAAACTAAAACTACAGTGTTCTCATACCTGAATGCCAAAATATAAGCTCAGGCAATCACGTGTGGATCAGAACTTTTTCTTTGCAGCACAGAATCAGTCTCCCTCTCCTCCTCTTTCTCTCTCTCTCTCTCTCTCTCTCTCAGGCACCCTCTGATTTTCTTTCTGTGCTATGCCAGGTACCCGAATCAGACATGGTACCTGAAAGAGCAGTCAAGTACTCACAAAGGAAGCTGGAGGCAGAAGCAGGTGGTTTCCCTAGGCTCAGGTCTGCAAAATACTAACCTTTCAGGCTATGGGTAAGCACCATGCCTTCTACAGCTTGAGTAACCAGTAACCTGAGCCTATACTTATCTTCACTCCCTGATGGACACTGTACAATGGAGACCATCTGAATAGGTGCCTGGGGTTAACACACACACAAAAAGTAAACTAACATAGGACCTCATGTCTAGCTATAGGACTAACCACCTGGTGATAGGGTTTTAAAACTTCTGCAGCTACAACCAAAAACCAGTGCACACAACTACTCTACTTTGACATTTAAAAAGCTAAATATATATAATATATATATATATTTATATTTATATTGATTTACATATATATTTATAATATATATATATAGTGGTACATCTTTAGCTTGGAACACAATAATTGAAATTAAAACACTCTTCTGAGGGCTTGGAGGCAGCAGTCAATTTGAAATCATTTAAAGAAGCAGACCACCATAGCTTCAGAAAACCCCCCAAACAAAGAATTAAAAAGCTTTCCAGATGAAGAGTTCCTGCAACTATCAGAGGTAGAATACAACAGCATTATATTTTAAACTCTCATAGACATTAGAAGGAAATTAGACAAACTGCAACAGAACACACTGAAAAATTAAACAGACTTCAAGGAATGCTTCAGTAACAAAGAACTGAAATTCAGCAAATTAACAATAAAATTACTGATTTAGACAACTCAGTAGAAAGCCAAAGGAGTAGAACTGAGGTAACAGAATGCAGAATCAGTGTGATTCAAGATAGAGTGACTAACAGCAACATATTGGAGAAAAAAATCAGATGAAAGATTTTTTTAAAAAAATGAAGATTCACTTGAGAGTCATGCGGGACTCTGTCAAGAGGAATAATCTATGACTCAGTGGAGTTCCAGAACAGAGTAGGATGCCAGAAAATACACAGATAACTGTTGGAGATGTTTTGCTAGAAAATTTTCCTGATATTATGAAAGACAAGAAAATCTCCATCCAAGTTGTTTATTGAACTCCATACTAGTATGACCTCAAAAGAAAGACACCAAGACACACTATCATCAAATTTAACAGAATGAAGAACAGGACAAAGTTCTAAATGCTTCAAGATGTACACAAAACAATATACAAAGGTCAGTCTCTGAGAATTAGCTCCAATTATTCAGCCCAAAATGATTCTGGCACTGAGGCAATGGGATGATGTACACAAAGCCTTGAAGGAAAAAAAAAAAAATAGACTGCCAACCAAGACTCATGTATCTGAAGAAACTGTCTCAAATATACTGGTGAAACTATGACACTCTCAGATAAACAGAAGTTTAGAGAATATGCTAAAACCAAACCAAAATTACAAGAAATATTGAATGAAGTTCTTTGACAAGAAAATCAGTGACATCCAACATATGGTCATAAATACAAGGAGAAACAGAGCAGCAACATAGCAACATAAACAGTATCCATAAAAATAAATCAAAGCTTAAATACTAAAAACAGGAAAACAGACATCTCTGTAAGTAAATGAGGACAACATTAAGCTATCAGAAGGATAAATTAATGTATTCACATCTCTTTAAGATGGAGAGGAAGTTAAAGAGATGCAATAATATAAAAGACTGGTTTAAACTTGGAACACTAGGGGTAGACATAAGGGAGCCACAAAGAGAACTATCAGTCTTACTCATTAAAATCAAGAAGTCTCAGCAGTTATAAAACCAACATCAATGAAAATGATGAAAAGGAAACTCACAGAGAATAATGACTCAGTGCATAAAAGTGGAACAAAGAATGCTTCAACAACTCACAAAAAAGGCATCAAAATCACGCACTAAATTCATACATAACAATGATTACATTGAAAGTAAATGGATTAAATGCACCAAGACAAACAAAGACAAACAGAATGACAAAAAAAACACAACCTGTCCATATGCTGCTTACAGGAGACTCCCCTTAGACTTAAAGATGCAAACAAACTGAAAGGTAAAGGATGAAAACATACATACCAAGTGAACAACATTCTAAAAAGAGCAAGTGCGGCAGTATTAAGTTCAGATAAAACAGACTTTAAAGTACGGCCCACCACAGTGAACAAGGAAGGTTACTATATACTGCCTAAAGGATCAAAACATCAGGAGGACAGAAATATACTAAATAAGTATGCAGCCAATGAACAAAGCTGCTAAGTACATCAAACAAATTCTAATATCATTGCAAAGTGAGACAGATAGTTCCACAATAAGAGTAGGAGTCTTAAATGCACCACAATCAGTGATGGACAGAACAACTAGAAAGAGCTCAATAAAGACACAGAAGTCTTGAATGCTTCAATTAACCAACTTGACCTGATAAACCTATACAGAACACTCCATCCATCAACAGATAAGTATAACTTCTTTTCTAATGCACACAGAACTTTTTCCAGAATAGACCGCATTAGGCTATAAAGCAAGTGTTACTGAAATCCAAAACACTGAAATTTTGCAGTTTCCTTCTCAGACCACAAATCCACAAAAGTTTAAATCAGTAGTAGAAAAAAACCAAGCATCAAAAATCAAGAACTTGGAAACTGAACAACACCATGCTTAAATATTTTGAGTTGTAGAAGAAATCAAAGATGGAATAAATAAATTTGTAGAATCAAATGAGAATGAAAACATGTCCTACCAGAACCTATGGGACACAGCAAAAGTAGTACTCACAGGTCAATTTATCACAATAAATGCACACATCCAAAAAGAAGAAAGGGCCCAAATCAAAAGATTAACTGTACAACTTGAACAACTAGAAAGAAAACAACAAAAGAATCTCTTAAACACCAGAAGAAAGGAGACAAAAAAAATTAGAGCAGAACTAAATTAATTAGAGACTAGAGAAACAATTTAAAGAGTTAACAAGACCAAAAGCTGGTATTTTGAGAAGATCAACAAAACTGAAAAACCATCGGCCAAACTGACAAAAAAAAAGAGAGAGAGAGAGAGAGAGCAAGTAAGTAACTCAAATAAGAAAAGAGTTCGTCAATACCACAACTAACCCACACGAAATTTTTATAAAGTCATATCAGAATACTGTGAAAAATTAAAATCTAATAAGTTTGAAATAACAATGGATATGGACAAGCTTCTAGAATCAAACTAACTACCAAAACCAACACAATCAGAAGTAGAATAACTTAATAAACTTATCACATAAGATGAAATTAAAAAGATTGTTGAAAAACTCTCAGCCAAAAGAAGTCCTGGCCCAGAAGGTTTCAACACAGAATTCTACCAAACTTCTAGAAAGGAGTTACCACCATTGTTACTAAAGGTATTTCTCAGCATAGAAAAGGAGGGGATACTTCCAAATTCGTTCTATGAAGCTAGTATAACCCTCATACCAAAGCTAGGTAAAGACTGCACAAAAATGAAAAATCACAGATGAACATCTCTCATGATCCTCGATGCAAAAATCTTCAATGAAATTCTAGCCAATAGAATTCAAGAGCATATCCAAAACATAATTTACCATGACCAGGTAGGATTCATACCAGCGATGGAAGGATGGTTTAATATTAAAAAAAAAAAAATCAATGTAATCAATTTCACAAATAAAACAAATGTTAATAATCACCTGATTCTATCAGTTGACCCAGAAAAGGCATTTGACAAAGCCCAACACCTATTCATGTTAAAAACTCTCAAGAAATTATGAATAGAAGGAAAATTCTTCAACATAGTAGCAGGCATCTATGCAAAGCCAACAGCCAACATTATCCTAAATGGAGACAAATTGATGGTATTTCCCTTGAAAATGGGAACCAGAGAAGGATGCACATTATCATCACTTTTTTCCAACACTGTGGTAGAAGTTCTAGCCAGAACAATTAGACAAGATAAAAAAATAAAGGGCATCCACACTGATAAGGAAAACGTAAAAATATCTATTTGAAAATGATACAACTCTGCATGCAGAAAACCCTAAAGCATCTACAAAGAAACTACTGTATCTAATAGAAGAGTTCAGTAAAGTATCAGGATATAAAATAAATGATTTTATATCAGCTGGATTCCTTTACACTAAGAGATCAACAAAGAAGAAATCACTAAATCAATACCATTTACAATTGCCACCAGGAAGATAAAATACTTCAGAATAAATATAATCAGATACGTAAAATACCTATACAAAGAAAATGACAGGATGTTACTCCAAGACACCAAAACGGACACATACAAGTAGAGAAACCTACCATGCTCATGGCTAGGAAGACTTAACATGATGAAAATGTCTATTCTTCCCAAAGCTATCTATAGATACAATGCAATCCCAATACAAATAACAACATCATTTTTTAATGAGATGGGAAAATAAATCACTAACTTATTATGGAGAAAAAAGAAGCCTTGGATAAGTAAATCATTACTGAACAAGAAAAACAAAATGGGCAGCCTCATTCCACCTGACCTGAGAATCTATTACACTGTCATGGTGGTCAAAACAGCCTAGTACTGGTACAAAAATAGATACATAGATTAGTGGAACAGGATACAGAACCCAGATATAATTCTAACAATTTATGAGCATCTGGTACTAGACAAAACCCTGAGGTCCATGAGCTGGGGAAAAAAATAATTTCTTCAGCAAATGACACTGACAAAACTGAATATTTAACTGCAAAAAAACGAAACAGGATCCGTGTCTCACACCATGCACAAAAACTAACTCAAAATGGATTTTAGACCAAATATTAAACTTGAAAGAATAAGAATCTTTGAAGAGAAAATAGGCACAACACTGGGAGCCCTAATAAATGCCACTAAAAAGTACAAAATGTTACAAACAATGAACAAGCAACAGAAGAGAGTACAGATAAGTGGAAAGTTTTAAAAATCAAACACTATGCTCATCCAAAGACTTCATCAAGAGAGTAAAAAGATCACTTACAGACTAGAAAAAAATTTTGCCAACCAAAAATTTGATTGGTGTCTAACCTCCATAATCTACAGAGTACTTCAAAACTTCAACAAGAAAAAAAAAAATAACCCAATCAAAACTGGGCAAAGGATATGAACAGGCACTTCACCAAAGACAATATCCAAGCAGCTAACAGATGCATAAGGAAATGCTCAGGATCATTGTTGTTGTTGTTGTTGTTAGGTGCTGTTGGGTCAGTTCCAACTCACAGCAACCCTATGAACAACAGTACAAAACACTACTCAGTTTTGCACCGTGTCCACAATCACTTTTATGCTTAAGCCCATTGTTGCAGCCACTGTGTCAGTCCATCTTGACAGTCTTCCTCTTTCCTGCTGAGCCTCCACTCTACCAAGGATGATGTCCTCAAGGGACTGATTCTTCCTCATAACATGTCCGAAGTACGTAAAAGATGCAGTCTTGCCATCTTTGCTTCCAAGGAACACTCTGGTTGTACCTCTTCCAGAAAGATCTGTTTGTTCTTTTGGCAGTCCATGGTACATTCAACATTCCCCTCTGACGCCACAATTCAAAGATATCAATTCTTCTTCTGTCTTATTTGTTGATTGTCCATCAGGAACATTAGTCATTAGAGAAATCTAAGTCAAAACTCCAATAAGATGCCACTTACCACAACAAAGCTGTTATTAATCCAAAAAACACAAAGTACAAATGTTTGAGAGACATGGAGAGACTGGAACTCTTCTACACTGCTGGTGGGAACACAATATGCTACAATCATTCTGGAAAACAATTTGGCAATTTCCTAAAAATCTAGAGATAGAAATACCATATGATCCAGCAATCTCACTGCTTGGAATTTATCCAGGAGAAATAAATGCTGCCATGCTAACAGACACATGCACTCCAATGTTCATTGAAGCACTGTTCACAAGAGCAAAATGATAAAATCAACATAGGTGTCCCTCAGCAGAAGAATGGATAAACAAACTGTGGTATATTCACACAGTGGAATACTATGCAATGTTAAAGAACAATGGCAATCTTGGAAACACTTGACACTATGGAGTCATCTGGAAAACATTATGCTGAGTGAAATCAGTCAGTCACAAAAGGACAAATACTGCATGAGACCATTATTATAAGGCTTCAGAATATGGACAAAGCAAGAAAAAAAAATCTTTGTTGGTTATGGTATGGTGGGCTGAGATGAATACTCAGAGGTTAGATATTAGATAAGAACTGGGTTTAAGTGAAGGCAGTGACAGCACACACTAAAAGAGAGATCAACACTGCTGGACTATACCAAGAGCTAAAAAATTTCTTATATACAACTTAAGACTTTGGAGGTTAGAGTAGCAGGAGCAGGGATCTGGGAACCATGCTCTCAGGGGACAGCTGGGTCAGTTGCCACTCTAAGTTTTTTTCTTTTTAAGAAAATGGTTTGCATCCCAATTTGGTGAGTGGTGTCTGGGGTCTTAAAAGCTAGCAAGGTGCCATCTAAGGAGCATCAGCTGGCTGCAACTCAACTGGAACAGAAGAGAACAAAGGACATCAAAGACAGAAGAAAAAGGTGAGCCCAGGAAATAGAAGGGGACAAAGGACCCAGAGTCTACACAGCTTGAGACCAGAAGAACTAGATGGTGCCTGGTCACCTCCAATGTCAGCCTTGAGAGGCATTACAATGTCAGACTCCTGACATAGAGGGAGGAAAAATAAGGATACAGACCAAGAATTCTGTTAAAAGACCAGATGGTAGAACACCCTGCAGGGTCACCCGAGAGCATCGTCCCTGTTTGGCTCCTACTCCAGAGCTGAAACTAGCACTGAAAACAATTCTTCAGACAAAAACTGGACTGGGCTTTATGACATAAGGCTGTCGATGCAACTTGCCAATAGTAATGAGAAGGAAGTGTAAAGGCGAGGGAACAGAAACAGGTTGAACGTATATGGGAAGTGCAGAGTGGAAGGAATAAGTATGTTGTCACAGGGCTGGGATAACAGACAGAGTCATATAGAGGTCTATGTTTGGGATGTGATGTGGCAAACTGACTTCATTTATAGTATTTCACATAGCCAGCCAAGCCAATAAAATATCATCATATAAAAACTGTCAGTAGCCATCTAAGATACAATTTTTGGTCTCTATGTTCCTGAAGCAAAAGAGAAAGACAGAAACTAAAGACTCAAAGAAGAAACTAGTTGACAGGACTAACTACCTACTAACCAAAAACCCAAACCAAACCCACTGCTGTTGAGTTGATTCCAAAATTCATAGCAATCCTATAGAACAGAATAGAACTGCCTCATAGAGTTTCCAAGGAGTGCTTGGAGGATTTGAATTGCTGACCTGTAACCCTAATACCTTGCTACGTGTTCTCCATTTCCAAAATTGTAACTGAGAGCTTCACGTAACTAATGCCATAGTGATACGCTAAATAATCTGTTAAGTGTTTTTACTGCACCGGCTACTCTGGCCTCTGCACTGGCCTCTTTCAAAGGGGCACAGAGCCCCCTCAGCTCCTGTGACCTTGGTCTCCTTTCCCTTCCTTGTTCTCCTAAGAAATGGCTTGGAAAACAGCAGCTAGGAAGGCTGCCTGGCATTTTGTGTATCCACAACTTTCTTTCTTGCTCCTTATCTCAGAGTGAACTTGGCAGGCTAGTTTCACCATCTAAGGAACCTCTGTATAAGTTTTGTCTTTGTCTGTTACAAACACTCAGATTAGAATTCAGGTGTCTTACATCCATATCTATAGTTTAATAAAGGGCTTCTTGCAAAGGTTTTGTGATGTATACAGTTATCTGTGGGCTATGTGCTTAAAAACGTGAAGTATTTCTTACTGAAATGATACATAAACTCTGATGTAAACATTGTCTTTTGAGACTCCACAGAGAACAGCTGGTGTTGCTGCCGAGTCTCCAGTGCTATCATACCTCCTAATAAACCTTCTTCCTCTTTCTAACTCCGAGTATGTTTTATTGGCTCAACTGCTCCAGGGCACAGACCCAAATCAGGCAGCAGACCTTTAGGTTAGCAGTTGTAGCATTTAACTACTATGCCACCAGGGTTTCCTAATTGCCTATGCAACCCACAAAATCATCTATCTTGAGATGAGAATGAAATGGTGCCCATCTGCTACTACCAGCCACAACACAGACACAATAGATGGTCTCTGACAGAATAAAAGAAAACTGCATAACAAAACTCAAATTCTTTTTTTTAAAAGAAGACGGTCTTTCTAGATATCTTAGTCATCTTGTGCTGCTTTAACAGAAATACCACAGGCACACGACTTTAAAAAGAGAAATTTTATTTGTCATAGTCCAGTAAGCTGGAAGTCCAAATTCAGGGTGTCAGCTCCAGAGGCAGGCTTTCTCTGTTGGCTCTGGAGGAAGATCCTTATTGTCAATCTTACCCTGGGCTGGAAGCTTCTGAGGCATAGAGAAGCTGCCCTTTTCCAAAGGATGTGCTCAGCTCCTGGCTCTGCTTTCTTTCTTGATGATATGAGGTCCCTGTCATGGATTGAATTGTGCCCCCCCAAAAATATGTGTAGTAATTTGCCTGGGTCATGATTCCCAATATTTTATGATTGTCCTCCGTTTTGTGATTTTCCTATGCTGTATGTTAAAGTATTAGGCTGGGATTGAAAATCCCTTCATAAGATCACCTCCCTGCTCCACTGTAAAAGGAGTTTCCCTGGAGTATGGCTTGCACCAGGCTTATTCTTTTCATCCTACAAGAGATAAAAGGAAAGGGAAGCAAGCAGAGAATTAGGAACCTCATATCATCAAGAAAGCAGCATTGGGAGAAGAGTGCGTCCTTCAGACCTGAGGTTCCTGTGCCAAGATGCTCCCCAGATACCAGACATTCCTCCAGAGGCGACAAGGGGGAAAGCCTTCACCTGGAGCAGACACCCTGAATATGGACTTGTAGCCTACTGGACTGTATAAAAATAAACTTCTCTTTTTTAAAGCCATTCACTCTGTGGCATTTCCATGACAGCAGCACTGACTGACTAAAACTATCCCCAACTCGCTACTTGCCTTAATTTGTTTGTTTATAACAAGAGGCTTGTCACAATACAACCCCCACAATTAGTCTTGTCCCACCAGCTCAACTGCCACCCATCCTCACTCATTAACATCACAGAAGCAGTGTCAGTGTTTATTAAGACATCGGAAATTCTCACAACACTGGAAATCATGGCCCAGCCAAACCACTGCAGACATTTCTATGCACATTTTGGGGGGAACACAAATTGAATCCAGGACAGTAGATCAGTAGAGACTACAGAAACCCCCAAGACACTCTTAAACTTTGAACTGAAACCACTCTCAGAGGTCACCTTTCAGTTAAATAATAGATTGGCTCATAAAATAATATTATCCACGAGTGTTGTACTCCTTTAGGGGGAAAAATGTTTTTAAATCATGTGTACGAAACCAAATGGTGAACATTCACTCTAAGTCTAAACGTGAAGGTCAGAGGTAGGGTAGGGAAGCTAGATTAATGGAAAAAGAACCACCAGAGTAAGATTAATGACAACGTTGGCACAACATGGAAAATGTAACCAATGTCACAGAACAATATTATAGAAATTGTTAAATGGGCATCTATTCTGCTGTGTAAACTTTTACCAAAAATGCAGGCAGGTATTTTTTAAAAAGAAAGAAAGAAACTCCTATAAAGCCCAATTCTACTCTGACACACAGAGTCGGGGTTTTCACAAGTTGGAATAAACTTCACATCAACTGGCTTAGTTTGGCTTTTATTCTTCCAGTTACAATAGACTGCTGCATGTGCTGGGGCCTATTCTTCTCTTCTTGGGTGCCAACAAAATGAGCCCACGCACAGAGAAGAGTCCAGCAGCCTTAGTGACTGCGAGGTCTCCTCTGGCTGACCTTCCCTTTCAGTCACTTTCCTAGACCATGTCTGAGATCCTTTTAGTAACTGGAGATCAGATGACTAATATTTGTCTTCAGAGTCTCAAGGGTACATTTTCATATTGCGCTACCTTATCCCTGGCAAGGAAGTGAGATCTGTTCTTTAGCCTGTGTGTCTGTGCCAGGTACTTACCTGCTCTAATTGCCTTTGTCAGCTAGCTCAGAAAGTTGCTGAAACTACCTGAGGACAGTTGCTTTTCTTTTTGTCATGCCTGAAGAGTGACATTTTCTTGATTGGAACCAGCTGTGCTATCCTTATGTTCCCAGATCAAGTGAAAGGTAGCAACTATTTGGTGTTTTATGTACTTGCCCTTCTTCCCTAGCCAGAGTGTACGGGGGAGGGAGGGGTCACAATGAAAATGACAATGATACCTACAACGGAAATAATAATAGAAAACCCGGTATCAGCTGCTTGTGACATACTAACCCCTGTGCTGCGGACTTTTCACATACCTTATGCAGGGCCAACAAGGTGAAGTAATCTTTCCAAACTGCCTGGCTGGGATGGGATTCCAGAACAGGTCTACTGACTTCAAACACCACATATTGAGTCACTATTTGTGATATCAGCTCTTATTCTGGTAGGAGAGATTTGGGAAAGAGAAGAAAAAGAATCTTTCTAAATGTTAGTAGAGGGCCGGTATAAAAGATAAAGACCCTCAGTGACACAGACTGTCACACGGCGGCAACAACGAGCTCAGGCACAACCACGATCATGCGACTGGACAGTGCTTCCCTCTGCCACACACAGGGTCACTACCAGACCGAGGTGACTCGATGGCACCTAACAACAACAAATGTCAGTCAGTTTCACTGCTTTGAAGTTACAGAAAACTCAATGTTATAGGTATTTATTGAATGCCTACAACCTGCTACCCTACTACATGCTAAGTGCTGAAGAGATTCAGAGATGTATTACAAAACTTAAAGTCTAATTCAACAGAGAGACGTGCATGCGAACAAGGCATCTATAATGAGTTATAAAATGTAAATGATGCAACTGAAGCATAGACAAGGTGCAAGGAGAGTCTAGACAAAATAAGATGAACTCTGACTACAAGTATATGTAGAGGATTCTTGGGAGACTGGCATCAAGCTGGTCCTAAAATGAGGATTTCCATACATGGAAAAGAGAAAGAATTTTTCCACCTAGGTAATCCACCAATATTATTAATTATCACAGCTACTATTGTCAAATGCATGCTGTGTGTCCATCACTCTTCGAGGTATATTATATGCACTGATTTCACTAGCACTCTCAACAGACATTATTCTGTTTCACATGTCAGAAAAGTAAGGTTAAGCCGCTTGGCCAGTCCTAGGTCTGGCTGGAAGATCACTGACTCACCGCCCCCTCACCCCCTCCCGCGACCTTCCTACAACCTGAATAGCTGTGTGTTTCATAGATGCAGATGTCATTCTGTCTAAGAACAGTGTTAATCAATCTATTAATTTTTGTTGTTAATACGTAAGATTTTGTTCATCACCTAGAAAAAGAATCAAGAAGCAGTTTTTCTCACAGGTTATCACCTCAGCCCTAGTTGGGTCATAATCATGCAGTAATATTACTAATTGATTAGTATTATTATGCTTTCTAATACTGACCTAACTTAGCTATCTGTGAGACATTGTCCCAAGTATTTGTCACATATTTGAGCCAAACTATGCTAAAAAGTGATCCCATTATTATTTTTATCTTACCAAGATGAAGGATCATTATATTTTGTATAATCTGGTTATTTCTTACCCCACGTATTTTGTGAGTTTTAACAGGGCTGGAGAATGGAGGGTCACTTTATCTGAAATCTATTTTACTGAAATCATATTCTAACCTTAATCTTCCTGGAGCTGCCTCCACCTCTGTCATTCTCCTCCCCTTCACTGAAAGTTCCAAATGTCCATCTCTGAATTCAGTCCGTTAGCATCCCTAGGCAAATGGATTTTATTGCCGGTCAGACCAGGCTTTGTTGACTGAGTATTCCTCCGGTTCCTAAGTCCCCTCCAGACTAAAGGGTAACAGCTTGGATTGCACAGAATGGCTGCCAGGCTGGCTTAGAACACATTTGGATTCTTTAAATGCCAATGAAATGCTAGCCTGCCAAGTGGATGTGGACAGGAAGGAAGAGTGGATATCCCAAAGAAAGCACTGTCTCCCTTCAACTCTCCTCCCATCACGTCCACCCTCTCTCCATGAATTCATCTTGGAGCTTGGAGCAAAGATCTAAAAGCCTCAGGAGTTTTAAGTGCTGCAAAACATGAGAAAAGAAAGAGGGCAGATGATGCAGCCTTGTCCATCTGAATCTCTAGCTCAGCTGGAGAAAGCACAACCATACTGCATGATCTTGCTGTCAGGGCATAGCCATGTGCCAATCTGAGGCTCTTCTTGATGTTTTGCATTCCAACTATAAGTCCTGCTTCATTTATTCTCCTACTCTTTCAGATTAGAACACACCTTCTCCTCCCTCCTCTCTCCTCTCACCTCTCAACTCTTCATTCTCAGTGATGATCCTCCTTCTAAACTTCTTAGAAACAATCAGAAAAGAGTTCCAACATATTCCTATCTACTAGTCTACCTGTAGAAACTCTGGTGGTGCAGTGGGTTAAGTGCTACATCTGCTAACCAAAAGGTCAGCAGTTCAAATCCTCCAGGCACTCCTTGGAAACTCTGTAAGGCAGTTCAGCTCTGACTTCTAGGGTCGCTATGAGTAGGACCCAACTTGACGGCAGTGGGTTTTTTTAATCTGTCTGTAGCTCGATCTATCTGAGCTGCCTTATCTTCTGTTACAAATGAAAGCAGGTCAGCACCTACACCTGTGCTGTTAGCCCCATCCCCTTACTCCTTTCAACATTTCATCTCTTTCCTAAATAGTAAATTTTCCTATCTGTATACAACTATGCTATTATTTGTTCCATCTTAAAATGTATCTCTCAGTCCCACTTTTGCCTCCAGCTACTCCACTATTCCTTTGCTTCCTTTTGCAGCAACAGTCATTGGCATTAGGTGTTGTCTGTTTTTCATGTCTCCCTTCTACTCTTTCTTTTCTTTCTTAAACGCTCTCCAACTAGATTTTCATTACTTGTTTGCCTTAAAAACCATTCTTGTTAAAGACTTCAATACTCTCCCCTCTATACCCAGACAAATCCAGGGATTAATTTTTATATCTTACTTGACCTAACAGCAACGTTTGACCCTAAGGATCATGGTTTCGTTTTTGAAATATATTTTGTTCTTCTTTTCCCTGGAAACCCTGGTGCCATAGTGGTTAAGAACTATGGCTGCTAACCAAAAGGTTGGTAGTTCAACTCTGCCAGTTGCTCCATGGAAATTCTATGGGGCAGTTCTACTGTCTTATGGGGTCACTGTGAGTTGGAATCGACTCAACAGAAACAGGTTGTTGTCTTTGTTTCTGTAACTGTTCTTTTTTGGTTCTGTGCCTGTTTGATTGGTTGCTCCTTTCAAATTTCCTTTGTTGGTTCCTTTGTATGCCCCTGCCACCTAGACATGTGCAGATCTAAGGCTTAGTACTCACATCTTTTCAGCATACATACCTACTCTGTTGGTGATCTTCTCTAGACTCATAGATTTAAATACAGTTATACTGAGGATTCCCTAATTTATTTCTGCAGCCTGATTTCTCCTCTGAACACTAGCCTTATAAATACAATTGCCAATCAATATCTCCACTTGCATTTTTTAATTTTATTTATTAATTACAGTAAAAGAATAAAATTTCTAATATCTATCAATTATCTCTTTTATGATAAACCCTCACTCCTCCCTATCCTTGTAGCCAATGCAGTTATTTTCTTCTGCAGATAGTTCTATTTTTAAGTTCCTTGTAATGCCAAGCCAGGTGCCATCGAGTCGGATCCGTAAAGGTCTCCTATTTCTCTGGTTAGATTTACTCCTAGGTATTTTATCTTTTGGTGGGCTATAGTAAGTGGTATTGATTTGGTGATTTCTTCTTTGATAATCTCATTGTTGGTATAAAGGAATCCTACTGATTGACTTGTCTTTATTTTGTATCCTGAATGGATTCCTTTGGATTCTCTGTATATACAATCATATCATCTGCAAATAGAGATTGGTACTTCTTCATTGCTGATACGAATGCCCTTTATTTCTTTGTCTTGCCTAATTACTCTGGCTAGAACTTCTAGCACAATGTTGAATAGAAGTAGTGAGAGTAGGCATCCTTGTCTAGTTCCCATTCTCAAAGAGAATTCTTTCATTCTTTCACCATTCAGGGCAATGAAGGCAGTTGGCTTTGCATAGATGCTACTAATTTTGTTGAAGAATTTCCTCTCTATTCTTAGTTTTCTGAGAGTTTTTAGCATGAATGGGTGTTGGACATTGTCAAATGTCCTTTCTGCATCAATTGACAAAATCAGGTGATTCTTACCTTTTGTGTTATTTAAGTGGTTGATTACATTAATTGCTTTTCTGATGTTGAACCAGCCTTGCATCCCTGGAAGGAAACCAACTTGCTCATGATGAATTATTTTTTTAATATGCTTTTGAATTCTATTGGCAAGAATTTTGTTGAAGATTTTTGCATCTAGGTTCATGAGTGATATTGATCTGTAATTTTCTTTTTTTGTGGGATCTTTCTCTGGCTTTGGTATTAGGGTTATGCTGGCTTCACAGAATGAATTTGAGACTATTCCATCCCCTTCTATGGTGTGAAATAGCTTCAATAGTATCAGAGTTAACCTTTCTCTAAAAGTTTGATTTTCTGTTAGAAGATGGTGGACCAGACACACATCTCCTCATTTCCCTCTGATAACTAAGGCCTGGAATGATATTTGTATGGAGCACTGAACATTTGGAAAGCCCTAAGACCTGACATATTTGACAAGGCACCAGCATCGGACAAGCCTTCCCCTCTCAAAAATGAGCCAGCAGCTGTCTGACCTCTGCTTCTGCTGTTTCACGATGTGGGAGAACCGCAGCTTGTGCAAATGGCCGGTAATGTACTTTCATTATCAGCTGGAAGGCAGAGTCTGTTGCTCCTGACAGCTTCTTTTCAGGCAGCACATGGGGCAGCTCCTAGTGCAACACCTGGACAGATCTCCACAAAGAAGTGAAGTTTGCTTTTAAGGCTGAGAGGCCTATGCATTTTCCTGGAGATCTGTCTGTTGAGAGGCCTGGCATCTTTTCTTCCCACTCTTCTCTGACCCACATTGTAGGGTTGGCTGACAGTCCACAGTTTCTTCATAAGTAGGGCAGTGTCTTTGCCACCCAATAAGCAGAGATTTCCACCCCAGAGAGTCCACCTGGGGCAAATCACTAGAATATTAAAGACAGCTGGTGACCAACAATTCTCTTAGATCTAATAGCAGAGTAAACACAGTGTTTAGATGGCAAGCAGGCAGCAGACCAAAATTAATCATTTAAAGAAGCAGCCTTCAAATGTTCCAGAAAACTCACAAAATAGTGACTCAAAAAGTTCCCTGGATGAAGAAGGCTTTCTGAATCTATCAGAGGTCTAGTACAAAAGAATTACATGTAGAACCGCCCTGCAGATTAAACAAAATGAAAAATTAAGTAAGCTATTTGAACTGATGGAACATCAATGATCTGCAACATATCAGATCAATAACAAAATTACAGAATTAGATAATTCAATACAAAACCAAAGAGCAGGATTGAACAGATAGAAGTTAGACTTAGTGACCTTGAGGACAGAGCAATTGACACTAGCATTTATGAGGAGAAATCAGAGAAAAGAAAAATGAAGAAGCATTAAGAAACATGTGGGATTCCATTAAGAGAAATAATTTGCATTTAGTTGGAGTTCCTGAAAAAAGGAGGATAGATGACAATACAGAGAGTATTGCTGTAGAGATGTTGACAGAAAACTTTCCTGAGATGGTGAGCAAAGAGAGCATAGGTACCCAAGATGTTTATCAAATACGACAGAGCTAGACACCAAGACATATTATAACCAAGCTTAATAAAATGAAACACAACCAGATGCTTCTGAAGGCAGCAAGGATCAAAGCAAAGCTAACACTCTGAGGGGAACCCTGTAGGCTTTTATCTGACTTCTCTGCAGAAATGATGCTGGCTAAAAAGCAGTGAGATGACACATTTCAATCCCTGAAGGAGAAAAACTTCCAACCAAGAATTATATATCCTGAAAAACTATCAAATATGATGGTGAAATTAAGACATTTGCAGATAAAGAGAAGCTTAGAGACTTCATAAAAACTAAACCAAAACTACATGAAATATTGAAAGAAGTTCTATGCTTATAAAAACAAAACCATTAAATCTGTATTTAAGGTGACAATGTGGGACACATCATCCAAACCTCTAAGTGGTTAGGTAAGTCACAAAACTTAAAGCTACAATATTAAAATGAGGGAATCTATTGTCATATCACAACAACTATTACACCATCACATTAAAAGAGGGATACACTACAGTAAAAGTTGTTTCAGATGAGGAGGAAGTTAAAGAGTTATGCAGTAGTTAAAATTCGTTTAAAGGGGTCATAATAGGTGTAGCCATAAAGCAAATTAACAATGCAATGTATCACAACAAGAAATGCAATACAGGAGACTTAACACACAAAACCAACACTGAAAGGTCAACCCATAAAGAGGAATGACCCATAACAGAATATTAAGAACAACATAGAAAATATCAACATAAAAATAATTACATCAAAATGATGGCACTAAGCACATACCTATCAATAATTACACTGAATGCAAATGGGCTGAACACTCCAGTAAAGAGACAGAGAGTGACATTATGGATCAAAAGACACGACCCATCTATATGTTGCTTACAAGAAACACAATTTAGACTTAAAGATATGAACAAACTGAAAATTAAAGAATGGAGTAATATATACCAAGTTAACAACATACAAAGAAGAGTAGGTGTGGCAATACTAATCTCAGATAAAATAGATTTTAATGTAAAATCCACTATTGTGGACAAGGATGGCCACTATTTATTGCTGAAAGGGTCAATACTCATGTAGGACTTAACAATATTACATATTTATGCACCCAATACCAGAGCATCTAAATACATTGAACAAACATTGACAACACTGAAAAATGAGACAGATCATTCCACAGTAATAGTTGGAGACTTCAACACTCCCCTTTCAGTTATGGACAGATCATCCAGAAAAAAGCTCAGTAAAGATACAGAAAGTCTTATTCCAAAAATCAACCAACTTGACCTTATCAATATATACAGATCTTTTCATCTATCAACAGATAAGTACACCTTCTTCTCCAATGCACATGGAACATTCTCCAGAATAGACCATGTGTTACGTCATAAAGCAATCCTCTATAAAATCCAAACCACTGATTTCCTGCAAAGTATCCTCTCAGACCATAGAGCCATAAACATTGAAATCAATAACAGAAAAATCACAGGAAGAAGTTCAAAGTTATGGTAACTGAACACTTTGCTCAAAAAGCCATGGGTTATAGAAGAAATCAAGGACAAAATAAAGAAATATATGGCATCAAAAGAGAAGGAAACACATCCTACTTGAATCTATGGAATACAGCAATAGCGGTGTTCAGAGGTCAGTTTATCTCTGTAACTGCACACATCCAGAAAGAAGAAAGGGCCCAAATCAAAGAATTAACCTTACAGCTTGAACAAGTAGAAAGAGAGCAACAGAAGAACCCCTCAGGCACCAGAAGAAAACAGATTATAAGGATTAGAGCAGAACTAAATGAATTAGAGAGTAGAAAAACAATCAAAAAAATTAACAAAACCAAAAGCTGTTTTTTTTTTTTTTTCCCAAAGATCAACAAAATTGATTAACCATTGGCTAAACTTACCAAAGAAAACCAGCAGAAAATACAAATAACCCGATTAAGAATAGAGATGGGAGATATTTCAACAGACCCAGCTGAAATCAAAAGTGTCGTAACAGAATACTATCAAAGGCTGTACTCTAAAAGGTTTGAAAACTTAGGGGAAATGGACAAATTTCGAGATTCATATCACCAACCAAGATTATCACAAGGAGAAGTAGATCGGCTTAACAAATCTATCACAAAGTAAGAGATTGAAAAAGTCATCAAAAATCTCCCAACCAAAAAAGTCCTGGCCCAGATGGCTTCACTGCAGATTGCCACTTGCATCTTTAATAGACATTTTACATTTATCATACCAAAAATGAAACTCGTAGTTTCCCACCCCGTCCTCAAGACTGCTCATTTCTGTAAATGGCAACTCTACCCTTTCAGTTTCTCAGGCCAAAACCTAGGCACAATCTTTGACTCCCCTTCTCTTGTCCCCCATATCAGCAAATTGTCAATTTGCTCTCAAAATGTAGCCAGAATCTGACCACGTCTCACTACTTGAGCTTTGTCGGCATCATCTTTTCCCTGCATTATTACAAAGTCATCTTGCTGATGTACTTTCTTCCATCTTCGCTCAATTCCAGCTTGCTCTCTAATGAGCAGCCAGAGCAATCTTCTAAAATGTGTGTCAGTCTATGACCATTTCAGGCTCAAAAAATGCTCACGTTACTCAGAGCAAAATTCAAAGTTCTAACCATCTGCAGTGGGGAGGCAAGACAGTCTGAGTTTTTCCCTATGGTGTCCCAATATCAAAGAATATTGACTGCTAATCTCATCTGTTCAAGTCAAAACTTTGGAATCACACTTGGTTCCACTCTTTCTTTTCCACTCAATCTCTAATCCACCTGCAAACCCTGGCAACTCTACTTTCAAAACATTCATAGACTCTAACAACTCATCATCATCTTCATTGCTAACATCTTGGTCCAAGCCACCATTACATCTCATAATGTCACTTTAACAGCTCCTAACTTGTCTTCCTGCTTTGATATTTGCACTCTTCACAGTGACATTGATAAGTCCTATCACATTACTCCTCTGATCAGAACCCTTCAGTGGCTCCGATCTCAGAGAAAAGTCCAAGATCTTTACCACAAGTCAAGTGGCCTCTGGATTTGGTGAATGGAGGTAACCATAATGAGAGCAGTTCCAACAGAGAAGTGGGTACAAAAATCGTATGTACTAGAGAGTTTACTAGAGATGAAGACAGCTAGTATAAACTACTATTTCTAGAAACTTAGCTGTGAAAAGAAAGAAAATCATAGGATGACGGTTTAGATGTAAGGTGGCTTAGATGTAAGGAGCAATTTTTCCACAAAACAAAATAGATGTGTTCATGTTTTTATGTTGAGGGTAGTTACTAGAAAGGAGGAGGTTGAAAATACAGTAGAGACAGACTATACAGTGTTAGGGGAAGGAGAAGAAACCATCAGCGGCTCCACTGGAGAAGAGCTGGTGATGCACTTCCATAAAGACCACAGCCTAGGAAAGCAGATGGGGCAGCTGCGCTCTGTCCTACAGGGTCCTGTGAGTCAAAATCAATTCAGTGGCACACAATAGCAGAGAAGGAGAAAGGGAGAGAATATGGAGACTTAGCTGAAAAAGACAGTTTCAGATAGATAGGACATTCTATTGAATCAGTAAAAGCGAAAAAGATTTGCGCAAATGCAGACAAACTTGTATGTGGCAGGGGTAGAAACTGAAGATAATATAAAGATCAATATGATTTGAAAGTTTCACTAGTATCTGTCATAGTCACTGAGTATGCTAATATTATTTTAAAATCAATATCAAATTGTTAGTAAACAAATACTCTCAACTCTTGCTGCTGTCTTGTCAGTTCTGACTCATAGAGATCCTATAGGGCAGAGAACTGTCCCATAGACTTTCCAACGTGCACCTGGTGGATTTAAACTGACAATCTTTGGGTTAGCAGCTGGAGTACTTCACCACTACGCTACCAGGGTTTCCAAAAAAAAAAAAAAATACTATTGCATTAAAATAGAACCCAATCCTGCATTGATTGCTTTTCCACTGAAAAGAGAAGAACAAAAAAACTTTAATGTTATAGCTCAGTGTCACATTCTAATTTGGTACCATCACAATGCAGAATGTCACTGTATCCAAAATGGTAGTTTGGAAAAACCCCAAAGGTTCAAAAATGTAAAAAAAAAAAGCTATGTAATTGGTTTCCACTGCTATTTTTAAAAATCAGTGAATAAAATAATTAAAGTTTTTAACCACAGAATGGAAGCTTGAGAACACTCAAATGAGATTTTATGGTAGTCAGTGCAATTCTGATGAGCATACTGGTGACTCAGTCTGTCAGTTCATCATTCCGTTGAATAAGGTTAGCTACAGGGGAACTTTACACTATGATGTGGATTTCCATTTATTCCTCATTAGTCATGCACTAGTTCACTCCTATCCACAATTAATCACATGAAGACAGGCAGCTTAAGTCATGTCACTGTTAAACGATAGCAAGTTAACAGAGAATATAACAAATTGTAGGAAGTTTGCAAGTTTGTCCAAGGATGATCTTTATCAGATACATGTTTGAATGCAATTGGCCAAAATCCTCCTGTGTCCCTTGCAATGGCAAATGGTACCAACATTCCTTCAGTCTGTAGACACAGAATCCTTCACATTTGTTTTTATTATTTTCTCACTCATATCCCATACCGAATCAGACATGCTACCAAGATCTGCGGATGCTTCCTCTTGATTATTCTCTTTATTGGAATCTCTGTCTCCTGCTTGCCAGTTTGGGCTTATGCCCTCACCCCTTCTTACTCGGATCACTGCTACCCTTCCCCAGCACCCTGCCAGCTGTGTCATCCTTTTCCAACTTGTCAACTGTACTGTACCTGCTGCTCCAGTTCCAATCCTCTGAGAGTTTCCTAGAGCCTCCAAGGTAAAACTCAAACTCTAAGTAAGATTAACTCATAAGGCTCTTGTCTTAGTTATCTAGTGCTGCTATAACAGAAATATCACAAATGGATAGCTTTGACAAACAGAAATTTATTTTCTCACAGTCTAGGAAGCTAGAAGTCCACATTCAGCGTACCAGCTCAGGGGAAGTCTTAACTCTTAACCACTATGCCACTAGGGTTTCCAGAAGCATATAGCCGCCTTCAAAAGGGCTATTGGAAGCACTGAATATCTGTTCTGATATGACACAATGTTAGTTTTTCTTCTGGCTACACTAAGGTAGGAGAACTTGGATGGTACAAATGGTTAATGCCCTTTTCAGTTAACTGAAAGACTGGGGGTTTGGGGATACCCAGAAGCATCTCTGAAAAAAAGGCCTGGTGATCTACTTCTGAAAAGCCACCATTAAAAATCCCATGAAGCACAATTCTACTCAGAAACACATGGGGTTGCTGTGAGTTGGAATCAGTTCAATGGCAACTGGTACTGTTTTATACTCAGTGGCATTGTTGGCTGCATTTGAATAATGCTGTACTTGTACATGAGCTAAGAATGAGGTAGACATAACTGTACACACTTTGAAAAATAATCATAATGCCACAAAATATACAGCTCAAACAATAGGAAACAGAGTAATGTTACTGTACTCTTAAATATATCATCTAGATTGTAGAAATTTTTAAAAATGTGTGTTTAGCTAGTAGAATGTATGATAGAATGACATGTAGGTTATTATATGTTACAAACTTTCTGGGACAACTCTTTTGTCCTATTTCCAAATGAAAACAAAATTCCTGGTTCAGATCACACATCCTTACAAGAACTTGTAATTTGTTTATATTTTCACTAAGGGTACTTAGTTTTAGAGTTTAAAGATTGCAAATATTAAGGATTGAAAGTTTTCTGGCAACCACTTGTGAAAGAAAGATACAAGAACTTTAAGGTCTGCTTCGAAGTCTGCCCCTGCCACGGGACCCACTAGGCACTGGTAGGCTGCTAAGTGTTCATCAACTGACTCTACAGGAAAAAAAAATACAAAAAAAAAAAAAAAATACAACCTGACTTATGGTTTTTGTTGCTGCTGGGTACTGTCAAGTTGGTTAAGACTCATGGTAACCCTGTTTACAAAAGAACAAAACACTGCCTGGTCCTGTGCCATTCTCACAATCATTGTTGTATTTTCGGCCCATTGTTGCAGCCACTGTGTCAATCAACCTCTTCAAGAGTCTTTCTCTTTTTCACTGACCTTCTACTTATCAACCATGATGCCCTTTTCTAGGGACTGATCTCTCCTGATAACGACAAAAGTATGCGAGACATAGTCTCACCATCGTCTCTTCCAAGGAGCATTCTGGCTGTATTTCTTCGAAGACAGACTTGTTCATTTTTTTGGCATCCTGTGGTATTCTTCACCAACACTGTAATTTAAAAGTATCAACTCTTCTTCTGTTTTGGTCATTCACTTTCAAGCTTTAACATGCATATGAGGCATATAAAAATTCCATGATTTGAGTCAGGTATGTCTTAGTCTTCAAAGTGACATCTTTGCTTTTTAATATTTTAAAGAGGTCTTTTGCTACTGATTTGTCCAGTATAAACGTCTTTTCATTTTTTGACTGCTGCTCTATGGACACGGATGGTGGATCCAAGCAAAATGGAATCCTTGGCAACATTTATCTTTTCTCCATTTATCGTGATGTTGGTTATTGGTCCAATTGTGAAGATTTTTGTTTTCTTTGTTTTGAGTGGTAATCCATACTAAAGGCTGTAGTCTTTGTTCTTCATTAGTAAGTGTTTCAAGTCCTCTTCATTTTCAGTAAAGTTTTGTCATCTGCATATTGCAAGTTGTTAATCAGTCTTCCACCAATTCTGATGCCACATTATTCTTCATATAGTTCTTTCAGATTATTTTCTCAGAAAACAGATTACATGTGATGAAAGGACACAAGCCTGATTCTCAGCTATCTTGATTTTGAACCATGCAGTGACCTCTTGGTCTATTTGATTTCTTATACGGGTTCCTCATGAACACAATTAAGTGTCCTAGAATGTTCATTCTTCCCAATGCTGTCCATAATTTGTTATGATCCATATATTGAAATACCTTTGCATAGTCAATATAACACAGGTAAACATCTTTCTGATATTCTCTGTTTTCAGCCAAGATCCCATTTGACATCAGCAATGACATCCCTGGTTCCATATCTTCTTCTGAATCTGGCTTGAACTTCTGTTATTTCCCTGTTGAGATGCAATCATTTTTGAATAATCTTGAGCAAAAGTTTACTTGCTTGTGATATTAACAATCTTGTTTGATAATTTCTTCATTCTGTTGGATCACCTTTCTCTGGAATGGGCACAGCATGGATCTATTCCAGTTGATTGGCTAGATAGCTGTCTTCCAAATTTCTTGGCACTGGACTGAAAAACCACAACTGATGGTCTGGGACTTCCCTTGGGAGCATGACTCCTGATAATTACTCATTACTGAGGTCAACTCTTCAGACAGGAATGGATCGGACTCAGGGACACAAAGTGACCATATGGTGTGTGCACTTTATGGTACTATGCATCTATAGGATGCTGTCCTACAGGCTTCTTAGTAGAAGGGAAACGAAAGGGTGAAGAGGAGGTGACAGGAAATTGTTAAGAGGATATGACATGTATAGAACAGAAAGGAGGAGTGTGCTGTCACTGGGCAAGGAAAGCAGAAGAAGCTGGAGATAGGTGGACATGCAAATTTAACTTGGATTGTGTATTACTTTCAACCCATCACAATAAAAAAAAAAAAAAATTCTTGGCATAGAAGACTGCATCTCCAGAGCTGCATCTGTTTGTTGAAATATCTCAGTTGGTATTCTGTCAATTTCTAGTGCCTTGTTTTTCACCAATGTTTTCAGTGTCGTTTGAACTTTTTCCTTTAGTTCCTGCTCATGTGGTACTTCCTGAAATGCTTGAAAACTGGCCAGTTCTTTTCCGTATAGTGACTGTGTATTCCCTCCATCTCCCTCTCATGCTTCCTGGATCATTAAACATTTTGCCCTTGGATCCTTCAGAATGAGAACTGCAACTTGGGACATGTATTTTTTCTTCAGTTTTTTTCAGTTTGAGAAATGCTGAATGTGTTTTTCTCTTTCGGTTTTCTATTCTTAGGTCTTTGCTTATTTCATTACAGTATTTCACTTTGTCTTCTTGAACTGCCCTTTGAAATCTGCTGTTCAGTTTTTTTACTTCATTCACTTTAACTACTCTACCTCCAAGGGCAAGTTTCCGACATCTGTTTTGGACTTTTCTTTCTCTCCTGTCTTGACCTTTTGCTTTCTTCACATATGATGCCCTTGATGTCTTCACAAAACTCACCTGGTCATAGGTCATCAGTATTCAGTGCTCATATCTATTCTTGAGATGGTCTCTAAATTCAGGTGGGAGGTACTCAAAGTTGTACTTCGGCTCTCATGGATTTGTTTTAATTTTCTTCTATTTTAACTTGAACATACATATGAGTAATTAATGGTCTGTTCTACAGTTGGCCCCTGGCTTTGTTCTGACTGATGATATTGAACTTTTCCTTTATCTCTTTCCATAAATGTAGTCACTTCAATTCCTGTATTTTCTATCTGGTGCATAGACACCATTTATGTTGTCGAAAAGATATTTGTGATGAATACATTGTTGATGTTGCAAAATGCCATCTCCCGTGTTGTGTTTGTCACCAAGGCCATATTTTCAAACTACTGGTTTTTTACCTTTGCTTCTAGCTTTCACATTCCAATCAACAGTAATTATTAATGTATCTTGACTGTATATCTGATCAATTTCTGACTGCAGAGGTTGCTAAAAATCTTCAGTTTCCTCATACGTGGCCTTAGTGGTTGGTGTATAAATTTGAATAACAGTTGTATTAACTGGTCTTTCTTGTAGGTGTGTGGATATTATCCTATTACTGGATAGATCTTAAAATTATCCTATAGATATTAAAATTATCCTATTACAGGATAGATCTTAAAATGTTCTTTTTGACAATGAATACAGTAGCATTCTCTTCAATTTGTCTTCCTCAGCATAGTAGACTGTCTGCCTATTTAACAATTTAACAACTATCTGATTCAGAATGGCCAATGCCAGTGTGTTTCAGTATGCTACCTAGAATGTCAATCTTTTGTGTTTTGTATCATTTTTGATGACTTCCAATTTTCCTAGATTCATACTTCATATGTTTTACATCCTGATTACTAATGGATACTTACAGTTGTTTCTTCTCATTTTGAGGCATAACATATCAGCAGATGAAGGTTCAGAAAGCTTGACTCCACTCAAGTTAGTAAAGCGGACTCTGCTTTGAGGAGACAACTTTTCCCCACTTGTATTCTGAGTGCCTTCCAGGCTCAGCAGTTCATCTTCCAGCACTATTTATCATCCAGTGTTTTGCTTATATTCATAATGTTTGTATTGCCCATTTTTTTCATAATTTGAATACATTCTTCCTACTCTGAGTCAGGAAGCTCAGCTGAAACTTGTCCACCAAGGGTGACCCCACTGGTATTCAAAAAACAACAGCAAAACTTTCAGTATCACAGCAACACACAAGCCACCACAATATGACAAACAGATGTGTGGTGAACCCAACTTATTCTGTTTGTAAAATTTCCTTATATAAGTATTTCTACCATGGCTGTTTTTAATCTATCAAGAAATTAACAACCAGCTCAGAATATTTCTTGATATTTGACAGTTAGCTCTTCAGAACAGGTTCAAGCCAGCTCCCACACATCACAACTTCCAGGACACACTAACACACGAAGACTTCTTATCTGAGCTGTCACAGCACTCTCCACTTAACCTTATGTTATGATGATGTTAAACGTTATCTGAGCCCTGTATTTCTTGAAAATAGTAAACACTAGGAAGTTTCCCCACCCTTTTGTGTTCCTGAAATGAATGGCTAACTGAAAAGGACCACCATGCCCTCAGTTATTGCCAATAGTGTTAGTTAAGATTCTTCCATGGTTCTGTCTCTACCAAACTGCAGGCCTCCTTCCTTTAACATGGTGAAAAAAGGTGAAAATTTTCACTACTGTTTAGGGTAAAAACATCACCGAGTTTCGTAAAGCAAAAATAAAGCTTTTATTTGACACATGCTCCAAGAGGCAAAAGTAGGAAGTAGACAAGCATACTGCCAGAGCTAATGTCTGCTGGAATTCAAGGAAATTACAGAATAGCCAAAAAAGGGAAAATGGACAAGCGTGCTGCCAGAACCATGTCTGCCTGAGTAAGGATTAGAGAATAAGAAAAACTGGGAAAATGGACAAGCATGCTGCCAGAGCCCTGCCTGCCAGAGATCGATCAAGGAACGTTATAGAGTCATCAGTATATGTTAACATTACAAATGGGCAAAACCATTAAAATCATCATGTTTTCACAGATCGGCTGGAAACTGTAATCCTACATTTTGAACTGTATTTTCTAACAATCATTGGAAACACTCGTGATGTAGTGTTGCAGTGCCACAACTGCTAACCAGAAAATCAGCAGTCTGACTCCACCATGTGCCCCTTGGAAACTATGGGGAAGTTCTACTTTGTCCTATAAGGCCAGCATGGGTCAGAGTCAACTCAACAGTAACTTCTTTTTTTTTTTTAACAATCATTGGTACAGATTTCAGTAACAACAGTCAGGAGGGTCCTCACTGGTCTAAATGTATCTTATTATTCACTAAAGTGTAGTAAAAAAAAGATAATAGAAAGTATATGGGTCTTTTATGCTGGTTTATGATTTGTTCATGTGATTGTCTAAAAGACATTTTCTAAGACTGTCCTAACTATTGTCTACATACCTCAGGGCTCAGTTAATGTGTCTTTGTGAGATTTCGTGAGTTCGGCTATAGTGAGTCACATTCTAGGGCAAAGAATAATGGCTCAAATATTGCCACAAATTATTAAGTAAACATAAATGATTGGGCTAATTCTTGTATTGTCTTAGCTACAAATGCAGGACCATTGTTGCAGCCCATGGAGAAAGGGAGTCCATACTCGGGGATGATTTCCTTGAGGAGTTCTCTCGCTCTGCGTGTGCCTTCTCAGTTAGGGTGGCGAAGGCCTCAGTCCAGCCTGAGTATGTGCACACAATCACTAGCAAGTACTTGTATCCTTTCCACCAGGGGAATTCAGTGAAGTCTACCTGTAAGTCCTCATACGGGGATTGTCCTCAGTATTGTATTCCGGGCAGAAGTGTGGGTCTCTGTTTGGGGTTGTGCTGCTGGCGGTAAACACACTGGCGGGAAGACTTGGGAGCACAGAGAAGCCAGGTGAGGAATATGCACGTATTTTTTTAGAGTTTCTTGCATTTTAGCCTTTCTCCAGTGAGTTACGTCATGTTGGTGTTTTACTACTGGCCAGCGCAGGTTGTCTGGTACAAAAACACGTTTATAAGGCAGTATCCACCATCCTGATGAGTCTTTTGTTGCTTTTTTCTGTGTGGCCCACTGATCTTCTTTCATGGTGCAACTGGGGTCTAGTGGGAGTGCTGGGGCCACTAATATCTGACTGGGGAGAATTGGTTCACCTTCGAACCTGGGTGCTGCCCAGGCAGCCTAGTCTACCAACTGATTTTCTTGAGCTTCAGGATTATCCATTTTCTGGTGTTCCCTGCAGTATATGACTGCTACCTGTCAGGGTTTCCCTATAGCTTCTAGTAAAAGTAGAATCTCTTCTTTGTTCTTAACAGGTTTTCCCCCGGCTGTGAGCAGGCCCCCTTCTTTACAGATGGCCCCGTGAACAAGATGTGTGGCAAAAGCGTAACGGGAGTCTGTATAAATGTTTATCATTTTGTTCTCTGCCAGCATTAGGTCTCCTATAAGGGCCCACAGTTCTGCTCTCTGATTGGACCACCCATTGGGCAGTTGGTTATTTTCTAGGATTTGAGTGGGTGTTGTGACAGCATACCTGGCTCGCCGTTCAGTCCCCTGCACGTAACTACCTCCATCCATAAAGAGGGTTAGGTCTGGGTTGAGGAGGAGCTGGTCAGAGAGGTCAGGCCGACTGGCATGAACTAATTCTATGACTTCTTCACAGTCATGTTCAACAGGGCCATCTTCTGAGGGGAGGAAAGTTGCAGGGTTTAGAGTTTTAAGTTTCTATAGTTATGGTGGGGTTGTTACACAGCAGTGCCTGGCACCGTGTCACTTGTGCATTACTGAGTCAGTGATGTCCTTTAGCGTTTACTAAGGACTGTATGTTGTGGGGGACTTTGAAGTGAACAGGTTGCCCAAAAGTGAGCTTGTTAGCCTCTTTGACCAGCAGGGCTGTGGCTGCAAGTGCTCTTAGGCAGGGCGGCCACCCTGCTGTCGCTGGGTCTGTTTAGACACATAAGCCACAGGCCGCTGTCAGGGCCCTACCGGTTGAGTCAGTACCCCAAGGCAGTCTTGTTTTTTCAACGAACAAATAAGTTGAAACTTCTGGAGGTGTCTGGGAGGCTGAGGGCGGAGGCAGTGGTGAGGGTTTGTTTTATACTCTCAAAGGTTTCTGCTTGCTCTTTTTGCCATTCAAAGGAGGCATACTTCAGCCCTTTGAATAGGTTGTAAAGGGGTCTGGCCATCTCTGCATATCCTGGTATCCAGATGAGGCAGTATCCCACTGCTCCTAAGAACTCCTGCAATTGTCTTGAAGTCCGGGGCACTTGGAGGGTGGTTATGACCCTCTCCCATTCCGTACCCAGGGCTCTATGGCCCTTGGAAATAACAGACCCCAAGTACTTTACTTGTTGGAGGCAGATCTGGGCTTTGTCCCAGGAGACTCGATATCCTCTTGCCTCTAGGCCACCCAACAGGGCTTGGGTTTCCAGAAGGCACTGAGCTTCAGTTTCACAGGCCAATAGCAGATCATCTACATACTGTAACAAGGTCACCTGTCAGTGCATGCCTGAGGTGGGTCAATAGTCAGACAGATTGGTGGCCAGAGCCTCTCCAAATACGGTGTGTGAGTTTTTGAATCTTTGTGGGAGACAAGTCTAGGCGAGTTGAGTTTTGGTTCCAGAGTTTGGGTCTTCTCATTCAAAAGCAAACAGCAGTTGGCTCACTGGGGCAAGTTGGATACAGAAGAAAGCATCTTTTAAGTCCAAGCAAGTGAACCACTCCACCACCGGAGGAATTAGTCCCAGTAGAGTGTACGGATTCGGGACCACTGGATGCAGAGTTTCGGTATTCTGATTGACTGCACATAGGTCCTGGACTGGATGGTAGCCCCTTCCTCCAGGTTTTTTTACTGGCAGTAGGTGGGTATTCCACGGGGACTGGCACTTGATGAGGATGTTGTGCTGTAGAAGTCTATTAATATGGGGAGGCAATGCCCACACATGCCTCCTGTGAAAGTGGGTACTAGGGAACTCTTACTGGTAGGGCCCCTGGTTTTAGATTTACTACGACTGGGGGCCAGCGGTGTGCCAGTCCCAGAGGGTTAGTTTCAGCCCATACTTCTGGGAAGTCCCATCTGAGATGGAGGGGATCCCTCCTAGTTTCTAGTGGCAATGGATCTTGTGTAGTCTCCATTCTTCTTTACGATTTACGGTTACACTTAGAACTGTGGTCCCTGGTAAGTGCGGAGTCAGCTCAGTGGTTTGTCACTGGCCAAGGTGGTAGCTGAGAGGACTGTGGAGTTGATTTTAGTGTCTCAGTCAGGGGCTCCTGCAGAGACGGGAGACTCCCAGGTGGGGCCGAAGGGAACACAGACGGAGGGGGAGTTTCTTGCAATGTTGGGCCTGGTGAGGGGACCACTGCTGCAGGGACATACAGTGGGGGCTCATCTTCAGGGTTCCCTTGGTGAACAGTGGACTTTCATCCAGATTCACAGCTTGTGGACAAGAGGACCTTGCCACTGTCTGCTCCGCTGCTACAAAAGCAGACCCATGGGGGCAGGGTCTGCACTACAGTCAGCCATTGGTCTATGTAAGGGAATTGATCAGGGTGTCCTGGTTCTCCAGTTATTATTTTCCAGACAGCTCTGACCTTAGGCTGTTCCAAGGTTCCCTCTGGAGGCATCCTACTCCAGATGAGGGCCAATCTATTTCACACAGTGTTTTCAATTTCCTAGGGTGAAGTTTGACTCCATAGTCATCTGTAAATCCCTTCTTAAAGTTTTTGAGCATGCTTTCTAAAACTGTTGGCTTTAATGGGGTCCCACCCATCGTGACAGTGTCACAAAGACAAAGGGACACGGACAAGTTTTCTTTCAGGTCCTTGACTGGCCATTCTTCTCGCAAGGACTTAGAGTTCTGACTTGACTAAGGTGCTCCCATATAAGGCCTGGGCTGGAAGGGTTGTTCACCCAGCTCCGTTTTGCCTTATGCCAGATCTACAGAAACAGTTGCGAGCCACTCAGGACCCAGGGCTGAAGCATTGGGCGGTCACAAAACATATACGCTTACACACACACACACACACACACACACACACACACACACACACACACCTGACCAAAGACCCCCGCACTTGTGAGAGGTGTCCTAAGACACAGGAGGTGATCAGTCTCCTCTTCTGCCAGTTGGGGCAGGCCTGACTGGGACAGTGCCCCCTGGTGGCCTACCTGAAACCGTCCAAACTTGACTCAGTGAATGCAGGAAACCGGTTCTCGTCACCTTTGTGTTGGGTCCTGCCTGCGACTGGTTTGGGAAACCCCGGTCGGGAATCGGAACGCTGGGGACCCCCAGCAACATGGTGGAGGGTCGTCCTCTGGTTCCTCTGCCGGGCCGGGGCACCTTCAAGCTGATAGGACAGGTGGCTCAAGGGGCCAGCGCAGTCGTTTTCCCGGTCAGGGTACCAAAATTGATGTGGAAAAACGAGCCGGCTCCTCTAGGTTAGAGAAGCAGAGGCAGTTCATTACACCAGCGGGCCAGCGAGGGTTGTGCTTTCCAAAGCGCTGGCCCCGTGTGTCAGGGGTTTGGATGTTTTATGGGGTTGGCTCCAGGGGGGGATGAAGTGGCTGGGGGATGCAGAAGGTTGGGAGGTGGGGTTGAATGGCTGGGGAGCAGAGGGTCCGGAGGTGCGGATGGAGCTGCTGGGGGAAGCGGAGGGTTGGGTGGCGGGGATCTCATCGGTATAGCTCCATAGCGAGGTGAGGCAGCTCACAGGGTTGGGGGCGTGGTTAACTAGCTTCCACTTCAATAGTCTAAGGTCCGAAGGTACCACCAGATTCTTAACAACTTTCCATCCTCAAACCGGAGTTTCAGTCTGGTTTTCCCTTGGGGGCTGTGACTTTTGGTAAGTCACTTAAATTCTCGGTCTTTTTTATTTTTTTATGTAAAAAGACTACTTTAAAAACAGTGAATTAGCAATGATGACTAGTTCAAAGGATGGTTGTAAGAATTACAGTAATCAAGTTTAAAAGTTTTTGTAAGCAGTGAAGTCCTATACATTTCCGTTGTTGCTGCTGATAGGAAATCCACTGTGGTCCAGTCCATTCCAGCTGAAAGGGACCCTGTAGCAGAGCTGAACTGCCTCAAAGGGTTTCCAAGGAGTGGCTGGTGGATTCAAACTGCCAACATTTGAGTTGTAACCAAGCTGTTAGACACTAAGCCACCAGGGCTCTGACCAAAGAAAGAGCTGAATCTAGAAGACTTTCCTCAGAAGTCAAGTTCCTTTATCCTAAATTAAAATTACATACCGGGTATCTGAGTGGTACAAATGTTTAAGCACTCAACTACTAGCCAAAAAATTGGTGGTCCAAACCTATGCAGAGGTGTCGGTAAATATAAGAATCTAACAAAGGTTGCTTAGGTTATTAAGCTGCATTCCATCCTTTGCCTCAATTATCACTCTCTAACCAGATTAACAGGTCTGCATTCCTCTCCTGATCTCTGAGGAAGTAAAACTGATTAAGACTTCAGAAACAGATAATGAAATTTTGGATAATTCACACTGTTTGATAAGATGCAATGAAATCTTGTGACTCCCTGCTATTGCTCTGTGACAGACACCAGCCATTCCCTTTGAATTCTGGCTTTTAAAACTGCTAGAAATGTAACCCAAAGGGAGACAGTTTTTTTTTTTGAGAAGTTATTCTCAATGAGCTGGCCAGCATGCTTGTCTGCTAATAAAGCCTTAAACCTTTTTGCCCATCTCTGAATTTTAGCTGTCACTGACAGGTGAATGAACGTTCTTTAGTTCAACGGCAGAGGCACCTTAGAAAACAAGCCTAATGATCTGCTTCTGAAAGGTCACAGCCTTGAAAACCCTAGGGAGCAGTTTAACTCTGTGCTCACAGGGTCACCATGAATTGACCTGATGACAACTAACTACGGCGTAAAGCTCCAACTAGGCATTAAATGCCATACGTAAAGCTGGGGACACTACAGTGAATGAGACAGAGGAGGCCAAACCTCACCAAGCTTATTTGCTGTGCCAGAAGACAACACGTTGTCAGGCGGTTGCAGTAGCATCTTGGCCACTCGAACTGTGGCATGATTAGAGACTTACCATCTGTGGGTAGAGGGAGGGGGAATGGAAAACTCAATGCTTGGAGGGTAGTGAGCGTCTGTTAAGGACAATGGAAAAAATGGAAATAGACAAAGGTGGTGACTGAACAGGATAAACATAACGTCACTGCTTTGTGTACGTGAGATGGTCAAACAACAAAGGTTTTGTTAGCTATTTGTTTAGCTACAGGGTCAGTGAGAGTCAGAATCGACTCGATGGTGATGATTTTAGGTTGTATGTTTACCACAGCCCGACCAGCGACCCCAACTAGTCAGTTCCAACTCATGGTGACATCACGGTTTACAGAATAGAACTACTCCATAGTGTTTCCTTAGCCGTAATCTTTACAGAGCAGATCTCCACGCCTTTCTTCTGTGGCACTCCTGAGTGGATTTGAACCAAATGTTAGCTTAGTGGTCATGACACGATAAAAAACTAGACGAAAAAGAGAGACAGAAGTTCGTGATCTGAACCTGCACCCACATGTTGCTATTTTAACATCTGGTGATTCGTTTGCACACTGAAGGGGTTACCGTAAACGTCGGCTGTGGACAGCTTTGGAAGGGCTCCTGGTCCAATTTGAGGCTTGTCTCAGGAAGCTTACACAGAGCCACGACACCTAAACTAGAGCCTGAGGATTCACATCCAACTGCCCGGCTGCAGGGCCCGCCGATTGCTCAGTCTCCGTCCTCTCCTCTTACCTCTCCCTACTGCTCTGCTCCCTTGAGCTCTCCTGCTTCCTAGCTTCAGCCTGGTCCCTCAGCACCCCTGCACTGCACAAGCTTGAGGAGAAAAGCCCTTTAGCATTGGGAACTGCTCTTTTTTGCATGGCTAACACACTTGGCCTTCAGAAAGGTCCCTGTACACGTCACCTGGATGGAAGAATGATTGATGGTTTGATGAACTGTATGCTGAACTCTGACTTTTAGGCACTAAATATAGACCACGTACTCTGTGGAAGAACCAAACTTAGCAGCACTGGGATGGGAGGGGAGAGATGGGGCCATAGGGCCTCTCCCTGGATGAGATGGAAACAGCCAGAGATGATACACTGCAGAAGCAGCAGCCCGGGATTAGATTTATTATTCCTGTCAGGGGAACAAGTGCATAGGAAATTCCACCCTAGGTTGATTTGTTTGTTACAAGGGTTTGCTGGGAGTCGTTTTTCTGTTAAAAACAAAATGCAGATCTGGAAGGCGCCGATCTGCCTCCTTCTGATTCATGTTCTCCCATCAGGATTGTAGCATGCTACAGGCCTCCCTAGGCAGAGTTCTGAGCTCCTGCTGGGTTATTTCTAATTCTGTCCTGTGCTGCCCCAGATCTTCTTTGTTTAGTTAGATGAGAAGGTCTCATTACTTAGGTTGAAGGTCGTGGTGAGAATGAATCTCTAATGCTGGCAATTGGAAAAGCCCCCAAATGCCCTTTGTGGTTAACATGGCCTGGTGCATCTTGGGAAAACGCCTCTTAGTTTTCTAGCCTTGAGCTCATTTTTGGCCTGGTTGGGGTGAAGGGAGTAAACATAAAACTTATCTCTCCAGCAGTATGAGACGAGAGCATTACTGCAGCACTTAGTCTTTCCTGGCAGAAAGCAAGCAGTCAATACCAGGTGGCACCTTTTCCAAAGTATACCTGCTGGTCCCTCAAACCCACTCCACCTCAGAGCCCTCCATAAATATCTGTGTGTCATTTCCCTCCCCATTATCGAGAATCCGTGCTTCTTTCTGGGATAAGACAGAGACAGCTCATCTGCATTTTGATTGCTTTCTTTGTATAATGACAACTGAAAATAGCCTCTAAATTCCACCTACAGTCACATTCCATAAATTAGACTTAATTATGTGGTCCAAACAAGGAGAGGAGGAAGAGAAATAATCTCCCTGCTTGCCCACAAATAAATCATATTTGATTCATTCCTCTGTTTCCCTTCACTTTTCCGTACTAGCCAGCCAGCCAAGTTGCCATCAAATCACTTCTGACTCATGGTGACCCTACGTGTGTCAGAGCAGACAGTACTCTGCATGGTTTTCAATGGCTGATTAATTTTTAGAGTTAGATCACCAAACCTTTCTTCCGAAGTGCCTCTGTGTAGACGCAAATCTCCAGTCTTTCTATTAGCAGCTGAGGGCATTAGTTGCACCACTCAGGACTGCGCCCTTCTCCGTAGACCCAGGACTCAAGAGGAGCTAGAGAAGCATTGTGGTGGACCCACCGTGTCACACAGCGCTGCACATCCAGACCTACTCTACCTGCCATTTCTCCCTCTACTCCCTTCCTCCCAGTAGTGACTGTGAGACTGGCTGGTCTCCCTTCCAGTGGGGAGAAGAGAAAACACTTGACCCGCTGGTTGTTTAAAATGTAGGTTCTTTGACCTTGCCCCTCGTGAGTTCCAATTCAGTAAGTTTGGGGGTCACTAATGTTGTAATGTAGGGGTCCCTGGTCTACTCTTTGAAAAACACTTTCTGCTGAGAAGCGAGAGCTGAGGTAGTTTTCAATTCTTATGGAATTCAGGTTTCTGAAGCCATGGACGTTAATGGTTTGGTACCCAAATTCTTGCTGTGAGATTACTTTAGAAGCTTAAACTTTGAGAAACCTGATTTCCTGGAAATTATCTTTAAGTTGAACACTACCAAAAACCAAAACCAACCCACTGCCGTTGAGTCAATTCCAACTCTCAGGGACCCCGTGAAACAGATTACAACTACCCTACAGGGCTTCCAAGAAGTAGATTGATTGGTAGATTGATTTGAACTGCTGATTTTGGGGTTATCAACTCAGATTTTAAGCTCTGTTTAGCTTAATTACTAAGAAGTTCACCTCAGCATTGTGCCTCTTCAAAGAATTATCTGTTCACAGTCAGTTTCAATAATAGAAACTTCAAAGGTCGGACTAGTAGCAGTATTTGAAGGTCAGGCAGTAATTATTTGAATTGTTCTTCAAGAAAATCCTGTCTGCAGGTCCACAAACTATTATGTAAACATAATTCCATCCCTTTTAGATTACTAGTGATAAACCAAAGTATAAGAAGCTGCAAAAGATTTTTGTTCTGTGAAATATTTTTGACCGTCTGGTCTCAAATGGTATCTCAATTTGAAAATCATACGTTAAAAAAATATCTACCAGGTTTTTTTTTGGCTTAATATTTGTGTTTTTACAGGGCAAATCCAACACTGAGTTCCTGGAGAAAATGTTCCAAGGCATCTTCATCTTGCTAATTCTCAGCATCTCTCAAACCAAAACTAAACCCACTTCCATCGAGTCGATTCCAGTTCATAGTGACCCTGTAGGACAGAGTAGAACTGTTCCACAGAGTTACCAAGGAGTGCCTGGCAAGTCTGAACTGCCAGCCTTTTTAGGTAGCAGAGGTAGCACTTAACCACTGCACAACCAGGATTTCCTAATTTCTCTGCTAGGCTGTAAGGATGAAGCACATCTCTTCCCTAAAGAATCCAAAGCAGTTCAGAATATCGTGGCTAATTCATGGTCACTGCAAATGTTGACATTAAGCTGGTTCATGGGACAAATGATGGGATGGAACAGCTCTAGAGGAACCAGAAACAAATCAGAGGAGACACCTGCTCTGTTTGCAACTTAATAGCCTACACTGATCAAACCATTGGGGTTTTGATCCCCCAAGTCTCCTATCTAATTCCTTGGAGACTTCTGGCATCATCTCCCCTCTCTTCAATTTAAAAAAGCATCTTTTTACTTATCTTTAGTAAGTAGGATCTTAAAAAATTACTTTTCTCTCTTCAAACAAATACTTCTATGTACCTATGCACTAGGGGAGCTCTATATTTGGAAATGAACAAAAGGATCACTGGGACCCCTGGGCTTTGGCTAGCAGACCCTCTAGGGTTACCTGATCCTATAGTATGGGTACCCTTGCCTTCCACTGAATAAATTATTTTACTACTCTGTAGCAATTGAAGTTACATTTTAGAAAACTGATAGTAATTCAAATTATTCTTGTCTATAAAAATGCAAATGAATTTTCTCCAGGACATTAAAAAGATATCTCCACATGTTATACTACATTGCATAATACGCTAGTAACTAGTTTTGCATCTATTAGAAAAGTTGTTTATTTCATCATTCTTGAATGTATGTCTGTGTAAATGTGCATGTGTGTGTATATGTATATTTGTTCTTCATATATATGTATTTGTTCTTCATACATATATTCATCTTCATACACAAAGACTGACGGCTAAGTTTGCAAGCTCGTCCTAGAAAAAGTGCTACACACCTCATTGCTAAATATCACTCTGGTCACCTTTGAAGTACTCCCCCTGGTAAGCAATGCACCAATGCCAGTCCACCTTCAAAGCGATTTTGGAACTTGTTTTCTGGAATGGATATCAGAGCTGTCATCATGTTACCCTTGATGTTCCGAGTGTCATCAAAATGTCTTCCTTCCACTATTTCCTGTATCTTCTGGTAAAGATAAAAGTCCCTGGGGCACAGATCAGGTTAGTAGGCAGAGTGTTCCAATACAGTTGTTTGTTTACTGGCTAAAAATTTCTTCACAGACAACTAGACCATTAGATTCACAAACCTGCCACTGTGCCACCATGTACAATGGCCATTCCAGAAAGAGTTCCAAAATTGCTTTGAATGGAGGGCTAGGCTCTGGCATCAGAACACAGCTTCTGAAGGGGAGTACCTCAAAGTTAACCACAGAGATATTCAGCAGCGAGATATGTAGCACTTAGAACAGTTATGTTCGTAGACTTCATGTGTTCGTCAGACCTCGTATGTTTGTTCCTCTGTATCCAGACTATTCTGGATCTACTTGGGGTAACCATGGAGACACAAAAGGGGGAAAATTTGAAGAAAGTTTATTTAGTTGGCCAAGCAAAAGAGCACATAGGACTTGTGTCACCAAGATTGCTCCCTGGATGATGGTACAAACTGTATTTACTAGGGTAGGGGTCCTGGGGAAAGAAGCAAGGTCATTGGCCAGAAGAGGTTCCCTGGGCCTTTCATTGTCTGCACTTGCTCAAGCCAAAAGTGGGGAGTGGGGGGATCTCTCAGATCAAATCTTAGCTCTGACTCTTCACTTCTTGGAGACTCCCTCAATATTGGGCAGCTAAAGTTTGGTTCCCTCTTGGCAAAGTTTGGTTCCCTCCAGTGGGAGAAAAGGTCTTGGGTTACCCAAAGGACCAGGCTGGTGGTTCTGTGCATGCCAGGCAGGCCACATTTGATCTTAACTGGTTCTGTGGTATGAAGACCGCAACTTCTAGTTTTTCTTATCTAGGGCAGGAAGTGGATTGATTGCCTAAAAACAACATCTGGAGAAGTGGAAGCAGCTCATGCTACTCTATTCAAGTTTTAGGGTTGTTAATGGTGCCCAAAGATGGGGGGGTGTCACCTCAGTTTCTCATTTGAATTAATTGATTTTAACATATTACTCGTTACTTAGTCAATAAAAGCTTTGACATTCATTCATTTTATAATTGTGTGTCACGATTTTGCCTTTCTGAAAATAACACTTCAGCATAGCTTTTTAATTTAATGCAAGAGCTATTGTATTGAAACCAGAGGCTGAAATGCCATTGAGGTGTATTATCTAAGACTAGGAGCCAGCCTGAGAGGCACTGTTTCAGATCACCTCCAACCCTCAGGGGATACATGACCACCACACTCCACAAGCCTCAGGCAGTGATGCTAGGGTGCTCTCAGAGGACCATAGATATAGTAAATCACAGGCTATGAATAAGTCCTCTTGTCTTGATAATTGGGCACTAAACACTGATAAAAGAATTAAGCAGAAGACCAGGAAGGATAGGGAAGCAACTTGTGCTTGCACATTCTTCTTCCAGGCCGTCTAGCACCACTTTGTTTGCCTTGATGGTTGGTGATGGCCTGCGAGATTGCAAATCAGGTGACACCCTGATTGCCCAGATGACTTAGAAAGATCAAAGAATTGAAGGAACCTGGCACCCTCATCAAGTCACCTTTGAATCCCTGTATCTACATATGGCCTCTCCCTTTACATACTCCAATCTTGCCTGACAACTTGCCTGACAACAGGTTTTGCAGATGAGAATACTCCCTGTCTCTTTGCATACCAGTTTGCAAATAAGAAACTTTTGACCTTTTACTCTAGCACCTGTCTCAGAGATTGGCTTTTAATGGCAGGTGGCACCTGCCCCAGAACCTTATCCAGTTAACGTTAGGTTCCTCCCTCCACCTGCGCGGGGCCTTTCAGCCTGAAGTTTCAGTATCAGAGTAACAATTATTCCCTGTATCACGTTTAGTTTCTATGTTATTAAAGGGAAAGTGACAAAATAATTTATCTATATGACAGCACTTGGCTTTGGCATATTACGTGGCACAGAGTGTTTGTACAGAAGTGCTCTTCTGTTGTTTCTTCAGTATAAGAATTTTTTTCCAAACCTTTATATGTATATCATCTGACTTAAACTTCAAAACAACCCTGTGATGGAAGTATTATTATTGTCATCAATATTATAAAAGCATTCCACACCAGCCACCGTTTTAAACTCTGTTCATGTGTTAGCATATTTGTGATAAAAATTCTATGAAGTTGGGTGAATATTATGCTAACTATTTTTTGGATGAGGAAACGGCATTTGGTGGCTAAGCAACTTATTGAAGATAACACAGTCAGAAGACTTTGAGTTCAAATTCAGGCAGTCCAACCTCAAGGTTTATGCACCGAACCAACTGTTTTTACAAGTTTCATTTTACAGGTGAGAAAACTGAGAGTGAATGAAGTTACCTGCCTTACATCACAAAGCAATCAAACAGAGGGTCAAGATACAGATCAAGTGTGTTTAATTTTAACAATAAGCTTGTTTCCATCAGATTGGGTGAATATACTGAAGTTCAGTAGAAGCTGAGCCATACCTATAACCTTTGTCCCATTGAAAACCCCATCAGATTTGCAGGGATCAGACAAAATAGCTTACATATTTATTCCTCTAAAGCAGAAAATCAGATAAAGGAGAGAGATGTTAGATGGTGATTAGATGTGTTGACTGCACGCTTCATTTATTTTGGCTCTGTTCCTATTTCTTAACACTTTACTGCAAACTTCATAGGGTAAGAACATGCCCTGAAGAACCTAGCCAATCCTTTATGTGCAGAATATAAATACAAGTAAATATTGTGGGATTTCACCTGACCACTCCTGGGTAGATTGGTGCAGTATAATTTTGAGGAGAGAGAGGAGTGGATGCAACAGAAAAGAAACCAATGAAAAAGAAGTTAGACAGTTAATCAGCTACCGCTTTAATCCCCACCTCCAGCAGCGTCAGGACCTCTTCCTTGCTGTTCTAGGGTGAAATTGCCAGAGTCATAGTAAAGCAAAAAGGGAAGGTTTTATTAGACATATCCTCAAAGAAGCAAAGCTGGGAAATGGGTAAGCATGCTGCCAGAGCTATGTCTGTTCACATCTGAGGAATGTTACAGAATCACGAGTATAGATTACATTAGAAGCAAATAAAATCTTTGAAAGCTTCTCCTTTTCACAGGTTAGCTAAAAACTGCCAAATGACTGTGACTGTACATTTTGAATTGTTTTTCTTAATCATTAGTGATACAGGTTTCACTGACAACAAGCAGGAGTGTCTTTATTTGGCCAACAAATCTTACTGTTCACTGAATGCTAACTGAAGAGGACAAGAGGAGAAAGCAGAAAGGTCTTTAGTGCTGTTTTACAAGTGTGCATGGAAATTTCCTTAAGAGATGTTTTTTTTAAAATTGTGATAGCTATTATCTTACACCCCGGAGCTCTAGTGATGTTTCCTTGTAAATCCTTGCGTCCAGCTCCAGCTGGGCTACATTCCTTACGCTCAAGGACAGGGAATAATGGTTCCCATTTTATTCTAAATCCTCTCTCCTCCCTCTCCAGCTTCCTTCCAGAGGCCTCACTGCCACTCACAAGCCCCAATAAGGCAACTCTCGCTGCCAGGCCCACCCCTACCCCCTACTTTGCCAAATTAGGCCTTTGCACCCCAGCACTGCCCCGACTCCCTCCCCAGCTCCTACAGCCGGCACTCTGACTGCGGCCCTGCCTTGCGGCCTCACAGCAGAGGGCTGGGAGCTCAGCCTGCTTTCCAAGCTGGGATCTGCACTGCAGTGCTGAGCCGGCTTCCCCTACCCCCACGTTTGTCTGCCCCTGCTCCACTGAGCCCTGCAGCTTGCAGTTTACATAAGCCGGCTGTGCACACTGCAGATGAAGCACTGAATTCATCTCTTGTGATCGAACTTCCTGGTGTGCCACCATGAAAGCTGAAATGCCACCACATTGTTCTGCCTTCCAGAGCAGTCACGTAGTACTGGCCTGAAACAACAAATGCAGGGCCGCAAACACCCTGTGACAGCTCAAAAAGGCAGCCTTAGCCCTCTGGTGGCTTAGAAAGGCAGCCTTAGCTAATCAGGGACAGTGGCCCCCTCCTCCTAGAAGAAAAAGGACACTGAAAGAGACCTTCAGCTTAAGTGATTTAACCTCTGTGTTTCCCCAGCGCCTTCTGTGACTTATTAGGGTGATCAGGCCAGCTGCAGGGCAGGGTAAATCCAGCCAGTCACTGCCAAGGGAGAAGGAGGGTAAACTGGTTTGTGCTGTGTTACCACCTTACCTTACAGACTGAGTTTACCGTGTAGGTTATTGCTCCCCGCCCCGCCCCACACCCCTTTACTGGAATGTTCTACCCTGAAAAGTTTGGAATTTCCCCAGGGGCAATGGTCTGCATTTCCCTCTGGGTACCAGTACCAGCAGGAGTGAAACCAACTGCTTTTCTCATATTCAACCAGTCACAGCCACTCTCTTCTCTTCCCAGGGTTTCTCAAATCTCATCTCAAAATCAATTGCCCTGGAGTTTTTCTACTTGTGGCAACTTTCTGTATATCAGAGTAGAAGTCCTCCATAGGGTTTTCAAGGCTGTGACCTTTCAGAAGCAGGTCATCAAGTGCATCTTCTGGGGTACCTCTGGGTGGGGTCAAATTGCCAGTTTGGGGGTTAGTAGCAGAACATTTAGCCACTTTCACTACCCAAAGACTCCTAGTCTCCGTCTTACCCCAGGGCTCTAGGAAAATCTGCTCTTCTCCTTTGCTGGCATCTTTAAGAGCAAAGTCAGGGAGCCCAGTTCCTTAATCCATCTACCTTTGTGACCCATAGGTCCTGGAGAAAACAAATATTTCATAGGATCTGATTCCTCTGATGCAGAGTCAGGAAGAAGGAATTCTTTCTGATGAACACTGCTGCTTCTAGGCTGAGAGACATACACAGCCTCTTCACCATTTGCCAAGGGTCATCTCATGGGCTTCCCATTTGCTATGACAAAGTCTTCCATCCATCAGGATTAGCATTTCCAAAATTAGTCCTAAATATAGCAATGGAAGACATATAGATTTGGAAGGAGAGTTAATGCCAAAAACAGGGGTCACGGTTGGATGAGCAATTGTCCCAGTTTCCCCTGGACAGAGGGAAGAAAAGGACAAAAATCTTCTAGTACTAAAACTGGCGAAGTCTCAGGCAAGCCACAAATTGGGACCAGTGATAGTCAAGCCAAGTCCTGGACAAGGGATAGTAACACAATTTTTTCCAGGGCAACTTAAACTGCTTTCCCAAAGTACATGACAGAATATTCTCTCACTGAAGAATGGCAGGAAAGACAGCATCGCTTCATAAACCTTTTGCTGTCGTGTGCTGTTGTGCCCCTATAGGGCTGAGTAAAACTGTCCCACAGCGTGTCTGAGGTTGTCATCTTTACGGGGAACAGATGGCCAGGTCTCTTCTGTCGTGGAGCCTCTGACAGGTATGAGTGGGTGAATTTTCAGTTACCAGCCTGGTAACCACTGCACCATTGTACTACCAGGGCTCCTTCGTAACATTTTAGAAACTTGAAAAACAGAACTTGATGAGGAATGCAAACAGGGCAGAATCCTGACAGAAGGTGCCAAGAAACCTAACAGGCTAATGTTCAGGACATTTAATCCCCAACTATGTCTTGTCTATGCCAGTGGGAAGACATCAGCGGTAAAAAAAGGGCACCATGTCCAGGATGGTGGCCCCACACTCCACCCCTGAGTTCCCCCTTACCCCTTAAACTTAGAATAGTAACAGAAGTCTTCCACGTGGCATTTCCTGGGCATTGGACGTGGGCCTTCTCAGAAGGCGACAGCTGCAGCATTATGGAAGCAACCCTGGCCTGAGAGACAAGAACATGAAGCTATTTCCATCTTTGCCTCCTCTGACTCTACGACCTTGGATGAGGCTGTTTAAACTTCCATCAGCTGCTGTGCATCGGGCTAACCATCCCTTGCCCACTTCCTCTCTCCATTGTTATGTTAAATGAGGCTCACCGGGCTTCCAAAGTCTCTTTTGAACTTAAACTCTAATGAGCAATTCCCGGGCTAACTGCTGCTCTGTTTCAGGAGTTATCAGATCCTGTCCAGATAAATACCTGATTTGGGGGATGGGGGTGCATCTTCGTGTTCATCCACATCCTCTTGGATAGATTACCTTGAATTCTGATGTTATCAGTCAAATCTCCAGACATGTTTTGACTGAATTTACATACCTTTAACAATCGGCTCTACCACCTGCCTGTCACTCTGTCATACTGTGGTAGCTTCCCTGTTGCTATATACTGGAAGCTTTACCACCAATATTTCAAATATCAGCAGGATCACACATGGTGGGCAGCTAAGACTGAGCAGAACATTCAGACTAAGAATAGACTCTACTTCCAAAATTTAGCAAATGAAAACTTAATGAATCACAGCAGAACACTGTCCAAATCTTGCTTTGGATACATCGTTAACAGGAACACATCACTGGGGGAAGTATCACGTTTGGTGAAGAAGGCCCACAAGGGTAAGGCAGAGCTTTAGCAGTGTTAACAGCCGAAACTCCAGGTTCTCGTTACCTGTCCCAAATAGCCAGTCTCTGAGACAGGTTTTGGTGAGTAATTAAAGAGTAAGTTTATTAACCACATTCTGCCAGCCAGAACACAGGGTACAGACATATTCAAATCTCGAGGGCTGTCTAGATTGGGCAGACCAAACCAGGAATTTTACATGGAACAAAGGGCTCGTGAACAGGGTTCTGGCAAGAACAATGGGGACGCTGGGAGGGGCACGTGAGGGGTCATTTGGGTAGAAGTTGTCTGCTTCACAACTTGGCAAGCCCTCACCAGCCATCAAGGAAACAAAGTGATGCTAGACATACCTGCCCAGTAATCTACGTATCTGCCCAGTAATCTACGTATCTGCCCAGTAATCTACGTATCTGCCCAGTAATCTACGTATCTGCCCAGTAATCTGAAGAAAGAATGCTTACTGTCTCCCTTGTCTAACTCTTTTATCATTAGTTAAGAGTTCAGTTATCAAAACAAAAGGAGTCTTTCATTACCTATAGTTCACTGAATCTATAGTGGTGCCTTTGAGGGCCCTACCCTAGTGCCTCCGGAGGCCTAGGGCCTGTGGGGCTTGTGGGACCAGAGGTCCTGTCTTTCCCTGTGAATTGAGAGTGATCTGAAACAGCCTCTCAGGCCCTCGATCTTGAGCACCGCTCCCCTGGAGGCTTTCTCGGGCTCAGGTTTCAGCAGGATGCGTTGTCAGGATAACTGCAGCAGTGGATGGAAACAGGCCAGTGTACAGGAGGATGATCCAGGTCCAGGCAATGTGTCTTTCTGTTGCACATACAGTGATCATGATTCAGAGTGGACTAAAGAACAAAACAGCTATGTTTCCATCTACTGACTTATGTGTCTAACAATCCACCACCAGATGCTCAGAGCGCAAATTAGAGGTGTGGTAGAGGCCAGTCATAATCACGGGTCAAAACTTACAGCAGTACCTCAGAGAACAACTGTAGATAAATCAATCTCACAGGAATGTCCAGGGCTTGAATCAGTTAATGATTACCACTGGAGCATTGAGAGAGAAGCGTTAGTTTCCAGTACTGTTATAATTAAAAAGACCACAAATGGAGGCTTTAAATAACAGATATTTATTTTCTCGTAGTTCTAGGGACTTGGAGCCAAATTTCAGCATGCCAGCTCTGGGGGAAGGTTTCCTTTTGTCTCATTCAGCTTCTCCGGGTCACTGGCAATCTCAGCTTATCCATGCATCCACCTCCATGTTCACGTGGTATCTTTCCCCTCTGTGTGCCTGCATCTACCCTTCTCTTTTATAAGACACCACTCAGAAAAGGTTAAGCTTAGGAACCACGCTACTCTTGTGGGTTACATAAACATAGTAAAAGAGAATCCCTGTTTCTAAATAAGATCATACAAGGTTAAGGCATCAACATAACATTTTTGGGGACATGATTCAGTCCCCAACACAGTCTAAGTACTTAAAACGTGAGTGCAAGTGCTGTCACTTACTATACAAGTTCTCCAAACTTTAAGGGCATCATCTTTAAATCAGGGATAGGCATGAGAGTGGAATGGGGAACAGGAGAGGGCATAGTAAATACTCTGTCAACTTTACGGGCTATGAGGATTAAATGGGATATCATGATCATGATATTCTTTTGAAACTATAAAGTACAATACTATTTAAATTTGAAAGACCAAAATACCAGACTCTTTTTAAAAAGACACATTATAGTACATGCAAATCCTCAGACTAGAATATACGTAATAAGTAAGAACCACACCCAGATATGGAAACCTTGGTGGTGTAGTGGTTAAGTGCTACAGCTGCTAACTAAAGATTGGCAGTTCAAATCCACCAGACACTCCCCAGAAACTCTATGAGGCAGTTCTACTCTGTCCTATAGGGTCACTATTGGCATCAATTTGACAGGACTGGGTTTGGTTTTGTTTGGTATACACAGATATAACGTGTTTTTATTAGGGTACAGTTCATTTATGTGATTCAGTTAGACTTGAGTAAGGTGTAAATAAGAATTGATGTGACATTGTTGCGGGGGAAGAAGCATCACAAAGTTTAATAAGACAAAAAGAGAATTTTATTCAGCATAGATTCAAAAAGACAGAAGTGGAAAAGCAAACAGGTACGCTGGTAGAGCCATGTCTGCCCAAGTCTAAGCAAAGTACAGAATAGGCAGTGTCATGGGTTGAATTCTGTCCCCCCAAAAATACGTGCAGCTGTGTGGCTGGGACATGATTCCCAGTATCTTGTGACTGTCCTCCATTCTGTGGTTTCACTAAACTGTATGCTAAAGGAGCTGTAAATTCCTGCATAGGATTACTTCCTTGCTCTGCTGTAGGGGGAGTTTCCCTGGAGTATGGCTTGCCCCACCCTTAAGCTTTTCAGCCTGCAAGAGATAAAAGGAAAGAGAAACAAGGAGAATTGGGAGCCTCATTACCATCAAGAGAGCAGCACCGGGAGAAGACTGTGTCCTTCAGAAATGAGGTTCCTGCGCCAAGATGCTCCCTGGACAAAGACTGATGCAATATCAGACTTTCCTCCAGAGCCGACAAGGGGAAAGCCTTTCCCTGGAGTGGACACCCTGAATATGAATTTGCAACCTACCAGACTGTGTAAGAATAAACCTTCCTTTGTTAAAGCCATCCACTCTGTGGTATTTCTGTTAGAGCATCCCTAGCTTACTAAAACAGGCAGAAATGGGAAGATGGGTGAGTGCACTGTCATAGCCATGTCTGTTCGAGTCCAGGGATTGCTACAGAACCATCAATATATATTAATATTACAAATGGACAAAACCATTGAAACCTTGAACTTTTCACAGATTGGCTAGAAACAGTAATCCCACATTTTAAATTATCTTTCTTAACAATCATTTGTACAGGTTTCAATAATGACAGTCAAGAAGGTCTTCATTGATGGAGCAAATTTTTATTCATTAAATGCTAATAGAAAAATACAAGAGTGGAAAATCTTTTGTGTTACGTTTGAGCGGCTTATGTGAAAGGTTTTCTAAAAGATATTTTCCAAGATTATCCTAGCAATTGTCTTTATACTTCAGGCCTAGTTGATGTTACCGTGTGAGTCCTTATGGGCCCAGCTGGGTCACCCCCTGTGCTCAAAGACACAGAATAATGATTCTAATATTTTCTAAGTCAAAATTTAGCTGGAAAGTATGGCCTAACCAACTGGGCAGCAGGAAGACCATTTGCCTTGTAGGTATGGATGATAAGCATCAACATCTGGAATCCATTCCTTAAGCTAGTAACTGTTTGCTTAAGCTTGCTAACACATCAACTTTTATCATGGTCTTTGCTCTTCTGCCAAATAATTTATGAACCCATATTGTCATAATTTCTGACTGATGCACACTTACAAATCCTTGGATAAGATGTACAAGACCTACACAATGTCATGACCAAAACATGCTTCTGTAAACTGCCCTGAGCCCGATGATATTTATCTATTAAGTTGCCCAGCCAATCTAGTTTCTTGTTTTTGTTTTTAATTTGGATGATGGAGTTTACATTCATCATAAATTGAGATGTTTTTCATTGAAACTGATCTAGAAAATGATACTGGAATCATTACCCTATGTCTTTGAGCACAGAGAATGTGACCCAGGTAGGCTCTCAAGGACGCACAAAGTCAACTAGTCCCTGAGGTATAATGACAATACATAAGATAATCTGGAAAAATATCTCTTAGGGAACCTTTCACACAAGCCATTCAAACAGAGCACAAAAGACTTTCCACACATCTTTCTCTATTTGTGTTTAGTGAATAGAAAAATTGTTGGACCAATAAGGACCCTCCTGACTGTCATTACTGAAAGATGTACTACTGATTGTTAAGAAAGACAATTCAAAATGTGAGATCACAGTTTCCAGCCCATCTGTGAACAAGTGAAGCTTGCCACTGTTTTATCCACTTGTAATGTTAACATATTCTGATGGTTCTGTAATGTTCTTTGGACTTGGGTAGACATAGATGTGACAACCTGTTTGTCTATTTTCCTATTCTTATTTAATCTATAATGTTCCTTTGACTCAGACAGATATGACTACGGCAGCATGCTTGTCTGTTCTTCCACTTTTATCTATTCTGTAATTTCTTTGGATTTGGGCAGACATGGCTCTAGCACCATGCTTGTCTGATTCCCTACTTTTGCCCTTTTGAATATATGCAGAAATAAAATTCTCTTTTTGTTTTATTAAACTTGGTGATGTCTTTTTCCCTCCAAAAAAACCTATTGTCTTTCTTTTCTTCTTAGTTTCTTTCTTAGGTTCCTGTTATTTTAGAACATTTCATTTATCTCTTTCTTTCTTGAAAGGGAAGAAATTTGAAGCAGACTTCTAGGCTAGCAACTTGCCTCTTGCACTTCCGTGTTTATTTTCAGATCAATTAATGTCCAGACAGAGAGACTGAACTTGAGAAAAGAACAAGCTGTGGAAAGTCCAAAACAAAATTAAAATATCCTTGAAACTGTAAGTCAAAGGGGAATCAGACTGTGATCAAAAGGAAGAAAAGAAATAGGCAATTATCTACAACATTGTGTTTAACATGTAAAGGAGTGTTTTAGTCAGCTAGGGCTGCTCTAACAGAAATACCACAGCGTGAATGACTTTATCAAAGGAAGATTTATTCTTACACAGTCCGGTAGGCTACAAGTCCAAATCCAGGATGTCCGCTCCAGGGGAAGGCTTTCCCCTTGTCGGCTCTGGAGGAAAGTCCAGTATTGCATTGTCTGGGGAGCATTTCAGTGCAGGAACTTCAGGTCTGAAGGACCTTTTCCCAGTGCTACTTGCTTGATGGCACGAGGTTCCCAATTCTCTGCTTGCTTCTGTTTCCTTTTATCTCTTGTAGGCTGAAAGGATTAAGGGTGGGGCAAGCCATACACCAGGGAAACTCCCTTTACAGTGGAACAGGGAGGTGATCTTATAAAGGGATTTACAGTCCCACCCTAATCCTTTAACATACAGCATAGGAAAAACACAAAATGGAGGACAGTCACAGGATACTGGGAATCATGGCCCAGTCACATGGCTACACATATTTTTGGGGGGACACAATTTGATCTATGACATCCCACTCTTTGGCAACCCCAAAATCACATCATAGAAACATGTAAGACATTCATCTCACCATAGCAAAATCATGTCCATGCCATATGACAGAAGTCTTAAATCGGTTCCAAGTCCAAAATACAAAAACTCTTCTAAATCTATGAAACCTAGAAGGTAAGCTGTCTGCTGCTAAAGGTACAATGGCAGAACAGGCACAAGTTAGACATTCCATTGTAAACAGAAGAAGTTGCAAGGAAAGAAGGCATTAACAGGCAACAAGCGAGTCAGCAGAACACATTATATTAGCCCTCAAAGCTTTGGAAATACTTGTAAATTTTCTGTGACATTCTACATAATGGCCCTGCCCTCCAGACTCTAGGTATTGGCTACACTCTCTGGTTTCTGAGTGGAGACCCCAGCCCTGTGCTACAACTCTGCCTTCAAGGCCCACTTGGACAGAAACTCTGCCCCATCAGCTTTAGGAGCACCCTAAGCCCAAATGAGTGGCAATTCCACCCTTACGAACACAGGACGCCATGGTTCCTCCCTTTCAACCCCCTGAGCTCATGGCCATACCTTTTGAAACTGAGGCAGCTCAACTTCTCGTGCTGTTTGTCCCTTCAGCTTCCTATGGCCGCATGGCTGGGCCTCAGGCCCACATTGCCCTGCCAGGCCAGTGTTCCAAAGCTCTGTAGCTCCACTGATTTAAGTGCCTGGAGGCACCCCACTCTTGCTGGAAAGCGTCCTGCCCAAAGGCACTTAGCTCTCTCACTCTGTGGGTACGCAAGACCAGCTCAGCCGATTGAAGTGCCCGGAGGCAACCCATTCTGTGAGGAAACCCATGTACCACTCAGCTCTCTCACTCCGTGGGTTGCCACTGTCACCAGTCCTCTGTTTCTCACCATCTGCGCCTTCTTCATTCCTTCTGAATCTTCTATCCATTCACAGTTTCAAAATGGTTGCCACATTTTAGGTACTTGCTAGGGGAGAACCCGACTCTCAGCAGGAATACAGGCATTCTAGAAAGTAAGTAACTTACAAGTAATTGAAGAAGAGACAAGTCCTTGATACCTATTCTTGCTTCCCTTAGTTGACATCAAGTCAGTTCCAACTTATACTTTGTACAAAAGGAAGGAATGCTATCTGACCCTGTGCTATCCTCACAATAGTTGCTGTCTTTGAGCTTCTCTGTCTGTTTTTAACTCCTCTGATTTTTTAGCTGGAAAATGATCACTTGGAATAAGGAATGTGTTTCCCACCTTCCTTTGCAGGTGATTTTAGCTATATGGAAGCTTTCTAGGTAACAAGCTGTCAGAACAAAACAAAACAAAAACCATTTCCATCAAGTTAATTACAACTATAGTGACACTGTAGGACAGAGTAGAACTGCCCCTCAGAGTATCCAAGGAACACCCGGTCGATTCGAGCTGCTGACTTTTTAGTTACCAGGAATAGCTCTTAACCAGTATTCCACCAGGGTTTCCAAAGAATTAGTTCCACAAAATGAGTGGAAAACACTTAGCAGGAAGTTATCTGTGCAACTTCCAGAAGGTAACCTTAAAAGGAGGGAATAGGCCTTCTCTTCCCTTTTCTACTTTATGCTGATTGGGACGTGGATGCAAACTAGGGAAATAAAGACAGAAGGAGTCTGGATTCCCTGAGTCTCATACTAGCCTTGAACTCTTTACCTCCTGATTTTGTTGCTATAAAAGAGGGAGAAACCAGTTCTTTTTGCTGTTTTGGATTTTATGTCTCTCAGTTGAATCTGATCCTTAGTGGCACACCCTACAATTTCTGGAAGAGTACCTTGCAAGTGATCAACAATGACAGATTCCACATGACTGAGCAAGTATTTTGCAGATGTTACCTTCCTCACACTTCTGGGAAGGTTCAGTGGTTTAAAGTCCAAAAAACATATATGAGTGAGGGATTGGGACATGATTCACTTAACATGTTGAACAAAGCAGCCTAAAGATATCGTAGAGTGTGTATGTGTGTGTGTGTGTGTGTGTGTATGCTAAAAGCTCAGTGGTTCAAGCCCACCAGTGGCTCCACTGAAAAGAAAACCTAACAATCTACTCTCATAAAGATTTGTAGCCTACATTAGAGAAATCCAAATCAAAGCTATAGTGAGATACCATCTCACTCCAACGAGACTGGCATTAATCCAAAAAAACACAAAATAGTTAATGTTAGGTTGTGAAGCAACTGGAACTCTCCTACACAGCTGGTGGGAATGACAAATCATATAACCACTTTGGAAATTGATTTGGCGCTTTTTTAAAAAGCTAGAAATACCATGGGATCCAGAAATCCCACTGCTTGGAATATATCCTAGGCAAACAGGGGCTGTCACACAAACAGATACACAGTAGCAATGTCTACTGCGGCACTGCACACAGTAGCAAAAAGATGAAATCAACCAAGGTGCCCACCAACTGATGAATGGGTAAACAAACTATGGTATACTGACACAGTGCAATACTGTGCTATGATAAAGAACAACGATGCTTTGGGGAGACATCTGATAACATGGAGTCATCTGGAAGATATTAGGCTGAGTGAAATTAGTCAGATGCAAAAGGACAAACATTGTATAAGGCCACTATTATAAACACTCAAGGAAAAGTTTACACACTGAATAAAATAACCTTTCATGGTTACAAGAGAGGAGTGGGAGGGAGACGGGTGTTCATGATTAGATAAAATCAACTCGCTGCCATCAAGTCAGTTCTGACTCATAGCAACCCTATAGGGCAGAGTAGAACTGCCTTGTACAGTTTCCAAGGACCACCTGGTGAATTTGAACTGTCAGTCTCTTGGGTATCAGCCATAGCGCTTAACCATTATACCACCAGGGTTTAAGAACTGGGTTAAATGAAGGAAGTGACAGTACACAGTACAAGGGAGATTAACACTGCTGGACTACACCAAAAAGCTAAGCCAAAGCCAAGTGCCGTCAAGTCGGAGGTTTCCTAAATACAACCCAACATTTCGAAGGTCAAAGTAGCAGTGGCAGGTGACTGGGGACCACAGTTTCCAGGAACATCTAGGTCAACTGGCGTAATTAAGTTTTTGTTTTGTTTTAAGAAAATGTTCTGCATCCCATTTTGGTGAGTGACATCCAGGATCTTAAAAGTTAGCAAGCTGCCATCTAAGGAGCATCAACTGGTCCCAGTCCACCTGGAGGAGAGGGGAATGAAATACATCAAAGATGTGAATAAAATATAAACACAGGAGACAGAAAGAGCCAAATGATCAGGAGACCACATCAGAATGTGGGCAGAAGAAATAGATGGTGCCTGGCCACCACAAAGACTGTCCTGACAGAGAACACAACAGAAAGTCCTGACACAGAGGGAGAAAAATGGGGGTGCAGGTCTATTACTCTGTTAAAAGACCAGAATTGATTGTTCAGCTTTCCAGAGGGTCCCCGAGAATATGACCCTTGGACGTGGTGCTAGCCCGGAGGTGAGGCCAGTACTGAAGCCAATAATTCAGACAAAAGCTGGACTGGACTGTAAGACACAGAGTGATGCTGCTGAAGTGTGTACTTCTTGGTTTAGAAATACACGTGAGGCTGTCAGAGCAGCTCCTTTCTAGAAGTGAGATGGGAGGGTAGAGAGAAAGGGACAGGAGTTGGTTAAATGAACATGGGAAGTCCAGGGTAGAAAGGAGAAGGATGCTGTCACAGGGCTGGAGGTGTGGGTGCAGGGTTTTATAAGGCAAATTGACGTGGATGGTCAACTCTCACCTAAAGCACAATAAAATATTTCTGAAAAAGTATTTGTGACTTAGGAAACTGTAGAGCGCAGTTTCGCACAACACCAACAAACAGTGTATGTATATATTGTGTATGTTCACATATATACACATAATGTTGTATAGTATCTAGACAGACAGAAAGAATACTACGCAGTAGAGATTGCAGTGAATCAGGATGCCAGACGCCAGTTCTGTCTCTTCTGCTGAAAGAAATATAAACTGGAACAGCCTTTTGTAAGCAACTTGCCAATACATCACAACCTTAAAATTATTCCCTTTGATACAGCAATTCTAATTTTAGAAATGAACCTGAAGGAAGCCTGGGTGTTGTAAGCAGTTTGTGATCAGCTGCTGTGGTTACAACTCAGTGGCTCTGCAGAAAACAGTCCTGTTGAACTATTTCTGGAACAGCTCAATTCTTACACATGGGGTCACCATGAGTTGGGGGGCTGACTCAATGGCTCATAACAGCAACCTTAAGGAAAGAACACGGACGAAGAATGTCTAAAAGGTTCTTTGTAGCAGCGGGTGTGTAGGAAGCTTCTGGACTCAAGGGTTCAAATAATAGATACATGTGTCATGAAATGTCAGGTTTGGCACTTCACTAGCATCTCTTTCATGTGTTGATTTTCATTGAACAATGAATTTCTGAGAAGGAAGTTTGCCTTAGACTCCTAGGGATAGGGATGGGGGCTAATGGAGCAGGCAATGGGGTGTCTGCCTCCAATCCAGATCCGTGGATCAGTCTTCCCACGGTGCATAGAGGACTGCTCACAGGGGCTGAAAATCTGTTTCCATATGTGGAAAATAAATTCCCAAATAGTCCATCTTCAGAATAAAGGGAACGAGGCTAGAGTAAGAAGTTATTGGCTGACCCAGGGCACAAACTATTAGGTGACGTGGCAGCCACAGAGCCCATGTACCCGGTAATGTGTGTGCAAACAGAATGAATTAGGGGAGAAAGGGGGAGTGCGAAAGTTGGGGGGGAACACAAATGTAGCCTTATAAGAGAAGACTTAGGCAACATCTGGAAAAGACTGTTCACCCCCATCGTACTCAGTCAGTGAGGAACCCGGGGAGGGACTCACAAGTCAAGGGATAAAAAGCTTGTAAGGAACTGCTTGCATGCACACTGGTCTGCTTTATTTCCCTTGTGGGCTTGTGGCCCAGTTCTGCAAAATTGATTAATAAAGCCTTGCTCTCTCTAACTGGGTTCCAGTTGGATTTCTTGGGTTTTTGTCAGGTAAAGAGACTCTGGTGATAAATTATCTGTGACCTCATAAGGGATAAGGCAGTCCACCCCAGACACTGCGGTAAGGCCCTAGTTGGGGGCTTATTTCGACCCACCAGTTGCCAAGAGGGACTGAAACAGTATCCAGGGTGCCGACATTTCCCACACAGAAATGAGACACAGAGACACCAAAAACTCTGTTCAGTACTCAAGAAAGAAGTGGAAGACACAGTATAGAGCTTTCTTCACTTGTGTGGGTGCCTTGGTTAGGTTTAACATAGATAGACTGGAGATATACAAACAAGCAAAAACCTGTTGTTATCAAGTCAACTCCAACTCATAGTGATCTCACTTCGCAGAGTATAACTGCCCCATAGACTTTCCAAGGAACATCTCGTGGATTCAGACCGCTAGCCTTTCAACGGCCAGCCAAACTCGTAATCACTGGCTTTGGCAACAGGAGGTCTGCAGGTTTAGGAAGAGAAGGCCTGCCCTGGGGAGTGGGCCTCGGTCACCACAGGGGTGGGGGTGGAGGTGGGAGGCAGCTGTGGTGGCCATGGGGCTGTGCTGCCCTCAAGTGGCTGAGTGGGTAGAAAACAACAGCAAGGCTCAGGCCTGAAAGAGCAAGGGGATGGTGAGTTTTACAGAGCTCCAGGAGACAGCTGAGATGGGATAGGTGGTTCCGATGGGGTCTAGGTAGGTGGGGGTCACGAGACCATCTGTAGAAATCTGAGTTATCGCTGTCTGTTGAGATAGTAACCTAGATGTCCAATGATAATTTAGTTACAAATTCTGGATTGCCTCCTAACTTGGAGCCTGGTAGTATTGTTCACAGGATTCTCAGAGCCTTCTCAGCTCTACACTGTACGACTGAGGCCAGAGGTTTGGAAACTACATTTTGAAGTTTCTTGCCACTAAGGGTCTGTTTGCACATCATCAGAGGCTGGCGCTCTCAGAGTCTTGCAAAGCTGAAGAAAATGGGAGTCTGTTCTTTTCTGGTGGAAGCTGTAGGTCTGTGTATGGTCACTGGCATGGATGAGGGATTTTGCCAGCAGCTTTCAGGTGCCGAAGGCAGCCAAGGTTAGTGGCAGCAGCAGGAGGTCACTATAATGCTTGTGTTTCTAGATCTGGGAACTTTCTGGCCTTTGTTTCATTCCAAGAGAAGCCTTACTCAAACATTGTGTGAGACCTTGAGTTCCTTGTATTAAACCCCTTTCTACTGAGAATGAGTAGCTTCCCTGTATGTAACCCAAACCTGACCAGTGTAGCACAGCAAATTAGTTAAGCAGCTAAGCTGTAGTACTACTCAGACTTGGTTCAAGCGTGACACCTGCTTTTAGCTGTAGTGAAACCTTGAGCAAGTACCCTAACTGATCTTTAGTGTTTGATCTACAGTGTTTGCATCTGCAAAATGGGTAAATAGAGTCTCCCACCTCATAAGAGTGTCAAATGGGTTAAGTGTGCATGTAAACACTAAATATCCTTGATATTGAATATTATACAACCATTAGTGTGTTACTTGAAAAAAGAAAAATTGTATAAAGCATAATCTCAACTACCTAAAACATACAAGTAGAAATACGCATTTTCTTTGCACATTCCTTGTATTTTAGAAATTATACACAGTGAGCATGCACATCTTTATACAGGAAAAGACATATATGTTGTTAGTTACAGTTGAGTCGACCTTGACTCGAAGCCATCTGGTGTGTACAGAGCAGACAGCTTCATAGGTTTTGCTCGACCGTGGCCTTTCCAAAGCAGGTTAGGGTACCAAGTTTTTCTTCCAAGGCACCTCTAGGTAGGTTTTAGTTATGAGCTTTCAGCTAGTAGTCGAAAGCTTAACAGTTTGCTCCACCCAGGGACTCATTAAAATAATTCAGAGGTAAATTAATTAGATATATATTCAAGTCTCAGCAGCATCCACAAATCCAATGTTCCCTACAAGGAAACACACCCAAATAATACTGTGTCTTTGGCGTCTAATATGTACTGCCTTTTTTAGGTTTTTTTCCTCCATTAGCCCAAAGGGGTAAGTACACATTGTGATAAATCCAGAGTTTAGAACAGTCAAGTCTCAACTCAGGAATTCAAAAAATGTGAACTCTGGAGATGACGGATAAGTTTGGGGAATTTTTCTGGGGTGACTGCTTTCATTCTTAATGCAATGGTACAAGACTCTTCTGGTATAGTTCTGATTTGATACTTCATTCAGGAGATGCTCTGGGGCCTGCAATGCCTTTGCTTGTGTTTCCGTTACCTCTTAAGTTATTTTTTATTCACATTGACAGGCCCTTACCCAAGATGAGGGTTTCCTACTTTCAGGTTTATGCTTTCTGCTATTACAGTGTAAGTATTAATAGTAACCCCTTTCACTTGCAAATTGTCTCACTCCAGATAATGATGTATGCATACCCTGTGCAAAGCCTATGAAAACCAGCAATCTCTGTATGAGTCTTAATAAAACCAAAAAAAAAAAAAAGAAAACAAGCCCATTGATTGGAAACGAATCCATTCTGACTCATAGCAACCCTATAGGACAGGGTAGAACTGCCCAAAAGAATTTCCAAAGAGTATCTACTAGGTTTGAACTCCGACTTCTTGGTTAGCAGCTGTACCAGTTATCAAACACTATGCCACCAGAGTTTCCTGAGTCTTAATAAATACCTGTACACAGCAATCTAGCTACCCAGGAATAGCCCCATGTACTGTTTTTTTTGTTTGTTTGCTTGCTTGCTTGCTTGCTTATTTTGCTTTTTTAAAGAGCTTCCTGGCCTGAGAGTTTGCCAGCTCAGTTCCAAATCTAGTGTCACCGAGTCAATGCCGACTCATAGCAACCCTATAGGGCAGAGTAGAACTGCCCTATAGAGTTTCCAGGGAGCACTTGGTGGATTCAGACTGCCAACCTTTTGGTTAGCAGCTGTAGCACTTAACCACTATGCACCAGGGTTTTAATGCTAGTCCTCCTGAAATCATCTTAGTCATGTGGTAGTGCTTAATTGAAATGTCCTAAGTGGACAGCTTTAACAAAAATCAATTTATTTCCTTACAGTAAAGTAGGCTAAGAGTCTAAATTCACGGTGTCAGCTCCAGGGGAAGGCTTTCTCTGTTGACTTTAGAGGGACATCCTTGTTATGAATCTTCCTCTGGACTGGGAGCTTCCAATGTCCAGGAACCCTGAGTCCAAAGGACTTGCTCTGCTCCAGGCACTGCTTCCTTGGTGGTGTGAGATGCCCAACTCTCTTGTTCCTTCCTTTTCCTTTATATCCCAGAGGCTGCCTCAAGGTACAACACAGTCCTACAGACTGAGTCCTGCTTTACCAACACAGCTGCCTGCCCGTCCTTTCTCACTTACATCGTAGAGGCATGATTTACAACATATATGAACATCACACAATACCGGGAATTCTGGTCTTGTGAAATTGCTACACACATTTGGGGGGAAGGGGCACGACTCAGACCATGACATCACCGTACCTTTATTTTCTCTCCTTTAAACTAAAATTGAGTTGCATTTCTAAGGTACCTCCTTCAAAAATGAATATTTTGTTTAAAAAAATTATATTCTTTTATATATCTATGTTCGAGTGTATATCTATGTATGATGACCACTTGCTCAGAAATTTCAAATAGTTCTATCAGATATAGCCTCATAACTATGTCTCTACATCACCAGAGCTTAGCACAGCAGTAATTTGTAGAAATGTAGTACACTTGACCGAATTGACTGAAACTGCTGTGAGTCACTGATGAACAGACGATAGAAGAATCTATTCTTTAAGCTTATTCATTAATCATTTTCATGTACACTGTTTCCCAATCAACATCTTGAGAAGAAATACATTTTGGGTGGGGATTTCTGTTTGCTTACAGTTTTCTTTCTATTTCTTTATTGTACTTGGAATCACATCAACATACAGCAAATATGCCATCAATCAATCAAATTTCTGTGGGGGATGCTGACAGAGACAAAAAAGTAAAAAAAGTACTAGCGCAGAGACTTTGCTTCTGAACTTGTAGTGTAGTGTATATATGTGTGTGTGTGTTTATGCAGCGTGTTTTTGATCTGTTGGCACATAGTCTTGACAACTTATAGCTTGAAGCGTCTTTCCTATTACCTGTTCTTCCTTTTCTTCACCTCTCTTCATAAGCATTAAGCCCAGCCAAGTGCCATAAAGTCGGATCCCACTCATGGTGACCCTAGGGCACTGGACTTCTCATTTGTTTCCTCATGCTTGAGGAAGATATATCAATGCTGATCTCAACATACTTGGGATACAGCCTGTAGTCGGATGAATCAGGTCCTCCCCAAATTCACATCCATTCCAGAACTTTAGAAAATATCCTTAGTTGTAAATAGGGTCTTTGCAGATATAATTATTTCAGGATCTGGAAACAAAGGTATCCTGGATTCTGGGTGGGCTTTAAATCCAATGATTAAGGTCTTCATCAGAGAAAGGAGAAGGAGATCTGGATGCAGAGACAGAAGAAGATGAAGCGAAGATCAAGGCAGAGAGCAGAGGGATGGTTTACAGCCAGGGAACACCAAGGATTTCCAGCAATCGCCAGAAGCTAGCAGAGACTTGGGGTGGCTTGTCCCTAAGATCCCCCAGAAGGCACCAATCTTGTTAACACTTTGATATCAGATTTCTGGTTTTCTGAACTGTAAGAAAATAAATTTCTGTTGTTATAAGGAACCCAGAGCCTATAATTAGAAGACTCTTGAAAACATTCACCTAAACCTAAACAGTAAAAAGATCACTGCAAAAGTGCTGGATGAATACTATAGGACTGAAAGGGCAGGTCTCTTGGAGAGAACGAGGTAAGACCACACCAGGTAGACAGCTATATTCCAGTCTTCATCCCTAAAAAAAAAAAAAAATTAAACCCATTGCCATCAAATTGAGTCTAATTCATGGAGTCCCCACATGTTAGAGTGTAGAACTGCTCCATGGGTTCCTTCTTTCTTTTGGCACTCATCTATACAGAAGTAGACTGCCAGGACTTTCTTCCACAGCATTGCTGGATGACCTTGAGCCACCAACCTTTAGTAAGGAATTGAATGCAAACTATTTGCACTACCCAGGGACCAGCAGACCCTAAGCCCCCCCAAAAAATTGCTGTTATGCTGTCATGGGTTGAATTGTGTCCCCACAAAGATATGTGTAGCATGTGGCTGGGATATGATTCCCAGTATCTTGGGACTGTCCTCCATTTTGTGGTTTCCCTAAACTGTATGTTACAGTATTAGGGTGGGGCTGTAAATTCCTGCATGGGATTACTTCCCTGCCCTGCTGTAGGGGGAGTTTCCCTGGAGTATGGCTTGCCCCACCCTTAATCCTTTCAGCCTGCAAGAGATAAAAGAAAAGAGAAACAAGGAGAATTGGGAACCTCGCACCATCATGAAATCTGCACCAGGAGAAGAACGTGTCCTTCAGACCTGAGGTTCCTGCGCCAAGACACTCCCTGGACAAAGACTGATGCAGTACCGGACTTTCCTCCAGAGCTAAGGGGAAAGCCTTCCCCTGGAGCGGACACCCTGAATATGGACTTGCAACCTACCGGACTGTGTAAGAATAAACCTTCCTTTGTTAAAGCCATCCACTCTGTGGTATTTCTGCTGGAGCAGCACTAGCTGACTAAAACACATGCTGATTCTGACTCATAGCGACACAGTAAGACAGGGTAGAACTGCCCCATAGTGTTTCCAAGGAGTGTCTGGTAGATTCCAACTACTGGCTTTTTGGTTAGCAGCCATAGTACTTGACCACTATGCAACCAGGGTTCCCCCGGGGCCTCCAGAGGGACATAAATGCTGCAGAGTTCAGAAATAGAGGAGAATCACATTGGCTAATGCCCCTGTGGTAACTTTTGTGCAACCAAAGACCAAATAGACTCATCTATCCTCAGACTTAGCCCTAGCCCAGAAATGGGAACAGCAGTGGGGAGAGGAGACTCCAAAGTGGCTGAGAATAGTTTCCCCAATTCCGGAATGAGGCTTGAAATTAACATTACAGATTTTGAAAACAAAGGAAATTAGATTTCTTGTACTTTCGTTGTGAACTGGAGTATGCATCCGCCATATGTTTCTCCTGTAATAATCTCAGAGCTTTCCAGAAAAAATGACAAGCTTATCCACTGTGCTTGCTGCCAATCTCCGAACAGTGCAGGGAGGCCCTGGCTTCAAGGTCCTGTCGTCAGTCTGGTTGCTGCATGTTTTACCTGAACTGGCTCTCAAGGTGGGAGGAGGACCTTCATGTTACAAACAGAACAGCATCAGTCTGGACACAACCTTCTCACCAACGTGAACTTCATACAAACTTTATTCAATCCAATTTATCTGTAAAATTGGACAGTAAATCTCAGACGAGCAGCTAACATTATCTAGTAAATTGTTAAACTACCATGTGCCTCAGCAACTCCTCAGCCCAAGGAACATTTTTCCCTGTGGTGGTTAATTTGACATCCCAGCCTAAGCATACAAGAGTCAGTGTTAGAGCAGGTAAGTCAGAAAGAAGGGAAAGACAGACCTGCATTCCAGATATCAGCAAGCGTGGTATCTTTAGTCATATAGGCCCACTGGCATTATACATATGCCAAGCCAAGTGGTATAGTCATACATTTTTAAAAAATAAATAAATTTCTTTTGGAAAAGTTCACACTAATATATTCCTTATGATGTCAGATTTATGTACCTGTCTTTCTTGCCAAAATCAAGTTAATTAGCTAATTTCCTGCATGAAATGATCCCTCCTTGTGGAAGGAAAAGGCCTGCAGCAGCGGTATGAAATAGCTGCACAACTGACCTACTCTCAGAAATACACGGTGCACCCTGGTCCTGAAAATAGGCCAACTATGTCATCATAAATCCCCTTTTCTCACTTCTCTTGAAATAGGAGTTAGCCAATGCAGTTCAAACAACCCAAGAATCATTTTTTGCAGAACTTTCCTGGGTGGAGACAAAAATCTTGCTGAGAGCAGAATTACTAGATGGCATTTATAGTCTATCCCTTTACCTGCACCTCAAGGTCACAGTGTAATCTCCCAATCACGGTGATTGGCCACTTACTCACTTGATGTAAAGGCAGAGAGCTTAAATTACATTGAGGCAAGACAGAAACTGAAAGTAGTCAGTTTACATTTCTTTGTTTTAGTGTTTTTTTTTTCTTGTGACTACAGACAACTGCAGGGTCAGTCTCTGAAAGAGGCTGCCAGGGTTGCTTCAAAGAAAATATCAGTAGCAGTAGATGGTTTATATCAGTTATAATATAATTTTCTTTCATTTTGTTTTTCTTTCTTCATTCAAATAAAACAAAAATTGAGATTAAGGAAACCTCTTATTATAACATTTAATATTTTTAAGGCAAGGCACAAAATTAGATGTGATTTGAATTCTAGTTTTAGAAACCACAAAGGCATTGTGGGAGCAGCAGAACAAAATCTAAGTCATAGTTGCTCGGTAATATCTACGGATTGCAGGGTTACAGTTTTTAACATTTTTTTTTTTTTACTTTTGTGTGTTCGCTAGGTTAACTATTATAATTCTTAGTTTTACCTTTTTTGTTTACACTCGACGGCACTTGGCTGGCGTTACAAACAAAAAGAAAAGAATCTGTTAAGTGCCTGTGAAGAAAAAAAAAAACTGCTTGAATTCCATGCACTCTGCAGTTACTGTGGCATATTGGTATACGTAGAACAGAGTGTGATTAAGCTGAATGAGAGCTAATATTGAAAGATATCTGTGGTTTACATCAGACCAGATAACTTGGGCTTAATCCATCAGATAAAAATGACGGAAAATGAAGGTCCTCGAGTTCCTTAGGGTGGTTCCCATGCTGGTGTTATAGAGTATTTCACCATCTCTGGGTTTCTGCTTGTAGTGGTAGCTGCGTCTGCTAACCACAAGGTCTACAGATCAAATCCACCAGATGTTCTTTGGAAACTCTATAGAGCACTTCTGCTCCATGGAAACTCTATATAGCCGTTCTACTCTGTCCTATAGGGTTACTATGAGTCAGAATTGACTTGGCATTGGGTTTGGTTATAGAGCAGAGGGAAAATGGGGTGTGCCTGAATGTGTGTGGTTGTGGAGGTTGGAGTACCTGCCTGTGTATAATGCCAAGGAGGCTAGGAAGAGGTAAAGTCAGAACATCAGATGCCACCTGGAAAATGTATACAGGGTTCCTACTGGGCACTGTGAAGGAATCCTGTAATTCCATTACTTCAGTGCTTGTAGAGAAGACAGCCTCTGCAGTCAAGTTGCACAAAGGGCTTGCAGGATCATGGGAAGGAATCTGAAATTTCAGACAGGGCTTTGATGTGATGACTAGACCCGGAGAAGTGGCATCTCTGAGTGAAAGGGGAAGTTGATTTCCACATACTTTTTGATAACTAGTGCTTGAACTAGTCTTAACTCTGCTACTCTGAAGCACCTGTGTGAGACCTGTGATAAAAGGGCTGTATGAACTGGCCTCTATTAACACTTCAGGATTCAGGCAGACCTTTTATAGGGCCCTGCCTTTTCCCAGCTAAATGTCATTAGGAGCCCATTCTCATCCTTAGACCTAGAGATCATCATAGGTCTCCACCAGGAGGTGACAGAGGCAAGCAGGAGAGAAGGGACTTATTTCAGAGCACACCTCACAGAACATGTGGGACTAGCAGCTCTCTGGCTCTGACAGTAGCCACAGCCAGATATCAGCAACACTTTCATGGGTACGTGTTTCATAAGGAGTCACAGAAATACTTAGGAAAAGGAGCTTTGCAAGGGGTTCAGGAGGCATATTAACAGATGTGACTCAACAGCTGGCTGAACCTGGACATTAATGTTAATGCAACTATATTAGAACTGGAGTGATGGTGATGTCTAATATGCCAAGCCAAGTGTCGTCAAGTCAGCAATATACCAGTGAACAAAAACACCATAATAAAGAGACCTCATTCCTGGCTTTTAATTCTCTAAGAGCTATTAACTTCACTCAGAGAAACGGCAATTGGACAGTCACAGAAAGACAAGTTGCTTCTGCTAAGCATCTTGCCTCCAAAGCGATAACTGTCTTAGCTATAATAGAAATACCTCAAGTAGATGGAATTAACAAAAAGAAGTTTATTTCCTCACAGTAATGTAGGCAAGAAGTTCAAGTTCAGGGTGTCAATGCCAGGGCAAGAGTTCTTCCCTCCCTGTCAGCCTTGTCTTCAATCTTCTCCCAGACTAGGAGCTTCTCTGCACAGGGACCCCAGGTCCAAAGGACGTGCTCTGCTCCCAGTGCTTTTTTTCTCAGTGGCATGAAGTCCATAACTCCTTGACTGCTTTCCTTTTCTTTTATCTCTTTTAAGACAAAAGATGGTACAGGCCACATCTCAGGGAAACTCCCTTCAAATGAGGGATGTGACCTTAGTAAGGGTGTTACAACGCCATCCTAGTCACCTTTAACACAAAGTTACAATCACAAAACATAGGACAACCAGGCCATACTGAAAATCAGGCCTAACCAAATTGACACATATTTGGGGGAGAGGGGGCATTGTTAAATCCATAGCAGTAACCCTGAGGGAAATGACACTTTTTAGTTGTTTTGTGAGGAACTGAGTGTGTGTGTGTGTGTGTGTGTGTGTGTGTGTGTGTGTGTGTGTGTGTGTTTCACAATGACCTGAGAGATATTAAGAGCCGTTTAAAACAAACCAACAAATTAACATATCTTGAAAGAGATTTGTTATTGTTGTTAGGTGCTGTTGAGTTTGTTCTAACTCATATATCCTACGTACAACAGAACAGAACACTGCCTGGTCCCGTGCCATCGGCCCAGTCATTGTTATGTTTGAGCCCATTGTTGCAGCAAATCATTGAGGGTCTTCCTCTTTTTTGCTGGCCTTCTTCTTTACCAAACATAATACTCTTCTCCAGGGATTAGTTGACATGATAACATGTCCAAAATACATGAGATGAGGTCTTACCGTCCTTACCTCTAAAGTGGATTCTGGCTGTACTTCTTTGAAGACAGAAGGAGATTTAGAATAATGCAAATGCTAAGGCAATAACAATTAAAAAGTAAAACATTCAGGTTTGGGGAACTTTCTGGATCTGACTTGAAAAGGAAATGAACATCCTCAGAGTATCTACTGTGAACCAGGCACATGACCAACATTTTACTTCCCACACGTAACATACAGAGATGGTGGACTAATTGGAAGCATGAAGTTACCCTGCTGTAACAAAGACCTGAAAAACCAAGCAAAACTGATACAGATACTAATCCCGGAACTCTGAACCTCAAAGGAAAAGATAAATTACTGGCTTACAAGCCATGGAACAGAAGCAACTGGGGGGAAATGGCGGAGGATTAGAGATATGGAGCAGAGATTCCTGGCCAAACAGCATGACACAGTGTGGCCATCTCAGAATGAAGTCATAAAACATCTCACAAAGAACACAGAAAGGTACCTACATAGAATTGCCAATAGAAGGTAGACATATGACATGGACACAGCCAGGGCTAAGTAAGACCACATTTGCTCCCTGTATCTCAAAGAGAAGCCAGACTCTCCCACCTGGTATCCACAAGACCATGGTCCTACAACCTCCACCCAGCTGGTGAATGAGAGCAAGAACCACCTTGTCATAGATAATATCCCCCCCAAAATGTATATAACAATTTGGCTGGACTATGATTTCCTATATTGGGCCACTGTCCTCCACTTTGTTAATAGGCAAAAATTGGATTATGCTAAAGAGAATTAGGGTGGGATTGTAGCACCCTTACCCAGATCATCTCCCTAGTCCAGCATAAAGACAGTTTCCCTGAGATGTGGCTTACTCCGCCTTTTATCATACTAGAGATGAAAGAAAGAGATGCAAGCAGAGAATTGGAAACCTCATACCATCAAGAAAACAGCACTGGGACCAGATCACCATCCTTCAGACCTGAGGTTTCTGTGCTGAGATGCTTCCAGAATAAGGGAAGATTGGTGAGGAGGATCTTCTGCCAGAGCTGATGGAGAGAGCAAACCTTCCCTTAGAGTTAGTGTTTTTTATTTGGGCTTGTAACCTACTAGGCTGTGAGAGAATAAATTTTCTCTTTGTTAAACCTATCCACTTTCAGTGTTTCTATTATAGCAGCACTAGATAACTAAGACTCACTACATCCAAGCAACCCCAGTTGCTGGGAACCACTGTACCAATCCACCCTATTACCCTCCTCCATCTAACCCCCTCTGCCCCTGCCTTTGCCACCCCCCACCACCATCTCTCTCCTCCACCCCACCAGTCTGATTCCATGCTTATCAGGGAAGGCTCCAGCCCAACCTCACCACACACAGCCTCAAGGGCAATCAGACCAAACTCCTTCATGCCAGCTCCAGCCCCACTTTACCAGGCTTCTTACCTCCAAGGGCAATTGGCTAGGACCCCATACAGCCCTTACATAGACCAGTTCCAGCTCAGCTTCACCACACTCAGTGGCCCTGAGGTAAACTGGTTTGGACTCCAAACTGAAGCCTGCTGGCTCCAGCCCGTCCTTGCCATGTTATGCGGCGTTGAGAGGAACCAGTCCCACTCCATCCCGTAGCTCTGGTCCAATTTGCACCACAAGCAAGTGACCCGTTTCTGCTTCTTTCCACCCTACTGTACTTGCCATACCACACCATAGCCTACTGACCAACCCTGCATACTTGGACAAGGTGGTGAGAACTATTGTGCCCACAGAGGAGAAGGCAACAAAGTGTGCCTAGCCCACCTGCTCAGACATAACAAAAGAAAACAAAAAGGCAAAATGAAACAAACAAACCTACAATCAATAGATACAGAAAATAATACCTGTATGACTCAGAGACAGCAGACAGTATCAAAATATATTAACAAAAAAAAAGAGGTACAAGATGGCTCCAGTGAATGGCCAGAACAAATCACCAGTTGGCTTTCCAGCTGAAGGAAAGGTACTGGAACTACCTGAAAGGGAATTGAAAAGCATATTTGTCTTAGTTATCTGGTGCTACTGTAACAGAAATGGCAGAAGTTAAAGGCTTCAGTAAACAGAAGTTTATTTTCTCACAGTTTAGTAAGATTGAAGTCACAACTCAGGGCACTGACTGTAGGTGAAGTCTTTTTCTCTGTGAGGTCTGAAGGAAGGAATTTATCATCAAACTTCCCTTGAGTTAGGAGATTTTCAGGCACAGGGACCCAGGTCGAAACAGCAAGCTTTGCTTCTTCTGCTATTTTCTTGGTGGTATGAAGTTCCCCTGTCTCTTTGCTTGCTTCTTTTACATCTCAAAAGAGATTGACTTAATACAAAACTAATCTTTTAGACTGAATCCTGTCTCATCATCTTAACAGTCCCTAAACCCATCTCATTAACATCACACTGATAGGATTCATAACACATAAGAAAATTACAAATATGAGAATTGTGGATAATCACACAAAACTGGGAATAATGGCCTAGCCAACTTGATACACGTATTTTGGGGGAACAGAATTCAATCCACAACAATATCCATAGCTGTCCAAGAGAACAGGATATTAAGGAAGACACAGGCAAAATCACGGAAAACGCAGACAAAACTAAGCAAAACACAGCCAGTATCAAGGAAAATACAAAGTATTAGAAGAATTCAGGAAAATAATACAAGGAAAAAAAAGTCAAATAAACAACTAGAAATCATACAAAAATAGCAATTAGAAAACTAAATGATAAACAACAATGTTTCAGAAATGGGCAAAGCTATAGAAGATTTTAGGAGCAAATTTGAAATAGTGGAAGACAGAATGAATAAAATTGAAGACAAATCCAAAATGCCATTTTGTTTGAGGAAAAAGCAGAGAAAAAGAAACAAGAAGAATGAAGAAAACGTAAGAACTATGACAGATACAATCAAGAAAAAAATTTGAGAGTTACCAGAGTTGCAGAACAGAGGATGCAAGCAGAAAACGCAGAAAAGATCACTGAAGATTTGCTAATCATTGCTTATAGCTTCCATTGTGAGGGTTTTCAGTTTCTTTATCTTGAAATGTAATGCATTCTGAAGACTGCAGTCTTTCATCTTCATCAGTATGTGCTTCAAGTCTTTTTCACTTTCAGCAAGCAAGGCTGAATTATCTGCATACTGCAGGGTTTTAATAAGTCTTCCTCCAATCTTGATGCTATGTTCTTCTTATAGCCCAGCTTCTCAGATTATTTGTTCAGCACGTAGATTGAAAAAAGTATGGTGACAAGATACAACCTTGACACATACCTTCCTAATTTTGTAACACATAGTATCCTCTTGTTCTGTTTGAATACCTGCCTTTTTGTCTATGCACAGGTTCCTTATGAGCACCATTAAGTGTCCTGCAATTCCCATTCTTTGCAACAGTTATCTATAATTTGTTATAATTCACGCAGTTGAACAACTTTGCATAGTCAATAAAACAGAGGCTAACATTTTCCTGGTATTCTCTTCTTTGAGTCAAGATCTATCAACAACATCAGTGATGTTCCTTGTTCCACATCCTCTTCTGAATCTGGCTAGAATTTCTGGCAGTTCCCTGTTACTATATTGCTACAACTGAATGATCTTCAGCAATATTTTACTTGTGTGACATTAATGTTGTTTGATAATTTCTGTATTCTATTGAATCATCTTCCTTTGGAATGGGCACAAATATGAAACTTTCAGTCAGTTGGCCAGGTAATGTCTTCCACTCGTTGCATCCACTGTTGAAACATTTCAACTGGTATTCTGTCAATTCCTAGAGATTTGTTTTTCAACAAGACCTTTAATACAGCTTGGATTTCTTCCACAAATACCATCAGTTCTTGACCATATGCTTTCTCCTGAAATGGTTGAACATTGACCAATTCCTTTTAGCACAGTTGCTCTGTGTATTTCTTCCATCTTCTTTTGATGTATCCTACTTCATTTACTCTCTTCCCTACAGAATCCTTCAATATTGCTTTTTGAGACTTATTTATTTTTTTGTCAGCTGTTTTAGCTTGAGTAATGCCAAGTGTATCCCTACCTTTTGGTTTTCAATGTCCAGGTACTTGTATGTGTCACTTATAGTACATTACTTTGTCTTCTTCAACTGCTATTTGAAATCTTCTGTTCAGCTCTTTTACTACATTATTTCTTCCCTTCGCTTTATTTCCTCTACATTCAAAAGCAACTTTAGAAGTCTTTCTGACATCCATTTTGGTCTCTTCTGTCTTTCCGGACTTTCAGATGACCTCTTGCATTGTTTATGTATGAAATCTTTGATTTCATTTCATGTCTCACCTAGTCTTTGATAATTAGTGTTCAGTGTGTCAAGTCTGTTCTTCAGATGGTCTCTAAATTCAGGTGAGATGTACTCAGGGGCATGGTTCAGCTCTTGTGGCCTTTTTCTAATTTTCTTCAACTTCAGCTTGAACTCACATACAAGTAGTTGATGATCTGTTTCTATCAGCCCCTGGTCTTGTTCCAACAGACAATATTGAGCTTTTCCACTGTATCTTTCCACAGAGGTAGCCAGTTTTATTACTGTATTTTCCACCTTGTGTGGTCAATGTGCATAGCTGCCTTTTATGTTGTTGAAAAAAATTATTTGCACTGAAGAAGTTATTGATGTTGTGAAATCCTATCATTCACTCTCTAGAGCCATGTCAATCACCAAGGCCATATTTGTCATGTAGTAGACTATAAAACCTAAAATGCTTAGGAATAAATCCAACCACAATTGTAAAACAGCTATACAAAGAAAACTACAAAACACTACTTCAGGAAACCAAAAGAGACCTACATAAATGGAAAAATATACCACAGTTATTAGTAGCTAGATTCAACATTATGAAAATCTCAGCCTTACCAAAAGCAATTTACTGACAGTATTAGTTAAAAAGCTGAAACCTAACCATTAACTTTAAACGGTAATAAGAGAGGCCCCAGAGAAGAAAAGCAGTATTGAAGAAAAAGAACAAAGTAGGAGGCCTCACACCGTCTGACATCAGAACCTCCTATACAGTTATAGTAGTCAAAACAGCCTGGTACTGGTACAATGGCAGATACGTTGGCCAGTGGAACAGAATCAAGAATTCAGGTGTAAATTCATCCATCTATGGCTACTTTATCTTTGTCAAAGGCCTGTATCCATTAATTGCGTAAAAGATGGCCTCTTTAACATATTGTGCTGGTGTACCTGGAAGTCTGTCTGCAAAAAAAAAAAATGAAAAAGGACCTATATGTCACACCATACACAAGAACTAATTCAAAATGGATTAAAATTTAAAATATAGAACCTCAAAGTATAAAGATTATTGAAAAAAATAAGATCCCTAGTATATTCTATATACAAATAGAATACAAATAATATCCTATTCATATCTAAACACCAGAAGATAAACTAGATAACTGGGATGTTCTAAAAACTAAGTACTTTACGTTCATCAAAAGACTTCCAAAAGTCCAAAAGAGTAAAAAGAGAACACACAGGCTGAGAAAACTTTTTTTGGCTATAACATATCCAAAAAAAAAGTCTAATTTCTATAGTCTATAAGAAAAATCCAGTACTTCTTCAGTAAAAGTCATAGAAACTTTACAGACACAATTAAACTCCCTAAAAGACCTAATTACATGGCTAAGGGCTGGAGACCATGGTCTTAATGGACATCTAGCTCAACTGTCGTAATATAGTTTATAAAGGAAACACTCTATGTCCAACCATTGTGAGCTGTGTCAGGGATCTTAGAATCCTGAAAGTGGCCATTAAAGATACATCTTGTCTCGTCCCAGGTGGAGCAACGGAGAATAAAGAAACTCAAAGACACAAGGGAAAGATTAGTACAAGGATTAATGGGTTACAACTACCAAAGCTCCACCAGACTAAGCCCAGAACAACTAGACGGTGCACAGCTACCACCACTTGTTGCTATGACAGATGTCACAACACAGTGTCCTGGCCAGATGGAGAAAAACGTAGAAAATTCAAATTCACTTATAAAGACCGCACTTACTGGTCTGACAGATATTGGAGAAACTATGAGAGTATGGCTTCTGGACACCGTTTTAACTCGGTGCTGAAGGCACTCCTGAGGTTCACCTGTCTGCCAAAGATTAGAAAATTGACAGGACAAACAATAACGTATGAAGGATGTGCTTCATAGTTTAATTATGTTTACGAGACTACATGGGCACAGCAGCCAAAAAGGAAAGACGTGAAGGCAGGAAGGGACAGGAAAACTGTACCAACGGAAAAGGGGAACCCAGGGAGGAGAAGGAGAAACTGTTGACCCATTGTGGGGTTGGCAACCAATCCCCCAAAACAACTTGTGTATTAATTGCTTAGTGAGTAACTAATTTGCTCTTTAAGCTTTCACCTAAAGCACAATTTTTTAAAAAAAAAAAAAGGCCTTCTTGCGTTTTGTTCTCCATACGACTCTTTTTTCTTCCCCTCTAATTCTCTCTCCCAGAGAATTGCAAGGTAAGACCATGAGATAATATCACCAGATATCCCCTGCTTATAGTAGTCCTCATGATGGTTCAGTGGTTGATTCTTGTCTCCCCAGGTGGAGACCTGGGTTTGATTCCCAGTCAACGTATTTCATTCACAGCCACCACCTGGTGAAAGCCAGCATACCGCTATGAGGCCACAGATCTGGGCAGAGGTTTCAGCCTAAGGTAAGCTAGTAAGAACTGCCTGGTGATCTACTCCAAAAAAGAAGCCAATGAAAACACTATGGATCACAACAGTCCAATCCCCAGCCCAATCACAGAGATGGTGCAGGACCAGGTATCTTTTCCTTCCCTTGCGCATGGAGTTGCCATTAATCAGCAACAAGCCTTCAGTACCTGAAAAATTTGACACTTGTCTTTCTGCTATAATGCTTGTTGACTTCAACATCTATCGTGACTTTTTTTCAAATACTGACTTATTCTCAATAGTCTTGTTTTCCACATTCTAAATGTTACTGCCAATGTGTGTCATCTCTTCCATTACTCTGGTTCCCCAATCATCACATCCTATCTTTGAATCACTGTGCCTCTGGCACCTTGACTCCAACAATTCATCTACTACACTATAACCCCCAATACATAAATATTACCATCTCTCCATTGACAATCACCCCTCAACATCTTCCTCCTTTTGCAGCTCAGATTCTATGATTCGTCATTACAATTAGTCCTTTGGATTCATGAAAAACTATTTTTCCTTTCTCTCTCTCCTTCAGTCTAACTATGTTTCTCCAGTCCAGTAGCTCCTGTACTCTTCTAAATGTCAAATCCCTGCTTCCTACTTCTCCTTTCCACTCTTGAATTACAGCCTTGAAGAACTTCTATGTGCTCCCACGGCCAAATCTCCCAAGTTAACACACAACTCTCCCTGTAAATTCTACTTTTCTTTCTTTTTTTACGTGTACACTGTTTCAATCATCTCTATTCCTTTTTACAGTCACTTGTTCACTGGAACTCAGCTCCCCTCACATTTTCAGGAATCTCATTCCTGCAATCATCTCCTCTGTCACCTATATCAATCTTTTCCCTTTCTGTTGCAGTTCCAGCACACACATACACACACACACACACAAAGAGAGAGAGAGAGACAGAGAGAATAATCTTTGACCCCACATCTCCCTCCAGGTACTATATCGATTTTTCCGATCTCCTTTATGGGACATATCGGTTAATATTCTCAAAAGAGTTGTCCTTAATTATGACCTTCATTTTCTTTCCTCTCACTATCTGTTTTTCCCATTATAACAAACATTGCACTCGTTATTCCACCAGAACTGTTTGTGAGTGTGTGTGTATAAGGCAGAGACACCTCCGTGTTTGTAAACCCAATGACTAATCCTCAGCTCTATTATTTTCCTCATGCAGCAATGCGCACTTTGACACCCTGCTCATTCACCCCTTCTTGAAACAGTTTCTTCACTTGTCCCCTAAGCACTGCTCTTTCTTAGTTCATCTGACACACTAGATGCCCCTTTTCTGTCTCTCTTCTGGTTTCTCCCCTTTTCCTTAATGTCTACTGATTTAAGTGCTCCAGGAGTCAGTCCTTGGAATTCTTTCACTCACTGTACATATTCATTCACCAAGTTATGTCATAGAGACTATGATTTTATACGTTATCATTATGCTTACAACTCCTGAATATATATCTCAAACACCTAGGTCCTAAACTTCTATGTCTAACTGCCTACTTTATATCCTTATTTGGGTGTTTAATAAAGATCTCAAATCTAACTTTGTTAGAAAACTTGTGATTCTGAGTCTCTACTTGTTCTTTCCCAGTCTTTATTCATTCAGTATATGGGAACATGATTTTTTTAGCTGCTCAGAATAAAAAATTTGGAGTCATCTTTGATTCTGCTCTTCTTCTCACATCCAACTCCTACTAGATTTACGCTTGAAAGTTTTTCAAAATTCTGCACCACCAAAGGAGAACGAAAGCTGGAGAGACTTCTTAAAATGGAATTTGAGAACTTTATGTGTATTTTGAAAAATCCAAGCAACTTCGTATCTGTCCTAACATTAAAGAAAAAAAAACAAAAAAACAAAAAAAACTTAAATTCATCAATTTTTCTTTACAAAAACTCAGAGACTGATTTACAGTGCTTTCTTTTCTTGGTCTGCTGCCTGTTTTCTTCATTTTTTATAATGCATTGGTTTCAAAATTGACCCTTAGGACTATCTGTGGTATTAATAGAATAAAGCAAAATACACAGTAATATTTATCATACAATCTCAGTTGTGCTAAAGGGCTAGACACAGACAGTTAAAAGACATTCTCTCAAATGTGAATTTCTTCTCTATATTTTTCTGCACTTTCCAGAAGTTCTCAGATAAATTGGCATTGCTTTGTATCTTAAGATTAAACTATCACAGGGAAAATTTTTCAAAATATTTAGGCATGACATCAAAGCAGAATCTATATAACAAAAAAATCTGAATTTATTAAAATTTTTGTTCCTCAGAAGGTACTCTTAAGAAAATTAAAAGGCAAGCCACAAACTTGGAGAAAAGGACCTTACACATATATACCAAATAGATGAAGTACTCATGTACATCAATAATAAGGACATAAACAAAGTAAAAACTGAGTAGAAAATTAGAATAGACGTTTCACCCAGTAAGACAAACAAATGGCCAATAAGCACATTAAAAGGTGTTTAACATCATTAGTCCAATGAACCACACGCTAAACCCCCAGTGAGATACCACTTTATACAAGCTAGAATGGCTATGATAAAAGACAGACAATAACCTGCCTTGGTGAGAATATGAAGAAACCTCAACTCACACACAGGTGCTGATAGGCATATAAAATGGTACAATTATTTTGGAAAACAATTTTTTACTTTCATAAAAAGTTAGCAGAAGTTTACAATAATGCCCAGTAATTCCTAAGACAAATGAAAACACAGCCCATGCAAAGATTTTTACACAAATATTCACAGCAGCATTACTCACATTAGCCAAAAAGTGAAACAATCCAAATGTCTATCCAATTGGTAAATGGCTAAACAAACAGCAGTATACTTATGCAATGCAATGAGATTCAGTAACAAAAGTGAATGGACTAGTACACATTACAGCATGGATGAACCTCAAAGACATAATGCTAAGTAAAAAGAACAAAAAGAGGACTTTGAAGGCCATATATTGTACAATCCATTTTTATTCAATGTCCAAGAAATCAAGTCTATAGAGACAGAAAGGACAGTAGTAGCTGCCCAGTGCTGAGGGCAGGAGCAGGTATTAAATACAAACGGACAACATGGATCTTTTTGGAATAATGGCATGTCCTAGAACTGAATTACAATGATCATTATACAACTCTACAAACTTACTGAAACAATTACTGAACATTCAAAATGGGTGATGTTTGTGGTATATAAATATTACCTGAACAAAACTGTAATTCACCTGCTAACTGCCCAAGTCACTATCATCTCGTGCCTAGATTATTAAAATAATCTTACTAGAATCTATGCTTCCACCCTTGACACCTCAGAATGTATTCTCCATAGAGCTGCAGAAGAATCCTTTTAACATATAAAAGATTATGTCATAGATCCTCATTCTATTCAAAATAAACCCAATATTCCTCATGGTCAGTAAAGCCTTATATGCTCTGGCTCACTGTAAGCTCACTCATCTGTTCTGGCCACACAGACCTGCTGGCTCCTCAACACGTCCTAGATACTGTTGTCTTTATATTAACTCTTTCTTTGCCTACCTAAATAGTATGTTTTTCCTTGAGCTATGTTCAGGGTCCCTTCCTCACTTCATTCATTCCTCTTGGATACTATCAGAGAAGTCAGTCCTGATCACATTCTACCTAAATCAACCTCAGTCCTTGTCTGTCCCACACACACTCATCATCATCATCTGTATCTTCTTTTCCTTCTTTAGTTTTCTTCCTAATACTTACTACTTTCTAACACACTTTGATGTGATAGTCATGTGTGTGTGTATGTATTGTATAGTCTACTGCCCGCCCCCTCCCCTAGCCTGAAGAAAGAAATTTCCTTCAGGGCAGGGATCTTGTCTCTTGTCTGTTTTGTCCATTGCTAGTTATATCACATGTGACTCCTACAAACACCACGAGAATTATTATGTATTATATACAGAGATGGTTAGTCACTAATTAAAGACCACACAGCCAAAAATTCCTCTGGTTGGGATTTGAGGTCAGATTTGTCTGACTCAAATGCCATGTGTTTGTCACTACACCAGGACTGTCTGCAGAGAAAGCAGTTAAACCACATCACATCAAACAAAGGTTGTTTGTTCTGTTAGAGTTAATACTGTAAAGAATTTGACTTCCTTAAGTGTTGTACATCAGCAGGCTCTGTGTAGTACAAAAATAAGAAATGTAGCTGCAGTACCTTGACTTCTTCACATTTGTCCCAGTATATAAAGAAGCCAGCCTCTTTTATTGTGTAAGCTGAAATAAACACATTTCAGAAAAATAAAAAATTGCACTTACATAAATTCAATTTACCATCAAGATTAGTAGGGTAGGAATATCTGTAAGACACGTGACATGTTTCTAGATTCATACCACCTACCAAAATTATCACAAGGACAAGTAGAACAAATTAATACACCCATCACAAAGGAAGAGGTTGAAAAAGTTATCAAAAGACTATCAGCCAAAAAAAGTCCTGACCCAGATGGCTTCACCAGAGAATTCTACCAAATTTAAGAGAAGAGTTAACTCCAATACTATTGAGGCTATTTCACAGCATAGAAGGGGATGGAATACTCCCAAACTTGTTCTATGAAGTCAGCATAACCCTGATACCAAAGCCATTACAGACCAATATCACTCATGAACCTAGATGCAAAACTCTTCAACAAAATCCTTGGCAATATATTTCAACAACACATCAAAATAATAATAATAATAATGATTCATCACGACCAAGTTGCATTCATACCAGGGATGCAAGGCTGGTTCAACATCAGAAAAACACTTAATATGATGAACCACATAAATAACACGTAACAATCGTCTAATTGTGTCAAATGATGAAGAAAAGGCATTTGACAAAGTCCAACATGCATTTGTGCTAAAAACTCTTGGAAAAATAGGAATAGAAGGAAACTCCTCAATGAAATAAGTGGCATCTCTCTATGCAAAGCTAACCACCTACGCGAATGGAGAGACACTGAAATAATTTGCCCTGAGAACAGGAACTAAACAAAGATGCCCACTTTTACCACTTCTATTCAACATTATACTAGAAGTTCTAGCCAGAGCAATAAGATAAGACAAAGAAATAAAGGGCATCCGAATAAGCAAAGAAGAGTAAAAATCTCCCTGTTTGCAGATGATATGATTGTATATGCAGATAATCCTAAAGAATCCATAAGTAAACTACTGGAACTAATAGAAGAGTTCAGCAAAATATCAAGATATAAGATAAACATAAGTAAATCAGTAGGATTCCTTCATATGAACAAGATCATCAAAGAAGAAATCCCTGAATCAATACCATTTACTACAGCCTCCAAGAAGATTAAATACCTAGGAATAAATCTAAAATGGAATAACAAGAGACCTATACAGAGAAAACTACAAGACCCTACTGCGAAAAAACAAGAAAGACTTACATAAATGGAGAAACTTACCCTGCTCATAGATAGGAAGATATAACATTGTAAAAATGTCTATTTTACCCAAAGCGATCTACATATACAAGGCAATCCCAATACAAATTCCAGGGACATTTTTTTAAGGATATGGAGAAACAAATCACCAAATTTGTTTGGAAAGGGAAGAAACCCAGGATAAGCAAAGCACTACTGAAGAAGAGGAAGACAGTGGGAGGCCTCACACTACAAACCTTAGAATGTATTACACTACCACAGTAGTCAAAACAGCCTGATACTGGTACAAAAAGTGACATATAGACCAATGGAACAGAGTGGATACCCCAGTGATGCCACCATCCTCTTATGAACAGTTGATATATGACAAAGTCCCTAAGATAGTAAACTGGGGTAAAAAGTTTCTTTAACAAATGGTGCTGGCAAAATTGGATATCCATCTGCAAAAAATTGAAAGAAGACTCATATCTTCCACCACAAAAACTAACTCAAATTGAAAAAAAGACCTAAATATGAAACCTAAAACAGTAAAGATCATTTAAGAAAAAATAGGGTCAACTATGGAAGTTCAAATACATAACTTAGATAGACTTCAAAATCTGACAAAGTATGACCAACAGAAAAGAATATAGATAAGTGGGAACTACTAAGAATCTAACACTTTTACTCATCCAAAGACTTCATCAAAAGAATTAAAAGACTACCTACAGAATGGGAAAAAATATTTGACAACTACATGTCAGACCAACATCTGATCTCCATAATTTACAAGGTACTGCAAAATATCAACAACAAAAAGGTGAACTACGTAATTAAGTGGTGGTCAAAGGAGATGGACAGACACCACCGAAAAGGACATCAGGCAGCCAGAAGACACATGAGGAAATTCTCACAGTCACTAACTATCAGAGAAATCCAAATCAAAACTACAACGAGATACCATTTCACCTCAACAAGCTTGTCCATCATCCAAAAAAACACAAAACAACAAACGCTGGAGAGACTGTGGAGAGACTGGAAATCTCCCATACTGCTGATGGGATTGCAAAATGGTACAACCTGTATGGAAAGCCATACGGCGCTTCCTTAAAAAGCCAGAAATAGATACACCATTTGATCCAGTCATCCTGCCGCTCAGAATATATCCCACAGAATCAAGGGCAGTCACCTGAACAGATAAATGCACACGAATGCTTGTTGTAGCACAGTCTACAATAGCTAAAAGATTGAATCAAGCCAGATACCCAACAATAGATGAATTGGTAAACAAACTATGGTACATATATTCAACGGAATACTATACAATGGTAAAGAACAATGGTGATTTTATGAAGCATCTCATAACCTGGTGTCAACTGGAACACATTATGCTGAATGAAATCAGTCAGTGGAACAAAGACAAATATTGTATGAGACTCCCACTATAAGGACGTAAAAATAGACTTATGTAAAGAAGACTTATGTACTGATGGCTACAAGGGAGGGGATGGAGGACAAGGGCTGGTCATAGATAAGATAGTTGATAGAAATTTTGTTAGGTGAAAGCAGTGACAGCACAAACTAGAAAGAAGATCAACTTAACCGGACTCCAACATAAACTGAAAACTCTTTTAATCTTAACCCAATATTGCAAGAATAGAGTAGTAGAGGCAAAAGTCCAAGGACAATGCTCTCAGGGGACACTGAGGCCAATTGGCATAACTAGCCTATTGTTATTGGAGTCTTTTGCACCCCATATTGGTGAATGGTGTCTAGGGTCTTAAAAATCTAGCAAGCTGCTGAGGTATACCAAATGGTCCCAAGTCTTCCAGAAGAGATAATTACAAAGAACAATGAAGGCACAAGGTAAAAAGAGCCCAGGAGACAGAAGGACATGTGTAAATGTGTGACTGCATTAACATGTGACCAGAAGAACCAAATGGTGTCCATCCAACACCAAAGATATCCATGATGGGGCACACAATGTTGATTCCCAGTGGCAACATGGGAAAAAGAGGGGTGCACCTCAAGAATTCCACTAAAAGACCACAATTCATGATCCAGCAGCCTGGAGATTCCCCTGGGAACATTGCCTCTAGATCTGTTGCTGCCCCTGACCAGAAGACATTACTGAAGTCAACTCTTCAGACAGGTATGGACTGGACACAGGGACACAGTGTGACAAAATGTATGTACTTTATGGCTCTGTGCATCTATAGGATGCTGTCCCACTGGCCTCTTATTAGAAGGGAGAGGAGAGGGTGGAGAGGAGGGGTCAGGAGATTGTCAAGAGGATATAACATTTATACAACGGAAACGAGGCGTGTGTTGACACTGGGCAAGTAGAGCTGAAGAAGCTGCAGATAGGTGAGCATGCAAATTTAATTTGAGTTGCATGTTTTCACTCAATCACAATAAAATATTTAAAAAGAAAAAGAAAATGTGTTCACAAGGGAAAATGAGCCCAGAAGGCAGAAGGACCCATATGAATCTGAGACTACATCAGCATGAGACTAGAAGAACTGGATGGTCGCTGGCCACCACCAAAGACAGGTATGATGCGGGACACAATATAGAGTCCCAGAGGCAACATGAGAAAAAGAGGTGCGTACTTTAAGATGTCTTCTAAAAGACCAAAATTGATGGCCCAGCAGCCTGGAGTGTCCGCTGAGAGCGTGGCTCCATACTTACTGTTGGCCCTGAACTGAAACCATTATTGATGTCAACTCTTTAGACAAGAATGGACTGGCCTTGGGGACACAGTGTGAGCATATGATGTGTGTACTTTATGGGTTTATACATTTATAAAAGGCTGTCTCACTGGTTTATTTCTAGATGGGAGAGAAGAGGATGAAGAGGAGGAGAAAAGTGTTCATTAAGAGGATACTAGAAATCAGACTGAAAAGGAAGAATGTGCTGCCACAGGGCAAAAAGAGAAGACAGAACCACAGATAGGTTGACACTTAACCATAATTTAAAAAATCAGAACAAAAAAGAATTCTTCCCTAAGCCACCTTTTCATTCATCGTTCATTGTGCCTCTTCAGTAATTCTCTATTCCCACCTGATTGTCATTTGAACTCTGCTGACCATATCACTTACTTAGCACATGTCTGACTGTTTGTTGTATGCCAGGAGCACTGCCATCAAATATACCAGCGACATCTAATAATCTGAACACATGCCACCACCAGTGAGCCTATATAACACAAGGCAGATATCAGTAACAGATTATGGCACTCTTTCCACAAAGCCAGGAAGGAGTCTAAAGACTTCATCCAACACAGAATGTCAAGCAGCCACTACCAATCACCTAGAGCTAATTCTCTGAGGGAAGCATGCTGTCATCCTCAGCCTATTCCATTTACTAGGCAATTATTAATCACCTCTGCCTTCTGTTGTCATTACACACTCATGTGTATTATCTCTACACAAGGTAGATCCCAAAAGTAAGCCACAAAGGCATATTATAATCAAACTTGTCAAAACTAAAGATAAGGAGACAGTTTTTAAAAAGTGCCTAGGGATCAGTGAAAAATAACCTACAACCAAAATGCTGTAAGACTAAACCCAGACTACTCAGTAGCAACTATGCAGGTAAGAAAGAAATGGGATGGCATATAGAAAGCCTTGAAGGAAAATAATTGCCAGCCAAGAATTATATGTGTAGCGAAATTGTCTCTCAAATATGGTGGCAAAATTAGGACATTTTCAAATAAACAGAAATTTAGGGAATTTATAAAAACCAAACAAAAACTACAAGAACTACTAAAGGAAGTCCTTTGGTTAGAAAATCAATAACACCAGGTAACAATCCAAGAGCAGAACACCAAACAGAGCAACTAGGTATCAATCAAAATAGGGAACTTGTAACAGAAACTGAAGTCCATATTAAAGCACTTAAAGGGGCAGAACATGATGTATTCAGAAAGCTCCCAAAATAGGGAAACACAGATGTCATCGAGGAAACATTATACTAAAAAAGAAAATGTAGTGTAAATCTTTCATAGGGACAGGAGGTCAAGGCAATATAAAGAAACTAAAGACAGGTTTAAATTTAGAAAAATAAGGGTAAATATTAAGGTAACCACGAAGGAAACTGTCTCAACAAATACAAAACCAGCAACATTGAAAAAGATGGAAAATATATATATAAAGAAAAAACACTCAGCACAGAAAAATAAATGGAACAAAGGAAATTTCTGCAACATACACAGAAAGGGTATAAAAAATGATAGCACTAAACACATACCTGTCAGTAATCACTCTGAATGTAGATGGATTAAATGTACCAATAGAGAGACGGAATGTGGCAGATTGGATTAAAAAAAGAAGAAACACCTTAGACTCAAAGACACAAACAAAGTGTGACTCAAAGGATGAAAAAAAAATGTATTGGGCTAACAACATGCAAAAAAGAGCAGGAGTGGCAATATGAATCTCAAAATAGACTTTGAAGGACATTATACAATGCACTTTGAAGGACATTATATAATGATTAAGGGCTCAATACTCCAGGATAATAAGACCATATTAAATATTGATGCACCCAATGAACAAGGCTCCAAAATACATGAAACAAACACTGTCTGCACTGAAAACACAATAGACAGCTCCACAATAATAGTGGGGGACTTTAAGACACCACTCTCAGTGAAGGGCAGAACATCTAGAAAAAGGCTCAATAAAGACACCCAAGATCTAAATGCCACAATTAAACAATGCGACCTCATAGACACAAACATTCCACTCAACACAGCCAAGAATGCTTTCTTTTCCAATGCATATGAAACATTCTCCAGAACTGAACATATATTAGGTCATCAAGTAATCCTTAACAAAATTCAAAGTATTGAGATACTACAAGACATCTTTTTAGACCACAAAGCCATAAAAATAGAAGTCAATAACAGAAAAATGATGGAAAAAATCAAACACATGAAAATTGAACCATACTTTGCCCAAAAACAACTGGAGTATAGAAGAAATTAAAGAATGAAGAAGTTAATAGTATCAAATGAGAACAAAAACACATCCTATCTGAATCTACGGGACACAGTAAAAGCAGTGGTTAGAGACAAATTTATCTCAATAAATGCACACACACCAAAAAAGAAAGGATCCAAATAAAATCAAACTCTATGATTCAAACAAGTTGAAAGAGAGCAGCAAAAGAAACCCTCAGACACAAGACCAAGCCAGCCTAGTGCCGTCAGGCACAAGAGGAAAGCAAATAATAAAAATTAGAGCAGAACTAAATGAAATAGAGAGCAGAAAAATTATTAAAAGAGTTAACAAGACCAGAAGCTGGCTTTGTTTTTTAGAAAAGATTAACAAAATTGATAAACTGTTAGCCAAACTGACAAAAGGAAAACAGGAGAGGAAGCAAATAACTTGAATAAGAAATGATATGGGCAATATCACAACAGATCCAGATGAAATTGAAAGAATCACAGCAGAATACTATGAAAAACTGTAATCTTAATAAACTCAAAAACCTAGAGAAAATGGACAAATTTATAGAAACACATCACCTGCCAAAACTAGCACAAACAGAAGTAGAAAATCTAAATAATTTTATCTCAAATGAGATTGAAAAAGTACTTTAAAAAACTCCCAACTAAAACAAACAAACAAAAATTCTCTGGCCCTGAAAAAAATCACTGCAGAATTCTACCAAACTTTCAGAGAAGAGTTAACACCGCTACTACTAATGGCATTCCAAAGCATAGGAAAGGATGGAATACTCCCAAATTCATTATATGAAGCCAGTATAAACCTTATACCCCAAATCAAATAAAGACAGCACAAAAAAGGAAAATTACAGACCAATATTTCTCATGAATTTAAATGCAAAAATCCTCAACAAGATTCTAGCTAATAGAATTCAACAACATATCAAAAAAATAATTCAGAATGACCCAGCGGGATTCATATTAGGTATGCAGGGGTGGTTCAACATTAGAAACCATTGATATAATCAACCATATAGATAAAACAGAAGACAAGAACCACTAGATTTTATCAACTGATGCAGAAAAGGCATTAGACAAAGTCCAACATCCTTTCATGTTAAAAACTCTCAGGAAAACAGGAGGAGAAACTCCTCAACATAATAAGGAGCATCTGTGAAAAGCCAACAACCAACATCATCCTAAATGGAGCCTGAAAGCTGTCCACTCGAGAACAGGTACCAGACTAGGATGCCCATTGTCACCACTCTTATTCCACATTGTCCTAAAGATTCTAGCCAGAGCATTCACGCAGGATAAAGAAATAGAGAGCATTGAGGCAGAGTCAAGATGGCGGACTAAGCACACGTCTCCTTATATCCCGTTGGAAACCAAGACCTGAATTGATAATCAAACGGAGCCTTCTGGTCACCTCATCAGCCCCGGGACACGGCACAGGGCTGTTACTTTGGACTTCATTCTACTGAGAGAAAAACCTCCTCTCTTATGCTGACTCCCGCGCCTGGCTATACCTGGCTCTCACGGACTGAAGGTAAATGCACCATTTTGACTTTTTTTTTCCTCTGTCTTGGCTGGCAGGCGGAGCAGGGTCTTGCCTAGCAGCTAGACTCAGACATGCTGCTGGGGGGACAGGTAGGCAAAATTCCCATATTTTGAGAGGCAGGCTTGGGACTCTGTTAATCTAGCCACTTTTAGCCTGTCATTTTACATCTGCCTCAGCAGCATTTGTACGGAGTTTTGCAGTCAGTGTGCGGGACGTCATGTTGGATACGGAGATTCTAGCGGGACCTCATTCTTAGCCTGGGAGCCAGCGCCTGCAAACAGGACAGTGCTTCTCCGACAGAAAAGCAGTAATTTACCCAGTGCCACCCGCTTTGGGGGTCCTGCAACAGAATCAGAGGAATCACTACCTCTCAGCACCTTTAGCCCTTCTGTCTGCTGCCTGTGTGGAGGGCGCCATCTTGGATATGGGGGCCGCAGCTGGACCTAATTCTTAGCTTGGGAGCCAGAGCCTGCCCACAGGAGAGCACTTTTCTATCCAAAAAGCAGTACTCTATGCAGTGTCCTCTAAGGCTAGGCCCTGTCAGCAGAGGCCAACAGGGCAGTAGCATTGCTGTATTCTGAACTACTTTGTATCATCTGGGGTTGGATATAGTGGCTCTTAGTTTGCCATTTCAGAAGAGAGCCCCTACACCTGAAAATCTAACTGACTTGTGAAGTGGTCAGATATCTTTTGCTTTACATTTTAAGACAGCCTAGAGAAACATCTGCAGTCCATCCTCACAGTACCTCTTCCAGCCTCTACATACTCACATGGGTCCCAAAAAGCAACAGACAATTGTGGCATACAGGAAATCAGCCATGGCTTCAGAAGGCTCCCAAACAAAGCAGTTTTCCAGATGAAGAAACTTTTATGAAAGCATCAGAAAGTGAATTCAAAATGATTATATACAGCGCTCTTCTAGACCTTATACAAAATGCAGGAGAACAAAATGAAAAATTAAGTAAGATGTTCGATCTGATGGAACACCAGTACTCTGAAATCCAACAGATGAAGAACAAAATCAAAGACATAGAAACTTCCATGCAAAGCTAAGAAAACAGAATGGAACAAATAGAAAAAAGAATTTCTGATTTGGAAGACAGAGCTACTGAGGCCAGCATCTATGAGCAGAAATCAGAAAAAAGAAACAAGAAAATTGAAGAAACATTAAGAAGCATGTGGGACTCTATTAAGAGGAACAACCTTTGATTAATTGGAGGCTCTGAACAGGGTGAGAAATCTGAGAACACAGAGAGTATCGTTGCTGAGCTGCTGACAGAAAACTTCCCAGAAATCATGAAGGAAGAGAATATAGACATCTCAGATGCATATCGTATGCCACCCAATATAGATCTCAAAAGAAAGACTCCAAAACATATTATAATCAAGCTCAACAAAATGAAACATAAGCAGCAACTCTTAAAGGCAGCAAGACTCAAAGCAAAGCTAACATTCAGAGGGAAACCCTGCAAGCTCTCTTCAGATTTCTCAGCAGAAACCATGCTGGCACGGAGACAGTGGCATGACACATTCAAAGCCTTGAAGGAGAAGAACTTCCAACCAAGAATTGTATATCCTGCAAAACTATCTTTCAAATACGAAAATGAAATTAAGACATTCCCAGATAAACAGAAACTCAGAGACTTTGTAAAAATCAAACCAAAACTACAAGAAATACTGAAAGAAGTTCTTGGCTCTGGCTTAGAAGAACAAAACCACTAACTTTATATTTTAGAACGACTTTACTACTCAAAACTCTACTCAGTTAGGGAAGGCTCCAAAGCCAATCACAGCTTTGATAAGGTAAGAAGCAATCCAGTGATCATCATGAAAACTATGGGTGTCATCATATTAAAAAGTGGGATGTGGTTATAGTCCTTCCAGATGGAGAGGAAGATGACAAGACTGGTAGTAATTAAAATTGGGTTTATATATACTTTATTAAGCCAGTTTATTAAGGGGGATCATAAGGGCAGCTGTAAAGCACAACAAAGATGTATCATATCATTTAAAGAAATGTAACACAGGAGTCTGAACAACCACAAAACCAGCTCTGAAAAAGGTGAAAAATCAACTCACAAAAAAGAACGTCCCAGAACAGACTAATAAGAACAACAGAGAAAACATTGACATAAACATAAACACATCACAATGGCAGCAGTGAACACATACCTATCAATAATTATATTGAATGTGAATGGACTGAATGCTCCAGTAAAGAGACACTGAGTGTCATCTTGGATCAAAAGACATGACCCATCCATATGTTGTCCACAAGAAACTCACTTGAGATCTAAAGATAAGAACAAACTGAAAATTAAAGGTTGGAAGAATATATATCAAGCTAACAATGAACAAAGAAGAGCAGGGGTGGCAATTCTAATATCAGACAAAATCAATTTTCATGTCAAATCCACCATCGTGGACAAAGATGGACACTATTTATTGCTGAAAGGTTCAGTACACAAGCAAGACTGAACTATATTAAATATTTATGCACCTGATATCAGAGCACCTAAATACATCAAAGAAACACTGACTACACTCAAAAGAGAGTTAGATGACTCCACCATAATAGTGGGAGACTTCAACACTCCACTCTCAATACTAGACAGACCATCCAGAAAAAACTCAGTAAAGATACAGAAGACCTCATTGCCACAATTAACCAACTAAACTTCATTGATATATACAGAACTTTCCACCCATCAGCAGACAACTACACCTTCTTCTCCAGTGCACATGGAACATTTTCCAGAATTTACCATGTGATAGGCCATAATGCAATGCTCAACAAAATCCATACCATTGAATTACTGCAAAGCATCTTCTCAGATCATAAAACCATAAAAGTTGAAATCAATAGCAGAAAAAACATAGATAGAAAGTGGAACTCTTGGAAACTGAACAACATCTTGCTCAAAAAAACATGGGCCATAGAGGAAATCAAGGATGAATTAAAGAAATTCATGGATTCCAATGAGAACAAAAACACTTCCTACCAGAACCTATGGGATACAGCCAAAGCAGTGCTCAGAGGTCTGTTTATCTCCAAAAATGCACACATCTGGAAGGAAGAAAGAAACCAAATCAAGGAACTAACCCTACAGCTTGAATAAGTAGAAAGAGAACAACAGAGGAACCCCTCAGTCACCAGTAGAAACGAGATCATAAAGATTAGAGCAGAGCTAAATGAATTCGAGAATAGAACAACAATTGAAAAAATTAAAAAGACCAAAAGCTGGTTTTTCGAAAAGATCAACAAAATTGACAAACCACTGGCTAAACTTACTAAAGAAAAGCAGGAAAGGAAACAAATAACCCAAATTAGAAATGAGAGGGGGGTTGTCACCACAGATGCAACAGAAATCAAAAATATCGTAACAGAATACTGTGAAAGACTGTACTCTAATGAATTTGAAAACCTAGGGGAAATGGACCAGTTCCTTGACTCATACCACAGACCCGAATTATCACAACGTGAAGCAGAACAACTTAATAAATCCATTACAAAGGAAGAGAGTGAAACGGTCATCAAAACACTGCCAACCAAAAAAAGTCCGGGTCCAGATGGCTTCACTGCAGAATTTTACCAAGCATTTGCATCTAGATGCAAAAATCTTCAACAAAACTCTTGCCAATAGAATACAACAACGTATCAAGAAAATAATCCATCAGGACCAAGTGGTATTCATACCAGGGATGCAAGGCTAGTTCAACATCAGAAAAACAATTAATGTGATTAACCACATAAAAAACACAAAAGACAAGGATCACCTGATTTTGTCCATTGATACAGAAAAGGCATTTGATAAAGTCCAACACCAATTCATGCTAAAAATTCTTAGCAAAATGGGAATAGACGGCAAATTCCAGAACACAATAAGGGCCGTTTATACAAAGCCAATTGCCCACATCATCCTGAATGGAGAGAGACTGAAAGACTTTCCCTTGAGATCAGGAACTAGACAAGGATGCCCACTCTCAACTCTTCTATTCAACATTGTGCTAGAAGTTTTAGCCAGAGTGATTAGACAAGATCAAGAAATAACAGGCATCTGCACTGGCAAAGAGCAAGTTAAAATCTCCCTCTTTGCAGATGATATGATTGTATATGCAGAGAATCCCAAGGAATCTATACGTAAACTACTCAAACTGATAGAAGACTTCAGCAAAGTCTCAGGATACAAGATAAACATAAGTAAATCAGTAGGATTCCTTTATACCAACAATGAGACTATCAAGGAAGAAATTATCAAATCAATACCATTTACGATAGCCCCTAAGAAGATAAAGTACCTAGGAATTAATCTAACCAGAGAAATAACAGACCTTTACAAAGAGAATTACAAGCCCTTACTACAAGAAACTAAGAGAGACTTAGATGAATGGAAAAACCTACCCTGCTCATGGATAGGAAGATTTAACATTGTGAAAATGTCTTTTTACCCAAAGCAATCTATTTATATAATGCAATCCCAATACAAGTTCCAGTGACATTTTTTAATGAGATGGAGAAACAAATTACCAGTTTTGTTTGGAAGGGGAAGAAGCCCCGGTTAAGCAAGGTACTACTAAAGAAGAAGAACACACTGGAAGGCCTCTCATTACCTGACCTTAGAACATACTACACTGCCACAGTGGTCAAAACAGCCTGGTACTAGTATAAGAACAGACAGATCGATCAGTGGAACAGAACTGAGACCCCAGAGATGACACCATCTACCTATGAACAATTGATATTCGACAAAGGCCCTAAGACATTAAACTGGGGTAAAAACAGTATCTTCAACAAATGGTGCTGGCAAAATTGGATATCCATCTGCAAGAAACTGAAACAAGATCCATATCTTATACCTTATACAAAAACCAACTCCAACTGGATAAAAGACCTAAATATCAAACCTAAAATGATAAAGCTCATCCAAGAAAAGGTAGGAACAACAATGGAAGTTTTAATACACAATGTGGACAGACTCCAAAATCTGTCAAACAAACCACAATCAACAGAAGAGAAAATAGATAAATGGGATCTATTAAGAATTAAACACTTTTGCTCATCTGAAGACTTTATTAATAGAATTAAAAGAACACCTACAGAATGGGAAAAAATATTTGGAAACTCTATGTCAGACTGACGCCTGATTTCCATAATCTATAAGATACTACAAAATATCAACAAGAAGGAGATAAACCATTCAATTAAGCAACGGGCAAAGGAGATGGACAGACATTTCACTATACTTCCTGAAGTCATCATTGTTCTTTATCATTGCATAGTGCTCCATTGAGTATATATACCATAGTTTACCTATCCATTCTTCTGTTGTTGGGCATCTGGGTTGATTCCATCTTTTTGCTATCGTGGACTGTGCTGCGATAAACATTCTGGTGCATGTGTCCATTGGACAGAGATCCAGGCAGCCAAAAAACACATGCAGACATGTTCACAATCTTTAGTTATTAAAGAAATTCAAATCAAGACGACAATGAGATACCATCTCACCCCAACAAGATTGGCCATGATCCAAAAAATACAAAACAACAAATGTTGGAGAGGCTGTGGAGAAATTGGAACCCTCCTACACTGTTGGTGGGGTTGCAAAATGGTCCAGCCTCTTTGGAAAGCAACCTGGGGCTTCCTTAAAAAAATGGATATTAATATACCATTTGACACAGTAATTCCACTACTTGGAATATATCCTACAGAATCAAGGCCTTTCGCACCAACGGACACATGCACCAGAATGTTTATCGCAGCACATTCCACGATAGCAAAGAGATGGAATCAATCCAGATGCCCAACAACAGAAGAATGGATAGGTAAACTATGGTATATATACTCAGTGGAGCACTACGCAATGATAAAGAACAATAATGACTTCAGGAAACATCTCATGACCTGGTTTCAACTGGAAGACATTATGTTGAGTGAAAGTACTCAGCGTCAAAAGGACAAATATTGTATGAGACCTCTAAGATAAGATCTCAAAAACAGGCTTGTGTATAGAAGAAAAGACTCTTTGACAGCTGCAAGGGAGGGGAGGGAGGGGGGAGGGCTTAGATTAGATAGTTGCTAGGTATCTGGTTGGGTGAAATCAGTGATAGCACACGTTAGAAACAAGAACAATATTAAGTGGACTTAAACATACCATGAGTACTCCTTCCATCTTAACCCAATATTGCAAGGATAGAGTAGCTGGGGCAGGGGGAGGGGGACCATGCTCTTAGGCGAAAGCAAGGCCAATTGGCACAACTAGCGTTTTGCTAAGAGGGCTCTCTGCACCCCACGTTGGTGAGTGGCGTCTGGGGTCTTAAAAGCTGCCAAGCTGCTGTCCGAGGGCACAGCAAATGGTCCCAACTCAGCAGGAATAGATGCTCACCAAGGACCAAAATGATATGGGGGAAAGACAACCCAGAAGACAAAGAAACCCACATCAGTGGGTGCCTACTTTGACTTGGGACTGGAAGAACTGGATGGTGCCCGGCCACCACCAGTGATAGCCGCGATGGAGCTCACTGAGTTGAGTCTCACTGGCAACACAAGAATAAAAGGGGTGTACCCTGTGATCCCCACTAAAAGACCTCAATTGATGGTCCAGTGGTTTCGGGGTTACCCCGGGAGCGTGGCCCCTCGCCCTGATGCTGCCGTTGACCATGAATCATAACGAAAGTCCACGCTTCGGACAGGAATGAATTGGATTTGGTGATGCAGTGACCATATATTGGATGCACTTTATGGTTCTATACATCTGTAGGATGTCATCCTGCTGACCTCTGGCTGGAAGAAGGAGAGTGGGTGGGGAGGAGGGAAAAAAGAGACTGTTGGGAGAACAAGACATGTATGGAGCAGAGAGGAATAGTGTGCTGTCACCGGGCAGGGAGAGCAGTGGAAGCTGCATATAGGTGGGTATGTAAATTTATACAGGAATGTACACTTTCACTCAGTTATATTAAATAAAAAATTAAAAAAAAAAAAAGAAATAGAGAGCATCCAAATTGGTAAGGAAGAAGTGAAAATATCTCTATTAGCAGATGATAACATCTTAAACACAGAAAACCCTAAAATACTCACACAAAAAAATTACTGGAACTATTAGAAGAGTTCAGCAAAGTAGCAGGATACAAGAAAAACATAGATAAATCGGTTGGATTCCTTCACACCAAATAGGAGACCATCAAAGGGAAAATCATCAAATTATTACCATTTACTACATCCTCAAGAAGATAAAATACTTAGGAATAAATCTAATCACAGATACAAAAGACCTGTTGTTGTTAGGTGCCTTTAAGCCTGTTTCAACTCGTAGCAACCCTATGCACAATAGAACAAAATGTTTCCCGGTTTTGTGCCATGCCCACAATCATTTTTATGTTTAAGCCCATTGTTGCAGCCACTGTGTCAATCCATATGGTTGAGAGTCTTCCTCTTTTTCACTGATTGTCCACTCTACCAAGCACGATGTTCTTCTCCTGGAGCTGATCCCTCCTGACAACATGTCCAAAGTATGCAAGCTGCAACCTCGCCATCTTTGTTCCCAAGGAGCACTCTGGTTGTGCTTCTTTCAGAACAGATCTGTTTGTTCTTTTGGCAGTACGTGGTACAGTCAATATTCTTCTCCAGCACCACAGTACAAAGCCGTCAATGCTTCTGTCTTCCTTAATCACTGACCAGCTATAGCGTACATATGATGCAATTGAAAATACCATGGCTTGGGTCAAACATATGTAAGTCTTCAAGGTGACATCTCTACTTTTTAACAGTTCCAAGAGGTCTTTTGCAACGGACTTTTCCCTATGCAATGCATCTTTTGATTTCTTCTTTTTTAGAAATCTTTTTATTGTTATTAAGTGAAAGTATACAATCCAAGTCAATTTTGCATACCTGCCTCTCTACAACTCTATTGGCTCTCCCCACCAAACGACAGCACACTCCTCTTTTTCACTCTTCCAATATTCTCCCACCTGTCCCTTCTCTCTCTCTCCATACCACTCTAGAAAGGAACCCGTAGAGCAGAGTTCTATGAACGTACAAAACCATAAAGTATGCAGATAACATGCTCACTTTGTGTCTCTGAGTCCAGTCCATTCTTAATCTGAAGTGTTGATCATAGTACTGGCTTCAGGTCTAGGGCAGCAGCAAGTCTAGGGGACATGTTCCCAGGTGACCTTCCAGGTTGCTCTGGTCTTCTGGTAGAGTTCTCGATCTGTGCATCTGTTTTCCTCATGCTACGTCAGAGACTGTACATTGTATCCTCTAAAAGGTTGTCTTTGCTGGTGGCCAGGCATCATCTGAATCTTCTGGTCTCTTGCTGATATAGTCTCCCAATCATGTGGGTCCTTCTGTCTCCTGGGCTCGTTTTTCCTCATGTGTTTGATGTTCTTGGTTGTCATCTGTTCCAGGTGGACTGGGACAAACTGATGTTCCTCAAATGGCAGCTTGCTAGCTTTTAAGATCCTGGACACCACTCACCAATCTGGTGACTCTTAGCAGAAGACTCTTAGCAAAAGACTAGTTATACCCATTGACCTTGATGTCCCCTGAAAACATGGCCCCGCAGACCCTTGTCCCTGCTACTCTATCCTTTGAAATGTTGGGTTGAATTTAGAAAACCTTTTAATTTATGGTGTAGTCCACTTTGCTGACCTGCCTTCTAGTGAGTGCTATCATACCTTTCACCTAACTGACTTTCTATCAACTATCTGATCTATACTGGAAACCCTGGTGGTGTAGTGGTTAAGTGCTATGTCTGCTAACCAAAACATCGACAGTTCTAATCTTCTAGGTACTCCTTGGAAACTCTATGGGGAGGTTCTGCTTTGTCCTATAGGGTCACTATGAGTCAGAATCCACTTAACAGCAGTACATTTCATTTTTGGTTTTTATCTAATCTATGAACAACTTTCTCCCTCCCTCCCTTTCTTTCTATCCATCAAAGAATATTTTCTTCTGTGCCTTTTTCAAGTCCTTATAACACTGGTCTCATACAATATTTGTCCTTTTGCAGCTGACTGATTTCACTCAGCATAATGTCTTCTAGTTGATACCAGGTTATAAGATGCTTCCTCTTTTAGTCAGCTAGTGCTGCTGTAACAGAAATACCACAGAGCAGATGGCCTTAACGAGAGAAGGCTTATTCTTACACAGTCCAGTAGGTTACAAGACTAAATACAGAATGTACCCTCCAGGGGTAGGCTTTTCCCCTTGTTGGCTCTGGAGGAAAGTCCAGAATTGCATCAGTCTTTGTCCAGGGAGCATCTTGGTGCAGGAACCTCGGGTATGAAGGACACACTCTTCTCCAGGTGCTGCTTTCTTGATGGTGTGAAGTTTTCTTGATGGTGTGAGGTTTCCAATTCTCTGCTTACCCTTTCCTTTTATCTTTTGTAGGATGAAAGGATTAAGGGTGGGGCAAGCCGTACTCCAGGGAAACTCCCTTTACAGTGGAACAGGGAGGTGATCCTATGAAGTGATTTACAGTCCAACCCTAATCCTTTAACATACAGCACAGGAAAATCACAAAATAATGGGAATCATGGCTCAGTCACACGGCTACTTTTGGGGTGGGGGGACACGATTCAATCCATGACATCCGACCCTTTGGGATCCCCAAAATCACATCTTTGAAACATGTACACATTCATCCCATATAATAGAAGTCTTAAATCAGTTACAAGTCCAAAATTCAAAAATTTCTTTACACCTATGAAACCTAGAATGCAAACTATCTGCTTCCAGGTGTACAATGGCAGAACAGCCATAAGTTAGACATTTTCATTACCAATGGGAGAAATTGCAGGGAAAGAAGGCATTAACAGGCAACAGGCAAGTCTGGAGAGCTCATTACACTAGCTCTCAAAGCTTTGAAAATATGCCACTTTCTGAGACGTTCTACACAATGGCCCTGCCCTCCAGATGCAGGTATTGGCCACACTCTCCGGATTTTGAGTGGAGACCCCAGCCATGTGCTACAACTCTGCCTTCAAGGCCCTCTTGGACAGAAACTCTGCCCCATCAGCTTTAGGTGAACCCTAAGCCCAAAGGAGTGGCAGTTCTGCCCTTACAAACAGAGGACACCATAGTTCCACTCTTTCAAACATCTGCCATCATGGCCATACTTTTTGAGACTGAGGAAGCTCAGCTTCTCATACTTTTGTCTCTTCAGCTTCTGCTTTCTGTGGCAACATGGCCCAGGGCCTCAGGCCCACATCTTCCCTGCCTAGGAGAGTGTTTCAAAGCTCTGTAGCTCCACTGATTCAAGTGCCTGGAAGCACCCCACTCTTGCCCTGGAAAGTGTCTTGCAAAAAGGCACTCAGCTCTCTCACTCTGTGGATCACCAAGGCTAGCTCCACTGACTCAAGTGCCTGGAAGCACCCTGTTCTGTACTATGCACAGGTACTTAGCTCTCTTGCTTCATGGATCTACTCCAGTGCAGCCTCTGGTTCTGTTGCTGTCGCTGCTGCTGCCACCAGCCCTCTGTTGTATATTAGCATCTGCACCTTCTTCATTCCTTCTGAATCTTCTATCCATTCACACTTTCAAAACACCCCCACACTAGGTATTTGCTAGAGCAGCACCCTACTCTCACTTCCTAGAATCATCATTGTTCTTTACCTTTGCATAATGTTCCACTGGGTCTATATATCCCTTCATCTGTTGATAGGCACCTAGGTTTATTCCATATTTTTGCTATTGTGGACTGTGCTGCAAAAAACATTTGTGTGTATGTGTGTGTTTGTGTGTGTTTGTGTGACAGCCCTTGTTTCTGCAGGACACATTCCAAGTAGTGGGATTGCTGGTTCATACGGTATTTCTATCTCTAGATTTTGAAGAAAGCATCAAATTGCTTTCCAAAGAAGTTGTACAATTTTGCATTCCATCAGCAGAGAGTTCCAAAATCTCTACAGCCTCTCCAGCATTTGTTGCTTTGTGGGGTGTTTTTGGGTTATTACTAACCTCACTGGGGTAAGACATTATCTCATTATAATTGTGATTTGGATTTCTCTGACAGCTAATGATTGTGAGCATTCCATCACGTCTTTAGGCTGCATGGATGTCCTCTTTGGCGAAGTGTCTGTCCATGTCTTCATCCATTGTTTAACTGGGTTACTTGTTCTTTTTATTGTTGATATTTCACAGTACCTTGTAGATTATGAAAATTAGACATTCACAGATATTTTTTCCCATTCTGTAGGTGGTCTTTTAGTTCTCTTGATAAAGTCTCCAGAAGAGCGTAAGTGTTATATTTTTGGTAGTTCCCATTTATCTGCTTTCTCTTCTTTTGCGTGTGGTTGGTAAGATTTTGCAATCTGTCCAAGCTGTGTATTAGAACTTCCATTGCTTCACTATTTTTTCATCCATAATCTTTATCGTTTTAGGTTTGATATTTAGGTCTTTGATACATTTTTTAGTTAGTTTTTGTGTAAAGTATGAGAAAAGGGTCTTGTTTTAGTTTTTAGCAGATGGATATCCAATTTTGCCAACACCATTAGTTGAAGAGACTGTTTTACCCCACTTTACAACCTTGAAGCTTTGTCGAATATCAACTGTTCATAGAGGAATGGTGATAGTTCTGTATTCTCTGTTCCGTTTCATTGGTCTGTATATCTGTTTCTATACCAGTACCAGGCTGTTTTGACTACTGTGGCAGTGTAGTACGTTTTAAGGTAGGCGGCATCTGGGTTCTTAAATGCTAGTAAACTGTTATCTAGGTAGCATCAATTAGTCCCAATCCATCTAGAGCAGAGGAGAATGAAAAACATCAAAGACATGAGGAAAGCGTGAACCCAGGAGACAGAAGAGGCCTTGTGGTCAGGAGACTACCTCAGCATCAGGCCAGAAGAACTGGATGGTGCCCAACCTCCAACCACCAGTGACTACCCCGATGGGGAACACTAGTCCTTGATATAGTGGGAGAAAAATGGGTTTACAGAACTAGAGCTCTGTTAAGAAACCACATTCCACAGTCTAGAGTGTCGCCTAGACATTGTCTCCAGACTCTGTTAGCCCACAACCAAAACCAGTAACAATGCCATCTCTTCAGACAAAGATTTAGAGTGGACTATTAGTCATAGAGTGATGCTGGCAAACAACACGCTTCATGATCTAACCTGAAGTACAGGAGGATTGAAGAATTTCCCCAGGGTCAGTTACATATGAGTAGATAGTAAGTGGTTAAGCTAGCATATAATACATAGCCAGAGCCAGGACTCCTAACCGCCACACCAGTATCTCTCAGAGAGACAGGCAGAGATCATGCTTTAACCCCTCCTGATTTCTTTCGCTGTGTAAAGAGGTCATTTTGCCCATAGGCTCAGCTCCCATTCATATCTCCACACACTCACCACTCCTTACTATTCTAGACCCCCACCTTCAGTCTTTGTAGAAACGACAATCCGTTCCTCTCTCAAATATTGTCTAGTGATTCTGACTGAGATCATCTCAGCCTGACTATGTGGCCCTTTATGTTCTTATTCTAGAATGCGATTTTCTGTTTTCCAAATGTCTCATTCAGCAATTCTACCCTGAAGAGAAAAATCACCGGTTTCAGGAGGAAGCTAATTGTACAACCTTAGCAATTATTCTAGGAAAGCCAGTGTGACAGAAAAGCAACATACATCACTCACATTTAATTAAAATTTCTTCTTGGCAACTTTCTCTTGGCTTAGATTCATCTACATTTTCTTTCCTCATCTCCAAACCAATAACGCCAGGTTACTCCTCTGGCCTTGTACCATAAACAGTCTCAATTTTCACTGATTCCTCCCAAGGAAAGAAACAAGTCCCTTTGTCCTCCTTTCTTCACCCACTCTTAGCAGACCTCACCTTTCAGGCACTCCCAATCCCCATGGAAACTTTCTCTTTCGCCTCTTTTCTCTTCTCTCATTACCGATTCCTCTCTCTATCCCTCTTCACCTCCCACTGCTGTGTGACAAACTTCTTTTAAAATAGCTCTGGTGACTCACACCATGGATACTGTATTACATTTATATGTACCTTTTTTTCCCCCCCAAGGGGCATCAACAGTTTCACAGATATTCAGACTTATTTTTGCCTCATCTTTGTTAAAAAGAATTGTCTGTCATAAGGAAATAAAAATGTACTTAGACTTGTGTCTGAATTACTTGAATATTAAGGCTCATGGCAACTAGATATTTCAGTTTTGGGGGGGGGGACTCCTCATTCTCCTCATTTCTCTTTCCTTGGTGCTTTTTTTATTTTCTTTAGGGTCTGTTAGCAATCATAACACAAATTAGACTGTAATCTTACCAATTGGTTGTGGTGTTTCTTAATCAGTTACCCAAGCTGGAAACCTCAGAGTTGTCTTAGTTCTTCCAACTAATTAATTCCTTACATGTAGTTGGTACCTGGAAGATTACTGACCCAAGCCATAGTATTTCTAATCATATCATGTGCGTGTGAAAGTTGGCTGATGAATAAGGAGGACAGAAGAAGAACTGACACCTTTGAATCGTGGTATTAGAGAAGAACATTGAACTTACCGTGGACTGTCAAAAGAACAAACAGATTTTTTCTGAAGAAGTACAACCAGAGTGCTTCTTGGAAGTAAGGATGGTGAGACTGCATCTTACATACTTTGGATATGTTATCAAAATAGATCAGTCCCTGGAGAAGGACATCACGCTTGGTAAAGTAAGGGGTCAGTGAAAAAGAGACTCTGAAGGAAATGGATTGACACAGTAGCTGTAAAAATGGATTTAAGCATAAAAACAATTGTGGGCATGGTGCAGGACAGGACAGTGTTTTGTTCTGTTGTTCAGCTGAGTCAGAACCAACACGAGGGTGCCTACCAACAACAACCTGCAGTTGGTAACAAGTCATTCCAGTTCTGTCGTGTACTCTGTCACTCCTATTCCGCCCGTTGTCTCCTCCAGCTTGGATGAATACAGTAGTCAACTAACTGGCTTCCTCTGCTCTCAATCATCTCCGACATCCCTGCGAGTTATCATTCTGCTCCCAGCCACCTCCTAGACTACTGCAAGTTATCCTTCTCAGTTTCCTGGGTGCTTTTGCTTAACCTTTATCATGGCATGCAGAGTCTTCTCAACTTAGTCTTCAGCCACCATTCCTCCATTAATCCCTGAGCTCTAGAAGGTAGCCATCCTGGAAACACACAGTTTCCCAGAACATACTGCTGTGGGTTGAACTGCATCCTTAGAAAGGTATGTTAAAGCCCGCAATCGAGGACCTTTGAAAATGATCTTATTTGTAAATAGAGCCTTTACTTAAGTAATCAAGTGAAGATGAGGTCACACTGGGTTAAGGTGGAGCATAAATCCAATGACGGGTGTCATAAACAGAGAAAAATGGGAACACAGAGACAGAGATGCATGCAGAAGGAAGATGGGTATAAGAGGAATGCAGAAATTGAAGTGATGCAGATACAAGTTAAAGAAAGCCAAAGACTGCCACCAACCACTGGAAACTAGAAACAGGCAAAGAAGGATTCTTCCCTAGAGCCTTCGGAAGGAACACAGCCCTGCCAACATCTTTGATTTCAGAATTCTGGGCTCCAGAACTATGAGAGAATAAATTCTTGTTGTTTTTTTATGTCACCTAGTTTGGAGCATTTTGTTATGGAAACCCTAGGAAATTAATAAGGAATTCTGCTGGCATGATAGTTAAGCATTTAGCTACTAACAGAAAGGCTGGTGATTTGCACCCACATGGTGGTTCTAAGGCAGAAAGATTGGGTGATCTACATCTACAAAGGTTATAGCCAAGGAAAGCCCTTCAGGAAGTTCTATTATGTCACATGGAATCACTGTAATGCACAGCTGATTCAACAGCAAACCATCAGTAGAAAACTAATACATGTGACATACTGTCACCTGTCTCTGTGGTTCTATTCATGTGCTTAGCACTTTCTTGGTGGTAGGAGGTCTCTGTCCTCCGGGGATGAATCTCTCTTTTATGCTTCAAAAGAGATTGACTCAAGATACAGCCTAACCCTGTAGATTGAGTCCTGCTTCATTAATATAAGTGCCTTGAATCCTACTTCATTAGTATCATAGAAGTTAGAATTTACAACACATATGATAATCACATCAGGTCACAAAATGATGGACAAAGACACAGTACTGGAAATCATGACCTAACCAAGTTGCCACACATTTGAGGGGGATGTCATGAATTGAATTGTGTCCCCTCGAAAATGTGTGTAGCAATTTACCTGGGCCATGAATCCTGATATTGTGTGATGTTCCTCCACATTGTAAATCCTGCCTTTATGATGTTAGTGAGGGTTGATGGGCAACAGTTAAGTTGTTAGGGTAGGACTCAATGTGTAAGATTGTATTGTGCCTTGAGGCATCTCCTAAGATGTAAATGGAAGCAAGCAGAGACTTGGGGACCTCCTACCACCAAGAAGCAGTGCCAAGAACGGAGCACATCCTACGAGAAAGACCCAGGGTCCCTGTGCCTTAGAAGCTCTCAGTTCAGGGGAAGACTTACAACAAGGACTTTCCTCCAGAGCCAAGAGAGAAAGCCCTGTCTTGCTGCTAATGCCATGATTCTGGACTTCTAGCCTACCTGATTGCGACAGACTAAAATTTCTCTTTTTAAAACCATCTACATGTAGTACTATGTTACAGCAGCACTAAATGGCTAAGACAGGGGGAGCAATTCAACCCATAACACACCTCTTCTTCAGAGTTTTCCCTGACTTCCACTGACAGATTTAAATTTTCTCTCTTCTGCAGTCTTGCTATAGCTTCTTAGGATAACTGCTAAAATACAGACACAAGAAATACAACCAGAATATTCCTTAAGAGGAAGAATGGCAAGACTTTGCTTTAGGCATATGTTGGACACGTTATCAGGAGGAATCAGTCCATGAAGAACATCATGCTTCCTGGAGGTCATCAAAAAAGAGCAAGACTCCCATACTTCGAGGGACAGAGCTGAGATGGTGGAGTAACAACTTGTCTCTGCTAAACCCTTACATAACTAAGAACCTCAAAATTAATGAAATTGACCAAATATAGCAGTCCAGAAGGCCTAAACTGTGCATAGAGAATCCTAAGCACAAAGGGAGCAGAGCAAAGATCTTGGGAGCCCTGAACAACCTCACATAAAACAGTGTGACATGGGCAGAGATTCTCAGTGAACTGAAGGCATCTGTTTGGAAAGAAAAACTGTCTCCAGCAAATCTTAGTAACCAGAAGGAGCCAAAAAACAACACAAGAGCTGGAGCAACCTTAAATTTGACTAAGAAGACCTGCCCCGCCCTAAGCATCATAGCTTACAGCAGGTTAGAACATCCTGGGTCAAGACCAGCAGGCAGTCAGTGCTCCATAGGGCCCACCAGCCAGGCATGACTCAGAGTGGCAAGGTGCTGGGAGGCCTCCACCCAAGGAGCAAGGTGATGCGACTGGGAGTGCAGGGACAGGAAGCCTAGGTTCCCACCACTCAGGGCGATAGGTCAGGAGAAGGCAGAGCTGGGGGGAGGCATGAAGTGTGCTTTGTACAGCCGGCCTTAATTCTATGTGGGACTGGGAGGCTAGGGTACAGGTGACCCATGGCAAAGGAGCAGATGATCATGGGACTGGAGGGGGCAGAGTGCACAGCCCGGCTGCTGGGCAGACCTTGAAACCAGCCTTGGAGCTGCGGGGGTCAGGGAGGTCTGGGTTCCTGTGACCCTGGAGGAGCTGTGTGAGTGCACCCACGGCTGGGTGGCAATTGGAGCCACAATGGTGAGGGGAGCTTGGGCTCAGGTGACCAGGCAGGACTGGTGTGGTTACCCCAGCAGCTAGGCAGCCATTAGAGCTTAGTGTGCCAGGGAGGTCTGGGCTCAGGCAACCCAGTAGAGGGGAGTGAGTGCCAGCAGCTAGGTTGCCGTTAGAGTCAATTATGCCAGGGAGGCTTGGGCTCGAGACCTGGAGGGAGTGGAGTGGTCATACCAGTGGCTAGGCAGCCTAGCGCCACATTCACCAGGGAGTCCTGGCCACAGGTGACCCTGGGGGAGGAGAGTGATTGCCCCAGAGACTAGACAGCCATTACAGCCAAGTACACGAGGGAGGCCTGGGCTCGGGAAATCTGGGCGGAGGGGAGTGTTCACCCCAGCAGCTTGGCGGGCATTATTGACACATGGTCCAGGGAGGCCTGGACTCAGGTGATCCTGGCAGAGTGGAGTAAGCACTCCATTGGCTAGGCAGCCGTTAAAGCAGCATGTGCCAGGGAGGCCTGGATTCAGGTGACCTCGGGGGAGCAGAGTGAGCACACCCGAGGCTGGGTAGACGTTGGAGCCACGCAATCAGGGAAGCCTGAGCTCTGGCAATCCATGGGAAGCAGAGTGATTTCCCCAGCTACCAGACAGGCATCAAAGCCATATGGTACAGGGAGCCCTGTGCCCAGGTGACCCAGAGGAGTGTAGATGATCACCCCAGCAGCTAGGTAGGCATTAGGGCTGTGTACACCAAGGGGACAGAGTGACTGTGTATGGTCAGGCCTTGGAGCAATTCAGGACGAGGAGGCTTGGGCTTAGGTGTCTAGGGACAATGGAGTAGGTGACTATAGGACCCGGAGGGGCAGAGTAAAAAACCCTGTGTCTAAGCAGGCCTTGGATCAGAGTATGCATGGGAAGCCTGGGTCGAGGTGACCTGGGAGGGCAGAGAGAATGATTGCAGAACCTAGGGTAGTGGAGTGAATGTGCCCACAAACTGGCAGGCCTTCAAGACAAGTCAGGTTAACAGGACAAGGTTCCAGTGACCCGAAGCTGTAGTACAGGCCAGCGTGGGCCAGCAAGGCGTGTAGCAGATGATCTGCATTTGTGGTGTGTGTATACTCACAGCCCCGGGCACCCCTGTGAAACAGTAAGAGCCAGATTAATACAGGATCAACTGAACAAAAGACCATCAGGTTAGAATGAAAAGAGCCTGGCCCACTGGCTGGTGGTCCACAGCATAGAACAGTAACATCACAGAGCAGAAGTTCAGCAGAACACACAGAGAAACTCTAGCCTAGGCCAAACAGAGTGTCTAGGCAACTCAACCAAATTATCAAGTCCCCCGAATCAATTCAGTACTCCTGAGTATCCATAGATACAACTGAAACCACAATAACCAAACAAAAATAGCAACAACTATCTGATGGCTCAGACACAATGATCAATTTCTAAACATCTAAAAAAGCAAACTACCATGGCTGCTTAAAACTCCCAAAATAAAGATTCGGTGGATTTCCCAGATGAAGAGGACTTCCTAAAATTATCAGAGGTAGAATACAAAAGACAGGTGTACAGAGCAGTACAAGGTATCAGGAAAGAGAATAAGCAAAATACAGCAGCCAGCCAAGTGCCGTCGAGTCAGATCCGACTCATGGCGACCCTAGGCAGCAGAGCACACTGAAAAATCAAACAAGCTGCAAGAAGAGCTTGAGCAGCAAAGATCTGAAATTCTACAGATAAACAACAAAATTACTGAGCTTGACAACTCAACAGAAAGTCAGAGTAATAGGACTGAGGAATTAGCAAGCTTGATGACAAAGTAAATGACACCAGTGTATACAAGGCAAAATCAGATAAAAGATTCAACAAAAATGAAGAATCACTAAGAGCTTTGTGGGACTCTATCAAGAGGAACAAAATACAGATGATTGAAATGCCAAAGCAAGCAGGGATACCTGAAAACACAGAATTGTCAAAGACTTGCTGGCAGAAAAATTTCCTGATGTCATGAAAGAGGAGAAGATACTCATCCAGGATTCTCATTGAACCACTCTCAAGATAGATCCCAAAAGAAACACACCAAGGCATATTATAATCAAACTCAATAAAGCTAAAGATATGGAGAGACTACTAAAGGCAGCTAGACTTAAACAAAAAATAACCTACAAAGGAAAATTATTACGACTCAGTTCAAATTGCTGAGCCTAAACCATATTGGCAATAAGATAATGGGACAACATACACAAAGCCCTGAAGGAGAAAAACTTTCAACTGAGAATTATATACCCCACAAAATTTTCTCTCAGATATGAGGGTGAAATTAAGACTTTCACAGAAAAACAGAAATTTAGAGAGTTTGCTAAAACTAAACCAAAACTACAAGAGACATTGAAAGAAGTCCTTTGCTTAGAAAATCAACAATGATAGATATACATTCAAACACCCAACACTGGACAGAGCACCCAGAGTCCATCAGGGTAGGAAATCCACAAGAGATATCCAAAGCCAAATCACAAAAAAGAGAAACTCAGAGATCCCAGAATTTAATTTATGATGACATTATATGAAAAAGAAGGTCTAATTAATATACCCACAGATCTTTCAGATGAGGAAGAAGCCCTAGGAAATACAAATTCAATATAGACTGGACTCTTTTTAGATTAAAAAGAGGCACAAAGGAGTAACTGCAGCAGAAACCTATAAATTTACATACGAAAACATCAAACAAAGCAAAAAACAACAAAAAGGAGGAAGATCCTCAATAAGATGGATTGACACAGTTCAACCCCACCAGTAGCTCCATAGGAGAAAAGACTCAATGACCTGCTGCCATAAATATTACAGCCTAGGAAACCTATGGGGCAATTCTTCTCTGTCTTATTGGGTCAGTGTGAGTCAGAAGCAACTCAGTGGTACACAACAACAACACCTTGACTAGAGGTCCATGGGTAGCACAAACGGTTTGTACTCAGTTACCAGTCTTACGGTTGGCAGTTTCAGTTTACTTAGTGATACCGCAAAGAAAGATCTGGTGACCTACTTCCATAAGGATTCTAGCCAAGCAAACTCTACGAAGCACAGTTCTACTTTGTAGCATATGGCCTTGCCATGACTTGGAACTGACTCAATGGCAACAGGCTTAGATTTTTCGGGGTGAGGTGGGGTATGGGGTTGAGGGGTTGGGGTGGAGGTGGTAGCTTGCCTTGACTAGTAAGTGAGACAGCAAATAAAAACAAATAAATTGTTATTTCACAGTGGTATGGGCAATGAGAGAGGTAAGCACAGGGGCTGAGGGAGGGGGGCTGACTTAGATTGGCCAGCCAAGTGCCGATCAGAAAAGTCTCACTGAGGAGGTCATCCTGGAGCCAAGTTGTTCGAAGCTTCCAAGTGGGAATGGTTTTTGCATACAGGCTTTCTCTGCACTAAATTATGAGACTTGTGACATCAGACTTGGTCTTCTTCCATCCAGTCCACAGTACTCCAAATGTGCCCACAAATAACTCAGAAAATTTAATATTCTAGAAAAGATCGAACTCTGGGTCTTTGAAACTCACTGATACCATGCTTATGTCAGTTTCTTTTTCCCTCTAATGGTTTGGCTCCAATTTTGATCTCATAGATCTGATTTTAGAGTGAAACATTCCTAGAGCATCGACTGAGCCAACAAATAATGTAAATAGTAAGGCAATTCCTGTAAATCCAATGCTCTGCCTTCACAGCCCTGGCTTCCCAAAGCCAAGGACATTAGTGAACCTTGTTGCAGCCTGAAGACCTCAAGCCATGTAAGCCTGGAAAGCTGAGTCACACTGTCAGCTAAAGTTTTCACCTAGCTAAGCATTAAAAACCCACAAAGAACAGAAAAAGTGCTATAACATGCCCGGCCAAGTTCAAAGTCACTACGTCCAGAGCCACATCCCATCTAGCTTCCTGGCCCTCATGGTATTCTTCACACTCAACTGTCCACTCAGCAGCAAGTGTTGTTTCCCAGAAGGCAACAGAAAGAAGTACATATTCATCTGTCTGGCAGACAAAGTCTTTCATGATGTCTTTCTCTCATCATGATCTCTTTCTCTCATCCTTCACCAGCACTCCTTTTGTTGCTCAAATTTTACTCTGTCCCTTAGTCATATTAAACTACTTATATTCCCTCAATGCATAAATATTTCTCCTACCTCAAAGTCTCTGCAGGTCCTCTTTGCATTACGTGAAAGGCACTAAAATTCTCAGGATAACTCTAACAGATCATTCAGATTTCAGGTTAAAAATTATTTCCAAGGAGAAGTCGGTCTTGACTCTCCCCACCTATAAAATCTAGACAGATTTCTTCACCATACTTCCAAAACTGGCACCCTGTGAACTTATTACACTACATTGAAATTATCTTCAGTCCTGTGTTTTTCCCATTTACTACAAGCCCCTTGGAGTAAAGACTGTGTCCAATGTGGCAAAGCGTCTGGAATGCTTCAGACACACAGCAAACATCTGTTAGTTGAGTGAATAGATGAAAGAAATGGTTCTAGTTCTTGAAGAAACGAAAAAGGACAGAGCTCACTGGAAAATTCCATGAAGTAGGGACTTTAGTTTCTGGCATGTAATCAAAACCAAACCCACTGCTACTGAGTCAATTTCTGCGCACAGTGACTTTACAGGACAGAGTAGAACTGCCATAGAGTTTCTAAGGAGTGCTTGGTGGATTCAGTGCATTAAGTACTTGTTATGTGTAGTCTTCAAAAGATTGTACGAAGACTTCAATATTTCTATAAAACAACCTTCTGAGACCTCTAACTCAACTTAAAATTTTGAGATTCATGGTACAAGATCAGACAATTAAGTCCATGCACTTAAGTGTTCTAAGTACCACATACCTTGCACACAGTTTTACTTGTGTGTGATATTAATGATACTGTTTGATTGGATCACTTTTCCTTGGACTAGGCATAAATATGGATCTCTTCCAAGTGGTTGAGCAGGTAGGTATCTTCCAATTTTTACGGCATAGAACAGTGGACACTTCCAGCACCGCATCTATTTGTTGAAACACTTCAGTTGGCATTCAGCCAATTCCTGGAGGCTCGTTTTCCACTGATGCCTTCAGTGCAACTTGGTCTTCTTCCTTCAGTGCTTTTAATTCCTGATCATACAAGGTCTGACAATTAAGTCCATGAACTTAATTGTTCTAAGTGCTACATCCCTCATCACTGAATATCACTACAGTCACCTTCAAAGTACTCCCTTTGGGAAGCTATGCACTGACACCAGGGCCTGGCCCACCTTTCAAAGCAATTTTGGAACTCTTTCTGGAATGGCCATTGCAAACATAGCAAGGTGACAAGTATGTGAACCTGAGTTGTCTGTGAGGGAGTTTTTAGTGAGTAAACAAATAATCGTACTGGAACATCCTTCCTAGTTACCCAAAGATAAGGCAAATAATGAAAGGAAGACATTTTGATGATATTCTGGACATCAGGGGTAATGACAACAGCTCTGGTAGCCATTCCAGAAAGAGTTCCAAAATTGTTTTGAAGGGTAGACTAGGTGCTGGGGTCAGTGCATAGCTTCCAAGGGGGAGTGCTTCCAAGGTGACTATAGTGTTATTCAGCAATGAGGTACACAGCACATTTTCTAGGGTGAGTTCATGAACTTAGCTGCCAGACTGCCCGACTGTCAGACTTTATGACTGTGTTTAAACAATTTCTACCTAACACTCAGTCTATGAAGAGTCCTACACTATAACTCTTCTCTGTGAGTCACAGTGCCACAGACATTTGTGTATCCGGGATCAATCAAAAGCAGTTTCTCAGTAACTATGTGCCATTAGTCAAGACAGTTAACCTCCCTGTGGCTCAATTTCTTTTATTTTTTTTCAATTTAAAGTTTAATTTAAATACTCTCAAATTCCTGCGTATTTCTTTGAGAATTTGTTCTTCTTTACAGTTTTACTTAGTCTGGAATTCTCAGAGCTGTATTTCTATTGAAGGCCCAGGTGCTATGTTTTCTTAATAAAATACATATGGACAGAGCTGCATTTCTCTTCTTTCTTTTGTATTGTCCCATCTTCACTAACTTGCACAAACACTGAGATTTCCATGTGCCATGAAGTTTTCACAAAAGGAACATCCGTATCCAAGCATTTGGGGCCCTTCTGGAAACATGTTCAATTTAACTAAGATTTATGCATGACAAGACTGATTTATCCGATCAGGCTTTTGCCTGTGATGGAGTAGACAAAGCCCTCAACTTGGAAGAAGATTTAATTTTAAAATCCCAACTTTTTTCTTTTCTTTTTTTTCAAATGTGCATTGGCGAAAGTTTACAGCTCATGTTAATCTGTCGTATTAAAATTTACACACATGTTGTGACATTGGTTACAACCGCACAGTGTGACAGCACACTTCCTCCTTCTACCCCAGGGTCCTGTGTCCATTCATCTGGTTCCTGTCACTTCTTAACATCTTATCTTGTTTTGGGTCAGTAATTGACCACTTACTTGGTCTAGTACATTTGGTTGAACTAAGAAGCACATTTCTCACATGTGTTTTTTGCTGTTTTATGGGTTTGTCTAATCTTTATCTGAAAAGTAGGCTTTAGATGGGGTTTCAGCTCTGGGCTAGCAGAGAGTCCAAGAGCCTTAGGCTTGGGGTTCCTTCAGTCTCTGTGAGGCCAGTAAGACTGGCCATTTTTGTAAATTTGAATTCTGTTCTAAATTTTTCTCCCTTTATGTCTGGGACTGTCCATTGTAGTCTCTGTTGGAGAGGTCAGTGGTGGTAACAGGCACCATCTAGTTCTTCCAGAACCTGGCTGGTGGTGTCCCTGGTTCATGTGGTCCATAGGCCCTTGGGGCTGGTATTTTCCATGTTTTGTTTTTCTTCTTTGTCCCTTGCTCCAGATGGAATGGGATTAATAGATGTCTTTTAGATGGCTGCTTTTAACAGCCTAGATGCTATTCACCAAAGAGGGATGTAGAACATTTTCTTTTTAATGAATTATGTTATGCCAACTGACCTAGATGTCCTCCCAGCACTGTGGTCCCCAGCCCTCGACCCTAGTAAATCAGTCCCTCAAAGTGTTTGGATGTGTCTGGGAAGCTTCTGTGTTTTTCCTTTGGTCAAGTTGTGCTGACTTGGCCTATATTCCGTTTTGTCTGTCCCTTTGCCAAAGCTGACACCTGTCTACTATTCAGTGATTCCCCACCAAACCCTCATAACCATCAAAAAGTGTATTTTCCTTTTTTCCTGTGTAAATCTTTCCTTAAATTCTTGTAATAGCAGTCTCATACAACATTTCTTCTTTTGTTATTGGCTTATTTCACTCAGCATAATGCCCTCCAGTTTCATACATGTTGCGAGATGTTTCACAGATTCATCATTGTTCTTTATCATTGCATAGTATTCTACCAAGCGTATACACCACAGTTTGTTTATTCATTCATCTGTTGATGGGCATTAAGGTTGTTTCCACCTTTTTGGTGTTGTGAATAGAGCTGCAATGAACATGGGTACATGTATACCTGTTCTTGTGAAGACTCTTATTTCTCTAAGGTGTATTCCTAACCAGCATTTCTCATTAATAATTATTCAGCTCAGAAGTTTTTTGAAAACTGACCCCCAAGAAAATTTTTTGCTACCACTATTGTTGTTGGGTGCTGTCAAGTCAATTATGACTCATAAGTGCACCCTCATTACGGAAACCCAATGACAGTTGGATTATTTGACCCTACTTCCCTAAATGAAACTCTGCTATGAAAACAAATTGAAATAGATTTTGAATTGCTGACATCATGTCATTCATTACTCGTGATGCATACACAGAAAACCATCAGAAGCTGGAACTCAAGAGTGATGAATATAGATCCAAAAAATGCGAAACAACAAATGCTGGAGAGGCTGTGGAGAAATTGGAACTCTCCTACACTGTTGGTGGGGTTGCAAAATGGTCCAACCTCTTTGGAAAGCAATCTGTTGCTTCCTTAAAAAGCTGGATCTAGACATACCATTTGACCCAGTAATTCCACTGCTCGGAATATATCCTCGAATCCAGGCCATTCACATCCACTGATACATGCACAAGAATGTTTATTGCAGGACAGTCCACAATAGCAAAAAGATGGAATCAACCCAGATGCCCAACCACAGAGGAATGGATAGGTAAAGTATGGTATATATACGCTCAATGGAACACTATGCAATGATCAACAACAACGATGATTTTAGAAAATGTCTCATAACCTGGTTTCAATTAGAGGACATTATGCTAAGTGAAAGTAGTCAGCGACAAAAGGACAAATATTGTATGAGACCTCTGTGATAATAACTTAAAAGCTGACTCATGCATAGAAGAGAAGACTCTTTGATGCCTGCAAGAGGGAGGCTGGGGGGGGGTTAGACCAGATAGTTGATAGAAATTTGGTTGGGTGAAATCTGTGACAACACATATTAGAAAGAAGATCAATATTAACTTGGATTTCATCATAACATGATTACTCCTCCCATCTTAATCCAATATTACAAGGACAGAGTAGCTGGGGTTGGGGGCTGAGGACCACGCTCTCAGGCAAAACCGAGGCCTCTTGGCACAACCAGCATTTTGCTAAGAGAGCGCTCTGCACCCCACATTGGTGAGTGGCATCTGGGGTCTTAAAAGCTGCCAAGCTGCCATCTGAGGGTACAGCAAATGGTCTCAACTTAGCAGGAACAGATGATCACCAAGGACCAAAATGACATGGGGGAAAGAGAACCCAGAAGACAGAGAGACTCACATCAGTGGGTGACTACATCAACTTGTGACTGAAAGAACCAGATGGTGTCTGGCCACCACCATAGATAGCCGGGATGGAGCTCACGAAGTTGAGTCTCACTGGCAACACAAGAACAAAAAGGGGTGCACCCTGAGATCTCCATTAAAAGACCACAATTGATGGTCCAGGAGCTTTGGAGTTCCCCTGGGAGCATTGCCCTTGGCCCTGATGCTGCTCCTGTCCATAAATCATAATGGAGGTCAACTCTTGGACAGGAATGGATTGGACTTGGCGACACAGAGTGACCATATCATGTGTGCAGCTTATGGTTCTATGTATCTATAGGATGTTCTGCTGACCTGTTACTGGAGGCAGGGGAGTGTGTGGAGAGGAAGGGATAGGAGATTGTTGAAAGGATAAGACACACACGGAGCAGAGAGGAAGAGTGTGCTGTCACCAGGCAGGGAGAGCAATGGGAGCTGCATATAGGTCGACATGCAAATTTGTATCAGAACGTACATTTTCATTCAATCATAATAAAAAAAAATTCTACTTGAAAAAGACAAAGAGAGAAAGAGAGAGAATGGTGGATATAGCTTTCATCCCCGATGAACACTGATCAAAATCTCTCCCATCATGAATACTATCAAAGGGAAGTACAGTTAAGACAGAAATAGAGCATAAATGATATATTAATTCTTTAGTAATATATAATAAATGGAAAAGGGGGCTGTTCTTAATAATAATAAATATTAGAGTATCTAAAAGAAAGTGAAAAATATAAAAAAATAAAAAACAAAAGTTTTTTGATTCATGCAACATTTTCTTAAAAGGTAAATATAATCATCAGTCCATGGGCTGGTAAAGGGAAAAGAGCTGGTTGGTTGGCAAGGGGGTCAAGACATCAGAATGTCACTACCCGGTGAAGGTGACGGCAGTGTTGGTGGATTGTTGGGCTTCCATAGGCTTGGTCTGGACCATGTTTCTTCTGGTTGTGGGCTTGTTGTTCAGATGTCTAACTGCTGTTCTCACCCACTTGGCTTGTGGGTCAGCACAGATTTTCAGGCCACGTTTTGTGACAAAACTGTAGTGTAAGGAAAAGAAAGAGTTAGCCACATTCTCAAAGCCTTGGCAGCAAGAATTGAGTTCAAACTAGGTGTAAAGTGATCCTGGGCAGAAATTACTTAAGAAATAAGCCTTCAGAACTACAAGACCACAGATGAACACTTTTCTTTTTCCATCTATTTTAACATGAAGGAGAAGTATCTCTGGGTCATGACTAGCTTCTTTATTCACATTGATTTATAGGGTTTTTTTCTCATCTGAAATTCTAAATCTTGTCACGAAACTACACATTTGAGGAGATCTAGTTCAATTAAGAGGGACTTGGGTGGCACAAACATTAAGCGCTGGTTGCTAACTGAAAGTCTGGAAGTTCAAGTCCACATAGAGTCACCTCAGAGAAAGGCTTCATGATCTACTTCCAAACACCAGCTATTGAAAACTCTATGGAGCACAGCTCTGTTCCGCCTGCATCAGATTACCCTCAGCTGGAATCACCTTCACAATAACTGGTTTGTCCAAATGTTACGTCACTCCTTCATTTGCAAATCTTTCTGTACAAAGGGTGATTTTTTTAAAAAAATCTTAACTTATTAGGACAAAGCTTGCAATTTTGAGTCAAGAAGCTCTGCTACTTCTAAAAATTAGATCCGGGAAAGACAATGGTATCATGTATGTTAGGTGTTTGTGCTGTTGCTGTTGTTGTGTTACTGTGATTGAATGAAAGTACACAACCCAGGTTAAATTTGCATGCCCTCATGCAGGCTAGTTTTTGATACATTTCTGTCACATCTGGCAACTGTTCAGCATGGTGCTGTACCTTACCCCAGCCTAATCGTCCCACACCAGTGTAGCTATGTGGTCAAACCCTGACTTAGACTAGCTTTCTTCAAACCTGGTCCTGTGAACTGCGCACATGTATTTATCTGGTTTCTAATCAGATCCTCCCAGTAAGCTAAATCTTGAAGGAGGACAGTATTCTTTCATCATGGCCCCATTTTGTGATATTATTTATTTGATGGCATTTATGAAGACATGGTTAATAGAAAAATAAAGAGAATACTGGTTAAACTGAGGTTTTCTTGAGGATACCAGAATTTCTATATATGGTATTCACCATACCCAGTTTTTGGTGGAAAAAACTCACATCACTGCTTTCAGGGAGCCTTCCTTGATGGTGTAGGACTTGATTTTCTGGACTGGCAGGGGCCGGGTGTGTAGACTCACACAGATAGTCCTGTCTGGGACTTCACTCCCCACACCTAGTAAAGAAAACCCAACAGACAAAAATGAAACTGTAAATCAAAAAATGCCAAGTTCAAGGTAACAAAGGAAAATAATCACGTGCTAAATGACCCTAAGAATGTTGTAAGAATATAAGGTTTCCTTCCCAAAGAGAGGACTCCTATATACACACTCAGTTTCTTGTACATCATAGATTCTTTATAATGGTCTGACTAATGAAAAGTAAATCAACAGGACTGCTTTTGAAAATTTCATGGCGAACAAAGTAACAAGTTTTTCACCTATCTTGTGTATATTTTCAACCAGAAAATATAGCTATATATTATTCGTTTAGTTAGCAGCCCAATGCTACTCATCCCTTCGTTCCAACAACAGCTACTTACTGAGTGTCTGTAGTGTCCCAAGCAATGTGTAAGGTGCTAATTAAGACAGACATTGCTACTGCTTTCCTGGAATATATCTTCTAGTGACAGAGTCAGGCAACAAACATGTAAACAGGTAAAATCATTTCAAACAGTTATAAGATTTACCATGAAATAAGTAAAATAACTCAGAGTGACATGGTAAACATAGAGCAATTTGGGGAAGGTCTATTAAGAGGAGGGCAGCTTCGTTCAGATGGTAAAATGCAAGCTATGGAAGTGGGTCATAAAGTATTTATCCTCAGTAGAAATGGCTCAAAGGAATTAAACACTTAAGTTTAGAGATAAATCTCATATCTCAAAAGGGAAAAACTACTCAAGAGAAATAATAATTTTAAGTACTTCGTAAAAAATAATTTGAGTATTTTGTAAAATTTGCTCGAAGTTTCAAGGTACTGATTTTCTTCTTAGCAGAAGAGACTGATCTTTGCTTCCTAGAGATATGATGAGCTGATAAGTATCTTAAGCAACAGCAGGTAATGATCAAATTTGATCAGTTGTGTCACTGACATCAGAAAATGTTTCTTTAAACACAGAATTGAACCAAAGGTGTTCACTAACATTGCTTACCTCCCGCCTGCTCCTCCTGTCCTCCTTTTCAATTCCCGGCCTCAGCACCCTTTCCCCTCAGCCTTTGCTGAGCTGTCTCTCAACTCAGTGAAAGAGGGAACCCTGCTTTTTAAAATTCTAGTCTATCCCTTGAAACTATGGTGGCATAGTTGTTTAGAGTTCTACTAATGAAAAGTTTGGTAGTTTGAATCCACTAGGTGCTCCTTAGAAACCCTATGGGGCATCTCTCTTCTGTCTTGTAGGGTTGCCATGAGTCAGAATTGACTCAAAGGCAAGAGGTTTTGGGTTTTTGGGTAATCTCTCTATCAATGCTTCAGAGACAATATTTCTCTTTGTGAAGTATTTAACATGCACTCCTAAGACCCACAGAATCTTCCTATACTCTAAACCATGAAAATATTTCTTTATTCCCAGTGGTATTTGTTGTCTATGCTATCTGTTTAAGATAAGTGTCGCCATCACTCACATTGAAGAGGGGAGACAAAGGAGTTAATTCTTTTGTCCCGTTTTGTGCACAAGAAGCTAAGGTCAGTGGAATTGGTAGCAGGTCATTCGAGGGCAGAAATTGGGAATGTGAGCCACATACCTACAGCTTTCCTTACCCTCTAACAGACGGTCTCCCAGCTCCCCCTCCTGCCCCACTCCTGCCCTTCTCCTGCCCGGATTTCTACCAAGCTATTGTCTTGGCCACATTCATCCTAATTCAGAAACATTCAACCTCATTTAGTAATCTTAAACTGCTTAATCAATAGCTCTGTTTTGCTCACAGCTTTAGGGAGTTCCAGATTTTGTCACTGCTATTCTTGGACCCCTTGAGGATCCCTGATAAGGGTAAGATACCCTAGTCTGAGTAATGAGTCTATAAACAGGAGGTTGCAAGGCCACTTAGCGGAAGCATTAATTGGCCCCAAGGGATATTCTCTCTTGTTACTACAGCCACAAGGAGAAATAAGCCCCACTCAGCAGGAAAAAGTCACCTTTAGTAAACATGCGCAAAAGCCCAGGTAAGGGTTCATATGTCTGAGCATCACCGAGATACATCTTGTGGGCTTATTTGTTATGGCTTTGTATAAGGTGTGGATCTATTTGTTGGCACTAATTATCACATAGTCTCTTAGAGACTCCAGAAATTTACCATAATGAGTAACAACATTCATGACAGTAAAAATAGACTCTACCTCATACCTGAAGGTAATATTGTTTCCAGGATATGAAGCTTTGAGCTACTAGTCATTTTGTGTGTTTTTTAACAGAAAACATTGATTTGCTTCCAACCACTCTCCAGCTCATCCCTACAATGTGACAGAGCTCTCAAAGGTTTTGAGAAGCTACTAAGATCAATAGTAAATGGACAAAAGCAAAAAAGGCATATAATAATTATCACTGCCCTCTCACAGCTAACAATCAAGAAATTAATATTTGCAGAGAAATCTGGTAAGTGATGATGTAGCTTATCTCATTTTAATCCCACGTGAGTGTGACTATCACTAGGTGACTATTACAGAGAAGGCCTCGGCCCAGAGAGGCTAATTACCCTAAAACACTTACTTAGAGAGAACAGAAGCCCAGGTTCTGAATTCTGTGTGTCTGCAGAGTCTACCAAGTCCCCATGCAGTCGAAATTATCACTCCCACTGTGCATATGGGGAGTCCAAGGCTTTCCTTAGGGTAAGCAGTTTATCCCAGTCAAAATCAAACCTGGTGACCACCCACCTCCCATCTCAGTACCTTATCTTATAAAAATAACTTTTAATGTACCTTCCACAGTGTAGGCAGCCATGCAGCAGATGGCAAGGAGGGCCAGGATGAGAAGCCTCATGACAGAGGTGTGCTGAGCTGTGCAGGTAGAGAGTGCAGAAACAGCTCCTCACGAGCCCCTTTTATCAGCCAAGGGTCAGCCTCCTTCCTGTGGTGACCGGGGACTTTCGAGGCGGGTGTGTAACTATGGAAAGTCTTTGCAGTACTGATGATTATTTTTAATTTGAGGAAAAAATAAAAGGTTCCTTCGTCCCCACTCATGCTAACTTCACCCACTGTATGCAGCCTTTCCTCTTCTCCTGTGGTTAGCTGAATGTGGGCAACGACACAAAATGTGTGAATAAAAGCAAATGTAGTTGACTCACCTTCAGATCTTCCATTGCAGACACATTCAGTGACCACACTGGTGTCGTGGCGTAGCACGGGACAGGCCACAGCCCTGGCTCCTGATGGAGAGGGTGGCCCAGCTCTGCCACTCGGATCGTGTAATATCCGCTGTGACACAAGGCTTCCACAGTGTGGACCAAGGAGCTCCTAGGAGGTGAAGGGAGTCTACTGCCACCCTGCACTTCTCATTTCACACCTTGTAACATCCACTGTGACCTGTGGCCCAGCAAGGGACAGACCACAGCACTGGTGCCCAATGGAGAGTGTCAAGGCGGGCAGTGTATTCCCAGCTCTCCCACCTGCTTCGTCTATCATCCGCTGCGATATGAGGCTTCCACAACACAGACCATGGAGCTTGTCAGGTGTGGAGGCACCTGCCACACTGAGCTTCTCATTCCTTTTCTTTTCTTCCCACCTCCACCCTCATTCAAGTTGCCCCTACTCCTCAAGGTCACTGTCCCCAGAAATGCAACAAACATTTAAGTAAGAGTGTTTTGATCCTGCTTGGCATGTGGATGTATATAGACCAGATATTTGCTGTATTAAGACCTTATACACTTTTAAAGCTCTTGAAAACGTTGTCTTGACATTAGCAGTTTATTTGGAAGGCAGAAAATAATCATAATCATTTCTAAATAATCATAATTCATTTTTAAATGTTTCTTTCCTGTGTCTGTACACATGTGCTTGCATAGTTATAATCAGTATGAATATTAGTTTAACATCAATTTGTCTTCCCATTCTCTTCTTCTTTAAGTAAATACATACATTAAGCCATTCTCTCATAACTTATTGCTTATTAGATAATATTAGTAGTGAAAATAGTCATGAAAATGTGCTTTAATATCATCCGAAATATTTCCCCTTAGTAACTAGGAGCAGGATTACTGAATTAAACCAGCATTATAACTCTTTATTTTTATTTTTATTTTTATTTAACATAACTGAGTGAAAATGTACATTCACATATAAATTTACATGCCCCCCCCATATGCAGCTTCCACTGCTCTCCCTGTCCAGTGACAGCACACTATTCCTCTCTGCTCCATACATGTCTCATCCTCCCAACAGTCTCCTTTCCCCTCCTGTCCGTTGACTCCCCTTCCTCCGGCCAGAGGTCAGCAAGATGATATCCTATAGATGTATAGAACCATGAAGTGCTTCCAATATATGGTCACTCTGCATTGCCAAGTCCAATCTATTGCTGTCCAAAGAGTGGACCTTTGTTATAATTTATGGAAAAGAGCAGCATCAGGGCCGGGGGCCATGCTCTCAGAGGAACCCCAAAGCCGCTGGACCATAAATTGAGGTCTTTTAGTGGAGATCTCATGATGCACCTCTTTATTCTTGTGTTGCCAGTGAGACTCCTCTCTGTGAGCTCCATCGTGGCTATCACTGGTGGTGGCCAGGCACCATCCAGTTCTTCCGGTCCCAGGTCGATGTAGGCACCCACTCTTGTGGGTCTCTCCATCTTCTCGGTTGTCTTTACCGCATGTCATTTTGGTCCTCGGTGAGCATCCGTTCCTGCTGAGTTGGGACCATTTGCTGTGTCCTCGGATGACAGCTTGGCAGCTTTTAAGACTCCAGACGCCACTCACCAATGTGGGGTGCAGAGCGCTCTCTTAGTAAAATGCTAGTTGTGCCAATTGGCCTGGAATTCGTCTAAGAGCATGGTCCCCCGCCCCCCGTCCCAGTTACTCTATCCTTGCAGTATTGAGTTAAGATGGATGTTCTTGTTCCTAATGTGTGCTGTCACCGCTTTCTCCCAACTAGATGTCTAGTAACTATCTAAACTAAACCCTTCCCCAATTCAGCCTCCCTCCCTCCCCTCCCTTGCAGCTGTCAAAGAGTCTCTTCTTCTATACACAAGCCTGTTTTTGAGATCTTATTGTAGAGGTCTCATACAGTATTTGGCCTTTTGTCGCTGACTACTTTCACTCAACATAATGTCTTCCAGTTGAAACCAGGTTAGGAGATGTTTCCTGGAATCATCGTTATTCTTTATCATTGTGTAGTGCTCCATTGAGTACATGTACCACAGTTTACCTATCCATTCTTCTATTGTTGGGCATCTGGGTTGATTCCATATTTTTGCTATTGTGGACTGTGCTGCGATAAACATTCTGGTGCATGTGTCTGTTGGTGTGAAAGGCCTTGAATCTGTAGGATATATTCCAAGTAGTGGAATTACTGGGTCAAATGGTATATCAATATCCATTTTTTTAAGGAAGCGCCAGATTGCCTTCCAAAGAGGCTGTACCATTTTGCAACCCCACGAATAGTGTAGGAGGGTTCCACTTTCTCCACAGCCTCTCCAGCATTTGTTGTTTTGTGTTTTCTGGATCATGGCCAATCTTGTTGGGGTGAGATGGTATCTCATTGTTGTCTTGATTTGAATTTCTTTAATAACTAAAGATCGTGAGCATGTCCGCATGTGTTTTTTGGCTGCCTGGATCTCCTCTTCAGTGAACTGTCTGTCCATCTCCTTTGCCCATCACTTAATTGGATGGTTTATCTTCTTCTTCTTGATATTTTGTAGTATGTTATAGATTATGGAGATCAGGCGTCAGTCTGACATAGAGTTGCCAAATATTTTTTCCCATTCTGTGGGTGCTCTTTTAATTCTATTAATAAAGTCTTTCGATGAGCAAAAGTGTTTGATTCTTAATAGTTCCCATTTATCTATTTTCTCTTCTGTTGATTGAGGTTTCTTTGACAGATTTTGGAGTCTGTCCTAATTGTGTATTAACATTTCCATTGTTGTTCCTACCTTTTCTTGGATGAGCTTTATCGTTTTAGGTTAGATATTTAGGTCTTTTATCCAGTTGGAGTTGGTTTTTGTATAAGGTGTAAGATATGGATCTTGATTCAGTTTATTGCAGATTGATAACCAATTTTGCCAGCACCATTTGTTGTAGATACTGTTTTTACCCCAGTTTAATGTCTTAGGGCCTTTGTCGAATATCAACTGTTCATAGGCAGATGGTGTCATCTCTGGGGACTCAATTCTGTTCCATTGATCCATCTGTCTGTTCTTGTACCAGTACCAGGCTGTTTTGACCACTGTGGCAGTGTAGTATGTTCTAAGGTCGGATAATGAGAGGCTTCCCAGTGTGTTCTTCTTCTTTATTAGTACCTTACTTATCTGGGGCTTCTTCCCTTTCCAAACAAAATTGGTGATTTCTTTCTCCATCTCATTAAAAACTGATGCTGGAACTTGTATTGGGATTGCATTATATAAATATATTGTTTTGGGTAAAATAGACATTTTCACAATGTTAAGTGTTCCTATCCATGAGCAGGGTAGGTTTTTCCATTTATCTAAGTCTCTCTTAGTTTCTTGTAGTAAGGGCTTGTAGTTCTCTTTGTAAAGGTCTGTTGTTTCTCTGGTTAGATTAATTTCTAGGTACTTTATCTTCTTAGGGGCTATCGTAAATGGTATTGATTTAATAGTTTCCTCCTTAACAGTCTCGTTCATGGTATAAAGGAAACCTACTGATTTACTTATGTTTATCTTGTATCCTGAGACTTTGCTGAAGTCTTCTATCAGTTTGAGTAGCTTACTTGTAGATTCCTTGGGGTTCTCTGCATATACAATCATATCATCTGCAAACAAGAAGATTTTAACTTCCTCTTTGCCAGTGCAGATGCCCTTTATTTCTTCGTCTTGTCGAATTGCTCTGGCTAGAACTTTTACCACAATGTTGAATAGGAGAGGCGACACTGGGCATCCTTGTCTAGTTCCTGATCTCAGGGGAAAGTCTTTCAGTCTCTCTCCATTCAGGATGATGTGTGCAATTGGCTTTGTATGAATGGCCCTTATTGTGTTGAGGAATTTGCCGTCTATGCCTGTTTTGCTAAGAGTTTTTAGCATGAATGGGTATTGGACTTTATCAAATGCCTTTTTGGCGTCAATGGACAAAATCAGGTGATCTTTGTCTTTTGTGTTATTTATGTGGTTAATCACATTAATTGTTTTCCTGATGTTGAACCAGCCTTGCATCCCTGGTATGAATCCCACTTGGTCATGATGGATTATTTTCTTGATATGTTGTTGTATTCTGTTGGCAAGAATTTTGTTGAAGATTTTTGCATCTAGATTCATGAGTGATATCGGTCTGTAGTTCTCTGTCTTTGTTGGATCTTTTCCTAGCTTAGGTATCAGGGTTATGCTGTCTTCATAGAATGATTTTGGGAGTACTCCATCCCTTTCTATACTGTGAAATAGTCTCAATAGTATTGGGATAACTCTTCTCTAAATCGTCGACGGCACTTGGCTGGCTTGGCTTCTCTAAATGCTTGGTAGAATTCTGCCGTGAAGCCATCTGGGCCTGGACTTTTTTTTGGTTGGCAATGTTTTGATGACCTTTTCAATCTCTTCCTTTGTGATAGGTTTATTAAGTTGTTCTGCTTCCCGTTGTGATAATTCGGGTAGGTGGTATGAGTGAAGGAATTGGTCCATTTCCCCTAGGTTTTCAAATTTGTTAGAGTACAGTCTTTCATAGTATTCTGTTATGATGTTTTTGATTTCTGTTGTGTCTGTGGTGACAACTCCCCTCTCATTTCTAATTTGGGTTATTTGTTTCCTTTCCTGCTTTTCTTTAGTAAATTTAGCCAGTGGTTTATCAATTTTGTTGATCATTTCAAAAAACCAGCTTTTGGTCTTTTCAATTTTTTCAATTGTTGTTCTATTCTCGAATTCATTTAGCTCTGCTCTAACCTTTATGATCTCATTTCTTCTGGTGCCCGAGGGGTTCCTCTGTTGTTCTCTTTCTACTTGTTCAAGCTGTAGAGTTAGTTCCTTGATTTGGTTTCTTTCTTCCTTCCAGATGTGTGCATTTATGGAGATAGACAGACCTCTGAGCACTGCTTTGGCTGTATCCCATAGGTTCTGGTAGGAAGTGTTTTCGTTCTCATTGGAATCCATGAATTTCTTTAATTCATCCTCGATTTCCTCTATAACCCATGTTTTTTTGAGCAAGATGTTGTTCAGTTTCCAAGAGTTCCACTTTCTATCTATGTTTTTTCTGCTATTGATTTCAACTTTTATGGTATTATGATCTGAGAAGATGCTTTGCAGTAATTCAATGGTATGGATTTTGTTGAGCATTGCATTATGGCCTATCACATGGTCAGTTCTGGAGAATGTTCCATGTGCACTGGAGAAGAAGGTGTAGTTGTCTGCTGATGGGTGGAAAGTTCTGTATATATCAATGAGGTTTAGTTGGTTAATTGTGGCAATGAGGTCTTCTGTATCTTTACTGAGCTTTTTTCTAGATGATCTGTCTAGTAATGAGAGTGGAGTGTTAAATTCTCTACCTATTATTGTGGAGTCATCTAACTCTCTTTTTTTTAAATTTTTTTATTTAACATAACTAACTCTCTTTTGAGTATAGTTAGTGTTTCTTTGACATATTTAGGTGCTCTGACATTAGGTGCATAAATATTTAATATAGTTAAGTCTTGCTTGTGTACTGAACCTTTCAGCAATAAATAGTGTCCATCTTTGTCCACGATGGTGGATTTGACATGAAAATTGATTTTGTCTGAGATTAGAATTGCCACCCCTGCTCTTCTTTGTTCATTGTTAGCTTGATATACATTCTTCCATCCTTTAATTTTCAGTTTGTTCCTGTCTTTAGGTCTCAAGTGAGTTTCTTGTAGACAACATATGGATGGGTCGTGTCTTTTGATCCAAGATGACACTCGGTGTCTCTTTACTGGAGCATTCAGTCCATTCACATTCAATGTAATTATTGATAGGTATGTGTTCACTGCTGCCATTTTGATATGTTTATTTTTACGTTGATGTTTTCTCTGTTGTTCTTATTAGTCTGTTCTGGGACACTCTTTTTTGTGAGTTGATTTTTCACCTTTATCAGAGCTGGTTTTATAGTTGTTGAGACTTGTGCGTTAGATTTCTTTAAATGGTATGATACATCTTTGTTGTGCTTTACAGCTGCCCCTATGAACCCCCTTAATAAACTATTTATAAACCCAATTTTAATTACTACCAGTCTGGTCATCTTCTTCTCCATCTGGAAGGACTATAACGACTGTAGTACATCCCTCTTTTTATTATGATGACATCATAGTTTTCATAATGATCACTGGATTGCTTCTTTCCAAATCAAAGCTATGATTTACTTTGGAGCCTTCCCTAAATGAGTAGAGTATTGAGGAGTGTGTCGTTCTAAAATATAAAGTTAGTGGTTTTGTTCTTCTAAGCCAAAGCCAAGAACTTCCTTCAGTATTTCTTGTAGTTTTGGTTTGATTTTTACAAGTCTCTGAGTTTCTATTTATCTGGGAATGTCTTAATTTCATTTTCGTATTTGAAAGATAGTTTTGCAGGATATATAATTCTTGATTGGAAGTTCTTCTCCTTCAAGACTTTGAATGTGTTGTGCCACTGTCTCCGTGCCCGCATGGTTTTTGCTGAAAAATCTGACGAGAGCCTACAGGGTTTCCCTCTGAATGTTTGCTTTGCCTTGAGTCTTGCTGCCTTTAAGAGTTGCTGCTTATGTTTCATTTTGTTAAGCTTGATTATAATATGTCTTGGAGTCTTTCTTTTGAGATCTATATTGGGTGGCATGCGATATGCATCTGAGATGTCTATATTCTCTTCCTTCATGATTTCTGGGAAGTTTTCTTTCAGCAGCTCAGCAACAATACTCTCTGTGTTCTCAGATGTCTCACCCTGTTCAGGGACTCCAATTAATAGAAGGTTGTTCCTCTTAATAGAGTCTCACATGCTTCTTAATGTTTCTTCATTTTTCTTGTTTCTTTTTTCTGATTTCTGCTCATAGACGCTGGCCTCATAGCTCTGTCTTCCAAGTCAGAAATTCTTTTTTCTATTTGTTCCATTCTGTTTTCTTGGCTTTGCACAGAAATTTCTATGTCTTTGATTTTCTTCTTGATCTGTTGGATTTCAGAGTACTGGTGTTCCATCAGATCGAACAACTTGCTTAATTTTTCATTTTTTTCTGCTGCATTTTGTATAAGGCCTAGAAGGGCTCTGTATATAATCAATTTGTATTCACTTCCTGATGCTTTAATAAAAGTTTCTTCATCTGGAAAACTCCTTGGTTGCTTTGTTTGGGAGCCTTTTGAAGCCATGAGTGATTGCTTGTATGCCACAATTGTCTGTTGCTTTTTGGGACCCATGTGAGTATATAGAGGCTGGAAGAGGTACTGTGAGGATGGATTGCAAATGTTTCTCTAGGCTGTCTTCAAATGTAAAGCAAAAGGTATCTGACCAATTCACAAGTCAGTTAGGTTTTCAGGTGTAGAGGTCCCTCTTCTCATCTGACAAAGTAAGCACCACTATATCCAACCCCAGATGATAACAAACTGGTTCAGAATACAGCAATGCTACTGCCCTGTTGGCCTCTGCTGACAGGGCCTAGCCAACACTGCGTCGAGTACTGGTTTTGTGATAGAAAAGCACTCTCCTGAGGGCAGGTTCTGGCTCCCAAGCTAAGAATTTAGGTCCAGCTGCGGCCACCGTACCCAAGATGGCGTCCTCCACACAGGCAGCAGACAGAGGGGCTAAAGGTGCCAAGTGGTAGTGATTCCTCTGCTTCTGTTGCAGGGCCCCCAACGTAGGCAGCACTGTGCAAAATCACTACTTTTCTGTTGGAGAAGCACTGTCCCGTTTGCAGGCACTGGCTCCCAGGCTAAGAACGAGGTCCCACTAAAATTTCGGTACCAACATGGCGTCCCGCACCCTCACGGTGGAGCTCCGCACAAACCCCACTGAGGCAGCTACAAAACAAAAGGCTCAAATTATCTAGATTAACAGAGTCCCGAGACTGGCTCTCAGAATATGGGAATTTCGCCTGCCTATCCCCCCAGCAACGCGTCTGTGTCCAGCTGCCAGGCAAGACCCAGCTCCGCCGGCCAGCCGAGACAGAGGAAAAAAAAAAAAAGTCAAAATGGTGCGTTTACCTTTCGTCCGTGAGAGCCGGGGCTAGCCAGGAGCGGGAGTCAGCGAAAGAGAGGAGGTTTTTCGCTGAGTGGTGTGAAGTCCCAATTAACAGCTCTGTGCGTGTCCTGAGGCTGATTAGGTGATCAGAAGGCTCTGTTTGGTTGTCAGTTCAGGTCTTGGTTTCCAGAGGGATAGAAGGAGACGTGGGCTTAGTCCGCCATCTTGACTCCGCCCCCCATAACTCTTGCTATACCTTGCCATACCAAACCAAAAATCAAACCCGCTGCCATCAAGTAAATTCTGACACATTACAGATCCTACAGAACAGAGTTGAATTGTTCCATAGAATTTCCAAGGAGTGCCTGGTGGATTGAACTGCCTACCATTTCATTAGTAGATGTAGTAATTAATCACTCTCCAACCAGGGTTTCCTGTTGCCGGACAGTCTTTCCAAGATGTAGATTCAATTTGTGATACCTCCAGAAGAGTTTGTGTTTATTGATTGTACCTCAGTCTAACTGGGTCTCAGTATTTTGTTGTTTTACCTATTTATTTTGTTTTTTAAAACATAGGTATCTATAAAAAGTATTTATTAAATATATGTGTAGCTGAAGTTTATTTTCATTACTATTAAACCAAAACCAAAGCAAACTGATTGTCATTGAGGTGATTCTGACTCATTGCAACCCTACAGGAGAGGGTAAAACTGCTCCATGTGGTTTCCAAGGAGCAGCTGGTAGATTTGAACTGCCAACATTTTGGTTCTTAACCACTGTGCCACCAAAGCTTCTCATTGCTATTAAAAACCAAAGCTACCGCCTTTGAGTCAATTCTGACTCACAGCAGCTCTATAGGTTAGAGTAGAACTGTTCCACTGAGTTTCCAAGGAGTGCCTGGTAGATTTGAACTGCCGACTTTTTGGTTACCAGCCTTAGCACTTAACCACTATGCCACCAGGGTTTCCTCACTACTGTTGGAGAATGAAAACAAATTTCTACATTTCCATTTAAACTATAGGTTAACTTGCAAGAGATTTCTTCTAATGGCATTTAATTTCACAGCCATATTTCACTCTGACTTCTAGAATGTCTTTTTAGTTATCTCCATCAGTCCCTAAACTCTGATAATATCTTTCTACTCAAACAACTCGTCTTATGACTCCTCCTAGTTACCTTGACAGTTAGCTACCCACCTGTGAGAACCCAGTCTGCCTAAGTGCTCTTCTGATCAAGGGATGCATTCTGCCCCACAACCAAGTTTCCAGCTAGAATGCTCTCTTCCATCCACTTTCCAAAAACAGATACGTGGAGATCATCTTAGGCTTATTACTATGAACTCATATGTCATTCTCAATCGTGTCTTACTGAGTATACCTTCTCTGTTTCTCTTAACTTGATATGTCTCCTCTCAACTTTTGACACTTCTCTAAATAGGCTGGTATTATCTCTTGCCAGGACCTGTGTAGTAGACTACAGAGTCTCCTCCCTTTTCAATCTAGTCTCCACAGAATTGCCAGAGTAGTCACTCTAAAGCCTTAATCTACTAATCTCATTTCCCTGCTAAGAACCTCTTTAAATACTCACAGTGCTAGCAGGATTTATTTCCAGTCTCTCATGGTCATGTAAAGCCATCCCAAATCTTCTAGATGAGATTAAGTTGCAAGGGTTACCATGAGTTGGCTTGGCTATCCTCTATATCCTCTTAGAGCTTTGTCCCTACTGCTGTTCCATCATGTGTCATTACCACTTGTTATTACTCTTAGCTGCTGTTAAGTTGGCCCATACGCAATGGAACCAGCCTGTTGTGATCCATGGGGATTGCAGTGTCTGATTTTTGGAAGCAGATTGTCAGATCTTTCTTCCTAGTCTTAGTCTGGAAGCTCTCCTGAAATCTGTTCAGCTCCAAGTGAGTTGAGACCAATTGATACGTTTAAGACCCCAGACACCACTCAGCAAAATGGAAATGCAGAATATGAAATGGAAATTTCTCAAGTTCCCAGAATGAATTATCACACTACGTTTTCAAAGTGAGCACCAGAGTCTTTGGTATATAAAAATTAAGTAATAAGCAAGAAAAGAGACATTGCAAAAGTGAGCATTATCTCCTAATAATGTGGACACTGATGAACAACAACCATTTGAGGTGTATGAACCACAATGAATTTGTTCTACCCTTGAATTCTCTTTCTGTCACATACTACACCCGGTATGTCAGCAAATGCTGTTGGTTCTCCATCTTCTAAGCACTTCTTGCTACACCTACAGCTACTTGATTCTAAGCCACCATCACTGCTCACCTTTATTAGTGACAAGTGTCTTAAGTGTTTGTTCTCCTGCTCCCACTATTGCCCATTTTGTCAGCTGAGCACAGTAACCCAAGTGATCTTTTCAAAATGTAAGTCACATCATGTCACTTCTTTTCCCAAGCCCTTTGCTTCCTCTCCATTTTCACTTGAGTTAAATCTCTGCAGAAACTGAAACCTGTTGCCAATGAATCAATTCCAACTCATAGCGCCCCTGTAGGACAGAGTGGAACTGCCCAGAGAATTTCTCAGGCTGTAATTTTTACAGAAGCTGACTGCCATGTCTTTGTTCTGAAATCTGTACTCTGTTCTCCGTTTCACCTTCTGGCATTATCTCCTGCTACCATCTCCTCCTTTCACTCTACTTCAGGCACAATGAACCCTTGTTTCTCAGACATACTCGTAATGCCTGTAAGCCTTGCATTGCTCTTTCCTCTACCTAGTATTCTCTTTCCTCTGACATAAGCACAGTCCCTTCAATTGTTTCCTCAAATAGTGTCTTCTTTCCACAGTTTTCCCCAACCATCCAGTTTAGTACTTCATATGAACCACAATCCCGGCATCATCTGATCTTTCTTTGCTGCCCTATTCTTAGCACTTTCTAATAAGATAATAATTATTTACTTACTGATTTTTTTTTTTAATTATCCTTTTCTTTCCAAAAATTGTCTCTCATTTTCACTGGTGTTTCCTCAGAGCCTAGGACAGTGCCTGACACAAAATAGACTCTCAATTAATATCTCCTGAATAAATGTAAGTCTATGTGGATGTGTGAGTATAAGGGCATGTGAGCATGTATGTGCATGTGCAAACACAAACATTTATACCTTCAAGATCTAGTAGTCTGTAATACTGGTACTGCTTATATATGTGTGACCACAGAGTGGGATGCTGGAATCCATTTTTGGAGGAAGGAATGCATTTTTTGATGGAAGAAGAGAATGAGGGATGAAATTAAAGGAAATCCAAAATTTTATTTTTTTTTACTTTGCTTTTTTATTTCCTGGCACGAATATGTTCACCCATTTGAGAAAATTACTTAGTACCTCCCTTTGTGCACTTATGAATAGATTGATTTTGGTGTATCCAGATTTGTCAATCTTTTACTTTTTGGTTAGTGTTTTTTGTGCCTTAGCAATTTTTTTCCTCTCTCCAAAGTCAGAAAGTTATTAACTTCCTTTTTCTACTAAAAGTTTTGAGGTCTTGTGTTTGACATTTAGTTTCTCTGGTGTTGATTTCTGTATGTGGTTTCAGATAAAGAATCAAATGCTTTTTTTTTTTCTCTTGAGATAAGCAAATTTTCTAGCTCAGTGTATTGAACAGTTTTGCTTTTTCCCACACAGATAGTCCCTGTTTTATGACAGGGTGGTCAGTTCAAAGGTATGTCAAATACCTCATCTTTTTTTTTAAGTTTTCATTATTATTGGCTTTTATTATAAGTGTCTTTATAAATCCTATCTTTGTGACTTTGGAAGCTGGAAACATTACATATAAATTTACAGATATATGCTAATACACAAATCTTAAAAATTGATGATGAAGAAGACTAGAGGACACAACATTTTATCAGTTGCTGCAGTGACTCTACTTGTGGAACGTTCTGGATCATATCTCTGGGAATAAGGGTGGTGTCTGTACTTAGAAAGTTAGTGAGAGCTATCTGTATGGTTCTTTTATTTTTGTCTTCATATATTTCACTGCAACATCTCACTCCTTCCCAAATCTGCGTATTGACCTTAGCAAGCAATGAGCATTTGGGTCCATGTTTTCAAGCAACTGAAACTCATAATTCAGTTTATAAGAAATTTCAGCTAATCCTTTCACTGTTAATTTTCTTCCTAAGTTCTCTACTTTTTTTTCTCGTTGTTTCTTTTTTCTTCAGCATTACTTTCCTCTTCAAAAGTCATTAAGCTCTGATCTGTCAGTTCCCTTTTGTGTGGTCTATTGACAGGCAATATTCAGTTGTAACTTCCATATTCTTGTAATGTGGATGATTTTTCCACTGATCTCTACCATCATATTGTCCTGTTATCCTGATTAATTGCTCACTATGTCTTCACGTAACTTGGCAATTTTTTCTATATCTCTTGCATGCATATTACTAACTATAAGACGTACCAAAAAAAAAAGAATGTTTGTAAGAGCAGTTTTCCATAACTAGAATCTGTTGTTAAGTTGAAGATTAGCTGCATATCTAAGTTCCATGCATGTGCGTTTCAGATTATTCTGTTTTATTGGTTAGTCTGTCCATCCTTGACTAGCACTATGCTAATTAATTGCTACAACCCCATTACTTAGTCTTAACTTTTAATACAGCAGTTGCCTTCTTCTCTCCTCCCATTATTTTTCTTCAAAAGTATCTTGGCTTAACTTCACCAGTGATTTTAAAAGTGCAACTCAAAACACAGTATAACTACATTTTTTCCCATTCAAAGGGTCAAAATTAAGAAGTCTGATAGCATTGCCTTGATGGCAAGGATACAGAACAACATGTGTTGTTGTTGTTGCTGTTGTTAGTTTCTGTCAGGTGGATTCTGATGCACTGCCATCGCACGTGTGCAGAGCTGAATTGCTTTCTAGGGTGTTTAAGGCTGTGACCTTTCAGAAGATCACCAAGCCAGTGTACCTCTGGGTGGGTTTAAACTGCAAGCCTTTGCCTAGTAGTCAGGTGCTTAATCAAAAATTGACATAACACTTTAGAAAGCAACTTGTCACTGTTATATAAAGCTGAATATTTGTATATTTTGAAGATTCAGAGATTCCACTCCTAGATATACACTTGGAGAATTTCAAAGGGAAGTAGAACATAGACACAAGTTATTCGGAATGTTCAAGTCCTTAGATTGGGGTGAATTAATAGTTGTATATTATACATGTTAACTAGCCGAATAGAAGAGAGTCATGCGTAGGCTCATCACTGGTCATGTGTAGACCCATGGCAATGGTGTATCACTGCTCAAGTTAGATGAACCACTGTAACAAGCAAAGTCAAACTCACAGCAAATTCCCACAAAAAAAAAGATTTTTCTCTCACATAAAGACCAATACAGATGTTCCTGGTTAGGTTGGTCCTCCTGGGAGGCTGTCTCCAAAAGGTGACTCAGGAGTCTAGATTGCTTCTATCTTTAGACAATACTGTTCTCTTCAGCCTTGGACTTCTTCAATTCCAGTTGCACCGATAGAGAAAAAGAGAATAGGAAAAAGGGGCGCCTGCTCGTAACTATTTTGTTTACAAGTGACATGTACACCTAGTTACATTTCATTTAGTCACACGTGGTCACAGGAGGCAGGAATAAGGCTGCATCCAGGAATTGTGATCAAGATCCCTGCCTAGCAAAGTACAGCAAGTAAGTTCTAACACGTCATATCACAGTTTTAAGTGGACCAATTTCTTAAAGGAACAACGATAAAAGAAAAGTTACCATAAATACTATTCTCTTTGAAACTTCCCCCAGTACAGTAACTATTAGACTGTTTGAAGTTTTTTTCCAAATTAAAATAGTTTTGTGTATATTTCTTGATAAATGGTGCAATTATTGTAGGAGAAAACTAGAGACTATAGAAAAGATTCCAAATAGTAAACTTCATTTAAATCCCACTACTTAGATGTAACCATTTCACTGCTGTTCACGTTTGATGGAAATTCTTTCAAATATCTCCCTAGATAGATATGCCTACTCAGGTATCATTTCACAATCTTTCTGTAACACTCAGTGGCTACATAATGCACATCTGTTACTTATTAACAAAATGTAACGGTGTGTCCTAACCACTTTAGGGTATTGACTCTTCTAATCCTTACAATGATACAAAGAATTAAGTGGAATTATCATTACTTTATAGATAAGAAAACTGAGGCTCAGAGGGGTTAAGTAGTTCACTCATGATCACAATGTTTATTAACAGTAGAGCAAGGTTCAAACTCAGGTTTATCGGACTTCAACACTTAAGTTCTTCACCAGGGCTCTGTACTGGTCGATATCCTCTGACGTACGGCTAATCCTCTATCAACGAACTCTTATTTCTGCTTTCTTTTAACAGTAAACCACAGAGTAATGACTACGTATACCTCTTCGTATTTTTTATACTTATCTGCTTATCTCTAACACAAGTTTCATCCAGGAAGTTGGCACAAGGCAGTCTCTTTCAAATATAGTACTTTTTTTTAAAAAAAGTGTGCAAAGGATAGATATGTTAAAGTAAAGCAGGCTGGCAGGTTAATAATACACCTAAGATAACTGTAAATGATTGTTGCTTGTCAGCTTACTTGACACATGAAAGTCAGCTTACTTGTTACATGAAAGTCAGTTTCTGAGTACTGATGCCTAACAGATGAAACTGGTTTACACTAAGATCAAAATCAAACCTAACACTTCCACCCCTCAGGTATGTTTTACCGAATGTTTACCAACACTGAGTTTTTTCAGTCATTATAACCATTGCAAACTTATTCTTCAAATTTTAATTGCTCTGATTACTAGCAAAGTTGATGATATATTATGAATGTTGCCTTTTCATATCCTTTGCTCATTTTCATTTGCAAGCATGTCCCTTTCATTGTTATTTGTGAGAGCACTTTGTCACATTTATTGCAGCTGTTGCACAATTTCCTCTACGTTAGCAGTGTTAGTAATACACAGAGCAAGAGTCCTAGGTATGTACATGTTTATACAGTTCTGAATTTTGATTAGTGTTACGTGTTCTTTCTGAAAGCTTTGAGTATCTACTTTAACAGAAAACTTCAGTATGGGGAAAAAAAGTTTTCTTTATTTATCTTTTCATTTTCCTATTCTGTGGCCCCTCCTAAAAGATAGACCAGGGTTTCTATAAGACCAAAAAGTGTGCTGCCGCTCCAAAATTTTCTTTTAAGGACTTCACCAAGTCACTACTGAATACAATTCTACTTAATTACTCACAGCTCTTCCATCATACATTCCTTTTTATTAAGGTGACTGTTAAGAAGAAACACTGGTGAGAAAGGAGGAAAAGAAACTCCACACCCTGGATATCTGTAGAGGTTCCGCTGTAAGCTAGCTTTGAGGGATCAACTAGTTACATAGGTCTTTCTGTAACTCACTGCTCCTATCTTTATACTGGTGATAACATACTCAAATCTCATGGGAATATGGTATAAACTGGTGATATTATGTATGCAAAATACTTAGTACCAAGATAATGCACAAATTACAAGATTTTGAGCTATTTATAACCATGCTCTTTCTTTTTCACTATTAAATTAGGTCACAGCTGATGTCAGACAATAATGCAATTAAGGAAACTGGGCTGTTTGTGGGCTCATTTTTTTTACCCTTCAAGTTCAGGTTAATTAAAAGGGAAAGAGAGGAAAAAGAGAGAGAGTAGTATTTAATATGAGCTGCACAAGTGATCTGTGCAGACTCTTAATGATTTCTAAATAGAGCTTAGCAGGAGCTGCATGAAAATAAGTTGATTTTGTACTCGGATTTTCAAATTGCCACCCAAATACCTTCTGCCCCAGATAACATTTCATAAGTTCTGCAGAATGCCTCAAATCTTTCCATTAAAATATCCACTCACAAAGTTAGTTGTTTTCAGAAACTGTTCTTACTCTGTGTGCGATACTGTATTAGAAATGGGGAGATAATAGCTAAGGAATGATTTATGCTTTAGTGAGCAAGACATAAACACATGTATTCATGGTAAGGGCCAAAGTAACTCAATCAATTACTTGGAATGGGATATTTGGTCTCGTAAAGTCACAAGTTATCATGGGATGAATAAGCCATTAATTTTGGACTGTGACTAATACATTTGATATAATTTTACAGGTTTGGTTACCATTATTCAAGGTTCAAGGCAATGAAATTGCTATTTTACTATTTAGTCTTTTACAGAGTTTGCTGAATCCTGTGTCCACTCCTAATTTGTATTTTTTACTGAAATCAGTTATGTTCAATAGGATGCCAACTGTATAAAACATTCATCGAGAGAAAAGACTAAAGGAATAAATACACAAAAAGTTTTGCAATGGAGCTTTCCCGCAGGAAGTTGCCAAGATCATGGTCAAGGTGGATGAGTGAAGGAGAAATACAATGAGAACCAGTTTCTGACATTTCAAGTCCTGTATCATTTACTAGCTCTCTTATTTATTCTTTGTTAATGAAAGCGTTTGTGTTGTTCTTAGGTGCCATCCTGTTGGTTTCAAGTCATAGCAACCCTATGTACAACAGAACAAAACACTGTCCAGTCTTGCTGCATCCTCACAACTGTTGCTATGTTTCAGCCCACTGTTAAGGACCCTCGGTAAGTCTCACCGAGGGTCTTCTTCTTCTTGGCTGACCCTATGATTTACCAAGCATGATGTCTTTCTCCAAGGACTGCTCCCTTCTGATAACATGTACAAAGTGCATGAGGTATTTCCAAAGAGCCCTTTGGCTGTATTTCTTTTAAGACAGACTTGTTCTTTCTTCGGAAAGTCCATAGTATATTCAGTATTCTTAGCCAACACCACTATTCAAAGGCATCACTTCGTCTTTAGTCTTCTTTATTCATTGTTCAAATTTCACATACGTATGAAGTGACTAAAAATATAGTTCAGGTCAGGTGCACCCTAGTCTTCAAAGTGACGTGCTTGCTTTTCAACACTTTAAGGAGGCCATTTTGCAGCAGATCTCACCAGTGCAATGCATCGTTGGACTTCTTGGCTACTGCTTCTATGGGTGTTGACTGTGGATCCACATAAAATGAAATCCTTGATAATTTTAATATTTTCTCCATTTATTACAATATTGTTTATTGATCCAGTTGTAAAGATTTTTGTTTTCTTTATGCTGAAGGCTGTAGTCTTTGAGTTTTATTGGTAAGCACTTCAAGTCTTTATCACTTTCAGCAAGCAAAGTTGTGTTCTTTGCATATCACAGGTTGTTAATGAATCTTCCTTATGCTACATTCTATTTCACATTAGTGAAAGTACATGGTTTTAATACATACAGATACTTTCTCATCAGATGTCTTCATATTCACTTTTGTTTCTAGCCACCAAAAAAATTACATAGCCACCAAAGAAGAACCCAAAGAAATTTCTAAAAAGTTCTGCAGTTATCACAAGGTTAAAAACCAATACTCCACACTGACATGCATGACTCAGGGCCAGGAACCCACAGGCTCAAAGTAACAGAGGAAGTGTTGAAGGTTGACCACTAAACAGAAGTTGCTTAAATACTAGACTTGAAGCACTAGCGGTGTCGTGGTAAAGAGCTCTGCTGCTAACCAAACAGTCAGCAGTTTGAATCCACCAAGCAGTCCTTGGAAACCCTATGGGGCAATTCTTCTCTGCCCTAGAGTGTCGCTATTAGTTAGAATTAATTTGATGGCAATGGACTTCAAGTGGAATACTATCCATTGTTGGACCTTGTTCTCCAGGGATGTTTAGGGTGGAAAGCAAAAAGGTGCCTGATCTCTAGGATGTGAAGCCAATTACTTCATTAGGAAATTAAAATGAATAACCAGAAAAGCATTTTTTTTTCAAAAGACTGCCATTTTGCTACAGAGTCTACCACAGATTCCAAATCTTCCGTGGTGCAGAATTCACAGCATTCATGGGTTTTTTTAAGCTGAATGACAGAGAGAGTCTGCCTGCCAAAGAAATATGAGGCCCACCGTGAGTGACTGATGGCTGCCTGAGGGAGGTAAACCTGAGAAGCCAACGTTGTAGTGTAAACAAAGAGCTGCGGGGTCTGATCAATCCAGCTCCTTATTCTAGTTCATCCACTGTGAGAGATGGAGCATGAAGAAGAACCAAAATGATTCCTCCTTCACATATATGAGAGAAACAGAACATGAAGCACATCTGAATCATGGGAGTAACTCCACAAAAGGTAGTGACTGTGATCAAAAGAAAAACATTGAAATCTGAAAGACACTGAAACTAGAACTACATCTACCAGAGAAGTTTGTATCACAGAAAGAACATGAGGCTTTCATTAGAGGCCATAATTTTATTTTTATGAATAATGATTAATTTCTTAGAGTCAGTCATGTTTATGATTCTCTGCTTCTCCATACTTGACCATACCTGATCTCTCCTTTACTTCTGAAACACCAGTAGGAAGATGTAGGCATGTCTATGAATAGCTCTAACCTCAAGACATTGTCATCTTCCTGGTGACTCAGTCGCAAATAGCACATGACATCTATTCAATGGGATAATTAGAACACAGACTACTGTGGATTACCTAATTTTCAGATTAACTAAAGTGGTGTTTTTAATTTTAATTGAAAAGGTTAATTCTTTTTTCTGGTAAGCATAGTGGGGAAAACAAATATATAGAGGCTCAGTCTATGTACTATTTGTTCCTCAGCTCAATAACCTATTCTCAGAATTTAGAATGATTCTGAGAATGCATATATTACCTTAAAGAGCAGACAATGATGGAGAGAAGTTGAATGAGTCCCAAGTTTGATAGTTGAAACAATTTGATAAAATGTAAGTCTTATCAAAGAACTATTCTGGTCATTCATGTAGAATAAACCCAGTGCTGTTGAGTCAATTCTGACTCATAGTGATCCTATAGACAGAGTAGAACTGCCCTATAGAGTTTCCAAGGAATGCCTGGCAGAGTTGAACTGCTGACTGTTCAGTTAGCAGCCACAGAACTCAACTGCTACATCACCAGGATTTCGTCAAGTAGAATAACAGCCCCTAATTTATTCCTAAGGTATCTGCCTTGCCCCTAACTTTATTTTAACTAGTATGTCTTATCACACATTCTCTGTATTGTTGTCTCTCCCTACTAGAATGTAATCTCCATGAGAGGCAACTTTATTTCACTCTGTATCTTCAGTGCCAATAATGTAGAAATCAATAAACGTGTATTGATTTCATTGAAAATAAACTTATTTGCTTATCATTTTCTACTTTCTTCTAAGAACTAAAAGGAAGAGACCTGTTCAGTTTAACACTACATGCTTTACAATGACATTGTCTTAGTATGACAAAGCATGTAACATTTAAAATAATTTTGCAACATTCTGTGACTTAAGAAAGGATGCTAAGGTCAAAGGCTATAGGTGCTAAAGTAGGCCTTAAGAGTTATCTAGTCAATCCGTCATCTTTTCCTTCCAATATCTGTGTATAAAGAAACGTTCAGAATTATGGACAACATTATGAAACTAATGCCCATCCTGGCACATCCCTCAGGAGGCCTCAGTGAACACTGGAAGAAAGACCAGCGACAACAAAGCATATGACGTATGAGAGATAAAGATTAATGTATCTTTTTGGTTTTCCAACTACATAATACTAAGCTTGTGCTGGAAAATGAGGAAGTGAAAGGTTCCTGTGGTGGATGCACTATTCTGGTCACTAGTTTGTACACTAGTCTTCTCTCCCACACCTTCAGTGACCCTTTTCTGCTAAACCTCTTCATAATTCAGTGCATTTGGCAAGGACTGACATTCAGACAAAGTTAATTATATTCTACCTTGCAAGTGAGGAAGTCTACACAGCCCCAGAACACCTACTTCCCGTCACTGTGTAAATGACATTATTGGGTAACTTTTAACAAATTTTTAAGCATTTAGTTGACTGTCTACATTTGGAGTGTTACGTTTAATGCTCAGAGTTTACTATACATTCTTTTATTTATGGTATTCTTAGTATCTTTTATTATTGTTGTTGTTGGCATATGCTGTCCAGTCATTTCCAACTCACAGCAACCCTATGTACAAGAGCACAAAACACTGTCCCTCCTGCACCATCCTCACAATTATTGTTATGCATGAGCCCGTTGTTGGAGCCACTGTGTCAATCCATCTCTTTGAGGGTCTTCTTCACCACTGACCATCTACTTTTACCAAGCCTGGGACTGATTTCACCTGATAAACATGTCCAAAGTATGTGAGATGTAGTCATGCCATCTTTGATTCTAAGGAACATTCTGATTGTATTTCTTCCAGGACAGACTTGTTCATTCTTTTAGCAGTCTATGGTACATTCAATGTTCTTTACTGACACCACAATTCAAAAACATCAATTCTATGCTCTTTCTTATATATCATCCAGTTTTTGCATGCTTATGAAGCAATTGAAAACACCATGGATTGAGACAGTTGCACCATAGTCTTAAAGGTGATATCTTTGGTTTTCAACACTTTAAAGAGGTCGTTTGCAGCAGATTTGCTCAAGGCAACATGTCTTTTGATTTCTTGACTGCTGTTTCCATGGATGGTGATTGTAGATCCACATAAGCTGAAAGCCTTGACACTTCATTCTTTTAACCATGTGTCATGATGTTGCTCATGGTCTAGTTTTGAGGATTTTTGTTTTCTTTAATTTTGTGGTGTAATCCATACTGTCGGCTATAGTGTCTGATCTTAATCAGCAACTGCTTCAAGTCCTTGCCACTTTCAGCAAGGAAGGGTCTACCATCTGCACATGGCAGATCGTTAATGAGTCTTCCTCCAATGTTGATGCCTCATTCTTCACATAGTCCAGGTTCTTAGCGTATTTGCTCAGCATACAGACTGAATAAGTATAATGAAAAGACACCAACCCTAATACACATCTTTCCTGACTTTAAACTACCCTTGTTGTGTTCAAAAGACTGCCTCTTGAACTATGTATAGGTTTCTAATGAGCACAGTTATGTGTTCTGGGATTCCTTTCTTCACAATGTTATCTAAAATTTGTATGATCCACAAGTCAGTACACCACAAGTAGACATCTTTCTGGTATTCTCTGCTCTCCACCAGAATTCATTTGACATCGGCAATGATATCCTTGGTTCCACATCCTCCCCCAGATCCTGCTTGAATTTCTGGAAGTTCTCTTGGAATATACTGCTGAATCCATTTTTAAGTGATCTTCAGCAAAATTTTACTTGTGTGTGATATTAATGGTATTGCTTGGTAATTGCTGCATTCTGATAGATCTCCTTTCTTAGAAGGGACACAAATATGGATCTTTTCCAGTCAGTTGGCCAAATAGCTGTCTTCCAAAGTTATTGGCATCGGTAAGCGAGCACTTCTGTGTTGCATTCATTTGTTGAAACATCTCAGTTGGTATTCCATCAATTGCTGGAGGCTTGTTTTTTGCCAGTGCCTTCAACGTAGCCTGGACTTCTTCATTACCTTTCGTTCCTGATCATATGTTATACCTCCAAAATGGCTGAATATCAACCAGTTCTTTTTGGTATAGTGACTCTGTATATACTTTCCATCTTCTTTGGATGCTTCCTATATTGTTTAAGATTTTCAACATAGACTCTTTTAACTTTACAACTCTAGATCTGAATTTTTCCTTCATTTCTTTCATCTTGAGAAATGCCAAGCGTGTTCTTCTCTTTTGGTTTTCTATCTCCAGGTCTTCGTACATGTCATTGTAACACTTTGCCTTGTTGTGCTACCCTTTGAAATCGTCTGTTCAACATTTTTACTGCATTTTTTCTTTTGTTTTAGCTTCTAGAAGTTTCAGAGCAAGCTTCACAGTCTGCTCTGAACTTCATTTTGATCTTGTCCAGAAGAATGAACTTCTTAAAAGAAGTACAGCCAGAGTGCTCCTTGGAAGGGAGGATGTCGAGACTTCCTGTCACATACTTTAGACAAGATATCAACAGCATCAGTTCCTGGGGAAGGATATCATGCTTGGTAAAGTAGAGGGTCAGTGAAAAAGTGGAAGACCTCAGTGAGATGCACTGACACAGTGGCTGCAACAATGGGCTGGCTCAAGCCTAACAATGATTGCAAGGATGGGGCAGGATCTAGCAGTGTATCACTCTGTTGTACATGGTGCTGCTATGAGTTGGAACTGACTCAATGGGATTTACCAACAATAGGAACAAGATCATATTCTCTTGTTTACAACTAAGAATTCATATTGAGTGACCTCCATAGATAGCCCACAATAGTCTTTTGATGAGAAATTACCAAATATAGTTAGTTCTCTATTATTATTTTTCAGGTAACATTTTACTTAGAAAAGAAGTGACGTTCAGCCAATATATCTCGGGCTAAGTCTTGGCTTTGAAATGACTAGCTAGGAGTCAACCAACATTCCCAAGTATCCATTTGTTTATCTACTAATGAAGGCCATTTCTATCTTATGGGGCTATTTGGGAGAAGTCAATTATATTAGTCAAAAGCAATTAGTAGAGAATAGTAGGCTCTCAGTTAACGTTAGTTACACTTACTCTCCTCAAACATGTGATGATCTTCTTCTTACTTCAAAGTACTTTAAAGATAGAGTAAGGTTTTTCATTTGATAACATAAATTATCTTAGAAACAGAGACAAAAATGGAGAAAATAGTTGAACACTTTAAAATGATGGAAAAATTATAGCATCAATAGGTTCAAATTTTTGAGCAGTAGCAAATCTATGATTTTTTAAAAAAGTATATATTAGTGTCACATCAAAAGAAGACAGCAGTATACCTTGTAACCAAAGTAGATCCATAGAAATTGCATGTTTAGGCCAGGTAATATTGAAAGAATACTCTGTATTTGTTTCAGTAAATGAGGGATCACTTCACTGAGGAAGTAGTATTTCTAGAAACAAAAAGTATATGGTTTGTTTACTTTGGTTGAAAAAATAATTTCATTTTTCCTTATTATGTAAAAAGTTTAATGAATATTATTTATAGCAAAAGTATTTTACTTTTTAAAAACATTTTATTGTGCTTTAAGTGAAAGTTTACAATCCAAGTTAATTTGTGGTACAAAATCTTACACAGACTGCTATGTAATTCTAGCTGCTCTCCCCACATGGTGAAAACACACTCCTTTCCACCCTACAATTCCCATGTCCATTCAACCAGTTTCTGTCACTCTCCACCCTCTCATTTCACCTCTGGACTGCAGTTGCTCGGTTAGCTTCATGTATATATTTAGACAAGAATCATACTCTCCACCAGTAACGTTTTATGTCTTATAGTTTACTCCAGTCCTTGTCTGAAGAGGTGGCTTTGGAACTGGTTTCAGCTCTAGACTAATAGCATCCCTTCAAGGGACCCTCCAGTCTCTCAGACCTTCAAGTCTGCTCTTTTTACAGAGTTTGCCTTCTGCACATCCATTTTTCTCCCCCTATGTCAGGGACCCTATGTTACATTCCCTGACAGTGCAGTTCTTGATGGTGGCTGGACACCACCTAGTTCTTCCAGTCTCATGTTGATGTAGTCTCTGGATTATATGGTGCTTTCTGTCCCTTGGACCTTGTCTTCCTTATGCCTTTGATGTCGTTCATTCTCCTCTATTCCAGGTTGGTTGGGACCAGTTGATGCTACATAGGTGGCCTCTTACTAACTTTTAAGACCCAGATACCACTCACCAAAGTGGGATGCAGAACATTCTCTTAAAAAAACTTGTCATGGGGGTGGAGTTAAGATGGCAGATTAAATATACATCTCCCTAAATCCCTCTGGACACCAAGACCTGAACTGATAATTAAACAGAGGCTTCTGGACACCCAGTGAGCCCTAGGATGCAGAATAGGGCTGTTAATTTGGACTTTATACCACTGAATGGACCCCCCCCCCTTTCACTGACCCCACTTGTGGTGAATGCTGGCTTGCATGGACCAAAGGTAACTCACAATTTTAACTTTTGTTTTCTCTGTCTTAGCTGGTGGGCGGGGCTGGGACTTGACTAGCAGCTAATCTCAGATGCACTGCTGGTGGGATCGGCAGGTGAAATTGCCGTATTTTGAGAGCCTGGCTTTGGACTCTGTGCATTTTTGCACCTTTGGCCTCTCTTTCTGCTTCCACCATGGAGTAGAAAGCACTCAGGCAGCCAGCAAGCTTGTGAAGGACACCATGTTGATCCATCGGGAAGCAGAGACACCCACATGGAGAACCCAGCTGGACTCAGTTCGTAAGCTGGGAGGCAGCGCCTGCCTGGGGGAAAGCACTTCTGCAGAATACTGCAAAAAAGCAGTATTCTACACAGTGTCACCTATGGCTGGGGCCCAGCAACAGAGGCTGTGGACTCTGTGCATCTCAGCATCTTTGGCCTCTCTTTCCACCTCCGCCATAGAGTAGCCAGTACTCAGGCAAACAGCTGGCTTGTCCGGGACTCCATCTTGATCCATTGGAAAGTAGAGACACCCATACAGAGGCTGCAGCTGGACTTGGTTCCTAGGCTGGGAGGCAGCACCTGCCCGGAGGAAAGCACTTTTCTGGCAGAAAAGCAGTATATTTTACACACTGTCTCCTATGGCTGGGGCCCGACAGCACAGGCCACCAGGACGCTAGCCTTTCTGAATTTTGAGCTAGTTTATAACATCTGGGGTTTGATATAGAGGAGCTTACTTTCCCAGCTAAGAAAAGGGATCTATACACCTGAAAACCTGATTGACTTTGGACACTGTCAGATACTTTTTACCTTTCATTTTAAGACGGCCTAGTCGATGGCACTTGACTTGGCAGAGAAACAACTGTGGTACATCCTCACAGCATCTCTCCCAGCCTATACTGACTCACATGATTTCCAAAAAGCAACAAATTCTGCATAAAATTGTAACCAAGAAATCAACTATGGCTTCAGAAGACCCCCAAAAGAAAGCACCACAGAACCTCCCAGACAAATCTTTTCTGAAACAATTGGAAGGTGAACACAAAAGAATTGTATGTAGAGCCCTCCTAAACCTTATACAAAATTTAGCAGAGCAAAACGAAAAATTAAGCAAGCTGTTCAATCTAACAGAACATCAGTACTCTGAAATCCAACAGATCAAGAACAAAATCAGACATAGAAACTTCAACTCAAAGCAAAAAAAAAAAAAAAACCAGAATGGAACAAATACAAAATAGACTTTCTCACTTGAAAGACACAGTTCATGACTCCAGCATCTATGAGGAGAAATCAGGAAGAACAAATAAGAAAAATGAAGAATTAAGAAGCATGTTGGACTCTATTAACAGAAACAATCTAAGATTAATTGGAGTTCCTAAATAGGGTGAAACACCTGAGAACACAGAGAGTATTGTTACTGAGCTGCTGACAGAAAACTTACCAGAAATTGTGAAAGAGAACATAGATATCCAAGATGCATATCAAATACCACTCAATATAGATCTCAAAAGAAAGACTCCAAGACATATTCCAATCAAGCTTAACAAAATGAAACATAAGCAGAAAAGGCAGCAAGACTCAAAACACAGCTAGCATTCAGAGGCAAAATCTGTAGGCTTTCATCAGATTTCTCAGCAGAAACCATGGTGGCACAGAGACAGTGACATGACACATTCAAAGGCTTGAAGGAGAAGAAATTCCAACCAAGAATTATATATCCTGCAAAACTTTCTTTCAAATATGAAAATGAAATGAAGACATCAGCAGATAAACAGAAACTCAGAGACTTTGTAAAAACCAAACCAAAGCTACAAGAAATACTGAAAGAATCTTTTGGCTTTGGCTTAGAAGTACAAAACCACTGACTTTATATTTTAGAAACAAACACAGGACATATCACCTAGAAACCTACTCATTTAGGGAAGGCTCCAAACTCGATCTAAGCTATAATAGTGAAAGAAATGATCCAGTGATCATATCATGAAAACTACGATGTCATCATATTAAACAAAGGTATGTACCAGATGGAGAGGAAGTTGCTAACAATGGTAGTAATTGAAACTGGGTTTATACGTAATTTACTAAGGGGGATCATAAGGGCAGCTGTAAAGCACAACAAAGATATAACATATGAAATCAAGAAAGGAGTCTCAACAACCACAAATCCAACCATGGAAAACGTGAAAAATCAACTCACAAAGAAGAATGTTCCAGAACAGACTAATATGAACAACAGAGAAAACATCAACACAAAAATAAAAATATCACAATGACAGCAATAAACACACACTTATCAATAAGCACACTGAATGTGAGTGGACTCAATGCTCCAATAAAGAGACACCGAGTGACATCTTGGATCAAAAGACATGACCCACCCATATACTGCCTACAAGAAACTCACATTAGACTGAAAGATAAGAACAAACTGAAAATTAAAGGAAGGAAGAATATATATCAAGATAACAATACACAAAGAATAGCAGGTGTGGCAATTCTAATCTCAGAGAAAATAGATTTTAATGTAAAATCCACCATCGTGGACAAGGATAGACACTATTGCTGAAAGGTTCAAGACACAAGCAGGACTTAACAATATTAAATATTTATGCACCTAATATTAGAGCACAAAAGTATATCAAAGAAACACTACACTCAAAAAGGAGACAGATCACTCCACAACGACAGTGTGAGACTTCAACACTCCACTGTCAGTATTGGACAGATTGCCTAGAAAAAAGCTCAGTAAAGACATAGAAGACCTTACTGCCACAATTGATCAATTAGACCTCATCGAGATATACAGAACTTTCTATCCATCAGTGGACAACTACACCTTCTGCTCCAGTGCACATGGAACATTCTCCAGAATAGGCCATGTGTTCGGACATAAAGAAATTCTCAACAAAATCCATATCATTGAATTAATGGAAAGCATCTGTTTAGATCATAAAGCCATAAAAGTTAAAAATCAACAGCAGAAAAAACACAGATAGAAAGTGGAACTCATGGAAACTGAGTAGCACCTTGCTCAAAAAGCCATGGGTTATAGAAAACACATAGGATGAAATAAAGAAATTTATGGATTCCAATGAGAACAAAAACACTTCCTACCAGAACCTATGGGATACAGCCAAAGCAGTGCTCAGAGGTCAATTTATCTCCATAAATGCACACATCTGAAAGGAAGAAAGAAACCAAATCAAAGAACTGACCCTACAGCTTGAACAACTAGAGAGCGAACAATAGAGGAACCCCTCAGGCACCAGAAAAAAACAGATCCTAAAGATTAGAGCAGAACTAAATGAATTAGAGAATACAAGAACAATTGAAAAAATTGAAAAGACCAAAAGCTGGTTCTTTGAAAAGATCAACAAAATTGACAAACCATTGGCTAAACTGACTGAAGAAAAACAGGAAAGGAAACAAATAACCCAAATAAGAAATGAGAGGGTAGCTGTCATCACAGGTTCAACAGAAATAAAAAATATCATAACAGAATACTATGAAAGACTGTACTCTAACAAATTTGAAAACTTAGAGTAAATGGACAAATTCCTTTATTCATATCACCTACAAAAATTATCACAAGGTAAAGCAGAACAACTTAATAAACCCATCACAAAGGAAGAGACTGAAAAAGCCATCAAAAAACTGCCAACCAAAAAAAGCCCGGGCCCAGATGGCTTGACCACAAAATTCTACCAAGCTTTTAGAGAAGAGTTGTCCCCAATACTACTGAGACTATCTCACAGTATAGATGGAATACTCCCAAATTCATTCTATGAAGCCAGTATAATCCTGATACCAATCCTAGGAAAAGACCCAATCAAAAAGGAGAACTACAGACCAATATCATTCATGAATCTAGGCACAAAAATCCTCAACAAAATTCTTGCCAATAGAATACAACAACATATCCAAAAAATAATCGATCATGACCAAGTTGGATTCACACCAGGGATGCAAGGCTGGTTGAATATCAGAAAAACAACTAATGTGATCAACCACATAAACAATGCAAAAGACAAGAATCACCTGATCTTGTTTATTGATGCAGAAGAGGCATTTGATAAAGTCCAACACCCATTCATACTAAAAACTCTCAGCAAAATAGGAATAGATGCCAAATTCCTCAGAGCAATAAGGGCCATTTATACAAAGCCAACCGCCTGTGTCATCCTGAATGGAGAGAGATTGAAACATTTTCCCTCAAGAACAGGAACTAGAGAAGGTTGCCCACTCTCACCTCTCCTATTCAGCATTGTACTAGAAATTCTAGCCAGAGCAATTAGATAAGACCAAGGAATAAAGGGCATCTGCATGATCAAAGAAGTAAAAATCTCCCTATTTGCAGATCATATGATTTTATACTCACAGAATCCTAAACAATCCATAAGTAAACTATTCAAACTAGTAGAAGAGTTCAGCAAAGTCTCAGCATACAAAATAAACATAAGTAAATCAGTAGGATTCCTTATACCAACAAGGAGATTATTAAGGAAGAAACCACCAAACCAATACCATTTACTATAGCCCCTAAGAAGATAAAGTACCTAGCAATAAATCTAACCAGACAAATAACAGACCTTTACAAAGAGAACTACAAGTTCTTACTACAAGAAACTAAGAGAGACTTACATAAATGGAGAAACCTACCCTGCTCATCAATAGGAAGACTTAACATTGTGAAAATGTCTCTTGTACCCAAAGCAATCCACTTATATAATGCAATCCCAAACCAAATTCTAGTGACATTTTTTAATGAAATAGAGAAACAAATTACCAACTTTGTTTGTAAACGAAAGAAGCCCCGGATAGCTAAAGCACTACTGAAGAAGAACACACTGAGAGGCCTCTCACTACCAGACTTTAGAAACTATTACACTGCCACAGTAGTCAAAATAGCCTGGTACTGTTACAAAAAGAGACAGATATGGATCAAAGGAACAGAATTGAGACCCCAGAGATGATACCATCTTCCTATGAATAGTTGATGTTCGACAAAGGCTATATGACATTAAACTGGGGTAAAAACCGTCTCTTCAACAAATGGTGCTGGCAAAATTGGATATCCATCTGCAATAAATTGAAACAAGAACCATATCTTACACCTTGTACAAAAACCAACTCAAACTGCATAAAAGACCTAAATATCACATCTAAAACGATAAAGCTCATCCAAGAAAAGATAGGAACAACAAGCCAAAGCCAAGTGCCGTCGATGGAAGTTTTAATACACAATGTAGACAGACTTCAAAATCTGTCAGACAAACCACAATCAACAGAAGATAAAATAGATAAATAGGAACTACTAAGAATCAAACACTTTTGCTCATCCAAACACTTTATTAATAGAACTAAAACACCACCTACAGAATGTGAAAAAATACTTGGCAACTATATGTCAGGCCTATGCCTGATCTCCATAATCTATAAGGTACTACAAACTATCAATAAAGAAAAGGTAAATCACCCAATTAAGTGATAGGCAAAGAATATGGACAGACAGTTCTCTAAAGAGTATATCCAGGCAGCCAAAAAACACATGCAGACATGCTCATGATCATTAGTTATTAAAGAAATTCAAATCAAAACTACAATGAGATACATCTTATCCCACCAAGGTTGGCCATGATCCAAAAAAATGCAAAACAACAAATGCTGGAGAGGATGTGGAGAAATTGAAACTCTCCTACACTGTTGGTGGGATTGCAAAATGGTGCAACCTCTTTGGAAAGCAATCTGGCGCTTCCTTAAAAAGTTGGATCTAGATATACCATTTGAGCCAGTAATTCCACTACTCAGAATATATCCTATAGAATCAAGCCATGCACACCAACTGATACATGCACATGAATGTTTATTGCAGCACAGTCCACAATAGCAAAAAGATGGAGTCAACCCAGATGCCCAACAGCAGAAGAGTGGATAGGTATATATACTCAGTGGAACACTATGCAATGATAAAGTACGGTGAGGATCTTAGGAAACATCTCATAGCCTGGTTTCAACTAGAGGACATTATGTTGAGTGAAAGTACTCAATGACAAAAGGACAAATATTGTATGTGAACCCTACAATAAAAACTTAAAAACAGACTCATCCATAGAAGAAAAGACTCTGATGGCTGCAACGGTAGGGAAGGAGGGAGGGAAGGAGGGGGGTGGAGGGTTTAGATTAGATAGTTGATAGAAATTTAGTTGGGTGAAATCAGTGACAGCACACATTAGAAAGAAGATCAACATTAATTGGACTTCAACATAACATGATTACTCCTTCCGTATGAACCCAATATTGCAAGGACAGAGTAGCTGGGGCGGGGAGTGGGGGACAATGCTCTCAGGTGAAATCGAGGCTAACTGGCACAACTAGCATTTTGTTAAGAGAGCCCTCTGCACCCTACACTGCTGAGTGGCTTTTGGGGTTTTAAAAGCTGCCAAGCTTCCATCTGAGAGTACAGTAAATGGTCCCAACTCAGCAGGAACAGATGGTCACCAAGGACCAAAACAACATGGTGGAAAGAGAACCCAGAAGACAGAGAGACCCACATGAGTGGCTGACTACATCGACTTGTGACCAGAAGAACCGGATGGTGCTTGGCCACCACCAGAGATAGCCATGATGGAGCTCACAGAGTCTCACTGGCAACACAAGAATGAAAAGGGTGCACCCTTAGACCTCCACTAAAAGACCACAATTGATGATCCAGGAACCTTGGAGTTCACCTGGGACCATGGGCCCTGGCCCTGATGCTGCCCCTGTCCATAAATCATAATGGAGGTCAACTCTTCCAAGAGAAATGGATTGGTCTTGGTGACACAGGGTGAGCATATCATGTGTGCATTTTATGGTTCTTTTTATTTTTTTAATTACAATTGAATGAAAATGTACATTCCCATATAAATTCTCATGCTCACCTATATGCAGCTCCCACTGCTGTCCCTGCCAGGTGACAGCACACCCCTCTTTTCTGCTCCATACACGTCCTATACTTTCAACAGTCTCCTTTCCCCTCCTCTCCACCCACTCCCCTTCCTCCAGCAAGAGGTCAGCAGGATGATATCCTATAGATGCATAGAACCATAAAATTCCCAGAAGATACGGTCACTCTGCTTCACTGTAGTCAAGCACTTTTACCAGTGTGCCACCAGGGCCCCTTTTCCATTTGGAGGGAGTTTGTTTTTCTTACCACAACCAGGGACAGATCCCATACAGCACGCACAAGCTTACTTTTGCGTACTTACTAATCTACAGTGACCTATCTCAGCTGGGTTTCACCCCGTCTTTAATGACTACGCGTACCCTGCTTACTGGGTAATCTGTCCCTGTCAGGGATTATAAATTTGAAAAGAGGTTTTGATCCTAAAGAAATTCCTGTGTGTTGAGAAAGAAAGAGAGAGAGAGAAATGCCAGCCGTGCAGAGCAACAGAATCTTTGATGTGGTGAAAAAAACTTGGAATTGTTCCCTACAGACGATCTGGTAAGTAATGTAAGCACCATGCTTACCTCTCCTGTTGGTTAATTCACCTTTGACCAAGACAGCAATGAACATTCTTTTAGGTATATCTTTACTCACTTATCCAATCATTTCTTTGGACAAATTCCCGAAAGCACAGCTGCTAGGTCCAGTGGTATTCATCGATTTCTTAGCGTCATTCATATCCGGGAATGAGAATTATAGTCCCAGGACCCACCTCAGTGAAAAGGTATAAAAGCAAGTCTGGGGTTATTCTTGATAAAACAGCACAAAAATCTGATAGAAGTGACCCTAACAACAGCGATGGTGCTCTTGCTGAGGCTTGGTTCGTCCTAAAAGAACACAATGCTGCGGTAAAAAGATTAAACAAACAGCTGCTCTCAAGTCCCAGTCGTGGTGGCCCAAAGTGTTGCAGAGTAGAACTGCATTCCTAGGGGTTTGAAGGCTATGGCCTTTCAGAATAGATCGCTAGAAATGTCTCGCTGTATCTCTGAGTGAGTGTGAATCACCAACATTTCTGTTAGCTGTCAAATATGTAATTGTTTGCACCACCCATGTATAAATATATTAAAAAACCAACTAAACCCACTGCCATCAATTCCAACTCATAGCGACCCTACAGGGCAGGGTAGAACTGCCCCACAGAGTTTCTGTGGTATGCCTGGCAGATTCGAACTGCCAATCTTTTGGTTGGCAGATGTAGCACTTAACCACTACGCCACCAAGGTTATGTGGAGGCAAATCACATCACTGCTGCTATTTTCCTTTCACTTCCTCTATCTGGCTCTCTGTCTCTGTCTCCCCTACTCCCCCATATCTCTCTCACATGCACAAAAACACACTGTCCCACACACAGGCGTATGCTGTGCTAAGTGTTAACTACATCACGAGTGGAATCCACAGTGGTCCTATGCGGTTTATTGAAAGTAACAAAACTACAGTGAAATTCTGTCACCACTGATGACAAGTACTTTCACAACCATTAGTCGTTAGACTCAGACCACCATCAGAGTTCTTTAGAGGATAAACTTAGTCACAAGCACTAAGCTTCTCCAGCCACTACTTGCCCTCTTTAATCAGATAATCCAGATGCCTTCTCTCAGGTTGTGGATCCCTCCATGTGTTCCCATAAGTTTTGATGCTAGATTATGTAAGTAGAAGTTAGAACACTACGTTGAGTGCAAAGATTTGCCCTTGAAAAGGGGAATTACAAAAAAAAAAAAAAAATGGGGAAAAAATTGGGAAATGCATTTTTATTTGATATGAGACTAGGAAAATGTAGGGATTTAATGATTTACTTCAAATATAAAAATTCTAAGGAGCCCTAGTGATACAATGATTAAGCTTTCAGCTACTAACTAAAAGGTCAGCAGTTTGAATCCACTAGCCACCCTGAGAGATGAAAGACCTGGTGATCTGCTTCCATAAACATTACAACTCAGAAACCCTGTGGGGCAATTCTACTTTGTTTCATGGGATCAATATGATCTGCAATCAACTCAGTGGCACACAACATAAAAGTCTTACACTTAAATCCTCAGAAAAATGTAGCCGACCTAAAACCCAATAGAAACTATTTTCCTAATGCTTATCATTTACTACCAAGAATTGGTATGGAAAGAGCAGTGCACACAGGACCCAATGGAAAGTTACGAGGACAGAATTTCTGTCACAAATTTCCATGGCAGTAAATTTGCTTCTCAGTATTCTGCAGAAGGCCATAGTTTTTCAAGTGAACACACACTAAAATTTTGTGACAGGAAGTTCATAGAAAATTTCTATAGACAGGTTTGCACTCAAAGAGATAATATCACAACACAGTCACAGAACTTGAGTATGATCTAATTATTCTTGATACTTCAAAATGAGTGATTGAAAGTGTTTGGGCCAGAGCAAAGGAAACTTCGGGAATAGAATGATCTCCAACCACTGGAAAAAGGATTACTTGTAACCAACGTGCTCCACTGAATCAATCCATGATGAGTGGGAGAAAGTTACAGAGAATAAGCAAGCAAATAGACTTCTCTAAGCTGAGAATTTCTCACTTAGAGGTGTTGAGCAGAAGCTGATAGGTCCTATAAGAGGTGCTATAATGTGAAGCATTTACCCAAACAGTTAACAGCAGGCGGTATATTAAAATCATAGAATCGACTACACAGCTTCAGACTCCAGAACACCTAGTTTACGTATTTATTTTAAAGTCATTTTGCTTCTTTGTGGAATATTTATCTCTAAGAGGAAGCATGTTATTGTGGTTAAGATTAGAGGCTCTGGAACCAATCTGCTGTGTTTATATTCTGATTAATCTCTTACTAACTGTGATCTTTCGACTGTTACTTAATAAACTTAACCCGTGCCTCAGTTTCCTTGTCTATATAACATGGAGACAATAATGGTAATTGCCACATGGGACTGTTGCAAAAATCAGAAGATTAATACATGTGGAGTATTAAGAATTTTTTCTCATGTTTATTCAATGTATATTAATTGATGCTATGAATACATTGTTAAGATTGTACAAAATCTTGTGTCTATGAGTAAAAATTCTTGAAAGAATAGAGTTATGCTATACAACACTAACTGTTTAATCCAATAAAGGGAGAACAAAACACTTGTTTTTGCTTAAGTGACTAACCGAATGGGATTTTTTTTTTTTTAACTTACTCAACTCTCCTCTTAATTATTTTGTTCTTCAGATTTGGGTTTGAACCCACATCACAACTGAGCATATTCTGTTTCTACATGATCTGTTGCTTTTTGAATAAGAATGTTGGGAGTGCAGTGTGGGAAAGAGGCAAGGAGGCAGAAGCCAGATTTGCAGCTCTGCGGAGCATATCTCTATATTAAGTGGGAGTTGGACTGAATTCTTTTGAAGTCTCTTCTAGCCAGGGCAGCCAGGTCTCTTCCGACTAGAGTTGCCAAATAAAACACAGAGTGCACAGTTAAATATGAATTCCAGGTATGCAACAATCTTTTAGCATAAGTATACCCCAAATATTGCATAAGATATACTAAAAAATTGTTCACGGTTTACCTGAAACTTTGCAGCCCTACTTCCAATTCTGAGAACATGAAGCTGTGATTGCCTTTGGCTTAGTACTTAGTTACTAAAGAAAAACATATTATTATTTTACTGTCAGACTTTTGTCCTTCATCCAAAATCCCCTCTAGCTACCTTTCTGTACCACCCTTTAACTGTATTTGCATTTAAGTATCACTTTTTTAGAGTCTACCCTTAAGCATGGTGGCATGTTCTAGTTTTGGGAGACAACTCAGTTGATTAAAAGAGAAAGCAGAATGAAGCTACCTCTGTTATCTTCTGTTTTCCTTGTCAAGGGGAATGATTTTCAAACTGGCAAGGCTAGGACAGACAAAAGAGATGTGACACTGAAGAAAGACGATAAATAGCAAATGAGAATTTAAACATTTTAATATGTTCAAGTCTCTAGACCAAGATGAATTGCATCAGCCTGTCTTAAAGCCAGACTTTACCCTTTCTGTGTCACCCCAGCCAGGACCATTTTTTTTTTCTTTGTAGGCATAGCACTGTGTTCTATCACTAATAAATCTGGACATAAAGTTTGGCTAACCAGTATCCACATAGCTATCTTGTTGGGCAATACTCAAGATAAATGAGCAGCAAGTCTTTACATTCCACTGTGGAAACTGAAAAAAGACACACATTATCTCTCCCAATCCTCTGGAAGCAAGGCAAATTTAGTTAAATAGATGCTTCTTCCTAGAATTCTAAATTTAAAGATGAAGCAGTTTGAGGATAGTCAGAGATTATTCATGGTGGATGTGACAGAATCAAGAGTCCAAGGGCGAGGCAACTGTTGATGAGGGACATTGTTGTGTTGGGAAAGACCAAGCAGAGATGGTACTGGCAGCAGCACACTGACAAAACTGTTGTGTGGTGGCATCCTGATCATTTCATGCCTGCATATTCTCTGAGCTTGATTCTCCAGATTTTCTGACAGTTCAGTGAACTATCCAGCAGCCTTCTTACAAATTCCTTTCTCTTAAGTTACCTAGAGCTATTTTCTGTTTGCATCCTATGATCCTGACCAGAACAGCTCCCAAACCATTGGTTTCCCATAGCACTCATGCCCAGTTTCCAGGACAGAGCTTCTCTTTTGCTTTTGCACCTTCTGTAGCTTTTATCATACCTCAATATTCTGAATGGAGCCCAATTCTCACTCTATATTCTGACAAAGAAGATACAAAATGATTTTCTGATTTTCAAAGTTATAGCTGCTCAGTGTACATCATACACTGCTGTACCGGCCTATTTGCATCCTACTATTGCTGAAAAGTAACAGAATTTGTGCCACAGTATATAGACATAGAACCACCCAGCCCACTCACTGTCAAGAGCATTTTATTTCTTCTTCCTCCATATTTGTGTGCCCTCATGTTGCCTCAAGAAAACATGTCAGCCTGGGATACTAAAAATGTGTAAGTAGTGTGAGTAATACCTAAAGAATCATGGAAAATAAAAGGGTACCAGAAGATGAGAAGAAAGTAAACATTATCCTTTTGCAAATATGAGAAAGTGGCAGATTATAAAACAACAGAGAGGAAGACTCTCAGCAAAAGGAACTGACACAGTAGCTACAACAATGGGCTCAAGCATAGTAGTGGTTGTGGGCATGGGACAGAACCACGCAGTGTTTCACTCTGTAGTTCGTAGGGTCACTGTAAATAGGAACCAACTAAATGGCACCTAACAACAACAACAAAACAGCACAATGTTGGCTTTGACTCAATTTTTAGTATACGCTACTAGATAATGTTTTTTTTTTTTTAGGGAAAGAAACAATGCTTAGTAGAAATCAAGTCCAATTCACTAAAATGTGTCATGTCAGCCTGACAGTATTTCCTTTAAATTAAAATTTTCATTATAATGCATGAACATGGTTTAAAACTTTGCAAATGTCCTTGTAAGGTTAAGATACATAATGAACATAAATGATTTCTCTCATAGTATCTAGTCTTGTTCCCTGGAGAAAACTATGTTTAACTCTTCTATCTATTCTACAGTGATACCTATGTATTATGGGTTCAGAGGTTTAGAGGACAAATGGTCTCCATCCTCGAGGATCTACAAGAAATGATTAAGATTATGAATACTGAGGGCAGAGTCAAGATGGCAGACTAAATACATGACTCCCTAAATCCTTCTGTAAACCAAGACTTGAAATGATAATTAAACAGAGCCTTCTGGACATCTAGTGAGCCCTGGTATGTGGCATAGTGTTAATATGTGTTAATTTGGACTTCATACCACTGACCCCATACTTACTTCATACTTACTGACCCCACTCTCAGTAAGCACAGGCTTGCACAGACTGAAGGTAGCTCACCATTTTGATTTTTTATTTTCCTCTGTCTTGCCTGGTCGTCATGAGTTGTATTCGACTAGACGGCACTTGGCTTGGCTGGCGAAGGGGCAGAGCTGGGACTTGACTACTTGCTGGTTTTGGATGCACTGCTGGTGGGACTGGCAAGCGTAATTGCCAGGTTCTGAGAGCCTGGCTTTGGACTCTATACACCTCAGCTACTCTGGCCTACCTTTCTGCTTCCGCCATGTGGTAGCTGTACAGATACACGTGTGTGGGATGCCATCTTGATCCACTGGGAAATGGAGAAGCCCATGCAGAGGCCCCAGCTGGACTTGGTTCCTAGGCTGGGAGGTGGATCCTGCCAGGGAGAGAGTGCTTTTCTAGCAGAGAGACGGTAATTCCCACAGTGTCAACTGGGGCTGGGGCCCAGTAGCAGAGGCTGTGGACCCTGGGCATTTTGGCACTCTTGGACTCTTTCCACTGGGAGCCTGGTCCTGGCCAGCTGGCGAGCTGGTGCAGTATGCCATCTTGTTTTGCTGGGAGGTGGGGTCACCCATACAGAAGTCTCAGCTGGACCTAATTCCTGGTCTGAGAGGCGGTGCCTACTGAGAAGAAACTGCTTTTCCAGCAGAAAAGAAGAATGCTACACAGTATCGCCTACAGCTGGGGCCCGACAGCAGAGACAAGCAGGCCAGTAGCCTTTCTGTATTTTGAACTACTTAATAACACTGGGTGTTCAATATAGGTGTGCTTACTTTGCCAGCTAGGACGACGGACGTATATACCTGAAAACCTGACTGACTTTGGAAGTTGTCAAGTACTTTATACTTCTCATTGTAAGACAGCCTAGAGAAACAACTGTGATCCATTGTCACAACATCTCTCCCAGCCTCTACTGACCCACATGAAGCCCAAAAAGCAACAAACTTTGGAGAAGACAGTAACCCAGAAATCACCCATGGCATCAGAAGACCCCCAAAAGAAACCACCTCAGTACTTCCCAGATGAAGAGGCTTTTCTGAAACTATCAGAAGGTGAAAACAAAAGGATTATATATAGCGCCCTCCTAGACCTTATACAAAATGCAGCACAGCAAAATGAAAAATTAAGCAAGCTGTTCAATCTGATGGAATACCAGTACTCAGAAACCCAACAGATCAAGAACAAAATCAAAGACATAGAAACTTCAACTCAAAGCTAAGAAAACAGAATGGAACAAATGAAAAAGAGAATGTCTGATTTGGAAGACAGAGATACTGACTCCAGCATCTATAAGGAGAAATCAGAACAAGAAAAATGAAGAAGCATATGGGGCTCTATTAAGAAGGACACTTTATGATTAATTGGAGTTCCTGAATGGGGCGAGACACCTGAGAACACAGAGAGTATTGTTGCTGAGCTGCTAACAGAAAACTTACCAGAAATTATTAAAGAAGAGAATATAGATATCCAAGATCCGTATCAAACACTACTCAATATAGATCTCAATAGAAAGATTCCAAGACATATTCCAATCAAGCTTAACAAAATGAAACATAAGCAGAAACTCTTAAAGGCAGCAAGACTCAAAGCAAAGCTAACATTCAAAGGGAAGCCCTGTAGACTTACTTCAGATTTCTCAGCAGAAACAATGCTGGCACGGAGACAGTGGCATGACACATTCAAAGTCTTGAAGGAGAAGAACTTCCAGCCAAGAATTATGTATCTTGTAAAACTATCTTTCAAATATGAAAACGAAATGAAGACATTCGCAGATAAACAGAAACTCAGAGACTTTGCCAAAGCCAAACCAAAGCTCCAAGAAATACTGAAAGAATCTCTTGGCTTGGAAGAACAAAACTGCTAACTTTTATTTTAGAAGGACACATTATCCAGAGAAGGCTCCAACACAATCAAAGCCATAATAGTGAAAGAAATGATCTAGTGTTCATATCATGTAAACTATGATATCATACTAAAAGAGGGATGTACTAGAGTTGTTATAGTCCTTCCAGATGGAGAGGAAGTTGACAAGGCTGTTAGCAACAAAAATTGGGTTTATATACAGTTGATTAAGCAGGATCATAGGGGTAGCCATAAAGCACAATAAAGAAGCAACATACCATATTAAGAAATGTCATACAGGAGTCTCAACAACCACCAAACCAACCCTGAAAAGGGTGAAAAATCAACTCACAAAGAAGGTTGCAAAACAGATTAATAAGAACAACAGAGAAAACATCAACACAAAAATAAACATATCACAATGGTAGCACTGAGTACATACCTATCAATAATTACATTGAATGTGAATGGACTGAATGATTGAGTAAAGACATCAAGTGACATCTTGGATCAAAAGACACAACCCATCCACATGTTGCCTACAAGAAACTCACCTTAGACTTAATGACATGAACAAACTGAAAATTAAAGGATGGAAGAATATATATCAAGCTAACAATGAACAAAGAAGAACAGGTGTGACAATTCTAATCTCAGATAAAATCGATTTTAATGTAAAATCCACCATCATGGACAAGGATGGACACTATTGCTGAAAGCTTCAAAACACAAGCAGAACTTACTATTAAATATTTATGCACCTAATATTAGAGTACCTAAATACATCAAAGAAACACTGACTACACTCAAAAAGGAGACAGGTCACTCCACAATGATAGTAGGGGATTTCAACACTCCACTCTCAATATTGGACAGATCATCTAGAAAAAAGCTCATAAAGACACAGAAGACCTTATTGGCACAATTAACCAACTAGACCTCATCAACACATACATAACTTTCTATCCATCAGCAGACAACTACACCTTCTTCACCAGTGCACATGGAACATTCTCTAGAATAGACCATGTGTTAGGACATAAAGCATTCTCAACAAAATCCATACCATTGAACTAATGTAAAGCATCTTCTCAGGTCATAAAGCCATAAAAGTCTAAATCAATAGCAGAAAAAACACAGATAGAAAGTGGAACTCATGGAAACTGAACAACATCTTGCTCAAAAAGCCATGGGTTATAGAAGAAATGAAGGATGAAATAAAGAAAACTATGGATTCCAGCAAGAACAAAAACACTTTCTACCAGAACCTATGGGATATAGCCAAAGCAGTGCTCAGAGGTCAATTTATCTCCATAAATGCACACATCTGAAAGGAAGAAAGAAACCAAATCAAAGAACTGACCCTACAGCTTGAACAACTAGAGAGCGAACAACAGAGGAACCCCTCAGGCATCAGAAAAAAACAGACCCTGAAGATTAGAGCAGAACTAAATGGATTAGAGAATACAAGAACAATTGAAAAAATTGAAAAGACCAAAAGCTGGTTCTTTGAAAAGATCAACAAAATTGACAAACCATTGGCTAAACTGACTAAAGAAAAACAGGAAAGGAAACAAATAACCCAAATAAGAAATGAGAGGGAAGATGTCACAACAGATCCAACAGAAATAAAAAATTTCATTTCTGAATACTATGAAAGACTGTATTCTAACAAATTCAAAAACCTACAGGAAATGGACAAATTCCTTGATTCATATCACCTACCAAAATTATCACAAGATGAAGCAGAGCAATTTAATAAACCCATCACAAAGGAAGAGACTGAAAAAGCCATCAAAAAACTGCCAACCAAAAACAGCCTGGGCTCAGATGGCTTCACCACAGAATTCTACCAAGCTTTTAGAGAAGAGTTATCCCCAATACTACTGAGACTATTTCACAGTATAGATGGAATACTCCCAAATTCATTCTATGAAGCGAGCATAACCATGGTACCAAAGCCAGGGAAAGACCCAACCAAAAAGGAGAACTACAGACCGATATCACTCATGAATCTAGATGCAAAAATCTTCAACAAAATTCTTGCCAATAGAATATAACAATGTATCAAAGAGTAATCGATCATGACCAAGTTGGATTCATACCAGGGATGCAAGGCTGGTTGAATATCAGAAAAACAATTAATGTGATCAACCACATAAACAATGCAAAAGACAAGAATCACCTGATCTTGTCTATTGATGCAGAAAAGGCATTTGATAAAGTCCAACACCCATTCATGCTAAAAACTCTCAGCAAAATAGGAATAGATGGCAAATTCCTTGAAGCAATAAGGGCCATTGATACAAAGCCAACCGCCTATGTCATCCTGAATAGAGAGACTGAAACATTTTCCCTCGAGAACAGGAACTAGAGAAGGTTGCCCACTCTCACCTCTCCTATTCAGCATTGTGCTAGAAGTTCTAGCCAGAGCAATTAGACAAGACCAAGGAATAAAGGGCATCTGCATTGGCAAAGAAGAACTAAAGATCTCTCTATTTGCAGATGGTATGATTGTATATGCAACGAATCCCAAAGAACCCATAAGGAAACTACTCAAACTGATAGAAGACTTCAGCAAAGTCTCAGGATACAAGATAAGCATAGGTAAATCAGTAGGATTCCTTTATGCCAACAAGGGGATTATTAAGGAAGAAATCACCAAGTCAATACCATTTACTATAGCCCCTAAGAAGATAAAGTACCTAGGATAAATTTAACCAGAGAAATAACAGACCTTTACAAAGAGAACTACAAGACCTTACTACAAGAAACTAAAAAAGACTTACATAAATGGGGGAAACCTACCCTGCTTGTGGATAGGACATTGTGAAAATGTCTATTGTGCCCAAAGTAATCCACTTATATAATGCAATCCCAATACAAGTTCCAGTAACATTTTTTAATGAGATGGAGGAACAAATTACCAGCTTTGTCTTGAAGGAGAAGAAGCCCCAGGTAAGTGAAGTATTACCGAAGAGGAGGAACACACTGGGAGGCCTCTCCTTGCCCGACCTTGGAGCCTATTACACTGCCACAGTGGTCAGGAAAGCCTGGTGCTGGTGCAAAAACAGATATATCAGTGGAACAGAATCAAGATCTCAGAGATGGTATCATCTGCCTATCAACAGTGGATGTTCGACAAAGGCTTTAGGACACTAAACTGGGGTAAACGCAATTTCTTCAACAAATGGTGCTGGCAAAACTGGATCTCCATCTGCACTAAATTAAAACAAGACCCATATCTTACACCTTGTGCAAAAACCAACACAAACTGGATGGAGGACATAAATGTCAGATCTGAGACCATAAAGCTCGTCCAAGGGAAAGTTAGAACAAGAATGGGAGGTTTAATGCACAGTGTAGACAGACTTCAAAATCTGTCAAACAAACCACAATCATCAGAAGAGAGAATAGATGGATGGGAACTACTAGGAATTGATCATTTTTCCTCATCCAAAGATTTTATTAATAGAATTGGAAGGCCACCTATGGAATGAGAGGGAATATTTGGCAACTATGTGTCAGACCAAAGCCTGATCTCCATAGTCTATAGGGTACTACAAAATAACAGTAAGAAAGAGATAAATCATCCAATTGAGTGATGGGCAAAGGAGATGGACAGACACTTCTCTAAGGAGGAGATCCAGGCGACAAAAAACACATGCAGACATGCTCACGATCATTAGTTATTAATGAAATTCAAATCAAAACTACAATGAGATACCTTCTCACCCCAACAAGGTTGACCCCAATCCAAAAAACGCAAAACAACAAATGCTGGAGAGGCTGTGGGGAGATTAGAACTCTTCTACACTGTTGGTAGGATTGCAAAATGGTGCTACCTCTTTGGAAGGCAATCTGGTGCTCCCTTTAAAAAAATGGACATAGATACACCATTTGATCCACTAATTCCACTGCTTGGAATATATCCTCCAGAATCAAGGCCATTCACATCAACTGACACATGCACACAAACGTTCATCACAGCGCAGTCCACAATAGCAAAGAGATGGAATCAACGCAGATGCCCAACAAGAGAGGAATGGATAGGTAAGCTACGGTATACATAATCAGCAGAACACTATGCAATGATAAAGGATAGCGATGATAGCAGGAAACATCTCTTAACCTGGTTTCAACTGGAGGACATTACATTGAGTGAAAGTAGTCAGCGACAGAAGGGCAAATATTGTATGAGACCCCTATGATAAGAACTTAAAAGCAGACTCATGCATAACAGAAAAGACTCTTTGATGGCTGCAAGGGTGGGGAGGGAGGGAGGGTGGGGGGGAGGTTTAGATTAGATAGTTGTTAGAAATTTCGTTGGGTGAAATAGGTGACAACACACATTAGTAAGAAGATAATATAAACTAGACTTCAACAGAACTTGTGTACTCCTCCCATCTTAACCCAATATTGTGAAGACAGAGTAGCTGGGGCAGGGGCTGGGGACCATGCTCCCAGGCTAAAATGAGGCCAATTGGCACAGCTAGTATTTTGCTAATGAGGACTCTCCACACTCCACATTGGTGAGTGTTGTCTGGGGTCTTAAAAGCTGCCAAGCTGCCATCTGAGGGTACAGCAAATGGTCCCAACTTAGCAGGAATGGATGAACACCGAAATCCATAATGACATGGGGGAAAGAGAACCCAGAAGACAGAGAGACCCACATTAGTGGGTCTCTGCATCGACTTGTGACTGGAGGAACCAGATGGTGCCCCGCCACCATCAGTGATAGCCATGATGGAGCTCACAAAGTTGAGTCTCACTGGCAACACAAGAATAAATAGGGGTGCACCCTGGTATCTCCACTAAAAGACCACAGCTGATGGTCCAGGAACCTCAGAGTTCCCCTGGGAGCATGGCCCTTGGCCCTGATGCTGCCCCTGTCCATAAATCATAATGAAGGTCAACTTTTTGGACAGCAATGGATTGGACTTGGCAACCCAGAGTGACCATATTTTGTGGGCACTTTAAGGTTCTAGGCATCTATAGGATGTCGTCCTGCTGACCTCATAGTGGAGGGAGAGTGGGTGGAGTGGAGAAGATAGGAGACTGTTGGGAGGATAGGACATGTACGGAGCATAGAGGAAGAGTGTGCTGTCACCATGCAGTGGAAGCTGCATATAGGTGAGCACACAAATTTATATGGGAATGTACACTTTCATTCATTCATACTAAAAAAAAAGAAAAAAAGACCGTGAGTACTTTTTTCTCCTGCTGTCAAATAAGTGGCAATGTGTTTTTTCCAGAGCTCACTCATTAGCCCCATTCTCTCTTCACGCTAAGCAGCCAATAGTTAAAGTGATTTTTTTTTTTTTTTTTTGCCCTATGTGGCTTGAACTTTCCTCAGCTTGGTGTAGTGACTGACAGGAAGGTGGGGTGGCTTCTCCACTGTCAGTACAGAACATTTTGTGGTAGACCACCTTGAAGCCAAGGTTGGGGGCAGACAGCACAGCAGAGAGGAAACAGTGTATAACTTGAAAGTGTTAAGTGGAGGGGAGCTCAAGACACAGAGGAAAACTCTGACCTGTCCGCTCAGCCCCTGAGTTTCTCAGCTTTTGCTACTCACAGAACTAAACTCTTACTCATTAGACTTTCCATGGGAGCCTCTAAGGTTCTTGGTCCCTCTCTCAAACTGAGATTCCTGTCTGGGTGCAGGCCCACCAGCACAACCACCTTACCAAGAGGCTTAGTGAAAGGACCATCTGCTCAGCATGGGCTCTTCAAGAGAACTTGTGGTCTAAAGAGAGTTACCATGTGAGTGGAAAAGGTGACCTTCATGCCATTCACCACTACACGGGGATTGCATTCCATTTCTCTCCCTCAATAATAATCACTCTTTATGAACCTTTACCACGTGACTCCAGGTTACAACATTTTTTATTTCAGTGTGTTTTTTGTGTACTGTATTCTGCCAGGTACCTGTGGCAAAGGCTGCTTTTCTAATTCAAGCTATTTATTCTGATACCCATATGCCTTCCTGATTGCTCTTGCTTTCCCATGACCTTCACCTGACATTATTGGTGAGTCACTAACTCCACTCTACGGAGATGAATCGTTGGCAGCTTCTTGGTGTTAGGCTAGCTAGGATGCACCTCAAATCTCTTTTAAGTAACCTGTCAATCCTAGAGGTCATGAGGCATATAAGGGTCTAGATGACAGTTGAGGCTATGCATCCAAATAGTCATCATATCCTGAGTTCCTAGTTTTGTCATAGATAGCTGTTATCAAGTCAACTCCAGCTCAAGGTGACCTTATGTACAACAGAAGAAAACATAGCCTAGTCCTGAATTTTACTCATGATCATCAGCATGTTCAAGTCCATTGCTGTGGCCGTTATGCCGATCCATCTCACTGAAGGTCTTCCTTGCCCTTGTAGACCCTCTACTACACCAAACATGATGTCCTTCTCTAGAATTTGACTCTACTTGGTGACATGTCCAAGGCAAGCAAGTAAGATGATATTTTGTTGTGTTTCAATACAGGTTTTTACTAGCTAACTTTTAGGTCTCTCTTCCTCGTCTTAGTCTGGAAGCTCTGCTGAAACCTATCTGAGAAAAGTGATACCCTTGCTGTATTTGTTGGCCTTCTAACCTTCCTTTTCTGTGAATGGTTTCGCATACATTTTGCTCATTTTCTGACTAGATTTTTGTAATTGATTGTAAGGAAATCTTTTAATATTACTGATGCTAATCCTATGAATTTATTTTCCCAGTCATATAGAAGTAACAGAGAAATTTTAAATTAAAATTGTCAAACTAATGAGTATCTCCTTTTGCTGCTTGTTCTTTGTAACTTAAAAATACTTCATGCCAGCAAAATGTTCCCTTATATTTTAATCTAAATAAGCATTTTATATCTCTATAATCTGGTTTTGAGTATTAAGTAGGGACTTAATTTTACATTTTTCAACATAGAAAGCTAGCTTTCCTAATGCCATTTATTAGCCAATCCAGTATTTTTTAACACCTACACATGTATACTTATTTGGAATTACTAGTGTATCACCAATTTCTTTACTGACAGTTGTTTCTCACATCTCTCTTTCTGAATTCGTTTTCTTTCTCCAGGAGTGCATATTTTATTAGTGCATCCATTGAAGTAAGTGGGAAATCAACTCTTTCTGTCACTGAAAATGTCAGTATTTTGTTTGCATTTGTATGATTACATAGCCCAATGTGGAATTTTAGATGTACGCAAACATTCTTTTAACATTTTGAAATATCCTCCCATGAGATCATTCAGTGTTTACTCTTATTGATAAAAAGTCCACTGTCTGTAAATTTTATGACGGGGATGCTATTTTCCAAGTAACACAGTGGTTAAGAACTCAGGCTATTAACCAAAGGCCAGTGGTTCAAACCAACAGCCACTCCTTGGAAACCCTAGGGAGCAGTTCTACTCTGTCATTTAAGGTCACAATGAGTTGGAATAGACTCAGTGTCATACAACAACAACAATAACACTTTCCAGGTAATGTATCTTTTCTCTCTGTTGAGGTTTAAGAATTTTCTCTGTCTTTGATACTTTGTTTCTACTATATTGTGTCTAGGAGAGGATTTTTTTTTTTTTTAATCTGTTTTTGGTGGAGATGAACACATTCTTCAATCTGATAGCTCATCTCTCTCATCAAAAAAGCCAAACTTGTCATCACTGTGATTCAGACTCACAATCTGAATACTTCTTTTCCTTTAGTGCCTCTGGTTTTGTGGTAACACGAATTCCTTTATGAGGCCTGTTGCTCAGTTCTTTGGAAAACCAGCTTTAGAGATCCTGTTTTTCCCCCTATGCCCCAAGGAATTACCTTTGCCCTAGTTTTCTACCCCAGAGCCTCTATTACTTTTGCTAGACTGTGTAACAGTTTCTGGGTAAACTGTAAATAACTTGGCTGGAGGGCACTGGGCTGGCTGGCTGATACTTTTTGGGGGTCCTGGGTTGCAGCCTGCCCTGCAGTTAGTATGTATCTTGCAGAAATTCCTCAACAGACTATGCAAATGAAGTGCCTATAGCCTACTGAGAGGGGATTGATCAGTGTCTTTGACCTACCAAGAATAAATGGGTTAATTTCAGGGCATGGCTCCTGCTGGGAGGGGCTATGCCTTAAAATTTACCAAAAGCTGTATATATATATATATGCAGCCAGCGAAACAGAGGTTTTTCAGACAGGAAGAAGCAGGAAAAGGAACAGCAGGAAGAAGCAAAAGAAGAAAGAAAACAGAAGAAGTGAAGAGAGAGAACGAGGCAAAGAACCTGCTAAAAGAGCAGTAGAATGGGCCAAGGTATGTAACACTGGTTAGTGAAAAGCCCAAAAAGGGTCCAATGACAGAGCCAGTGATAACAGGCCTAGAAGAGGCCCTGGGGCAGAGTCAGTGATGATACAATTGCAGAGCCAAGAGAAGTCTGTCCCGAGGGGGCTGAAAGGAGTGTATTTTCAGAGCACAAGAAGGAGGCTGGAGTGGCCAACACAAGGGCCGGCTTGCCTGCGCAGCCCAGTGGACCTGCGAGAGCTTTCCCGAACTGGAGAAGGGAGGGTGTGCTCACCACTCTGGGGAGCCTTCCACGTTTTGTCTGCATGCTTTCTGATTCTGATCTCAAGTTGTGACTTGTTGATCCTCATACTGAGTTGTACCCTTTAACTTCTTTAATAAATTACATAGACTGTAAGTACAATCTGTGAGTTTTATGTGGCTATTGCAATGGATTAACGAAACTAGAAGAAAAGTAACGAGTGCCGTAGGAGTGGTGTCTGGTGTCAGAATCAGTACAAAAATAAAGAAAGAATTTGGAGACTGTAGGTGTGTCTGATCTCCATCCCATAGGAATCAGTTTCAGGCTGATCTTGGTCATATTCTCCTGAAGTAAGGCATGGTTTGATGCTGCTTGTGAGCACAGTGTGTGGGGTTGTCTTTGCTCAGGCTTTTTGGTCAGGTACAGGCCCTCCACGTAAAAGTGATTCTGCAGTGTGACATACCCCGTTTACACCCCGCTTGGCCTCGACGGCTCAAGTCTGGCAGCCAGCCACCTTTGTGTACATCTGGTATATAAGGTCACTGCGCCACGAGGTGCGGTCTCTTGCCCGCTGTCATGCTGAGTCTCTTGCCCGCTGCCTTCAGCCACCTGCTGCTGCCTGAGATGCTGTGCTGCCTTGCTGTACCTTTGCTCCAATAAACCTGCCGTGACCACACCACCTTTACTGGTTTTGTTATTTATGGCCTAGTTTTCTGTTCATCTTCTTGCTTGGAGCTTCAACAGAAGCTTTACCCTAGTGGGTTAAATGCTATGGCTGCTAACAAAAAAGGCAGTAGTTCAAATCCACCAGGTGCTTCTTGAAAACTCAAACTTGCATTCCTGACTTTGAACATCTGTGTTCAGACACTTCTACTACTACCTTCTATTGTTCTACAAGTTTCTTCTTCTGGAACTCTTATTAGAAATACATCAGACCTTCTCATTTTACTCTCCCTGTCTCTTAATCTCTCTTCAACATTTTCTACGTGGTGCTTGCCTGTGATGAATTCTGATTAGTTTTATCACAGCTGAATTCCTGTTGGCTAATTTTCTGTTCAGGTGTGTCTAGTTCAATGTTCCATCTGTCTTATGAGAGTTTGTTATTATTCTCAATATTTGAGAGATTTTTTGCAAAACTATCCCTTCTTTACTTATGGTTTCTATCACTGATTTTATTTCTTTGAATATCTTGTTATTTTAAAAATGATTCCCTTTGAGATTGCCCTACCTTCTGTATTTCCCTGAGGTTAAGTTTTCTGATTTTGGGGGGCCTTCCAAATTTTCGGGGGCTTTCCAACTGTCTCTCTCATGATCATGGGTTTCCTTCTATACTTTGTAGTTTATACATGTATGTGCAACTTCTGTCAGAAGTTTTCTTCTGTGGGAGTATCCTTTATTACTCTCAGTGGTGAAGTCCTCACGGGGCAGTGTTGCACTGGCTGAAATCCATTGGTTTCGTTATTTATGGCCTAGTTTTCTGTTAATTTTCTTGCTTGGAGCTTCAACAGAAGCTTTACCCTGGTGGGTTAAATGCTATGGCTGCTAACAAAAAAGGCAGTAGCTCAAATCCACCAGGTGCTTCTTGAAAACTCTATGGGACAGTTCTGACTAAGTTGGAATCAACTTGACATCAGTTTTTTTTTTTTTTTTTTTTTTTGAGCTTCAGCTCTGTACATGTTACATGAATTAAACTTGCATATACACTTTTAACCCAGGCTTATGATTCTTACTTATTTTAGGTGACCATTTTTCAACCCATGGTTTAGAACATGTAACCCATTAGCATACTTGTCCCAAACCGTAAGCTTCAACTCTTCACCTCATAGAAGCCTGAGAACTCACTTCCGTCTCCTCATTCATGACAATTTCAGCCCTTCCCCTAAAGTCTATATGCTTAGCTGTGAGTTAATAGTACTGTGAGCTACTCAGTTTAACTCCTGTTCACTTCTCTGCCTTTAATCTCACTTGCAGTTCTAGAACTTCTAGATTTGCCTTTTATAATTTAGAATTCAGAAATTGTGTTGTATACAGCATACTTGCTCACCAATTCTGTATGTTTGGAGTAGAAAGAATCTGTACATCTCAATTCACTGTGCCATATTGACAAGATATAATGTATGCTTGTGGTCTTAATTAACACAGACTGATCCCTAAAATTATTGTTATTGTTAAAAAGGAAAACTACAAAATAGATAAAATTAATGGTTATTTATATTTACCGAAAATACACCACCTTTTTTCTTTTCACATGGTTCATTTCACAGATTCCCAGATTCAAGTCATTCAGTCTTTCTAGTTAGGTAAGTTTCATTTTGTTTACACTCTGTTTCTTGGGAGATCCCTTCCAAATGTAGGAACTTAAAGATCTGTATTGAAAGCATGGAAACCATGATACTGTAGCAGTTAAGTGCTACATCTGCTAACCAGAAGCAGGGCAGTTTGACGCTGCCAGGTGCCTCTTGTAAACTCTATGGAGCAGTTCTACTCTGTCCCATAGTGTTGTTATGAGTTGGAATCAACTCAACAATTTGGGTTTGGGTATTTTTATCAAAAAAATTTGATATGTCTTAACAGGTGTGTATCCTTTCTTGAAAGGAGCACTACTGATACAGTGGTTAAAGCATTCGACCGCTAACTGAAAGATCAGTAGTTCAACCCATAAGCCATATCACAGGAGAGAAGTATGGCAATCTGTTTCCATAAAGACTGTAAACCTTGGAATTCCATGAGGCAGTTCTACTCTGTCTCATATTTTTAATGTTATAAGGTCACTATGAGTCAGAATAGACTGGACGGGAATGGGTTTGTTTGTTTTTTATTCTCAAGTGAAATGTTTTCAAAGTAAGTTTGCCACTCCATTACAAATTCCAAACAAGTTCTTAAAGATCAGCATCAGTTTATGGCACATATGAAATATTATTTCATTTACACAATTTCAAATTTGAATTTTCACTTCAGTTTATGGGATAAAGGCCATGTCACAGGAAAGTACACCTTGATTTGTTGAAGGTCATCCACTTTGTTATTAAGAGGTACAACATTCTCTTGTGTATAGATTTACTTCAACAAAAGTATTGATTAGGTTCTCTGGGATTCAGGGACTCCTTGAACCAAGGTTTCTGGGATGTGAAGGCAATTAAATACCCAGTGTTTGCGTAGCATGCATACACAGTGATAGCACCAGTTGTCAAAAATTTGAGAAAAAGGATATAGACCAGAAGGTCCGAGTCTAACGTGAGTGAAATAGCTAACCTGTTTTCACTAGATAAGATGCTTTATAGCCGTCATCATAACCAAATAGCTTTCTTCATGTAACTTAGTGCCCATAAGAGGCCTCCTTCTCACTCTGACATCTAGATCAAAGTTGGAGCATCACATTCCTCAGCTTTTGTCGTTTCAAAACTCCTCATTTCAAACTTCTCTTACCCAGAAGAATGAAGAAAACTAAAGATACAAGGGAAAGATTAGGCCAAAAGACTAAGAGACCACATTTACAATGGCTTCCACCAGACTGAGGTAGGTACGATTAGGTGGTACCAGCTACCATCACTGATGCTCCAATAGGGATGACAACAGAGAGACTCCAACAGAGCTAGAGAAAATATAGAACAAAATTCTAGCTCAGAAAAAGATCAGATTGGCTGGCCTGACAGAGACTGGGAGAAACCCTGAGAATAAGGCCCCTGGACACCCTTTTGGGTCAGCAATGGGTCGCCTCTGAGGTTCACTGAGGCTTCGGTCAAAGATTGAACAGGACCATAAAACAAAGCAAAACTTAAGGGGCCCACCAGCCCAGGGCTGAGGACTAGAATGCAGAAGGAGAAAGGAAAGCTGGTAATAGGGAACCCAAGATTAAGAATGGAGTCAATTGACATGTTGTGGGATTGTTAACTAATGTCATAAAACAATATGTGTACTAACTCTTTAATGAGAAGCTAGTTTGTTGTATAAATCTTCATTTAAGGTATAATTAAGAAAACTTTAATTTCTACAAATTCCTATAGACTTTGCCTCTCTTGTGGTCTTTTGTGCTCCAAGCTTTTGTCTCTTTGTCAGTAATACACCGTTGCTGGCGAGAATTTCAGCTCCTTATATTTCAGCAAAAATCCTGTTCACATTAGCCAAAAAAACTTCATTGCTGTGAGTAAATTTCAACTCACTGCACTTTGCAGTTCAGCTTTACTGACATTATTTTGTGGACAGGGAGATGAGATGACAGTGTTGCATCAGACAGGTGACGTGCTTAGCAACTTACAGTCAGCTCCACACCAATGTGCTTTTACTACCTGGTAATAAAGCAAAAGACCAAAAAAGGATGTTTTTTTTCCATATCATTTTGTCTGGGAATTTGAAAGTTAAATTTTTTGAGAAGAAACACATTCGTTTTAGGCAGACATGCTGAACTTGAGCAACCGAATTGTCAGCCCTCCTGACAGTAACAGAAGGAATCCTGCGTCACTGACCCAGCCCCCTTAAACAGAAGCCCCGCTCGTGAGAGTCCCTCAAAGGTCACAAAAGAAAATGAGGAGGAGGAGGGGGAGAATATGATGACATTTGCAAAGGACCCAAGTGCTAGGACAATATAGATTAAAATACAAGAAGCTGGGTGGGGTGAGAGGGAAAAGCACCACAGAGATTGCAGTCTCATTGCTGTTTTCCTCCCAAGATGATGTGTGCTCATGCATACAGATGCCCACTCACTACGTCACACCCACAGCTGCCTGCAGGGAAACACACAGGGTCTTCACCTGCAGCACTGCATCTCCCCGCCTGCTGAAGAACAAACCTCAGAGGCAGCAAAGAGCAGGAGGCTTTGCCCCCAGTACTGTTGCCAGGCCCTGGGCAGCACTTGACCAGAGCAGTTGTGCTGGAGGAGGGTGGGAGTAAGTGAGGGGGGCTTGCCAGGTCCCACAGAAGTGAAGTTTAATTCTAAGTGTCCAATGGCTCATTCTGTACTCTTTCTGAAGATTTTTATTTCTCTCATTCCTCAAGACCTCATGTGAAACCACCAAACCTGCTTTGTCCAAAAAGCAGAAAATGAAACTGATCATTTCACAGGAAGTGGCATCTTTTCATGTGTTGTAAATGTCTGCACTTTTGGTCTGAGTTTTGAGTTCACTTTAGAGACTATCTTGGATATTACATCTATTAAGTACATCTGTGAGGAGATGAAGAGGTAAAAAAAAAGGCTTGGAGAGGAAACAAAATAATTAAAATGAAAGAAAAAGAACCTCTTAATCCTAGAAGTCACTAAAAATACTTTTCTTTTCTCTGGTATTGTCTTCATTCATTGTCTTTGGTGAATTTCAAAGCAACTCTATGAGAGAATAATTGAAAACAGGAGAAAAGCCCAGCACATTCATTTTCAGCTATATGTCAGTCTAGATTGAAAAACTCATCTAAATTAGAAACAAAATGTGGAGAACAGACAAGACCCTTATGATTAGATGAAGGAGGAAGAAAAGGCAGAGAAGAAGGGTGGGAACCACCCAAGAACAGAGATAGTTAGTATCTATCCAGGAGATAGATACTAACACTTAGTTTGAAAGCAGGATAGACAAGAAAGGGTGCTATTAGGAAAGGGATAGACACACTTGCCTGCAGAGCAAAATTAATATCCTAGAAACCATCCCACTGGACTTGTGATGGACAGGCACTGCAGGATAGTGGGAAAAGGACAATTTGATAACGCCTTATAGAACTACTGCTTGACATTGTGGTGCGGGTGGAGGGGTGGAAGGGTGGAGGGGTGGAGGGGTAGAGGGGTGGAGTGGGTAGTGAGGGATGGAGAATAAGATGGCTACCTTATAACACTAAAAAGTTCCCAATAAGGACACTTGGCACTTGGCTTTATACTGATTGTAAAGAGATCAGTGGTTGCTAGGGTGTCGGGGGGTGGGGGGAGATGGAGAGAGAGATGAGTAGATGGAACACAGGACTTTTTAAGGACAGTACAAATATTCTGCATGATACAGTAATGGTGGATACATGACGTTATGCTTTTAAAATCCACAGGAGCCTACCACGCAAAGAAAATTCTACCGCAAGGTAACAACTTAATACTAATGTATCGATATTGCTTCAAAAGTTGCAACACAGGTACCACCCCAGTGCAAGACATTAACAATAGGAGAAATCGATGTGAGTACTGGGGTGGTCTGGAACTCTCTGCACTTCATGTAGTTGTTTTGAAACCTAACACAGTTTTAAAAAATAAAGTCTACTGAAAAAACTGTTCCAGATAGATTAAAGACTAAGATGTGAAAAATAGAACTAGAAAAATTTTAGAAAAAGTAGATTATCGTAAAAACACTTATCACTAAAACAAAATGTAAAAGTTAAACCTAAAGGAAAAAGACTGAAAATTTAATTATCTTAAAATTGACAACTTCCATTTGTCCAGATATTATAAAGAAGGCAAAAACACAAACCTTAATTTGCTACATAAAAATATTGGAATAAAACAAACAACAACAAAAAACAGCTACCATCAGTAAGAATTTTGAAAAGAGTTTAAAAAAAGAGTTGAGCATACCAAGTGCTGGCAAATATATGGAGGTAAAGAGTATTCTCGCCCACTGCTTCTGTGTGTGTAGATTTACAGGAGTACTTTGGAAAACAGGTTGCCACAACCTAACTGTCATGAATTGGACTGTGTTACTCAAAAATCTGTGTAGCCATTTGCCTAAGCCACGATTCCCAGTATTCTGTGACATTCCTCCAAGTTGTAAATCCAGGTCGATTTCATCTTTCTGCAACGTTAATGAGCATGGATGGGCGGCAGTTGTGTCGGCGAGCAGGGCTCAGGGTGTAAGACTGTTTCATGCCGTGAGACCATCTCTTGAGACACAAAGGAAAGAAGCTAGTAGAGAGGTCTGGGGACCTCACATCATCAAGAAGCAGTGCCAGGAGCTGAACAAGGCCTTTACAAAAAACTGGGGTCCCTAAGCCTCAGAAGCTTCTGCTCCAGGGGAAGATTTGACAACAAGGATCTTCCTCCAGAGCTAACAAAGAAAGCTACACCCCGGAGCTGACACCCTGAATCTGGACTTTCAACCTCCTGGACTATGAAAAAAATAAAATTTCTCTTTTTAAAGCCATATACTTGTGGTATCTCTGTTAGAGCAGCAGCAGATGGCTAAAACACTAGTAAAGTTTAAATATGCGCATACTCAATGATGGAGAACTTCATTCCCAGGTTTTCACCTGGACAAACTCTTGATGATGTGTTCTAGGAGTTACATTTAAATTTTTTCACAGCAATCTTGTCTATAATAACAAAAATGGGAAGCAAGAATGCCTATCAACATAAGAAAGTTGTGTTCACACAAAGAGTATTACACAACAGTGGGAAAGAATAAACTCCAGACCCATGAACCAATATGAATAGATCTCAATTAAAGGTAAAGAAAGAAGTACATCTAGTTAAATTGTGTTTACATAAACTTCAAAAATATGCAAAAATAAAAAAATTATGTAGGACTGTGTCATGGTTTGAATTGTGTCCCCCCAAAAATGTGTGCAGTCACGTGGCTGGGATATGGTTCCCAGTATCTTGGGACTGTCCTCCATTGTGTGGTTTTGCTAACCTGTATGTTAAAGGATTAGGGTGGGGCTGTGAATTCCTGCTATGGGGGAAGTTTCCCTGGAGTATGGCTTGCCCCACCCTTAATGATTTTAGCTTGCAAGGAATAAAAGGAGAAAGAACCAAGGACAATTTGAGAACCTCGCTACCATCAAGCAAGCAGCACCGGGAGCAGAGCGTGTCGTTCAGACCAGAGGTTCTTGCGTTAGGACGTTCCCTGGACAAAGACTGATGCGATACCGGACTTTCCTCCAGAGCCGACAAGGGGAAAGTCTTTCCCTGGAGCGGACACCCTGAATATAGACTTGCAACCTACCGGACTGTGTAAGAATAAATCTTTCTTTGTTAAAGCCATCCACTCTGTGGTATTTCTGTTAGAGCAGCCTAGCTGACTAAAACAGAATTGGTACCGTGGGAGTGGGGTGCTGCTCTAGCAAATACCTAAAATGTGGAAGCCACTTTGAAACTGCGAATGGATAGAAGATTCAGAAGGAACGAAGAAGGCGCAGATGGTGAGGAACAACGGAGGACTGGCAGCAGCAGCAGCGGCAGCAGCAGCGGCAGCAGCAGAACCAGAGGCAGCGCTGGAGCTGACCCGTGGAGCGAGAGAGGTCAGTACCTGTGCAGAGTTTTCCTCGCGGAACGGGGTGCCTCTGGGCACTTGAATCGGTGAGCTGGCCTTGCTGACCCACAGAGTGAGAGAGTTGAGTGCCTTTGGGCAGGACGCTTTCCAGCAAGAGTGGGGTGCCTCCGGGCACTTAAACCAGTGGAGCTATAGAGCTTTGGAACACTTGCCCGGCAGGGCAGATGTGGGCCTGAGGCCCAGGCCATGTGGCCATAGGAAGCTGAAGCTGAAGAGGCAGATAGAGTGAGAAGCTGAGCTGCCTCAGTCTCAAGAGGTATGGCCATGACCTCAGGGGTTTGAAAGGGTGGAACCATGGCGTGCTGTGTTCGTAAGGGTGGAATTGCCACTCAGTTGGGCTTAGGGTGCTCCTAAAGCCGATGGGACAGAGTTTCTGTCCAAGTGGGCCTTGAAGGCAGAGTTGTAGCACAGGGCTGGAGGTCTCCACTCAGAAACCTGAGACTGTGGCCGATACCTAGAGTCTGGAGAGCATTGCTGTTGTGTAGAATGTCTCAGAAAATGTAAGAATATTTCCAAAGCTTTGAGGGCTAATGTAATGTGTTCTGTTAACTTGCCTGTTGCCTGTTAATGCCTTCTAAATTTCACAGATGTAGAAGAGTTTTTGTATTTTGGACTTGGAGCTGATTTAAGACTTCTGTTATATGGATGGACATAATTTTGCTATGGTGAGATGAATGTGCTAAATGTTTTTGTGATGTGATTTTTGGGTTGTCAAAGGGTGGGATGTCATGGTTTGAATTGTGTCCCCCCAAAAATGTGTGCAGTCACGTGGCTGGGATATGGTTCCCAGTATCTTGGGACTGTCCTCCATTGTGTGGTTTTGCTAACCTGTATGTTAAAGGATTAGGGTGGGGCTGTGAATTCCTGCTATGGGGGAAGTTTCCCTGGAGTATGGCTTGCCCCACCCTTAATGCTTTTAGCTTGCAAGGAATAAAAGGAAAAAGAACCAAGGACAATTTGAGAACCTCGCTACCATCAAGCAAGCAGCACCGGGAGCAGAGCATGTCGTTCAGACCAGAGGTTCTTGCGTTAGGACGTTCCCTGGACAAAGACTGATGCGATACCGGACTTTCCTCCAGAGCCGACAAGGGGAAAGTCTTTCCCTGGAGCGGACACCCTGAATATAGACTTGCAACCTACCGGACTGTGTAAGAATAAATCTTTCTTTGTTAAAGCCATCCACTCTGTGGTATTTCTGTTAGAGCAGCCTAGCTGACTAAAACAGACTGTGTATGTATGTACATGATGCTATTATAAATAAAAGCAAATGAGAGATATTAACACAAAATTCAGAAGTTGTTATATGGGTTTGGGGAGGGAAAGACAAAGAACAGGGAGAAGCATGTGAAGACTGCTAACACATTTATTAGTCTAGGTGATGGGTATGCACAATTGTTCATTTTACTACTATTGTTTAAATTATGCTCTTTTTCTTAGGATGTTTTGAATGATTTGAAGACAGATACGAGACAACACAACCTACAAAGCCTTCACAAGCTAACTAGTAACAGCACAGTGCTGCTTACTCTCACTATCACTTTGTCAATTTCTTCTGATCTCATATATAAATTTTTAAACTTGCTATTGTGATTAAGTGAAAGCATACAATCTGACTGAATTTTGCATACCTGTCTCTCTGCAACTCTGTCTCCTCTCCCCGCCCCTGTGACAGCACACCCCTCCTTTTCATTCTTTATTTCTAGTATCCTCCCAATGAACACCTGTCCCCTCCTCTCTGCTGTCTCTCCTCCCCTCCAGAAAAAAACAGTAGGACAGCCCTCTATACATGTACAAAACCATAAAGTACACAAACCACGTGCTCACTCTGTGTCTCAGAGTCCAGTCCATTCTTTTTCTGAAGTATTGACTTCAGTACTGGTTTCAAGCCTAGAAGAGCAGCAAGTCTAGGGGCCATGTTCCCAGGGGACCCCCCAGGTTGTCACACCATCAGTTCTGGTCTTTCAGTAGAGTTCTTGATCTGCATATGTCTTTCTCTCATGTTGTGTCAGTGACTCTATATTGAGTCTCGTTTCAAGGCTGTCTTTGATGGTGGCTGGGCACTACCTGGTTCTTCTGGTCTCATGCTGATGTAGTCTTCCAATTATATGGATCCTTCTGTCTCCTCAGCTCATTTTTTCTCATATCTTTGATATTCTAGCTTGTCATCTGTTCCAAGTGGATTGGGACCAACTGATATTCCTCAGATGGCAGCTTGATGGCTTTGAAGACCCCAGACACCACTCACCAACCCAGGATTCAGAAGACTCTCTCAGGAAAAGGCTAGTTAGGCCAATTGACCTTGATGTCCCCTGAAAATAGTCCCTAGACCTCTGTCCCTGCTACTCCATCCTTTGAAACATTGGGTTGAATTTAGAAAACTTTTTAGTTTATGGTGTAGTCCACTTATGCTGACGTACCTTCTACTGAGTGCTGTTACACCCTTCACCTAACCAAATTCCTATCAGCTATCTGGTCTATGACCAACTGTCTCTCTCCATCCCCACACCTGTAGCCGTCGAAATGTCTTTTCTTCTGTACATAAATCCTTTTTTAAGTCCTTATAATAGTGGTCTCATACAACACTTGTCCTTTTAGAACTGATTTCACTCAGCGTACTGTCTTCTAGATGATACCAGGTTATAAGAGGCTGTCTAAAATCAGTATTGTTCTTTATCATTCCATAGTGTTGCATTGTGTGTATATACCACAGTTTGTTGATCCATTCATCTGTTGATGAGCACCTAGGTTGATTTCATCTTTCTGCTATTGTTGACAGTGCTACAATAAACCTGTTCTTGTGACTGTGCTTATTTCTGTGGGATATATTTCAGTGAGATTACTAGATCACATGGTATTTCTATTTCTAGCTTTTTAAGAATGTACAAAATTGCTTTCCAAAGAGGTACCATTTTGCATTCTCATCAGCAGCTTAGGAGAGTTCCAATCTCTTTACAACCTCTCCAGAATTTGTTGTTTTGTGCTTTTTTGAGTTATTGCCCACCTCAGTGGGGTGGGATGGTATCTCATGGTAGTTTTGACTTGGATTTCTCTAATAGCTAATGATCATAAGCATTTCCTCATGTGTCTTTTGGCTGCCTGGATGTCTTTTTTGGTGAAATATCTGGCCATGTCCTTTGTCCACAACTGGGTTATTTGTCTTTTTCTTGTTGACATTTTACAGTACTTCTACATTATGAAAATTAGACATCAATCTGATACATAGTAGCTAAATATTTTTTCCTATTCTCTAGGCAATTTTAACTCTCTTGATGAAGTCTTTGGATGAGCATAAGTGTTTCATTTCTAGTAGTTCCCATTTATCTATTTTCTCTTCAGTTGTTTGTGCATTGTTGGCAAGGTAACTTCCATTGTTGACCCTATTTTTTCTTCCATAATCTTTCTCGTTGTAGGTTTGATCTTTAGGTCTTTGATCCATTTTGAGTTAGTTTTTGTGAAAGTGTGAGATACAGGTCTTGTTTCAGTTTTGTGTAGATGGATATCCAATTTTGCCAACACCATTTGTTAGACTGTCTTTACCGCAGTTTACAATCTTTGGGCCTTTGTTGATTATCAACTGTTTATTAGAGAATGGTGACATTTCTGAATTCTTGATTCTGTTCCATTGGTCTGTATACATCTATTTTTGTACCAGTACCAGGTTGTTATGTCTACTGTTACAGTATAATAGTTTCTAAGTAGTTTCAGGTAGTGTGAGGCCTCCCACTCTGTTCCTGTTCTTCAGTAGTGCTTTACTTATCTGGGGTTTCTCTCTTTTCCAAACAAAGTTGATGATTTGTTTCTTCATCTCATTAAAAAATGGCATTGGAATTGCATTGTATATGGAGATCACTTTGGATAGAACAGACATTTTCACAATGTTAAGTCTTCCTATCCATGAGCAAGGTGGGTTTCTCCACTTATGTAAGTCTCTTTTGGTTTCTCGCAGTAGGGTCATGTAATCATCTCTGTATAGGTCTCTTACATCTCTGTTTAAATTTATTCCTAGGTATTTTATCTTCTTGGGGGCTATTGTAAATGGTATTGATTTGGTGATTTCCTGTTTGATGATCTCTCTGTTGGTGCAGAGGAATCCTACCCATCTATTTATGTTTGTCTTACATCCTGATACTTTAGTGAACTCTCTTGTTCCAGTAGTTTATTTATGGATTCTGAAGGGTTTTCTGTATATACAATCATATCATCTGTAAATGGGGATACTTTTACTTCTTCTTTACCAGTGCAAATGCCCTTTATTTCTTTGTCTTCTCTGACTGCTCTAGCCAGAACTTCTAGCACAACACTGATGAGAAATGGTGACAATGGCCATCCTTGTCTAGTTCTGTTCTCGGGGGGAATTCTTTCAGCCTCTCTCTATTCAGGATGATGTTGGCAGTCGGCTTTGCATAGATTCCTTGCACTGTGTTGAGGAATTTTCCTTCTATTCCTATCTTGCTGAGAGTTTTTTGTTTTTTTTTTTTTTTAACACGAGTGGGTGTTAGACTTTGTCAAATGCCTTTTATGAATCAATTGATAAAATCAAGTGATTCTTATCTTTTGTGTTATTTATGTGGCTGATGACATTCATTCTTTTTCTGATGTTGAACCAATCCTGCATCACTGTTGGGAATCTTACTTTGTCACAATGATTTTTTTTTTTAATGTTATTGAATCCTATTGGCTAGGATTTTTGTTGAAGATTTTTGCATCTAGATTTATGAGTGATATTGGTCTGTCATTTTCCTTGTTGTGTGTGATCTTTACCCACCTTTGGTGTCAGGGTTGTGCTGGCTTCATAGAATAAATTTTCTGGGTTGTCAAATAGCTTCAGTAAGTAGTATTGCAATTAACTCCTCTCTGAAAATTTGGTAGAATTCTCCAGTGACGGACTTCTTTTGGTTTGTGGTTTTTCAGATTACTTTTTCAATCTGTTCTTTTGTGATGGGTTTATTAAGTTATTCTACTTATCTTTGTAATAATTGTGGTAGGTGATGTGAATCTAGAAATTTGTCCATTACCTCTGGGTTTTCATATCTGTTAGAGTACAATTTTTGTAGTATTCTGTCGTGATACTTTTGATTTCATTTGGGTCTGTTGTGACATCTTCTACCTTATTTGTTATTTGGGTTATTTGTTTTCTCTCGTGATTTTTTTGTTTGTTTTGCTTTTTTGTTTAGCCAGTGGTTTATCAATTTTGTTGATCTTTCTGAATCGACAGCACTTGGCTTTGGCTTGGCTTTCAAAAAACCAGCTTTTAGTTTTGTTAATTCTTTCAATTGTTTTTCTATTTTCTAATTTGTTTGGTTCTGCTCTAATTTTTATTATCTGCTTTCTTCTAGTGTCCAAGGAGTTCTTTAGTTGTTCTGTTTCTTCTTGTTAAAGTTCTGTAGAGTTAATTCTTTGGTTTGGGCCTTTTCTTTACTCTAGATGTGTGCATTTCTAGAGATAAATTTACCTGTGAGCACTGCTTTTCACTGATCCCATAGCTTCTGGTAAGATGTGTTTTGATTCTCATTGGCTTCTGTGAATTTCTTTATTGCCTCCTTGATTTCTTCTATAAGCCATGAATTTTTGAGCTAAGCGTTATTCATTTTCCATGAGTTCAAATTTCTACCTATGTTTTTTCTGCTATTGATTTCAACTTTTATGGTTTTATGGTCTGAGATGTTTTGTAATAATTCAGTGGTCTGGATTTTTTGAGATTTGCTTTGTGGTCTAATGTGTGATCTATTCTAGAGAATGTTCCGTGTGCATTGGAAAAGAAGGTGTACTTCTCTACTGTTGAGTAAAAAGTTCTGTATATGTCTATGAGGTTGATTTGGCTGATGGTTGCAATAAGATCTACTGTATCTTTATTGACCTTTTTTTCTGGATGATCTGTTCAAAGTGTTGAAATCTCCCATTATTGTGGAGTGATCTGTCTCATTTTTCAATGTTGTCAGTGTTTGTTCAATGTATTTAGAGTCTCTGATATTGAGTGTGTAAGTATTTACTACTGTTATATCCTCCTTATATACTGAAACTTTAAGCAATAAATAGTGACCATCCTTGTCCACGTTGGCAGATTTTATTTTAAAAATCTATTTTATCTGTGATTAGTACAGCATCTCCTGCTCTTCTTTGCAGATTGTTAGCTTGGTATGTATTTTTTCATCTTTTGATTTTTAGTTTGTTCATAGCTTTGAGTCTAAGGTATGTTTCTTGTAAGCAGCATATACACGTATTGTGTTTTTTTGATCCAACCTTTTACTCTCTGTCTGTTTAATGGAGCATTCAACCCATTTACATTCAGTGTAATTATTGATAGATATGTATTTTGTGCTGTCATTTTGGTGCCTTTATTTTTGTGTTGTTGACATTTTCTTTGTTCCACATTATATTCTGTTCTGGGTCATTTTTCTTTATGGATTTTCTTTTCAATATTGGTTATGTGTCTGTTGAGACTACTGTATTGTGTTTCTTGTTTTGATATGTAGTATTGTTAGTTTGCTTTGTGGCTACCCCTTTGTTTCCCACTAATGCTCTACTTTTAAAGCAGTGTTTAATTTCTTTATATTTCCTTAACTTCCTTTCCATCTGAAAGGGCTATGAATACTGTAATATATCACTCCTTATAGTGTAATGTTTTTATGGTTTACATGTTAATCTGTTTCCCTAATTGTAATCTTTTAGTTTTGATTAAGTTTTGTGATTTCCCTAACTAAATAGGACTCGGTGCTATGTCCTGCGTTGCATCTTGAGTATACATCTGGTGTTATTGATTTTCTAATTGAAGAACTTCCTTCCGTATTTCTTGTATTTTTGGTTTGGTTTTTCCAAAGTCACTAAGCTTCTACTTACCTGAGAATGTCTTAATTTCACTGTCATTTTTGAAAGACAGTTTTGCAGGACATGTAATTCTTGGTTGGAAGATTTTGTCCTTCTTAGCTTTGTATGTGTCATCCCATTGCCTTCTTGCCAACATGGTTTCAGCTGAAAAGTTCAACGAAGGTCTACCAGGCTTCCCTTTGTACATTAGTTTTGCTTGAAGCCTAGCTGTATTTAAGAGCCCCTCAGTATGTTTCATCTTACTAAGCTTGATTATGGTATGTCTTAGTGACTTTCTTTTGGGATCTACCTTTTGTGCAGTTCAATGAGCATTTTGAATAGCTATCTCTTGTTTAATGAGACCAGGAAAGTTTTCAGTCAACAACTCTTCAACAATTTGCTCTGTATTTTCTGTTATCCTTCCTTGTTCTGGCATTCCTATTACACTTAAATTGTTCCTCTTGAAAGAGGACTCTTGAAAGAGTCTCACATGATTCTTAATGATTCTTCATGTTTCTTGATTCTTCTTTTTACCTGATGTCTCCTCATAAATGCCAATGTCAGCTGCTTTATTTTCACTATCACTAATTCTTCATTCCATATCTTTAGTCTTGCTCTTTTAGCTCTTCATTGAATTGTCTAACTGTGTAATTTTACTATTGATCTGCTGAATTTCAGATTGTTGATGTTCTAGCAGTTCATATAGCTTGTTTAACTTTTCATTTTGTTCTGCTGCACTTTCTTTAATCTCCATCCTAAGATCTACAAGGACTCTGTACATAATTCTTTTGTATTCCACCTCTGATAATTTCAGGAAGACTTCTTCATCTGGGAAGTTTTTTGATTCTTTATTATGGGAGCTTTCCGGGGTCATGGTGGTCTGCTTCTTTACTGGTTAGATAGTGATTGTTGTCTTCATGTCATCAGAAAGCTGTTCAGCTTCTGTGGTGTCACACCAGCAGAAACTATGGTGTAGCTCTAAGAAAGGAGTGGAGAAGGGCACTGTTGGATTTGGCCACCAGCCACTGCTTCATTCTTTAGGTGCAGCTGTCTTAAATACATCTTCTATGATGAGACAGATGCTGTCCAGCCCAGCAGTGCTGCTCAGCTTGGTGGCTAGTCCCAGCTGGGCCCTCAGGAGTGGCAGGCCCAACGTACTGGCTGACAAAGACAGTGACCTACTTGTAGAGTCTCTCTGGGGCCATGTCAGCAGATGCACTTGCATGACTCAGTGAAGGGAGAGGGTAAGAGTACTGCCACACTTGGTCACTAGCAACCACTGCATTCTCTAGGTAAAATTGTCTTTAAAACTGCTTTTCTGCCCAGAGAGGCACTGTCCAGTCAAGTGCTGTTGCTCAGCATGGCAGTCAGCCCCTGTTGGGCCCTCAGACATCATTGACTCTGCCTCTCAGCTGACTAAGATGGCATCCTACTTCTGCCATCTCTCCTGTGCTGAGCCAGCAGGACCTGTGGAACAGCTCAGAGAAGCTGGGGAGGTGGGGGGAAGATCACTAATACACTTGCCCATCAGCCTGTGCTGGGTTTTCTAGACATGACTGTCTTAAGTACAGCAGAGAGGCTGTACTTAAGGAACTGCAGCTCAGCATGGCAGCTGGCCCTAGCTAGGCTCTCAGACTCAGCAGCCCCTGTGCTAGTCTCCCAGTTGACAGAGATGGTATCCATACCTGTAAGCATTTCTACCACTGAGCTAGGAAAAACAGGACCCTTTGCATTGCTTTCTCACATCCAGCAAAGGTAGCTTTCCTCTTTGTGTCACCCAGTCCAATAACACAATCTTCCACCTGATCTTGGGGTTTCCAAAATGTCCACTTTGCTCCATTCAATTGTTTTTCTAAGCTTTAGTCCTCAGAGGGAATTGAGGAATCATGTGACTAGTCGACCATCTTGCCCCCACCTACTCAAGTGTAAATTTTAACAGATGATCTCCAAACAACTGAGTTCCACTGTGATCTCAGGGAACATCTAGCTCAGTTGGCATAACATAGTTTATAAAGAATATGTTCTACATTCCACCTTGTTAAATAGCATCTGGGATCTTAAAAGCCTATAAATGCCCACTTAAGATCCTCCACTGGACTCATCATTTCAAGAGCAACAAAGAGTGAAGAAAACTAAAGATAAAAGGGAAAGATTAGTGCAATGGACAAATGAACCACAACTGCCACAACTTCCATCAGACTGAGTCCAGATGGTGCCTGGCTACCACCACTGACTGCTCTGACAAAGATCACAACAGAGGATTCTGGACAATGCTGTAAAAAACTGTAGAGTAAAATTCTAACTCACAAGAAAAAAAACAAACTAGGCTTAGTGGTCTGACAGAGCCTGGAGACAGTCTCTGGACCATCTGAGAGTACAGCTCCTGGAAACATTTTTAGCTCAGTAATGAAGTCAATCCTGACTTCAGCCAAGGATTGGACAGGCCTATAAAACAAAATGAGACTAAAGGGACAAATCAGCCAATGGCAAGGACTAGAAGTCAGGAGGTGACAGGAAAGATGGAAATAGGGAACCCAAGGCTAAGAAAGGAGTGTGTTAACATGTTGTGGGGTTGTCAACCAATGTCATAAGAAAAATGTGTACTAACTGTCCAATGAAAACTTAGTTTGTTCTGCAAACCTTCATCTAAAGTACAATTTAAAACAACAACAACAACAACTGAGTCCCAGCTTAGGAAAGTATCACAAAGGCCAAAATAATCACATGCATATTCACAATGTCTTTAATCCGAGACTCTTAGGGATTTATTCCAAGTATTTCCTTGACAGATGCAGATAACAAGGAGAGCACGGAATAAGACCAAAAATTTTAAATCTGATCCCATGGGTCTAAGAGTTAAGTTGAGTTTGACTTTTAGATTTTTAAATAATGGATCCATGTCAAATTTGAGTCAACTCTTTTTCTGCAATAAATTATAACCTCAAAAAGTATTTCACTACTTTTACAAACACTACTCAGCCTACTTTCCAGTAATTAGAAGATAAAGTTCTGAAATGTTACCACCATGGAGCACGAGAGACAGTAGTTTAGTAACATGTTAACAGTACCATTTCACAGTCAGATGAATACTGGTTATGTGCATAGTCCACATTATCCTGAGGTACTACTATGTTAACTATTCAGGAAACCAAAAATCAAGCCAAAACAGTTACTGGAGAGTTAACTCCAATTTACAGTGAACCTATGTGCCAGAGCTCACTAGCCTTTCTTTCAAGGCACTTCTGAGAATTCAAGCCACTAACCTTTGGCTAGCACCCTGATGCTTAGTCATCTGCACCATCCAAGAACTGCAATGGAAAGCCTGGTAGCCTACTGATTAAGTGCTATGGCTGCTAATGAAAAGGTCAGCAGTTCAAATTCACTATTTACTCCTTGGAAATTCTATGGGACAATTCTACCCTGTCCTGAAGGGTTGCTATGAGTTGGAATCTACTCACTGATCATAGGTTTGGTTTTAGTTTTCAGAAACTGTAACTATTCAGTACCTATTACATAAAAGCAAACCAAGTCTTATCGTATACTAGCCCCTAGAAGCTTGCTTTAACAAGTAAAGATAATTTAACATTGGTAAATTACATACAAATATTGCTATCAAGACTTTTCAAGTATGTTTCCTCGAGCCACAGACCACTGACCTCAGCCAGCTGACTTTTAAATGCACAGTGTTGGCCTGAATGGACTCAAAAGAGAGAGGATGTGTGGACTTATCAAAACCAGTCTCTTACCATGCTTGCAAAGACACAACGGGAATACCTTACATCAGTGAGTCTAGAATGCCATAATTTTAATAGCAGATAAAAAATTATTTTTTTCTGATGGTAAGACAATAAATACTCATGATGAAAATACTAGAATTGTCTGTAATTGCACTGCCTAGAAATGCTGATAGGAGGTGCAAAAGTAGAGTGAGCAGCCCCCACTTGTCTATCAGTGGAGGCTTGCTTGTTGCTGTGATGCTGGAAGCTATGTCACTGCTATTTAGGTACCAGCAGGATCACCCATAGCAGACATGTTTCAGCTGAGCTTCCAAACTAAGACAGACTAGGAAGAAGGACCTGGCAGTCTACTTCTGAAAAGAATTAGCCAGGGAAAACCTTATGAATAGCAGCAGAATATTGTCAGATATTCAAGTTCTCATTCCCAGCTAGTAGATCATATGGTTTTTGGATTCAAAATGGCCAGTACCTGCTAAATTACTTTTGTGCTGGAAAATGAGCCTCCCAGGTTGGAAGGCACTCAGAAGACAACTGAGGAAGAGCTGCCTCCTCAAAGTAGAGGTGACCTTAATGCTACGGATGGAGTAAATCCTTCAAGAACTTGATTTGCTGATGTGAAAAGACTCAAAATGAGAAGAAACAGCTGCAAACATCCATTAATAGTTGCAACATGGAAGTATGAACTATGAATCTAGGAAAATTGGAAACCATAAAAAATGAAATGGAATGAATAAACATGTATACCCTAGGCATTAGTGAGCTGAAATGGATGGGTATTGGCCATTTTCAATTCAACAACCATATGGCCTACTATGCTGGGAATGATAACTTGAAGAGGAATGGTATTACATTCATCACCAAAAATAACATTTGAAGATCTGTCCTGAAGTACAATGCTGTCAGTGATAGGATGATATCCATACACCTTCAAGGAAAGCCAGTTAATACAACAATTAATACAAGCCAGTTAATACAACAAATTTACACACCAACCATTGAGGCCAAAGATGAAGAGATTAAAGATTTTTACCAGCTTCTGCAGCCTGAAATGGATCGAACATGCAATCAGGATGCATTGATAATTACTGGTGACTGGAATGCAAAAGTTGTAAACAAAGAAGGATCAATACTTGGAAAATATGATCTTGGTGTTAGAAACTATGCCAGAGATTGCATGACAGAATTTTGCAAGACTAGTGACTTCTTCATTGCAAATACCTTTTTTAACCAACACAAACGACAACTGTACACATGGACCTCATGAGATGGAATTCACAGGAGCCAAATCAACTACGTCTGTGGAAAAAGACAATGGGAAAGCTCCATAGCAGAAGTCAGACTAAGACCAAGTGCTGACTGTGGCACAGATCATCAGTTGCTCTTATGCAAATTTAAACCAAAGAAAATTAGAACGAGTCCCTGAGAGCCAGAGTATGACCTTAACTATATACCTCCTCATTTTAAAGACCACCTCAAGAACAGATTTCATGTGTTGACCACTAGTGACTGAAGACCAGATGAATTGTGGAATGACATCAAAGACATTATCTATGAAGAGAGTGAGAGATCATTAAAAAGACAGGAACGACAAAAAAGACCAAATATGATGCCAGAAGGAACTCTGAAACTTGCTTTCAAACATCAGGTAGCTAAAGCAAAAGGAAGGAATGGTAAAATAAGAGACCTAAACAGAAAATTTGCAAATGGCATCTCAAGAAGACAAAATAAAGTATTATAATGGCGTATGCAAAGCACTAAAAATGGAAAGCCACAGGGAAAGAACATGTTCTGCATTTCTCAAGCTGAAAGAACTGACAAAAAATTCAAGCTTCAAGTTGCTTGAATAGGGAAAGATTCTACAGGGAAAATACTAAATGACTTGGAGAGTATCAAAAGAAGATGCAAGGACAGATCTTCAAATGTTATTTTTGGTGATGAATGTAATACCATTCCTCTTCAAGTTATCATTCCCAGCATAGTAGGCCATATGGTTGTTGAATTGAAAATGGCCAATACCCATCCATTTCAGCTCACTAATGCCTAGGGTATACATGTTTATTCATTCCATTTCATTTTTTATGGTTTCCAATTTTCCTAGATTCATAGTTCATACTTCCATGTTGCAACTATTAATGGATATTTGCAGCTGTTTCTTCTCATTTTGAGTCTTTTCACATCAGCAAATCAAGTTCTTGAAGGATTTACTCCATCCATAGCATTAAGGTCACCTCTACTTTGAGGAGGCAGCTCTTCCTCAGTTGTCTTCTGAGTGCCTTCCAACCTGACCAACTGACTGGAAGAGATCCATATTTAGTCTCATTCTAAAGAAAGTGATCCCAACCAAATGCAGAAATTACCAAACAATATCATTAATATCACATACAAGTAAAATTTTGCTCAAGATCATTCAAAAGCAAATGCAACAGTATATTGAGAAGGAATTGCCAGAAATTCAAGCTGGATTCAGAAGTCGACTTGGAACCAGGGATATCATTGCTGATGTCTGATGGATCTTGGCTAAAAGCAGAGAATACCAGAAAGACGTTTACCTGTGGTTTGCTGACTATGCACAAGCATTCAACTGTGTGGATCATGACAAATTATGGCTAATGTTGCATACAATGGGAATTCCAGAACACTTAATTGTGTTTGTGAAGAATCCATACGGATTCAAAAGCAGTAGTGCAGACAGAACAAAGTGACACTGCATGGTTTACAGTCAAGAAAAGTGTGTGTCAGGGGTTGTATCGTTTCACCATACTTTTTCAATATGTGTGCTGAGCAAATAATCCAAGAAACTGGATTGTATATAGAAGAATAAGGCATCAGGATTGGAGGTCATTAACAACCTGCATTAAACAAACGACACTACCTTACTTGCTGGAAGTGAAGAAGATTTGAAACACTTACTGACGAACATCAAAGACCATACACTTCAGTAGGGACTGCACCTCAACACCAAGAAAACAAAAATCTTCACAAAATCATCATAAATGGAGAAAGGATTGAGGTTGTCCAGGGTTTCATTTTAATTGGGTCCACAATCAACGTCCACAGAAGCAGCAGTCAAGAAATCAGAAGACACACTGCACTGTGAAAATCTGCTGCAAAGGACTTGTTTAAAGTATTCAAAAGTAAAGATGTCGTTACATTGAAAACTAAAGTGTGCCTGATCAAAGCCATGACATTTTCAGTCGTGCCATATGCATGCAAATGCTGAGCAACAAACTAAAAAGGCATCAGAAGAATTGATGCGTTTGAATTGTGTTGTTGGAGAAAAATGTTGAATGTACCATGGACTGCCAAAAGAACAAACAGATCTGTTCTGGAAGAAGTACAACCAGAGTGCTCCTTGGAAGCAAAGATGGCAAGACTGCATCTTACATACTTTGAACATGTTGTCATGATGGTTCACTCCCTGGAGGACACCATGATTGGTAGAGTGGAGGGTCAGTGAAAAGAGGAAGACCTTGACAAAATGGATTGACACAGTGGCCCCAACAATGAGCTTAACCATAAAAACAATTATTGACGTGGCACAAGATTGGGCAGTGTTTTGTTCTGTTGTTCATAGGGTCACTATGAGTCACAATTGACTGGACAGCATCTAACAACAACAACAATAATAAATTCATATTTAGGGCATTTCCTACTTATGATGAAAATGTTAGAATTACCTGTAATTGCACTGCCTAGAAATTCTTGTTTGGGGTGTTTCCTTTCAGTGGTTTTCTTCTCAAGGACATGCATATATATAGTTTTACATATTTAAGAAGATGCTGTTGACTATCCCTTACTTTTTTCTGTTAGCTTTATATTTATGTCCTTTTCCATGCCTCTAAATATTCTTGGAAAGATAATATTTCACCACATAGATATGATATGAAGGAATTTTGTTTTTTTAGCATACATTTTGATGGTATTGCATCTTTTTATATCAAGAAGAACTAGTCCAAGGCTGGAGCAGAAGTGAGTCTTACTCAAGAAACTGTAACTCCAACAAAGATGAAAAACAAGTGTATGATCACCATAGATGGGGACAGAAATATAAGCATATGGGTAGGTACAGGTCTATGCATATGTATGGACAGATAGAACTATCTGTATGCACAAGTAAATATAGCTATGTGTGTACAGGCACATATATTTATTAAAGATATAACTACAGATACTCAGACATAACCAAACACCTTCTGGTTTAACTGAGTTTTAAAGCTTAAGGCCTTAGTCTCATGGGGCATCTCAGTGAATTGGCATCACAAAGTTTACGTTTCATTAGCTAGCTGAGTAGTATCTGGGGTCTTGAAAGTTTCAAACAGCCATGTAAGATAAAATTATTGGTTTCTACTCATCAGGAATAAAAGAACAATAAGGTAATCAAAGCATCAAAGAAGAAACAAGTCTACAAGGCTGATAGCTTACATGAGCCACAGCCCCATCTACCCTAACACTGGAATTAGCTGGTGCCCAGCTGCCTCCACTGACCATTAGAACCAGGACACAATAGACAGTCATAGAACAGAAAATGAAAAGAACGTCGAACAACACTCAAACTCTTCAAAAGTCAGTCTAAGTGGACCAGCTGAGACCAGAGAACTCCCTGAGACTATTGTCCTGAGACACTCTAACTGAAACGATCCTGAGATCACCTCTTAGAGAAACAGCAGACTGACATACGAAATAAAGGATATAACTAAAAAATGTTCTGTGTAAGATCAAAAAGTCAACATTTACTCTAAAGCAAATGAAAAGATAAATGAGCAGGGAAACTAGAGTACTGGAAATGGAATAGCCAGAACATAGTCGACACATTGTGAAAAATATACCTAATAACACTGAGGAAGACTTGGTGGTACAGTGGTTAAGTGCTATGGATGTTAACCAAAAAGTTGGCAGTTCAAATCTATCTAGTGCTCCTGGGAAACTCTATGGGCAGTTCTGCTCTGTCCTATAGGGTTGTTATGTGTGGAAACTCAAATTTTTGTGTAACTTGCTGTATAAATTGAAACCAAAAACACAATATTACTTTAAAAAGAAGAACCTACATATTTTGTTTGTTTTTTAATATTTTGTGTTATTTCTCATAGGTGACAATGGATATCAGCTCTTGGAATAAAAAATTTTTTGAAGTGTACCATCAGTTGTCATGGACTGAATTGTGTCCCCCCAAAACAAGTGTAGCCACATGGCTGGGCCATGATTCCCGGTATCTTGTGACTGTCCTCCTTTTTGTGGTTTTCCTATGCTGTATGTTAAAGGATTAGGGTGGGACTATAAATCCCTTTATAAGATCACCTCTCTGCTCCACTGTAAAAGGGAGTTTCCCTGGAGTATGGCTTGCCCCAATCCTTAATGTTTTCATCCTAGAAGAGATAAAAGGAAAGGAAGCAGGCAGAGAATTGGGAACCTCACAGCATCAAGCAAGCCATACTGGGAGAAGAGCGCGTCCCTCAGACCTGAGGTTCCCGCGCCAAGAACGCTCCCTGGACGAGGACTGACGCAATACCGGACTTCCCTCCAGAGCCGACAAGGGGAAAGCCTTCCCCTGGAGCGGACACCCTGAATATGGACTTGTAGCCTACCACTGTGTAAGAACAAACTTTCCATTGTTAAAGCCATCCACTCTGTGGTATTTCTGTTAGAGCAGCACTAGCTGACTAAAGCATCAGTCCCATTTTTTTTAAGCTAGAAATAATTTTAAGTATTCATTCTTTCAACTTACATTTAGCACACATCTATTATATGCCTGTGAACCTTTTGTAGGTACTGAGGATAAAGACATAAATTCTCTGACTTCATAACTTACTTTACAGAAGAATAAACAAAAACCAAACAGATAATACCAGGTAGTGTTAAGTATAAAGAAAAAAATAAAGCACAGCAATCAGAGATAAAAAGTGTCAGCAAGGAAGTTCATGGCTGTGGTGATGGTTTTACTTTTTCACGGGGCTGTCAGGAAAGGTGGAGTCCCTCAGCAGTGTGAGAAATGAAGTGCCTAGCTACTGACCAGAAGGTTGGCAGTTTGAACCCACCCAGAGGTGCCTCAAAAGAATGCCCTGGCAATCTGCTTCCTCAAGATCACAGTTTTGGTTAAATGGTTAAGTGCTATGCCTGTTAACCAAAAGATTGGCAGTTAAAATCCACCAGGTCCTCCTAGGAAACTCTGTGGGGCACTTCTACTCTGTCCTTTGGGAAGAATGTCCACATGGGGTCACTGTGAGCTGGAATTGACTCAACAGCAACTGGTCTTTTGCCAGAAAGGTGATAAGAGATAATATCTCTTTGAACAGAGATATTAATGAAGTGAGACTGTGGGGAAAGGAGAGAATTCTAGGCAAAGGAAACAGCAAATACAATGACGCTCAGGTAGGTAGAGTCTGAACATGCTGGGTATGTTTGAGGAACAATGAGGCCAAAAGGCACACAGCAGAGTGAGTGACAAGTGAAGGGGTAGGCTATAGTATGACAGATGTAACCAGGCCAGACCACAGAGGACTTCAAAGGCCACAGAAGGTGTAGCCAACAGCCGGAGGGGGAGGGGGATGAGTACATAGAAAGGAAGGCCAGGGGGCAGGTGACCAAAATGAAGTCGATACAAGGTCATGGTGACCAGGCCTGTAGGGGCAGTGAGGAAGAAGGAGAAGACTGTCCTATTCCGGATATTACTTCAGTTTGGAGCACACAGATTTGCTGATGAATTAGAAGGGGAGTGTGAGAGGAAGAGAAGAAATAGATGTTGCCAGAGTTTGCCCTGAGAGGAGAAAGGAAGGAAGGAGTTCTCACTCACTGAGACCGGAAGACTAAAGGAGAGTTCATTTAGAAAAAAATTAGGAATTGGTTCTTGTGGGGGGGGGGGAAGAAAACCAGTAAAAACTTTATTTACCAAAACAAGTGGCAGTCTATAGTTATTTGATACCTTTCTAGGACCTCAACATTGATAACACTATTTTATTTCTGCATGTATTTTTGTCACTATTTTTAAAAAAGGTCTATTTTTGCTCTGGTGTACCATATGCAATTTGTGAAACACATCATTATTGTATCTCATTTGGTCATTCACGATGTTATTCGCTTTAACTTATTGATTTGCAGCAAGGTCAGTACCCACTAAAAGTGAGCACTAGGCATAGCATCCCCGTGTCTTGGTCAAAGTTAACAAACTTTTGAAATTGTTTTTATTTTATTTTTTATCATACTTTAGATGAAGATTTATAAAGTAAACTAATTTCTCATTAAACAGTACACATATTCTCTTATATTGGTGAACAACCCCATGACGTGTCAACATTCCACCTTCTTGACCTTGGGTTCCCTATTACCAGCTTTCCTGTTCCCTCCTGCCTTCTAGTCCTTGCCCCGGAATTGGTGTGCCCTTTTAGTGTTTTGTTTCACGGGCCCTTGGCTGAAGATTAGACAGGAAGTGTTTCTTGATGTGTTAAGCTGAAGACTATAAAATCCAAATGGAGACATGGAATCAGACATTAAGTTGGACTTCAGAGTAAAGGTCCAGGCTCTAGATACAGTTTTGAGTGTTGTCAGTGTCTAGACTAGATTTCAAGCTAAAAAAAAAAAGGATGATATCATAAAAACTGAAAACAGAAGAAGTTCAAGGACCCTAAAGGAGAGTGGAAAACAGTCTCCAGATAGATCAGAATAGAAACAAGGGAAAGTAGTAACCTAGAGGCTAGGGAAAGACACATTTCCAGAGCAAGGGTGGTATAAGCTATGTCAAATGTGCCTAACTGAAGGGACTAAGATAAGGACTGACCACAGGTTTGGGAGGTCTGTCATAATTTATTGTTGTTAGATGTCATCAAGTTCATTTTCAAGTCACGGTGACGACAGGTAAGAGGGGAGTAGAGCTGCCCCATGGGGTTTTCTGGGGAGTAGTCTTCATAGGAACAGATCACCAGTTCTTTCTCCTGCTGAGCCGCTGTATGGGTTTGAAACTCCAATCTCTTGGTTAGTAGCCAGCCACTTAATCATTGTGCCACCAGGGCTTTTCTTTGTCAGTAGGGTGACAGTATAGTTTATTTCCCTAATCAGAACAATGTTGAGAGTGAAGGAGAAAGCTCCTAAAATAAAAATATGCTGGTACAACAGGCACCAACCAGGACTGATCTGAGCAAAACAAGACACATTACTATACTAGTTGTTGGTGATTTTGACAAAGACAGGATTAAGGATTTTTTGTTGTTTTTTTAAAATTGTTGTTACATTTGTTTTTGAGCAAGGAAGGAAAAAAAAAACTCAAATGCAATATGTTCAAGAGAAAATGGAGACAAGCTAGCAAAGAGAAACATTTTGAGGAGTTTCACCATAAAGGAGAGCGGAGAAAGGGACCAGCAGTTCAAGAGACACTTAAGTTGACAGGAGATGTGGTTTTAGATGGGAGACAGGACCACATACTTGTATGTTGGTTGGAATGTCCAGAAGAGAAGGAGGGTGCAGAGAGAGTAGAAACAATAGCTAGAGTGGCAAAAGGAGCTGTAGAATCCAGCATGCTGGAGGAAGGCTTGGCTTTAGGAGGGACATTTTATTTCAAGTAATAGAAGGGAAGGTACTTCGAGGAAAGTGGTAGCAGAAGCTCTGCTTCTTTGTGTTATCTTGGTGAGTATAGGGAGCAAGACCAAAGACTCAGATTAACAGAAAGTAGACTTCTTTGTTGCAGACTTAGAACAGGACAAGCTAAGTCATCATTCCTACCCTGGTTTGTTACAGACTTAGAATAGGTCAACCTAAGTCATCATTCCCACCCTGGTTTTATAACTCTTTTGGGATAGGTATTCTTGTCACCCCATAGACAATTAGGTCTCCTTTGCCCCATCATGCCAGGGGAAGAGATGACCGCTCCATTCAGGGCCTTGTAGGAACACGAAGAGCAGCAGGAAAAATGTGCAGTGACTACCAACAAAGACAAGCTTTCTGGAAATGGGATCATTTATTCGAGGGAAGATGGAGAATAAATAATAGGGAGTAACATTCTTGATTAAGCAAAGGGAGGTATGTGCAATGCTCTACCAAAAAAAAAAAAAAAAGATTTTGAACGCATTGTGTTGAAAACCAAAACCCAAACCCTTTGCTATGGAGTCAATTCTGACTCATCATGATGCTATGGGACAGAGTAAAACATCCTATCATGTTGCCAATACTGTAATCTTTATGAGAACAGATTGCCACATCTTTCTCCCGTGGCGTGGCTGGTGTGTTTGACCTGCCCTTTCAGTTAGCAGCTGAGTGTTTAGCCGCTGCGCCACCATGACTCCTTTCACTGCTCTAGGCCCTGGAAATTATGAGTGAAGACCTAGCTCCTAGCCTCAGTGATGGAAAAAATAAACAGTAAATTGCTAGATCTTCTTAACAAAGAAATTTTTTGTTAACTTATATGTTGAAAGGAGGACCTCCTGGCAAAGGGAGTACTCTTCTGCATCAAGCAGCACACACCACAATGTCATCTAGCCTCTTACATTGCTTACCAGACTTCACATCAGCTGCCACATGGCACACACTGTGACCAGTTTCTCTCTGAATTCTCTATGCATGACAGGAAATGATAATTTCCCATGTGTACGCTCTAGTCCTGTATGACTTTGAAGTCTGTTACCACTCGACAATACTTTTCTTTCTAACTTGAGTGCCAGACTATGTGCTTGCAACAACTATCACCAAAGTCTGTTTATTCTTGACTGAGGCCAGACCCACCTCGGTGAGCCACCCTGTTGAAGCTAATGCATGACCTCGTGTTAGCTGGACACTGCTGGCATCCAAAGTATTCCCTGAGTCTTAAAGGATGTGACAAATCCCCAAGCAGGAGATGATTTTTGAGAACACCAAGAAGCATTATCCAGGTCCTTTAACCTCAGTGTCAACAATACCCTCTAGTCTCTGCATTGACACTGAACCTTTCAAGACAGTCTGCCTTCTTTCCTTCTATCCATGCAGACAATTGAAGCCCTGAAACCTTTTACACATGGGTGATGGCTGATAAATGAAGCTGAGACATTAATAGGCTTGCCCATCCTTTAACAAAGCACAATCCATCAACAAACATCAAAAACTGCAAATAAACCCTCAGATTCTATCGTTACTTGTTGTCGCCTCTGATTGATGGTGACTTTATTTATAACAGAAGCAAATGTTGCTAGTCTTGTGCCATCTTTAGGATTGTTGGTATGTCTGAGTTTCTCTTGTGGCTATTATGTCAATCCAGCTCATTGAGGATTTCTCTTGTTTTTCTTCTTTGAAATCATGGTGCCCTTTTCTAGTGACTGCTCTTTTCTGAGGTTGCATCCAAAGTAAGCAAGACAGAGTCTTGCCATTTTCACTTGTAAGGAGCATTCTTGTTGTACACAGTCCACAGTATATTCAACAGTCTTTGCCAGCACCGTGGTTAGAATGCACCAATTCCTCTGTCTTCCTCACTGTTTAACTTTCTCATGTGTATGGGGCAGTTGAAAAGACCATGGCTTGGGTCAGTCATATCTTAGTCATCTAATTATATATTCACTTGTTTAAAACTTTAAAGAAATCTTTTGCAACAGACTTGCCTAATGGAGCATGTAATTTGAATTTCTCATCTGTTGCTTCCACGGTTTTTGATTATCTATACAGACAGAATGAAATCTTTGTGAGCTTCAATTTCTTCTTCATTTATCATGATCATCTTTATCAAACAGTTGTTAAAATTTTCATTTTGTTCACATTCAGTTGTAACCCACACTTAAGGTATTACTACTTACTGCAGGCATTAGTAAGTCTTACTCAAATTCTGACGCCACATTCCTCTTCGTATAGTCCAGCTCTTGGGATTTTTATTCAGCATACTGATTGAATAAATAAGGTGAAAGACTACAATCCTGCTGCACACCTGCTCAAATTTGAAACCAAACAGCATACCCTTGTACTGTTCAAACAATTCATCTACAAGTGTTTTGAAATTCTCGTTCTTTATAATGTTTTGCAGTGAGAACAATAATTTGCTCCAACTCACAGTCAAATGCCTTTTCAGTCAACAAAGCACAGGTATATATCTTTCTGATATTCTCTGCTTTCAGTCAAGATCCATCTGAAATAAATAACACTAGGTCTGGCAATTAAGTTTGTGAACTCACTCTAGAAAAAGTGTTACATACTTCATTGCTCAACATCACTACAGTAACCTTCAAGGTACTCCCCTTGGGAAGCTATGAACCAACACCAGTGCCTAGCCACTCTTCAAAGTAATTTTGGAATTCTGTTTGTGGAATGGCCATCAGAGCTGTCCTCATATTACCCTTGATGTCCTGAATGTCATCAAAATGTCTTCCTTTCAATATTTCCTTTATCTGTGGGCAAACAAAGAAGTTATTGTGGCCTAGATCAGATGAGTAGGGAGGGTGTTCCAATACAGTTATTTGTTTACTGGCTAAAAACTCCCTCACAGACAGTGTCATGTGAGTTCATGCATTGTGGTGATGCAAGAGCCTGGAATTGTTGGCCATTTTCATCTAACTTTTTCACACAGCCTTTTTGGAATTCCCAAATAGTAAACTTGGTTAACTGTTTGTCCAATTGGTATAAATTTATAACGAGGAACGCCTCTGACACATATAAAAAAAGATTAACAATGTTGTTTTGACTCTCAATTTGGACTGACAGCACTTTTTTGGTTGCTGGCAGTTGGCTAAGTTCCATTGTGCACTTTGATGCTTTGCTTCAGGGTCCTACTGGTACAATTATTTTTCATCACCAGGGATAACATAACCGAAAACATTTTGCCTCTCCAGAAGATCTTGGCAAATTTGACTCTCCTTTGATTTTGCTCATCTGTGAGCTCCTTCCTGACCATTTTTGCACATACCTTTCTCAAGCGAAGATTTTCAGTTAAGATTTTCCTAACTATTTCTCTATTGATGTTTACTTGGTCTGCTATGCTTCGCACAGTCAGCTGATGATTTTGATGTATAGTTCAATGAAGTTTTGCAGTGTTTTCATCAGTCCTTCTGGTTACTGGTTGCCCTTACCTCTCTTCATCAGTGATGCTTTCTCTTAATCCTTAATCTTAAACCTTCTTGATCCATTTGTACACTACTATTTTCTTCATGACATAGTCTATAAACTTGGACTAATATGTCCCAGATTTCACTTCCACTCTTGCCTAGTTTAGCAAGAAATTCTATGTTTGTTGCTCTAATTCAAGCTCTAACATTCTTAAGACAGCACACAAAAACACAAAACAACAATAAAGAACATTACTCAGCAAGAAACCACCACATGTCGACACAAACACAGCTATAAGACACTGATACACCAAGATTATGAAACCTCACTGAGTACTTTGCACAGTGTTGCCAGTATAAGCACACGGTGGCAACTTCACAAACTACGTGGCAGGACTCCTATCTCTGTTCTACATCCTCTTCTGAATCCAGCTTGAACTTCTGGAAGTTTACTGTCTCTGTATCATTGCAGGTGTTTTTTGTTTGTTTGTTTTTAATTACCTTTAAATATGTTAACATATGACATTAATTACATTATTCAAGAATGTCTACGTTCCATCTGATTTCCTTCCTTTGAAATTGGCAAGAAGACAGATTTCTTCTAGTTGGTTGATCAGATAACTAACTGTATTCTAAATTTCTCAGCATAGTTGTATACTGTGCTTCCAATAATGCATTTATTTGTTTAAGCATCTCAATTTGTATTCCCTCAATTCTTGCAGCACTGGTTTTTCACCAATGTCTTCAGTATAACTTAAACTTCTTCCTTTAGTATTAGTAAAATGGTTGAACTTCCGTTCTTTTTGTTACAGTGACCTTGTACTCCTTTCATCTTCTTTTGATGCTTCATGTGTCATTCAATTTTTGGAATTGAAGAAGTTCCTCACATTGGAAGGCATTTAAAATATGACTGACAAAGAGCTACCTCCTCAAAGTAGACTCAGTCTTAATGACACAGATAAAGTCTTTGCAACCTTCATTTGCTGATGTGGCATGACTCGAACTGAGAAGTAATAGCTACAAACATCCATTAGCTCTTATACAGGTTGTTAGGAATTGAATCTCAGAAATCCATAATTCTACCAATGAAGAATCTGAAAGGAAGCAGTTTTTAGCGAAAGTAACAACTAAAAGGACAAGGCTGAATCTGAGGGTAAGTAGCATAAGGTTTTGTAAGTGTCTTTGATAAAATGGCAAGAACTCCCAAACTTCTCTAAACATCTTAAAATAGACCATGAAGCCTTCTTGAAAATAAATGATGCTGTACTTTTCTGTGTCAAGGGCAGAAGCAGAGCAATATCAAAAACTTTCTGACCTCATAGGCTGTTTCCATTTCTTAGTAATGTTTTTGATTGTCAATCAAATTAAAACCTTCCGTGGCCTCTCCTCGGCTCTCGAGCCATACGTTGCTTTAGGAAAGTGGACATCAGTGATAACTTGCCAGAATTCACTCCCTGATTCTACTGTTTCCTGGCTTTGTAACTTGACACAAATCTCTATCTCAGTTCCCTGTGTCTTCATTTTCTCATCTTTGAAATGGGACTAAAAGCAGAAAGTACTCCATAAGTGGGTTGAAAATATGCCTTAGGCCAGGAGCACAGGATAAACATTAGCTCCTATTGTTCCTGCTTGTTTTGCCCTAAAGCTCATTTGAAATCTATACCTCAAAGTCAAGTACAAAAGCCAACATCAGAGCTGGAGTTTATTCTCAAAGCTAAACTTGTATTTAAGATTATTCTGATAATTCACAGCTTAATGATTTGAACCAAAAAAGACATTTTACCATTTTTTTGTAAAATAAAAAATCTTTGTTTAAGTTAGTGGAATTCATATCAGTTGAAAGATGTGGCAGTCTATTAGCAAGGAAAGCTTTCTCCAGGTTCTTCAAATGACACTGACTCCTTAATATAATAAAAAAGTACCTTTCTGTCTTTCAGCCCTAAACCACGAAAGCAGATGCCACTGCCATCTATCTAGCACCAAATGGCCCCAATCTACCTGGCAAATGGAGAACATCAAGGACAAGAGAAAATACGAGCTCACCAGATGGAAGCAGCCATATTAGCCACAGTCTGCTTCAGCATGGGACCAGAAGAACTAGATGGTGTCTGCCTACCACCAATGACAGCCCAGATGCAGTACATGGAATGGAGCTCTGGACACAGCAGGTGATGGAATAGTAGGCAGAGTTAGACCTCTACCAAAAGACCATACTTGATGGTCCTTCTGAATGTAGGGCCCCCTGGGAGCATGGTCCCAGACTCTCTAACTGCAAACTGCCTTCAACACCAGAGCCAGCTCTCCAGACAAAGACTGACCTGGACCATACAAAACATAGAATTATATTGGAGGTGAACAAACCTTCAAAACTGTACAAAGTGTCTGAGGGACACTTTGCTGGAGCTGAGTTGATTGGGTGAGGAGGGCCAGACCTGAGTCAAAAAGTCATGGGAAGTTCTGAAGCAAAGGGGAAGTATGGTGTCATGTGGGAAGAGGGAGGCAGGGAAGCCACAATAGAATAGAGATGAAAGTTCTGGGTGTTACATGGTAACATGACACAGACTGTAAAATTTTTATTAATTCACAATTTAAAAAATGTGAAAAAAAGAAAACAGATGCCAGCTACAACTCTGCTGTTGACGTTTGTACTATGATGAATTCCCTGTAGTACCCAGCATCAGCTTTCAAAACCATTTTTAAAATAATTTATTTTGTTTTTGTTATCATGGAAAACATTTCTGTAAGTACAATTCAGTGAAATTGATTACATTTTTCAAATTATGCCACCCTTCTCACCCTCCTCTTCTGAATTATTTCTCCATTGTTAATATAAACTCACTGTCCCCTAAGCTTTATAGCCAACCTTACAAGATGCTGTTGTCAATTTAATCTCACATAGATAGTTTTTTAAAAAAACACAAAGCTCAAGGCAGATCTTTATTAATTAAGCTAACTCTGGTGGTAAAATAGATAACTACTTGGCTGTTAACCATAAGGTTGGTGGTTCAAACATACCCAATGGCTCTATAGGAGAAAGGCTTGGCAATCTGCTCCTGTAAATATTACAACCTAGAAAATAATATGGGGCAGCTGTACTAGGTCACATGGGGTCACTATGAGTTAAAATCAACTCAGCTGCACCTAATAACAACATTGTTTGGTTGAAAGATGACTTCAGGGGATTTTTTTGGTTTAAGGTTTAATTATTAAAATTTTCTCAGGGCAATAGTTTCAGGAGCGCATCCATACCATGGCTCCAATAAGTCTAGATTTCATGAGAATTTGAAATTCTGTTCCTAATTTTCAAAATCATTTTTAAAGACCAGGTAAGACCACTTCTAAGAATAGTCAATAGCATAGGCTTTGGATCAAATAAAACATAAGATTAAACCCCAGCTCTCCCAGTGAGTAAAACTATGAACTTAGATAAATTGTTTTACCTCCTTTAGCCTCAATTCCCTAACTGTAAAGTCAAGATAATAATATAATCCACCATGTGAGATTCAATGAGATACAAGAAAACCATTTAGTAAAATGGTTGGCATCTTATTTATCTAGTGTTGCCTTATAACATAATAGCATAAGTGCATAGTTCTAACAAATAGAAATTTGTTCTTTCATAATTAGGAGTCTGCCAGCCAAGCCAAGTGCCATTGAGACAGATCTGTCTAGAAAGCCAAATTCAAGACAACATACCTGTGAGAAGGCTTTCTCTCCTGCACAGCTCTGGGAAAAGGTTCTTGCTTCCCTTTAACATGTGCCAGCCTGGCATTGCTTGGAGAGCTCCATATGTCTTGGTATCAGAATTCACCTTGGCCTAGACAGTTCTCAGAAAAGGGGCCTCAGGTGCAAGGGATGTGATCTGTTCCCAGTTCTTCTTTCTTGGTGATAGACAGGTCCCTTTCTCTCTACTCATTTCCCTCTGCTCTTATCTCTTGTAAGATAAAAGGTAATACAGAGCAGAAATCAGTAATAGAAAGAGCAGGGGAAAAAATCAGATACATGAAAACTGAGTAACACCTTGTTCAAAAACTGCTGGATTATAGAAAAAATCAAGGATAATGAAATTCATAGAACCAAATGAGAGTGACAACACGTTTTACCAGAACCTCTTAGACACAGCAAAAGCAGTTCTTAGAGGTCAGTTTACAGCAATAAATACATATATCCAAAAAGTGTAAAAGGCAAAACATTAACTCTACAACTTAAATAAATAGAAGCAACAGGAGCTCTTGGGCACCAGAAAAAGGAAATACGAAAGATTAGAGCAGAAATAAATGAAATAGAGAATAGAAAAACAACCAAAAGAGTCAACAAGACCAAAGCTGTTTCTTCCAAAAGATCAACAAAATCAACAAATCACTGGCCAAACTAACAATCCAAATAAGAAATGAGATGATCAATATCACAGCAGAGCCAACTGAAATTAAAACAATCATAAGAGAATACCATGGAACATCTGCACTCCAATAAGTCTGAAAACCTAGAGGAAATGGACACATTGCTAGAAACATACTATGTAAACTGACACAAACTGAGATAGAAAATCTAAATAAACCGATAACAAAAAGAAGAGACCAAAGAGCTAATAAAAAAGACATGTAACAACAACAACAACAAAAATTCCTGGCTCTGAGAGTTTCACTAAAGAATTCTACCAAACTTTCAGAGACAACTTAACACCATTACTATTAAAGGTATTTCAGAACATTAAAAAAGGTAGAATACTCCCAAACTCATTCCATGAAGCCAGTATAACCCTAATATCAAAGCCAGCCAAAGACAACACGAAAAGAATACTAAAGACCAATATGTCTTATGAATGCTCTTAAACACTGGGTAACTAAAGCAAAAGGAAAAAATGATGAGGTAAAATAGCTGAGCAGAAGATTGCAAATGATGGTTTGAGAAGACAAAGTATTTTGATAACATGTGCAAAGATCCAGAGATAGAAAAGCAAAAAGAAAGAACACATTCAGCATTTCTCAAGTGGAAAGAACTGAAGAAAAAATTCATCCTCAAGTTGAAACACTGAAGGATTCTGCTAGGAATAATATTAAACTGTGCAGGAAGCATCTAGAGAAGATGGAAGAAATATAGAAGAGTCACTATACCAAAAAAAAAAAATATTGGTCAATGTTCAACCATTTCAAGAGGCACCAACTGTACTGAAGGAAAAAAGCCAAGTTTCACTGAAACACTGGTGAAGAAAACAAGGGTCCAGGAATTGACAGAATACCAGTTGAGAGCTTAGAACAAATGATGCAGCACTGAGTGTGGTTAATCGTCTATGCAAAGATATTTGGAAGACAACTACCTGGTCAAGCAACTGGAAAAGATTCATATTTATACTTATTCCCAAGTAAGGTGATCTAACTTAATGCAGAAATTATCAAACATATCACTAACATCACATGCAAGCAAAATTTTTATGGAGATAATTCAAAAGGAGTTGCAGTAGTATATCAACAGGGAACTGCCAGGAATTCAAGCAAAAATTTAGAAGGGGATATGGAACCAGGGCTACTATTGCTGATGTCGGATGGATCCTAGCTGAAAGTAGAGAATACCAGAAAGATGTTTGCCTGTATTTTATTGATTATGTAAAGGATTTCACTGTGTAGGTCATAACAAATTATGGATAACATTGCAGAGAATGAGTATTTCAGAACACAAAATTGTGCTCATGAGGAATTCATACATGGATCAAGAGGCAGTCATTTGAACAAAACAGAGTTGCTGCATGGTTTAAAGTCAGGAAAGGTGTGCATCAGAGTTGTATCCTTTCACCATATCTATTCAATCTGTATGACTATATGAACTAGAATGGACATCAGGATTGGAGGAAGACACATAAACAACTTGCATTTTGCAGATGATGCAACTTTGCTTGCTGAAAGTGAAAAGGACTTGAAACACTGATAAAAATCAAAAATCACAGCCTTTAGCATGGATTACACCTCAACATAAAGAAAACAAGAACCCCCACAAATGGACCAATAAGGAAGAGTGCGATATGTGGAGAAAATATTGAGATTGAACCAAAATATTCAGATTCCCTTTATTTGGATCAACAACAAACATCCATTGAATCAGTGATCAAGAAATCAAAGAATACATTGCTTTCAGCAAATCTGCTACAAAAGACTTCTTTAAAGTGTTGAAAAGGCAAGATGTCACCATGAGGATGAAGGTGCATTTGACACAAGCCCTGGTGTTTTCAATAGCCTTATAGGCATATGAAAGCTGGACAACGGACAAGGAAAACTAGAGAATTGATGTCTTTGAATCTTAGTATTGGCAAAGAATATTGAACACATATTGGACTGCCAAAAGAAAGAATGAACATGTCTTGGAAGAAGTACAATCAGAATATTCCTTAGAAGCAAGATGGCAAGACTGTGTCTCACATACTTTCTATACATTGTCTGGAGAGACCAGTCCTGGAGAAGAACATCGTGTTTGGTAAAGTAGCAGGTCAGCAATAAAGAGGAAGACACTCAATGAGATGGATTCACACAGTGGTTGCAACAAGGGGCACAAGAATAGCAACAACTGTGAGAATGGTGCAGGACTAGGCAGTGTTTTGTTCTGTGTGCATAGGATCATTATGAGTCAGAACTAAATTGATGGCATCTAATAACAACAACAATCCTTCATGAACATGGATGCAAAAATCATCAACAAAATTCTAACCAAAAGAATTCAACAAGATATCAAAAAAAAATTCATCATGATCAAATGGGACTGATATAAAACATAAATGGATGGTTCACCGTTAGAAAAGCAGTCGGTGTAATCCATCACAAAAAGACAAGTACCACATAATCTTATCAATTGATGCAGAAAAGACACTTGACAAAGTCCAAAACTCATTCCTGGTAAAAACCCACCACAGCAAACTCACTGCTGTTGTGTCAGTTCTGATGCATAGCAATAAAAGCTCTCATCAAAATAGGATTAGAAGGGAAATTCTTCAACATAATAAGGGACATCTATGAAAAGCCAACAACCAATACAATCCTAAATAGAGAGTCTGACAGTATTCTTCTTGAGAATGGGAACCAGACAAGAATGCTGTTTATCACTACTCTTATTTGACACTATGCTGGAAATCCTAGCCAGATCAATATGACCAGAAAAAGAAATAATGGGAGGGGGCAAAGCTAAGAAGGCAAACTAAACACACATCTGCTCAATTCCCTCTGAAAACTAAGGCCTGGATTGATGATTGAACAGAGCACTCTGGACACCCAGTGAACCCCAGGATAAGGCATAGGGTTGTCAGATTGCACTATGGGCCACTAAATGGGAAAATTCCTCTCTCTGGCATGAGCCAGCACACACTGAGCCTTGCTCCTGCTGAGTAGCTGCTTGGGTGGACTGCAGATGCTGATGCTTTTTGCTGTTATCTAGGAGGCAGCGGATGGGCATGAGCACTCAAATACACTGAACTGCAGTGGTGAAGTAAACAGGCTATAGCGTAGCAGGGAGACGGTGCATGGGATATCCACATTTTGAGATCCTGGCTGCTGACTGACGGCATCACTGCCCTTCCACCTTCACTTTTCTGAGCTCTGCCATAGATTCTGCTGTTTCACAGCAAGAGAGTAGCTTGGCTGGAACACTATCTTGATTGGCTGGAAGTTGGATTCACCCAATCAGAGACCTCAGCAGGGGCTAATTCCCAAGCTGAGAAGTGCCAGTCCAGAAAGTGCTTTTCCAGCAGAAAGGCTATGACTGAGGATAGCAGCAAGGCTGTAACACCTCCCTACTTCGCACTACATCATATCATCTGGAGATAGTCAAAGAAGTGCTTCTGTTGTCAGTAAGAAGGCAGGGCCTGCCACATCTAATAGCCTGACTGATTTTGGCAGCTGTCAGTCAGCTCCTACACTTTAAAATAAGACTTCTTGGAGAAATAACTGCTGAGTGACCCAGCAGCATCTCTTCCAGCCTTTACAGTTGACAGCCCCCCAGTGCCTCCGTAAGTAGGGCCCTGTCTTTGCCAGGCAGGGGGTGGAGACTGCCACCCCAGAGAATCTACTGGGCCCAGTCATTAGAGTACACAGAGGTGGCTGATGACCAACTCCCTTCTCAGAACTGCACCTTGGCTCCTGTTGAGTTAACACTGGAGAAACTGAACAGCATCTTGATGGCCTGAAGGCAACAAACCATTGCTAACCATTTAAAGAAACAGTCCACCTTGGCTCCGGAAACTCCCAAAATAAAGAATCAAAAACTTTCAATATGAAGAAGGCTTTCTGAAACTATTGTAGGTTGAGTACAAAAGAATTATATAAAGCCCTCCTAGAGATTAAACAAAACGCAGCAGAGCAAAATGAAAAATCAAGCAAGCTATTTGAACTGATAAAACATCAACAATTATCAATAACAAAATTACAGAATTAGACAATTCAACACAAAACTAAAAGAACAGAATTGAGGACTTGGAAGTCAGATTTAGTGACTTTGTGGACAGAGCAACTGACAACAGCATTTCTGAGGAGAAATCAGAGAAAGAAAAATGAAGAAATATTAAGAAACATGTGGGACTCTAGTAAAAGGAATAATCTATGATTAGTTGGAGTTCCTGAATAGGGAGAGGTAGCTGAAAATACAGACAGTATTGCTGTTGAGTTGGCAGCAGAAAACTTCCCTTAAATCATGAAAGAAGAAAACAGAGATATCCAAGATGTGTATCAAACACGACAAAAACTAGACCCCCAAAGAAACACACCAGGACATATTATAATCAAGCTTAGTAAAATGAAACATAAACTGATTCTCTTAAAGGCAGTGAGACTCAAAGCAAAGCTAACATTCAGACAGAAACCTGATAGGCTTTTGTCTGACTTCTCAGCAGGAACAATATTGGCAAGGAGGCGGTGGGATGACATATTGAAAGCCTTGAAGGACAAAAACTTCCAACCAAGAATTATGTACCCTGTACAACTGTCTCTCAGATATGAAGATGAAATTAAGACATTTGCAGATAAACTGAAGCTTAGAGACTCTGTAAAAACCAAACCAAAACTACAAGAAATACTGCAAGAAACTGTTTGCTTAGAAAAACAAAAGCATTAAATGTATATTTAAGCAGGCAATGCAAGACACAGCATCCAGAAATCTACTCAGCTAGGGAAGGCACAAAACTCAATCAAAGCCACAGTATTTAAAGAAGGGAACCAGTGATCATATCACAAAAATTATGACACAATTATGCTAAAAATAGAGATACACCACAGTAGTTACAGTCCTTTCAGATGAAGAGGAAATTAAAGAGACATGCAGAAGTTAAAAATGTGTTTGAACTTGGAATATTAAGAGAGACTATCGCGGTAGCCACAAAGCACAATAACAATGGAACATATCAAAACAAGAAATGTAATTCAGGAGTCTAATAAACACAAAACCAACACTGAAAAAGATGAAGCGTCAACCCACACAGGATGACCCAGAACAGAATATTAAGAGCAACACAGAAAACACCAATACAAAACTAAATACATCAACATGACAGCACTAAACACACAGCTATCAATAATTACAGTGAATGTAAACAACCTGAATGCTCCAATAAAAAGACAGTGAGTGACATCCTGGATCAAAAGACATGACCCATCTACATTTGCTTATAAGAAACACATCTTAGACTTAAAGATATGAATATACTGAAAATTAAAGGATGGAGTAATATATACCAAGCTAACAATATACAAAGAAAAGTCACTGTGGCAATACTAATCTTAGATAAAATTGATTTTAATGTAAAATCCACCATTGTGGACAAGAATGGTCACTATTTATTGCTGAAAGGTTAAATACACAAGCAGGACTTAACAATATTAGCTATTTATGCACTCAATACCAGAGCATCTAAATACATCAAACAAACACTGACTACATTGAAAAATGAGATAGATCCCACCACAATAATAGTTGGAGATTTCAACATTCCACTTTCAGTAATGGACACATCATCCAGAAAAATACTCTGTAAAGACATAGAAGATCTTATTGTGACAATCAACTAGACCTCATCTACATACACATAACTTTTTACCCATCAACTTATAAGTATATTTTCTTCTCCAATGCACATGGAATATTTTCCAGAATAGACTGTGTATTAGCACACAAACCAAACCTCAACAGAATCCAACCCCTTGAATTATTGCAAAGCATCTCTCATAAAGCCATAAAAGTCAAAATCAAGAGCAGAAAAAACATAGACAGAAATTTGAACTCATAGAAACTGAGCAACATTTTGCTCCAAAAGCCACGGGTTATAGAAGAAATCAAGGACAAAATAAAGAAATTTATGGAATCCAATGAGAATGAAAACACCTCCTACCAGAACCTATGGGATATAGACAAAGTAGTTCTCAGAGGGCAATCTATCTCTATAAATGCACACATGCAGAAGGAAAAAAGGAACCAAATCAAAGAACTAACCCTACCGCTTGAACAAGAAGAACTCTATGAATTAGAGACTAGAAAAACAATTGAAAAAACTAACAAAACCAAAAGCTGGTTTTCTGAAAAGATCAACAGACTTGATAAGCCTTCAGCTAAACTTACAAAAAGAAAACAGGAGAGGAAACAAATAACCCAAACAAGAAATGAGACAGGAGATGTCACAACAGACTCAACTGAAATTAAAGTATGATAACAGAATACTATGAAAGATAGTAGTCTAACAGATGTGAAAACCTAGAGGAAATAGACAAACTTCTAGATTCATATCACCTACCAAAATTAACACAAGGAGAAGCAGAACAACTTAATAAATCCATCAGAAATGGAGACATTGAAAAAGTCATCAAAAAACTACCAACCAAAAAAAGTCTTGGCCCAGATGGCTTCACCAGAGAATTTTACCCAACTTTGAGAAAAGAGTTAACTCCAATACTACTGAGACTATTTCACAGCATAGAAAGGGATAGAATACTCCCAGACTCATTCTATGAAGCCAGCATAACCCTAATACCAAAGCTAGGGAAAGATCCTACAAAAAAGAAAATTACAGACCAACATCACTCATCAAACTAGATGAAAGAATGTTCAACAAAATCGTTGCCAATGGAAATCAACAACATTTCAAAAAAATAACTCATCATGACCAAGTTGGGCTCATGTCAGGGATGCAAAACTGGTTCAACATCAGAAAAACAATTAATGTGCTCAACCACATAAGTAACACAAAAGATAAGCCAGCCAAGCCAAGCGCCGTCGATCACTTGATTTTGTCAATTGATGTAGAAAAGGCATTTACAAAGTCCAGCAGCCATTCATGCTGAAAACTCTCAACACTATAGGAACGGAAGAGAAATTCCTGAATGCAATAAGGAGCATCTACACAAAGCCAATCTACTACATGATCATGAATGAGACTGAAAGAATGCCCCTTGAGAAGAGGAACTAGACAAGGATGTCCACTCTCACTGCTTCTGTTCACCGCTATACTAGAAGTTGTGGCCAGAGAAATTAGACAAGGCAAAAAAATAAAGGGCATCAGCATCAGCAAAGAAGAAATAAAGATCTCCCTATTTGCAGATGATATGATTGTATATGCAGACAATCCTAAAGAATCCGTATGTAAACTACCGAAACTAATAGAAGAATTCAGCAGTTTCAGGATATAAGATAAACATAAGTAAATCAGTAGGATTCCTTTATATCAAAAAAGAGATCATCAAGGAAGAAACCACCAAATCAATACCATTTACTATGGCCCCTAAGAAGATAAAATATCCAGCAATAAATCTACCTAGAGAAATAAGAGACTTACACAAAAGGAGGAAGAGAAACTTATGTAAACGGAGAAACCTTACCCTCCTAATGGATAGGAAGTCTTAGCACTGTAAAAAAGGTCTATTTTGCCCAAAGCAATCTACATATACAATGCAATCCCAATACAAATTCCAGGGACATTTTTTAATGAGATGTAAAAGCAAATCACCAACTTTGTTGAGAAAGGGAAGAAACCCAAGATACACAAAGCACTACAGGAGAAGAGGAACAGAGCGGGGACCCTCGTACTACCCAACCTTAGAACCTATTACACAGCCACAGTAATCAAAACAGCTGGATACTGGTACAAAAGGAGACATATAGACCAAAGTAACAGAGTTGAGACCCCAGAGATGCCACCATCGTCTTATGAACAGTTAAGATTTGACAAAGGTCCTAAGATTGTAAACTGGGATAAAGACTGTCTCTTTAACAAATGGTGCGGCTAAGATTGGATATCCATCTGCAAAAAAAAAAAAAAAAAATTGAAACAAGACCCATATCTCGGACTTTACACAAAAACTAACTAAATGGGATAAAAGACCTAAATGTCAAAGCTAAAATGATAAGGATCATGCAAGAAAACATAGGATCAACTATGGAAGTTTTAATACACAGCTGAGAAGGACTTCAAAATCTGACAAAGCATGTTCAACAGACAAGAAAATAGATAAGTAGGAACTACTGAGAATCAAGCACTTTTGCTCATCCAAAGACTTTATCGAAACAATTAAAAGACCACCTACAGAATGGGAAAAAGTATTTGACAACTACATGCTGGACTGATATCTGATCTCCATAGTCTAAAAGCTACTGCAAAATATCAACAAGAAAAAGGTAAATAACCCAATTAAGCAACGGACAAAGGAGATGGACAGACACTTCACCAAAAAGGATATCCAGGCAGCCAAAACACATGAGCAAATGCTCACTATCATTGGCTATTAGACAAATCAAAATCAAAACTACAAGGAGATACTGTCTCACCCCAACAAGGTTGGCCATCATCCAAAAAAACACAAAACAGCAAATGCTGGAGAGGTTGTGGAGAGATTGAAACTCTCCTACACTGCTGATGGGATTGCAAAATTGTGCAACCTCTTTGGAAAGCAGTCTGGTGCTTCCTTAAAAAGCTGGAAATAGATGTACCATTTGAACCAGTAATCCCACTGCTCGGAATATATCCTGCAGAACCAAGGGCAGTCACCCAAACAGATACAGGTACACAAATGTTCATTGCAACACAGTCCACAATAGCAAAAAGATGAAATCAACTCAGATATCCAACAACAGATGAATGGATAAACAAACTGTGGTACATATACTCAATGGAACTCTATGCAATGATAAAGAACAATGATGATTTTAGGAAGCATCTCATAACCTGGCTTCAACTGGAAAACATCATGCTGAGTGAAATCAGTCAGCAGCAAAAAGACAAATATTGTATGGGATCACTACTATAAGGGCTTAAAAATAGACTCTTGCACAGAAAAGAAGGTTCTTTAATGGCTGCAAGGGAAGGGAGGAAGAGGGCTGGTCATAGATTAGACAGTTGATAGAAATTTGGTTAGGCGAAAGCAGTGACAGCACACAGTAGAAAGAAGATCCACTAAACTGGATTTCAACATAAACTGAAAACTCTCCTAATCTTAACCCAATATTGCAAGGATAGAGTAGCAGAGGCTGGGGTCTGGTGACCACGCTCTCAGGGGACATCAGAGCCAACTGGCATAACTAGCCTGTTTCTAAGAGAGCCGTCTGTACTCCATATTGGTGAGTGACATCTGAGGTTTTAAAAGCTAGCAAGCTGCCATCTGAGGTACACCAAATGGTCCCAACTCTTCCAGAAGAGATGATCACCAATAACAACAAAGACATGAGAGAAAAAGAGCCCAGGAGACAGAAGGACCCATGTGAATGTGTGACTGTACCAACATGTGACCAGAAGAACCAGATGATGCCCGGCCATCACCAAAGATAGCCATGACGGGGCACACGATGTTGAGTTCCAGTCGCAACATGAGAAGAAGAGGAACGCAGCTCAAGAACTCCACTAAAAGACTGCAACTGATAGTCTGGCAGCCTGGGGCTTCTCATGGGAGCATAGCCCCCAGACCTGTGCTGCCCCTGACCGGAAAACGTTACTGAGGTCGCCTCTTTATGTTGTTTGTCTACTTTTGTTGAGGTTTTGCAGTATCTTGTTGATTTTAGTTAGATGTTAGACGTCTTGGATATTTTATAGTGAAAATTTTTTCCTAGTCTTTAGGTTGTCTTTTTTTTTTTTTTTAAATCTTTTTGGTGAAGTATTTTCATAGGAAATGAGCAAAGCAAGTGAATAGACGCTTTGCCAATGATGATATGCAAGCAGCTAACAAGTAAATGAGAAAACACAATCGTCATTAGACAAATACAAATCAAAACTACAGTGAGATACCGTCTCACCCTAGAAAGGCTGCCACTAATCCAAAAAACACAAAATAATAAGTGTTAGGGAGACTAGAACACTTACGCACTGCTGGTGGTAATGTAAAATTGTACAGCCACTTTGGAAATAGATTTGGTGCTTCCTTAAGAAGTTAGAAATAGAAATACCATATGATCTGCCAATTCCACTCCTTGGAAAATGTCCTAGAGTAATAAAAGCTATCACATAAATAAATTTTTTTACATCCATGTGCATTGCAGTGCTGTTCGCAACAGCGAAAAATAGAAACAACCTAGTTGCCCATCAACAGAAATAGATAAATGGATAAGTCATGATACATACACACAATAGAATACTGTTCAAAGATAAAAAACAATCGCGAATCCTCAAAACATAACATGGATGAAGCTAGAAGGCATTATGCTGAGTGAAATTAGTCAGAAAAAGACAAATATTTTATGAGACTACTATAATAAGAATTCAGCAGAAGCTTTAAACAGAAAAAAGCATTCTTTAATGGTTACAAGGGAGCATGGAAGAGGGGAACTCACTAACTAGAGAGTACAGACTTCAGGGCAAGGATAGACTTCAGTGTAGGAAAGAAAACACACAATACAGGGAAGTCAGCACAACTGGACTAAAACAAAAGACATTTCCTTAACACAACAAAATACTTTAAAGGACAGAGTAGCAAGGGCAGAGACCTGGGGACCATAGTTTCAGGGGATATCTAGGTCAAATGGCATAACAGTTTATCAACAAAGTGTTCCGCAGCACACTTTGATGAGCAATGTATGTTGTCTTAAAAGCTTGGGAGCAGCCATCTAAGATGCATCAATTGGCCCTGACTCACGGGAAAGGAAAATAAACCAAAGACAAAAGGAAATTGTTAGCCCAAGAGACAAAAGGGCCACGTAAACCAGAGACTCCATTTGCCTAGATCCAACTTGATAGAGAGCATAACAAAAAGTCCCGACAAAGCAAGAGTAAACTGTGCAGCAGTTTTCAAATTCATGTAAAAAGAGCAGACTTAACAGTCTGACCGAGACTGGAGAAACCCAGAGCCACATCCCCTGGGTGCTTTATCAGCCCAGAACTAAAACCATTTCTGAAGCCCACTTTTCAAAGGTTAGACTGGATTATAAAAGATAAAAAGAGTGTGCTTCTTAGTTCAGGCAAATACACTAGACGAAATGGGTGGCTTTTGTCCAGAGGCAGGATGAGAAGGCAAGAAGGGATGGGGACTGATTGAATGGACACAAGAATGAGTGTGCTGTCACACTACAGGGATTGCAACAACAACAAAAAAAATTCACATAGTAATACATCTATAAATTTTTTATGCAAAATTAACTTGAGCTATAAACTTTTACCTAAAGCATACACACACACAAAAAGACAATACATGCCACACCCTGGGGAAATTTCCCTTACGTTGGATCAGGGCTACGGTCCTAGTAACGTTGTTACATTTTACCTTAATCCACATTAACATGACCTAATCCTGCCTTGTTAACACAGCAGACAGCTCAAGAATCACGGGTATAGTGGCTAGGATTTACAGAACATTACAAAATGAGGGATAGTCAGATCATAAGGTGGAGGACAAACACACAGTACTGGGAATCATGGCCAAGTTACATGGACAGTGTTTTGGGGTATCACAGTTCACAACAACTGGCCACGTTAAATAACTAGTAAATGAGGCATTATCATCAGTCTGAGATTTTGTTTGTTTCCATAAAACTCTTATATGATATGATGTCATATTATACTCAGGCCACATTCCATTTTATATGACCTAGTAATTTAAGACTTATTGACCATTCATGTGTGTAGGAAAAAATATTGACATAAAAACAGTGTATTGAGTTGCAAGCCATTTAGTGGGCAAAAAAAATTTTAATGGATCATCACCATCTTTTTTTAATAAAATAAGGTAGAAAATATAAGAATGTACCCTGTTTATAAGAGGTAAGTATTGTTCTGTAAAACTTTCATGTTTATATGTGTAATTTTGTGTGTGCATGTTGGGTCACAATGTAAAATGTACTTCTTGGTGTGTTATATGGTCAAAAAACTTTGAAAGCCACTGAGCTAGATGGGTTTGATCCCTTTTGGTCCCCTTCTGACTATGGGATGATACGTAGTGAGAGAAACGGGCTTTGCAAAAAGAAAGGTCTGGATTCAAGTCCTCACTCAGGATTGACTTAGATGTACGATGTTGTTGTTGTTAGGCGGCATTGAGTCAGTTCCAGCTCATAGTAGTCCTATGCACAACAGAACAAAACACTGCCCTGTCTTTCGTCAAGCCCACAGTTGTTTTTGTGCTTAAGCCTATTGTTGCAGACACTGTTCCAGTCCATCTTGTTGAGGGTCTTCCTCTTTCTTCCTGACTGTCTGCTCTACCAAGCATGATCTCCTTCTCTAGGGACTGATCCTTCTGATAACATGTCCGAAGTATGTAAGACACACTCTCACCATCTTTGCTTCCAAGGAGCACTCTGGTTGTACTTCTTCTGGAACAAATCTGTTTGTTCTCTTGGCACTCCATGGTACATTCAATTCTCTTCTCCAACACTATAATTCAAAGGTGTTAGTTCTTCTTCTGTCTTCCTTCTTCATTGTCCAGCTTTTGCATGCATATGATGCAATTGAAAATACCATGGCTTGGTTCAGGCATACCTTAGTCTTCAAGGTGACACCTTGCCTTTTTGACACTTTACAGAGGCCCTTTGTGGCAGATTTTCCCAATGCAATGCATCTTTTGACTTCTTCACTGCAACTTCCATGGTGTTGACTGTGGAGCCAAGTAAACCCTTTCTCCATTTATGATGATGTTGCTTACTGGTCCACCTGGGAGAATTTTAGTTTTTTAGTTGAAGTGTAATCCACACTGAAGGCTGTGGTTTTTGAGGTTCACCAGTAAGTGGTTCAAATCCTCTTCACTTCCACCAAGCAGGATTGTGTCATCTGCATAAGGTAGGTTGCTAATGGATCTTCCTCCAATCCCAATGCCTTGTTTTTCTTCTTATAGTCCATCTTTTGTATCATTTGCTTGGCATACAGATTGAAAAGATATTGTGATAGGATACAACCCTGACGCATACCTTTCCTGACTTTAAACAGTGCACTGTCCCCTTGTTCTGTTTGTACGACTGCCTCTTGATGCATATGCACATTCCTGATGAGAACAATTAAGCGTTCTGGAATTCCCATTCTCTGCAATGTCAGCTGTAATTTGTTACAATCCACACAGTGGAATGCCTTTACATAGTCAACAAAACACAGATAAACATCTTTCTAGTATTCTTTGCTTTCAGCCAAGATCCGTCCAACATTACCAATGATATCCCTGGTTCTACATCCTCTCCACAACCAGGTTGAATTTCTGGCAGATCCTGTCAAGATGCTGTTGCAGTCTCTTTTGAATGATCTTTAGCAAAATTCTACTTGTGTGCGATATTACTGACATTGTTTGATAATTTCTGTGTTTGGTTGAATCAGCTTTCTTAGGAATGGGCAAAAATATGGCTTTCTTCCAGTCGGCTGACCAGGTAGCTCTCCTCTAAATTTCTTAGCACAGACAAGAGAGCACTTCCAATGCTGCATTAGTTTGCTGAAACATCTCAACTGATACTCATCAATTCCTGGAGCCTTTTTTTTTTTTTTTTTTTTTGGCAAATGCATCAATACAGCTTTGACTCCTTTCTTCAGTGCTATCAGTACCTGATCACATGCTACCTCTTCAAATGGTTCAGTATCAACTATTTCTTTCTGATGTTATGACTGTGTATTCCTTTTATCTTCTTTTGATGCTTCCTAAGTCATTTAATTTTTTCCCTGTAGAATCCTTCACTATTGCAACTCGAGACTTGAATTTTTTCTTCAGTTCTTTCAGCTTGAGAAATGCAGAGCATTTTATTCCCTTTCGGTTTTCTATTTCCAGCTCTTGTACATGTCATTATAATACTTTATTGTGTCTTCTTGAGTCACTCTGTGAAATCTTTTGTTCTATTCTTTTACTTCATCATTCCTTTCTTTTGCTTAACTGCTTGACGTTCTATAGCAAGTTTTGGAGGAGTCTCTTCAGACATCCAATTTGGTCTTTTCTGTCTTTACCATCTTTTTAATAACCTCTTGCTTTCTTCATGGGTGATGTCTTTGATGTCATTCCACAATTCTTCTGGTCTTTGGTTATTGATGTTCAGCACATGTAATCTGTTCTTGAGATTGTCTCTAAACTTAGGTGGGATATACTCAAGGCATATAGATGCACAGCCTTGTACAATTCCATTAATCAACCTAGGCCTTAATTGTTCTCATCTGTAAATTAGGAATCAAATCTCTACCTAGGGAAGAAGTATATCAAGTTCCAGATCCAACAATTAAGTCAACAGACTTGATTGTTCTAAGTGCTACGTGCCTCATTGCTGACTAGCACTATGGTCACTTTCAAAGTACTCACCTTGGGAAGCTATGCACTGATGCCAGTGTCTAGTCTACTCTTTGAGGAAATTTTGGAACTCTTTCTGGAACTGTCATCACACATGGTGGCAAGGTGGCAAGTTCTCAAACTTAATGGTACAACTGTCTGTGAGGAGTTTTTAGCCAGTAAACAAATAACTGTATTGGAACACCCTCTCTACTCATCTGATCTGGCCTCCAATGACATTTGTCTTTAACTAAAGCCAAGCCAAGTGCCGTCAAGGAAATATTGAAAGGAATGCATTTTGATGACGTTAAGGATATCAAAGGTAATACAAAGACAGCTCTGATGGCCATTCCAGAAAAAGAGTTCCAAAATTGCTTTGATGGGTGGACTAGACACTGAAGTCAGTGCATAGCTTCCCAGTGGAAGTACTTTGAAGGTGACCATAGTAATATTCAGCAATGAGGTATTTAGCACTTTTTCTAGGATGAGTTCACAAATTTGTCAGTCCTCCTATATACTAGTGAGCCTATGAAATTCCACCAGAGGTCACCTCACTGAGCAGTTACTGTTTTTTTACATGTTTCTCTTTTCTTCCAGCCAGACTCCCTTCTCCCCTTGTCTATCTCTCTCCATAACTTTGTCATCTTATTTAACAAAAAAGTTTAAAAACATTGCCATATACGGAACTGTAAAGTGGATGACAAATGTTTTCCAACGACTGTTGTTCCTGCATACCATCACAACACAACTCTCAGCACTTGCTGCTTGCTTTCCATCATGTATCGCTCTATCCTCTCTTTCCACACTTCTTACTCAGTGGACTTAGTATGCCTTACCTGGTCTATATCTACCTCTATCATTTTCTTTAATGTAGCCATCTTACACTTTGCTTTTCTTTCTTTTCTCTAAGATTCTACAATAATTAAGAGACTAAAGAAAAGAAGTTGCTTCAAGACGGTTAAATCATAGCCATCTTTTGGAATCTGTCTTACTATCCCTTTCCTGGAGATCACTGAAGCACATTCATTAGTCTTCCATTTGAGAAGTCCAGAGAATCAGCCTTGCTTGCTTTAACATTTCCAATGAGACTTATAGTTAGCAACTAATCTGAATACGTCAAGTTGTTGATCAGTGCTTCATTGTCCTTTGGGAAAACATAAACAAAAGATGAAATTATAGTTAGAAATTTACCTAGGAAAGGATGAGACCAAACAAAGGAAATTTGATATTGATTGATCTCAATGGTTCTTACCATGAAGGTACAACTGTTGTATGCACCATTTCTATCTTTGAAATATACCCACTTCATGGATTATATACTTGTGTTCTCAAATAATAATTGTAACACCTAAAATGTAGTATTTTTACATGCCTGCAAATATATTGTTTACTCCTTTTGAAAACTCATTTTATAGATGAGAGTTTTTCAGTGGTGGGATTGGAATAAAAACTCAGTTCTTGTCTAGGACCACAGCCATTCATCTTAAAATTTTCCGTATCATTCACCCATCTTATATTTTGGGTGACTCCAACACTTTTTGAGGTCTCTACTGACATGTTCTTATGAAACATACTCTATATACATTAATGCCTTTGCTTAAGTCTCAACTTCTCGTTTTCTGCAAGCCTTGATGAAATTTTCCTGAATTTTGCCTGAGAAATGTAGTGTTTAAAGGCAGCTTCTTTCTACATAGAGCTCATCTCTTGCATAATGATTTCACCAACTTAATTCTCAGAGTTCAGAAAGTCTCTCAGCTCCCACTCATCCCCGCTCACTCTGTGTTTGCTTCAAAACAAAGCTTTCTTCATTCTCCCTACTTGCACTTGAGCTTTTCCTGCTTTAACTCTACTCAGCCTTCACCCATAGCAGTTGTTACCTCTTCTGAGACAATGAATGCTGCTGTAGGTATTTGATCTATCTTTTTATTAAGCTGTTATCTTCTGGAAGGCAAAGAAAATACGTAGCCCATTTATATCCTTCTATATGCATTTGTCTAGAAACTCTGGTTGTATAGTGGTTAAGTGCTACTTCTGCTAACCTAAATAGCAGAACTTCAAATCAACCATATGCTCCTTGGAAACTCTGTTGAGCAGTTCTACACTGTCCTATAGGGTTGTTGTGAGTCAGAATCCACTCAACAGCAGTGGTCTTGGTTTTGGTTTATTCCCATTGCTGGAAACCCTAGTGGTGTCATGGTTAAGTGATAGGGTAGCTAATCAAAAGGTCAACAGTTTGAATCCACCAGGCACTCCTTGGAAACCCTATAGTGTGGTTCTATTCTGTCCTATAGGGTCCTAATGAGTCAGAATTGATTCTATGGCAATGAATTTGGTTTTTTGGATGTACCAATTGTTTCCAAGTTAATTTCAACTAATGGCAGCCACATAGGGCAGAGTAGAACCAACTCATAGAGTTTCCTAGGCTGTAAATCTTTAGAGATACCAAGTGTCACATCTTTCTCCGAGACAGCACCTGATGGATTCAAACCCCTGATCTTCCAAATAGTGGTGAACCACTTACCAAATGTACCACCAGATCATCAGCTTATTTGTCTGTAAAAAAACAGGTCTTGGAAAACTACATCAACATGAGACCAGAAGAACAAGGTAGTGCCCAGCTACCACCAATGACTGCCCTTACAGGGAACTCCGCAAAGAGCCCTTGGTGGAGCAGAAAGACACATGAGATGCAGAACTTGACCTCTCATAAACAGACGTGACTTGATGGTCTGACAGACTGGAGGGTCCCCAGAGGACATGGTCCCCAACTTTCTGTTACCCTAGAACTGAAACTATTGTAGCAGCCAACTCCTCAGGCAAAGATTGAACTGGTCTACAAAATATAAAATAATACTGGTGAAGAGGGTGCTTCTTGGCTTAAGTAGATACAGAAGGCTAACTGGGCAGCTCCTGTCCAGACATGAGATGACAAGGCAAAAGGGAACAGGAACTGGTTGAACGGACATGAGAGACATGGGGTGGGGGAGTGTGCTGTCACGATGTGGGGAGAGAGCGGCAGGGTTATACAACAAAATATTTTAATATTTTAATGTTTAATATTTTAATGTTTAATATTTCATACAAGAAACTCACTCAAATTGTAAACTTTCACTTAAAACACAATTAAAATTAAAAAAGAAGGAAAGGAAGGAAGGAAGAAAAGAAAAGAAAAAGACAAAAAAAAGTCTTGGACTAATCTCAGCCCCTGTAATGGTCAACATCTTTGATTTTATTGATGTTATCCCCTCTTTGGATCCTCTCTTTTTGTTCCGTCCTAACTGACAACATCTTCTCATTCTTCAAGATCTATGTGAAAAAGAGAAGGAAATCAGTGAACAGGGTGGTAGATGCAGTGGGGCTGACACCATCACTTGAGGCAAACTTCAGATCACATGATCTTTGGCTTCCCTGGTGGCATAGCAGGTTAAGTGCTACATCTGCTAACCAAAAGGTCAGCAGTTCTTATCCACCAGGCAATCCTTGGAAACTCCGTGTGGCAGTTGCACTTTGACCTCTAGGGTTACTATGAGTTGGACCTGACTTGACAGCAGTGGATTTGGTTTTTGGTTGGGTTTATGAAAAAGAATAAGTCCACCCTCCATTCCTCATAACCTATTGGTAAGGACTGAGCTCATTATTTTATTCATAGTCTTTATAAGTGGTAATGTGAGTCCCCATTGTTCCTCTCCTGTGTCTCACTTCTCCCTGTGCCTGTGCTCTCTGTGTACTACCCCACTTCTCACCAATATGCCACTTGAGGACAGGGCCTGTGGCCAAATGCATCATATCACTTGCTTAAAGCACTTACCTCAGTCCATGATACTCAGTACAGTGCACAGTAATGTTTGTTAAGGCACCTATTAATTCAACAAATAATTGTTAAACTATGCCAACTGAAATACAGTCATGAACAGGTAAGAAAACTATCCCTGCTTTTATAAAATATAATGGCCTAGTGAAGCAATAGACATGGAACAGCTATATGCAGACTTCATTACAGCAGTAATTGCTAAGGAGGAAAACTTCAGCTGTTAATAGCATGGGTATAGCTGAGTTAGTAGATATATCTGAAGGGTCAGGGACACCTCCTTGAAAAACTGACAGCAGAGCTAAGATCTGTTAAAGTAACCTTATCGGACTTTGTGTTCATCAGAACTAAAATCTGAAGTATATGAATGTTGACTCTGCCCTTGTAAGGCCCTCTAGTCAATTGAGTAGATTCAGTTCATTCCTTCAGTCTGCAGCCCAAGTCAAATTATTCTAATATGTAGTTTGAGAATAACCTGCCTTTCCTCTATAACCTTGGTGTACAACCAACCCCTTCAACAAATAAGGACGGATCATGGACTGCTCCCTTGCACTAAGTCAAAGGCCAACCTTCCTCCTCTGTTCCCACCACCCAGCTGCAGCTGGACTGTCAACTTCCTCCCAGCAAATCATCTCATACCTCCAGGTAGTACTTCACCTTTGCTCTCCCAGACCACATTTCCTTCCTCCCGCTTCCTCAGCAACAAACTCCCAACACACTATGTATCTTCCTCCCTGTCAGGAGTTTGAATCTTCAACCTCTGCTTTTCTTAATATCTCTTATGATGTACCCAAGGAGGCCCTGTTTAAAGCAAATGAGTTCAGCATTCAGCTACTAGAGGAGAGGTTGTAGGTTTGAGCCCATTGGGAGGCTTTTCAGAAGAAAGACTTGAGGATCTACTTGTGAAAAATCAACCACTGTAAACCTTATGGCGCATAGTTTTACACTGACACATGTGGGGTCACCATGAGTCATAATCTACTTAACAGCAACTGGTTAGCACCTATCCCCAGTCGTACTCTAAACCCCAGGCAGATACCTAAGGAGAGAAATAACTTTCATTCCATCTCAGTGGTTTCTTTGTCTGTGGTTTTAAATGAATGGCTACTTCCTGTGCACTCCCACCCAGCCTTGGTTCTTCACAGAGTTTAAGACTCTATTTCTCCTTCTCAGCGTGGGTCTTGAGAACCAAGACCCAGGAGGCCAGGTGAGACCACACAGCAGGGCTGCCAGCAAGACCAGCTCTCCCACAGCTTTGCTGGGCAGAGACCACATGGCCTTCTGAAGCTTGGAAACTGCTCTGTAAAGAAGATGTGGTACTTACCCTTTCTGTGACCATGATGACACTCGAGGTGTGGACTTTCCCCAGAAATGATTCAACTTCACTCTACCCCTCTTGGGGGAAGGGATTGGGTTATTTTAAGAGATTGGTCAGTTTATTGGTTTGGTTCTGAGTCATACAAAAGCCAGTGAGATTGTTCTTCAGAATCAAAATAGGAGCTTGGGGCTGAGTTTCTAGAAACTCTACATAAGCATCATGCAGCATAAATGGATATTTAAATTACAACACCCAAAACAGAATGTCCTTGAGTAGGTTGGATGTGAAGTAGAAATAAAGATATTATGAAAAGTTCAAAATTAGGTAGAATACGTCATTTACTGAAATGCCTAGTAGTTAATTGTTAAGAGCTACAGCTGTTAACCAAAAGCTCAGCAATTTGAATACAGCAGTTTGGAAACCTTATGGAGCAGTTCTGCTCTGTCCTATAGAGTCCCTACGAGTCAGAATTAACTCCACAGCAATGGACTGGGTTTTGAAATTTACAACCAGGAGTGGATTATCCATAGGCCAAGTAAGTACAGTGCTTACCTTACTTCCCAGATGTAATGAACTTTTACTTCTTGGATGTGGTAAAACCATGTGAAATTTTTCAGTATAAATTAATAAGTAAGCACAAGTAATCCCACGCTTACCTAGCTTACTGGATCATCTGTCCTTGTCAGGGATTATAAATTTGTAAAGAGGCTTTGATTCTATGGGAAGGTGCTGTGTGAGTTTGGGAGAGAAATACCAGTAGTATTTACAGGCAGAATCTTTGATGTGTGAAAAAATGTAAAAACGCTCACTACAGGTGGTAGTGCTTACCTTGCCTTTTACATAATCTGCCTCTGTTTACAGCAACTAGGCCATGGTTACTGAAATACAGTGGATTCTCAGTGAAATTCCTACTGATTGATGAGTTAAGGATAAAAGGAAATTTCTATGAAGAATTGCTTAAGCAGGAGCATTTCTCTGAAGGAAGGAGACACACAAAAACTGTACTCAGCTGTCCTGATTGTCCTCAAACACACATTTATTCACCCAAGACCATGGGGCACGTTGTCTACCTCAAGTGCCTCTGCTAGCTTATAACCCCAAAAAGGAAGGTGATAGAGTAAGAGGTCTGTGTGGACCTTCCCCCACCCCCAGCAGGGGCTAGGAAGAGACTTAAACGAGAGAAGACTGCTAAACCCTACTCTCAGGAATACCAGTAGATGATAGAATTCCAGAAAGTCTGTCAGTTAGCATACTAGTGAAGATAAAGCAGACGCTGATAAGAGCTATGTGAGATTTCAGGGGTAACCCATTCCAACTGAAGAGGTACAGGATTTAGCAAGATAATCAGCTCCTTGAAAGGCTCTAACAAAATGGCCTGGAATAAAACAGCCTGAAGTATGTATAATTGTACTTACCACTATTTTACTGCCCAGAGAGACACATAGATCAGCAGCAAGCTCTGGGCTAAGACTATGTTCAATGCCATACATTTAGTACCTGTTAGTGAGAGTCAACGTTGTATGAACATCTGTCACCAGAATACCTTTAGAGGTTGAAGCATCTTTGGAGAACCACTGGGAATGAAGGTGAGATACCCAAGTTTGTCAGTAGTTACAGCAAACAAATTAAAGGGGAGAACAACAGGAAGTGGGAGAGAGAGGATGGCCAAGTAACCTGGTAGACTGTCCACAGCCTATGTAATGACTATGAAGTTCATTGTATTGTATGGAAAACACCATACCTCTTTGTCTTCTCACCATAGTCGGGCTGACCAGGGTGGAACAGCAACTGTACACAAAAGATTATCCGTAAGCTAAATGAATTCAGTGGCAGCAGAAGCTCTGAGCTAGAGATAATTATAAAACATGAGTCCCTGCGAAATTGCAAAACTGCCAGGAAAAGCACTGGACTGTCACGTAAGGTGACTTTCAGGTGACTCATATCTGACTATTTAAGGGTAAGAAAATCATAGAAAACATCAGGGATACACATCTCCTCTGAGGACACTGAGAAGCCTTGTGGTCACCTGCTGTGGGAGCAACCACCCCACTGCCGAGACCCATTTCCTTCCTTCGGACAGTCACTTGACAACTCCTGGGTATTTCCCCAAGGTTTAATGTACAAACAAAGCTATGAAATTATTTGTGGGGGGAAGTATTTTCCTACCGAGAATGATAAGAAGGCTGCATCGATTCAGAGCCTCCGTGATACCCACAGCCAGTTCTGTGATATCCACAGCCAGCTCCGTGATATCCACAGCCAACGTACACAGTATGATTGATTGGGTTTCTGTAAGAGCTTGTGACAGGTTGGTTATACAGAACTGTGACAAATGATCCTAAGACCCCTTGCAGTCCACGCTAGCCACCCATTTGTGGCAACATCAAGGCAGCCTCATTGCCACAATGATTTTGCAGGAAGCACTTAGACAAGTCCCCCTGAAGCTGCCCTAAAGAAAGAGTTCAGCGTGGCACAAATCAGTGCCATATGTAGTCTTCATCCACAGGAAGCTTCTCTGTGCCCTAGAACCAGGTGAAAACACCACTCATACCCTCTCCACTTGTCATTGTTAATTCTTTGGGGGCCATGTGACTCCAGAGTGAAGGAGTTTCTAACTACAAATAACTCTAGTGCCTCCTTACACATTAGTCATGTATATGATGGCTTTTTGCTGCCTTTCAGGAAGTTATTGCATATACACTGATCACATAGACTAGCAGGCTAATAGTCAGACTTTTAGAATGGCAATTCAACATCACTTACATGGCGGAACAGATGGCCCAAGTGTGCAGCTTTGGAGTCAGAATAAATGTTTGGAATTCACTTTCTAACACTTCTCCAAAGCGAAGGAACAAGAGATATTTTTGTTATTAGGTGCCATCCAGTCTGTTCCAACTCATAGTGACCCTACGCATAACAGAATGAAACATTGCCTGGTCGTGTGCCATGTCCTCAATCATTTTCATGCTTAAGCCCATTGTTGCAGCCACTGTGTCAATCCATCTTGTCAATGGTCTTCTTTTTTCACTGATCCTCCACTCTACCCAGCATGATATCCTTCTCCAGGGACTGGTCCTTCCGACAACATGTCCAAAGTATGTAAGACACAGTCTTGCCATCTTTGAAGCAAAGGAGTACACTGCTTGTACTCCTTCCAGAACAGATCTGTTTGTTCTTGTGGAGGTCCACGGCACATTCAACATTTGTCTCCAACACCACAATTCAAAGGCATCAATTCTTTTTCCATCTTCTTTGTTCATTGTCTAGCTTTCACATGCATATGATGTAATTGAAAATACCGTGGCTTGGGTCAGGCACACTTTAATCTTCAAAGTGAAGATTTGCAATACGTGAAAGAGATCCTCTGCAGCAGATTTTCCCAATGCAATGCATCTTTTGATGCATCGTGGGTGTGGATTATGTACCCAACCCAGTGTCATCGAGTTGATTCTGACTCATAGAAACCCTAGAGATCAGGACAGAACTGATTGTAGACCCAAGGAAAGTGAAATCCTTGACAACCTCAATCTTTTGTCCACTTATGATGATGTTGCTTACTGGTCGAGTTGTGAAGATTTTTGTTTTCTTGATGTTGAGGTATAATCCCTACTGATAACTGTGGTCCTTGGTCTTCATCAGTAACAGTAAGTGTTTCAAACTTTCTTCACTTTCAGCAAGTAAGATGGCATCGTCTGCATAACACAAGTCGTCCTCCAGTCCTGATGTCTAATTCTTCTTCAGATAAACCATCTTCTCGGATTACTTGCTCAGCATACAGATTAAAAATGTATAGTGAAAGGACACAACCCTGACGTACACCCTTCCTGACTTTAAACCATGCAGTGTCCACTTGTTCTGTACGCACAACTGCCTCTTGATTCATATACAGATTCCTTAAGAGTACAAGTAGGTGTTCTGGAATTCCCTTTCTCAGCAATGTTAGCCATAATTTATTATGATCCACACAGTCAAATGCCTTTGCGTAGTCAATGAAACACAGGTAAACATATTTCTGGTATTCTCCACCTTCGGCCAAGATCCATCTGACACCAGCAATGATATCCCTGGTTCCACACCCTCTTCCAAATTCAGGAAGCATTAAAGAGAAATACCCAGGCATCTGACATCTCTGTTTAAATTTCCAACAGTTAAGCATCTACCTGGGAAGTTTGGTTTTGGAGAGCTACCTGCCCAGGCAAAAATGTGTAAGTCCAAGCTGACAGAATCTTTACTTCATCTACTCAATTTTCTGAAACAAATGTAAGTGATCCAAGGCAAGAACAGAAGCAGCTAAATCCTTGCAAACACTGGACAATATGCCAAACCTTCATCTGGATCAGACTCCTTATTATGAATTGAATTGTGTCTCTCAGAAATATGTGTTGCAAATCCTAACCTTTGTAGCTGTAGTTATAATTACATTTGGGAACAGGTTTTCTGTGTTTTGCTAATGAGATGGTATTAGTGCAGAGTGTCATAAATCAATCTATTTGAGATATGAGATTGAACAAGCAAGCTAGCAAGTTGTGGGGGGGTGGGGAGATGTCACACCACATGAAGAAAACCAAAGAGCCAAGGAAAAAGGACCTTCCCAGAGTCAACAAAGAAGAAAAGACTTCCCTAAATGCCAGTGCCTGAATTCAGACTTCTAGCCTCTGAAACCGTGAAAATAAATTTGTTTATTAAAGCCACTCACTAGTGGTATTTTTGTTATAGCAGCACTAGCTAACCAGAAACTAAGACATTCAGTGCTGCTCTTCTTCCGTGAGCCAGCGATCCTAAGCTGACACCAAGAATCAGGGCTTTGAAGCTAGAATGCACCTTAGAGATAACTCAAGCAACCTTTTGATTTTATAGATTAAGAAACCGAAGTGAAAGCCTTTCAGATGATGTGTGCAAGACAACAGGCTTGTAAAGACAGAATCAAAATTCATGCCCAGGTCTTTGGATTCAAGTCTAACGACCATTTGACAGAATCATGCGGCTGCAGAATTGCCAAAAAGAAATGGAAAAGCCTAACCCATATTTCAAATAATGCATTTGATAGTATCATTACCATTTACAGTATTCATAAAAGAATGAAAACCTAGTTTGTTTATATCCTCAGTTACACAGTTAGAGGCTTACAAGGTCCAAACCTAAATCATCTACCTCCATAACCTAATGCTTAGTCACTCTGCCATAGGGACAACAGGCTTATTTAACACAAATCTAACTGAAAGACATAAGAATGGCTAGCTGTAGTATAATGAATGTTTCATTTCTTTTTTTTCCAGATCTCAGATTTTTTAAAATATTTTTGTTGTGCTTTGAGTGAAAGTTTACAATTCAGATCAAGTTGCTGTATAAAACCCTGCACATAAACCACTGTATAACTCTAACTGCTCCTCCCCCATGACAGCACACTACCTCCTTTCCACCCATACTTCCCATATTCATTTCTTAATTAATCATTTGCTAAGTCCACTGGGACACTCAACACCCAAAACATCAGCCCTCTAATCTGTATCAGACTCACTGTGGAAAGAAGCTCTTTAGTCTCGTACACCATTAGCAATCTCCTCAGACCTCCAGCTCAAGGTTATGGATGTTTGTGACATTCTGGTGTCTTGAAAGTTCCTGCCCAGTGTTCATGACTGAGGCTTCTGATTTGCATTCAGGGCACACCGAGGAGCCAGGATAAAATTAGCATCCACCCGCTCCCACTCTCTCTCCTATGCTGTACAAATGAGAGCTTCAAGGACAAAGATGTGAGCAACCCTTTTGTGTTTTCTCACTGGTAGGCAGGAGGTATAGAAAACAGGAGAGAGAAGCACAAACCCAACCTGGGTAAGGTCCAGGGACAAAATGCAGTCAGGATACCAGGGAAATAGTGGGTACGGTGCTGCACTAACAGTGTACCAATTTATTTTAGTGTCTGGTAAACGCGTGACGGTCAAAATACCATGTACCTATAAGGATATCTAGGGAATCTCTCTTAACCAATAAAGCAATAGCCCTTTTTAGGGTCCCATCTTCAGATCTACCCTATGTCTCAAAGGAAGCAACTTCTTTGTGATGGAGAAGTGCGTCTGCATCTCTCAAACAGCTCCCACATGTATTTTTCAATTCTAGATTTATCTCCAATAGCAAAGAAAGCCTGTTAGCCCACAATCAGGAAAAAGAAAATATTCAAACTATGGAGATCAGCTTCTTTTGAGAAACAGAATGTGTTTAGGGAAAGATAGATACTAAGAGCACTGGGCTCCTGAGCTGAGGGGTGGGATGAGGGCATGATACTGAGAAAGGAGACTGGGACTCCAGGGATAAACTTCACTCATGATTCAGTGTTCCCCAGGATATTCCCACCATAGGAGACAGATGTAAGAGGACTTGGGTTTCACAGGGGTGTGAGCAGGCATGGATATACCATGTAAATAGTTTGGCACTATTTTCCTTCAGCTCACCAGAACAATAAAGTAAAAGATTTCTGTTATGTAATCCCTGCTTCCTGTCATGCTCTTTACATACATGACCTCATTCAGCCTCCATGCCAGCCCTCTGAGGGAGCTTCTTTAAAATTTGTCTCACATGGATTGGAAGAAGACTCATTAACAACCTGAGTTATACAGATAACACCACCTTGCTTGCTGGAAGTGAAGAGGACGTACTTACTGATGAAGATCAAAGAGCACAAGCATCATTCGGGATTTCACCTCAACAAAAGCAAAAATTCTCATAAGTAGATCAATAAGCAATGTCATGATAAACAGAGAAAACACTGAAGTTGTCAACAATTTCATTTTAGTTGGATACGCAAACAATACCGAGGGAATCAACAATTAAAAAATCAAACAACTCATTGCATTGTACAAATCTGCTGCAGAAGATCTCTTTAAAATGTTCAAAAGCAAGATGTCACTACGGTGTATGTGACTAGGGTGTATGTGACCCAAACCATGAAGTTTTAATTGCATCATATGCATGTGACAGCTAGATGATGAATGAGGAAGACTAAGGAACAATTGATGCCTTTGAATTATGGTTTTAGCAAAGAATACTGAATACACATGGAGTGCCAGAGAAAAAATAAATCTGTCTTGAAAGAGATACAGCCAGAATGCTCCTTAGAAGGAAAGATGGCAAGACTTCATTACACATACTTTGGACATGTTTTCAGGAGGGACTAGTCCCCAGAGAAGGACATTATGTTTGGTAAAGTGCAGGGTCAAAGACAAAGAAGAAGGCCCTTTGGGAGATGACTTGACACAGTGACTGCAGCAATTTGGGCTCAAACAGTAATAATTGTGAGGACAGTGCAGAACTGGACAGTGTTTCATTCTGTTGTATATAGGGTTGCTAAGAGTCAAAACTGACTCAATGACACCTAACAACACCATCCTGCATAAGGAACCTCAGTCAAGGCAGCAGGTGACGGCTGAAAAGCAGTCCACACTCAGTTGGACAACCCAAGGACTCAGGGGGTCCCTGTTCTAATTCACACTTAGGTGCCATGTAGGCTCTCAGCAGATGAATCTCTTGCCCAGGGCTACTATACATATATATAAACTCATTGCCAGCAAATCAGTTCTGACTCCTAGCAACTCTGTAGGACAGAGTGGAACTGAGCCATAGGGTTTCCAGTGAGCTCCTGGTAGATTTAAACTGCCAACCTTTTGGGTAGCAGTCGTAGCTGTTAACCATTGCACTGCCCGCTACAGGAGTAAATAAATTGTCAAAAATCGGTATCTCAAATCAGGTGTATCTGCTTACAGTCTAACTTTCATTCCACTCTGCTAGACTGTCTTGATATCTGGAGTGGGGAAAAAAGGAGGTCAAGGAAATACCTTGGGATAATTGAGTGAGCAACCTCAATGTAAGCTCCTAATGAGGTACCTTCAAGGTAGACAGTATAAAGCTCTGGAACAATGCTAACAGAGAAAAAAACACAGAGAGAGGCGAGCATGTAAACACCTGTCAACAAAGAATCGAAGAAGACAACAAGCCTCAAAGAGCCCCCTGTTAGTATGTAGAGCCAAGAAAGTAAGAAATACAGCCAGAATGCTCTTCAGAAGCAAACATGATGAGATTTTGTTAGACATACTTTGGACACGTCAGGAGGAACTAGTCCCTGGAGAAGGACCAAGTGAAAACCTGAAAATCAAGCAGAAAAAAAAGTTAAATTAAGGAGATGAGCAGTTGTGTGCAGCTGTGCATGTGAGAGGTGGGAAGCAGGCAAAGTAACAGCGTCGAGAACCGAGGTAGAACTTGAGCTTGGCCGTGATGTTAAGAAAGGTCGCCACAGGTGGAAGGTCATTTAAAAGTGATGAAACTTACATTAAAAAGCCTTGTACCCATGAGTCACTGCACTGAGCAGCACAGTAAGACAAAGAGTAAGGTGGCTGTAACTTGCCTTGGTCTGTGCTCGACTTCCACGTGAAAAACTCAAGCCACAGGCCTTCTGCCCACAGTGTCTCTGCCACAGAGGCTAAAGGTGTCACAGAACACAGAGAAAGAAAACTACCCTGGGGGAGTAAAACAAATGTATTGTACTGTGACTTGACATGTCTGGGTTTTCCAGGCCTCAGTTCACTTTCTTGAAACTCCTTTTCAAAGAGACAAAGCAGCTCTTCCTCCACAAGGACAGGTGCACCTGGCTGTGGCAGTGCGATAAGAAGAGCTAGCTCCTTTCTAGGCAAGTTCAAAAGGTCGTAGTAGTGGGTGCTTGTCTGGAGGATAGCAACCAGACTGCCAAGAGGACGCTCCTTCTCAGGGCTCCTCCTCTCCTCTGTCCTAGGGAGAAGCACAGACGCAAGTCTGGAGCCTATCGGGCCCAAAGCACATTTTCTTATTCTGTCATGTAGCACAAACTGAGGAAGGGAGGGTTTGCACTAGAGATAATAAACTGAGGTTTAGGCAATTTATATAACTAGGATGGTACAGTGGTTGTTATGGCTGCTAACCAAAAGGGCAGCAGTTCGATCAACCAGGTCCTCTTCGGAAACTCTATGGGGCAGTTCTGCTCTGTCCTAGAAGATCACTATGAGTCTGAATCAAATGATTTGGGGTGTTTGCTGTTTGTTTGTTTGTTTGTTTGTTTGTTTGTTTGTTTGTTTGTTTGTTTGTTTGTTTGTTTGTTTGTTTGTTTGTTTGTTTGTTTGTGTGTGTGTGTTTGTTTGTTTGTTCGTGTGCGTGTGTTTGTTTGTTCGTGTGTGTGTGTGTTTGTTTGTTTGTTTGTTTTTGAGATCATGCAAGCCTTAAAGAACAAAACTGGACCCACATACAGACATCTTTCAAATTCTAGAAAAATTATTTCTGCTTATTCAGTGCAATTTGGTGAGGTAATTAAGAGTCCTGACTCAGGTACCTAGATGCCAGGGTTTGACCCCAGATCTGTTACTTGTTGAACGAAAGGCCTGGGGAGGGTCAATGTAAAATGGGAATAACAGTAACAAGATTGCCTGTTAATAGATGTTAAGCACTTACAGCTATGACTTGTATATATTATGTGCTGTTTAATAGGGTAACGTCTTTGTGTAGGGAAAGAAAGAATGTTACCAAAATCACCAATTCGCATTGCAGTCATGCCTGGGAACTTTAACCTTGTCTACACTTCCTTCTCTGCTGGGAGAAACAGGCCACAGTCACACTCAGTCAGTAAGGACTGCTGGAAACTCATGAATAGGTAAGTATGAACAGATGGATGGATAGACAGACAGACAGATGGATGAATGGACAGACAGATGGATGGATGGACAGACAGATGGATGGATGGACAGACGGATGGATGGATGGACAGACAGATGGATGGATGGACAGACGGATGGATGGATGACACGGAGAGCTAATAGGCAGGTAGGTAGACAGCCTTCCAGTAACAAATGTTCTGGCCTCAGATAGAGATTTCCCCACAGAAAGGACATTAAAATTGAACCTCTATAACTCCCTTGCTCTATTCATCCCTGTGGCTCAACAAAGAGGACAACTCTGGCTTGTGACTTACCCTTAAATTCTGCAAAGTACCAAGGATGTACCTGTTATACAACGGGTTTCCTGATTAATGGGCTGCTGACCCCCAAACTCTCCACATCAGAGGCTCCTCTCACAAGAGAAATAGTTCTAAATAACCCTGGGGACAGAGCTCATGGTTTCAAGGGGGAATTGTTAGTTCACATCCAGCTCTTCAGAGGAGTTTGAAGGAGATAATGAAAATACTACAGGCAAATTTCTCTTCTTATAGAGGTACTGTTACGGCAGAGCCTTTGGGAAGGCAAGGAGGACCCAGGGGTAATTTCTTAGATTGCCTCTCCCCTCGTTTCAAGACAAGTCAGCAGAAAGTTCCCCGGCCTTTATCTGGGTGCCTCATTTAGCTGCCTTCCATATTTGTGGTGTCTCAGGATGTCATCGGAAACCCTGGTTACAAAGTGGTTTAAGTGGGACAGCTGCTAACAGATGCTCCTTGGAAACTCCGTGGGGCGGTTCTACTCTGTCCTCTAGGGTTGCTATGAGTCAGAATTGAATCAATGGCAGTGAGTTTGGTTTCCAGTTTGGAGAATGTCATCTCACACCTCACCTGGTGCCCCCTTGGTCTTGCAGCTTGCCCCCTTTACCCCGTATTGCTAGCCTCTGAGTCTCTGTCCAGATATCGGATACCCATCACCCACCTCTTATATTACTTTACCATGATATCAACTTAAAAATACAAACCGCTCTCACTAATCTTTTGCTTCACACATTGTGGCACTACATGAAAATACAACTGCACATTTCTTGCTTTCATTGAGAAAATATCTGTGACATGCTTGAAAGTCTTTTCAAAAATGTCTTCTCTTTCTGCACTCACAAGAGCAATGTCACACAGACAGCCTGGAGCCCTGGAGGCTCTCAAATATGAAAGTAGTAATTTTATCTTGGAGAATGAGCTCTCATAGCCGGTGAAGGAAACTGCAAAGGTTAATAGAAACTGCTCCTTGGCACCCCTGCTGCCTTCAAGTGTTTCCCAGGGCAGTGCCACACCTGCCATACCACCTTGGATAAACCGCTGCATCACAGTGCAGTGGAAAGAGACAAAGACTTGGAGTCAGAAGTCCAGGTCTGTTGTTACGCAGCCTTGTGACACTGAGCAAGTCAGTTTCCTAAGCCTTAGCTATAAAATGAAGATAATAATTTTATTTCCCGAAAAGATTATTCTAAGAACGAATGTAACTATGTCTGAAAAATCTTAGGAATTGTGGAAGGTTAAATATATATTACCTGTATAACCAAGAAAGAAAAAGAAAAATCACTGTGGTATTGATGAAAGATCAATACTCTACCGAAAGTGAGTAGAAAGTTTGTGGTATGATAAAACACAACAGGAGGGGTTATTTCTGAAGGAAACAAGGCAAGCTTGCAGAGGAGGTGATATTGGACCAGGCTTTAAGGTATTCGTGGGCTTTAGAAACGGAGGGGGAAGTTGGAAGACTTTCCACAATGATGGGACAATAGGAGAAAACACAGAGGCAGAATATCACAGGTATTCACGAGAGACACTCCATGAAATGGAGCAGTGTCACAGCAGAGCAGAAAGAGATATTGGAACCAGATGATGGGTGGTCTGAAGTGCCAAGTGAAAGATTTCGTACTGTTCTGTAGGGAAAAGAGAACAACTTGACACCATCAGATCCGTCATTTCATTAATATGTTTTTACTCTTTTCTGCTTGTCATGGATATAATTATGTCCCCCCAAAAATGTTTGTGACTTTTACTTGGCCATGGTTCCCAGTTGCGTGAATGCCCTCCATTTGTGATTTTCTGATGCTGTAAATCCTAGTCTCCGCCTGTGGTGAAGAGACTGTATTATTTTAAAGAGGATTAGAGTGGGACTATGCCACCTTTCCTAAGGTCATCTCTGCTCCAGTGCAAAGGGAGTTGCCCTGGAGTGTGGCTTGCACCACTTTTTATCCTACAAGAAATAAAAGTAAAGAGAAGAAAGTAGGGACCACATTACCATCAGGAAAGAAGGCAGTGCCACGAGTGTACATCCTTTGGAAAGGACCAGGGTCCCTGTGCCTCAGAAGCTTCTGATCAGGAGAAGACTGGTGACGAGTACATTCCTCCACAGCCAGCAAAGAAGCCTTCCCCTGGAGCTCACACCCTGAGTCTGAACTTTTAGCTTACCGGACTATGACAAATAAAATTTCTCTTTTTAAGTCCATGTGCTTCTGGTATTTCTGTTACAGCAGCACTAGCTGACTAAAGCACTGCTATTAAGGCAATTTGATTGAAATAGCTGAGAAGCACTGCCTATCTTCTTCACTCTAGAAACGAGCAAATAAGGGCCTAGAGGTATGTGACAGACCCAAGTTCACTGGACCAAGTGATACGCAAACCAGAAAGAGGACAGAATTACAAAACCCCGCCCAGTGTTCTAGACACAAATACATTATCTGCTGCTTGAAGCAATGCATTTCAAATTCAAGATAATAATAATTTAATGACCTTTCTGACTAAAGAGGGTGCCCTTAGCTTCTTTCCTGGAGACATTTACTCCAGCTCTTTCCCTCAGGTGCAGCCACTCAAAAGCACAAAACCCTGAGCAGCCTTCAGGATTGTGTCTACTGGGGGAAAGTCAGTTTCTTCATGCAAAGACAGTTAACCAGAACTGAGCCCACACTAATAGCCTCGTTGATACTAGCCAGCTGTGCAGTGAAATGATGCCGGCCAGGAGATACAGGCCTGTGGATTATCAGCTGGAAACAGAAACAGGACTGTCCAAGGAAAATCATAAATTCTATATTCCGGGAACAGCTGGGCTCCTGACAGGTGCAATCAAACACAATATTTCTCTGTGGCCAAGAAGAGGGAAGTCTCCAACGATTTCCTGACAGAAACTCCAGTAAACCTATCTTTTCTCTGTTGCTGTATCTCTACCAGCTTTCCTCCTTCAGTTTCTCAGCCTCTCTGTGATGCTTGGGTAAACTTGACCCTACAAGATTGGAATATTCCTCAGACAGCCTTTGATTTTTTTCCACCTGTGTGGGACATTCAGAGGATTTGAAGACCCCAGAGTCTACCTTCTTTCCTAGTTCCTACCTTCTTTCCCTATTCCTTTAAGCAATAGATAATGCATTTGTGCGAAGAACACCGGGTGGGGTTTTGTCATTCCATTTGATTTCTCAGTTCCTACCAACAGAAAAGAGCCCCTAGATGGTCCTGGAAACTCTGCTGAGGTTCGATGCAGCACTGATGTGACAGTTTCTGGGGTTTATTAACTGCTGAAAACACATGACTTATAACTACATGAGCATAAAATAAAGATTCCAGGCCTAGAATCCCGTTTAAAGAATAGTCATGTGGTCCCTAGAATACAAATAGGCACCGCTTTGTCCAGAAAGAAAGAAGAGTGTGCCAGGCATACGTGCTGTGTCACACCCTGGTGTTGCTGTGGAATAGCCCGCTGTCAGCTGATGTGGACTCTACCACCTTTCCCTCCAGACCACTCTCTGTTTCGTCATTTGTTTTTGTTTGTTTATTCATTTGTTTTCCCTTAGACACTGCTCTAAACCCTGTAGGAAGAGAGCATCCCACCAGTCCTGCATATGGGGTTGGTGCACCCAACCGGCTATCTCTCTTCGCCCCATCTCAGGCCCTGCTCTGGCTACCCTAAAAGAAAATAAACATGGCTACTGTTTAGAACTTCTCACCAATATGTAAAAGGAAGACAAGTATCTCTATAATAATTCATTTTTCTAAGGATTCTTTTTTTTACTGTAGTACTTTAGGTACTTTAGTACTGTAGTACTTTACGGAACAAGCTAGTTTCTGCACCCCATTTTTCTACCCCAGCATCAGGGACTCTTGGTTGCATTCCCTGCCAGGGCAGTTGTTGGTATTGATCAGGCACCATCTAGTTCTTCTGGTCTCATGTTGATGTAATCTCTGGATTTATGTGGCCCTTTCTGTCTCTTGAGCTCCCATTTTCCCTGTGTCTTTGATGTTCTTCATTTTCTTCTGCTTCAGGCATGTTGGGACCAATAGATACTCCTTAAATGCCCACTAGCTAGCTTTTGAGACCCAGACACCACTCGCTAAAACAGGATGTAGAATTCTTTCTTAAAAAACATTTTTATGCCAATTAACCTAGATACCCCATGAAACCATAGTCCTCAGACCCTTGCACCTACCACTCTTGTCCTTTGAAGTGTTCAGTTAACTTCTGGAAATTTCTTAGCTCTTGGTTTAAAAGTTATGTTGACTTCTTCTCTGCCGTGTGTTATCCCTCCCTTCACCTAACTTAATTCATATCCGCTAGCTAGTTAATGGACATTCCTTTCCCTCCTTCCCCACCCTCATAACCATCAAAGAATGCTTGCCTTTGTGTTTAAATTGTTTCTTGAGTCCTTATAATGGTGGTCTCATAAAATATTTGTTCTTTTGCAGCTAATTTCACAGCATGCCTTCCAGATTCCTCCTCGTTGTGACATGTTTCTCAAATTCGTCATTCTTTACCATTGCATAGTATCCCATTGTGTGGATATACCACAGTTTGTTTATCCATTCACACGTTGATGAGCACCTAGGCCTAGACGGATTCTCTCTTTTTGCTGTTCTGAACGGTGGTGCAATAACCATTGGTGTACGTGTGTCTATCATATGACCATCCTTATTTCCCTAGGATATATTCCAAAGTGTAGGATTGCTACATTGCGTGGTATTTATTTCTAACTTTTTAAGAAGGCGCCAAATCACTTTCCAAAGTGCTTGTAGCATTTTACATTCCTACCGGCTATATAAAAGTGTTCCAGCCTCTCTACGACCTCTCCAACATTTATTACTTTGTGTTTTTTGGGTTAATGACAGCCTTGTTGGTGTGTGATAGTATCTCATTGTACTCTTGATTTGAATTTCTCTAACAGTTAATGACAGTGAGCATTTCCTCATGTATCTGTTAGCTGCTCGAACATCTTCTTTGGTGAAGTGCCTGTTCAGATCCTTTGCCCATTTTTTAATTGAATTTTTTGGATTTTCTTATTGAGCTTTTACAGTATCTTGTAAATTTTGGAAATTACACTCTGATCAGAAACTTTCTTTCACCATCTGCAGGTTACCTTTATTCTTTCTATGGCGTCTTTGAATGAGAATAAGTGTTTGATTTTCGAGTGTTCCAAGTTAGCTCTTTTCTGGTCTTTGTGCATCATTAATGTTTTGTGTTCTGTTTGTGCCATGTATTAGGGCTCCCAGAATTATCATGACTTTCATGATCTTTATCTTTTTAGATTGTATAGTATTTAGGTCTTTGATCCATTCTGAGTTAGTAGTTGTGCATGGTGTGAATGAAGCTTGCCTCATTTTTTTGCAGATGGATAACCAGTTACACCTACACCATTTGTTAAAGAGACTGTCTTTTCCTTAATTTACAGACGTTGGGCCTTTGTCAAACATTAGCTATTTATAAATAGATTATTTTATGTCTGGATTCTCTGGCTGGCTCTCAATTCTGTTACATTGGTCTGTGTAACTGTTGTACCAGTACCAGGCTGTTTTGACTTTCATGGCAGCATAATTTGTTCTAAACTCAGATAGTGTGGCACCTTCCGTTTTGTTCTTCTTTAGTAATGCTTTAATTATCCAGCACATCTTCTCTTTCCATATGAACTTCATGGTTTTTTCCTCTACCTCATTAATAAATATCATTGGAATTTGGAAAGGGATTGCACTGTATCTGTAATTTGCTTTGGCTAGAACAGATATTTTCATGATGTTGTGTCTTCTTATCCATGAGCGAGATAGATTTCTCTACGCATATAGGTCTCTTGTGGTTTCTTGCAGTAACGTCTTATAATTTTGTTTATATAGGTCTTTTACATCTTTAGTTAGATTTATGCATAAGTATTTTATCCTTGAGAGAACTATTGTAAACAGTATTGATTCAGAGATTTCATCTTTGATGTTCTCTTTGTTAGTATAAAGAAATCAAACCAATTTTTGTATGTTTTTCTGTTGTTTTGTTGGCCAATGGTTTATCAATTTTGTTGATGTTTTCAAGGAACCAACTTTTGGCCTTGTTAAATCTTTCTATCATTCTTCTATTCTCTAATTCAAATAGTATCCTGTTACCTCCCTGAACTCTTCTGGTAGTTTCAGTAGTTTTCTTTTGTGTGTGTTGGGGGTGCAATTCTTTAGGAATTTCTGTGTATAAGATACCATCATCTGCAGATAGAGACACTTTGACTTCTTCCTTACCAATTTGGATGCCCTTTACTTTCTTTCTATTGAGTTATCAAGCTCAGTAATTTTATTGTTAATCTGTCAAATTTCAGATCATTGCTGCTCAAACATTTCTTGCATTTTGTTTAATTTTTCAGTGTGCTCTGCTGCATTTTGCCTGATCTTTTTCCTGATAGCTTGCACTGCTCTGTAAATCAAATCTTTTGTAGTCTACCTCTATTAACTTTAAGAAGTCTTCTTCTGGGAAATCCACTGATTTTTTATTTTTGGAGTTTTCAGAAGCCTTAATAGTCTGCTTCTTTAGGTGCTTAGAAACTGTTGTTTCTGAGCCATCAGGAAGATATTACAATTTTCTTGCTTGGTTATTGTGATTTAAGTTGTATCTATGGATACTCAAAACTTTTGAGTTTGTTTGATTTTAGAGACTTAATAATTTGGTTGATCTGTCTGGCTTCTCTCTTTTATGCCTGGGCTGGTGTTTCTCTACGCTGTCTGGTGACCTTCTGCTCCATAACCTTACTGCCCGAGCTGTGGATGACCAGCCAGATATACTCTTCTCAGTCTAACCTGGCACATGTTTGCTCACCTGGTCATGCACTATTTCCATCCATGCTCCCATGTCACTGCCTGTGCACTTGTGCCACTGCCCAAGAATGCATGTGCACCTGCACCACCTTCCCAGGCCACGCGTGCACTGATACCCACTGCTCTGGGTCACTAGTACTAGGCCTCTTGGATCAGCATGGGTCTAAGACCTTCCAGGCTGCTGGGCCCAAAGGCCCAGTGATTGCAGCCAGTATGGTCCCAGGCCCCTCTGACCCACATGGAGGCTTCACCTAAGCTTCAGTGCTTAGGCCGGAGCTGGTCTCCTTCTGGGTCCAATACTGCTCTAGCCCTCATGGCATCTCTCAGCCCCACAATGCAGCTTTGAATTGCGAGGGATAATTATTCTCTGCCCAGCTAAACTTCAGTATGCAGAATCTCTCTGCCCTGCTCAGGGCTCCTATGTTCTTCCTTTCTCTCAGTCATTATTAACTTTCTACCTGGTGTTCAGGCCTCCTGGAATGCTCTATTCAGCTGAGTTCATTGACTTTCAAGTTCTTTGTTGTTAAAAGGATCAGCAAAAATGTATGGCTATGCAGCCATCTTGGGCCCACCTCCAAGATGCCCTTTATTTCTTTATCTAGCCTCATTGCTCTGACCAGAACCTCTAGCACAATGATGAATAAAAGTGGTGACAAACAACATCCTTCTCTTGTTCCTGTTCACAAAAGGAATGCTTTCAGACCTTCTCCATTTAGAATGATGTTGCTGCTGGCTTTGCATAGATGCTCTTTATTATGTTGAGGGATTTTCCTTCTATTCCTATTTTGCTGAAGTTGTAGCATGAGTGAACTTTAGACTTTGTCAAATGCCTTTTCTGCATCAATTGATAAAATCAAGTGGTTCTTGTCTTTTGTCTTATTTACGTGGTTGATTACACACATTGTTTTGTAATGTTGAACCATCCCTCTATCCCTGTTGTGAATCCCACTTGGTCATAGTGAATTATTTTTTTGATATGTTGTTAAATCCTATTGGCTAGAATTTTGCTGGGATTTTTGCATCTAATTTCTTGAGAGATATTGTTCTGTAATTTTCTTTTTTGTTCTGCCTTTATGTGATTTCAGTATCAGGGTTATGCTGGCTTCAAAGAACAAATTTGATAGCATTCCATTCTTTTATGGCTCTGAAATACCTTTAGTAACAGGCGTGCTAACTCTTCTCTAAATGTTTGATAGAATTCCCCGGTGAAGCCATTGGGGCCAGGGCTTATTTTGTTGGGCATTTATTAATTATCTTTTCAATCTCTTCTTTTGATATGGATTTATTTAGTTTTGCTACTTCTGTTTGTGTTAGTTTAGGTAGATAGTGTACTTCTAGAAATTTGTCCATTTCTCTAGGTTTTCAAATTTGCTATAGTACTATTTTCTGCAGTATTCTGTTATGATATTTTAAGTTTCATTTGAGTCTATTGTAATACCCCTCCTCTCATTTCATTTATTCTTGTTGTTTGCCTCCTCTCCTATTTTTCTTATCACAGGTTGGCCAATGATTTATCAATTTTCTTGATGTTTTCAAAGAACCAGCTTTTGATCTTATTAAATATTTCTGTCATTTTTCTACTCCCTAATCCATTTAGTTGTGATCTAATTTTTTTACTCACTTTCTTCTGGTGTCCAAGGGCTTCTTTTGCTGCTCTCTTTCTAATTGTTCCAGTTGTAGGATTAAAGCTTTGATTTGGGCCCTTTCTTCTTTCTGGATATGTGCATTTATTGAGATAAATTGACTTCTGAGTCCTACTTTTGCTGTGTTCCAAAAGTTCTGGTAGGATATTTGCATTTTCACTTTTGATTCTGCTAACGTCTTTATTGTGTCCTTGATTTCTTCTATAACCCAGTCACTTTTGAGCAAATCCATTCTCCGTGGATTTAATTTTTTTCTTGCTTTTCTGCTACTGATTTCTACCTTTACGTCTTTACAATCTGAAAAGATGCTTTCTAATATTTCAATGCTTTGAATATTGTTAAGGCTTGCTTTTATGCCTAAGTATGGGAATGTTTCATGTGTGTTGGGAAACAAAGTATACTTTTCTGCCATTGGATGAAATGCTCTGTGTATATCTATGAGGTCAAATTGGTTGATTGTTGCATTTAGATCTTCTGCGTCTTTACTGAGCTTCTTTTTGGATGTTCTGTCCTTCATTGAAAGTGGTATGTTGAAGTTTCCTTATATTATTGTGGAGCTGTCTATTTCTCTTTCCAATGCAGTAAGAGTTTGTTATATGTATTTTGGAGTCCCATCATTGGCTGCATCAATATTTAATATGATTATATCCTTTTGAAACATTGACCCTTTAATCATTATATTATATAGTGTTCTTCCTTTTTCTTACTTTAAATTAATTTTATCAGAAATTAGTATTGCCACTCCTGTTCTTTTTTGAATGTTGTTTGCTTGATATATATTTTTTCCATCCTTTCAGTTTTAGTTTGTTCAAATCTTTAAGTATGAGGTGTGTCTCCTTTAGGCAGCCTAGATGGACTATGTTTTTTTATCCAGTCTCCTATTCCCCAGCTCTTTATTGGTGCATTTAATCCATTTACATTCAGCATAACTGTTGACACATTTGAGTTTAGTGATATCATTTTTATGTTTTTTTCGTGCTTTGTAGACAGTTCCTCTGTTCCACTTAATATTCTGTGCTGAGTCATTCTTTATATATTTTATCTTTTTCATTGTTGTTGGTTTTGTATTTGCTTAGACTTCATGTTTTCCTTGGTTTTCATTTTGATGTGTAGGATTCTTCATTTCTTCTGTGGTGACCTGATATTTACCCCTATTTTCTAAATTTAAACCAGTCTTTATTTCTTTGCATCACCTTGTCCTCCTCTCCACACACACACAAAAAAAATCTGTAATTACCTTTCTTAAGCCCTTCTTTTTTTTTTTTTTTTTTTTGTTGTGATGCTGTCAAGTTTTAAGTGCTCACATTTCTGTTTCCCTTTATTCAGTGTTTTGCCTTTGATTTATTTTGGACTTTTCTATTGGGGTTGATACCATGTTGCTCTCTTCTGCATTCCAGTCTTGGGTTGTTATCTGATGTTATTGATTTTCTGATCAAAGGACTCTCTTTAGTACTTCTTGTAATTTTGGTTTGGATTTTCAAATTCCCTAAATTTCAGTTTATCTGGAAATGTCCTAATTTCATCATCATATTTAAGCCCCAGTTTTGCTGGACATACAATTCTTGGCTGGCAAATTTTTTCCTTCAAGGCTTCGTATATGTCATCCCATTGCCTTCTGATTCACGTGGTTTCTGCTGAGTAGTGTGACTTTAGTCTTTTTGACTCTACTTGGTAGATTACTTTTTGTTTATCCCTAGCTGCCTTTAAAAAACCTCTCCTTGTCTTTAGTTTTGATAAGTTTGCTTATAAAATGCCTTGGTGTCTTCTTTTGAGATCTACCTTGTGTAGAGTTTGATGAGCATCTTGAAAAGATATTTTCTAATCATTCATGATATCAGGAAATTTTTCTGTCAACAAATCTTCAACAATTCTCTGTATTTTCTATTCCCCCTTTTCCCTTCCCTTCTGGTATTCCAGTCACTCATAGATTATTCCTCTTGATGGAATCCCACATAATTCTTAGTGCTTCTTGATTTTTTTAAGTTCACTTATCTGATTTTTCCTCAAATAACTGGTGTCATATGCCTTATCTTCAGGCTGACTAATTTGGCCTTCCATTGCCTCAGTTCTATTCCTTTGACTTTCTATTGAGTTGTAATTTTATTTTATTATTAATCTTCTGCTTTTCTACTTCCTAACTCCGTATGTTTTCTTGCAGGCTGTTTAGTTTGTCATTGTCTTGTCATTTTGCCTTGTCTCTTTCTTGATCTCTAGAAGAGGTCTAAATATTAATCTATTGTATTCTACCTTCAATAATTCCAAGAAGTTCTCTTTATCTGTAAAATTTCTTGATTTCTTTTTGGAGATTTCTAAAGTCATCAGTTCTACTTCTTTAAGTGAGTTGATAATGACTGTTATCGCTGAGTCATCAGTAAGTTGTTTTATTTATTTATGTGTTCTGGCTCTTTGTTTTCTTTTGAAATGTCCAAATACACTGGTCATGTGTGCTAGTTTAGTTTCTGTCATCTTCAAAGCTCTTGTATCTTGTGACAAAGTGGTTAGACTTGTTATTAGGCATGTGCGCCCGGGAGTCCATTTACTTTCTTCTATGAATTCAGCTCAAGTGTCCAGATAGCCAGTCACCAAGTCTGTGGCAAAGGCTTTCCCATACAGTCTTACAAGGGTAGAGTTGATTCACGTAGGTATAGGTATCTAGCTTCACACTCTGGAAAGGAAGAGGGCTGACAGCCATCTCTGAGTGTCTATGAGGAAAGCATGACCCCTTATGCCAGATCCTATGTAGAGGAACTTTTTCTGCCTGAATTTGCAGCTCAGGGGAGTTAGCAGATTTTTTTCCCTCCCCCTTATTGTTAAATTGTTCTCCCTCTGAGTCTAGAAGAATGGCTCAATGTGGGTATAAGGAGTCTTACTTCCAGCTTCAGTAATAGTGTCAGACTCTGTAGACTGGTACAGTATAGAAGAGGGGGAAACACTGGGAAATGGAGAGAGATTTATCTCAAAGCTAAGTTTTAGATCCATGCATGGTAGGCTAAACACAAGCCACTTAGCTATTAGCAAGTGAATGCTATTTTTCACTGGTTCTGGGGACAGGAGTATACTCTCTGCTGCTCAGTCTCCTGCTAAGGAGGACGCCCTCCAAATGCTACTGCTCTGTAAATCACACTGGCTGTAGCCAATTCTCAGAAGGTTAGGTCTGGCCAGTCTTAGGTACCTACTCTCCCTTTCCCCTTGCTCAGTCTGATTTCCCAAATTTCCCTTTGATGTTCAGGGCTCCTAGAATGTCATACATAGTTGGTTATTGTTCTTTAGAGTCTCTGTTGTTAGAAGGATCACAGGGAGCATCTGACTGCTCCCTCCTCTTGGCCCTGCCTTCCACTCAGAGACTTTAAGGCCCCAGACACTGCTTACCAAGGCAAATGTAGAACATTTCTTTATAAACTATGTTATGGCAGTTGAGCTAGATGTTTCCTAAGACCACAGTATCCATAGCCCTCATCCCAGCAATTCAGGCCCTCAGAGATTTTGAATATGTCTATGAAACTTATATGACCTTGCCTTGTACAAATTGCGCTGGCTTTTTCAGTATTGTGCACTGTCTTACTCTTCACCAAAGTTACCACTTGTCTATTATCTGCTTATCTTGGTATTTATCTTGGGGATTCTTGACAGAAGTTTTTTTTTTTTTTAATTTTGGCTAATAAAAGGTTTAGTATTCTCTGAACTTATACTAGATATACTATTCATTCTTTTGTTCAAAAAATATTTATTGTGCCAGCTACTGTTCTAGACACAGGGGAAATAACAGCTAACAAAATTCTTAACCTCCTTAAATTTAAGTCTAGTGGAGTGGAAAAATAATAAACAAATAATGGAACATAAATACAAAGACACACATATGTGGTTGTCAGGTAGTGATCATTTCTGTGGAGAAAAAGCAAAATCAGTCGATGGAACCATCTTAGCTACCTAGCACTGCCATAACAGAAATACTACAAATGTGTGGCTTACATTAAAGAATGTTATTTTTCACAGTTCTGGAAGCTTAAAGTCCAAATTACAGTTTCAGTTGTATAGCTCCCTTCTGTGAGACTCTTCTGGATTCTGGAGTCTGCTGGCAATCCCTGACATTCTTTTGCTTTTAGATGCATCATTACATATTTTCTACTTCCTCATGTGTTGATGTCTGTATGTCTATTCTTATCTTTTTTTGTTGCCCAGAAATTGTTGTTTAGATTCCACCCTACATTGGTATGACCTCAACTGGTTTATTGGGTATGTTAGGTATTTATTGAGTATACATCTGCCTGTTAAGTTCACAAACTCATTCTAGAAAAAATGCTACATGCCTCATTCTGAATAGCACTGTGGTCGTCTTCAAAGTACTCCCCTTTGGAACCTATGCACTGATGTCAGCACCTAGTCCGCCCTTCAAAGCAATTTTGGAACTCTTTTGGAATAACAATGAGGGCTGTTGCTATATTACTCCTGATGTCCCGAATGTCATCAAAATGTCTTCCTTTCAATATTTCCTTTATCTTAGGCTAAAGAGAAAAGTCATTTAGGGACTATATCAGGTTAGTAGGGAGGGTGTTCCAATAAAGTTATTTGTTTACTAGCTAGAAACTTCCTCACAGACAACTAGACAATTAAGTTTGCAAACTTGCTGCTGTGCCACCATGCACAGTGGCCATCCAGATAGAGTTCCAAAATTTCTTTGAAGGGTGGACTAGGCGCTGGCCTCAGTGCATAGCTTCCCAAGTGGAGTACTTCAAAGGTGACTGTAGTGATATTAGTAATGAGATATGTAGCACTTAAAAAATTTTAGTTCAAGGACTTGTTAGACCTTTTATTATATTGCATTATGAAAGATGATTGCAGCCTATGTAATTATATTACATTGTACAAAACAATCTGCTCTGAGGAGTCCTGGTTGTGCAGCGGTTAACTGAAAGTTTGGTGTCTAGAATTCACCAACCACTCTCTGGGAGAAAGATGCCTGCTTCTGTTGAGATTACCATGTAGGAAACCTATGGGACAGTTCTACTTTCTCCTATGAGGTCTCTATGAGTTAGAGTCAAAGAAACAGTAGTGGGTTTTGAGGGATCTGCTCTACTCAAGACCAGCTAGTTTAATCACATGTAACTACTTCATGACAGCAAACTTAACTGGTGTTTGGCTAAACAACTGTTAACAATAGAACTAATCATCACAGGGACAGTGTGCATGTGTTGCTAATATTTTATGTAACATAGTCAGTGATGGACGTTCTAACTAGTAACATTTGAGCTGCAACCAAATGAAATAAGACGTCCTATGGTTAGGTGCTATGAGTCAGAACTGACTTGACAACAGGGGGTTTAGTTTTCATTTATGGCTAGCTATGGAAAACCTGGTGACATAGTTGTTAGTTGCGTGCTATGGCTACTAACCAAAAGGTCAACAGTTCAAATCCACCAGGTGCTCCTTGGGGCAGTCTACTCTGTCCTATAGGGTTGCTATGAGTTACCATCAACTCGACAGTTCTAGATTTGATTTGGTTTGGGTATGGTTAGGTGCATTTCTATGTATTTTGAAATGTACCTCCGAGTACACTGTAGGGTATTTGAAATGAGACCTGAATCTTATTTTCATATAGTGACCTTAGCACATAGCACTGAGTATCTAGCTGCCTACATGTTGTAGATTCCCAGTAAATATTTACATGTTTGAAAAACCGTGTTACAATAGCTAATTCCATCTACTGATATTATGCCACCAAACTTTGATAACTCAGACCTCTTCAGCACTGTATCACTCTTGTGAGAAGAAAGAAAACATGATGAAAACAAAATACCAATATGTTCTTGTTCAGTTAGATGCCTGCTAACCTAAGCAAGGTGAATCAAAAGCCAGATAAAACAACACTCAGACAAGCAGTGAATGGGAGGAAGAGAAGGAACATATCAGAAATCACTGTTCTACATGATCCAAATTAAAATATTGAAATCCAAAATTACTTGGATAAAGAAGCTGCTTTCTAAAGTTTGTGTATCTGGTTAAAAACAGAAACTAGGTAGCTGATCTCCTGTGATCATTAATTTTGTAGTGTCATTTTGGCTAGTCTATAGTCCCCAGTTTTTTTGTTTTGTTTTTGCCAATTACTAGTCTAGTTGTTATTATGGAGTAGTCACATGTGATTAAATCAGTTGACTTTGAGTAGGGCCTTCCATAATGAAATCTAATGAAATGTCACATGTCATCTTTCATGCTGAAATCTAATGCAATAAAGTCATTGAATCAGTTGAGGTCACATCCATGTATTTATATCCTAAATGTAATCAGTTCTTCCTCTCCCCCGAGACTAATACTGTAATGTTTTTTGTACTTTCAGTGAAAGTTTAAAATCAAAGTCAGTTTGCCATACAGAACTTTCCACACACTGCTAAGTAACTCTAGCTGCTCTCCCCACCCTGAGACAGCACACTCCTCCTTTCCACCTTGTATTTTCCATGTCCATTCAACCAGCTCCTGTCTCCTTATTATACCTCTGGACAGGAACTGTTCAGTTAGCCTCATGCATATGCTTAAGCCAAGAAGCACACTGTTCATAAGTTTCATTTTTTGTCTTATAGTCCAGTCTAATCTTTGTCTGAAGAGTTGCCTTCAGGTATGGTTTCAGTTCTTGGCTAACACAGAATCTGGGAACCATGGCTTCTGGGGACCCTGCAGTCAAATCTAGTCTTTTAATAGAGTTCTAGTTCTTCACACACATTTTCCCTCCACTATTGAGAGACTCTGTGTTGATTTCCTGTCAAGGTAGTCTTTGAGGTAGACAAACCTAATTCTTTTGAGTTATAAAGGGACCGTAATAGACACAGAAACACATACACAAAGGAAGACAGATGCCATATAAGGACCTATCTACAAGTAAAGAAAAGCCAAGGATCAACAGCAGACACCAGAAACTAAGAGAAAAAAAAAAATCTGAGACACTGAGTTGGACTTTTAGCCTCCAGAACTATGAAAAAATAAATTTTTGTTCTTTAAAGCCAACCATCCGAAGTATTCTGTTACAAAAACAGTAGGAAAGTAGGACATGATGTTCTCCATCTCAGTAGAGTACTCTTGCCCAGCACAGACTAGTATCTCTTGAAGTAATTGTTGCTTTGAAAGGAAAAATAACTGAAGGATATGTTTTCCAGATTTCCTTATGAAAGCACTCCAGAGTTACAGCAGCTGGATGTAAAATTTTATGGCCATAGGCAATACTGCCTTTTTATTCTAGCCTTTTCCCAGGAAGGAATCCTGTGCTGAATGCCTTAATAGCCCTGCAGCCTAGCCTAATATCTGCAGGGACAAGTTATTCACTGTTTCCCAAAGACGCTGTTGGGCAGCCTTATTGACTAGAAAGTTTAAAAAATTTAGCTAAGCAGTTTCCTTAATTGAAAACAAAAGCATGCATTATGGTAAATTATATTATTTTATAAAAGAGGTTTGCATTAAAAAGAGATGAATTTATGCTCAATATATAGCCAGTAAAATTCCAGTTACAAACTTGCCATCTGGATATATTAAATAAATGATCCATTCAGATTTGTTTTTTCCCTGAGGCCTCTCAAACCACCTTTCTCAAAAAACATAAAGAACTAAAAATACTGACTTTAACAACTTTGCCTTAGTCAAGGAGCAAAATAAACATTTTGTGTTTTAGAAAAGACATGCCATAAAAAATAAACTTTCAGAGGCAAGCTGTATATTATTGTCTTCTTTCAAACAATTTTTTAAAACGTGGAAAACTGTAGTTAAAAGATACAATGAGTGTAGAAAGCTGTTTAAAAGATATGGAAATTATACAGAAGCTGGAGAGGTAAATAAATCATGTTTCTCTCTCCTAAGTGGAAGGAAATGCTAAAAAGTACTTTGGCACCACAAGAGATGTTGACTTTTATTATTATAAATGTTTAATTTCTCCTGGAAATCATGAAAAGTGAAATGAACTAGAGTGACTTTCATGAACAGAGATATTCACCAGAACCTAATCTCCAAACAGTCACAAACCAGGGGAAGACCCATCTGGTGAGTATAAAGTCTGAGTGACAAACTATTTTTTAAAGCAAATGCAGTTTCATTATTTTCACTTCTATTTGTAAAAGAATACATAAGGCTGATAAAATATAATCTAATAATAGTTCTCAGAGAAACTGCTTTAATGAATAAAGGTGATTTTTCCATTAGCAAATTATCATTAGTATTACCCCTATCTTTTCTCTACTAATTTACTTGAAACTGTGCAGTAAGAGTAAAATATAATTCCTATCTCCAACCAAATATTTATAATCATCACTTTATAAAAATTTTTACTGCTTCTTTCTATTTTCTAGCTGGCTGCACAGTGCCCAAGGTTTCAACAGCTTGAAACATTCTGTCTAAGGTCCAACGTGGTCTCTATTCACCTGGAGCAACAGAGGGAAAAGGAAAGTCAGGAACAGAAGGAGGGAAGAGAATGTATGGGTAACTGTCTCCATGAGCAACTGCTTCTTTGCCTTGAGGAACAGGATAGTGCCTGGTTACTCTTAGCTAAATGTTTTGATCAAAGATCTATAGAAGAGTCTTGGTCAATGGGGGGAAAATGCAGGACAGAATTTCAGGTTATCATGGAAACCAGTATTTCTGGAGTCATTCTGGTAAAGTAAACCCCTGGAGCTATTACCTTAAACTAGAATTATCCCCTAAAGTTTTGTTTAAGCCAAACAACCAGAAAAACCACTGCTGTCCAGTCGATTCGGACTCATAGCAATCCTATAGCACAGAGGTGAATTAATTGCTCCATAGAGTTTCCAATGGGCACCTGGAGGCTTTGAACTGCCAACCTTTGGGTTAGCAGATGTAGCTCTTAACTGCTATGACACAGGGTTTCCAAAACCAAACAACAGTTTAGCTTAATTAGTAGAGAATATCTTCCTTGAGCAGTATGCTTTAAAGGAACTTCCCATATAGATCAAATTGGTAACTTGTAAGGGTAGGTAGAGAGCTTAGGAGGGCAGTGAGTTTCTGTCAACGTGAAGGAAATTTTTAGACAAAGTGGATGAAAATGGTTGCACAACTTGAAGAACGTAATCAACATCACTAAATTGTGTACATAGAAACTGTAGAATTGGTATGTTTTACTGTCTGTATTTTCAACAGCAACAAAAATAAAACAGCTTTTAAAATCTCTTCCTCCTGATCATCACACTTACACTGAGAAGATAAAACACAAAAGAATACAGCTTCGTTGATTTCATTCTGTTAAGCCAGGTGGGCAAATGGAAAATTTTTCAACACATTAAGTCAAAGAAAGGAAATACTTAGCGTACAAAATACCTGGAATCATTCATTCTAGTATTGCAATGAACATATGATAACAATTTTAGAATATTCTTAACCTTATTTGAATAATTTAACACTACTAGAATATCAACATTATGGCCTCAGATCTAAATTTTTGATTATCATTCGCCAGGTGATTTCTGTGTCTTCAACACTAAATACAGAAATATAATTTACAACAATTTTTGGCTTGTTTTTAAGTTTGTCTTTTGTGCCAAACTTTGAATCCACTCTAAAATCCTTTTAATCTTTTATGAGTAGCATTTAGTGCCTGAAAGTACAGCCTTATGTATTTATATAGCTGACGTGACCTATATTTTGTAATTATGCTAGCATAGCAAAGTAAGAATATGCTTTCAAATTACCATCTTGAGTTTAATTTTAGTCTTTTCTGCTTCCACTAGTATGAGGAAGACATTTATTTTTGGATAATTTTATGAAGGGTGGACTGAAGAATTATTAAAAGGAATAAAACCTCTTCTCTGAAAATTCCCTTTGTCCTTCATCTGTATGAAATTCTTTAATCGTAAAGACAGAGGAGAGATAATTGGCAGTTTGAAAGATGCACGAGGGTGACAATAAAAAGTGTGTTGAATTTTTTTTTAAAGGAGTCAAAAGAAGTATTCGGCTCCACCATCATGGTAAGTTTCTTGTGACTTAAGCTTTAAATTAGTGTGGGTTGTCATTGTTTATTTTTTATTTGTTTTTAAAGAGAGAGAGGGGTAGAGAAATGTGAGCATTCCTTTAAGGGTAAATCAGCCTCTGGAGTAGAACAGATGTTGCGTCAGTTGGTGTCCCAGCTAGAATAGCAACAACTCTATGTGTTCAAGAAAACAGAAAATGGAATTTAATACAGGTGATCAGAGGTTTGCATAATCACTGGAAGGACTGGAGTAGTGTAATTTACATTCATCATCCACAAACCACTCCCAAGATATTGCCTGGGTTCACTGGGTCAGCCTTACCTTGAGGCCCTAGAATTGCTGCCACCTTTAAGAACTTACCCTCATGGCTGAGATCCAGGAATCAGAATGCTGCACTCTGAAGCCCTCCCAGCAATTGCCCATTCATGCCCTGAATGCTGGTGACCAGGGATCAGAAATGCTGTGTCCTACTGATACTTTTCTCCACAATGGTAAGCACTGGAATTCTGCCATCAATTTACTTACCACGGTATCAGGTAACGAAGTAGGAAAAGAACACTACCATACTTCTGTCTTTCAAACCTCTCACAAAAGCATCCAACTATTGAAACCTAATTTGCATCTTGAAATCTAGCTGCAAGGGAATCTAGGAGATAAGTTTTTTAGCTTTCCAACTTATGCAATAAATAAAAGCACTCCAGAGAGAGTCCATTCATTGTATACTCAATAACTATTTTGAAAAAGAAAGATCTAAATAGATTGAAACACACTTGTTAAGTGTCCACAAAATAAGTTTCTATTCTACTATCACGTATCTTCAGCAAAGGACCATTAGAGTGACTTTCCAAGAAGTGAATTCTAAAATCTAATCCATACATTAGCTACTACAAGGTAAAGCCATTTCCTGCTGCTCAGTCCCTCCTACAGACATAATGCTAGTAACCACATTTTCTATACAAAACAAATGTAAGATATTTCATCAGTTTCCTCATCTTTTCATGTTTCTTTCATTTTTGATCCAACCAAATATACATTTTTTAATCTTCTATAATGCCTTCTGATTAAAATAATAATAAAGAAGATATGGAGACAGCATAGTAGTACAAAAAGAAACACCATGCTGTCTCTCTGCAACAAAGACTGGAAAAACTAAGTAAAACCGATACAGACATCAATCCTGGAACCCTAAGCATCATATAAAGATACAAAGAACTAGATGAAGCAATGAACAGAAGAAGAAACTGACAGAGAATAGGAAACAAAATGAGCTACAGGACAGAAGCCCCCTGCCAGCTAATGCAGCACAGATTCATCACCTTTGAGGATAGCCACCAGTGACTCTGGACAGGGAGTACAAGGAGGCAAATTCACAGAACTCCACACAGGAGACAGAGCACCTGGTAACCACAGGTACATACTTTCCCACCGCCCACCCTCCTCTCTTGTGTGAGGTCTGACAATTAAGTCCACAGACTTAACTGTTCTGGGTGCTACAAATTTCATGGTTGAATATCATTACCATCACTTCTGCAGTACTCCCCTTGGAAAGCTATGCACCGATGCCAGTGTAGTCCACCCTTCAGAGCAATTTTGGAACTCTTTCTGAGAAGACCATTGCACACAGTGTGAAGGTGGCAACTTAGTGAACTTAATCGTAGAGTTGTCTGTGTGTGAGTTTTTAGTCAGTAAACAAACAACTGTATTGGAACACCCTACCTACTCCCCTGATCTGGCCTCCAATAACTTTTTTCTTTACCCGAAGATAAAGGAAAGATTGCAAGGAAGACATTTAGATGACATTCAGAGCATCAAGGGAAATACAACAACAGCTCTAATAGCCATTCTAGAAAAAGAGTTCTAAAATTGCTTTGAAGGGTAGCCTAGGCACTGGTGTTGATGCATAGTTTCCCAAGGGGAGTACTTTGAAGCCAACTGTAGTGATATTTAGCAATGAGATATGCAGCACTTAGAACACTAAAGCTCATGAACTTAATCGTCAGAGCTCACGCAAGGTAGAAGTGTGGTAGGTGGGAGGATGAGTTTGTGAACTTAGTTGGGAGTCCTCTGAAGCTGCCTCTGTAACTTTCCAGTGGGCTGTGGTAACTCAGCCAAGAAGACAACACATTGCTACCACTCCAGTTCCACCCCACCCTCAATGGTGTCAGTTGCCCCAGTGCCATATTATTCTTTGGTTTTGATTTTTATTTGTTTCATTTCTCTCTCTCTCCCTCTCTCTCTCTCTCTTCCTTTCCTTTTTCCTTCTCACCTAACCTCATATACCACCTCCAGCCCATCTCAAAAGGCCATGTTTCACTGTTCAGATACAGAGTCATCTCCACATGGTTTCCCTGGGCCTGCCCCACCATCACCCACAAGCTGTCTCAGCTCCATATATTTTTGTTTATCTTTTTCCCTTCTCCTTCCCACATAAGGATTACCTCTACCTCTTCCTGATGGACAGTGCTGCTATTGTGAACGATGTTGATGTCATGATTTCCTCTTTGATGTTCTCTTTCTTGGTGTAAAAGAAGTCAACTAGTTTATGTATGTTTATCTTATATCCTGATGTTTTGCTGAATTCTTTTATTAGTTCTTATTTTTTGTGTGGATTCTTTAGGTTTTGTGTGTATAAGATCATATCATCTGCAAATAGAGATACTTTGAGGGCTTCCTTACCAATTTAGATGCCCTTTGTGTATTTGTCTTGTTTGATTGCTCTTTCTAGAACCTTCAGCATGATGTAGAATAAGAGTGGTGACAAGGGACATCCAGATGGTTCCCATTCTCAAGGGCAATGATTTCAGATTCTCTCCATTTAGGATGATGTTGCTGTTGGCTTTATACAGACGTTCCTTTTTATGTTGAGAATTTTCACATCTAATCCTATTCTACTAAGAGTTTTTCACATGAACGTCCAACACCTTTTCTGCATCAGTTGATAAAATCAAGTGGCTCTTGTCCTTTTTTTTATTTATGTGGTTGACTTCATTAATTATTTTTCTAATCTTGAACCATCCCTGCTTCCCTGGTATGAATCCAACTTGGTCATGATGAATTGTTTTTTTCATATGTTGTTGAATTCTTTTGGCTAAAATTTTGTTGATATTTGCATCTGAGTTCATGAGAGATATTGGTCTGTAATTTTCTTTTGTTGTTCTATCTTTACTTATTTTGTTATCAGCATTATGCTGGCTTCATAGAGCAAATTTGGGAGTATTGCATACTTTTCTATGCTGTGAAATAACCTTTAGTAATAATGGTATTAACTCTTCTCTAAAAATTTGATAGAATTCTCTAGTGAAGCCCTCTAGGTCAAGACTTTTTTCATTTGAGAGTTGTGATATCACCAAGCTCATTTCTTATTCAAGTTATCTACTTTTTCTCTTTCCTGTTTTTCTTTTGTCAGTTTTACCAATGGTTTATCAATTTTGTTGATCTTTTCAAAAAAACAACTTTTGGTCTTGTTACCTCTTTCAATAATTTTTCTATTCTCTAATTCATTTCATTCTGCTCTAATTTTTATTACTTGTTTTCTTCTTGAGGGGTTCTTTTGTGGCTGTTTTTCTACTTGTTCACACTGTAATGTTAATTCTTTGATTTGAAGCCTTTCTTCTTTTCAGGTGTATGTATTTATTGAGACAAATTGACCTCTCAGCACTGCTTTTGCTTGTCCCGTAGCTTCTGGTAGGATGTGTTTTCATTCTCATTTGATTCTATGAACGTCTTTATTCTGTCCCTGATTTTTTTTCTATAATGCAGAAGTTTTGGCCTAAAATATTGTTCAGTTTCCATGTGTTCGATTTTTTTATATTTGCTTTTTCTGCTATTGATTTGGACTTTTATGGTATTATGGCCTGAAAAGATTCTTTGCAATATTTCATTGATTCTGATGGCCTAATCTGCAATCTACTCTGGAGAATGTTCCATGTGCATTGGTAAAAAAGATATACTTGCCTGTCAATAAGTGGAGTGTTCTCTATATGTCTCTGAGGTCAAGTTGGTTAATTATGGCATTGAGATTTTCCATGTCTTTAATTGAGCTTCTTTCTGGATTTTCTGTCCATCACTGAAACTGTTATGTTGAAGCCTCCCACTACTATTGCAGGGCTGTCCATCTCACTTTTCAATGTTGTTAGAGTTTGTTTGGTGTACTTAGAAGGCCTGTCATTGGGTAGGTAAATATTTGTCTTCCTCATGTGTCTGATCCTTCAAGTGCAATATAGTGGCTTTCTTTATCCACGATGGTGGATCTTACTTTAGCTTTGGCTTATTTTAACTGAAGTTAATATTACCATTCCTGTTCTTTATTGAGTATTGTGAGCTTTATATATATTTTTCAATCCTTTGAGTTTCAGTTTGTTTGTATCTTTATGTTTTTGGTGTGTCTCTTGTAGGTAGTGTATGGACAGATTATGGTTTTCTTTATCCATTCTGATATTCTATTTCTCTTATTCGATTCATTTAATCCATTTATCTTCAATGTAATTATTGATAGGTATTAATTTAGTGCGGTCATTTTGGTGTCTGTTTTGTGTGTTGTTGACCACTTCTTTGTTTCACTTAATTTTCTGTGCTGAGTCATTTTTCTTTATGGGTTTTCATTTTATTTTTTCATTGTTGCTTTGTATTTGCTGAGACTTCTTGATTTTTTCCCCTATTTTGATGTGTAAGATTGTTAATTTTTCTTTCAGTTACCTTAGTATTTATTTCTAATGTACTCATTTTAAACCAGTATTTAATTTCTTCATATGGCCTTGACTTCTTCTGTATCTGAAAGATCCATGAATACATTAACTAGTCCCTCATTTTGGTACAATGTCATCACTATTTACATATTGAAATCTGTTCCCCTATTTTTAGTGTTTTACCTTTGATTTATGTTGTGGTTTCTCTATCTGTGTTGTTTTCTGGATGATTTGCCCTGCACTGTTTCTTTGAGTATGTCTCTGGTGGTACTGATTTTCTAATCAAAGAACTTCCGTCAGTGTTTCCTGTAATTTCAGTTCGGTGTTTGCAAATTCTCTTAAGTTCTGTATATCTGTGCATGTCATAAGTTCACCATATTATTTCAGAGATAGTTTTGCAAGACATGCAATTCTTGGCTGGTAGTTGTAAAGTTTATCACTATGATCTTACTGAGATGGATTATTGGCAGTTATGTTAATGATGTAATCTACAAGATTAGCTAGTATCTTAAACCAATCTCTTTTGAGATGTAGGAGAGATAAGCAAGCTGAGCAACACAAGGACTTTGTACCATCAAGAAAGCAGTGTCAGGAGCGTATGCTCCCAGACCAAGGGAAGACTGATGAGAAGGAACTTCCTTTACAGCTAACAGACAAAGAAGGCTTTCCCCTGGAACTAGTGTCCTGAATTTAGACCTGTAGCCTACTAGACTGTGAGAGAATAAATTTCTCCTTGTCAAAGTCATCCTTTTGTGGTATTTCTGTCATAGCAGCACTAGATGAGTAAGATAGAAGAACACTGAAAAAATTTGAGCAAAAACTTGAAGGAGGTGAGCATACAGCCATGGAGATATCAGGAGAAAGACTTCCAGGCAAGGGAAGAGCCAGTGAAAAGACCATAAGTTTGGTAAATATCTTGTGCTTGACATTACTGAGCCAGGGTGACATAAGAGCAGGGAGAAGCAGAGGGCACATGGTGTCAGAGGGAGGAGTTGTGGGCACAGCATGAAGGGCCTCTAGGCTGTTGTAAGGCTTTCTGCTAGAATGAGGATGGTTTAGGGGTAGACGAGCAATGTATTCTAACATCACTGCTGAGTTTATAAAAGGCCAAACAGGAAGAAAGTGAGGAAGGAAGAAAGTGAGGAGGCTATTCCAATAAACCAGGCAATGGATGATGATGATTTGGGCCAGATTAGTGGCAGGTGGAAGTGATGAACAGTGGTCAGATTCTGGACATATTTTGACAATGAAGCCAATAAGATTTCCTTATGGATTCAATGTGTGGAGTAGAAAAGAGGTGACCCCAAAGCTTGTGTTCTGGCCTTAGAAAGACAGAATGGAGAGTGTTATCCAATAAGCATGTCATGAGAACAAGCACAGTGGGGAAACAGGGAGTCTTGCAGTGTTTGGAGTTTCTAATTATTTTACCAAAACAGAGGTGGGCCTGAATGAGCAGATGGTACATGGTCTGAAGAAAATTTTTCCCATGACTGAACACAGTGGGAGGCCTCACACTACCTGACCTTAGAACCTATTACACTGCCACAGCAGTCAAAACAGCATGGTACTGGCACAAAAAGAGACATATAATGGAACAGAATTGACACCCCAGAAATTCCAGTATTCTCTAATGAACAGCTGATACTCAGCAAAGAACCTAGGATTGTAAAGTGAGGTAAAGAAACAGTCTCCTTAACAAATGATGTTGGTAAAATTGGATATCCATCTGCAAAAAACCAAAACAAGGCCCATATCTCATACATTACATAAAAACTAATTCAAAATGTATCAAAGACCTAAATATCAAACCTAAAATGATAAAGATCATCCAAGAAAAAATAGGGTCAACAATGGAAGTTCCAATACACATCTTAGATAGACTTTAAAATCTGAGAAATGAAGCATGATCAACAGAAAAGAGGTAAATGGGAACAACTAAGAGTCAAACACTTTTGCTCATCCAAAGACTTTTATCAAAAGTGTTAAAAGACAGAATGGGAAAAAATATTTGGCAACTACATGTCAGACCAGTGTCTGATCTCCACTCCAAAAATATCAGCAAGAAAAAGGTAAATAACACAATTCAGTGTTGGGCAAAGAATATGGACAGATACTTCACCAAAGAAGACACCTAGGAAGCCAAAAGACACATGAGGAAAAGCTCATGATCATTAACTATTAAAGAAATCCAGATCAAAACTACAGTGAGATACCGTCTCACCCCAACAAGGTTGGCCATGATCCAAAGAACATGAAACAAAAAATGCTGGAGAAGCTGTGGAGAGAAGGGAACTCTCATACACTGCTGGTGGGATTGCAAAATAGTATGACCTCTTTGGAAAGCAATTTGGTGCTTCTTTGAACAGCCGGAAATAGATACACCCTTTGATCCAGTAATCCCACTGTTCAGAATATATCCTACAGAAACAAAGGCCGTCACACAGATACATGCACACAAATGTTCATTGCAGTGCAGTCCACAATAGCAAAAAGAAGGAATCAATAGCAAAAAGAAGAAATCAATCCAGATGCTCATCAACAGAAGAATGGATAAGCAAACTATGGTACATATACTCAATGGAACACTATGCAGTGATATACAACAGTGATAATTTTAGGAAGCATCTCATAACCTGGTTTCATTTGGAAGACATTATGCTGAGTGATGTCAGCCAGTGGCAAAAGGACAAATATTGTATGAGACTACTGCTGTAAGGTCTTAAAATGAACTTATGTACAGAAGAAAAGACTCTTTGATGGCTACAACGGGAGGGGAGGTGGATAGTTGGTCATAGATTAGATAGTTGATAGAAATTTGGTTAGGTGACAGCAGTGACAGCACATAGTAGAAAGAAGATCAACTTAACTGGAATTCTCCATAAACTGAAAGCTCTTCTAAACTTAACCCAATGTTGCAAAGATAGAGAAGCAGGGGCAAGGATCTGGGGACCAGGCTTTGGGTGGACATCGAGGCTAATTGGCATAACTAGCCTATTACAAAGAGTGTTCTGCACTCCATATTGGCAAGTAGCATCTGGTGTCTTAAAAGCTAGCAAGTTGCCATCTGGGGTAGACCAAATGGTCCCAACTCATCTAGAACAGATAACGACCAAGAATAACAAAGACACAAGGAAGAAAGAGGTCAGGAGACAGAAGGACTCATGTGAATGGGTGACTGTATCAACATGTGACTAGAAGAACCAGATGGTGTCCAGCCACAACCACAGACGGCCGTGATGGGGCATACAGTGTTGAGTCCCTGTGGCAACATAAGAAAAAAAAGGGTGCAGCTCAAGAACTCTACTAAAAGACCACAGCTGATGGTCTGACCGTCTGGAGGATCCCCTGGGGGCATGGCCCCTAAACCTGCTACTGCCCCTGAGTGGAAAGCACTACTGAGATCAACTCTTGAGACAAAAGTAGACTGGACTCAAGGACACAATGTGACTGTATGATGTGTGTACTTTATGGTTCTATACATTTATAGGAGGTGTCCTACTGGATGGGAAGCAAGAGGATGAGGAGGAGGGAACAGGAACTTGTTAAGAGGATACCGCAAATATAGAATGAAAAGGAAGCATGTGCTGTCACTGCACAAGGAGAGCAGAAGGAGCTGCAGATACTGCAAAACTGATTTGGATTGTATATTGTCACTTAATCACAATAAAAAAACAACAACAATAATAATAATGACAAGAAAAGGGAATATTTTCCCCGTGATTGGACCGATGAAGTTTCTAGCGCCACCTTCTGCAGAGACAAAGTCGGTCAGTGAAAGAATTAACTACAATGTCAATGATTTCTGAATATGAATCCAGGATCTTCTACCAACCAACTTTCAACTTTGTTACAACTGAACCTCCCTGAATTTTAGTTTTCTCAACTTTGTAGTGGAGATACAACTTATCTGATAGTGTTTTATGAATATTACATAAGATAAAGCAGGTAAAGTGCTGGCACAAAACAATTCTCGGTAATTAGCTGTTGGTAACAGCTGTATCACTAGTAACATTTGTTGCTGTTGTCAGGCGCTATCGAGTTGGTTCCAACTCATAGAAACCCTATGTACATCAGAATGAAACACTGTCTGATCCTATGATATTATTCTTGAGTCTATTGTTGCAGCCACTGTGTCAATCCAAGCCATTGAGGGTCTTCCTGCTTTTCATGGAGTCTCTTCTTTATGTACTTTCCAAGGAACTGATCCCTCCTGATAACATGTCCAGTGTACATAAAATTCTCGCCATCCTTCCTTCTAAGGAATATTCTGATTGTACTTCTTCCACGAAGATTTGTTTGTTCTTTTGGCAGAACATGTTATATTCAATGTTCTTTGCTAACATCATAATTCAAAGGCATCAATTCTCCTTTGATCTTTCTTATTGGTTGTCTGGCTTTCAAATGTATATAAGGTGATTGAAAACATTTATAGTATTATAATTATTATGGTTCTTTATCCACGAGCTATGAATTCCTGGGTGGTACAAATGGTTAACCTCTATGCAGTGAACCAAAAAGATTGGGAGTTAGACCTATCTAGGGGTGCCTCAGAATAAAGTTCTGGTGCTCTGCTTCCCAGAGGTCACAGTCATGAAAACCCTATGAAGCACACTTCTACTCTAAACCCATGGAGTGTTTTGTGTTTTTAATCCAAAAGGTAATTACATAGATCAACAACTGAAGAGACAGCACAAGAGTCATAGCATTTTGGAGTTGAAACATAAAGCAACTTTCTAAGTCCACTTCCAGAGAAGTTAAGGCCCTTCTACAAGCTCACGAGATACTTTATAGTTATGAACAGGACTAGAGTCACATAAATATCCTTGAAGCATTCAATGGACAAACTGAGGACAAATGATGTGGCAACACAGAACCTTGAAAAGATGTAAATGAGAAGTAGCTACAGGATGGAAACACAAAGAGGTTAACAAAGATTGAAGCAAGTTCAATCGTGGCGCATGATGAGGTAATCGAGGAAGCAGAAGGTTCTAGGATCTGCACCATGCACTCATTCTGAAATTGTTGTCAGGGAGGCCAGCACAGTTAGCTCACAAACAAAATAGCCCAGGTCCAGAATGGTTGACTGTAGGCTAACATGCCTGTTATATATCTGTTGTCTGGGAGTGTGAGCTCCTAAGTTCTGTCAGCTATAGAAACAAGAGCAAGTGGTACATTCCAGGGAAGCTTTCTGGAGGAATAGAATAAAGGCCTGCTGCTTTAGTCACCCAGTACTGCTGTAACAAAACAGACCATGAGGGGAAGGTTTCATGAAGAGAAATTTTATTGTCACCATCCAGTAATCCCAAAGCCGTTCGTGAGTTACAAGTTCATTCAATAGGAGAAATTATCACAGTCCGGTAGGCTGAGTCCAAATTCAATGACAGCATCTCAGCACAGGAATCTCAGGTCCAAAGAATGTGCTCTGCTCTCGGTGCTGCTTTCTTGGTGGTAGGCAGCTCCCAATACTCTGCTTGCTTCCCTTTCCTTTTATCTCTTGTAAGACAAGAGGATAAAGGTGGTGCAAGCCACATTCCTGGGAAACTCCCTTCACGTTGGAGCAGGGAGGTGACCTTAGAAAGGGCTTTACAGTCCCACCCTAATCCTCTCTAACATACAGCACAGGAAAATCACAGAATGGAGGACAATGATAAAATACTGAGGCTCATGCCTCAGCCAAATGGCTACACACATTTGGGTGGGTGGGAATACAGTTCAATCCATGACACCTGGGTTCTAAAGAAGTCCATACACGTGACCTAGCAGATAAAGACAGAGTAAGGCAGTCTGTTTTTGGAGTAGGTTCAGGCTCTGTGGGGAGATAGAGTGTAGTGGTCCAAGTCCGTAAGAGTTCATGGGCAAGTCCTTTAATCTAAGTCTTGTTGATAAACAGACAAGGCAATCATAGCCCATGAAGACATAAAGCAACATTTGAGCTAAACAGGAGTCAGTTCAACTCAATGACATTCAACTCATTTATTTACTTCCTACTTTGCTAGCTGCTAGGTGCCCCGCAATAAACAAGATAGACATGATTCCTCTTCTCACCTGACTTATAAGTCGTCTGATGAGGAAGACAAATAGGTGACATCATTATGACAAGGTATCAGCTCTCTCTTAAAGAGGAAGCTGAGCAACTATGAAAATTTGTTACTGAGAGAGATGACAGACAGCGACACAATGAGGGAGGAGACAGAGAAAGTATCATAGAAAAAGGCTGTGATGAAAACATGGAAGAAGGACACTTAGCACAGTCTTGGGAAATTAGATACGTTTCCTTGATGAAGTGAAGCAGACCTAAGACTTGAACAAATGAGTAGATTTGTGGCCTACTTTGTTGGGACCTCCATTATTGCTTCCTAGATTGGCATTGGCTACCTGCTTTTGTGCACAGAGACTGCAAGAGATTGGAAAATGAGCACAGGACTGGGAGAATGTAAGAAATAAAATCCAAGCAATTTCATTTCTAGTCTTTCCACATGTACTCACTTGGCAAATAATACAGAAACACATCTCTCAACTTGCTCCCTAACTGTTGTTTTCATGTTATTATTAGATTGCTGCAACAACGGAGAATTTTAAGCAAGGTTGTAGAAAAAAAGGAGTAACATTTACCTAACAATAAAAGCTAAGACAATTTCCAGATAATAGAAATAATATATATTTAATATATATAAATGATGCATATTGCATAATAATAACATATATAATGATTGCAACCATTCTGAACTAAAGAGATTTCAAGAAAACAGCAATGTAATTTGACTGCCCCAGGGAATAACTTGTAACTTTGAGATTAATAACATTTCATCAATAAACAAGAGCTCCAACACTCTCACTTTCATTAATTTCCACCCAAAATGAACTGTTTTTACACTTAGAGTTTGAGTCTTAATTTGTTGGTGGCTGGAAGCATATCACATATTTTGTGCATTCTCTCTAAAATGTTATATCTTATGGGTTATTTCCTATGTCATGTCTAGTAAGTCAATTGGAGCAAAACAGGAAACAACTGTTTATTACATCTCCAAATTACTTCACTTCCAGTTGATACACAACCCAAATTATATTCATTATAGCTTCAACATGGTACATAATATGTAACTGGGAAATGGTGTTGATTGCTATGGGCACACTTATTTCAGCCATAGTTTGGAACTACAGTAAACCTCCATTAGCTGAACTTTGGGGAATATGATCTCTTAGCTAATGGAGTTTTCTCACTAACTGAAGGCATCCAAAACACCTCTCAGACCCTCCTAAACTGTGTCTTACAGGGCATGAGAGTTCTTTGAGATGGAAACAAATGTTCTGCCAGAAAAAAAAAAGAAAGAAAAGGATGAGGACAATGGGAAGAAAGAAAGAAAAAGAAGAGACAGAAAGAAGGAGGGATGGAGAGAGAGAAGAAGAGAGGAGGAACGGAGGGATAGGAAGTGAAAAGAAAGTGGGACCAGAAGTGTATTTTCCATGTTCAAATACATTTGAAAGACATTTTTTTTTCCAACTGTAGGGCTTCTCAAAGTTGTTAATATGCTAATTTTCATTGTGAATTTCCAAGAAAAACATTATACAGCATTTCTCGACTTTATATAACCAAGATTTTCTTTTTTCCGCCAAGATACTTAATGTTGTACTCACTGTATTTTATGAAATGATTTTTAAGAAATGCTGTACTTGGCTATTTCTTGTGCCACAAATAGGAAGCTGCTCGGTTTCTCATAATTCCTTGAGCTATAAAACTGCTATACTCCTATTGCTTGCTTCCGTGTGATCACTCCTGTTAGAGAGATCTCCTATGTATGTGGAGAAAAAGAGAGATTTCACTGGTTCTGCTTGTCTAGGGAATCCTGACTAGGACACCCAGCAGTATGATTTCTCAATTTTACATTATTAGTTTTTAGTGCAAAATGTGTTTTGCTTTGGTGATCAAAGTCCATGACATTCTCACAGTGATTTCATGTTTCTTTCCTAACAAGTGAATTATAGAACTCATTGAGAAGGGTGCTTGGTATTTAGTGATTCACGGTGATTTTCTGCTAAGCATGACCAACTAAGTCACTTTTCTGATTTTTTTCCTAATAAAAATATTCTCTCCAGATCACTGGATTGTTATATATACCCTGCAAATCTTATCATTATTATGATATTAGCCAAGGATTTGTTTTTCTGCCCTTAGAACAACAAAATAGTTCCTAAGGATGAAAAAATGCCAATCCAACCTAATTCCAGTTGTGGTACAGAGATCTAATTTGCAAAATGTAAAACAGTAATATGAATATTATGTATCTACACAACATACCATCCAGATGACTCATGATTTATAAGATTTTCTATTATTGCTTTTAGTAGAACGTTTCCTTTATAGCAGCTAAAGCATTTTGTAAAAGTCCTTCCCATTAATCATGTCCTCCAAGGAAAGAAATGGATTGTACCAACCACTACCCTAATTTCATGAAACTAGAGACAGATGTTGCAGAAGCAAGTGATTTTTCAAGATTATTCAGGTCCCATTGTGTTAGTGGTTTGGAAAGAAAATGGAGTGGTCTGGCTTCTAGCCAGCTGAAGTGTTCTGTACAATACACAACTTCATTCAAAGTACAAAGAATAAGAAATCTAATATCCAGTGTAACACTGGATCTCACATCATTCATGTGAGAGATGATATGACAACATTAATATGCAAATAACTTAATATAAAATGTCTTTTTTTTACTCAGAGCAATGCTTCCTATATACATATAAGGTATATATGTATTATATATATACACACACACATACAGACCAAAAAATTGCAAGAACATCATGATCCTTATCAGTTTATTTTTCATTAACATGTGAGTAGAAAATATACCTATATTCCACTCTCAGGAAGGTATCTTAGATTTTTGGAAGAAAGGAGAAGAAACCAACTGGCACAATAGGTACATAGTACCAAAACATTTCCCCTAGATACTATCTTTCCAAAAAAATTTTAAGTTGGAATGAAAATGCCAACTAAAAGCCTGAAAGGTGATCCCACAACACTTCAGTAATTAACCCTGCATTGTTTTCTTCTCTGTTTTATATTGGAAGCATTAATTATTAGAATCGAGCATGTAGGTCTCTCTGGAAGCCAAGGTGAGAGCAAGTACAAATAAATGTTACAATGTACCGTAATTAGTTGAAGCCGTGAGCATCCGGAGACAATTCCTTACATACAGAGAACAGCGGAATTCAGCCTTTATTTTCCTCAGTGCTCTGCATGGACTTAGCTCTCTCCATTATGAGCAGTGAGAGATAGCATTACAGTAATAGTTTCCCTTGAGCCCTCTCTAACAGGCCAATTTTTCGGTCTTATTACCCAGATAAGGAAAGCTGGAAAAGAGAAACCAAAAGCATCTACTCAGATAAGAGCAATGCTGAACTCACTTTCTACGGTTCCTAACAATAGAAGCAGCTACAGCTGACTCTTGTTTAGAGTTTTACCATTTACAAAACACTTAACAGTTATCTTCTCATTTGACCTTCACAGCAGTCCTGTGAGATAAGTGAGATGAGTATTTTTTTAAAACTTAAATATGGAAAAATTCAGACACAGCAGTACATGAAAGATTGTGCTAGTATTAATGACACCAGTATATCCATCTCCTTGATTTCACAATATGAACATACATCTGTTTTCTTTCATTAAGTGTCCAAATAAATTACAAACATGGCATTTATCCTTATTAAGTCTAACAAAGTTAGTAATAATTCTCCAATATCAGGCTTGGCTGGCCAATATCGTGTAATATTCAGTCCTTAATCCAATTCATAATTAAATATCCCCAACTCTAAGATGAGTGTTATTTTCTCATTTTACAGTCGTACCTTTTGAGACATATCAGGTGAACCAAGAGTTACAAGGCACTGACAGATAATAATAATGAATCCAAGAACTCAAGCCCCAGTCCTTCACACCTTGAAGCAGGGTTCCTTGGAAACAGAGGGTGAAAGAAGACAAAAAGGCACATAGATTTCTGTGTAACGTTTGAGCAACGGTGATCTTAGTAAAATGTAAAATGAATATGTGAAATTTATCTACAAAAATATTTTATTTTTAGTGACCCTTCTCACCCCCATGGTTGTTTCTTTTTTAGTTCCCCAGTCCATCTTTGTTCCCAGCTCAAACTCTAGTCCATCGAATTCCCTCAGCCGGATCAACTTACTTCATGCTCATCTCTCCCCGTCACTAACGTCAACACTGTCTTGTAGGGAGTAACATCTAGAGAAGGCCTGAGGGACTCATCACCCTGAAAGCGGCCACTGTTACTTGCATCATAATTCCCTCTGAGTATTCCCAGATTAATATAGAGATGATAGTATTTCACCTCATGGAATCTTAAGTTCCATGCCATGATTCTTGCAGCATCACAAGCGTTGACAGTACACCCCTACATAACTCAAAGTACGTTCTGTTTATAAAATACCCCTCATTCTTCCAGAAACATTCAGTTTATAAAATATTCTTCATTCTTCCAAAAACACTTCCTCTTGAATTCAAAGGCTGTGCAACCCTCTCTGAGTTTCAGCTCCCTAACATCACCACAGCTAGTGTACATATTTTGAGGGGAGCACTCAGCTTGCCAGTCTCAAAATGTTTGTCTTTTCCTCTTTTGTGTTCTTGATATCTTTTGACAACATCTGCCAATAACTACTGAAAATTTTCCAAGTAGACCTGGGTATGTTCTAACTCTTGACATCAAAGGTATCTCTTGAATCTACTCACTTGTTTAGTCTAAATGGATCAGTTATTAGTCTAAATGGATCAATTATTTACATAATTTTACATATGTAAAGTTTTCTAGCTAGTTATGAGCAGACAGTAAGCAGCAGAATCAGGATTTGAACACAGGAAGCTTAGACCAAGAACTCAAAATTTCTTCATGTTTATTTCTCTTTCTCTCGCTCTTTTTATTTATTTATTTATTTTTGCCCAAGTATTAGAGTTCACATGCTTGTGTCATAATTGCAAGAAGGCTGGAAATATGAATCTTTCTCATTCATTGCAGGGTGGTGTTGTTGTTAGGTACTGTCGAGCCCTTTCCAACTCATAGCAACCCTGTGCTAATCTGTTTGTTTGTTCTTTTGTCAGCCCATGGTATATTGCATGTGCATCTCCAGCACCACAATTCAAAGGTGTCAGTTCTTCTTCTGTCTTCCTTATCCACTGTCCAGCTTTCACATGCATATGATGAGATTGAAAATACCAGAGCCTGAGTCAGTCTTCAAGGTGACATCTTTACTTTTCTTCTTTTTTTTTTCACTGCTTCTTTTTATTAAATAAAAATGAAAGTGTACATACTCTGTGCTTACAATATTGGGTTAAGATGGGAAGAGTACACAAGTTGTGTTGAAGTCCCATTAATATTCATCTTCTTACTATTGTATGTTGTCACCAATTTCACCCAACGAAATTTCTAACCACTATCTAAGATAAACCCTCACCCCTCGCCCCTTGCCATTTGCAGCAGATTTTCCCAATGCAATGTGTCTTTGGATTCTTGACTGCTGCTTCCATGGGCATTGATTGTGGAACCAAGTAAAATACAATCCTTTCTCCATCGATCAGGATGTTCCTTACTGGTCCAGCCGTGAAGATTTCTGTTTTCTTGATGTTGAGGTGCGATTCATATTGAATGCTATAGTCTTTGATCTTCATCAGCAAGTGTTTCAAATCCTCTCCACTTCCAACAAGCAGGGTTGTGTCATCCGCATAATGCTGATTGTTAATAAGTAGTCTTCTATTCCTGATGTCTCTTTCTTCTTCATATAGCACAGTTTCTAGGATTATATGCTCAGCATACAGATTGAAAAGGTGTAGTTGAAAAGATACAATGCTGACACACAATTTTCCTGATTCTAAACCATGCTATATCCCCTTGTTCTGTTCATGTGACTGCTTCTCGATCCACATACGTACATATTTTTGGCGGGGAGAGGAGGCAGAGGGGGATTAACAGAGGATGGTTTATTTTTACACAGCCCAGTAGGTTACAAGTCCAAACTCAGTGTGTCTGCTCCAGGGGAGGGTCTTTCCATCTGCCAGCTGTGCAGATAAGTCCTTGCATTTCACCAGTGTTTGTTCAGGAAGCATCTTGGTGCAGGAACCTCATGTCTGAAGGACACGCTGTACTCCTGCTGCTGCTTTCTTGATGGTTTGAGGTTCCACATTCTCTGCTTGCTTCCCTTTCCTTTTATCTCCCGTAGGATTAAAGGTGGTGCAAGCCACACTCCAGGGAAACTCCTTTTACCTTGGAGCAGGGAGGTGACTTTAGGAAGGGATTTACAGTCTCACCCTATTCCTCTCCAGCGTAATCCACTCTGCTAAACCACAGGCAGAGATTAGGATTTATAGCATCAGAAAAATCACAGAATGGAGGGTAATCACAGAATACAGGGAATCCCAGCCCTGCCAAATTACTATACATGTACAATTAAATTCATGACATGCCCTTTTTAAAATTTGAATACCACTTTATCTTACAGTAAATCAAGATCCAAATAAGTAAAATTTTACATTTCCATGATTAATTACTGAACTGTCTTGCTGCATGTAGTGTCGAATTATATGGATATATTTGATTATTAAAAATTCTAACAGATAAACCTATCTTTCAGGGACTTTTTTAATGGTTGCGTGAAAATCGCTGTGAATTTGCCCCTCCAATAAAGCAAGGAAGTGTCGACAGTTTCCAAATAAGCATTTATAGAACTCTGAAAATCAATCAAAGGCTTGAAAGCAGTTGAGGAGCATTTAGCTAATGAAAACCTACACACTTTCGTAAGAACCAGCTGGGTTCCTGGTAACTTAATGCCGTGCCACTCTCAGTAGCTATGCAGAAGCCCTGAAAGCTAGCATCTTGGCAACACTGACAAATGTGAAAAACAGCAATTGTTCAGCCACTTGAGTGTGAAGACTGGGCTTACTTCTCTCAAGGATTACGCACCCCCATACTACTGCCATTGCAAGACCAATCTCACAGCTCCCTGAAATAATCTCCATTAATAAGCTATTGGGTTTTTTGTTTGATTGATTTTGTGGTTTTTTTGTTGTTGTTTTGTTTTTTAACTGTGATTAAGTGAAAGTATACAATCCGAATCAGTTTTGCATGCCCACCTATCTGCAGCTCCGTCTGCTCTCCCCACCGTGTGACAGCACACTTCTCCTTTTCACTCTAGTATCTGGTATCCTCTTAACAAGCATCTGCCTCCCACTCTCCACCCTCTTGTCTCCCATCTAGAAAGAGACCAGTAGGACAGCCTCCTGTAAATGCACAGAACCATAAAGTATGCACACCATACAGTGTACCTGAGTCCTGTCTATTCTTGTCTAAAGAGTTGACTCATTAGTGGTTTCCTGTCAAAGACAGCAGTGAATCTAGGGGCCATGTTCCCAGGGGATCCTCCAGGCTGTCAGACCATCAGTTCAGGTCTTTTAGTCGAGTCATTAGCCTGCACACCTCTTTTTCTGGTGGTGCCTCAGGGACTGTACACTGTGTCCCCCATCACGGCTGTCTTCGGCGGTAGGGGGGCACCATCTGGTTATTCTGGTCTCCTGTTGATACAGCCTCTCATTCATATGGGCCCTTCTGTTTCCTGGGCTCTTTTTTCCCTCTTGTCTTTGTTGTTCTTGGTCATCATCTGTTCTGGATGAGTGGGGGCCACTTGGTGTACCTCAGATGGCAGCTTGCTAGCTTTTAAGACCCCAGGCACCACTCACCAATATGGGGTGCAGAAGACTCCCATAGCAGTAGTGATCCATGTACGTATTCCTTAAGAGAACAGTTAAGTGTTCTGGAATTCCTAGTCTCCTCAATGCTATCCATAATTTGTTGTGATCCACACAGTTGAATGTCTTTGCATTGTCAGTGAAACACAGGTAAACGTCTTTCTGTTATTCTCTACTTTTAGTCAAGATCAGTCTGACCTCAGCAGTGATATCCTGAGTCCACATACTCTGCTGAATCTGGCTTGAATTTCTAGCAGTCCCTGTCAACATACGTTTGCAGCCACTTTTGAATGATCTTGAACAAAATTTTACTTCCATATGATATTAATGATATCGTTCAGTAATTTCTGCATGTTCTTCTCTTTTGTTTTTTTAGTTCCAGCTCTTCGCATGTGTCATTATAATGCCTTACTTTGTCTTCGCAAGCCAGCCTTTGAAGTCTTCTGTTCAATTCTCCCACTTTATCATTCCTTTCTTTTGCTTTAGCTACTCAGCATTCAAGAACAAGTTTCAGAGTCCCTTCTGACATCTAACTTGGTCTTTTCTTTCATTCTTGTCTTTTTCGTGACCTCTTGCTTTCTTCATAGATGATGTCTCTAACGTCATTCCACACCTTAGCTGGTCTTCAGTCATTAGTGTTCAACACATCATCAAATCTGTTCTTGAGACGGACTCTAAACTCAGGAGGGATATACTAAAGGCTGTACCTCAGCTGTCTTGGACTTGTTCTAATTTTCTTCAGTTTTAATTTGAACTTGTACATGAGTAGTTGATGGCCTGTGCCACAGTCAGCACCCATTCTTGTTCTAACTGATGACGTTGAGATTTTCCATAGCCTCTTTTCACAGATGTAGCTGATTTGGTTCCTGTGTATTCCACCTGGTGAGATCCAGGTGTACAGCCACTATTTATGTTGGCGAATAAAGGTATTTGCAATGAACAAGATGTTAATCTTGTGAAATTCTGTCTTTCGATCTCCAGAATCACTTCCATCACCAAGGGCATATTTTTGAACTACCAATCCTTCTTCTTAGTTTCCAGCCTTTGCATTCCAGTCACCAGTAATTACCAATGCACACTGATTGCATGTTCAATCAAGTCTGGACTGCAGACACTAGTAAAACTCCTCGATTTCTTCATCTTTAGCCCTAGCAGTTGGTGTGTAAATATGATAGTCAAATGGACTAACATTCCTTCTAGGTGTATAGATATTATCCTGTCACTGACAGCATTGTGCTTCAGGACAGATCTTGAAATGTTCTTTTTGACAACTAATGCAACACCATTCTTCAAGTTTTCATTCCTTGCAAAGTGGATCATACAATCATTCGATTCAAAATGGCCAATACTGGTCTACTTCAGTTCACTAATGCCTAGATACCGATGTTTATGTATTCTGCTTCATTTCTGACAGTTTCCAATGTTTCCTAGATTCATACTTTTTTCCATTAATAAATGCACATTTGCAGCTGGGTTTTTTTTTCCCATTTTGAATCACGCCACATCAGCAAACGAAGGTCCTGAAGGCTTTATGCCATCCGCATCACTAGGGTCAACTCCACTTTGAGGAGGCAGCTCTTCTCCAGTCATCTGCTTAGTGTCTTCCATCCTGCAGGGGACCCATGTTCTGGCACTATACCTGACAATGTTCTGCTGCTATTCATAAGGTTTTCACTGCCTAATTCACTTCAGAAGTAGACTGCTGGGTCCTTCTTCCTAGTCTTTCTTAGTCTGGAAGCTCAGCTGAAACCTGTTCACCATGGTTGACTCTGCTGGTATCTGAATACTAGTGGTATAGCTCCCAGTGTCACAGTGAGACAAACTGACAGACAAGTCAGGGTAAGTGTCCACAGAGCATCCTAATTCAGACTGAGACTATCACTGAAGCTAAACTCTGCTTCCCTGAAAGAAATTAGCAACCCTACGGTCCCAGGAGGAGCACCTGGAGAAAGGTTGCTACCAGAAGCTGGCCCTAGCCATTCCTTAGATCCAGCACCATGCCTCACTTGCACCCTGTGCTGTCTGTCAGCGAGAAGTGGTTGACACAGGGCTTTCGTTTGATGCCAGGCCAACTTCCATCTAACAAGTAGGTGCCTGTTCCCGACTCTAGCTGGACTGTTGCCTTTCTATTTCCTGTCCTCTGCCTTTTTCATGCTCGCCTTCTTGGTATATGTCCTTCCTTTCTCAATTCTCAGCCTACAAGAGGCCCACAGGTGAGTACACTGTGCAGAGGACAGGCTGGACCTCTGCAAAGATGGGCTGCCAGGCCAAGGCCATCTACTAGAACAGGTTCTGGACAGGTCCGCATCTTCACATCTTTTCACCTGGCTGTCTGATGGAAATCATTGCTGCAGATAAGGTGCCCTCTATTTATTTTTAAACCATGATATTGACAGTTAATGGAGTATATGAAAACAGAAGTTCGACAAAGCGCTGCTTCTATACTTGCTCTTGTCTATCTTCTCTCCTGGAATGCCTCCTCTTTCCACTCTGCCTAGCCATAGAGACATGTTTGGTAAAGTAGAGGTTCAATGAAAAAGAAGAAGACCCCCATGAGATGGATTGACACAGTGGCCATAGCAGTGGTCGAAGGACTGGGAAATGTGCCATTTTGTCGCATGTGGGGTCACTAGGAGCTAGAACTAACTCCATGACACCTAGCTACAGCAGCCTGCAAAACTGTGAGAGAATAAATTTCTCGTCTTATCAGACACCAACTTCGTGGCATTTGTTAAGCCAACCTTGTGAAGTTAATACAAACGAGGATAGTGTGGTAGCTCCAACGGGAAAGAAAGTACCGACCCACCCCCTCTACCATATTATCTGCCCATACTCCCTTTCCCCCAAGGCTTTGATGTTGAAAGATACTTGGAGAGAAGAGGCTAGGACAGATTTAAGAGCTCCTAGACTCACAGGATGACTTAGTGATTTACTAGATGATGATGATGACTGAGACAAAGATGATTCTCAGATTTCTTACCCAGCAGCTAGATGAATGTCAGTGTCATTCCTGGCATCAACAAGAATGGAAGCTTAATTGAAAAGGAAAATACAATGAGAAGTCCGAGGGTGATGCAAAGAGTTAACACACTTGGCTACCAACCAAAAGTTGGAGATTCAAGTTCATCTGAAGTCTCCTTGGAAAAAAGTCTTTGTCTTAGTCATCTATAACAGAAATCCCACATGTGGATGGCTTCAACAAATAGCTATTTGTTCTCTCATATTCCAGTAGTCCAGAAGTCTGAATTCAGAAAGTCTGCTCTAGGGGAAAGCTTGTTCCCTCTGTTGGTTCCAGGGAATGGTTCTTGTCATCAATCTTGCCCTGGCCTAAGAGTGTCTCTCTGAGGAAACCTGGGTCCAAAGGATGTACAGTGCTCCCAGCACAGCTTTCTTTGTAGGATGATGTCCCCTAACTCTCTGCTCACTTCTCTCCTTTGTATCTCAAGAGGTTGACTCAAGACACAATCAAGTCTTAAGACTAAGTCCTACTTTATTAACACAACTGCCATCTAGGCCACCACATTAATATCCTAGAAGTAGGATTTACAAAATTTATGAAAATCACATCAGACGACGAAATACTGGACAATCACACAATACTGGGAATCACGGCTAGCCAAATTAATCCACATATTTTGGGGAGAAATGGCAGGCCATTGTCATTGACTCAATTAGCCATTCAATCAGCCATTGAAAATTCTAAGGAATGTAGCTCTATTCTGATGCACTTGGGGGTCACTAAGAATGATGACAACTGAAAAATAGTGTATTTAACTCTATGTCAAACATACTGAGTTTGAGCATTTATGGATCATCCAGTAGGCAATGGAATACACAGGGTTCAAGTTCTAGCAAAAATTTGAGACTTGAGAGTAGGAGCTGCAGTTCTCTCTAGAAAATTCAGACTGAGTTAATGTTGCCAAAAGGATCACTAGAAGAATGCTTCCAGCAGCATCACTAATTTACTGGCTGTCACCAGCCAGTGGCATTTCCACTTAGTTCTGGTGACACAGTGATTAAGTGCTGCAGTTGCTAACCAAAAGGTTGGCAGTTCAAATCCACCAGGCATTTCTTGGAAACTCTGTGGGGCAGTTCTACTCTGTCCTTCAGCACTGCTACAAGTAGAGTTGACTCAGTGGCAGTGGGTTTGGTTTGGTTTGGTGTCTCAACAACTGAGGGCTTGGCTCCCAACTAAAAGAACAGTGTTTGAAACTAACCCAGAAGCTCCTCACAAGGAAGACCTGATGCTCTGCTTCCCTGAAGCATTCAACTTAGAAAATTATATGAGGCATTTCTACTTTGTTATTTGGGTGCCCATGACCTGGAATCATCTTTGCAGCCCCTAACAACTTAGTAGCCAGTGACCTGAAATTCTGTGAGGCCTGGAATAAATGGAAAACAGTTCTCCAGAGAAAAGACCTAGGCTGGACCAAGGAGGCATTCTCCCAGTGCTGAGAAGAAAATCTCATTTGTAGGCACTCACTCAGTGGTGAAATTGGCTGCATCATTTCCTGTGAAGCAGAACAAAACATAGACTGTGAGCTTAGTTCAGTTGATAATCAGTGGAAAGTCTGAGATGGCCATGCAAAGCTTAGGCTTTATCCTCATCCATATCATGTCCCTGTTGTACTAAGGATCTCAGTCTGATCCTGTATTTCTTATTGATTTAAACTATATGAAAGCCACTTGTAACAGAACTCTGTCCCTGCATTTCAGAGAGGTCTAGCATAAGCCATCTTTCCCTGCCATGTCCCTGGATTTCAGAGAGGTTTTACCATAAGCCATCTGCCTCTGCCACTACTCAAAAACAGCCCACAGGAATTGGACCACAAACAAAACTTTATGCCTGTCACCCCCACTCTCCTAATCAAAGCTCTTACTTTATCAAACCTCAACCATAAACAAACCTTACCGGTTGCCCTTTCTAACCAAGCCGTCTTCCTATCAGACCATAAATCCTCTTACTGGAATTTCTTTCTACCCCTCTTCTCTTTAATTAACATTCTTTCCTTATCAAACCGTAAATCACCTCACCCCATTTGAGCTTTAAAACTATTTAAAAAACAAAAAACCTGTCCTACCGGCCAGAGGTAGGCTGAACCACCTCTCAGCTCAGACCCTATTCTCTTTCTCTTTAAAAAGCTTCTCTGGACCCTCAGACTGGTGTGTCTCTGCCTCTGTTTCATGCCATTCTCTCCCCCAGTAACTTGGAGTCTTGAAATGAGGCTTGGTTCTTGAGTCAGGTCAGTGTGAATGCCCTTGGTGTATTTTTCCAGCTAAAACAAAGGAAAATTTTACCAACATACACTGCTAAAAGAAATCACCATCTATTCCAAGTCTCTGGGCCTCCAAATCTTCACATTTAATACTTTAACCTAATACTGGGTTTTCACATATGTATCTCACCTCGTATTCTTGGAGGAAGAGACATTGTCCCTTTCCAGTCCAGCACAGGCAGAAGCATAGGGCCAGAGTGGAGCACTTGCCCCAAGTGCAAGTCCAAGGGGGCTCTAGATACAGTGCAGACTGATATTCCAAAGTGCAAAAACACAAACAGCATCTAATTAAGGCAGCGAAACAGGGGAGGGGAAGGCATGCCTGCTGACGCATAACCACTGTCAAGTCTATTTATTTTTAAATTGAGAGGGATCAAAATTTAAAGATTGCCTCTGGGTGCTCCTTACCCTGGTTACGTATCTGAGCACAGGGCCTGAAATATGTGGAAGATATCCCATAAATGTTCACTGAAACGAGTTGAGCTATAGATAACAGTTTTCCCAACCGGAGTGTTAGAGATTGAACTCTGTCCTCCCAAAATACGTGCTGTAAATCCTAGCCTCTATGCCAGTGGTTATAATTTCTTCTGGGGGGGAGAGGTTCTTCCTTATGTAAATGAGGCAAGATTAGTGTAGGATGTATCCCAAGTTACTCTCTTGTGAGATATAAAAGAGATCAAATAAATAAGCTAGGAATCAGAGATGCAGGAAAAGAGATGTCAAGCCACATGAAGATCATCTAGGAGCACAAGCTCAGAAGAGACAAGGACCTGTTTCAGAGCTGACAGAGAGAGAAAGCCTTCCCCTTGAGTCAGCTCCCTGAATTTAGACTTTCATCCTCCTAAACTGTGAGAAAATAAACTACTGTTTGCTAAAGCCATCTACTTACAGTATTTCTATGACAGCAGCGCTAGATAACTAGGACATAGAAGAATGGGAAATAGTGGGGCACCAGTCTTGGGAAAGCCACTTTAATTGTAGCACAAGTGGTAATCCATGGGAATTCAATGTTATTCTAATTTGATTGTCCATTATTATTAGGATATGTGAGTCAAAACTAAGTGGATTGTGAAGGTTGTTTGCTCTGCCTAGCTCTCCTCTGGCTACAGAGTTTTGTATTAAATGATAGTTGGTACCTGCAGTAGAAGGATCAGGAAAAGAAATAAAACTCTAATAGCCTGACTGTCACCATGGATCAAGTCATGAACAATATCACTGCTTCTTCCTCACCTTTCCCATCCAGCAGTAAAGGTAAAGAATCACTTCTTCTAGGTCTAGAACTTTTGAGTGTGTATGGTAGGCTAAAGTTCCAATTGCCATTTAAACCATTTTAAGTGCACAAGTTACTGATATTAATTACATTCACCATACTCTGTAATCATCACCATTATGTTTCCAAAGCATTTTTTATCACCTGAAAGAAACTCAGTACCCTTTTAGCAATAACTCCATGTTCTCTCATCCACCCAGCCTCTGGTAACCAATAATAAACCTTCATTCACTATGCATTTGTCAAATTTAGATATTTCATAAGACTGGAATCATATAGTATCTTTCTTTTTGTGTCTGGCTCATTTCACTTGCCGTGCTGTTTTTGAGGTTCATCTATGTTGTAACATGTATAAATTGAGGCAGATTCAGGGTAAACATAGAGCAAAGCATGGCTCCATACCCTTCCCCTGAAGAAACAAGTGTGGTAGTGAAGATCCATGGTTCTATTTCAACTTCTGATTCCTCTATTTATTCACAAAATACGCACTAAGCATCTGCTACTAACGCACAAGTATCAAGGATTTGATGAGGAAAAGATTAGGTTCCTGCCTTGGTGAGCTAATAATTCAGTGGTTCTGTATCTCTTTTTCTATCCCAGTACTCCAGTCCAGTCCCTTCTGATGAAAGATATCATCACTGTTGTCCAGTCTGGAGGAGGGACCTGGAATAAATGTCGTTAGAAATACTTCTCCACTGTGAAAATTTATTATCCTGGATTCGAAACAAAACAGGAAATTATTTGACCAGACACATGGGTACAAATCTAGGGCATGACTCATTAATGACTTAATTCATGGTAGCCAATATTTATAGACTTTTCCTGCTTTGAAGAGATTCTCTTCCAGATACACCTCTGCTAAAGTTTTGATCCTTAGCCAGTAGGTTGAATCAAATTAATACTCCTCGAATTTCTTTCCAGAACTTGCTGTCCTTTCAAAGTTAGTTAAGACAGAGATTCACATTCTAGACATTCTTGCCAGGACTGGACGCCAATTAGGAATGATGCCAGGCTTCCATTCTCTTCACCTAAAAAAGGCTTCGGCAGATCCATTTACAATTACACCTGACTCCATTGGATTAAGAAGTATATGTTTTTCTGTAAATAATTTAAGAGAACAGGCACTGAGTTTTTTACATTCTTCAAGGCAAGACTGAGTTGGATGACCTTTACAGAGCTGGCTGTAATGAAGCTATGTTAAGAAGCAGACACGCTTCTCTCATTGTCTGGAAGAGCTCACAGCCTTGTAAATGACCTCATGGCCAGTGCTAGTTCCACACAAGTTTCTAAAGCTGGATAAGCTGAATCTTGACCACTCAGTCCTCAGATTCTCTTTCATAATACCCCTAATCTTGTTGCAACTTCTCTGTTGCTTGGATCTTATAAGGTTGAATTGCCATGTGGCCATACAATAGAATACTATGCAGTCATTAAAAATTACACTGTGGAAAAGTTTGTAGGGGTATGGAAACACGTTCAGGTATTTTCACCATGCCCCCAATTCTCGATAGGAGTATAAAATTTACTAAATATTTCTATCATGGTCATTTCCAGGAAAACCACACCATTTCCTGTACCAGGTCAAGGCTTATGGTGTTAGTTTCAAGAACTGGTTCATACAGACCATTTCCTGTCAGACCAGCAATAAGAGAATAGGCTCCAGTAGTTAATTTCTGTGAAAGGCAAAATTTCAGTAAAATGGATATCTATACCCAGTCTGTCATTCCCAAAGGTGCAAACTTCTCACTAGAGTTTAGAAGGCATCTACATGGTGGGGGGTGATTATTAGTTAGTATTACAGTTTTGGAGTAAGGTATAAAGTTTGGCCCATCATAAAGTGATGTGGTATCTTGAATACCTAAGTTAATCTTTCTGAGGCTCAGTTCTGTGTCAGTAAAATTGGATTACATAAGTGTTTACCTTGTAGAGTTGGAAGACAAAGTAATAAAACAGTATGAAAAGCACTAAGTATAATGTTCGTTAGAGTCTGTGGGTGGTACAAGTCCTTAACATGTTCTACTACTGACCAAAGAACTGGAAGTTTGAGTCCACCAAAAAGCACCTAGGAAGACAGGACTGGCAATCCACTTCTGAAATATAAGACACTGAAAACTCTATGGAGAACAAATCTGTTCTGACACATGTGGGGTCACCGTGAGCTGGAATCAACTTGACAGCAGCTGATTGATTTTCTTGCTTCTCTTTACAATGCTAGGTGCCCAAAAGCATCTCAATAAATGCCTGCTTTTATTCTGATTGTTCTACTTCAATTTTACCTTCTAGTGTATGCTTAAGAAGAGGAATGGAAGGAAGCAGTCTGGGCAGAATCTCACCTGCATGAATAAAAGCAGAGCACAGATCCCTCCAGGATTTCCAACCTCTGTCTGAACAGAGACAGCTTTCTGTTTTTGTTTTTATTCCAATTTATTTCCCTCATAAAAAATAGTGAGAAGGGCTGTACATTTCCTTTTAAGAGGCAGCAAGGAAAGGCCACTTGGGAAGACTGTGACTTGTTTCGAGACCAGCCTTAGGGACTCTTAAGTGTAAAGAGCACCTAAAGGATGGAATGAGATAGGGTTGCCTAACAGAGACAAAAGTCAGCTGAGATCTTGTGGCTTCGGCAGTAGCAGAAAGGTAGTGGCCATCTGGGGAGGCAAATGTAGGACTGAGACATATTCTTCGGACTGAAGGACCCAGGTAAGACTCCTGATACAAGGCAACTATTTCCTATTTGGAAACCAAAATTACTCTTGGACTTGGTGGGTTTCCCTGTCCATTTGTCACCTAAGTCAAAAAGCAGATTTATTTCGCTAAACAAAAATATTTAGAGAACGCTTATGATGAGGAAGTTTTCTGCAAGCATTTGTGCCAAATAATGTCAAGTAAGAAACTATATTATGTTTGCTTTGAGAGAAAGAGACAGCTACACCCACGTCCACGTAAGGTAGAATGTAGTCCTCCTCTAACAGCGGTACAAAGTTCTAGAGCATAGCCAAGCAGCCCCCTGTACTCAAAGAGTTGTGAGCCTGTATAATGGGAAACCATGACGCCACAGGGAGAGGAGTGGAAAAAGTGGGGGAAAATAAACACAAATCTTACAGCAAAAACATCTCCTTTCCAGAGCAACCGACATGCCCTGGGCTCTCTGCCAGTTCTGGTTATTACCTATTTAGAAACCAGAGTGAAAAACAATTTTCCACCCTCCTCTATCCCATTAGGTTTTGTCTTAGTCATCTAGTGCTGGTATGCCAGAAATGCCACCATGGATGGCTTTAGCAAACAGAAATTTATTCTCTCATAGTAAAAGAGAACAGAACTCCAAACTCAGGGTGCTGGCACCAGAGAAATGCTTTCTCTCTGTGCTGGCTCTTGGAGAAGGTCTTTGTCAAGGGGCTCCAGTCAAGGGGCTTCTCAGCACAAAGACCCCGGGTCCAAAGAATACCTTGTTCTCCTGGCTCTTATTTCATGGTGGTATGACGTGTCCATGAGCTCTCAGCTGTCTTCTCTCTTTTATATCTCAAAAAAGATTGACTTATTACGCAATCTAGTGTTGCAGATTGAGTTCTGCGTTGTTAACGTAATTGCCTGTAATCCCTTCTTATTAACATCACACAGGTAGAATTTCTGACACCAGAAAATCACATCATGTGATAAAATGATAGACAATCATACGATACTGGGAATCATGGCCTAGCCAAATAGATACACATTTTAGGGGGACAAAATTGAGTTTTTAACACTTCCCTTTGCACATTCCAAGAAATCGTGACTCATTGCCAAACTGAAAATGTGGATCATCTGATTTTGGTTTATTGATGAGGAAGTCTGAATGGCATCTGACTTGAAGATATGTCATGTGTGCCTTTCTGCCATGCTACGTTCAGTGGTCTAAGATTTTGCACCCTGGGTGACACAAATGGTTAATTAATTTGGCTGATAACTGAAAGGTTGGAGGTTAGAGTCCACCCAGAAAAGCACTGGAAGAAAGGCCTGGCTATCAACTTCCAAAAAAAAAACTAGCCGTTGAAAATCCTGTGAAGCACAGTTCTGACACACATAGGTCACCATGAGTCAAAGTCAACTCAACACCATCTAGTGGCGGTGAGGAGTGACTAGAGAATTAGCTTTCCTCTCAGCTACTTCATGGCGACACTTGACTTGGCTCAACTACTTTTTTCCACCTATCTGTCCATTTGTCATCCTGTGGTGGCTTGCGTGTTGTTATGCTGTTAGAAGCTATGTCACTGGTATTTCAAATACCAGAAGGATCACTCATCATGGGCAGGTTTCAGCATAGCCTCCAGACTAAGACAGACTAGACAGAAGGACCTGGTTGTCTACTTCTGAAAAAGCTGGCAGGTAAGAATAAGGAAGACCAACTGATGTCTTTCAATTATGGTGCTGATAAATAATATTAAATATGCCGGGGATTATCTTGGAAGAACTACAGTTAGAGTGTTCCTTGGAGGCAAAGGTGGTGAGACTTTGTCTTACGTACCTTGGACATGTTCTAAGGAGGGACCATTCTCTGGAGAAGGACATCACGCTTGGTAAGGCAGGGGGTGTGACAAAGAGGAAGACCTTCAACCAGGTGGATTGACACAGGGATTGTAACAATGGACTCAAACATAGCAACAACTGTAAGAATGGTGCAGAACAGGGTAGTGGTTTCTTCTCTAGTACATTAGGTCACTGTGAGTTACAACTGACTCAGTGGCAGCGAACAGTAACAAAAACTCAGCTACTTTCAGGGCCACACTTCCTCTCAAAAAATCTATATTTCTTACTCTTCAGTTTAGTCTATTGTGAGGTCACAAAGACAAAATATCATCTAACCATGTCCACAGTATATGTGAAATTTGAAGAAAGACTCTGCAGATGCTTGCTGAACTCTATGTCAACTCTCACCTTAGACACCAAAGACAACCTGTGGAAATAGGGCATAAGCCAAATAAGCTTCAAGACATGGAAGACAGGGTAAGAGTGACATATTAATTCATTCACTCACCATACACAAAGCATTGATTGTCCATTATGTGCCAGAAGAAGGTGATCATTGCCCGTAGTGGGAAAAACCCAACAGATGAGGTCACACAAGAGGGAGAAATAACTCAAAGTAGGGGTGAGAGAAGTCTTCTGGAAGGAAGGCAGAGTTAGAATTAGGAGACCTGTGGAAATGCACAAGGTTTGCCTGAATTGATAGCAGGTAGGACAAGAAAAGCAGGTGGAAATCAATACCTAAGGCAGCCAGGAATTTATTGGAATACCACCAAGAACACCCTATCTCTCTTCTTGGCTTCTCTATGCCCCTAATTTTCTTTTAATCTGCTTTCTGCTATCAGATTTGTAAGCCAAGTAAGGAGTTCTGTAGACTGACACAAAAATGAACCAAAAAGACATTTTTTTTTTTTTTTAAAAAAGAGTAATTTGACTAAAAATGGGACAGTTAGTCTCCATGACCATAAAGAAATTCTTTGGGAGAGGGCAGTTTTCCCAGCACCCCAGCACCTGGGGGATAGAAATTAGACATGAAATTAGACATCACGGCTGCCTTGCCTCCATTTCCCTCAACCTCCTAGCCTTGTCCCTTGGAAGAAAAAGGAAAGAAAATTGAATGACATGAGGTAACGAGCATGGTAATGAACATAAGGGAGAAAAGAACGGTGAGGCATGAGGAGTGTTGGGTTTCCTCCTGTTTATGACCTATTTAAAATAATCCTCAGGAGACCTGGTTTTTTAGTTTATCTGTGTTGTTACTGTTGTTGAGAATGTACACAGCAAAACATACACCAGTTCAACAATTTTTGCATGTATGGTTCAGCAACATCAGTTTCCTTCTTAGAGTTGTGCAGCTATTCTCACCTACCTTTTCCAGAGCATTCTCTCTCTATTAACATAATCTCCCTGCCTCCTAAGTTTCCTGTCCAGTGTTTTGAGTTACTATTTGGAAATCCTGGTGGCAGAGTGGCTTAAGTGCTACATCTTCTAACTGTAAAGGTTGGCAGTTCTAATCCGCCAGGCACTCCTTGGAAACTCTATGGGGCAGTTCTACTCTGACCTCTAGGGTCACTGTGAGTGGGACCTGACTTGACAGCAGTGGAGTAGTACTGTTGATTTGACCTACATAGATAGACCTAAAAAGAGAATAGTGCTACAGGGGATACTCTTTCACCCCACCATCTTTGACTGGGGATGGGAAATGAGGATGAAGGCAAGACACTGAACTAGAAATGCAGTAGAGGTGAAGGTGGTTGAGCTAGAAGGTGGCCAAAACTGGCTCTCTGCCCCACTTCTTTCTCCCTCCTCTCGTCTGCCTCCTCCCCTGCCCTGTCCAGTGTCTCAGAAAACTCTGTTCTCTGCCGTTTTTTGCCTCCTTCTCTGACTCTTTCCATCTCTACTAAGCCCAATGCCTGACTCAGGCCAGAGCAGCTCCCCTCTGCTCTCACAGAGAGCTAATGGCCCTCCTCTGAACTCTTGGGGGCAAAATGTCGAACCTGGGCCACAGCCCATTTCTCACAGTTAGCAGGCTCCACATCCTCCATTAGCAACAGTATGCAAGATTCCAGAAATGACTCAGGAGACAAAGAAATGAAACGGAGAAATCAATGAAGCCACATGTAGTCTCCTTTCTCTCATCAACAACTCTTCTTCAGCAGATCCTTTCCTGACTGCCTTCAGCATCCTTCTGCCTCTGATTTTTCTTGGCATATTTGTTAAGAATTTCACAGACTTTGCAAGATCTTTTTTTTTAAGTGAGTTCGTTAATTGGTTAATAGACATTATGTTTTTAGAGCTCTTTCAGATTTTCAGAAAAATTATGCAGAAAGCATAGTTAGTCCCATGTGCCCCCTCAGCCCTCTGTACATTGTTTCTGCTTTTAACCTCTTGCATTTCTATGGTACGTTTGTTATAGTCCGTGATAGTTAAAGTTATCCACTTGGCTAGTCACCACTCTCAGTGATTTGGCAATCATATGTAATCATCCTCCGTTTTGTAATCTCATATGAGTAGCCATTCCATTGAAAGGGAATTTTCCTTGGGGGTGCGGCCTACATCCTACATACATAGGTGATCGTGCAAACCTTTCCTGCTCTAACTTTTCTATCCAATTCATCGTCTTCTGAACTCCACTTCTTGAAATGTGAGCTAACAACCTATTGTCTGACTTGTATATTTTGGGATTTGCCAGTTCCTGCAGCCCTATCAGCTAGCAGTCTGCTATCTTACTTGCCAATTTGGGATTTTTCAGTGGAAAAAACAGAAAACCCACAATGAGACGGATTGGTGCATTGGCTACAATAATGGGCTTAAGTGTAACAACTATTGTGAAGGTAGTAGCTAAGCACAGATTCATCATTCAGTGTTTCAGCCTCAGAAGTTAGAAAGGGATTTAATAGTTTACTTGGTTGGCTCACTGAAGCACTGATTAAGTAGTGGCCAGTACTAAATGAAGCTGAATCGCCAGACCTGCCTTAGTATACTGTAGGACAAGATATATAAAGGCTTAGGGAAATTGGTATACTAGAGTGGTTTTATCAAGTCGGGTCCACAGATCCACTCATACAGTACTTAGAGGACATACCTTTTACCAACGGTGAGGAATGAATTTGTGAAAGGAGGCCCAGCAAAACTGAACACTGCTTGGATTGATATTTTATCTAGGTAGGATGAGACAGCAAGACCTACCATAACTGAATTGAGACACCTAACTACAATGAGAGTGTGTGGATTCTGTGATGATAGGGACCCAAGTGACAGCGTTTGGTCACCAAAGACAATGTGGACACAGTGATTATGGTGGACAGCAGGGTCAAAACAGTAATCTCAATACTCTGACTCACATGGACTTATGGCATTGGCTACTTAGTCATGATGTCCCAAGGGGTGAAATAGAAGGGAAACCTACTAAATGTTTGCTTGCTCTGTACAAGTGGAAGAATTCTAGATCAGGTGAACAGCACTCTAACTTGAGGTGTCAGAACAGACAGTCACGGCCCCTCAATCAGTTCAAAAACATGAGCCAGGTTACTGACCCACGTCCATATGAATGAAAAGGAGACTTCAATATACTATCAAAAATTTATGCCATTAGTCTTTCTCTCAGCCTTCCCCACAGTGATCTCAAGCCTTTTACAAGAGTGACTGTTCAATGAGGAAAAATAAATAATCAGAGTTTTTGAGGATTACTGAACACTGGCTCTGAAGCGACCCAGAACATCAGTGTGGCTCACAAGTCAGAATGTGAACACATGATTTCTGCAGTTCCAGAATGTATAATTGGATTAGGCATACTCAGCAACTGGCAGAATCCCCACAGCGGAGACCTGACACGTGGAGTAAGGTCTCTTATGGTGCCAGTAGGAAAAGCCAAATGGAAGCCATTAGAACTGTGCCTGCCTAGAAAAAACATAAGCCAAATGCAGTATCACATTCCCAGGGAGATTGCAGAGATTAGTGCCACCATTAAGGACTTGAGGGATACAGAGGCGGTGATTCCCACCATATCCCCATTCGACTCAAATATTTGGCCTGTGAACAAACAGAAAGATCTGGAAAGTCAATGGGTTATCATAAAGTTAACCAGGTGTTGACTCCAATTGTAGTTACTGTTCTAAATGTGGTTTCATTGTTTGATCAAATTAATATGTCCCCTAGTATCTGCTATGTAGCTATTTATCTAGCCAATGCCTTTTTCTCAATTCTAGTTTCTAAGGAAAACCTGAAGTACTTTGTCTTCAGTTGGCAAGGCCAGCAAAGCACTTTCACTGTCATACCTTGAGGTTGAATCAACTCTCTAGTCCTAAGTCATAATTTAGTCACAGGGATTTTGATTGTTCTTTCCCTTCCATCAGAAGCCACACTCATCCATCACATGATGGACATGATGCTGACTGGACCTAGTAAGGAATCAGAATCAATGACTAAACTTATTGGTAAGATGCTTGTGTGTGTGCTAGAGGATTGGAAGACTAATCTGGCAAAAATTCCAGCAGCTTCTATCTCAGTGAAATTTCTACAAGCACAGTGGTGTGGGGCATGTCAAGACATTCCGTCTAATGTGAAGTTGTTGTATCTGGACCCTCATACAACTAAAAAGGAGGTACAATGCCTGGTGGACCTCTTTGGATTTGAGGGCAATGCATCCCTCATTTAGGTGTGCCACTCCAGCCTCTTTATCAAGTGACTCAAAAAGCTGCTGATTTTGAGTGGGGCCCAGAACAAGAGAAGGCTCTGCAACAGGTTCAGGCTGCTGTGCAAGCGGCTCTGCCTCTTGGGTCATCCAATCCAGCAATCCAGTGGCACCTGAATTGTGAGTGGTTGATAGAGATACTTGGAGTCTTTGTCAGGACCCCACTGATAAATCAAGGCACAGCTCCTTAGGATTTCAAAGCAAAGCTTTGCTATCCTTTGCAGATGACTACTCTCTTTTTAGAAACAGCTTTTGCCTTGTTGCTAGGCCTTAGGAAAGACTAAAGGCTTCACCATGGGCCAACAAGCCACTACAAGACCTGAATTATCCTGTCAAGAATTGGATGTCATCTGACCCACAGAGTCATAAAGTTGGATGTGAACAGCATCATTCCACTATTAGATGGAAGTGCTACATACAAGACTGGATTCAGGTAGAATCTGAAGGCACATGTGAGTTGCACAAGAAATTGGCCCTAATATCTCTGGTTCGCAGTCCTGGCACATTACATTCATTCTCTTAAGGCCTCATACAGAGTTCCTTACAATTGACTGAGGAAGAAAAACCTCATGCCTAGTTTACAGATGATTCTGCATGATATGCAGGTACCACTCAGAAAACGGACAGTGACAGCACTGTGGTCCCTATCTTGGACCTCCCTGAAGGACAATGGTGAAGGGAAATTCTCCCAGTGGACGTAACTTTGAGCAGTGCGCCTAATTGTTCATTTGGCTTGGAAGAAGAGATAGTCAGATATGTAATTGTGTGCTGATTGATGGGTCATGGCCAATAGTTTGGCTAGATGGTCAGAGTCTTGAAAGGAACGTGATTAGAAAATTGGTGACAAGACGGTTGCTATTGTTAGGTGCCATTGAGTCAGTGGGTACTCATAGCAACCCTGTGTACAACAGAACAAAATGCTGTCCTTTCCTGTGCCACCTTCACATTCATTATGTCTGAGCCCGTTGCTACAGCCACTGTGTCAGATCATCTCCTTGAGGGTCTCGCTCTGTTTTGCTGAGCTTCTACTTTAACAAGCATGATGTCCTTCTCCAGGGACTAATCCCTCTTGATAACATGTCCAAAATACGAGACATGTTTTCACTATTCTTGGTTCTGTGGAACGTTCTGGTCATATCTCCTCCAAGGCAGGTTTGTTCATTCTTTTGACAGACAGTGGTAAATTCAAGGAGGCATGGGGAAAAATTTGTGGATATACCTCTCTGAATGGGTGAAGAAGTGAAGATAGTTGTGTCTCAAGTGAATGTTCACCGAAGTACGACTTTAGCAGAGGAGGGTTTTAACAAGTAGAATATAATACATTCTCCGGATACCAGTCAACCTCTATCCCCAGCCACCACTGCCACCGCCCAAGGAGCTCATGAACAAAGTGGCTGTCACGGCAAGGATGAGGGTTGCATGGTCTCAGCAACACAGATTTTCATTCACCAAGGCCCACATGTTTACAGTAGCAGTTGAGCATCTCATTTATCAGCAACAAAGACCAACTCTAAGCCCCTGATGTGGCACCATTTGATCAGCCAGTAACGGGGTGGAAACTTGATTACATTGGACCACTTTCATTATGGGCAGGACAGTGTTTTATTCTTACGGGGCATAGACACTTACTCTGGGCACAGATTTTCCTTTCCTACACCCAGTGTTTCTGTCAAAACTACCATCCTTAGACTTACAGAATGTCTTATCCACCATCATGGTAGTAGCCCACCTAACATTACCTCAAACCAAAGCACTCGCTTCACGGTAAATGACATTTGGCGATGGCCCATGCTCATAGAATTCACTGGCCATATTTTCCATCATCTTGAAGCATCTGACTTGACAGAATGATGAGATGGTCTTCTAAAGACAATCATAGCACCAGCCATATAGTGATAATTTGCAGGGTTGGGACAGTTCTTCAGGAGGCTGTATATGTTCTAAACCAATATCCAATATATGGTGCTCTTCTTCCACAGCCAAGATTCACGGATCCAAGAGTCAAGGGGCAAAAATGTAAGTGGCACCACTCACTGTTACTCCTAGTGACCAATTCATAATTTTTTTGATTCCTATCCCCAAAACTCCATGTTCCTTGTGACTAGAGGTCTTAATTAGAAATGGAGGAATGCTCCCATCAGGAGACATAACAGTGACTCCACTGAACCCAAAGCTAAGTATGTCACTCTGTCATTTCAGGTTCTCCTTGCCTCTGGATCAGCAGGGAAAGAGAGTAGTTATCGAATTGGCTGGTGTGATTGATCCTGAATGCCAAGGGGAAATAGAATTGATATTACATAATGGATGTAAAGAAAAATAGGTCTGATATGCAAGAGGTCCTTTTGGGCATTTCTTAGTACTACCATGACCTGTAATTAAAATCAATGAAACTCAACTCCAACATGACTACTAATGGCCCAAACCCTTCAGGAATGAAGATTTCAATCACCACACCACGCAAAGAGCTATGAACAGTTGCGGGGCTTGATGAGGGCAAGGGAATAAGGAATGAGTGGTGAAAGAAGGTTGCTCTAAGTATCAGCTACAACCACGTGACCAGTTGCAGAAACAAGCACTGTAGTTGCTTTTAGTAGTGCTTCCTTGTTTTCTTACACACATAGGAGTATGTATATAAAGAGATATATACGTGGAAACCGGTAGTACAGCAATTAACAGCAATGACTGCTAACCAAAAGATCAGCAGTTCAAATTCACTAGGCACTCCTTGGAAACTCTAGGTGGCAGTTCTATTCTGTCCTACAGGGTCATTAGGAGTCAGAATCAACTTGACAGCAATGGGTTATGCATGAAATAGCTTTGTTTGCCTCTCCGTCTTATTCCATTACTGCTCGTAAACCGTAAGATGTAAATGGGGCTAGTGAGGTATGCATGCTAGTTGTGTCTTGTTAGGTGCAAGCATGACTTTATAATTGTCTTTAATTAGATATTTATTATGTTTGGTTTAAGGAGATGTTTATAGTTGCCAAGTTGATGAGGGATGGACTGTGATGGTTAACGGGTGTTATCTTGGCTAGGTCATAATTCTCAGTGGTTTGGCACTTATGTGATCACCCTGCATTTTGTGATTCGATGTGAGCAGCCAATCAGGTGGAAGAGGAATTCCCTGGGGACTGTGGCCTACCTCCAATATATATGGATAATCTGGCAAAGCTTACCCTTGCTGGATCCTATATCCAACTCATCATCCTCTGTCCTTTGGTTCCCGGAACTTGAACCAGCAGTCTTCTGTCTGACTTGTGGATTTCAGGTTCATCAGCACATGTAACCACTTGACTCAGAAGAAACCTCTAGTGTGACATCTGACCCATGGATTTGGGATTTTCCAACCTCCACTAATATGTAAGCCATTTCTTTAAAATAAATCTCTCTCTCTCTCAGCATATACGTATGTATGTATGTATATATGCACCTGAGCTACTAGTTTTGCTCCTCTAGAGAGCTAAGCCTCAGACATAGCTGATAAACCAGTATCAATGCATTATTAATAAAAAAAAAAAAGCCTACAGTTTACATTAAGACTTAAGCTTTTTGGTATACAGTCCTATGGGTTTCAACAAATACATAATGTTGTGAGCCCACAGTTACAGTATCAATTACAGAAACTACCCAGAAGAGTTTCAAAAACTCATTGTCAATTCTGACTCACAGTGACCCTGTAGTTTCACTGCCCTAAGAATGCCCTCTACTCCACTTACTCATCATCCCCTCCCCTCAGCTCCTTGCAACCACTGATCATTTGACTACGTCTGTAATTCTGTCTTTTCCAAAATGTCAGAGTTACAAATATACAGTATGTAACTTTTATTCGGAATGTATTCTTTCACTTATCAACATGTATTTAAGGCTTCTCTATGGCTTTGTATAGCTCTTTTCTTTTTTAATTGCTGAATAATACTCCACTGATGGCTCTACCAGAGTTTGTTTATTCTTTCACCTGTTGAATGGCCAATTTGGGGTAATTATAATTAAAGTTGCTCTAAATATTTGTGTGCAAGTTTTTAGGTAGGAATACATTTTTAACTCTTTGGTAAACACCTAAAAGAACAGTTGCTGGATTGTAAATTAATCTTTTTTCTTAAGAGTAATTATGATGATAATGATGATGTCCATTGGAGGTCAAGAATTCTGCTGGGTATTTTACATTTTGAATTCCTGTTGGACTAAATCATTTGCAAGTTTAAGATTATTAATTATCTCTATTTTACAGATTATAAAACTGAGGCTCAAATTTTCAAACTACAAAGCCCATACTCTTCCTCCTGATCCAAAATGTTTTATTTCTGCAGTTGCAAGCATGCTGAGGCGTGGGTTGCATCTTTTACTTCTTTAAATCCTCTGCAGTATTTAATAGTGTCCTGGACAGAGAAGTCTTCAAGGCATTTCTGTAGTTAGTAAAGAAAGAAGTTTGGAGTTAAACAGTAATGTGATAAAGGTGTTAACCAAGGTGCACACAGCTGCTACATTATCTGAAAAGCTACCCTTAACTCCCACGGAGGCCCACCACCCACAAAGGCCCTTGTAGACAAAGTCACAAACTTCTGTAAATGGCAGGCCGAGGCATCTCACCCGTGACATGTTTTTTAGCCTACTGCCCCTGACAATATTTTGCTTCCTAATTAAATTTTCCTCAAAAAAATACCCCCTTCTCTCCTGATATGAGGATTAAGGAAGATGCCTTCTAAGAGGGGCTTTACAACCCCCTCAGTTTATGAAATTATATTGGTAAAATCTGACCAGGAACTTCTGGGGAAAAGAGATCAGAGGAATGGATTTCAATACAGCATGCCCGATAGCACTGAGGCCTGCCCAGCCTCATTGACTTCCCCCTAATTGTGTCTCCCCCGTCCCTTTTCTCCACATACACAGGTTTACAAGGTAACCCTTGAAAGGCTTCTCAAGGACAATTCTCCACATAGCCGTTAAAACTACACAAGCATCTCACTCCCTACAGCAGAAAGAACAAATAAACTTCTAGGTTCTTTATAGTTGGTATGGCGAACTGATAAACACTGAAGAAATATCTTTCTTAGAGCAGCTGGGCTTGATTAGGGGATGGCAGACACTTACTATCTACACAGGAAGAGATAAATAAAAACTTAGAGAAACAAATGGAGACAGCCAAATGGTGAAGCTTTGAGTTTACCCTTCTGTACTTTCCACTTTGAGGTACGAATAAAACCATTAATTGTGTTCACTGACATCTACCACCATAAGTACCTCTCTCAGACCATTATCCCAAAAGGTCCTGGCAATTAACTAGAGAAAGAAGACCACAAGGGGTCAGTTTCTTGTTAGCCAATAATGATGGGTCAGTTTCTTGTTAACCAGTAGTTTATGTGATGAAGAAAATAAGGTGAAAATGACATCACTTCGTCTATAAAAATAATAAAGACAGACAGCTCTCTCTCTTGGTCAGACTGCCTTTAACCAAAAAACTCTTTCCTGTCTCTCTTAATTCATTTCCCACTGACGCCTCTCCCTCCCTCCATGCGGGACCCTGAAAAGTGTTGGGGCTGGCTCCCGGCAAACTCCCAAATGCACATAGCCATTAGAAAGAGACTAAACTTAAACCCACAATAGAACAGCTAGTTACTAACCAAAGGCAACTTAGATAAATCTAGCTTGCTTGCACTCTGCACAGACAAGTGACTGTATAAACCCAAATGAGGGGGTGAGGGGGTAAAAAGCACTTGAGAAGAGTAGGCATTAAGCTAGAACTGTGTTTCCCAAAATTTGTCAGTCAGTGACATTTCTGTGACTTTTCAGGGAGGTGCCAATAAGTGTCATACACCATACAGGCTGTCTACAGGCAGAAAACAAGCTTTACAATGATGGACAAGAGATGAAGTTTGAAGAGGTAGACATCTCTTACATATTTCAAAGTTTGTTCAGTGATTGAGAAGGAAACAAAAAATAAGTGAGAGTGGAGGTCTAGCAAATTAATAGAACACACAAAAGTGGACATAATTCCCAGGATTCTAGACTGGTTGGCATCCTCCGACAATGCCATTTTGTATGGAGACACCAATAAGAAGCACATGACCAGGGATAGTAACTGGCACTGGCCTTCACACCAGCCTGTAGCTCACTGAGTCCTCCTTACACAGTGAGCCACAGCTCTCCTGATCTTGAGCAACCTTCCTTTGGCCTGAACATTCCCTTAGCTGACTTGTCTGAAACTCTATCCAGCAGTTTCCCCACTCAAAGTCCTTCCTACTTCAACAAACTCCAAAGGACAGAAGAGAGAGAGAACCCCAGGCTGAGGGCATATGAACCTCTAAGGAGGGAGTCCAGATCAGGCCAGAGAAGGAGTCTTATGCCTCAGGATTCACAACAAGGATTTACTGCCTTTACTTACGAGAAATCAAGTTCAAAACAATTTTGGTGTTTTCCAAAATATAAACCTGCAAACTTTTTTCAATCAAAAGGTTAAGTTGTGCCTTTATGGACTTGTAGAATCTAATCTAAAGGACCAGCCCAAATGAAACATCATGTTTTATGTCTGGCTTGTGTTTAATATTCCCACTTGGCTCTCAGTTTGTTAACAACACTCATAAGGTAGTCGCCTTGTTCTTTAGGCACGTATCTCCTCACAGAAGATGCCCAGCAACTAGAAGCAGGACATGCTTCTCAATAGCTGGAGTGAGAGATGGAGAAAAAGTTAAGAAGAGAGGCTGCCAGCTCTTGTATTGCCAACTCCTGACTGGCTGTTGCTGGCTGGAGATGACATGATGATATTCCACAAAGCAAACACCTCCTTACTTAAAACCCCTTCCGTACTCACACATTGTTAAGAGACTTCTCCCAGTTAGGTCATTTTTGTACATGTTCCTTGCTGTTTCTCAGAAATTTTTTTCATTTAAATTATTTTTATTTTTATTATTTATTAATTACAGTAAACGAATAAAATTTCTAACATCTATCAATTATTCCACCTATGGTAAACCCTCACACCCCGGCCCTTGTAGCCAACACAGTTATTTTCTTCTGTAGATGTCAGAAATCCTGATATTCTCTATATTCAAATCACAGTGTAATGCCATTTTGCTTAACTCTTGCATGACATTTTATAACTTCTGTCTTGACACTTGGTTTTGACACGAGTTTTAAGATAACATGAGTGATATTTTTGATGCTAGTAACCCTAAATTGTGCTTTTAAGTTTTGTTGTTGTAACAACTGTTGTTGTTAAGTACTGTTGAATCAATCCTGACTCATAGCAACCATACAGGACAGAGAAGAACTGCCCTACAGGGTTCCCTCAGACTGTAATCTTCACAGAAGCAGACCACTACGTCTTTTCCTGTGGAACTGCTGAGCAGGTTCAAATTGCCAATCTTTCAGCTGGCAGACCCATCCTTAACTCCAGGATCCTGGGAAAGGCTGTTCCATAAATAATCTCAAGTTTTTATTCTGCCATTAATTAGATTAATTGCCATGGAAGAAGTACAATCAGAATGCTCCTTAGAAACAAGGATGGCAAGGATATGTCTCACATACTTTGGACAAATCATTAGGATGCATCTGTCCCTGAAGAGGGACATCATGCCTGGTAAAGCAGAGGGTCAATCAAAAAGAGGACGACCTTCCACAAGATGGATTCACATGTTGGCTGCAGCAATAGGCTCACACACAACAGTTGTGAGGGGGGATGAGACTGGGCAGTGTTTCCTTCTGTTGTACACACAACTGCTGTGGCTTGGAGCTCACTCAGTGGCACCCAACAACAGCAACATTTAATTTCAAGCCCTCCCCTTTTCATCTCATGTTTTTTGAAACTAAGAAGGGGTAGCAAAATGGACTTGTTTACTTGCTACTTCCATGTCCCCCAGTCCATCCTTCATGGAAATGCTAATTAACAGCAAAACGGACAAGCTGCAGGAGGGAAAAAGGAAGATCTTCAGGGAAAGTGGAGCTGGGAGTGGGAGAGGGGGCTGGGTAGCCAAGCCGTTGAGTTTGAGTCAATTCTGACTCATAGTGACCCTATAGGTCAGAGTAGTACTGACCCATAGAATTTCCAAGGAGCACCTAGTAGATTTGAATTGCCAACCTTTCAGTTAGCAGACACAGCACTTAACCAGTATGCTACCAAGGTTTCAGCATTTAAATAATCACAGGGAACAGTGCAGTCACAGTCACCACCAGACTTCACAGCAAGCTGATGCTGTCACCAGTACTCCTTCATGTCACTTGCAGGTTGGTCTGCACATTAAAAAAAGGAAGTAGATGAAAAAGACTGTTTAGATTAGAAGAGAAAAGGCAAGTTTTCATTTCACTGTTTCCTGTCCTCCTTCTGTAAATTATAGATGCTAAAATAAAAAAGACATGCCCTGTGTACTTTTAAGCAGCACCCTCCTTGCCAGTTCCCAACAAACACTAAATAAAAAATATTCTTAGAGGTTCACCAACTTGCAGCCTAACACTCCTCAGGAACAGTGCACTAGCCAAATCGCAGTCTCTGGAGCAGATCAAGAGGCAGGAGGAACTTGCTCACAGGCAGGGGCCTGCAGCAAAGCCTATTACCAAAATCCAACATCCCCTGTCAAAACAGAGATGTCTCTGGCTGATGCAAGTGGTTAACATATTCAACTGCTAAGAAAGTTGAAGCTTTGAGTCCAACCAGCATCACCTCAGAAGAAATACCTGTTAATCTGCTTCTGATAAATCAGTTCCTAAAAAGCCATATGGAGCAAAAGTTCTACTCTGACACACATGGGAATGTTGTGAGTCAGAATCAACTCAATTGCAATTAGTTAAAACTGAAAGTTATCACCAAGCCAATCCCAGCAAAGTTTACCGTTCAATCACACCTCTGGCAGAGGTTAGGGCACTAACTTCTATGGGGTTACAAACAAGGGCGAGACTTAGACCATCTATGTGCTCATGGTCTATAAAGCAATTCAACATTATACAGAAGAGACAAGTTAAAAGACAGGTGGGCAAGCACTATGCTCCTGTAACAGGTTAATTCCCTGCAGTATCTGAGGTTACCGCCTCCTTGTGCCCAACCAGGATTTGCAAGAGCAACAGCTATATAAACATAGCATAAAGCTATAAAAATGGAGCCATTTTTCATGTCCCCGTGGAGGTTCCCCATATTTTTTGTCCTTTTTCAGACATAAAAAAAAAACACCCTATAAATCCTTCTTTATGTGTGTGGGAGAAGAACAACATTCGAAAGCATGCAGAAACTTAGATGGTGTCACCATCATTCTAGGGCTAGCAAACCTCCCTCAGTAAAAAGCTTAGTAAAAAGCTTATAGTCAAATGCAAAATCTTGCAGAGCACTAAGGGATCATGGGAGACTTGGCATTTAAGCCATTCTTTTAATAAGAGCTCCAAAGTCTTTGGGATTAAAGGAAACACAGACAGTTGGCAGAGCAGCAGGAAATACAGAGTCTCCTTGCCTGTAGAAGCTCTTGAACATACTGCAATCCACTTCTCATGCTAGGGCCTGCTTAGATCATGCTTGCCCTTCCCAGCGAACAGTGCTTAACCCTTCCAGTGAGCAATGTTTAAACAATGTTTAAATACCTACTAAATTCTTTTGCCACTGTTCCATGCCCTGAGAACACAAAAGTGGACAAAACAGAAAAACCTACCCTCACCTGCTTGAAGCCTACTTTAGCATATATACATTATGTAAGTAGTAGTTGCAATAAGTGCAACAATGCAGCAGGAAAGGTATATAGAGTATGGTGTGACTAGAAAGAGGGTGCTAGTCCCTGAAGAGATCCTTTTGGGAACTTGAGTCTAAGGCTAAGGGATGACCTGGGAGTTCTGGAATCCATTTGTTACTTTCATTTTTTGTGTGTTTTAGGTGAAAGTCTACAGCTCAAGTTAACTTCTGATTCAAACATTTATATAAATATTGTTTTGTGATATTGATTACAATCCCCATGGTGTGACAGTATACTCACCCTTTCCACCCTGGTTCCCTGTGTCCAGTCATTCAGTTCCCTGTCTTTTTCTGCCTTGTCATCTTCCTCTTGGACAGGAGTCCTTCTTTTGATCTTGTGTATATGATTGAACTAAGAAGCACATTCCTCACTTGTGTTTTTTTATTTGTTTTAATACATAGAATATATAGGCCTGTCTTATCTTTGTTTGAAAAGTGGACTTCAGAAATGGTTCTATTTCTGAATTAACAGAGTGTTCAGAGGCCATAGTCTTGGAGGTTCCTCCACTCCTTGTCAGACCAGTAAGTCTGATCTTTAACATGAGTTTGACTTCTGTTCTACACTTTTCTCCCATTCTATAGAAGGCCCTCTGTTGTGACCCCTGTCAGAGTGCTTGGTGGTAGTAGCAGAGCACCATCTAGTTCTTCTGGTCCCAGGCTCATGGTCTCTGGTCTCTGGTTCATGAGGTCCTTTAGTCCTCTGGGCTAATAATTTCCCTCTGTCTTTGGTTTTCTTCATTCTCTTTTGCTCCAGACTGGATGGAACCAATAGATGTATCTTAGGTGGCTGTTGGCAGTCTTTTAAGACCCCAGATGCCAGTTGTCAAGTGGCAGGTAGAACATTTTCTTTATGAACTATTTATGCCAACTGAACTAGATGTCCCCAGATAAGCTGGTCCCAGTCACAAGCTCCAGCAACTCAGTCCCTCAGTATGTTTGGATGTGTCTAGGAAACTTCTATGAGTCTTGAAATTCTTGTGGTAACTCATGTAAAATAGAATAAAAACCAAAATGGGATCTATCTCAATGGTTTGGTAGTTATAGTGAAGCTGTGGTGTGTTGGAGGCAGAAAGGGTTGGAGTCTTGCCAAGTTCACACAGAGTTCTGAAGCCCTTTCTTCACTTCTCTCATTGGTAGTGTGGATGTGGGTGGTGGGGTGGTCTTACCAAGAGCACAAGAGGGTCTTTATTCCCTCCTGATTCCTGAAAAAAGATGCAGAAGCCAAAAAGGAACTGTTAGTGTTATTGAAACAATATGTTCCAGTGACCCAAAGAATGTTCAAATTAGTTGTAATTTTCATTGGCTTCTATTTTAAGATCATTATTTCTTCTTATTTCAGCAGTGACAAGTTTCTACACAGATAATAGATTTTTCTCAAGCTAAGTAAATTCATAATCACTCTGTATTCTTCTCATGCTAGCTTTTCTCTGGAAGACAACCAAGCTGTCCAAGGCACATACACCTTCTGGGTGCCACTGCCAGAAATTATCTAATCTCTACATTCACTAGCTACTTTTCCTCTCTGTACTGTTTACTCAGAGGCATGACACACACACTTTCTCCCTCTTTTATCATTAAGAGAACAGAGATTTCCCACAAACAAAAGGAATTTAGTACAGGAGAGTAAGAGGAACAAAGACATCATCAGCACCACCAAAAAAATAAAAATAAAACACAAGATGACAATAATAAACTCACACCTATCAACAATTATACTTAATGTAAATGGTCCAAATCACCCATAAAGAGACAGAAAGTAACAGAATGGATGAAAAAAAAAAGAAGAATCCAGCAATACACTGTCAACAAGACACCTATCTTAGAAACAAACATATAAATTTTATTAAAAGTCAAAGGACAGAAGCATATATCAAGCTAAGAGCCACCAAAAATGTAGGAATGGTAACACTAATCTCAGATAAAATAGACTTTAAAACAAAATCCACCGTGAAAGACAGCCAAGTCCAAGCCAAGTGCCATCAAGGAAAGGCAATATACCATGATTAAAGAAACAATCCCTCATGAAGACATAACCAAAATAAACATCTAGGCACCCAGTGACAGGACTACAAAATACCTATGGCAAACAGCAATGAAAAAAGAAAATAATCGTTCCACAAAATAGTAGGATACTTCAACACACCACTCTCAGTAAAGGACAAAACACCTAGAAAGCAACTAACAATGACACAGAAAAGCTAAAGGGCAAAATCAGCCAACTTAACCTCATAGACATATATAGAACACTCCACTCAACAGCTGCAAAGTATACATTGTTTTCCAATGCACCTGGACTATTCTCCAGAATAGACCTTATCTTAGGCCACAGACTTTCAACAAAATCCAAAACCCTGAGATGATAAAAAGTATCTTCTCTGACCACAATGACATCAAGGTAGAAATTAACAACAGGAAGAGCAAATGAAAACATCAATTAAATGGACATTGAATAACACTATGCTTAAAAACCTCTGGGTAACAGAAGAAATCAAAGATGGAATCAAAACATTCTTAGAATCTAATAAGAATGAAAACACACCATAACAAAACCTTTGGGGTACAGCAAAGGCAGTCCTCAAGGGTCAGTTTATAGCAATAGACACACATATCCAAAAATAAGAAAAAGGTACAATTAAAACATTATCTATACAACTCAAACCAATAGAAAGAGAGCATCAAAAGGAGCCCCTAGCCACTAGAAGAAACAAAATAATAAAGGTTAGAACAGAGAGGGATGCGGAGTCAAGATGGCAGACTAAATGCACGTTTTCCTAAATCCCTCTGGAAACCAAGACCAGAATTGATAATTAAAAGGAGCCTTCAGGACACCTAGCAAGCCCTAGGACATGTCATAGGGCTGTCTATTTGGACTTCATACCACTGAACAGAAGACTTCCTGTCTTGCGCCAACCCTCACTCTGGTTGAGTGCTGGCTTTCACAGACTGAAGGTAACTGGCCATTTTAACTTTTTTTCTCTGTCTTAGCTGGTGGGTGGAGCTGGAATTTGACTAGCAGCTAATCTCAGACACACTGCTGGTGGGATCAGCAGGCAAAATTGCCACATTTTGAGAGCCCAGCTTTGGACTCTGTGCACCACAGAACCTGTGGCCTCTCTTTCCACCTGTGCCATTGAGTAGCCTGCACTGAGTGAGGCAGGCAGCTTGTGCGGGACACCAGCTTGTTCCATTGCGAGGCAAAGATACCCATATGGTGGCCCCAGATCATAGGCTGGGAAGCAGCACCTGTCAGGAGGAGAGCACTTTTCTGGAAGAAAAGCAGTATTTTACACAATGTCATCTATGGCTGGGGCACTGCAACAGAGGCTGTCAACTCTATGCATCTCAGCACTTTTGGGCTCTCTTTCCACCTCCACCAATGAGTAGCTTGTGCAGGATGCCATCTTGTTCCACTGGGAGACAGAATACTCATACAGAGGCCACAGCTGGACCTAATTCCTAGGCTGGGAGGCAGTGCCTGCCTGGAGGAGAGTTCTTTTCTGGCACAAAAGCAGTATCTTACACAGTGCCACCTGTGCCAAAGCAGTACTCAGAGATCAGTTTGTCTCCACAAATGCACACATCTGGAAGGAAGAAAGAAACCAAATTAAAGAACTGACCCTACAGCTTGGATAAATAGAGACAGAACAACAGAGGAACCCCTTATTTACCAGAGGAAAACAGATCCTAAAGATTAGAGCAGACTAAATGAATTAGAGAATAGAAGAACAACTGAAAAATTGAAAATACCAAAAGGTGGTTCTCTGAAAAGATCAACAAAATTGACAAACCAGTGGCTAAACTTACTAAAGAAAAACAGGAAAGGAAACAAATAATCCAAATAAGAAATGAGAGGGGAGTTGTCATAACAGATCCAACAGAAATAAAAAATTTCATAACAGGATACTACGAAAATCTATACTCTAACAAATTTGAAAACCTAGAGGAAATGGACAAATTCCCTGATTCATATCACCTTCCAAAATTATCACAAGGTGAAGCAGGACAACTTATTAAACACATCACAAAGGAAGAGCTTGAAAATGTCATCCCCAAAAAATACCAACTAAAAAAAGCTCTGGCCCAGATGGCTTCACCACAGAATTTTACCAAGTTTTTAAAGAAGAATTAATTAAAATACTACTGAGAACTATTTCACAGTATAGAAAGGCATGGAATACTCCCAAATTCATTCTATGAAGCCAGCATAACCCTGCTACCAAAGCCAGAGAAAGACTCAACCAAAAAGGAGAACTACAGACTGATGTCACTCATGAAGCTAGATGTAAAAATCTGCAACAAAATTCTTGCCAATAGAATGCAACAACATATCAAAAAATAATCCATTATGACCAAGTTGGATTCATATCAGGGATCGAGGCTGGTTTAACATCAGAAAAACAATTAATGTGATCAACCACATAAATAACACAAAAGACAAGAATCACCTAATTTGGTCTATTGATGCAGAAAAGGCACTTGATAAAGTCCGATACCCATTCGTGTTAAAAACTCTCAGCAAAATAGGCACAGGTGGCAAATTCCTCAATGCAGTAAGGGCCATTTATACAAAGCCAACTGCCTAGGTTGTCCTGAGTGGAGAGACACTGAAACAGTTTCCCTTGAGAATGGGAACTATACAAGGATGCTCACTCTCTCCTCTCCTATTCAACATTGTACTAGAATTTCTAGCTAGAACAATTAGGCAAGACCAAGAAATAAAGGGCATCTGCATCAGCAAAGAAGTAAAAATCTCCCTAATTGCAGATGATATGATTGCTTAAGCACAGAATCCTAAAGAATACATAAGTAAACTACTCAAACTGATAGAAGAGTTCAGCAAAGTGCCAGGATACAAGACAAACATAAGTAAATCAGTAGGATTCCTTTATACCAACAATGTGACTGTTAATAAAGAAATCATGAAACCAATACCGTTTACTATAGCCCCTAAGAAGATAAGGCACCTAAGAATAAATCTAACCAGAGAAATAACATATCTTTACAAAAAGAACTGCAAGACCTTACTACAAGAAACTAAGAGAGACTTACATAAATGGGCAAACCTACCCAGCTTGTGGATATGAAGACTTACATTGTGAAAATGTCTATTTTATCCAAAGCAATTTACTTATATAATGCAATCTCAATACAAGTTCCAGTGACATTTTTTAATGAGATGGAGAAACAAATTACCAACTTTGTTTGGAAAGGGAAGAAGCCTCGGGTAAGTAAAGCACTACTGAAGAAGAAGAACACACTGGGAGGCCTCTCACTACCTGACTTTAGAACATATTACACTGCCACAGTAGTCAAAACAGCCTGGTATGGGTACAAAAAGTGACAGATCAATGGAACAGAACTGAGACCTCAGAGATGACACCATCTTGTTATGAACAGTTGATATTCAACAAAGGCCCTAAGACATTAAACTAGGGTAAAAACAATCTTTTCAACAAAGAGTGCTGGCAAAATTGGATATCTGTCTGCAATAAATTGAAACAAGACCCATGTCTTACATCTAATACAAAAACCAACTCAAACTGGATAAGAGATCTAAATATCAAATCTAAAATGATAAAGCTCATCCAACAAAAAGTAGGAACAACAATGGAAGTTTTATTACACAATGTAGACAGACTTCAAAATCTATCAAACCACAAATAACAGAAGCAAAAATAGATAAATGGGAACTACTAAGAATCAAAGACTTTTGCTTATCAAAAGACTATATTAATACAATTAAAAGCCCACCTACAGAATGGGAAAAAATATTTGCCAACTATATGTCAGACCGACATCTGATCTCCACAAGCTATAAGATACTACAAAATATCAATAAGAAAAAAATAAATCATCCAATTAAGCTATGCGCAAAGGAGATGGACAGACACTTCTCTAAAGAGGAGATCCAGGCTGCTAAAAACCATATCCAGACATGCTCATGATCATTAGCTACTATAGAAATTCAAATCAAAACTATGGTGAGATACTATCTCACTTCAACAAGATTAGCCATGATCCAAAAGAGCACACATCAACAAATGCTGGAGAAGCTGGAGAGAAATTGTAACTCTCCTACACTGTTGGTGGGATTGCAAAATGTTACAACCTCTTTGGAAAGCAATCTGGCACTTTCTTAAAAAGCTGGATCTAGATATACCATTTGACTCAGTAATTCCACTTTTTGGAATATAGCCTACAGAATCAAGGCCATTCACACCAATGGATAGATGCACATGAATGTTTATTATGGCACAGTCCACAATAGCAAAAAGATGGAATCAACGCAGATGCCCCACAACAGAAGAATGGATAGGTAAACTATGGTATATATACTCAATGGAACACTATGCAATGATAAAGAACAATAATGATTTTTAGGAAACATCACATAACCTGGTTTCAATTGTACGATATTATGCTGAGTGAAAGCAGTCAGCAACAAAAGGACAAATATTGTATGAGACCCCTATGATAAGAACTTAAAAATAGACTCATGCACAGAAGAAAAGACTCTTTTATGGCTGCAAGGGTGGGGAGGGAAGAAGGGAGGGTGGGGGGATGGTTTAGATTATATAGTTGATAGAAATTTGGTTGGGTGAAATCTGTGACAGCACACATTAGAAGAAGATCAATATTAACTGGACTTCAATATAACATGATTACTCCTCCCACCTTAGCCCAATATCACAAAGACAAAGGAGCTGGGTGGGAGGCCAGGGGCCATGCTCTCAGGGGAAATCAAGGCACAGCTAGTATTTTGATAAGAGAGCCTTCTGCACCCCACATTGGTGAATGGCATCTGGAGTCTTAAAATCTGTCAATCTGCCATCTGAGGGTACAGCAAATGGGGCCAGCTCAGCAGGAACGGATGATCACCAAAGACCAAAATGGCATGGGGAATGAGAACCCAGAAGACAAAGAGACCCATGTGAGTGGGTGACTACATCGAATTGTGACCAGAAAAATCGGATGGTGCCTGGCCACCACCAGTGATAGCCGTGATGGAGCTCACGCAGTTGAGTCTCACTGGCAACACAAGAATAAAAAAGGGTACACCCTGAGGTCTCCACTAAAAGACCACAGTTGATGGTCCAGGAACCTCAGAATTCCCCAGGAAGCATGGCCACTGGCCCTGATGCTTCCCCTGTCCATAAATCACAATGGAGGTCAACTCTTCAGACAGGAATGGATTGGACTTGGAAACGCAGAGTGACTGTATCATGTGTGCACTTTATGGTCCTGTGGATCTAGAGGATGTCGTCCTGCTGACGACATTGGAGGTGGTGGAGTGGGTGGAGAGGAGGGAATAGGAGATTGTTGGGAGGATAAGACATGTATGGAGTGGAGAAGAAAAGTGTGTTGTCACCAGGCAGGGAGAGCAGTGGGAGCCGCATATAGGTGAGCATGCAAATTTATATGAGAAGGTACATTTTCACTCAATCATAAAAAAATATTAGAACAGAAATAAACAAAATAGAGAATAGAAAAACAATAGAAATAATCGCCAAATCCAAAAATTGTTTCTTTGAAAGAATCAACAAAGTCCACAAACCAATGGACAAACTGACAAAAGAAAAACAGGAGAGGATGCAAATAAGAATTGAAAGAGGGACAGTACAACAGATTCAACAGAAATAAAAAATGATCATAACAGAGTATTATGAAAAAAATAAACAAATTAGAAAACCAGAGGAAATGGAAAAATTTCTAGAAACACATACTTATCCAAACCATCACAAATTGATGTCAAAAATCTGAATAGACCTACAAGAAGTGATGGAAAAGGTAATTAAAAAAATAAAACACTCAACAACAACAAAAGAAAAACTCTGGCTCAGATAGTTTCACCAGAGAATTCTAACAAACGTGTAGACAAAAACTTATACCAATACTACTCAAACTATTTTAAGAACAAACAAAATGAAGGGATACTTCCAAATTTATTCTATGAAGCTAACATAATCCTGATACCAAAACAAAGCAAAGACAGCACACAAAAACAAAATTATAGAGCCGTATCTCTCATGAACAGAGATGAAAATTCTCAACAAAATTCTAGTCAATACAATTTAACATCATGTCAAAAAAATAATTTACCACAACCAAGTATGATTCATACTAGACATGCAAGGATAGTTTAACATCAGAAAATCAAAGTAATCCACCACATAAATTAAGTGAATCACATGATCATCTCAGTAGATACAAAAAGGCATTTGACAAAGTCCAGCACCTGTTCCTGATAAAAACTCTCAGAATAATAGGTATAGAAAGGAAATTCACAAAATCAACACCCAACATCATTCTTAATAGAGAGAGGCAGAAAACATTCCCCTTGAGAACAAAAACAAGACAAGTGTTTTAGCAGCTAGTTCTGCAGTAACAGAAATACCACAGAGTGGATGGCTTTAACCAAGCAAGGTTTACTCTTATGCAGTCTGGTAGGCTACAAGTCTAAATTCAGGATGTCTGCTCCAGGGGAAGGCTTTGCCCCTTGTCGGCTCTGGAGGAAAGTCTGGTATTGAGTTAATCTTTGTCCAGGGAGCGTCTTGGCTCATGTCTGAAGCACCCTCTTCTTCCAGTGCTACTTTCTTCTTGATGGTGTGAGGTTCCCAATTCTCTCCTTGCTTCTCTTTCCTTTTATCTCTTTCAGGGTGAAAGAATTAAGTATGGGGCAAGCCATACTCCAGGGAAATTCCCTTTTACAGTGGAGCAGGGAGGTGATCTTATAAAGGGATTTATAGTCCCACCCTAATGCTTTAACATACAGCATAGAAAAATCACAAAATGGAGGACAATCACAAAATAATCGGAATTACAGCCCAGTCACATGGCTACACGTATTTCCGGGGGACACAATTTAATCCATGACAACAAGGATGCCCTTTATCAACATTTCTATTTGACATTTTGCTGAAAGTTCTACCTACAGCACTAAGGCAAGAAAAAGAAATAAAGGACATCCAAATTGGTAACAAAGAAGTGAAACTGTTCCTGTTTGTGAATGCAAGGGTACTATACATACAGAACCCAGGAGACTCTACAAGAGAATAACTGGAACAAATAGATTGGGCTGGGTAGCAGGGTATGAGAGAAACGTACAAAAACAGTTTGGATTTCTATGCACCGATAAAGAGAGCAATAAAAAGAAATCAGTAAAAAATAACATTTATAATAGCCCCTAAAAAAAACACATAATTTACTCAGGAGTAAACCTAACGAGGGATGTAAAAGACCTATACAAAGAAAACTGTAAAACACTACTGTAAGAGACAAAAGAGAACTGCATAATTGGAAAACCATACCATGCTCATGGGTAGGTAGACTCAATGTTGTGAATACGTGAATTCTACCTGAAGAAATCTACAAGTGCTATCCCAATCCAAATACCAACGGTATTCTTTAAAGACATAGAAAACTAATCATTAATTTTGTATGAAAAGGGAAGCGGCTCTAGGTAAATAAAGCATGACTGAAGGAGAATAAAGCAGAAGAAATCATGCTATGAGGTCTGCCATTTAAGTTCACAAGCTCATCCTAGAAAAAGTGCTACATACCTCATCGCTGAATATCACTACACCTTCAAAATATTTCCCTTGGGAAGCTGTGCAGTGACACCAGTGCCTAGTCCACTCTTCAAAGCGACTTTTGAACTCTTTTTCTGGTATGGCCATCAGATCTGCCATCACATTACCCTTCATGTCCTAAATGTCATCAAAATGCCTTCCTCTCAATGTTTCCTTTATCTTCAGGTAAAGAACAAATTCACTGGGGGCCAGACCAGGTGAACAGGGAGGGTGTTCCAATATAGTTATTTGTTTACTGGATAAAAATTCCCTTGCAGACAAAAAATGAGAACTTGCCACCATCCCACCGTGCACAATGGCCATTCCTGAAAGAGTTCCAAAATTGCTTTGAAGCATGGACTAGGCGCTGGCATTAATGCATAGCTTCCCAATGGGAGTACTTTGAAGGTGACTGTAGTGATATTCAGCAATGAGGTATGTAGCACTTAGAACAATTAAGTTTGTGGACTTAATTGTCAGACTTAGTACTTGACCTCAGAACCTGCTATACAGCTACAGTAGTCAAAACAGTCTGGTACTGGTACAACGGCAGATTCATTGACCAATAGAATAAAATCAAGAAACCATATATAAATTCATCCACCTAAGATAGCCTAATCTCTAAGAAGACCTCAAAGTACATCAAATGGGGAAAAGACAGTCTTTTTAACATATAGTGCTAAAAACACTGAATGTCTATCTGCAAAAATAAATGCAACTGGATCCATACCTCACACCACACATAAAAACTGTTCAAAATGGATCAAATACCTTTTCTTCATAGAAGAAAAAATTGGGTCAAAGCTAGAACACTTAATACATGACGTTAACAAGATACAAATTATAATTAACAACATACATAACTGGGATTAAACATTTGTGCTCATCAAAAGGCTTCACCAAAAGAGTAAGAAAGAGAACTTGCAGAATGGGGGGTAAAATTAGCTATGGGAAATCTGACAAAGGCCTAATCGCTATTACAGGAAAATCCAACATCTCTGCAACAAAAAGACTAATAATCCAATTAAAATATGAGTAAAACATATAAACAGACAGGTTACCAATAAAGATAATCAAGCAGCTAGCAGGCACACGAGGAAATATTTGCAATCACTAGCCATTAGAGAAGCACAAATCAAAACGACAATGAGATACCATCTTACCCTGACTGTAGTGGCACAAAAAAATAGAAAATAATAACTGTTTGAGAGGCTGTAGGAAATTGCAACTCTTATGTACTGCTTGTGGGAATGCACAATGGCACAGTCCTTTTGGAAAATGATAAGACACTTCCTTAAATACTTAGAAATAGAGATACCATATGATCTAGCAATCCCACTCCCAGGAATATATCCTAGAGAAATAAGATCTATCACACAAATAGGTATATGTACACCCATGTTCTTTGCAGAATTGTTCACAACAGCAAAAAGATGGAAACAACCTAAGTGCCCATCAACAAATGGATGAACAAACTATGCTACCTACACAATAAAGAATAATGATGAATCTGCAAAGCATTTCACAACATGGATGAATCTGGAAGGCATTATGCTGAGTGAAATAATTCAATCACAAAGGGACAAATATTGCATGAGACCACTACTGTAAATGCTCCTGCCAAGGTTTACATGCAGAGAAGAATGATCTTTGATAGTTACAAAGGGAAGGGAGACAGAGGATAGAAAAGTGCTAAATAGACAATGGCTAAGTGGTAACTTCGGTGAAGGATAAGACAGTACTCAATATTGTGGGAAGCCAGCACAATTTGACCAAAGCAAGTTGATGGCAGCTCTATAGAAATATTCCAACAGCATAAGTGACCAAATTACTGGGCTGAAGGCTATGGGGATTGTAGTCTCAAGGAACATCTAGCTCAATTGGCATAACATAGTTTATAAAGAAAGTGTTCTACATTCTAATTTTGTGAGTAGTGTCTAGGGTTTTAAAAGCTTGTGAATACCCATCTAAGACACTCCATTGGTCTTACGCTGTCTGAGATAAGGGAGAATGCAGAAATCCAAACACGCAAGGGAGATACCAGTCCAAATACTAATGAACCGCAACTACTATAGCCTTCACCATGCTGAATCCAGCATAGATAGATGGTGCCCACTAATCACCACGGACCGCTCTGACAGGAATCACAGTACAGGTCACCAGAGAGAGCTAGAGAAAAACACAGAATGAAATTCTAACTCACAAAAAGAAGATCAGACATACTGATCTGACAGATACTGAAGAAACCTGAGAGTGCGGCCCTTGGACAGATGGTAACTCATTATCGAAGTTACTCCTGAGATTCATCCTCTAGTCAAAGATTAAACAGGTCCATATATCCAAATAAGACTAAGTGGGAACACCAGCCCAGGGTCAAGAACAAAAAGGCAGGAGGGGACAGGAAAGCTGGTAATAGGGTATCCAAAGTCCAGAAGGGGACAGTACTGGTATGTCATGGGGTTGACAACCAATGTCACAAAACAATGGGAGTACTAATAGTTTAATGAGTGGCTAGTTTGTTGTATAAACCTTCATCTTAAGTACAATAAAATAAAAGTAAGTTCACTCTAGTTTCAGTATAGAGAGCAGAGTAGAAATGATTGAGAGTGGAGTCAGTGGCATGAGCTAATACTAACTGTAATAATAACAATAAAATCCATGGCTATCGAGTCAGGTCCAACTCATAGTAATCCTACAGGTCAGAGGAGAACTGCCCCCATAGAACCGCTAGTAATGCCATCTTGGAATGCAGGACACAAAAGCCAAGAAGACTTGAATTCAAATCCCAGCCCTTTGACCATATTGATTCAGGGTAACTTCAGTTTACCTTCCCATGCCTCATCTTCATAATTTTGAGCAGGGTTAATAACACCTACCTTGTAGGATTGTACAGATTTACTGAGATGAAAAGTAACCAATCACAGTGCCCGCTCTCCCTCACAGACACAGAAAATTTTTGATAATTATTTCTCTTACAAGTTTACAGCTTGGAAGACTATATACCAAATTACTACTTCCTCCTTCCTTGCCGGAAACCCTGGTAATGTAGCATGTTAAGAGCTCTAACCACTAACCAAAAGACTGGCAGTGCGAATCCACCAGGCACTCCTTGGAAATCCTATGGGGCAGTTTTACTCTGTCCTATAGAGTTGCTATGAGTCAGTATTGACTCCACGGCAGTGGGTTTGGTTTAGATTTACAGGACAGAGTAAAACTGCCCCATAGAGCTTCCAAGGAGTACCTGGTAGATTCAAACTGCCAACCTTTTGGTTAGCATCATAGCATTTAACCATTACACCACAAAGGTTTACACTCTGTCCTACAGGCTCCCTATAAGCCAGAATAGACTCGAGTTTTTTTCCTTTCCTTTCCTCCCACCGTTTATTGACTCTTATCTCAGTCAGAGACCCGGCCTATTTAAGTAAACACCATGTGGTGGCACACACTCTAGGCTTTAGATATGGATCTCAGCCACCATCTGTCCATCAGTGATTGCTTGTACATCACCGTGATGCCTACCAGACTAAGACAGGATAGGAAGGAAAGCCTGGAAATCTACTTCCAAAAAGCAGTCAGTGAAAAGCCAGTGGGTCGCAACAATCTGATCCATAGCAAGTCACAGTGGTGGCACAGGACAAGACAGCGTTTCCTTCTTTTGTGTATGAGTTTGCCATGAGTCTGAGGACAGCTGGACACAGCTAGCAACAGCACAGCCTCACTTATCAGGGCGTAGTGGGCCGGTGGCCAGATTCCTCAGCTCATTCCAGTAGAATGGATTTTCACTCACAAGCTGCCTTCGGTCAGGAAACATTACTCACTTGCCATCTCCCAACAGGGAACCGGAAGTCCTTCCTCTGCTCTTGGTGCTAGGGATGATGTTCTGCATGATTACTAGTGTCTGGCAAGTGTTTCATCCTTTTTCTCATTAGGAAATAATCTCCTTGAGGGTAAGAACAATGGCCCATTCATTCTATTCTTCTCACAATTGTAAGCACATACCATTTGTTACTGTGTGCCACTGAGTAGGTTCTAGCTCATTATTGTCCAGTCCTGAACCATCCCCATAATTGTTGCTATGCTTAAGCCCATTGTTGCAGCCACTGTGTCAATCCGTTTTGTAGACAGTCTTCCGGTCTTTCACCGACTTCCACTCTTTCATCATCAAGCATGATGCCCATCTCCAGGGACTGGTCCCATTTGATCAAATGTCCAAAGTACATGTACATGTAAAAAGTTTCGGTACACTCATTTCTCGGGAGAATTCTGGCTGTAGTACTTTCAAGAAAGATTGTTCTTTCAGCAGTCCGCAATAGATTTAGCAGGCGACAGTTAATGTTTGTTAAGTGAACGATCTTTAAAAGTTTGATAGTAAAATAATAAAACATCAAAGGTGTTGGAATCCCTTCCATTTTTGCCTGCTGTCTTAATCATCTAGTGATGCTGTAATAGAAATACCACAAGTGGGTGACTTTAAAAAGAGACATTTTATTCAGTCAGGTAGGCTAAAAGTCCAAATCCTATGCATCAGCTCCAGGGGAAGACTTTTTCTGTTGGCTCTGGAGGAAGGTCCTTGTCGTCAGTCTTCCTCTGGACTGGGAACTTCTGAGGCGCAGCAATCCTGGGTCTGTTTCAAAGGACATGCTCTGCTCCCAGCACTGCTTCTTGGTGGTATGAAGTCCCCAACATTCTTTATATCCAGAGAGATTCTCTCAAAGCACAACACAGTCTTATACGTTGAGTCCTGCCCCACCAACACACCTGCTGCCCACCCGCTCTTTCTTATTAACATCACAGAGGCAGAGTTTACAGCATATTGGAACATCACGCAATACCAAAAATCATGGCCTAGACAAATTGCTACACATTTGGGGGGAACATAATTCAACCCATGACATTTGTTGTTATTGGTTGTAGCTGAGTTGGCGCCAACTCATTATTGACCTTATGTATAACAGAATGGATGGTTGCCAGATCGCGTAGCACCTTCCTGATTACAGTTGTGTTAAGTCCATTTTGGGGGCTGTTATGTAAAATGACTGTGGTTTTCCCACATGTGATACCCTTTTTCTAATGCTTGGTCTTTCTTGATGACATATGCAAAGTAAGTGAGTCAGAGCCTAATAATCCTTGCTTCTAAGTCATATGAAAGCTGTATTTCTTCTAAGACTGATTTGTTCATTCTTCCAGCAGTCCATGGTATATTCAATATTCTTCATCAACAGTCAGCACATCAATTCTCCATTTGTCTTCATTTGCCACTGTCCAACTATTGCATGCACATGAGGCAACTGAAAAGACAGGGGCTTAGGTCAGACACATTCTAACCATCAAAGTGACATCTTTGCTTTCTAAAACTTGAAAGAGGTCTTTTACAGCAGATTTGCCCTTTGCCTAAAGACTGTTAAGGCAGGATGAACTGAACTGAACTGAAATGAACTCTAAATGTTCCATTTAGCCCCTTAACTGATGTATCTTGATTCCTCCAAAACATAGCCCCATCCATTTAATTTGTCTTTTTATCTGACTAGCCTCATTCAGCCTTCCTTTTGCATTAATAACTTCATGAGAAATTCCCTGCAGTTTTTATCTTTTCCATCTTCTCATCCCATACTTACCAAGTTCAGAGCTTTAGTGGACAAAACAATTATCACACAAGTCTTGTTTTCTTCTGCCTCTTACCGGCACCATTTTCAATCCTCTCTCTCCACGTTCTCTCAAGAAATGGAACCAATGCACTATGTGATGAGATTTTGCCTAATTAAGGATATAACAATAAGCTATAGACATACAGACATTTCCTCAGGGAGCTTGCATTCTTGGAGACAGCACAAACAAACACTAAAAACGCAGTATGACAAATCTCCAAATCTAGTGAGGGGTCTAAAACAGTGAGAGTACCTTAGGGAAAGATACAAGTTTCTGTATATGTGTCCTTTGAAAACAATTTCCCATCACACCTGTCTTAGTTTTTCTGCCTTTGGTGATTTTGCAAGCAGTGAAATGCCTGACTAAAAACTGACTATAAACTGGCTTCAGACAGGCTTGTGCATTTCCAAAACCAAAGGCACTGCAAACACATCTTTTACTTGTTCCATCAAAGGAAAGGAAAGAAGGAATAAATAAAGAAGGAAATAAGTTGGCTTTCAGATATTTAGACTTGTAAATAAAGCAAATAAAGATTTAATTTAACAGAAATTAAATTTAAAATCACAGCTATATTCTGGACAAAAGAGTTACCGTCCACTCCTTCTCCACGGACATAAGTTGGCTTTATGTATAGAGTCATTGCATTTATTAAAAACATATTTACTGAGCTGAACACTGTGACAAATAAGAATACCAGTAGCATGATCCCTGACCTAATAAGACTTAAGGATCACTCAGTGAAACAAAATGTACAAGCTTAAAGCAGCATCACAATAATAGCCACCATAATTTATCTTGGCAATGTTCTTGAGTGTTTTCATCTGCGGCTAAATTTCAAAAAGCAGTTTAGGAAACAAGTCTATAGGTTTCAAACGAGGGAAATTCAAGAATGTCAGGCAAAGTCATGGGAGTCTCTATGGAGAGGGAATGCTTGAAACTAATCTGAAAGAATAGATAGTGCTTTGATAGATGAAAAGAAACAGATAGGAAAGAAGCTGACAGCTGTATATTAACCTGAAGGAGAAAAAAAAGCCTCAAGCTGCAATTTTAAAGGATTCTTTAGGGAAGATTTTGAATAACACAAGAAGCATCAAAGAAGAATGCAAGAAATACAGAGTCACCATACCAAAAGGAAATGGACAATGTTCAACAATTTCAGGGGACAACTTATCACCAAGAACTGATGGTATTGAAGGAAGAAGTCCACGCTGCACTGAAGGCGTGGGCAAAAACCAAGGCTGTAGGAACTGACAGAATACCAACTGAGAACTTCAGCAAACAGATACAGTGCTGTAGGTGCTCACTTGTCTATACCAAGAAATCTGGAAGACAGCTACTTGGCCACCTGACTGGAAAAGGTCTATATTTGTGCCCATTCTAAAGAAAGATGAGTCAATGGAATGAAGAAATTATATTTTAAAAAAATTATTACTATCACATGCAAATATAATTTTGCTGCTGCTAATGCCAAACTGGTAGAAACAGTGCATTAACAAAAAACTGCCAGAAATTCAAGCCTGATCCAGAAGAGGCTGTGGAATGAGGGATATCATTGCTAATTTTGGATTGATCTTGGCTGAAAGCAGAGAATACCAGAGAGAGGTTTAACTGCATTTTATTGACTATGTAAAGGCTCTTGATTGTATGCATCATAACAAATTATGGATAACACTGGGAAGCATGGAAACTCTAGAACACTTATTGTGATCATGAGGAACCTATAAATAGACCAAGAGATAGTCGTTTGAACAAAACAAATGGATACTACATGGTTAAATATCAGGAAAGGTATGTATCTTTCAATCTGTATGCTGAGCACATAATCTGAGAAACTGGGCCATATGAACAAGAATGTGGCATCTGTACTGGAGTGTCATGGATCGAATTGTGTCCCCCCCAAAATACGTGTAGCCATGTGGCTGGGCCATGATTCCCAGCATCTTGTGACTGTCTTCCATTTTGTGGTTTTCCTAAACTATATGTTAAAGGATTAGGGTAGGGCTGTAAATCCCTTCATAGGATTACCTTCCTGCTCCACTGTAAAGGGAGTTTCCCTGGAGTATGGCTTGCCCCACCCTTAATCCTTTCATCCTACTAGAGATAAAAGGACAGAGAAGCAGGCAGAGAATTGGGAACCTCACACCATCAAGAAAGCTGCACCGGGAGAAGAGTGTGTCCTTCAGACCTGAGGTTCCTGTGCCAAGATGCTCCCTGGACAAAGACTGATGCAATACCAGACTTTCCTCCTGCGCCGACAAGGGCAAAGCCTTTCCCTGGAGCAAACAACTTGAATATGGACTTGTAGCCTACCAGACTGTGTAAGAATAAACCTTCCTCTGTTAAAGCCATCCACTCTGTGGTATTTCTGTTACAGCAGCTAACTAAAACATGGGGGAAGATTCTTTAACAGCTTATGATATTCAGATGACACAACCTTGTTTGTTGAAACTGAAGAGGACTTGAAACTCTTACGGATGATGATCAAAGACCACAGCCTCCAGTATAAATTATGCTTCAACATAAAGAAAACAAAAATCCTCACAACTGCACCAGTAAGCAACATCATAATAAATGGAGAAGATATTGAGGTTGTCAAGGATTTCATTTTAATTGGCTCCATCGTCAACACCCATAGAAGCAGCAGGAGGGAAATCAAAAGGCACACTGCATTGGGCAAATCTGTTGCAAAAGACCTCTTTAAAGTGTTGGAAAGCAAAGATGGTCACTTTGAAGATTAAGATGCACCTGTCCCAGGTAATGGTATTTTCAGCCTCATCACATGTGTGCAAAAGCTAGACAATGAAAAATAAGAGTGAAGAATTGACAACTTAGAATCATGGCATTGGTAAAGGATACTGAATATATCCTGAACCGCCAAAAGAACAAACAAATACATCTTTGAACAAGTGAAAGCAGAACGTTCCTTAGAAGCACAGATGGAGAGACTATGATTTACATACTTATGACAGGTTGTCGGGAGGAATCAGTCCCTCAAAAAGGACGTTATGCTTGGTAAAGTAGAGAGGAAAAGTGGAAAACCCTGAATGAGATGGAGTGACACAGTGGGTTCAACAATGGGCTCCAGCATAACAAGGACTTTGAGCATGGCACAGGACCGGGCAGTGTTTTGATCTGTGGTACCCAGTGTTTTGCTCTGTGGTACCCACTGTTTTGTTCTGAGTTAGAATCAACTCAACGGGACTTAACAACAACACGACAATGTAGATACTTATGTCATCTGTGAGCAAAGAGAGTTTTATTTCTTCCTTCTCAATTTTTAGAGAAAATCTTAAGCAGGGAAAAACAACACATGGAAAACCAGAGGAACAGAACATTCAGGATGCATTTGGAGGATCCTGAAGAGACCAGTTTGGCAGAAGTAAAGCCTCTAAGGGAGGGTTCAGCCAGATCAAAAAGGATTCTCACACTTCTGATATGCCTATCAGAAAGCATTTAACCATGGTGGATGTGTTTCTCCAGAGCACTAATTTTCTCGGAATCTTTGAAAGCAAGATTAAATCTTTTAACTGGCTTTAAACAGTGCTTTCATAACACTGCAAATATCAGCACATTTTTATGCAAAAGAGAAAAAGTACTCGTGAATTCTAAAAAGATTTCAAAGAATGTATCACTGGCAGGATATAGGATTAACATACAACTGTCAATTTTATGTCCCTATCCTGGTGTAGTGATTAAGTGATACGGCTGCTAACCAAAAGGTCAGCAGTTCAAGTCTACCAGGCGCTTGGAAACTATGGAACAGTTCTACTCTGTCCTACTCAGTTTGAGTCAGAATGGGTTTTACAGCAACGGGTTTGGTTTATTGGTTTTATCCTCCAGACCTTCACTTTTTTCTCTTCTGGCAGTGAGAAAATATGACAAGCACTAAAGATTTTATCCAAAGAAGCTGAAATGATGAGAGCAATTTCCAAATATATGTTTCTGGTGATGGGGCATGGTGTGGGTCTGAGAACACAAGATTGAAGGCAAAACCAGTTAGGAAACTCTTTCTATAATCAGTGATTACTGGGACTGGGAAATGGTGCCTATTCTGATGATGAGAGGAAGTATGAGAGCCTGAAAAAAAAAAAAAAGACAAGGAGGGCTTTGGTGATTTGGTGATTGTAAAGAGAGAAGAAAGAATGCAAAAGACAGGAAAAATCAAATACAACTTCAAAGTTTCAGCCCTAATGAGCTAAAACAATTGTTGCTGTTGTTGGGTGCTGTAGAGTAAGTTCCAGCTCATAGAGACCCTATGTACAAGAGAATGGTACACTGGCTGGGCCTACACAATCCTCACAATCCCTGTTATTCTTAAGCATGTTGTGACAGCCACTGTGTCAATCCATGTCACTTAGGCTCTTCTTTTACAATGACACAATGATCATGACACCATTAATAATCAGTTGTCATGGAGTTGATTCCAACCCATGCTGACCCTGTGTTTGTCATGGTAAAATTGTGCTCTACTGGGTTTTCAAAAGGTGATTTTTCAGAAGTAGATCACAGACCTTTCTTCTGAGGTGCCTCTGGGTAGACACAAACCTCAAGCCTTTTGGTTAGCAGTTGATTTCACTAAACATTTACGCCATCCAGAATCTCTAACACTAAACAAACCACTAGAACCCTCTGGCAGTGACCTGCAGTGACCCTCTTGTCTTAGTCATCTGGTACTGCTCTAACAGAAATACAAGTGGATGGCTTTACCAAAGAAAAATTTATGTCTGCTAACCAAAAGGTCCACAGTTCAAATTCACCAGGCACTCCATGGAAACTACATGGGGCAGTTCTACTCTGGCCTCTAGGGCTGCCATGAGTCGGAATTGACTCGACGACACTGGGTTAGTCTAGTGGGCTACCATTCTGAATTCTGGTTATCAGCTCCAGGAAACGCAGTCTCTCTGTTGTCTCTGGAGGAAGGTCCTTGTGTTGCCATCAGCCTTTCTTTGATTTGAGAGCATCTTGGAATGGAAACCTCAGGTGTGAAGGATGCTCTCTGTTCTAGTGCTACCTTCTTGGTGATATAAGGTCTCCAACTCCCTGTTTGCTTCTTTTTCTTCTTATCTTTTGTAGGATAAAAGGAAGGAAGGGTGTTAAAGTCATGCCCTAATCCTCTTTAACATAGTCTAATCTATTAACTACAGGCAAAGACCAGGATTTACATCATAGGAAAATTACAGAATGGAGAACAATCACAAAGTACTGGGAATCACAGTCCAACCAAATTGTTAGGCACATTTTGGGGGGGACACAATTCAATCCATGACACTTCTGCTCACTAAATTCCTTTGATCTGCACATTATTTGGCTACTCTAGAGCACTGTATACTGCCATCTTGCCTTCTTGAATTTGTGTCCCTCCCCAGCTGCTAGGACACCAGTTTTCCTGGTTCACCTCCTCCCTTTGGACTGATGCTCTTTGGGTAGTTCTTCCAGTTCCTCTTGCTGAGGACTGTTCATTTACTGCCAGCTTCTATTCCTAGACTCCACCTGCCTTTCCCAGTGATCTCATCCATTTTCCTAATTTCAAATACATAGTGACAAAGACTCTCTCCCTCCAGCACCAGTCCCTTTCCAGAGTCCCAGTCTTGTAAGTCAAGCCTGTCACTGGACATCTCTGCCAAACTCTTCAAGACATATGCCCAAAATAACATTCTGACTCTTTCCCAAACCCTATTCCCATGGTCCCCATAGGAATGATGGCCTCCCTACCGATCCAGATAGCAAAGCAAACAATTGGAGCATCCTTCCAGACTTCTATCTCTCCCTCCCTACCAACTCCAGTCCATTTATGAATTCAGTTAAGTGTAATTGCTCACTGTTTCCCAGACAGACTCGTTTCTGTCCTCACCGACACTGCCCTTGCTCAGGCTCTCATCATGAGAGATTCTCATCATGAGAGATTCTCAGGTTATTACAGTTGATTCCTGGTTGTTTTCACCACCATCAGTCGTTCCTTCTTCTTCTCATTCTCTTGCACTACCATCAGATTTATCTTTCTAAGAGGAAAATTTAATTACATTACCCCACTGACAAAATTCCCTCAGAGTTCCTGGGTAGTGCAAATGATTAAGTACTTCACTACTAACAAAAAGGTTGGAGTTTGAATCCACCCATGGGCCCTCAGAAGAAAGACCTGGTGATCTGCTTCTGAAAGAGCATAGCCTTGAAAACCCCATGGGGGAGTTCTACACTGTACACATAGGGTCATCAGCAGTCAGAATCGATTTGACAGCAACTGTTTGTTTTAGAAAACCCCTTCAGTTCCTCCAGCCTCTTCTTTCTGCCTTTCATCTATCCTCCAGCCACACCAAACCCCCAGCAGTTTCTTGGGGGGGTCTTGTATCACATCTGCTTGGCACAAACACCTTACTCTTTGAGAAAACATTTTCTGCACCTGCTGTTCAAACAGCTCACGTCTTTACACTATTCAGTCCCTAGGAAACCCCAAACTTCAGTGCTTTCTCTTGTTTCTTGGATAATTTATCACCTTTCATATTTTGTAGCCCCATTTCCCAGATTTCTTGAGAATCACCAGACATTTGCCAACAATTTATTGTCTGAGAAATAATTACGAGGCAAAGGAGACAGAACATCATTTTCTTGTATCTTCCACATGGCCAATCCCAAAGCACATGTTGTTTACAAATTCTCAGTGAACATTTATCGAATTATTATGATGTGTCACACATTCTGTTAGGGGCTGAGTAAGACACTAACCTGCTCTGGAAAAAATGAACAATTTAATAAGAATCCTCTATTCTTATCCATTCCCAGAGCCAATTCTTAGTTATCAGGGAATATGGATCTCAATTCTGCCATCAGTTACACCAGGAAGTAGATCTAGGTGAGACTCACAGTCAAAAGCTGCTCAGCTAATCTAACTGTTCAAAGAAAACTCTACATCAACACCTCACCAGGAAGATTCACTTAAAAGTAGCAAGGCTCTGGGCCCAGGGCATGAGGCCAGAGGAAGCAGAAGCTGAAGAGACAAAGCATATGAGAAGCTGAGCTACCTCAGTCTCCAAAGATGTAGATGTCATTGTGAACCCGTAGGAAGCAGAAGCTGAAGAGACAAGGAGAAGGCTCTCCCCCTTGGTTCTTTTGCAGCACCCAGTTTCATCAAGACTCTTTCAATTCAGGACAGGTACAGACAGGTATTTAAAATTCATAAACAGCCTTGTTTCTCTAAATAGAGGCATTCTGCTACTATAAATATAAGTTTATAACTATAAATAACCAACCAACTGTCATCAAGTCAGTTACAACTCATGACAACCCCACGTGTGCAGAGTGGAAATTCCCCACAGGGTTTTCAAGGCTGATCTGGAAACAGATTGCTGGTCTTTCTTTTGCCGAACCACTGGGTGGGTTCAGACTGCCAATCTTTTGGTTAGTAATTGAGCACTTAGCCACTTGTGCCTCCAATAGACCACTATAATTATAAATAAATGTTATGTATTATCCTTACTGTGGGACCAATGCTCGCAGAAATTAGTTATCTCTGGTTATCCCTCCTGTGGTTCAGCTACTTTGCTTGATCCATTCTTCCTTATCTGTACCCATCCATCTGTCACGGATTGAATTGTGTCCCTTTACCCCAAATGTGGATCAGTTTGATTGGGCCATGATTCCTAGTACTACGTGATTTTTCTCATATGTTGTAAAGCTGTTTCTATGATGTTAATGATGGAGAATGGACAGCAGCGGTGTTAGTGAGGCTGAATTCAATCTACAAAAGTTGACTGTGGCTTGAGGCAATCTCCTGAAATATAAAAGAAAGGAGCAAACAGAGAGGTAGGGGAACCTCATACCACCAAGGAAGAAGCACTAGCCGCAGAACACATCCTTTGGGTGGAATCCATGCCCCTGAGAATCTCCCTGTCCACAGGAAGATTGAAAACCAGGACCTACCTCCAGAGCCAGCAGAGAAAGTCTACTGGAGCTGATGCTCTGAATTTGAGCTTTTGCCTACTTTTCTGTGGGTAGGTAAATTTCTGTTTTTGAAAGCCACGCACTCTTGATATTCTGTTGGAGCAGCGCTAGATGACTAAGACAGTACCGTACTCCTTTAATTATCCTGTTCCCACACAACAAATCCAAAGCTGTTTCTTTCAGGTATGAGCTGCTGAGCTTCTTTCTACTTCATCGTAGTTCAAACAGCCTTCTCACACGCTTGCCTGAACACTGGATTGGACTGTGTCTCAGAGTCTGTCAAAGAAATCTTCCTGTGCTAATTTTTATTAGCTGTTCTGGCATTCAGATAAAGGAATTTTGTGAAAACAAACATCTTCATGTGATCTTAGTCGTATCTTTGCCTTCCTCACACTTTTTAGACTCTATATTTCAGTAAAAGTTATAGAGTCCCTGATACAGATCATAAAACGTTAATAACTATGAGCAAACCAGGCGTACAGTTTGGTACACTGGATCAATCTCTACATAGCTAAATACTAAGAAAAGGGAGAAAAGAGAATCTGTAATCTAAATCCATAGGTCCAAACGAATGCTTGAAAAGGATATGAAACATTGGGAACTGAGTCAGAGAGCTGGCACATTTATATCCATGGAAGCATCAGATACGTTGACAAAGAGGCCGAGGAGTTCTGTGAGTCTCATCAGAGAGGCAGCTGTCCAAGTGTATCTGCATCTTTGAAACCAGAGCAGCTCAGGTAGTTCTGAGCAATGTATCTGAGGTTTTGTCAATGTAATCTGGCAAAGTGGCCCATAGCCTCAGGATCTAGACCTTCATCCTCCTCTTTCATGTACACCAAAAAAGAAAAGAAAGAAAAAAGAAAACCAAGCTGACTGCCAGCCAGTGAGCTGTGACTCATAGCAACCCTATAGCACAGAGTAGAACCACCACATCACGTTTCCAAGGAGCACTCACTACATTTGAACCACTAACCTTTCGGTTAGCCACCATAACTCCTAGCCTCCACGCTACCATGGTTTGGGTTGATTCATTAAGAACCGAATAGGGAAGGTGATGGACTGTTCTAACCTCTTGTAATTCGTTCAGCTGCCAGTAAAATGGTAGACCTGCTTCACAGTGTTGCTGCTGTTACACAAGCTGGTGATTGTACACCATTGTGTCTCTTTAAGACTCAGCCACTTGATAATACCCAAGTAGCAAGGCCATCTTTTTAACTTCTCTTATTTCCGTCTTTTTCTCTAAACACAGTACTGGACACACAGTGTGTGTTTAGTACATACATCCTGACTAAATGAATCACTACCCCCATGTGTCTGCACTTTTCTGTGATTGACAAAGACACTTGTCCCAAAGATTTTTGATGGAAATGCTGTGTCATAGCTGTGCTGAGGATCGTGTTTTGGAGCACTATCACTTTGCTCTCCTCTACTGTCTCTGAAGTTACGTCACAGCTTCCTTTAAAATAAGTATTCCCCAAAGTTGTTCCAGTTGCTAAAGATAACACAACTACAGCCCTGTTTCAGCGGTTCACCTGCTGGCAGCTCAGACCCAGCCTGAGCGCCACTCTGTATGCCAAGGCCTGTAGCAACCACACTTGCACCCCAGGCCTCTCAGCAGCACCCCATCTGACGTGCTGCAGCAGTGTCTAGCTAGCCCCTCACTGCAGCTGGAGACTCCCCAACCTGATGCCGGTGAGTGTGTAGAAGAGCTGTTTCATTGCAGCTGCCTTGGAGCCCTGGGCCATTTCAGGTCCCCAAAGTCTACACTTAAGGAATCAGGGCATGTTCCCGACAAACAGAATCCTCTCAAGGGTGACAGGACATCTGGATACCAGAACAAAGCAAATACAGGGCTTCCTTCCCTCTGACTGAAAAGCATTCTTTTAGCTGCCAACTGTGTCTAGCCAAAGCTTGAAGGGGAGGAGGAGCTGCAGGGCCACTGCAGTGCACTATTGAAATGAGAGCCAAGGCGTTTCTTCAGTTCCCAAGACTGCACATTCCTACCCTGCCTTACACAAATCTTCCTCAAAAGCTAATTTTCCATTTGACAGCCAGCCTTTCTCTCTCTTTTCCCTCTCCCTCTTTCTGTCTCTCTCTCACACAGATGCTATTTCATATGGTGCTGGGTGAGACATTGGTACTAATGAAAGTGAGACATAGGACCAGAGATAAGTGACCTGCCTAAAGTCACACAGCTAGTTCATGATTCCTGAGTTCCAATTTAGTAATCTTTTCAGTTCATCATGAAGTTTTTGTTTTATTTTGTTTTGTTTTTGGTCTATTTGTTGAGGCTGAGGGTATTTTTGTTGTTGCTGCTGTTCATTTTTCTCTGTCTTCAAAGGAAACCTAATTTCAAACGTTTCCTATCTGAGAAATTGCGACATTCCCCAAGTAAAGCCCAGCTCCTTCAAGTAAGCAGTGCTTCCAGGAAACTGCGTCTCCACAGCCTTCAGGGACTTTGTCTCAGCAAGCATGGTACGAGGACCCCGGACTTCCTGGCCCCTGTGATAAGCAGTATGTCTGTCACGGGCAGAGACTGCGTGATTCTTTCCTGTTAACATCTGCGTAGCAGACAAGTGCAGTCAGCATTTGTGATGCAGAAGAGTCCCTTCTGCAATTTCAGCAGCTGGTTTTAAGGTCCTGCAGCTGGGACTGTGCGCATTCCTTGTGGTCACCGCTGCAGTGTAAGACTAACGGGAGCCTCCAGAGGGGGTACAAGAAAGGGACAGTTACATTGGCAGTCAGTCCTGACAAGCCCTGTGTGCTGCGGAGAGTTCAACACTTGACTACAAGCCGAAAGGTCAACGATTCAAACCCCGGGAGGCACCTCAAAAGACAGGCCGGGCAGCAGATTCGTGAAAGGTCACAGTGTTGAAAACCCTAGGAGCAGTTCTACTCTGTACACACGAGGTCACCATGAGTCAAAATCAGTTGGTGACAACTAACAACTCCTCGGATGCCTGCAGGCTGCAAAGATAGTCTGCTTACATCCCCCAGCCGACTGCAAGCCAAGTTTTTGCAGACACCAATCTGTTTCGGGAGAAAGAGCGCCACCTGCTGCATCCAAAGTTCTCTACCAGTAGTAACGATGCCACTTGAAATCGCGGTGATGTTTTTCTCTGCTGCCTGAATCCGCGCATCTTCACAGCGCACGCCAGGGAAAAGATGGCACCTGTAAATCTGGTACCAGTACTCCCTGTCAGACTCTGAAGCAGCGATGTGTCTACCAGGCAAACACTGGCCAAGCCCTTGGAGGACATGTGCTTTCTCCTTCCCTATTGTTTTGCTGCTGTCCAACTCAGAACAGATGCTGTAGAGACTTGCAGCTCAGCTGAGAATTCAAATGGTACAAACACCACCAAAGGCACACACCTGACCCCTTTATTCTGAGACAGACTTCTTTCACACAGTGTAAAGCCTAGGTTGATTCAGTCCATTTCAGATCTGTTTCTTGGGGGCTGCAGTAGAAATTTTGCAGCAGAATTTTCCTCCGCTGCTTTGCTGATCTCACCAACACTGGTCCCAGCTAGTCCTCTATCTCTTCTGCATTATGTTTGCAGAGTGGTTATGAGTGTTTGAATGTTACATCTCTTACTAAAGCCTAAGTCCCTAGAAAGGTGTCTCAGGACCTGATTTATCTTTGAGCCCTTTTGGAAAGCTTCTTGCCAATGAATATGGAGGTGCCGGCTCCTCACAGCCAACTTTCTTCTTGAAGGCCTCAGAAATCAAATCCACTTGCCAATCTTCTTAAAATCTGCTGGTCTCCTGAGGGTTTTAGTCCCCAAGATTGATTGTAAAGAATGACACAGGCTCCCCAACTTAGTCTCTTTTCTTAGTCTCTTTTCTCTTATTTACCACTCATAAAAATCACATCAGGCCTGATTATTTTAAGGTTTTTATTTCTAATCACTGCCAGTAAACAGATGACTTAACAATTTTGCAACTGACAGTTTCCTGGGGTTTTTCTGAATGGTGATCTTCTGAAACAGAAGAAAAAAGATCTAGTTAGAACCTCTTTTTTAGGAGTAGAGCGAGTGATGCCATTTCTGTCAGGTGGCTCTCGGCCGAAAGCAGAGAACACCAGAAGGATGTTTACCTGTGTTTTATTGACTATGCAAATGCATTCAACCGTGTGGATCACAACAAATTATAGTCAACATTGGGGAGAATGGAAATTCCAGAACCCTTAATAGTGCTCGTGAGGAATCTATACAGGGATCAAGAGGCAGTCGTTCAAACAGAACAAGTGGACACTAGAGGTTTAAAGTCAGGAAAAGTGTGCATCAAGGTTGTATGCTTTCACCATATCTTTTTAATCCATATGTGAAGCAAATAACCCGAGAAGCGGGCTTAGGTGAAGAAGAAGGAGGTAACAGGATTGGAGGAAGACTTATTAACAACTGTGTTATGCAGGTGACACAGCCTTGCTTGCTGGAAGAGGATTTGAAACACTTACTGATGAAGATCAAAGACCACAGCCTTCAGTATGGATTGTACCTCAACATCATGAAAACAAAAATCCTCACAACTGGATAAGTCAGCAAGATCATGATAAATGGAGAAAACATTGAGGTTGTCAAGGGTTTCATTTTGCTTGGATCCACAATCAACATCCATGGGAGCAGTAGTCCAGAAATCAAAAGACACATTGCTTTGGGAAAATCTGCTGCAGAGGACCATTATAAAGTGTTGAAAATAAAGACCTCACCTTGGATACTAAAGTGCACTCAACCCAAGCCATGGTGTTTTCAATCGCATCATATGCATGTGAAAGCTGGACAATGAATAAGGTAGACAGAAGAAGACATCTTTGAACTATAATATGGAAGAAGAATATTGAATGTACCATGGACTGCCAAAAGAACAAACGGATCTGTTCTGGAAGAAGGACAACCAGAGTGCTCCTTAGAAGCAAAGACAGCAAGACTGTGTTTTTACATACTTTGGACATGCAATCAGGCAGGCTCAATTCCTGGAGAAGGACACCCTGCTTGGTAAGTAGAGGGTCCGCGGGAAAGAGGAACACCTCAGTAAGATGGACTGACACAGTGCAACAACGGACTTAAGCATAAAAATTATTATGGGCATGACACAGGACCAGGCAGTTTTTTGTTCTGTTGTGCATAGAATCACTACAAGTCAGAACTGACTCGATGAGACTTAAGAAAAACAACATTTGTCCACATTCTGCCCCCCAAAAAGGGCCTTTTGGAGCTGTAACTGGTCAATCAGAGGATAGGAGAAATGCCAAGTGCCATAACCAAGAAGGGAGATGAGTCATTTCTTCACTGCAACATAGCCAAGTGTGGCCACACTATGCTTACTTGTCTCACCTGTGAAATGAAAAGAACGAAAGTGCTTACCTACAAGCTAACTGTGAGGACTGAATGATCTAAAAAGATGCTTAAGCCTTATGTATGATAACCAAAGAAAGTTAGCTGTTATGAAATTATTACTCCAAAACTTCTACTCTATCAGGAGGACAGTATGGTTCCCCACTTGAGACCCATGGCAGCAAGCATGTCCAGTAAACAGTGGTTTAATTTATTTGCTAAGCGATCTCAAAAAAAAAAAAAGAGGCTGCTGTTTGGCAAGAGAGGAAAAGGATTTTGATTGGAGGAATAATAATTTGAGGAAAGCATCAGGAAAGGCCAGAAGGGAGGATGCCTTGAAAAGGCTGAGAGGAGGGAAAAAAAGAGAAATCCAGTGCTCTTAGCATTCTGCCTCCAAAAAGGAGGTTATAAGGAAAACCTAGGCCTGGTTCTGCTTACAGATTTCATACTCAGAGCTTTGTTCACCTTCTCACTACACAGTGGTGCCAGTTCTACTGTCCTGGTTAAATTCCAGCTCCATTAAATCATCTTCATGCCTTCTATTCTTCTGGAAGTCTCCACATGACAAAGGAGCAGGCCATCCCCGCACTATACCAACTTGCAGACTTACTTGAGGTTGTAAAGACAGCCAAGCTTCTAAAGGTTTCTGAGGCAGATCCTAGGTCAGCTGTGTGAGAATGACTTTGCCTCTCCTGAGTTCCTAGGCTGCAAAGCACCGTGGGAAGGCTAGGCCATGCCACCATGGTACCCTTCTACCCAGGCCTACCTTCAGGGTTAATCTTATTTTTTGCTGATGAACAAGCAAAGGCAACCAGACTCTCTGGAGGTGTGAGTTAGCGTGCACAGTTGGGAGGGAGGGTAGATTATTCAGGGATGTTCCATTGCTCACTCTCTAAGCCCAGCCCACTCTGTGCTGAGGCGGTAGGCACTGAGGACAGCTCACTGGCCAGGCAGCTGGTGGTAAAAGTGGGGCAAGGATTGAGGGTCCTACTGAGAAGCAGACTAACAGGTTAGCTAACTGGAGTCCCTTAAGGGGGACTAGGTCCATTTTGTTTCATACAACTTCAGACCCTAAATAAGCTAAAAAAGTTATTTCATATAACGTTGATGTCGACTGGACTGGCCTTTCCAACATGCCCTGGAATGAAATTTAAGGAATGGAGCAATGTGTTTTTAAAAGGGCCTGCCAGTTCTCACAGCTTGAGTTCACAGTTTTTATAAATACCCACATATTTTATTTCTATATTTTCATTGCATTAATTAAAAAAAAAAATCACCCTCCAAGTCCAAAGCATTAAAAAGTCCCATGGGTTTCTTCTGTGCTCCTAGGTGTCTTGCCCCTGTGTGACACTCTGTGCATTTCAGTAGCTGGGTCACCCCAACACCCCGGTTGAATTTCTGCTTTTTTCTCCTTAATGAGACAGCCAGGTACTCCTTGTTCAGCTCAATCATGGAAACAGTTGTTGATTCTAGAAGCTTGCAACTGTGAAAGTCACTGCAGCAGATGGAACCATGGTTCTCAAACATTGATGGTTACCATAATCATCTAAAGCATTTCTGAAGACTACAGACATCTGCCCAACTTCTGACAAATCTACATCCATGTTGGTAAGTAGTTTTAATACTTTTCCACTTGTTTCTGATACAGTCCAGGGTTTTGAGAATTGCTCTGAAACATAGATTCTGATTCAGAAGGTCTATGGCAGGAACTGAGATTCTGCAGTGTTACTATGCCTAGAGGTGCTGATATGCTGCCAGACTACAGACTACATTTTGAGTTACAGCCAGGATATTAATAGGTCCACTCCTACTATCACAAGAAGTTCCTAATCATTTATTCCCATTCTGAGAGATCCATCCACATACTCCTTCCCCCAAGCTTCGTTGCCCCTAATCTTTCAATCTTTTTCTTTTCAGGCCCCTGACTAGTCAGCCAAGCTGTTGACAATTGCTCATGAGTCCATGTATATTCTTACTTCAGTCCATGTAATTTTCTACAAAGAATGGATGACAAGGTCTACCACCCAAACTCCACCTATTAAGAAGATTTCCTCTCATCAGCTCTCTTATTAGGACCACCCCTAAGTGGAGCCAAAGTTCATAGCAGTCTATTTCAGGTTGCACTCACCTACAAAGCCAACTCAACTGTAACTGAGGGTTGACTTTTTTCTCCTCCATAGATTGTTTATGAGAAGCTCTTGTTGTGGCTCTACATGTTAGTTGAAAGAGATGAGACAGTAGCAGTGACATGAGGATCTGAGCCTCTCATCCATGTAGCATCCTTGTATCCTTTGACCCTGTTTGGGCTCGACACTATTTTCATAACCTGTTGAGAAAGAAGATTGAAGAAGAACTGAAACATTTGAATTATGCTGTTGGCAAAGAATAATTAATATACCATGGCCTGCCAGTAGAATGAACAAATTTGTCTTGGACAAAGTGCAGCCTGAATGCCCTTACAAGTGAGGATAACAAGACTTTGTCTCACTTACTTTTGACCTGTTATTCGAAGCAATAGGTCCAAGAAGGAACATCATGACTGATAACATAGAAGATCAGTGCAAAAGAGGAAGACCTTCAACAAGATGGATTAACACAGTGGCTGCAACAGTGGGCTCCAACACAGTAACAATTGTCAGGACGGTGCAGAAACAGGCAACATTTCATTCTGTTTGTTATACATAAAGTGGCTATGTTATACATAAAGTTATATATCTACATATGTTAGACATAAAGTTGCCTTGTGACCTAGTAAGTCTGATAGAACCCAGTTCGTGATGGGCAGTTCCCCTCAGCTTCTAGCAATTCCCAAAGAAGAATTCAGCTGCAAGGCATCGGAAATCGACACACTGACAACTAATGGAATAAACACCTTGGTCCTAAAGGTATCCAAGTGAATACCTTGACATAGTGGCTGCAGCAAGTGGGCTTAAACATAGTAAAGATAGCACAAAACCAGGCAGTGCTTCCTTCTGTTATACATAGGTCCACTGTCTTAGTTATCTAGTGCTGCTATAACAGAAATACCACAGCAGATGGCTTTAACAAAGAAAAATTTATTCTTTCACACTGCAAGCCTCAAGCTGGATTCGGATGAGAACGGGAACCAGGGATATCATTGCTGATGTCAGATGGATCTTGGCTGAAAGCAAAGAATACCAAAAAGATGTTTACTTGTGTTTCACTGACTATGCAAAAGCATTCAATTGTGTGGATCACATTAAATTATGGCTAATGTTGTAGAGAACAGAAATTCCAGAACATCTAATTGTGCTCTTGAGGAATTTGTATATGGATCAAGAGGCAGTTGTGTGAACAGAACAAGGGGACACTACATGGTTTAAAGTCAGGAAAGGTGTGCATCAGGGCTGTATCCTTTCATCATGCCTTTTTAATCTGTATGCCAAGCAAATAATCCAAGAAGCTGGATTCTATGAAGAAGAATGAGGCATCGGGAATGGAGGATGACTCATTAACAACTTGCATTACACAGACAACACCTCTTTACTTGCTGGAACTAAAGAAGATTTGAGACACTTACTGGTGAAGATCAAGGACCACAGCCTTCAGTATGGATTGCACCTCAACATCAGGAAAACAAAAATCCTCACAACTGGACCAGTAAGCAACATTGTTATAAATGGAGAAAAATGAGGTTGTCAAGGATTTCATTTTACTTGGATCCACAATCAACACCCATGGAAACAGCAGTCAAGAAATCAAAAGACACATTGCATTGGGAAAATCTGCCACAAAGGACCTCTTTCAAGTATTCACAAGTAAAGATGTCGTCTTGAAGACTAGAGTGAACCTGATCCAAGCCATGGTATTTTCAACTGTATTACGCATGCGAAATCTGGACAATAAACAAAGAAGACAGAAGAAGAATTGATGATTTGGAATTGTGGTGTTGGAGAAGAATGTTGAATGTACCGTGGACCACTGAAAGAACCAACAGATCTGTTCTGTACAAAGTGCAACCAGAGTGCTCCTTGGAAGCAAAGATGGCAAGACTGTGTCCTACATACTTTGGACACGTTGTCAGGAAGGATCAGATCCTGGAGGAGGACATCTCCAGGTAATAGAGTGGAGGGTCAGTGAAAAGGAGAAAGACCTTTGATGAGATGGTTTGACACAGTGGCTACAACAATGGGCTTAAGCATAAAAACTATTGTGGACGTGGTGCAAGACTGGGAAGTGTTTCATTCTACTGCTCATAGGGTCTCTATGAGTTGGAACCAACTTGACAGCACCTAACAGGAACAACAGCACTACAAGTCTAAACTCAAGGCATCAGCTCCGGAGGAAGTCTTTCTCTTTTGGTTGGCTCTGGAGGAAAGTCTTTGTGATGCACCAATATTTCCTTGGTCTGGGAGTATCTCAGTGCAGGAACCTCAGATTCAGTAGACATACTCTGTCCCCTGCACTGCTTTCTCAGTGGTAGGAGGTCCCCATGTCTCTCTGCTTTGTTCTCTTATATCTCAAAAGAGATTGGCTCAAAACACTATCCAATCTTTTAGACTTCATCAATATAACTGCCACTAATCCATCTCATTAAATCATAGTGATTTAACCACATTACAACACATTTACACACCACCTTTACAACACATAGGAAAATCTCATGAAATGACATAGTGGTGGCCAGTCACACATTACTGGGAATCATAGCCCAGCCACATTGGTGCACACATTTTTAAGGGGACATAATTCAATCCATGACAGTCCCCATGAGTCAGAATTAATTCAACAGCACTTAACAACAATAGAGATTCTAGGTAGTGCATGACACAACCCACTGTAACACTGAATCTTCATAGTATCTTGAGAGGGCATTAATACCTCCATTCTTCACACTAAGAAACTAGTACTTCAAAGTCAAACAACTTGTCCAGGAAAATACAGCACTAAAGCAAGTCTTTGGACTAGCATTGCACAACAGAAATAAAAAGCAAACCACAGAATAATTTGACTATTTTTTAGTAGTGACATTGAAAAGAATACCAAGAAATATGTGGAGTTAATTTCAAATTAGATATTTTATTTAACCCAACATATCCAAAATACTATTTCAATGTATAATACATATAAAAATTTTGATATGATTGTATATGCAGAGAATCCCAAGGAATCTGTACGTAAACTACTCAGACTGATAGAAGAGTTCAGCAAAGTCTCAGTATACAAGACAAACATAAGTAAATCAGTAGGATTCCTTTATACCAACAATGAGGCTGTTAATAAAGAAATTATCAAATCAATACCATTTACAATAGCCCCTAAGAAGATAAAGTACCTAAGAATTAATCTAACCAGAGAAATAACAGACCTTTACAAAGAGAAATACAAGTCCTTACCACAAGAAACTAAGAGAGACTTAAGATAAATGGAAAAACCTACCCTGCTCATGGATAGGAAGACTTAACATTGTGAAAATGTCTATTTTACCAAAAGCAATCTATTTATATAATGCAATCCCAATACAAGTTCCAGTGACATTTTTTAATGAAATGGAGAAACAAATCACCAATTTTGTTTGGAAAGGGAAGAAGCCCCAGTTAAGCAAGGTACTACTAAAGAAGAAGAACACACTGGGAGGCCTCTCATTACCTGACTTTAGAACATATTACACTGCCACAGTGGTCAAAACAGCCTGGTACTGGTATAAGAACAGACAGATTGATCAGTGGAACAGAACTGAGACCCCAGAGATGACACCATCTACCTATGAACAATTGATATTCGACAAAGGCCCTAAGACATTAAACTGGGGTAAAAACAGTGTCTTCAACAAATGGTGCTGGCAAAATTGGATATCCATCTGCAAGAAACTGAAACAAGATCCGTATCTTACACCTTATAGAAAAACCAACTCCAACTGGATAAAAGACCTAAATATCAAACCTAAAACGATAAAGCTCCTCCAAGAAAAAGTAGGAACAACAAAGGAAGTTTTAATACACAATATGGACAGACTCCAAAATCTGTCAAACAAACCACAATCATCAGAAGAAAAAATAGATAAATGGGATCTATTAAGAATTAAACACTTTTGCTCATCTGAAGACTTTATTAATAGAATTAAAAGAACACCCACAGAATGGGAAAAAATATTTGGAAACTCTATGTCAGACCGATGCCTGATTTCCATAATCTATAAGATACTACAAAATGTCAACAAAAAGATAAACCATCCAATTAAGCGATGGGCGAAGGAGATGGACAGACATTTCACTAAAGAAGAGATCCAGGCAGCCAAAAAACACATGCGGACATGTTCACGATCTTTAGTTATTATAGAAATTCAAATCAAGACGACAATGAGATACCATCTCACCCCAACAAGGTTGGCCATGATCCAAAAAAAACAAAACAACAAATGCTGGAGAGGCTGTGGAGAAAGTGGAACCCTCCTACACTGTTGGTGGGGTTGCAAAATGGTCCAGCCTCTTTGGAAAGCAATCTGGTGCTTCCTTAAAAAAATGGATATTGATATACCATTTGACCCAGTAATTCCACTACTTGGAATATATCCGGCAGAATCAAGGCCTTTCACACCAAGGGACACATGCACCAGAATGTTTATCGAGCACAGTCCACAATAGCAAAAAGATGAAATCAACCCAGATGCCCAACAACAGAAGAAAGGATAGGTAAACTATGGTATACATACTCAATGGAGCACTACGCAATGATAAAGAACAACGATGACTCCAGGAAACATCTCATGACCTGGTTTCAACTAGAAGACATTATGTTGAGTGAAAGTAGTCAGCGACAAATGAACAAATATTGTATGAGACCTCTACAATAAGATCTCAAAAACAGACTTGTGTATAGAAGAAAAGACTCTTTGACAGTTGCAAGGGAGGGGAGGGAGGGAGGGGAAGAGGGTTCAGATTAGATAGTTGCTAGGTATCTGGTTGGGTGAAATCGGTGACAGCGCACATTAGAAACAAGAACAATACTAAGTGGACTTAAACATAACATGAGTACTCCTTCCATCTTAACCCAATATTGCAAGGATAGAGTAGCTGGGGCAGGGGGAGGGGGACCATGCTCTTAGGCGAAAGCAAGGCCAATTGGCACAACTAGCATTTTGCTAAGAGGGCTCTCTGCACCCCATGTTGGTGAGTAGCATCTGGGGTCTTAAAAGCTGCCAAGCTGCCATCCGAGGGCACAGCAAATGGTCCCAACTCAGCAGGAACAGATGCTCACCGAGGACCAAAATGACATGGGGGAAAAACAACCCAGAAGACAAAGAGACCCACATCAGTGGGTGCCTACATTGACTTGGGACTGGAAGAACCGGATGGTGCCCAGCCACCACCAGTGATAGCCATGACGGAGCTCACAGAGAGGAGTCTCACTGGCAACACAAGAATAAAAAGAGGTGCATCATGAGATCTCCACTAAAAGACCTCAACTGATGGTCCAGTGGTTTTGGGGTTCCCCTGGGAGCATGGCCCCTCACCCTCATGCTGCCCTTGACCATAAATCATAACGAAGGTCCACGCTTCAGACAGGAATGGATTGGACTTGGCGATGCAGTGACCATATATTGGATGCACTTTATGGTTCTATACATCTATAGGATGTCATCCTGCTGACCTCTGACTGGAGGAAGGAGAGTGGGTGGAGAGGAGGGAAAAAAGAGACTGTTGGGAGAACGAGACATGTATGGAGCAGAGAGGAACAGTGTGCTGTCACCGGGCAGGGAGAGCAGTGGAAGCTGCATATAGGTGGGTATGTAAATTTATACGGGAATGTACATTTTCACTCAGTTATATTAAATAAAAAATTAAAAAAATAAAAATTTAATAAGTGTACATTCTTTTTATGATACTGTCTTTGAAATCTTGTCCAGCACATTTCAACTTGGACTAGCCACATTTCTAGCACTAGCGTGATTGTTGGCAACTGGTCTAATCTATTAGTTGTCCATAGCTCATTACCGTTTCTGAAATACTTCTTATTTGGCAGGGCCTAGAGCCTAGAAGAGTTTTGCTTGGGTGATATCTTGACTACCTACTGCTGCTATAGCAGAAATATCACAAATGGATGGCTTTAACAAGAGATGTTTGCTGTTTCACAGTCTAGCAAGCTAGAAGCCCAAATTCAGGGCTCCAGCTCCAGAGGAAGGCTTTCTCTCTCCATGTTGGCTCTGGAGGAATGCCCTTGTCATCAGTCTTCTCCTGGTCTAAGAGTTTCCTGAGACTTTAGGTCCAAATCACACACTCCTACTCTCAGTGTTGCCTTCTTGGTAGTATGAGGATCCTCTGTCTGTTTGCTTGCTTCATTCTTTTGTATCTCAAAAGATAGTAGTTCAAAACACAATCCAATCTTGTAGTCTGAGTCATGCCTCATTAACATAACTGCCACTTATCACTTCTCATCAGCATCATAGAAACAGGATTTCCAATATATAGGAAGACCACATTAGATGACAAAACAGTGGACAATCTGTTTTAGTCAGCTAGTGCTGCTCTAACAGAAATACCATGAGTGGATGGCTTCAACAAAGGAAAGTTTATTCTTACGCAATCCAATAGGTTGCAAATCCAAGTTCAGAGTGTCCACTCCAGTAGAAGGCTTTCCCCCTTGTTAGCTCTTGAGTAAAGTCCTTGTGACATCATCAGTCTTTGTTCAGGGAGCATGTTGGCCCAGGAACCTCAGGTCTGAAGGATGCATTCTTCTCCCAGAGCTGTTTCTTGATGGTATGAGAGTCCCAATTCTCTGCTTGCTTCTCTTTCCTTTTATTTCTTGTAGGATGAAAGGATAAAGGGTGGTGAAAGCCATACTCCAGGGAAATTCCCTTTACAGTGGAGCAGGGAGGTGATCCTATGAAGGGATTTACAGTCCCACCATAATCCTTCAACATACAGCATAAGACAATCGCAAAATGGAGAACAATCATAGAAGACAGGGAATCCTGGCCCAGGCATACTACCACATGTATTTTTAGGGGGACACAATTCAATCCATGACACAATCATAGAATACCAGTAATCATGGCCCAGCCAAACTGATATACACACTTTTTGGGGAGAAATTTTGGTCCATGACAGGTAATAATCCTGCTTTGGGGGAACATTTAAGTTCTTGTCATCTATAAAGCTTCTAGAACACCCCACTCTTTTGGCACAACATTTTCTGCTCCCCCATTTAGCTTCACAGGTGTTGTGGTGTTGCTGCCACTTGCTGGGAAGGTTCAGTTTGAAAAGACAAGAAAAAAGCAGTGGTAGATTAATGTTTAACTTCATCTTTGTGTGTACTCTGTAATTTAATGCTAAATCCAGCTCAAAATGGTTTCTGTGGCAACTGAGAGAACCAGATCTCTACGGCTCATATAATCATTCCTTGTCAGATTTCTAAATGCACGGTGCTTACAACACACTCAGCACCCCACATGCCTGAGCTCTGTGGTTCTCAGCACCCCCTGTTTTCTCAGCTTCAGCCACAAGCAAAATAATGCAGCCTGGGAGCTTTTGTTCAAGTCTGCCCAACACCAAAAAAAAAATGTAGGAAAAAGTAGGATTGGTGAACCTTCATTCCCAGGTATCTTTAGGAGTAGGAGAGATCTTCACTGGTCTGGGAAGACTTATAAGAGGGACCATGGCAGCAAAAACAGACTTCAGACCTCATGCAGTCATTGGTGATCCAGAAAGCCTTAGCAGATGAACATGCTCTTCATGGATGGACCCTAAGCACCAGTCATGAGCCCTCAAAAGCAAAGGTGCCTTGTTTTGTCTCCTTCCTTCCAGCAAGTAGCAGTGCTTGTAAATGGGTGATAAAGATTTAAAGCCCAGCTCTGCAGTTGAGGTACTTCCTTGTCTCTTGAACTAGAGATGTAAACTATCCTAGAAAACCCTCAGCCACCCACGACCACCAAGGCCAAACGATGGTGTGAAAGAGCCCACGATCTTCTGACGGGTGTTAGCTCCACCCCTTTCAGTACTGGGTTCCTTCCCATTGGCTCATCAGGAACCTCTAGAGCAGTGATTTCAAGGTCTATTTTTTTTAAACTACTCCATAACACAAATTGCAAGTAACATTGTGATCCAGTACCCTAATCTATGCACCTTCTTGATGCGATCCTCCCATCCGTTCTCCACACCACTCTATTCAAGTGATCTTTGCAAAACACACTCTTAAGTGATATAAAACTCCCTGGCTTTATATTATGGCTCTCAGATTAAAAACAAAACTTCTCACTTGGCTGAGAAAGGCCAGTGGGAACTGGTCTCCACACCCATTGGCAGCCTCATCTTGCAGTCCTTTCCCCCACTGTCTCCTCTCCTGCCACCCCGGCCACCCTTCACACCTTCACCTTCACCAGGCTCCCTCATCTGTCTCAGCGCTCCTCTGCCCACCACTCACCACCCAACCTGCCTAACTTCCTTCTCTTCCTTCAGACACCACTTCTTTCCTGAGTTCTCTGGTCAGGTGATACCTTTTGTTTTTGAACACTGGATGTTTCTCCTTTGAGAAACTTGTCACTATTGAGATTTTCCATGTGGTAGCATGACTCTCTGGGTAATGACAACCTCCTCCAATGGATTTTGAGCTCTGAGGGGAAGGACTGTTGTCTGTTTATGCCCAGCATTGTAGCCCAGCATCTAGAACATTGCTAGGCATAAAGCAAAAGTTCAGTAAATAAATTTCAAGTGGCAGCTTCTGACAATAATAATTTCATTGAGCTCTCTGTTGAATAAGACTTCAAATGCCAATGAGACTAGACTGAATTTCAAAGGGTGTGATAACTGATTGGCAATGGCTGCCTAAAGCCCATGGTTAGGAAGCAGTGACGTGAGTCCTGTCAATATTCTAGACTTGTTTTTCACAGAGTGCCAGACCCCAAGCAGTTTCTTTAGGTTGTTGTTGCTGCTGTTGTTGTTAGGTGCCACCAAGGTGGTTCTGAGTCATAGCAACCCTACGCACAACGAAACAAAACACTGCCGGATCCTATGCCATCATCAACATTGCTGGTATGCTTGAGCCTATTGCTGCAGCCACTGGGTCAAGCCGTCTATTGGAGTGTCTTCCCTTTTTCACTGATTCCTCATTCTACCAAGCATGACATCCTTCTCCAGGAACCAACCCCTCCTGATAACATGTCCCAGCTATGTGAGACACGGTCTTGCCATCCTTGCTTCTAAGGAACATTCTAGTTGTACTTCTTCCAAGACAGACTTCTTCATTCTTTTCGCAGTCAATGGTATATTCAATATTTTTCACCAACACCACAATTCAAAGGTAATAGTTCTTTGGCCTTCTTTATTCATTGTCCAACTTTCATACGTATCTGAGGCAATTAAAAATACCACTGTTTGGATCAATGCACCTTAGTCCTCAAGGTGACATCTTTGATTTTTAACACTTTAAAAAGGTCTTTTGCAGCAGATTTGCCCAATGCAATGTGTCTTCTGATTTCTTGACAGCTGCTTTCATAGTCTCAAGGGGCTCGTCTACTGCCACTATGTCAGACAACACTCTATTACTATTCATGAGGCTTTTATTGGCTAATTTTTCTAAGAAGTAGACTGCTGGGTCCTTTTTCCTACTCTGTCTTAGCCTGGAAGCTCAGATGAAACCTGTCCACTATGGGTGATCCTTCTGGTATCTGGATATCAGAAGGTATTCTAGCAGTTTCCAGTATCACAGCAACACACAAGCCCCTGCAGTAAAACAAACTGACAGATGCAAGAGGGTTCCTTAGGTTTGCTGAGTGCAATCCACCCTGATCCTCACAGCATTGTACGAGATCCTCTAGGCATTTCGATTCTAAGTTCTGAACCAGAAGTATCTCCGTATCGTCAGGCCACCAGTCCTCCCACCTGAAGGAACTGAAGCAGATCAGAAGATGGACTAATTTTTATAGAACATGCTCATGGCATCTGCAGAAAGATTGGTGAGGCTTCAGATCCCCAAGACTAGCCAAGGCAAGGGAAGCCCAATGGCTCTCTAGGTAAAAGACAGGGTCAACTCAATGGCACAGTCCCTGGGCTGCCTCCTCACTGTCCGTCTATAGGCAGCTGGATTGGAAATCATTGTAGCTGTTAGTTATCAGCTGTTGATTCTGACTTATAACAATTCCACATGTTATAGAGTAGAAATGCTTCATAGGGTTGTCTTGACTGCAATCTTGACAGAAACAGATTACCAGGCCTTTTCTTTCATGGTACTCCTGGAGGTGGGCATACTCAAACCTCCAGCCTTTAGCTGAAGAACCAAAAACTCACTGCCATTGAGTAGTCTGACTCATAGCAACTCTAGAGGTCAGAGTAGAACTGCCCCCGTAGAGTTTCCAAGGAGTGCCAGGCAGATTTAAACTACTGACATTTCGGTTAGCAGAGATAGCACTTAACCCACTATGCCACCAGGATTTTCTTAGCTGAATAGCTGAGTGTTTAACCATAGTGCTACCCAGAAACCTTCCAGGTTAGAAACAGAAGCCCACATTTCCGTACTGTTAGATCTTGGTTTGTTCCAGCCACAGGATTACAATCATCCATTATTTTGCTTGGGTTGGTCAAGGGAGGAAATGAGAGTTTGGAGTCAGAGTCTGTTCTTCCGCATTAGCATTTTGCTGATTTTCTTATGGCACCCTTCTGCTAGCCTAGTTTGCTCAGTCTTCAGGTTTCTGCACAGCCTTAACGATGCCAGCAGGGTTAAGTGAGGAAATGGCTTCAGCGGCCCCAGGCTGGGAATGATGACTGCAGCGTCAGCTGTCAGGTCCCACCGGGGCTGCTCGGCCGCCCACACACGCTGATCATCCTCAGGCTCCTCTGCTGTGCCCTAGCCGCCCTGCTCTTAGCCTTCCACTCCTTTGGGGGATCTTTTTTGCAGGCAAAAGCTTTCTCAGTACAGTTTTAAGACTGCTGTAGCCAAGTCTTCCCTTTCTGTCATACTCTGCCAACCATATGCCTTTTGGTCTAATTCAGTAAGAATACAAAGCAAGACACTAAAAAAAAAAAAAAAAAAAAGCTACACACCACTCACAGCAGTGCCACAAATCAAATACCACCTGACGCGCAACTCGTTACCGAGCCCTCTCATTTAGGGGCTTTATTCCCTCTCACAAAACCCTGGGAACTGAAATTGAGCCAAGTTAAGCCAAGTTTCAGACCTGCATGGTTGGAGACCAGCCAGTGAAGGGAAGAATTGGAACTCGGACCCAGGATCTTGAGATGCTGACGCTTCACTCTTTTCCACTCATCTGGCTGAAGTAAGTCCTTCCTGAAGTAAACACATCAGCCTGGAACCTTCTATAGATGAGAGATCACAGCAACAGTCAGGCAACCTCCAGCCCTCCTATTTGAGAAAATAACCCAAAGCCAGGTTGAGGGGGAAGCGCTGTTTGTTAGTTTTCAACACGGAAAGAACTGGCCAGCCCGACCCCATGACCGGGTGAACTGGAGCGAGACTCTTAAATCGACTCTTGTTAACTCCCTCTACTCTGTGATGCTGTATTTCACCACTCACTGCTTCTACCAAGTTCTAGATCCTTATTCTAAAGTCTGTCAGAAAGTTCTCAGAGAAAATGGGCCACATCTGGAGCATCCTGAGATGGCAGCAGAGCATGTGTGAAGAACACCAACCCATCATTTTGTTTTTAGTAACTTATTTTATGCTGTGATTATTGAGAATATGCACAGAAGAACATACACCAAATCAATAGTTTCTACAGGTATAAGTCAGTGGCATTGATTGCATTTTTAAGTCGTACAACCATTCCTACCTTCTGTTTCTGACTGATTCCTCCCCAGCTAACACAAACTCACTGTCTTCTATGTTTCCTGTTTATTCTATATGGATTCCTGTTCTATCTATATGGATTCCATATAGATAGATCATAAGAGAGCACAGTGCTCAAGGTGGAAATTTTTTGCTAATTAAGCTAAACTAATTTTTGGTTTTAAGAAGATTCCAGGGGACAGTTTTGTTTTAAGGTTTAAAGATTATGTTAAGGCAATAGTTTCTGGAGTTCATTCAACCTCTATGGCTCCCGAAAAATCTGGATTCCATGAGAATCTGAAATTCACAGTATTGGCTTCTGTAGTCAGCAAGACCCGCGTTGGAATCCTAACTCCACCTGTGTGACCTTGTGTTATCTCTCACGACATCAGCACATTCACTTGTAAATTGTTGGATTATAAATTAATGAAATACAGTGTCTGACATGAGAGTGCTTTAAAAAATGGTAGCTTTTCTTTGCCCTTGTTGAGCCTTCTCAGTTTAAATTCAACATGAGACACTGCTGCAATGAGACAGTGTCTTCTTTCACCACGCTGACGGAAGTATAGCATTTCAGTGCCAGAATTATAGCCCTTCTTGTCCTCTGCACCATAGACCATGTCTGGAGCTGAATATTCATTTCTGAATCTCAGAGTTTATAATCTATCAAATGTTAGTACAAGCATGAGTGTTATTTCCCATCTGTACTAGAATGCTCTTGCTCTCAGGCACAGGCCCTGTTCTAGCTAGCACTGGGCTCAGGACATGTTCTATATACAGTATTGTCCAGGTGGGAATTGCCACATGAAGATGGTCCACAGGGATCTGGCTTCTCTCTAACAAAGGCTGTGAAGTGTTCCCAGCTGGTCAAGCTTTATCACGGTCCTAAGTCATCTAGCAAAGGTCCTTAGGAGTGTTACTGGCACCATATTAGTTGAATAGTCATTACAAATTCACACAGAGGACTGCTGTAGGTACCAGATGCTCACTAGGCTTCTACTGTAGATCGAGGGCACCACCTACAGCCATTTTTACTTAGCCTTTATAGCCATTTCATGAGATACCTCAGTTCACAGACAAAGTTTCTAGGTGGTACAAATGGTTTGTACCTAAAGTCGGTAGTTCAAATTCACCCAATGGTGCTGTGGAAGAAAGACCTGGTGATCCGCTTTCATTAGATTATAGCCAAGAAAATCCTATGTAACAGTTCTACTCTGTAAGAAATAGGGTCATTGTCATGGATTGCATTGTGTTCCCCAAAAATGTGTGTATCAGTTTGCCTGGGCCATGATTCCAGTATTGTGTGATTTTTTCCCATGTGTTATGAATCTTGCCTCAATGATATTAATAAGCTAGAATGGGTGACAGTTGGGTTAGTGAGGCAGGACTCAATCTCCTTGTTTGATTGTCTTAAGGCAATCTCCTGAGAAATAAAAGGAAAGGGAATCCAGCAGAGAGTTGGGGACCTCAACCACCTATAAAGCACTGCCAGGGGCAGAGCACAGTCCTTGGGATTGGGGGTCCCTGTGCAAAGAAGTTCTTATCTGGGGAAAAAAGACCAACCGAAGAAGCCTTCTCCAGAGCTGACACCCTGAGTTTGGACTTTAAGCCTACTTTAGAACAAAGAAGTAAATTTCTGTTTTTTAAAGTCATTCACTTGTGGTAATTTCTGTTACAGCAGCACTAGATGACAAGGACAGTCATCCCAAGTCAGAATCAACTTGGCCTCAATTGGTTTGGTTTACAATTTACAGGCAAGGAAATTGGGGCACACAGGGATTCAGTGGCTTATCCAAGGTGGTACTTCTAAACAGCAGAGCCAAGGTTCAAACTTGATCAATCTAACTCTAAAAAATGTTTTACTAATTTCACAGTGCTTCCTGTGAGCTCCGAAGAGAAAGAGGCAGTGTGTGATTCATTCAGCCCTCTAAGTCACAGGAACACGCCCAGCGAGCTTTTGGGGACAGGGGATGTGTGGATGTGCCTCTTCCAGTGCAGGTGTCCTTCTGCACTGCCTCCTGTCCTTCCCTTCCCTCTTCAAAGCCCTTGGACAGCAGCTCAGCACTGCCAGGACATTCTGCTGCGGTGGCCCCTCCTCACCAGCAGAGAAGTGTTTGTCTTTGGTAGATCACAGCTGCTAGGCTCCTCTCTGAGAGGCTACAGTGATTCCTCAGGAAGGCACCTGCCCTTGCTGGAGACCTGGCAGGATAAAAGATTCAGTGGGGATGTTGCTAACCTATTTGCATGCTGATTTGGTTCTCAGCAATCTATTTTTATGCTCGTTGCCTTTCCCATATGTGTCTTTCCTCAGCACTTTCCATTTTCCTCGTGTAGTACAGCAGTGGATTTTGCCACTCTTGCTTTCTGAAAATAGTTCTGGGCCAGATTTTTGAGGTTGTTTTTTTCTTTGTAATTACAGAGCTGCCTAGGCTCACAATGGTCTGTCAGCAGAAAGTAACCTTCCTCTTGCTGGGTAAGATGTAGTCGGAAACAAATTCCTCTGGGTATGCTGAGCTGAAGGATTAACATCTTGAGGTGAGGTGGCTGAGGCAGGCCTGGGAATACAGCAAGGGACACCAGAATAAACATTTGCTGAAGGATTATCTCTGTAAGGAATTAGATAGATGTTGTCAATAGGTAAATCAACTGATAGATACATATCTAGATACATAATGTCATAGATTGAACTGTATCCCCCCAAAAATGTGTACAGCCATTTGGCTGGGCCATGATTTCCAGTATTTTATGATTGTCCTCCACTTTGTGATTTTTTCCTATGCTGTATTAGAGTGGGACCCCTTCCAAGGATCACCTCCCTGATCCATTGGAAAGGGATTTTCCCTGGAGTGTGGCTTGTACCACCTTTTATCCTACAAGGTATAGACGCAGAGGGAAGTGAAGAGAGAGTTGGGAACCTCATGCCATCAAAAAAGCAGCATCAGGAGCAGAGTGTGTCCTTCACACCTGAGTTCCTGCACCAGATGCTCCCTGAACAACATAAGACTGATGCAACATAAGGACTTTCCTCCAGAGCTACCAAGGTGGAAGCCTTCCCCCGGAGTGGGCATCCTGGACTGTAGTCTAACGGACTGTGTGAGAATAAACTTTTCTTGTTAAAGCCATCTACTCAGTGGTATATCTGTTACAGCAGCACTAGATAACTGAAACATATAGATGAATAGATACATAGACAGGCAGACGGACATATAGACAGACAGAGAGGTAGACAGATAATTTGTTGTCTTTGTTAGTTGCTATTGAGTCAGTGCCAACTCGTAGAGACCTTAACAGAACAAAATGTTGTCTAATCCTATACCATCTTCATAATGGTTGGTATGTCTGAATCCATCGTTGTAGCTGTTGTGTAAATTCATCAAATTTAAGCTTCTTGCATTTTTGTAGAATGTCTCCTTTACCAAACACAATGTCTTTTCTAGAGACTGATCTTTCCTGATAACATGTCCAAAATAAACAAGCTGAAGTGTTATCATCTTCGCTTCTAAGGAGCATTCCAGTTGCATTTCTTCTGATACTGACTTTTCTGTTCTTCTGGCAGTCCCCAGTCACACGCACACAAGGCCATTGAAAAGACCGCGGCTGGGATCAGGTGTACCTCCTCACAAAGGTGGCATGTTCGCTTTTTTAAAAACTTGAAAGAGCTCTTTAGATGCACTGAAAACACCGGTGACATACTGGTTAAGTGTTACAGCTGCTAACCAAAAAGACTGGTGGTTCAAATCTACCAGACACTCCTTGGAAACCTGATGGGGCAGTTCTGCTATAGGGTCTCTGTGAATTAGTACTGACTCTACAACAATGAGTTAAATATTTCTATTTTGTATATTGAAGTATTAGGGACGTAAGATGTAAATTGGTAAATAAGACAATGACAATTGATGAGTCAGTGAATAAAGTTGGTGACAAAATATACCCAGAAAAAACCCTGAAGATAAATTTATTCACTGGTTTTGCTTAGATAACTTCCACTTCACCCATCTAGGAAGGAGTGCATTTTTCTGTCAAAAGCTTTGCTTCTGGAATCAGGACCTTCTCCCCAGCTACCCACCTACTCAGTCAACCATAAGTGAACACACTCTGCTGTGTGACAGAATCTCAAAACACCATATATGTGCAAATTAAGCAAAAGACAACATAATCACACTTTTTTCAGTGCCTCTAGACACTGATTCACACATAACTTGAGTTTCTATCACTAGTACCATTTCTCTAGTTGAAATCAGAGCTTTTTGTGTAGCATTTCTGAATATTCAAAAAAGATCAGAAATAAGCAACCAGGACATTACCGCTCATTTTCTAGGCCTCAGGCTCACTCACAGTCTGCAGAGGAAGCCGTTCTCCATAGAAACAGCCAGGTCTGTCTGAGCCTTTTTCACCCTTTGGTTCCCCTGCTCCTGGGTTCCCAGTCACTGAACCCATTCCTCAGACGACGCTTGCTTACAAACTCTTTTTTTTTTAACATTATACATTTACAGTGTGATAAATTGCTAAATGTGTGCATGTATTTGATTCCCTAACGGTTGCCCTCCATTTTGTGATTGTAATTTATGTTCAAGAGGGTTACGGTGGGCTTATAACACCCTTACTAAAGTGACATCTCTGATTTAGTGTGAAGGGAGTTTCCCTAGAACGTGATCTGTACCACCTTTTATCTTGTAAGACATAAAAGGTAAAGGAAGCAGGCAGAGAGTAGGAGACTTTATACCACCAAGAAAGCAGCACTGGGAGCAGAGTACATCCTTTGGACCCAAGGTTCCTGCACTGAGATGCCCTCAGACCAAGGGAAGATTGATGACATGGACCTTCCTCCGGAGCCAACAGAGAAAGCCTTCTTCGGGAGCCAGTACCCTGAATTCAAACTTCTAGCCTACTGGACTGTGAGAGAATAAAATTTTCTTTGTTAAAGCCATTTATTTGTGGTATTTCTATTATAGCAGTGCTATGTAATCAAGGTACTTAACACAGCCCTTCTAGCAGCAGCCTTTGTAACTCACACACAGTGACTGAGTAGAACTCGGCAAGTAAAGGCAATGGAACCTTAGTGACGGAGTTAGTCAGTTTTACCATCCTGCGTGTCTTAAAATGATCCATCCCAGAGGAAGCAGAAGATCTCACCACCACCAAGAAGGAAGAACCAATAGCAGAGTGCATCCTCTGGACCTGGGCTGAGAAGCTCCTGCAACCATGAGACTGAGAGAGAATGCTGTAACACTGGAAACGGCATTAAGTGTTAGCAGAGAAACGATGGCAGCAGAACCAGGACACCAGCAGGAAGTGGCCCAGCCCAAAGGGAGAAAGCTGATGGCCTTTGGGCAGGAGACAAGCCAGTAAAATAGGATGCCTCCAGGTACTTGGTGGAGCTAGGTTTGCTGACTCTTGGAGCTAGAGTTGAGGCATTTCACCTGAGGCTTACTGGCTGAGTGGGGTGCCTCCAGGCACCTATTGGCGAGCTAAAAAGAGCTTTGTAATACTTTCCCACCAGAACTTTAACCGAGAACCAGAGAGGTAGGCCTGAGGGCAAAGCTGGAAAGAGGCTGTTCAGATGGAAGGACTGTATCCTGAGCATTCCTCAGCCTGAATTGTAACCTGTTACTTCCCTAGTAAACCCCATTAAGAGTACGTTCCGTTAGTTCTGCATGGCTATTACACTGAATTATCTGAGCCCCACCTCATAGGATTAAGCCTTGGGTTGTTGATCTTGATTTTTCTTCCCCCTTGTGAAGTTATAGAAGGTCAGACACCAATGCTGTACCAGTTTTACAACGCTTTCAAAAAAAAAAAAGAATCTTCTATGGCCCAGATCTCACTCTATTTCCATTCAAGGTCAGAAGTCTCCTTCCCAGTGAATACCAAACTCTGATCCCTTTCAGGGTCAGCCTTAACAAGACTTCAGTGGACAGAAAAATCACATCACAGTCATATCATCCCAGATCCATCAGTTACGACATACACCTCTCTGAGTGCATTACTTTTATCAAAGAGTTTTGGTTCAAGACATTGAGAGGAAACAAGAATGATGTCTGCTAGGAAATCAAGCTTCTGATTTGATTAGTTCATAGACTCATAGAATCTCAGAAAATGGAAAAATCTGGTCTCTCTTTGAAGATATTATCAGACAAGTCGCAGCAGAGTAAGGTGAGCCTAGTCCCATTCCCTTCTGAATGGTACCTCATAAAAGGGAAGAACAGTCACAAAAACAAGGTCACACGGGGGATGATGGCATGTGACAACAGAGGCAGTCGCTCTATTATCAGCAAAGGAACAGCAAACACTGAGGACTTCACCAGAAATTCAGAGAGAGGCATGGGTAGTTCACTCCGTAAAGGCCTCAGGAGGAATCAACACAGCCAATATCCCATATTCAGACTTCTAGCCTCCAGAACTATGAAAAAATTAATTTCTTCTTTTTTAATGTTTTGTTGTGATTTAAGTGAAAGTTTACAAGCCAAGAAGATTTGCCATATAAAACCCTGCACACACAGTTGATCTTAGTCATCTCGTACTGCCAAAACAGAGATACCATAAGTGGATGGCTTTTAAAAAGAGAAATTTTATTTTGTCACAGTCCAGTAGGCTGAAAGTGCAGATTCAGGGGGTCAGCACCAGAGGAAGGCTTTCTTTGCTGGACCCAGAGGAAGACCCTTGTCCTCAGTCTTCCCGTAGTCTGGAAGTTTGTGAGCCACGGGGACCCCAGTCCTTTCAAAAGGACTCACTCAGCTTCCGGCACAACTTCTTGGTGGTGTGAGATTCCCAGAACCTCTCTGGTAGCTTCTTTCCTTTACAGCTCAAGAGACTGTTTAAAGGTATGAAACAATTTTATACACTGAGTCCTCCCATCAACACAATTGCTCCCCATCCATCCTCATTAACATTTTAGGGGCAGAGTTTACAAACTACAGAAACATACCTAGGAATCATGGCCTTGCTAAATTGCTGCAGATTTGGGGGGGAACACAACTCAATCCACAACACACCTCTATGCAACTCGAGCTGCTCTGCCCACCATGTGATGGCACATTCATCCTTTCCACACTGCACTTCTGTATTCATTCAACCAAATCCTGTCTCCTCCTTGCCATTCCCCCCTTCCCACTCGCATCTTGCCTCTGGACGGGAGCTGCTCTGATAGCATCATGTATATATTTAAGCCAAAACAGCACACACTTCACCAGCATCACTCTGTGTTTTAAGGCCCAGCTCAATCTTTGTCTGGAGCATTGGCTGCAGGGCTGGTTAGCAGCCAGTCCAGGGACTAGGTCCTCAGCAGACCCTCCAGGGTACCAGACCATCGTGTCTAGCCTTTTAATAGACTTCTAGGTCTGCATTCCCATTTTTCGTTTGCTACATCAGGGACTCTACATTCTATTTCCTGTCTGGACAGTAGTTGGTGGTGACTGAACACCATCTAATCTAATTCTTCTGGTTTCATGCTGATGTTGTCACCCAATTATATGGTCCCTTCTGTCTCCAAGCTCATATTTTCTTCACATGTTTGTTGCCCTTCATTCTCCTCTGCTCCTGGTGGAGCAATTTATGCTCTTTAGATGGCAACTTTTAAGACCCCAGACATCACTCACCAAAATGGGATGTAGAACACGTTCTTTAAAAATTTTAAAAACAAACAAACAAACAAACTTAGTTATGCCAATTGACTTTGCTGTCCTCTAAAACCATGGTGTCTGATCCCTGCCCCTGCTACTCTGACTTTCAAAATGCTGGGCCGCATTTAGGAAACCTCTTAGCTTTTGATGTAGTCCACCTGGGTTCATCTCTCTTCCACTGCGTGCTGTCACTGCCTTCATTTAACCCAATTCTTATTTACTATCTAATCTATGAATACCTGTGTCCCTTCCTCTGCTCCCTTGTAACCATCAAATATTATTTTCCTCAGTGCTCAAACCTTTTATTCAATTGTTATAATAATTATCTCATACAGTATTTGGCCTTTTGCAACTGACTTAATTTCACTCAGCATAGCTTCTTCCTGTTGACACCATGTTGACACCAGATGTTTCCCCAAATCATCCTTGTTCTTTACCATTTCCTAGTAGTCCATTGTGTGAATGTACCATAAATTGTTTACCCAGTTCATCGATTGATGTGCACCTAGGTTGATTCCAGGTTTTTGCTATTGTGAACAGTGCTGCGATAAACATCGATGTGCGTGCATCTGTTCATATGACAGCCCTTATTTCTCTAGGATATATTCCAAGCAGTAGGATTGCTGAATCATAAGGTATTTCTATTTCTAGCTTTTTAAGAGAGCATCAAATCAATTTCCAAAGCGGTTATACCACTTTACATTCCCATCAAAGAAGTGTTTCAGTTTCTCCACAACCTCTCCAACATTTATTATTTGTGGTTTTTGGATTACCGCCAGCCTTGTTGATGTGAGATGGTATCTCATTGTAGTTTTGATTTGGATTTTTCTAATGGCTAATGATTAAGAGCACTCCCACATGTATACTTTAGTGGTGTGGATGTCTTTTTTGGTGAAGAGCATGTTCATATACTTTTCCCATTTTTTAATTGGGCTATTTGTCTTTCTCTTGTTAAGATTTTGCAGTGCCTTGTACATTATGAAGATCAGACACTGATCAGACTCATGGTTGCCAAAAATTTTTTCCCAATGTGTAAGTAGTTTTTATACTCTTTTGGTGAAGTCTGTGGATGAGCGTAAGTGTTTAGCTTTTTAGGAATTACCATTTATCTATTTTCTCTTCTGGTGTTTGTGCATTGCTAGTAATATTTTGTAGTCTGTTTATACTATTAGGACTCCCAGCATTACATCTTGTTTTTGTTCCCCCCCATAACCTTTATTGCTATAGATTTTATATTTTAGGTCTTGGATCCATTTTAAGTTACTTTTTGTACATAGAGTCAGATATGGGTCTTTTTTCTTTCTTTTTTTTTTTTTTAATGTAGATGGATATCTAGTTTTGCCAACATCATTTGTTGAAGAGAATTTTTTTCCCCAGTTCATGGACTTTGGGCCTTGGTCAATTATCAGCAGCTGCTCCTAGGTGAATGATGTTGTATCTGGATTCTCAGTTGCATTCCCTTGGTCCTTGTGTCTGTTTTTGTACCAGTACCAGGCTATTTTAACTACCATGGCAGTATAGTAGGTTCTAAAGTCAGGCAATTTGAGACCTTCCGCTTTGTTCTTTTTCTTCAGTGTGCATTATTTATCTTGGACTTCTTCCCCTTCCATATGAAGTTGGTGATTTGTTTCTCCATTTGTATGGGGATTGCATTATATGTACACATTGCTTTTTACACTAGACATTTTCATGATGTTAAGTCTTTCTGTACACAAGCAATGTAGATTTCCCCGCTTGTGTAGGTCTTTTTCAGTTTCTTGAAGTAGAGTCTTGTAATTTTCTTTGTATAGGTGTTTTATATCTCTGGTTAGATTTATTCCCAAGTATTTTATCTTCATGGGGCTATGGTAATTGGTACTGATTTGGTGATTTCCTATTTGATGGTATGTTTGTTGGTGTAAAAGAATACAAATGATTTAAGTATGCTTAGCTTATATCCTGATACTTTGCTGAACTCTTCTCTTAGTTCCAGTAGGCTTTTTATGGATTCTTTAGGATTTTCTGTGTATACCTTGTATCATCTGCAAATAGAGATACTTTTACCTCTTCCTTACCAATATGGATGCCCTTCAATTGTTTATCTTGTCTGATTGCTGTGGCTAGAACCTCCAACACAAAAGTTGAATAAAAGTGATGACAATGGGTAACCTGGTTCCCATTGTGAAGGGGTGTTTTAAGAGTCTCTCCATTTAGGATGATGTTGGCTGTTGGTTTTGCCTAGATGCCCCTTATTATGTTGAGGAGTTTCCCTCCTATTCCTATTCTAGTGAGGGTTTGTAACATGAATGTGTGTTGTACTTGTCAAATGTCTTTTCTGTGTCCATTGATAAAATCAAGTGATGCTTGTCTTTTGTTTTATTTATGAGGCTGACTACATTAATTGTTCTTCTAATCTTTAACCATCCCTGCATCCTTGGTATGAAACCTGCTTGGGGATGGTGACTTAGTTTTTTGATACATTGTTGAATTCTGTTGGCTAGAATGTTGTAAAGGATACTTGCATCTGATTTCATGAGAGATACTGGTCTGTTATTTTCCTTTCTTCTACTATCTTTACTTGGTTTTGGTATCAGAATTTTGCTGGCTTCCCAGAATAAATTTGGGAGTATTCCATCCTTTTTTATGCTGTGAAATATCTTTAGTAATAGTGACGTTAACTCTTCTCTAAAAGTTTGGTAAAACTCTCCAGTGAAGCCATCTGGGCCAGAACTTTTTTGGTTGGTAGCTTTTTAATTAGTTTTTCAATCTCTTCTTTTGTGATGGATTCATTAAGTTGTTCTGCTTCTGTTTGTGTTAGTTTTGGTATGCAGTGTATTTCTAGAAATTTGTCCATTTCCTCTAGATTGTCAAACTTATTAGACTATAATTTTTCATAGAATTCTGTTATGATTCTTTTAATTTCAGTTGGGTCTATTATGATATTGCCCATCTCATTTCTTATTCAAAGTATTTTCTTTCACTCCTGTATTTCTTTTCTAATTTGGACAGTGTTTTATCAGTTTTGTTGATCTTTCAAAAACAAGCTTTTGGTCCTGTTAACTATTTCAATTGTTTTTTCCAGTCTAGCTCATTTAATTCTGCTCTAATTTTTATTATCTGTTTTCTTCAGGTGCCTGAAGGATTCTTTTGTTGATCTCTTTCTACTTGTTCAAGTTGTATTGTTAATACTTTGATTTATACCCTTTCTTCTTTTTGAATTTGTATATTTATTGAGATAAATTGACCTCTGAGCACTACTTTTGCTGTGTTGCATAGGTACTGGTAGGACGTGTTTTCATTCTTAGTTGGTTTTATGAATTTCTTTTTTCTGTCCTTGATTTCTTCTACAACCCAGAAGTTTTTGAACAAAGCATTGTTCACTTTCCATGTGTCTGATTTTTTACCCTTGTTTTTTGTGCTATTGATTTTGATTTTTGTGGTTTTATGGTCTCAGAAAATGCTTTGCAGTATTTCAGTGCTTCAGATTTTGTTAAGATTTGCTTTATGGCCTAATATGTAGTCTTTTCTGGAAAATGTTCTATGTGCATTGGAAAAGAAGGTGACTTGTCTTTTGTTAAATGGAGTGTTCTGTGTATGTCTGTGAAGTCAAGTTGCTTGATTGTGGCATTTAGGTCTTCCATGTTTTATTCAGCTTCTATCTAGATGCTCTGTCCGTCACCAAAAGTGGTGTGTTGAAGTCTCCTACTATTATTATGGAGCTTTCTCTCTCACCATTCAACACTGTTAGAGTTTATCTGATGTATTTAGAAGCTCTGTCACTGGGCATGTAAGTATTTAACATGGTTATGTCCTCATCATGTGTTGACCCTTTAAGCAATATATAGTGATCTTCCTGGTGAACTGTGATGAATTTTAATTTAAAATCTATTTTATCTGAAGTTAATATTGACACTCTTGCTCTTTTTGAATATTGTTAGCTTGGTATTTAGTTTTTCATCCTTTGAGTTTCAGTTCATTTGTATCCTTGAGTTTAAGGTATGTTTCTTATAGGCAGCATATAGACAGATTATGTTTTAATCCATTCTGCAAGTCTTTGTCTCTTTATTGGTGCATTTAACACACTTACATTCAATGTAATTATTGATACCTATAAATTTAGCACTGTCATTTTGGTGCCTTTTTTACGTGTTGTTGAGTTTCTATGTTCCACTGAATTTTCTGTGCCATGTCATCTTTCTTTATAGGCTTTCTTTTCATCCTTTTCATTGCTGTTGGTTTTATATTCACTGAGACTTTTTGATTTTGTTTCTTCACTGGATGTGTAGGATTGTTAATTTCCTTTGTAGTTAGCCTAATATTTATCCCAGTGTTCCATGTTTAAGCCAGTCTTTAACTTCTTCATATCAGCTTGACTTCCTCTCCTTCTGAAAGATCTATGAATACATTAAATTTTTCCTCTTTTTGATATAATAATGTCATTATTTCTGTACTGAGAGCTCTGTTTCCTATTTTAAGCGTTTAATTTTATTTTTGTGGTTTCCCTATCTATGTTGATATCTTGATGCTCTGTTGTGCATTGTACCCTCAATGTTACTGATTTTCTAAATGAAGAACTGCCTGAATATAAAACCAACAACAATGAAAAGAAAACCTATAAAGGAAAATGAGTCAGCACAGAAAATTAAGTGGAACAAACAAACTCAGCAACACAAAAAAGGCACCAAAGTGACAGAACCAAATTCATATCTGTAGCTGCCTAACTGTCCGCCCGCGGAAAGAAGACAGGACACACGGATACGAGCCACCTTGCAAGTTGCTTGCTTTATTCTTCTCCTTCCTACACCCGGTCCCCACACGCTTTTATCCCCCAGGTTCCTCCAATCACCATAGGCCACGTCCTCCCAAAGCGGGGCTCTCAATAGGCTGATCAGCAGCCACTGCTCACAAGCATGCGCTAAGAAAGCCCTAAGTCTGGTAAACAAGGGTGTGGTCGGGGTGCGGTCTTGGCCCTAGGCGCCATTTTGGATCATCGCGTCCCGCTCACCACATTTCCCCCTTATTTGTTTACATAGAACGCTGAGAAGGTGCCTGTCTTAGGTCATCTTCGGCTAGGATGCTCCTTACCCGTCTTTGGGATACCCCACAGCTTGGTGAGGTCCCTGTCTTAGGTTGGTAGCACCCCCAGAAGAAGTTGCCCGTCTTTGACTACCCTTCTATCATGCTGAGCCAGACATTTGCCAAGGGCTGTTCGCTTGGAGTGGCCGCGATAGCCTGCACAAGCAGGGCCCACTCTTGCTGCCTCTGCCGGGAGGCACATCGGACTGCTACAAACAAGTAAATGCAAAGGCAGAAAAGGAGGAGGGTCAATGGTCCGGTGCCCATCAGACCCTTAAGGTAAGAACGGATCGAGGAAAATAACTGCAGGAGAGTTCTCGCAGAAACCAGGTCCACCCGTGTCTTATTGATCATGGTGATCTCTAGTCGCAGGTCCTCAAGCATGTCTTCAATGTCTTTACTCCAGTTTGACCGAATCTGTCGAGACAACATTCTAGAGAGGTTAGCAGCATGAGAAAAGTTATTGAATTGCACTGAGGTGATGCACAGGCCAGTGAAACGCCATTCACATCCCAACTGGGCCACCCGGTAGAGTATCTCAACCTGCTCTTGGACCAGGTCAATGCGTTGGTTAAGCATAGTAATCCCTGCCCTGAGTTGGCGATCAAGGTCAAACTGAGTCTACAAGGCTTGGGTCGTTGATGCTGACAGCTGATTAACCGTGGCGGCCATGCCAATCGTCTGCGTTAAAGCAACCGCCGCGGCTGTGGCAGCGGCCACAGATGCAGCCACTGCAGCCACCACTGCAGCCGTAACGCCGAAATCTCTCCTACGGCGAACCTGCAGAAGGGTGGCACCCGGGGCCTCCACGGGCCAAGGCACATGGCATGGCAAACGCAGCACCACAGCAAGGGGAAAGGCAGAAGCATTCCAGCACTGAGTATAATAACAGGTGTTATTGTCACAAGGAAGCGAGGAATTTTCTCGAGAACCATTAAAAACCAAAAAGAGAAAAGGGGGGTGCACACATACTGGGGTAGGGGAAAAGATCTTTGAAGAATTATCACGTGTAAACTGAGCCGTTTTCTCAAAATTCTCGGCACGAGGCCCGGTGTTATTCCACATTACTGTGCCATTGGCTATGAACCCACCCATTATCATGCTAAATGGAGACAAATCTGTACAGCTGCCATTCACCCCGCACAGTAGCCATAAGTCAAATGGATTAGAGACCGGAGGCATCGTAGGGTCCTGCCAGGTCCAGTTGTGTCCTTGATAAGTGTTACTGAAATAGGTGCCTATCTGAGGGCTGAAGGAAAAGAACCTCCGGACCGCCCAGTGGACGTGGCCACTCTGACAGCCAGTCCACGGGACTGAGGTTGGCCATTCTCGCTTGATTTCACAGCGAGGTGCCCAACGTGGTTGGGGAGGAGGACCTCCCACCACAAGGGGAGGGACACGGCCATGCAACACTGTGCCGTTAGTTTTAGTGCTGCCACTAGAAACGGGGTCAAACCATCCAGCTGTTTGATGTATGTAGTAAGATACAGGGGGAGTTGTCAGAGGTGGTATTAGCTGACGAGATCTCAAAACAGAGTAGCCCTAATAGGGTGATTGAGAGATTGGTAGCGGTGAGGTTTCCCTCCTGCAGAGGGGCCAGGTCCGGTTCACAGGGTACTGTAGGGAGCCCCAAAGACTCATTGGTGGTAAAGAATCTAGGAAACACTGAAGCAGAATGGTGTACTGGGAGAGGAAGAGGGAGCACATCAAGAAACCCCCATCTGTAATCAGATACTCCCTGAATCATCTGCAGAAGAGAGAGCGTCAACGGGCTCAACAGGATCCACCGCCACATTGTCTCTTGATTGTGTCGGACGCGTCAGCCACTCTGGGACCCACAGAGGATTGTCAGCATCCTGCGGAAAAACACAAACAGCTCCTCTGGACCAGACTAGGACCAGGTCTGGCCCCCTCCAGCGTCCGGAATATATATCTTTCCAAAGCACTTGAATACGAGGCGCACCAGCAGGTCCCATGTGCCAGTCTGCGGCTGTGCGCCCCATGGAATCCAATAACAAAAAATTAGGAGTGAATAGAGCGAGAGAGAGACGGTCACGGGGAGAACGACCCAGGCCATCTCCCCCTTTTTGTTTTGTTAACATAGTTTTAAGGGTGAGGTGGGCTCGTTCCACGATACCTTGGCCTTGTGGGTTATAGGGAATGCCATGGCTGCATTGTACACCCATGGCAGTCAGAAAAGACTTGAAGGCAGACGATGTGTACGCCGGGGCATTATCAGTTTTCAGCATTTTTGGCATGCCCCATGCCGCCCATGCCGTCAGGCAGTGTGTGATTACATGTTTAGAGGATTCCCCAGTGAGGGCTGAAGCGCAGATGAGGCCAGACGCAGTGTCCACAGACACATGGAGATAGCGTGATTTGCCAAATTCAGAAAAGTGAGTGACATCCATCTGCCAGATATGCATGGGTAGCAGCCCTCGGGGGTTCACATCTATATGTGGCTGGGGTTGGTAGGGTACACAGGAGGTGCATTGTTTTATTATGGCCCGGGCGGCCTCCTGCGATATATGGAAGCGTGAGGAGAGGGTGTTAGCATTCACATGAAAACGTTTGTGAAACGCCTCAGCTTGTTCAGTAGTATTAAGGATGAGTGTAGCTCTAGTGAGGTGATCGGCGGTGGCGTTACCTGCCACAAGAGGGCCGGGTAAACCGGAGTGGGCTCTTAAGTGCATGACATGGAAAGGATGTTTTCTATTCCATATCAATTGCTGGATAGCAGCGAAAATTAATCCAACAGGGGAACTCTGGTTAAGTTGTCCTGCAGCCTCTAACTGTCTTACAGCCTGGACTACATAAGCACTATCAGTGATGAGATTAAAGGGCGAATCAACCGTTTGAAAGACATGCTGAACAGCCTGCAATTCTACTACTTGGGCAGAGACACCTGGAAACAGATAGAGTTGGGGTTCTTGGTCAGGAATGTGAATGCTCCCAAGGCCTGATTGGGATCCATCAGTGAAAATATTTATGGCTCCAACGAGTGGCTTACAGGAAGTAAGTCTTGGGAAGACTACTGGGTGCTGTTCCATGAACTGTAGAAGGGGGTCCTTTGGGTAGTGATTATCTATATGTCCTTGGAAGGTGAATAGGAGAATGGCCCAGTCACCACTAACAGTGCCAAGTGTTTGAATTTGGTCTTTGGTATACGGTACTATCAGCTTGGAGGGATAAGACCCAAAGATTTGGATACAGTGTTGCAGGCCGATCGGTGCTAATTGTGCCACCGCGGCAGGATACCAGGAAATGCTCTTCCTTGCAGAAATCCGCAGGTGGATCCATAGGAGAGGGCCACCCTGCCATAAAGTGCCTGTGGGCTGTATGAGTGAAGGGAGAACACACAGTTGAATGTCCGCCTTGGGATCGCGTCGCCGGAGGGCAGCCTCTGAAAGGGCCTCCTCCACCTTCTCCAAGGCTTGTAGCCCCTCAGGAGTAAATTGCCTAGTGGATGATAGCTGGGGATCACCTAGCAGAATATCATATAGGGGACGAAGAATGTGGTTGGGTAGGCCCAAATAGGGGCGTATCCATTGTATATCTCCTAATAGCTTTTGAAAATCGTTCAGAGTTTTTAACCCGTCCCTTCGTAGGGTAATTTTTTGTGGTTTAATTTGCTCAGGGAATATGTGGGAGCCCAAATATTCAAGGGTGTCCTCCATCTGCACTTTCTCAGGTGCAATATGTAGCCCATGGGTTTTTAAATTGGTTACTAATGTAAAATAGGCCTTTTGTACTTCAGCATGTGTTGGCGCTGCCAAGAGAATATCATCCATGTAATGGATACAATGTACGGAAGGATGAATATCCCTGACGGGAGCAATGGCTTTATCTACAAAGATTTGGCACATGGTTGGACTATTAGCCATGCTTTGTGGAAGGACTACCCACTCATAACGTTTGTCGGGGGCAGCATGATTGATAGATGGTAAAGTAAAAGCAAACCGGGGGGTATCCTCCGGATGTAGTGGGATGGAGAAAAAACAGTCTTTAATGTCAATTACTATAATGGGCCAGAGCTGTGGTAGAGCAGAGAGTATTGGCAGGCCCCTCTGCACAGGCCCCATGACTTCCATAGTAGAGTTAATTTCTCTAAGGTCATGCAATAATCTCCATTTTCCTGACCTTTTTTGTATGACAAAGATAGGTGTATTCCAAGGGGAGATTGATTCTTTTAGATGGCCTAGGGCCAATTGCTCTTCAATGAGCTTCGTGGCAGCACTCAATTTGTGTGTTGGAAGGGGCCACTGAGGTATCCAGACAGGCTGCTCTGATTTCCATTTGATTTTTATTGCCTCAGTTGCCCCTGCGAAAAACCCAGTCCTTCTCTACCAGAGTGACTGGATGCAGGTACGGGACTCTTTCTCCCTTGGGAGAGCTTTCCCATTCCAGAATTGGGGATGTAGCCCATGTATGCCATGATGGCTCTGGACTGAGGGCTATACAGCTGTTCATTGGTAAGGCGAAGGTCCAAGCCAGCCATCATGTCCCGACCCCATAAGGTAACAAGAACTTCCAGTACATAGGGTTGGAAGACACCCGAATGTCCTTCCTCGTCACTCCAGTGGAGCTCTGAGGAACTAATCTGAGGTTCCCTTGCATAACCAAGGCCTCTTAGGAGTCGCTGTGACTGCTGGCGTGGCCATTTATGAGGCCAGTCCCGGTCGCTGATTACACTGCGGTCAGCCCGTGTCTAACAGTCCCAGGATTTTTCGCCCATTCACCTTGAGAGTATACACGGGTTGGCGATCAAGATCTAAGGCAAGTAGGACACTATTGGGTCCTGTAGAGCCGAACCCTTTCTTACCCCTGACCTTAGCCGAGGCTGGATATCTTTCATGATTACTGGGGAGGACAAGCAGTTGAGCCAATTTATCTCCTGGGGATATGGCTAATATCCCCTTTGGAGAGGACACCATAATTTTGATGACCCCTGTGTAATCAGGGTCTATAACTCCTGGGTGGATAACAATTCCTTTCAACGTGGCAGAGCTCCAGCCGATGATCAGGCCTACAGTGCCTGATTCCAGGGGCCCAGAAAGATCTGAATCTATGAGTTGAACCCCCATGGCGGGTGTCAATATAAGTCTGGCGGTGGCACAGAAGTCCAGTCTTGTGCTGCCGGAGGTGGCCCACCGAGGGGCAGCAGAGCATGCTTCTGTGGGGGTTGGAGTGAGGGCCACTGACCAGCCTGAACCATATCCCCGGTCGCCTGGGTCTGGAGTACCCCATATATTCGAGGGCCCTGGTGGCGGGGGCCCCGCTGGGCATTTTTTGGCCGGGTGCCTAAATTACGGGGTTCCAGTGGGGTTCCGTCTACCGTCTTGAGGGAGAAACAATCAGCGGCCCAGTGGTTGCCCTTCCTACAGCGTGGGCACAGCCCAGGCTTTGGAGCACCGGCCTCGGGGGCAACTGGGCCGCTCGACCCTCTTCTTAAGGGGCATTCTCGCTTGAAATGACCTGGCTGTCCACATTGGAAACACCCTGTGACTGCGTCTCCTCGTGCCCCCCTTTTTGGCCCCTGAGGACGTCGGGCCCTGTCCACTCAGGCCCCCACCAATTTCCGGACAAACCTTCATCCAAACTTCCAACCCTTTCTGCTTATAGGGGGTAATAGCCGCTCGGCATTCTTTGGTACATTGTTCGAATACGAGCTGCTTGACTAACGGCATTGCGGCATCCGCATCCCCAAATATTTTAGTGGCACTGTCGCACATGTGAGCGACAAAGTCAGAAAAGGTTTCTGTGGGCCCCTGAATAATTTTTGTTAGGTTTCCAGCCAGTTCCCCTCGATTGGGGAGGGACTTCCATGCTCTAGTGCAAAGTTGGTTGATCTGCTCATAAACCTGCTGGGGATAACCGGTCTGCTGGTTAGTAAAGCGCCCTTGGCCCATCAACATGTCTACATCCCAGGCCTGCTGACCATTGCGGGCGTTTCGAGCCGCCTGCTCTATGGCAAACTCAATCACAAGAGACTTCCAGTCTAAGTACTGGCCCGACGTGAGACAAGCACGAGCTAGATTCTGCCAGTCTCCTGGGGTCATAGCATACCTATGTAGGTTATCTAACAAGGCTATCACAAAGGAGGCGGCCGCACCATATGTTCTCACTCCCTCCGCTATGTTTTTAACTATCTTCCAGTCTAGGGGCTCATGGTACCTATTACCCTGCTGATCCTGAAACACTGGAAAAGCACCCATGGTGTACGACACTTCTCTCCATACCTCGGGGCAGAAACTTCTGCCTGATCCTTTGGTCCCTGTTCTAAGCCATTTTTTATTCAGGTTATAAGGTGGGGGTGTATCCTGATATACATCCGGCGGTTTCTTGGGCAGCTCCAGCGCTGAGGGTTTCAGGGATGTCAGATGGAGACGCCGAAAACAGCTCTCCGTTTCTTCCACTTTCTCCTCCTCTGACTCCTCTGCACTCTCCTCCCCCTCTGACTCACTCACTTTCTGTTCTACATTTTGTTCTCTGCAGACACTGCTCTTTTGTTCTCTGCAGACACTGCTCTGCTGGGAGTGTTCCTCCTTAACTTGCTCTAAAGCTGATTGTCCCTTCTGCAAACATCTTTGGAATATACCAGACTCGTCCTCCAAACAGGTCAAAATAAGTATCCAGATGCCCATTACTCCCGGAGGCAATGTGCCGCTGGTATCAGCTGCTGTGAGGTCTTTCCCCAGTTTTATCCATGCGGCAACAGTAAGATGACCAGACACCAAAAACCAGGGGGCCACTTCCTCCACCGCCAAGAGGAAGCGTTCCAGCGTAGCCTGCTTTATACCAATGCCATGTTGCTTAAACAAACTCTTACAGGCATTCTGAAGGAGTCTGGCGGACGGCTGATTCCCCATGGTGAAAGTGAAACTAACCTCCCACGACAACTACCCCGCTCCCGCCCGGCGCTCCCCGCCCCGGGCTCTGCCGGTGCTTAGTGCACTTGGCTATGGTCTCCGATTACCCGGAGAACTTCCCCTCCCAATGGTCTCCTCTTACCCGGAGAACTTCCCCTCCCGATGGTCTCCTCTTACCCGGAGAACTTGAGATTGCCCCTCTTACCCGGGGACTTGAGATTGCCCCTTTTACCCGGGGACTTGCCAGAGCTGCTCCTCTTGGGCTCACGGGGGGCCGGGAGGCTTAGAGAGATCGAAGAGTCCCCATCCGGGCCACCACTTGTCGCTGCCTAACTGTCCGCCCACGGAAAGAAGACAGGACACACGGATACGAGCCACCTTGCAAGTTGCTTGCTTTATTCTTCTCCTTCCTACGCCCGGTCCCCACACGCTTTTATCCCCCAAGTTCCTCCAATCACCATAGGCCACGTCCTCCCAAAGCGGGGCTCTCAATAGGCTGATCAGCAGCCACTGCTCACAAGCATGCGCTAAGAAAGCCCTAAGTCTGGTAAACAAGGGTGTGGTCGGGGTGCGGTCCTGGCCCTAGGCGCCATTTTGGATCGTCGCGTCCCGCTCACCACACATATCTATCAATAATTACATTAAATGTAAATGGGTTAAATGCACCAATTGAATTTCAGTTTGGTTTTTGCAAATTCTCTAAACTTCTGTTTATCTGCAAATGTCCAATTTCATCATCATATTTGAGACACAATTTTGCAGGATATGTAACTCTTCATTGGCAGATTTTTTCCTTCATGGCTTTGTATCCCATTGCCTTCTTGCCAACATGGTTTCAACTGAGTAATCCGAGCTCAGTCTTATTTACTCTCCTTTGTATGTTATCTTTTGTTTAAGCCTAGCTGCTTTTAAAGGCATCGCCTTTCCTTTAGCTTTGGTAAGTTTGATCATAATACATCTCAGTGTCATTCTTTTGGAGTCTACCTCGTTTGGAGTTCAGTGAACATCTTGGGTAGATATATTCTTATATTTCATGATATTATGTAAGTTTTTTGTCAACATACAAAGTCTGACAACAGAACTGATGAACTCATCCCAGAAAAAAATGCTACGTACTCCTTGCTGAGTATCACTATGGTCCCTTTCAAAGTACTCCCCTTGGGAAACCATTAAGCAATGGCGCCAGGACCTAGTCTACCCTTCAAAGCAATTTTGGAACTCTTTTGCTGGAATGGCCATCAGAGCTGTCATCATGTCCTGAATGTCATCAAAATGTCTTTCTTTCAATATTTCCCTTATCTTCAGGTAAAGAAGTCACTGGGAGCTAGGTGAGGTGAGTATGGCAGGTGTTTCAGTACAGTTATTTGTTTACTGGCTAAAAGCTCCACTAAACTGTGAGAGCTGGTGCATTTGCCATGATGAGAGAGTCATGAGTTGTTGGTGAAAAGTTCAGGTCATTTTTGTCTTTTTCAGGCAGCCTTTTCAGCACCTCCAAATAGTGAATATGGTTAGCTGTTTGTCTAGTTGGTACAAATTCATAACAAACAATCTCTCTGATATCAAAAAAGTTTATCAACATCATTTTGACTCCTGATTTGGACTGACAGAAATTTTTGGTTGTACAGAATTGGTTGACTTGCACTGTGCACTTTGATGCTTTGTTTCAGGGTCGTATTGGTACACCCATGTTTCATCACCAGTGATAACATGCCCCAAAATGTCATCTTGTATCTCCAAAAGGTCTTGACAAACTTTGACTCTCCATTGCTTTTGTTCATCAGTGATCTCCTTCAGGACTTTTTTTTCCATACCTTTCTCACACCAAGATTTTTGGTTAAGATTATCCTGTTTCTCTACCAATGTCTGATTGGTCTGCTCTGCTGCTCCTAGTCAGCCAATGATTTTGACACACAATTTCAGGAATTTTTGCAATGTTTTCATCAGTTCTTCTGGTTACTGACTGCCCTAACCTCTCTTTATCAGTAGTGCTCTTTGTCCCCTCAGAAAAATGCTTAATTCATTTTTACACTGCCATTTTCTCCATGGCATTATCCCATAAACTTGGACTAATGTGTCCCTGATTTCACTTCCACTCTTGCCAAATTTAACAAGAAATTGAATGTTTGTTCATTACTCTACTTCAAGTTCTGACATCCTCATGATAGCAACAGAAATGTGCAACAACAGTAATGAATGCCACTCAGCAAGACACTGCCACATGTCAATATGAACACAGCTGTGAGACACTGATATATCAAGGTTATGACACCTTACTGAGTCATTTGTACAACTGCCAGTGTAAGTGCACAGTGGCAAGTTCACAAACCTGATAGTCAGATCTCGTATCTTCAACAATTCTTTCTGTATTTTCTGTCAATCCCACCCTCCACCCCCATTCTGGTACTCCAATCATGGGTAAATTATTCCTCTTGATAGAATGCCACATAACTCTTAATGATTATTTTTTTTAACTCTCTTGTCTGACTTTTTCTCATATATTCTGGTGTTGGTTGCTTTATCTACAACCTTAGTAATTCTGCATTCCACTGCCTCAGTTCTGCTCCTTCGACTTTCTATTGAATTGTCTAATTCTGTAATTTTATTGCTCATCTGCTGAATTTCAGATTGTTTTTTGCTCAAATATTTCTTGCAGTCTGTTAAATTTTTCATTACATTCTGCTTCTCTTTGCCTAATCTCCTTCCTGATGTCTTGAAGAGCTCTAAATACTACTCTTTTGTATTCTATCTCTGATAATTGTTGGAAGTCTCCTTCATCTGGAAATTTTTTTGATTCTTTGCTTTGGGAGGTTCCCGAAGCCATGGTAGACTGCTTCTTTAGATGACTAAAGTATGATTGTTATCTCAGAGCTATCAGAAAGTTCTTGTTATTTATTAATTTTTGGTTATTGTCTTCTAACGTGTGTGTGTGTGTGTGTGTGTGTGTGTGTGTGTGTGTGTGTGTAAATTCAGTTTAATGGCCTTTCCTCTCAGCCACTCCCAGCATAGGGCTCCAGCACTTGTCAAACTCTCCCAAAAGCTCTGGGCACATGGTCCCTCCTAAATATCTTTCTCCTCAGCACTAGGAGTCTAGTCGTCTGAGTTAGTCTGATTATTGAAGTTTTAGAAATTCCAATACCTGTTGCTAGGTGGTTAGAGTTGTGAGCATGCTGAGAAAGTAAGGGGGAGTTTCCAACTCAGGAAAGATAGCAGACATCTCCTCCCATCTTTTGTTTGCCTCTCCAGGTCTTGGAGAATAGCTCAGGGTACACACTTAAAGTATTCCACTTCTAGCCCAGGTAAAGCTGTAAAGTTTAGTGCTCAGTGCAAAGCAGAAAGGGAAGGAGGAGTACTAGGGGAAGGGAGAAAAGATCAGTGTGTAGGGAAGATTTAAGCCCACAATGGTTTGCAAGAACTTAACTTATGATGCTCAAGTGAAAGTCGTCTGTGGTTCTGTAGCTGTGGCCATCAGAAGCTCAGCTTCCCCACTGAGAAAGACACACTCCACTTGGTGTGCCACTGCTCTATTCAGCTGCCTCACTGCCATGCTGTGTATCCATTAGCTGGCAGAAGCATGCCACTCTTCAGAGTGCAACTTTATCTCTGACTGAATTAGTTGCTTTGGGGCCTGCTCTTCCTTCCCCGTCATCCAGTCTGATCTCTCAGCTACCTCCCTGGTAATCAAGGCTCCTATAATGTCCTGTATAAACTATCTAGTTGTTTTTCTGGTTCTTCGCTTTTAGAGAGATCCCAGGATACATGTGTCTGCTCACGTTCTTAGCCCTGCCTCCTAATTAAGACTAAAAAAATAAATATTGGTTTTAAACAGCCATTTATTTTGTGGTATTTTGTTATGACAGTTGCAGGCAACTGGAACAAAGTTTACCTAAGCCAACCTCTAACCTCCTATAAAATGCAAAATATCTCTTTCAGTGTCCAAAATAAGATAATCTGACCTCTCCCCTACTGTAGGTCTTAAAAAATACCAGTGTTCTCCCAAAATATACCTAAAGACACCCAGAAGTACTGAAATTTTCCAAGATGTCCTCTGTACACCTCTTCTTCAGATTATTACCTCTCTATCCTTCATCTCAGGCCAACTTGTCACAACTTCTCCTTGCTTCCTGTCCTCTTTGCTCATATTCTTAGGCCATGACTGGACAGTGCCCTTCTTTTCCTCTGAGACATTGCCAACACAGGGCTCCAGCATTTGTCAAACTCTCCCAAGAGCATATGGGGGCATGGTCCCTCCTTAGCACCTTTCTCCTTAGCACTGACCTACCTGCCTGTGCGCAGAACCTGCCCTGTTCTCTTGAACATGAAGTCCCACCTTACGCCCTTCTCCTGAGCCCAAGACCTCATCCCTCTATTTCTGGTGCTGTTAACAGAAGCCAAACTCAGTCATCAGAACAAAGCTGTGAGCAAGTGAAACCCCAAAACAGAACTGACTTAAACTAGACAGAAGCTATTTGTCCTTCATGTAAACATTTGAGTTGGTGATACAAGGTTGGCCTATATGTCAAGGACAGAGGCTCCTTCCTTGTTGACTGGCCCTTCAGGGCCCTCATTGTTAATCCTGGATGGAACTTCAGTTGTCACATTCACATCCAAGAAAGGGTAGGGAGGGTGGGTGAACACAAAGAAGAAAAAAAAAAGGTACCAACTGTCTCATTATAGCTTCTTACCAAGAACATAGTCCCCTAGATGTCCCTAGCTGCAAGAAGGCTTGGAAAATGTAGTCTTTACACTGAGTAGCCACAAGTCTTGCAAATGTTTCCATTACTAAGGACAAAGAGAGAGCAAGGGTTGTGCAGAAAAGTAACGGTCTCTGTTGATTTCAGTTGCATGTTGTTACTTCTCCCTGTATTGTGTGTGTCCTTCCCGCACAGCTGCCACCTCTATTTCATTAGCCCCATTGCTCCTAACCTCTTGATACTCTTAAAAACTCTAAGCTGAGATTGTGCAGCTGCCTCCCAAAAGGCCTCCCTGCCACCCGCCTTGCTCCCCTCTGTTTCTTCCTCATAAAGCAGCTGGGTAACCTTCCTGAGAAGACCTGTTACACTGGATTTCTCCAGTCCAAGAACCTTCAATGGCTTCCTGCTACCTACAAAATAAAGCTCAAATTTCACAGATAGAAATTCCCTACCCCAACCCAAACATGGCCTGTGTTTTACTTTTGCTTCTCCACTCCACACTCCATTGCTACCTGATAAACTCCTGCTCAGTTTTGGAATTCATCTGGAATGCCAATTGCTCTATGAACATTTTCCAATTACAACTTCTGCACTGCTTCCCCCAATGTCATCATTAAATACACACACACACACACACACACACACACACACACACACACATACACACACAATAACGATCCTCATCTTCTCTACTTCTCTGTTATTGGGTTTTTTTAGGTTTTGTCTGTTTTAATATATACTATAAAATTGAAGGCATTTTTGTCTATGTGTCCATCCATACTGTAGCACAGGTAAGCACTCTGCTAATATGAACCATGTCTTGTTCATCTTTTGTTCCAACCCAGAGATATGGACATAATAAGTGATTAATAGAAATCTGCTGAATTTATTATCAGCATGGATAAAAGTATAAAGGGATGATAAAAATCTAGAAAAGTGTCTTTCCCAGCAGTCTTCCAGAATTGACAAACCACTAGGCAAATTAAGAGGGTACAAATAACCCAAATACGAAATGAAATGAGGTCTACTGCAACAGATTCAACTGACATAAAAGGATCAAAGGAAAGTAGTATAAAAAAATATACTGCAACAAATTGGAAAACCTAGAGGAAATGCACAAATTTTTAGAAACACACTACCTAGCCAAACTAATTAGTGGCAGTACTAGCTGTCTAAAATGAAATTTAGTACCAAGAGTTGGGTGCTGCTCTAACAAATACCTAAAATGTAGAAGCAGTTTTGGAAATACATTGATAGAAGACTCAAAAGGAACCAAGGAGAACTCTTAATACCAGTGAAGGCACAGATGGTGAGAAACAAGTACCAGAGGACCAGTGGCAGCAACAATAGACAGACAGCAGCAGAACTGGACCAGCATGAGACAGTGCTGGAGCCAACCCACAGAGAGAGCTGAGTGCCTCTGTGCAGGAGGCTACCTAGCAGAGTGGGGTGCCTCCTGGCACTTAAATTGTGAAGACTTTGAGCTTTGGTACACTTGCCCCAGCAGCGCAGATTCAGGCCTCAGCCACAAGGCCATAGGAAGCAGAAGCTGAAGAGACGAAGAACATGAGAAGCTGAGCTGCCTCAGCCTCAAAATGTATGGCCATGACATCAGGGGCTTGAAAGGGTGGAGTCACAGCTTCCTGTGTTTGTAAGGGTGGAATTGCCACTCAGTTGGGCTGAAGGGGCAGAGTTTCTCTCCAAGTGGGCCTAGAAGGCAGAGTTGTAGCACAGGGCCAGGGGTCTCCACTCAGAATCCAGAGAGTATGGACAGTATCTAGAGTCTGGAGGGCAAAGCTATTGTGTAAGGGAGGGGTAGAGAACTGAAGATTATTTTCAAAGCTTTGAGGGCTAATGTAATGAGCTCTCCTGACTTGCTCATTGCCTGTTAATGCCTTCTTTCCCTGCAATTTCTCACATTTGTAATGCACTTGTATAGCTTATGCCTGCCTGTTTTACTATTGTACTTTAGAATTAGATAACTTGTATTCTCAATGTCACAGACGTAGAGAAATTTTTGTATTTGGGACTTGGAACCAATTTAAGATTTTGGTATAACGAGCTATGGACATGTTTTTGTTATGGCCTTTACTATGATGGGATGAATTTGCTACATGTTTCAAAGATACGATTTTTAGAGGACCAACGTGTAGAATGTCATGGATTGAACTGTATCCCCAAAAAGCGTATAATCATTTCCTGAGCCATGATCCCCAATATTTTATGATTGTCCTCCATTTTGTGATTTTCTATGCTGCATGCCAAAGAGGGTGGCACTGTAGCACTCTTCCTAAGGTCACCTGTCTGCTCCACTGTAAAGGGAGTTTCCCTGAAGTGTGGCTTGCACCACTCTTTATCCTTTTATCTTACAAGAGATAAAAGGAAAGGGAAACAAGCAGAGACTTGGGAACCTCATACCATTAAGAGAACAGCACCAGGAATACAGTGGGTCCTTCAGACCTGAGGTTCCTGTGCCAAGATGCTCCCTGACCAAAGACTGATACAACACAAGGAACTTCCTACAGAGCCCACAGGAGGGAAAGCCTTCCTTAGGAGCAGACACCTTGTATTCAGACTTGTAACCTACCAGACTATGTAAGAACAAACTTCTCTTTGTTAAAGCCATCCACTTTGTGGTGTTTCTGTTTGAGCAGTACTAACAGACTAAGACAGATGGTTAAGGGGGGGTAGGGTAGAGAAGGAAAACCACTGACAGTACACAAGTGGTAACTTTGGAGAAAAGTACGGGAGTTCACGGTACTGGGAAAGCTAGCACAACTCATCTAAAGTGAGGTCACAGATGCTCCTTAAATACATCCATACACCCTAAGGACTGAATTACTCGGCTAAGGGCTGTGGGGACCATGGTCTCGGGGAACATCTAGCTCAACTGGCATGACACATTTTATAAAGAAAATGTTCTATGTGTCATTTTGATGAGCAGCATCTGGAGTCTTAAAAACTTGAGAGCAGTCATTTAACATAACTCCAGTGGCCTCACCCCATATGGAGCAAGGGAGAATGAGGAAAACCAAAGACACACAAAAAAGATTAGTCCAAAGGACTAAGGCACCACAACTACTATTTCTTCAATTGGACTAAGTACAGCACAGCTAGACGGTGCCTGGCTACCACCACTTACTGCTCTGACAGGGATCGCAATACAGAGTCCCTGACAGAGCTAGAGAAAAATGTAGAATAAAAACTGACTCAAAAAGAAAGACCAGACTTGCTGGCCTGACACAGAAGGACAAACTCTGAGACTATGGTCCCCAGACATCCTCTTAGCTCAGTAATGAAGTCACTCCTGAGGGTCACCCTTCATCCAAAGATTAGATAGGCTCATAAGACAAAATGAGACTAAAGGAGCATACCAGCCCAGAGACAAGGACTAGAAGGTAGGAGAAGACAGAAAAGCTAGTAACAGGGAACCCAAGGTCAAGATGGGAAGAGTGTTGACATGTCATATCAACCAATGTCGTAAAACAATAGGTGTACTAACTTTTAATGAGAAGCTCGTTTGTTCAATAAACCTTCATCTAATTTTTTTAAAACTTGCACTATTTTCCTAACATCATCACAGCATGTAAATGCAACTCCAGTGAAATTAAATATATCAGTTGTTCACTGTCTCTGACATGAGTCCTTCCTGTCTGGTAACTTCCTGGAACCCACACAGCTAGTACTACTAGAATCAGAGTGTCTGGTAAAGGGCAGCTGCCACTTCACATTCGGTAAAATGTTTCCACAAAAACTGCGCAAGAATGCTAAAATCTTTCAGTAGTAAGAGCTGACTCATGGAATTTAAAATAAGATTTCTATGCCACCAAAAAAAAAAAAAACTTTTGAGGAAAACAGGAAAGCAAAAAATAAGTATGTGGCCTCTTTAAGTCCTTGTTTTTGAGGCCAAATCTGGCACAGAGCATTGTGGGCAATGGACCGCCGGTTCCAGAAAAGGAAATGTTAGAGATAAACTTTCCCATATAGAAACTCTTTTAGGGTCTGAAAGCATATCTGCAAAAAACACACAGTCATCACAAGCTCAGTGTTCCGTGGTAGTGCAAAGGTAACTCTGTTTAGCTCTTAACCGAAAAGTTGGATATTTGAACCCACCCAGCAGCTCCCCCAGAGAAAAACCTGGTGGTTTACTCCCACAAAGATTACGTCCAAGAAAACTCCATGTCACAGTCCTATTCTGTCACAAGGCATCAGAATTGATTCCATGACACTTAACAACATTTTGTGTTCACTGAGATGTCTCCTTCCCAGACAAGAAGTCCCAAGTTAGAACCAAACCAAAGCCCTTCAGAGACCAAAAACTCTGTGAAACCCTAACTAATATGTTCCCTGCTGTATATTGAGCAAACTACTTTGTGACAATGTCACCAAAAACTCTTTGGAATGCGGGACTTTGGATCTTACCCTCATCTACCCTCCTAGGCACGTGTCGTTGTTGAAACATTTCTCCCTCACACATTCAAGCTTTTCCAGACAACTGGTTTCTCCCCTTTGACTTTTAAGCGTCTCAGCTTTTTCAAAGAGGAAAAGCTAGCTTTACTCAGGCCTTCCTTTGCTGACTCCTCCTTCTCTCCCTGTTCTTTAAGCATTAGGAGTCTTCAGAACTCAGTCATGTGACCTCAACAATTCTTCTGCTCTATCCCATGGAAATCTCACTCATAGCTATCACTTCCATTACCACTAATTCCTAAATGACACAGTTTTCTGTCTCTAGACCAGACTCTCCTCAGCCCTGTGGGCATAGGTTCTTGGCATCTCTTACTGAGTATGTCAAACCCCCACCCCCTGAAATCAAACTGTGCTGATAGGTTCATTTCAACTCATAGTGATGCTATAGGACACAGTAGAACTGCCCCATAGAGTTTCCAAGGAGTGTCTGATGGATTTGAACTGCCAGTCTTTCGATTAGTGGCCATAGCACTTAACCACTATACCACCAGAGCTTCTGAGTATCTTAAAGGCTTTTCAAATTAAATAGGAACTTCAGATTAAAACCAATTCATCACCTTTCCCATTTTTCAATCCTCCAGACTAAGAAAGTTAAAAAGAGAGACTTTCTTCTTCCATTGTTTCCTAGATTCTTAGATTCCTGAATGATACCATTCTTTAACTAAATGCATAAGCAGAAACCTAGAAATCATCTTTGACATCTTCTTTTCCCTACTACTTCCCACAGTCAATAAATCACCAGATCTTATCAATTTACCTGCTAATTATCTCCCAGATACCTGACCTCTCTAGACTTTCTCCCATCACAGCCTTTTACATGCTAAACTCTTCTTTCCTTCTTCTCCAGCTTACCTGGATCTCTGATCAGCTGCCACTTAGAAGGCCAGATTCTGCCATTACTGCTGGAGTTTCACAGACTATGTCATGGTGCAATTTTACTTTTGTTGGTGATTAATATATGCCTTCACTAATGTTGTAAGTTCCTCGAAAACAGAACCCATGACTGCATCTGTGCCCTACTCCTATGCTTAGCACCTAGTATATAGCTTCTGGCACATTCACACGTCATACAAATATTTATTTAATGGATGAATAAACAAAAGCAGCTTTTCAGATTATCATGAATACTGTTAGAATGATTCCCCAACTGCTACGATCCAGATCACCCTAATCATCCTGGTAAAACCAAGTTTTACCAAAATTTTTGTGTAATCAAGATGCTAAAGAAAACAAAGCAACAAATGAATAAAAGCCACCTCTTTATTCCACAGGTCAAAGAAAGAATAGTCCTAAAAGCTTCTTGTGAAACACCAAAGAAACTATGAGGTGGACACAGAAATCTTTAAGAGTAAAGGTAAAACAACAGAACATTGCCCTAGCACTGAGAAATGACTGTTGACACTTCTGATACCATGCTGAAAAGATCCCATTTTTCCCTTGGGGTAGTGTTTTCCAGCCCTTGGTCAATTCATTGAAAACCAGCTCCCACAGGGCCTATTCCAGAGCCTGAATTTGGTCAAATTGGTCTGTTTCCATGTTGCCCAAGTGTGACCCCAGAGTCACCTGCATTATCACCACTTGGAATGGTTATTTAAAAGGCAGGCCATCACAGATCTATTTTGGTAGGGCCTAGGAATCTGAATTTTAGTGATTCTCATGGAAGTCAAAATATGAGAACCGTGAAGACCAGGACTATGTTCTGGAAAGTAGACAGTCATGATTTGCAATTATCTTGAGACAGTCTTCACTTGTCTCCTGGCAATCTCTAAGCAGTGACAAGATTCTGCCAAACACTGTGATGAGAATCTCTTTTCTGGAAAAATAGATATATGTTGCTTTATAAATTCTGTAGGAAGCTTTTTTTTTAAAAAAAAAAAGAAAGAAAGAAAGAAAGATAATTTGGACACCAAAGAAATTGGCGAGAGTAGTTCTATCTTTGGAACTAAGCTAAGGATGCTGTTCCTTTTCACAGCCACTGGCCACTGGACTAGACCCAAGACCGACCTTGGTAAGTAAGATCAGTAGGAGGCAAGGCTTCATACTGTCCTAGCATCCGGGCGGTAGGGAAAGACTTAAGCCAGGGGTGGCCTTTTGACTCTGGGCTGCAGAAGACCTCCACAAGGACTAAGACAAGATGACAGACAGGGACTAGGGGAGAACTGTCCTGCTCGAAACAAGACAGAAAACTCCAACCCCTAATAAATCCCTATGTCTTCTATGTTCATTTCACTCTTTAGGTAATGAAATTTCTAAACAAAAATATCTCCGGAGTGCACTCATCAACAGAATTCGATGCTCTGTCCACCACCAGGGGAGGTGGACTACTATTATAATACGTACTCTTGTGGTATGGTTACTGTATACCTGAAACTTTGCATTCACTGACCATAATCCCTTTAACATTCACAAAAAGTAGAAACAATTATTAACATCAGATAGGGGGAAAAACCTGAGGTTTGAAAGGTTTAGTATTTGGCTAAGATCATACAGCTAAAGAAATAGGTGTAGGATCTGAATCCAAATCTGGGCACTTCCACAGAGCTATGACAGGTGGTAAAGAAAACTGATATAAAGTAATGACAAATTCCATTCTATCCTCTTCCAAGGCTTCCTTTTCCAGTGGGATCCCCCCATTGCGTGTTTCAACTTCAGATCTCTCTACCTTCATTCTCTGCCTAGATCAAGACAGAATTCTATTTCTTAACTAGATGAGGATTCACTATTCTAATTATTTCTCCAGTTATCCATTTCTAGTCTTCTATTCATTTGTCTGTCTTTTATCCTTGCATGCTCAGATCTAAAACTTTCATACTCCATATAATTCTTCTCAGATAATATCCCAAAGAGAACAGTAACTCTCTCAAGATGTACACGTATAATCAAGCCAAACTTGTTGCCGCAGAGTCCACGCCAACTCATAGCAATCTTACAGGACAGGACAGAACTCCCCCATAGAGGTTCCAAAGGCAACATTACAGCTGCCACATCTTTTTCCCATGAAGCGGTTGGTGGCTTCAAACCACTGACCTTTCGGTAAGCAGCCAAGCGCTTTACCATTGTGCCGCCATTTTTTAAAAAAAGAAGTGGTTGATGTGTCTCTAATACAACTAAAACTCTATGTATCGGGCACTTCTCATATGCAAAGTGCTGGTGAAAGATGACTGAGGCATGGGCTCTTCCCTCAGAGTATATAATCTAATGGGGATATAAGTAAGATGTGCATAAATAACACAAATCAAAAGGAAAGTAAAAAGAATCCTTAAAATGCAATTAACATTTCTGCTGACTTCATTATATTATCTCTACTCCCATATCTCATACATGAATAAACCTAATAATCTTTTAAATGATCTCCTCAATGCACATCTGCCTGTTTTTCAGTCCTTCGGTCTTGTCCCTGAAAGATTCAGGCCTTTGCTCAAAGACTAACAGATCACTGTTGTTTTTCGATCAAATCTGCCTTATTTATAAGCACTCAATGCTGTCATTGACTGACTTCCTTCACTTACTGTTCTATAATCAAGATCTGATGATCTTCCCCTGTTCAAAGGAAAAGTGGGAGATTCTGTCCAATGACTGTTGTGATGTCACTGCTCAGTGCGATATGCTTGTTTACCCATGTATATGCTATACAGGGCCTCTGGGCCATTGCGAATATTGTTGGAGTGATTGCATGTCCTAGAGGGAGCTTTTATTGAATTACACTCTGCACTGAATTCTGTTTTCCCATTGATTTACATAATGTTTCCCAGAGCAATTGTTCTTCATGTGAACATGTCATTTGACAAAACTTCTAATGCTTTAGTTTTCATCTTTGCATCAGCCACCGCTATTAGCACTAGTCATCATCCTCTCATTCGAGCAGCTGATCATCCTAGAATATCCACTAAGATGTACCGAGAAGTACAGCATAAATCTTCAGCTGATCTCTTTTGAAATGTGAGTCATTAACTGTTGTGAATGATTTAACCATTTAAGTATGTATATTGACTAGCTTAAAGTATATTCCTACCCTGACTTACTGAACAATGGCTGGCAAACCGCAGTCAAGCCGGTTAAGTGAGCAGCACAGAAAAAACAGGGTCCCCTGACAAAATTCGTATTTGGATCTTGTTGAATAAACTAGTGGTGAAAGATATCTGGGAACCATTTGGAAATTTGGACACAGCCAAACTATTAGCTGATATTAGGAAATTATTATTAATTTTATTAGATAAAAAATGGTATTACAGTTTACGGGAATGTGTTCTTCTTAAGATTCATGTCGGATCCGACTCGATGGCACTTGGCTTGGCTAATTATTTACAGATTAAGTAAGATTATGTCTGCAACTTACTTCAAAGTCCTCAGTAAAATAATTTAAGAAGCCAGCCAAGCCAGAAGAGATTAAATAAATATGGCAAAGTATGAATAATGTGTCTCAGTTACCTACTTCTGCCTTAACAAATATACCCCAAGTGGGTGACTTCAGAAGCCAAGTCCCAAGTGCCGTCGAGTCGGATCCATAAAAGAACAGAAATTTATTTTCTCACAGTTCTGGAAGCTAAAAGGCCAAATTAGAGTCTTGAACATGTTGATTTCTCTGTCAGCCTCTCCACTAGTTTCTGGTGTCTGCCAAGGAACTTTGATGTTCCTTTGCTTGATAATGATCCTCACATGTCATCTGTCCTCCCCTGTGTATCTCTGTTCATCCCATTCTTTGTTGTGCGGACTGTCCTGCACATTAGAGAATGTTTAGCAGCATTCCTTGTCCCTACCCACAAGATTCTAGTAGCACCCTCCTACTGTGACACCAACACTGTCTCCAAATATTGCCAACTGTCCCCTCGGGAGTTAAAGCATTACCTATCGAGGACCTCTGATCTAACTGTAAACTTCAAACTCCCAGCAAGCCAAAACTTAAACTACACTTGTCTACTTTTAAGTAAATGTAAATAGAATCCCTAAAGAATGTCTTAATTCAGAAGGTCCTGCAAAGGTCCTTGCCCAGCACGTTGGAAGAATACCGTTCAGTGACAGCCTCTTCTAACATAAAAGATGGAGGTTTAGACCTTTAATCAAGCTAATCTCAAACTTTCATTATAAAGTCATCTCTAGAGCCGGGGAAGAAAATGATTTCTACATAAAATCTGCTGTTTGCCAGACCCCATTTTCTAGGGCTAAATGTAAATTTTAGACATATAGGTCTGACAAGTTTCTAAAGGCATTTCGTTCATTTTTCCCTCCTGAACTGTTACACTTCTGAGTATGTTATCTAGAATATAATAGGGATTTTTTTTATTATTTTCACATTACTTTGTTGACCTTTCGTATACAGTCAAGAAGCCACGACAAATTCTTTTATGGGGATTTTGAGGGACTTTTCTGTTGAATCAGTCACCTTTTCAACAACTAGAAACAGAACAGGCACAAGGACATCTAGTCATCACTCTAGACACCAAAATTATGACTATCAGACGTGTTCAGGCTGTCTTTCTAGAGTATCATGTCTTGTATTAATTCATAGTGCTCCTGCTCTTCAGAAAGTGAGTGCTACTGTGAGCTCCCATGAAGCTGGGCTATGAAGACTACATGACAGACAGCAGCAGTGCTGCAGGCAGGAAATCAGTGTGAAACCCAGCTTCCAACCTCACACCACTGCCCAACCAATCCCCCAAATTGGTCAACACTAAGAATACATGGCAAGAAGACGCAAGTCCAGAAAAACTGAAAATGGAAGCCAGTGCACGTTCACTTACTTTAAAGATTACATCAGCATTATTAGCAGCCCAGGTGCATACGAATAAAGTTAGACATTTTGCAAGATATCTAGCTCTGGAGTTGACCTATTTTTTTTAATTGAATGCATCTATCACCTAGATTTATTGTTAGTTCTGACACTATGAAAGTACAAATAAATGTCTCATGGGTGAACCGTACAGTGCTAAGAAAGAACTTGTGGAAAATACTTTTTCCGTCACCTGGCTGATCCTTGAAATTCCAGCTATAAAGCATGATTTCTTCAACTTAAGACTTTAGCCCTTGATATAATGAAACATAAAGCAGAAAAAAAAAAACTCTTGAAGCGGTTATTGGGCACTTATACTACACTGTGAATATGGTACAACAGTGGTAAGTACTTGACTGCTAACCAAAAGATTAGAGATTCTACCACACCAGCTACTCTGTGGGAGAAAGATGTGGTAGTCTGCTTCTATAAAGATTTACACCATTGGAAATCCTAAGGAGCATTTCTACTCTGTCCTTTGGGTCACTATGGGTTAGAATCAACTCAGTGGCAATGGGTTTGCTGCTTAAGTTGCAGGTACTGGGAACAGGTTTTGATAGAATGTGCTGCTATAGCAATAAGACACTGACAGCTGACCATGACGGATGAAAAGGAAAAAGTCTGGAGAAGGTAGAAAAAAGAATTAAGAACGCACCCACTTAGTTAAGAATACATCTTAGTGCCTACTATTGGTCTTATAAAAAATCAAACCATACCCAGTGCGATTGAGTCAAATCTGACTCACAGCAACCCAATAGAACACATTAGAACTGCTCCACAGAGTTCCCAAGGAGGGCTGGTAGATGTGAACTTCTGACCTTTTGGTTGGCAGACATAGCACTTAACCGCTACACTACCAGGGTGTCCTTCAAATGATTTCTTGCCCCAAGAATAAGCATCTTGCCGAGTTTAATGAGATAAAGTTTTGTGGCTCATACATCCACCCCAAAACACACAAGAACAATATACATTTTAAAATCTTTTTTCTTCAATAGCCCAAACCCCTTTGCTGCATTAAATACAATTTTAAGTATTAAAATATTGAACTTCAGAATGCTTTTCCCCTCAAATTGATTTTGTTTTTAAATAAGAAAATGGTGCATGTTTGTTTATACACTACACATACACAAAACCAAACCAAACCCATTGCCCTTAAGTCAATTCTGACTCATAGCAACTCTATAAGACAGAGTAGAACTGCCAGAGTTTCCAAGGAGCATCTGGTGGATGCAAACTGCTGATGTTTTGGTTAGCAGCTATAGCTCTTAACCACTACACCATCAGGGTTTCCATACTGCACATAGTCCTGCCTCTTCTAAGGCACTGATCATCAGTAGCCCCAACAATGTATCTAATGGGAAATGAAACACGCCAAAACTGTCAGAACAACTTACTGAAGCCAGCTGCCAATACAGTTTGACCAAAATGTACTAGTCATTAGGGGTAGGAGGAATGCAGCTATCACTCAAGAGTTTCTAAGCAAACTTTTGGGTACTCAAGTTTCTTTTCATACTATTTTATTTCCAGAAGCATCCAGGTCACTCTTTCCCACCCATGTTTTGCATTCTATGTCCTTTGTGCTTTCAAATTCCAACATGAATTGCCATTAATCCCAGACCCCAGAAGACATAGCCTCTGAACTTTCCAGTAGGCCAGAAATGAAATTATTCCTGAAGCCAATCTTCAGACAAAGATTAGACAGAAAATAATACTGGTGAAGAGTGTGTTTTTGGCTTAAGTAGGTGTATGAAACTAACTGGGAAGCTCCTGTTTAGAGGCAAAATGGGCAGGCAGAGGGACATAGGAGATGGTTGAATGGACACAGAAAATACAGGGTAGAGAGGAAGAGTGTGCTGTCACAGTGTAGGGAGAGCAAGTAGGGTCACATAACAACATGTGTGTATGTTTTTGTGTTAGAAACTGACTTGAATTGTAAACTTCCACTTAATGTACAATTTTCAAAACTAAAAAAAGAATTTGTCATTAATGTTGCTCATACACTGCTAGTGAGGATATTAAATCACACAACCACTGTGGAAAACAGTATAGCAACACCTCAAAAGGTTAAACATAGGGTTATCATATGACTCAACAATTTCACTCCTAGGTATATACTCAAGAGAAATGAAAACACATGGCCAGTGCAAACTTGTACCCAGTGTTCACGGTGGCATTATTCATAATTATCAAAAAGTGGAAACAATCCATCCACCAGCTAATGAATAAAAAAACAAAATTTGATGGTTTGAAACAATGGAATATTGTTGGCAATAAGAAGGGATAAAGTACTGATACTTGTTATAACATGGATGAATCCTGAGAACATTATGCTAAGCTAAAGAAGCAAGACGTAAAAGGCCACACAATGTATGATTACATTTGCATAAAATTTCCATAATAGGCAAATTGGTATAGACGAAAAGTAGATTAGCGCTTTCTGGGAACTGGGGAAGTGGGGAGTGGAAAGTGACTGCTAATACATAACAGGGTTTCTTTTTGGAATAACAAATATTTTCTAAAATCAATTGCGGTGATGGTTGCACAACTCTGTGGTCATACTAAAAACCATTTAATTACACATATTAAGTGGGTGAATTGTGTGTTGGGTGAATTTATATCAATAAAGTCATTATAATAAAAAGATGTGTACTCATCTCCCATTTTCTCCCCATTATGCTTCTCGGACAAACCCAAGGTGATCCCCACTGCCTTCCACTTTGACAGGGATAATAAAAAGGAATTCAAGATCAGAGGTCAGTAGTAGAGAACCAGATGCAGCCAACATCCCTAGATGGATGCACCCACTGCAAAGACTTGAAAAGTAAGTAAAACAGATACAACAATCAATCTAGGAAAGCTGAGCATCAAGTGAAGGGATAAAGAATCAGATCAAACACCAGAGGTATGAAGAACCTGGCAGAAAACAGACAACAAGGAAATCAGAAACTGAAAGAAAACAGAGAACAAGTGTAACTCTCTCGTCAACTAACATGGCACAGTGTTACCATCTTGAAACAAAGCCAGGAAGAACCCCAGGCAGTGAGCACGGAAAAATAAACTAATGGACCTTCCAACATGAGAAAGCGCACCTGGTAACCAGAAAAACACCATTTCCTACCCCTCACCCTTCTGGTGAGTAGAAGCAAGAACCCACCCGTCCTGGCAGCTCTCAGTGCCAAGATCCACAATCTGAGTGCTCCTCAAATCCCAGGGCCACCCTGACCCTCCACCCATGCTTTTTCCTTTCTTTGTTTCTTTTCTTTCACCTTCACATCTAGCTCTGTACACCATCTCCTCCCTCTTTCTGCCAGCTCCTGTCACACCATCATTGTTTTTCCTTTCTTTCCATTCTCCCTCCTACCTAGGGCCATATATTATTTTCCCCATCAGCCTGCCCTGCTCCCACTCACCAGCCTGCTACGCCTCTGTTTTTAACTCTTTCTTGCCTTTCTTTCTCCCTTCCATTTGCCCTCATACAACATCTCCTCTCTTCCCACAAGCCCCTGCTGTGTCACTGTAGCTAAACAGCCCCTGGCCAGCTACCACCCCATGTCCATAGCACTGCCATCCCCAGACCTCTGTCATGCCACCATTTTTTGTTCCATTTTTTTTCCTTTCTTTCTCTCTCCTACATAGCCCAGTATGTTGCTTACCCACTTCTGGCCAGCCCCTGACATGCTGCCGTGGCTAGAGAGTCACCGGCTCACTGCCAGGCCCACCTTGTCCCCACACGCTGGCTCCTGCAACACCACCATTTTTCCTCTTTTTTTCCTTCCCTTTCTTTGCTTTCTCCCTCCCACTTAGCTCTGTAAGCTAACCCCCTTCTCTTTCCACTAGCCCCTGGGTCCAGCATACCCCTCACTCTCCAGCCCCCACAATGCCATAACATTTTTTTCTCTTTTTTCCTTCCTTACTATTCCGTCTCCTTCCCAGCTCTTCCTACACACCACTGCTCCCTACCCAACAGCGCCCAGAGCTGCCGAAGAGAGAGTACCACTGGTACACACGCTCCCCACTGCCTCAGTCTGCCCCAACCCACCTACCCCCTGACAACATCAGCTATCTTTTTTCCTTTCTTTTTTAGTTTTATCTTTTTCTGTGTGTGTTTTTCCTTTTTATTCCTTCCTCTCTATCAAGCATTGTACACAACCTCCCTCCATTTGGGTGAGGAGCATTAGGTCCATCCCACAAAAAGGCTCTTTTTCCTCTTTCTTTCTTTTTCTCTCTTTTCTTTCTCCCTCTTACCTAGCTCCAAACATCACCTCCCAAACCTTCCTACTATCCTCAGTCACACTGCTGCAGCCACAGTGCTCTTGGTGCTCAAATCTGCCACCCCATGGGACCACCATTACCCTTCCTGTTATGCCACACAACCAGCTGTTGAATGGTAGAAAGTGAGCTTGTCCCACTCCCCATCAAACATCTCTGCCCATCTGGCAATGGATGTGAAATTTTGCACACTGCTGGACTACCATCAGGAGATGGACAGCATCCACCCAATCTGCTGCCAGCTACCTCATAAAAAACCAGTAAGCAGTGAAGCAGGTTCACCCTGCCTACTGCTGCCCTGCCCACCCAGATAATGTGGTGAGAGATACCATGCCCCTAGACAAGCAAGCAGCAGAGCATGTCTAGCCCACCAGCCCTGACATATTAAAACATAACAAAAAATCGTGATGAAACAAATGAATGTACAAGCAATAAAGGAAAAAAAAATGGTACCTTGGTGTCTCAGAAACAGCAGACAGTATTAAAATATACACAAAGGTGGTAGAATAAAAGGCTGTAGAACTTCCTGATGTGAAATTCAAAAGGTTAATATCGAGGACTCTCCAATAGATTAGAAATCAATGAAGCCAGATAAAATAAAGGAAGAAATAAATACAATTGTGAAAAAACATAGACAAAACCAACAAAAACAAATCCAGAATCAAAGAAAACACAAAGCAATAGAAGAATTCAGGAAAATAATACAAGAAGAAAACAACAAAATTTCAGAAAGGGACAATATAGTAGAATGTTTTAGGAGCAAATTTGAAACAATGGAACACAGAGTCAGAAAGAAAGAAGAAATATTTATGGGTGCCACTTTGAGGAAAATTTGGAGGAAAGAATGAAGAAAACCTAAGAATTGCGTGGGACACTGTCAAAAGCAAAAAATGTATATGACTGGAGCTTCAGAACAGGAAGAGAAAATAGAAATCACAGATAGGTTTTTTTGTAGATGTACTGGGAGAAAATTTCCCAAATACTGTAAAAGATAAAAAGCTAACCATACAAGAAACTCAATCAACCCCAAAAGAAGAAGACATATCATAATCACACCCACCTAAACCAAAGACAAAGAAAAATTCTTGCAAGTAGCACAAGGGAAACAAAAAATCACTTAGAAAGAGGAGACAATAAGACTGAACTCCAATTACCAGGCAAAAACTGCAAGCAAGAGGGTAATGGGACGTCATACACCAAACGCTCAAAGAAAAAAAAAAGCTCTGCAAAGCTCTCTTTTGAAAATGATGGCAACATTATAGGAAACTGTACAAACGAAATCACACTTACAAGAAATGCTAAAGGGAATCCTTTGGTTAAAGAGCCATCAACATCAGAAAACAGCTAGAGTCTAGAGCACAGGACAGAACCACCCTATCATGGCTTAAACTGTGTTCCCTAAAAAATCTGTAGCAATTTGGCCAGGCCAGAATTCCTGGTACTGTGTGATGTTCCCCCATGCTGGAATTCTGGCCTCTACAAAGTTAATGAGGATGGATAGGTGGCCGTTGTGTTGGTAGAGCAAGACTGAATATGTAAGACTGTTTTGTGCCTTGAGGCAGTCTCTTGAGATATAAAGAAGAGAAGCTAGCAGAGACATTTGGGGACTTCATACCATCAAAAAGCAGTGCCGAGAGCTGAGCACGTCCTTTAAAAAGGACCAGAGTCCCCGTACCTCAGAAATTCCAGTCCAGGGAAAGATTGACTACAACGACCTTTCTCCAGTGCCAGAAGAGAAAACCTTGTCCTGGGGCTGATCCCCCGAATATGGACTTTTAGCTGACTGGACTGTGACAAATAAAATTTCCCTTTTTAAAGCCTTCTACTTATGGTATTTCTGTTAAAGCAGCACTAGATGACTAAAGCACACCCAGATACCAATCTAGGTAAAGAACTCTCAAAAACAAAACAAAGCTAAAATACTTTAAAAAGGGAAACAGCAATGTCAATCTGTAAACAGTGACTACACCAAAACAATAAAAGTAGAATTAAGTGGTATAGGTGTAGAACTTTCAAAAAGAGAGGAAGTCAAGGCTTAATCAAGTAATGAAAGACAGGTTCAAACTTAGAAACATGTACTGGATAGAACTGTGTTCCCCCCAAAATCTGTAGCAATTTGGCTGGGCCATGATTCCTGTTATTGTGTGATGTCCTTCTTCTTGTGAATCTTGCCTCTATGACATTAATGAGGACGGATGAGCTGCAGTTGAGTTGGTGACACAAGACTTAAAAAATGTGTGGGATTGTATTGTGGCTTGGGGTGGCCTAAGGGATATAAAAAGGAGACAAGCTGAGACTGAGGGACCTCACACCATCGAGAAAGAGTGCTGGGAGCTGATCACATCCTTTGGCAAGGACCTGGGTTCTCTGCACCTCAGAACTTCCAGCCCAGGAAAAGACTGACAACAAAGACCTTCTTCCAGAGCTGGCAGAGAAAGCCTTCCCCTGGAGCTGATACCCTGAATTTGGACTTCTAGCTTACCGGACTGTGACAAATAAAATTTTTCTTTTTAAAGCTATTCACTTGTAGTATTTCTGTTAAAGCAGCACTAGATAACTAAAACAGAAGCGTAAATTTCAAGGTAACCACAAAAAAAATCAACAAACTCATCAGAATAAGAAAGAAGAAAAACATAAAGATTCAGCAAACACAAAATCTATCACGATGAGAGAAAAGAAAATCCATAAACAAAACTAACACAGCACAGGAGACCAAGAGAAACAAAGTATTTGCATCATAAAAAAAAAAAGCACAACAACATGGCAGCAATAAATTTATACCTATCAATAAACACACTGAATGTGTGCACCTATAAATATGCAGAGAAAGAGAGTGTGGCAGAATGGATTTCAATTTAAAAAACTCAGACACAAAGATATAAATATATTAAAAATAAAAGATGGAAAAAAGACAGGAACCAAAGAAGAGAATGAGTTGTAAAACTAATTTCAGAAAAACAGACATTAAGACAAAATTCACTACAGAAGACAAGAAAGAGGATTATGTAATAACTAAAGATAAAATCTACTAACAAGACATAAACTTAATAGATACCTATGTGATGTGTAAAATGACAGAGCCCACAAAACACATAAAACTGACTCTAACAGCACTGAAAAGATAAATTGACAGTTCCACAATAATAGTAGGAGATTTGAAAACACTACTCTCAGTAAAGTACAGAACATCTAGAAAGAAATTCAACAAAGACACAGAAGATGTGAAGATTTAAACCTACATAACTTTCTAGACATTTACAGAAAAACACCTGACAGCAGCAAGGTGTACATTCTTTTCCAGTATCCAAAGAACACTATACAGAATAAACCACAAAGCATCTCTCAATAAAAGCCAAAACAACAAAATAATATGAAACCTTTCCTCTGATCATAATGCCATAGAAGAGGAAATCAATAACAGAAAGAGCAAAGGAAAAAAAAATTAAAAACATGGAAACTGAATAACAACTTGCTTAAATCAGCAGTGTAATAAAAGAAGTCAAAAAGGGAGTAATAATTAAAAACAAATTCCTAGAATCATATAAGAATGAAAACAAAGCATACCAAAAACTTTGGGACACAGCATAAGCAGTGTTCAGAGGTCAATTTAAAGCAATAAATATGCATTGTAAAAGAATGGGCCAAAATCAAAACAAGATCCCTACAACTGAACAAACAGAAAGTAAAAAGTAGCAAAACTGGATATCCACCTACAAAAAAAAATGGAAAAAATAAAGAAAAAAAAATCCAGTGCCGTTGAGGGGGTAAGACCCATATCTCACACCTTACATAAAAACCAACTCAAACTGGATAAAAGACCTAAATATCAAATCTAAAATGATAAAGATCATCCAAGAAAATACAAGATCAACAATGGAAGTTTTAATACACAACATAGACAGACTTCAAAATCTGACAAACAAAGCATGAGCAATAGAAGAGAAAATAGATAAATTGGAACTACTAAGAATCAAACACTTTTGCTCATCCAAAGGCTTTTTCAAAAGAATTAAAAGACCACTCACAGAATGGGAAAAAGTATTTGGCAACTATACATCAGACTGGCATCTGATCTGTACTATCTACAAGGTACTGCAAAATAGCAAAGGGTAAATAACCCAATTAATCATTGGGCAAAGGAGAGAGGCAGACACTTTTCTAAACAGGATATCCAGGCAGCCAAAAGACACACGAGGAAATGTTCACGATCATTAGCTATTAAAGAAATCCAAATCAAAATGACGATAAGATACCATCTCACCCCAGCAAGGTTGGCCATGATCCAAAAAACACAAAACGACAAATGCTGGAGAGGCTGCAAATACACTGGAACTCTCCTACACTGCTGGTGGGATTGCAAAGTGGTACAACCTCTTTGGAAAGGAATCTAACATGTCCTTAAAAAGCTGTAAATAGATATACCATTTGACCCAGTAATCCCACTGCTTGGAACATATCCTACAGAAGCAAGAACAGTCACGTGAACAGATACATGCGCACGAATGTTTACTGCAGCATAGTCCACAACCCAGATGCCCAACAACAGATGAATAGATAAACTATGGTTTATATACTCAGTGGAATACCACGCAATGATAAAAGAACAATGATGATTTTAGGAAGCATCTCATAACCTCATTTAAGTTGGAAGACATTATGTTCAGTGAAATTAGTCAGCGGCACAAGGACAAATATTGTATGAGAGCCCTAGTATAAGGACTTGAAAACAGACTCATGCACAGAAGAAAAGACACTTTGATGGCTGCAAGGGAGAGGAGGGAGGGAAGGAGAGGGTCGCACACAGATTTAGATAGTTGAGAAAAATTTGGTTGGGTGAAATCAATGACAATACACATCAGAAAGAAGATCAATTTAACTGGGCTTCAACATAACATGAAAACTCTTCAAATCTTAACCCAATATTGTGAGGACAGAGTATCAGGGATGGGGCTTCAGGGACCATGCTCCCAGGGGACATCAAGGCCAACTGGTGTAACTAGCCTATTGCTAAGAGAGTCTTCTGCACCCCATGTTGGTAAGTGATGTCTGGAGTCTTAAAAGCTAGAAAGCTACCATCTGAGGTACACTAAGTTGTCCCAACTCAGTTGGAACAGATGATCACCAAGGACAACAATGACATGTGGGAAAGAGAACCCAGAAGACAGAAAGACTCACATGAATGGGACATCAACATGTGACCAAAAGAACCACATGGTGCCCAGCTACCATCAATGACAGCCATGATGGGGCTCACAATGTTGAGTTCCAGTGGCAACATGAGAAAAAAAGGGGTGTACCCTGAGAACTCCATTAATAGACCACAACTGATGGCCCAAAGGCCTGCAGGTTCCCCTGGGAGTACAGCCCCTAGACATGATGCTGCCCCTGATCATAAATCATTACTGAGGTAAACTCTTCAGACATGAATGGTTTGGAATCGGGGACACAGAGTGACCATATCATGTGTTCACTTTATGGTTCTATGCATCTATAGGATGCTGTCCTACTGGTCTCTCACTAGAGGGGAATGGAGAGGGTGGAGAGGAGGGGTCAGGAGATTGTTATGAGGATGTGACATGTATAGAACAGAAAGGAGGAGTGTGCTATCACCCAGCAAGGAGAGCAGAAGGAGCTGCAGATAGGTGGGCATGCTAATTTAGACCGGATTGTATACTGTCACTCAGTCACAATTAAAAAAAAAGTTAACAGCAAAAGAGGAAAATAGCCATGAGAAAAAATAATAAAGACTAGAGAAGAAATCCCCAGTGCATCTGTCAGTTTGTGGTACTGCAGGAGCTTGCATGTTGCTATGATGCTACAAACTATGCCACCAGTATTCAAATATCAGCAGGATCATCAACAGTTGATAGGTTTCCCTGAGCTTCCAAATTAAGACAGGCTAAGAAAAAGAATCTGGTGGTCTACTTCTGAAACAATTAGTGAAACTCACTGCCGTCGAGTCAATTCCGTCTGATAGTGACCCTGTATTGCAAACTGGAACTGTTTCATAGAGTTTCCAAGGAGTGCCAGGCAGATTCAAACTGCCAACCACTTGGCTATTAGATGTAGCACTTAATCACTGTGCCATCAGAATTTCCAGCTGGTGAAAATCTTATGAGTAGCAGCAGAACACTGTCTAATACAGCACTAAAAGATGAGCCCTCGGGTCAGAAGGCACTCAAAATACAACTGGGGAAGAGCTGCTTCCTCAGACTAGGGTTGTCCTTAATGAAGTGGAGGGAAGAAAATTTTCAGGACCTTCATTTGCTGCTCTGGCACCATTCAAAATGAGAAGATACAGTTGCACACATCCATTAGTAATCAGAATGTGAAATGTATGATGTATGAATCTAGAAAAATTGAGAATCATCAAAAATGAAACAGAACACATAAACACCAATACCCTAGGCATTAGTGAGCTGAAATGGACTGGTATTGGCCATTTTGAATCAGACTATAATATGGTCTATTATGCCAGAAACAAGATAATATCCAATAGTATCATTAATAATAATATCATTAATATCACCAAACCAAAACCCCACTGCCACTGAGTCAACTCCAACTCACAGTGACCCTAGAAAACAGAGTAGAACTGCCCCATTGAATTTCTAAGGAGTACTTGGTAGATTTGAACTGCCAACCTTTTGGTTAGCAGCTGTAGCACTTAACCACTATACCACCAGGGTTTCCATTAATATCACACACAAATAAAATTTTGCTGAAGATCATTCAAAAGTGGCTGCAGTAGTACATTGACAAGGAACTGCCAGACATTCAAACCAGATTCAGAAGAGGACATGGAACTAGGCGTATCACTGCTGAATGCAGATGGATCCTGGCTGAAGGCAGAGAATACCAGAAAGATGTTTACTTATGTTTTATCAACTATGCAAAGGCATTGGACTGTGTGGATGGTAACAAATTATGTATGACACACGAGAATCCTCCTCAGAAGCAACGATGGTGATACTCTGTCTCACATGCTTTGGACATGTTATCAGGAGGGATCAGTCCCTGGAGAAGGACATCATTTGTGGTAAAGCAGAGCAAAGAGGAATACTTGCAACAAGATAGAGTGATCAAGTGGCTGCACCAGTGGACTCAAACATAACAATGATTGTGAGGATGGCACAGGACTGGGCACTGTTTAGTTCTGTTGTACATAGGGTTGCTATGAATCAGAACTGACTCGATGGCACCTAACAACAGTGAAGAAATAAATGAAATAAACCAACAAATATATATATGTGTTTTAGTCAGCTAGGGCTGCTCTAACAGAAATACCACCGAGTGGATGGCTTTAACAAAGAAAGATTTATTCTTACACAGTCCGGTAGTTTGCAAGTCCGTATTCAGGGTGTCTGCTCCAGGGGAAGGCTTTCCCCTTGTCGGCTCTGGAGGAAAGTCCGATATTGCATCAGTCTTTGTCCAGGGAGCGTCCTCATGCAAGAACCTCTGGTCTGAAGGACGCGCTCTGCTCCCGGTGCTGCTTGCTTGATGGTAGCAAGGTTCTCATATTGTCCTTTGTTTCTTTTTCCTTTTATTCCTTGCAAGCTAAAAGCATTAAGGGTGGGGCAAGCCATACTCCAGGGAAACTCCCCGTACAGCAGGAATTTACAGCCCCACCCTAATCCTTTAACATACAGGTTAGAAAAACCACACAATGGAGGACAGTCCCAAGATACTGGGAACCATATCCCAGCCACGTGGCTGCACACATTTTTGGGGGGACACAATTCCAACCATGACATCATGTATATGTATATATACAAAGAACCAATTAAACCAAAAGTTGGTTCTTTGAAAAAATGGACGAAGTCATCAAATTGTTGACCAAACTATCAAAAGAAGATCAGGAGAGGAACTAAGTACCCAAAGTAAAAAATACCATGGGAGACATTACAACAGAAACACCTAAGATTAAAAGGATCCTAACAGAATACTATGAAAAATTGTACCACAGATTTGAAAATCTAGGAAAAAGTGGACAAATTTCTAGAAACACAGTGTCTACCTAAACTAACAGAAACTGAGGTAAAAAATGTAAACAGATCCATAACCAGAGGAGAGACTGAAGAGCTAACTAAAAACCTCCCCACAAAAACTGAGCTTTGGATCCAATGGCTTCACTGGGCTATCAAATTATACATTCAAAGAAGATCTCACAGCATGAGTACTCAAACCATTACAGAGCATATAAAAAGAAGGAATACTCCTGAATTCATTCTATGAAGTCAATAGGATCCTGATACCAAAGCTAGGCAAATGTATCACAAAGAAAGAAAACTATACACCAATATCTGTCATAAACATCGATGCAAAAAATATCAACAAGATTCCAGCCAATAGAATTCAGCATTATAATTATACTTAAAAAAAAAAAAAAAAAAAAAAAACTAGACCACAGCCAAGTGGAATTCATACCAGGTACACAAGAATGGTTCAACATTAGAAAATGAATCAACACAATCCACCACATAAATAGAACAAAAGAAAAGAATCACATGATCATCTATCTGTATGGACACAGAAATGGCATTTGTCCAACACTCATACTTTATTTAAAGAGAAAAAAACTAAGTAAAATAGGAATAGAGGGGAAATACACAATATAATAAATGACATCTACTAGAAATTCTAAGGGGCAATTCTATTCTGTCTATAGGGTCACTGAGTTCTGACTCAGTGGCAATGGGTTTGATTTGGGGTTATGCAAAATTAACAGCTAACATCATTCTCAACACAGAAAGGCTGAAAATTTGTCATGAGAACAAGAATGAGACAAGGATAGCTTTTATCACCACTACTATTTAACATTATGCTGAAAGTCCTAGCTAGAGCAATAAGGCAAGAAAACAAAACGAAGGGCATCCAAACTGGAAAGGAAAAAGTAAAACTACTCCTATTTATAGATGACATGATCCCATACATGCAGAACTCCCAAGATTCCACAAGAAAATTACTGGAACTAATAGAATCAACAGAATAACAGGATATAATATCAACATAAAAAAATTAGTTGGATTCCTATACATCAACAAAGAGAACTTCAAAAAATACATCAGGAAAACAATACCATTTATAATAGCCTCTAAAAAGATAAAAGCTTAGGAATAAACCTAATCAAGGATGTAAAGGAGTTAAACAAAGAAAACTATAACATGTGACTGAAAGAAACCAAAAGTGACCTGTATAAATGGAAAAACATACCATGCTCATAGGCAGAAGACTCAACTTCGTAAAAAGTCCACTTCCACCCAAAGTGATATGTAATCCCAATCCAACTATCAACAGTATTCTTTAACAAGATGGAAAAAGTAACTACCAACTTTATACAGAAAAGAAAGAGGCCATAGATAAGTGAAGCATCAGTAAACAAAAAGAACAAAGCAGGAGGCCTTATACTACCTGATCTCAGAACCTATTATACAGGCATAGTAGTTGAAACAATCTGGTATTGGTACAATGACAGGAGACGCACAAATAGGACAGAATCGAGAAAAGAAACGTAAATTCATCCTCCTACAGTTACCTAATCTTTTACAAAAGCCTGAAGTCCTTTTCATGGGGATAAAAGGTCTTTTTAATAAGTAGCACTGGCAAAACTGATGCCCGGTTTAAAAAAAAAAAAAAATTGAACAGGACCCATTCCTCACGCCATACAGAAACACTAACTCAAAATGAATAAAAGACCTAAATACACAACCAAAAATGATAAAGATCACAGAAGAAAAAATAGGGACAATGCTGGGTGCCCTAACATGTGGCATAAATACAATGCAAACCGTAACTAACAATACACAAACACCAGAAGAGAAACTAGATAACTGGGAACTCCTAAAAATGAAAGACTTGTGCTTATAAAAAGACTTCACCAAAAGAATAAAAAGAGAACCTACTGGGAAAAAAATCTTCGGCTATTCAAATCTGACAAGAGTTTAATCTCTAGAATCTATAAAATACTTCAACAGCTCAGCAACAAAAAGGTAAACAATCCAATTATAAAACAGACAAGAGACTCAAGCACACACTTCACTACAGAAAATATTCAGGCAGGTAACAGACACATGAGGAAACGCTTATTCTCATTAGCCACTAGAGAAATACAAATCAAAACTACAATGAGATACCATCTCATCCTAACAATACTAGCACTAATCAGAAAAATAACAAATGTTGGAGAGGTTGCAGGAGATCGGACCTCTTTGTATTGCTGGTAAGAACATAAAATGGTATAACTATGAGAGACAGAAATACCATATAAACTAGCAATTTCACTCCTAGAAATGTATCATAGAGAAATAAAAGTTGTCATACAGACAGATGTATGCACACCCCTGGTCATTGCAGCATTATTCACAATAGCAAAAAGATGAAAACAGTCTAAGATCCCATTAACAAAAGAATGTATAAACAAATTATGGTACATACACACAATGAAGTATACACAATGTAAGGAGCAATGGCAAATCTTCAAAACGTCTCACAACATGGGTGAAGCTACAGGGTATTTTGACAAGTGAAATAAGTCAATCACAAAAGGACGATATAGTATGAGACCACTACTATTATTGAATCTCAAAAAAAAGATTATACACAGAAAAAAATCTTTGATTGTTATGAAGGAGAGGAGTGAAGGTAAGAGAAAATCATTAAATAGATAGTAAACAAGTATTAACTTTTGTGAAGAGAAAGGTAACACACAATATAGGGGAAGTCGGTACATCTTGACTAAGACAGTCATATAAGCCTCGTGGACACATCCAAACACCTTGAGGGACCGAGTTAGTGGGGCTAAGGGCTGGGGACCATGGTCTCAGGGGACATCTAACTCAACTGGCGTAAAATAGTTCATAAGGAAAATGTTCTACATCCCACTTCGGTGGGTAGCACATGGACTCTTAAAAGCTTATGAGCAGCCATTTGAGATAACATCTATTGGTCCTATCTCATTCAGAGTAAAGGAGAATGAAAAAAAAAAAAACAAAACACACAAGGAAAATACAAACTACCGCCTCCACCAGCTTAAACCCAGAGTTAGACGGTGCCTGATCCCACCAGTAACCACTCTAACATGTTTCACAAACGGGAGTTCCAGGCAAAATAGGAGAAAAACATAGAGTAATATTTAATCCCACATTCACACAAAAAAGACTAGACTAGCTGATCTGCAGAGACTAGGGGAACTCCCAGGACTGTGGTCACTGGACACCTTGCTAACTCAGAACTGAAGCCACTCCCAAAGTCTGCCTTTCAGCCAGAGATAGACAACGCCATAAAACAAACAATAATACATGTGAGGAATATGCTTCTTAGTTCAACCAAGTATACAAGACCAAATGAGCAACACCTGCTCAGAAGAGTCTAGAAGGCAGGAAGGGACAGGAATACTGGATGAGTGGGCACAGGAAAACTGGGGGTAAAAGGAGGAGGGCACTGACACACTATGCGATTACAATCAATGCCACAAAACCATTTGTGTATTAATTTTTAAGTGAGAAACTAATTTGTGCTGTAAACTTTTTTCATCTAAATCACTATAAAATTTATAAAAAAAAAGTAAACAGTTACTGAAACGTGGTTGAACCTTAAACTTATAAAATATTTGATAGTCATTTACTGGATTAATTTCCTATTGTTGTTATAACAAAGTACCACAAATTTGGTGGCTTAAACAGTTTTCTGTCCTACAGTCTACAGGTCAGAAGTCTGAAATCAGTTTCACTAGGATAAGACCAAGGTGTCAGCAGGATCGTGTTCCTTAGGGAGGATCTAGGAAAGAATCTCTTCCCTTGTATTTTCTAGCTTCTCAATGCTACCTAGAGCTCAGTAGCTGAGAGCTCGGCTGCTTAACTGTAAAGGGTGCCAGTTTGAATCCAGAAGCCACTCCTTGGAAACCCTATGGGGCAGTTCTACTCTGTCCTATAGGGTTACTGTGAGTCGCAATCTGTCGGGAGCCATGGGTGAGCCCCCAGGCCCCGACATACAGGAAGCTTGTAGGGCTGAAAAAGCCCGCGCGCGCCAAGTTTGAAAAAGCCCGCGCCCGCGAAATTCCAAAGGCCCGCGCGCGCGAAAAACTTCCTGCCTGATGTCACTGCCTTAGTCCTATGTATATCCAATCCCCAGCCGACAACTACCTCACTCCAAATGTCACTCCATCCCTACGTCACTTGATCCCTCCCTCTATTCCCGCTGCTATAAATATACCTCATTTTAACAATAAAACCTTGAGGCTTGATCAGAATCTTGTCTTGCCTCCATTTCTCCGCGTTTCTTGCTCCACTTTCACAGGCTCCCCCTCGTCCCTTTGTTGATTTGTCCCGCGGGCCGGGGCAGCAATCAATCTGATGGCAACAGGTTTGGTTTGGAGTTTGGGTTTTTTTGTTTTGTTTTTTGTTGCTGTCGTTGTTGTTTTAGACGTTAACTGCATTTCTTGGCTCATGGCCCTTTCCTCTTTCTTTAAAGCCAGCAGCCTAGCTTTTTCAAATCTTTCTGTAACTCTTTTAAGGAACTTTGTGATTACATTGCACTAACCTGGATAATCCAGCATCATCTCTCCACCTTTGGAAAACACTCTGACAGTTCTTGAAACGGTTAAGATACAGTTACCATTGTTATTGTTAGCTGCCATGGAATTGATGTCCACTCATGGTGTCCTCATGGTTGCAGAGAAGAACTGTTCCATAGGGTTTTCAAGTCCATGTATTAATTTCATCGGCAAAGTCCTTTTGCTGTGTAAAATAACATATTCATAGTTTCCAAGGGCTGAGAGGTAGATATATTTGCCAAGTCAGCCACCTGCCGTCGAGTTGTAGATATATTTAGGAGAGCCATTATTCTGCTTACCACGCCCACTACGCGCAGGGAGCAGCGGCAGCATTTGTGGGATAGTAAGCCTTAGATGATGACCATAAAAGGGAGAGAGAGCAAAATAACTAGGCTACCCATAGAGTTAAAGTCCTGAAAGACCACCGACCTACTTTGAGTCCACCACCAGGCACGCAGTCTAGTCCCTCTGCCTGTCTCCTTGTAAGCATCAACCAATAGTACACATAGTTTCATTTTCTCAAAACTACAGAAAGAAAAATTCACAGATTTGAAGTGACTTTTTAATAAACAGTTTATAACCTTGAGAAAGACAGCAGCACTCTCCAGGAACCTGATTACAAAGATCAGGTCCTGATAATTCTACCTTCTTTTTTGATTTGAGAGGATAAACACTCAGAAGAGGGAAATATGGAGATACAACATGTCTGGTATACCCTAAAATGTCAAGCTTGATCTCTCCTGATACCCTAGGAGACAGAGTGGACAGAAATAGGCTGTAATGCAATCCAATTCTATACTTAAGCAATTGATTAAAGAACTTTTGCATGAGGAATATTGATTAATGGATTAATGTAAGAATAACAAGTGTCTAATGTTGGGCCACAGGGCTGAAGTTTAACAATTTTTCAATGGCTGAGATGAATGCTTATCACATGTGTGGAGGACGGAAAGCAAGAAGGAAGATAACAAGCAGGATGCCTGGGAGAGTTATGTGGAGGAGTTCAAGGAGTACAACTAGATTAGATTATGGGGTGCACACAGAGAGCAAACAAGACTGCCGAGCTAGCTCGGGGTCTTATCATCAAGGGGTGATGGGCCCAGAGTTGTGCTATAGGGTATCTGAGATGCTACAAAAAGAAGAGAGACCAAAATGAGGAAACTCCAAAATCACGAAAATAGTAAAGTGCAAAAAAGGCCCTAGATACAGCCCACTACAGACAACAGTAAAGACACACTGGTATGTGTGGAGATGTGTGAAGACAAAAAGGAAGGCACCCATGAAGAAGGAGGAAGCAATAATGGAAGAACAGAGAGATGACTGAATGGATAAAATTTCAAGGGAGCTAAGGATAGGACCAAGATACAGGTGACACACCTAAATGCCAGATGACAGAAGAATGACTTACTCACTGCATTATAATACAATTATGGTGCAATCACATAATACAACGTGATGCTGTTGTTGTTTTTGCTAGGTGCCTTTGGGTCAGTTCTGACTCATACCTACCCTATGTATAAGAGAAAGAAAACCTGCCTGGTCTTGTGCCATCCTCATGGTTTGTTACTGTTTGAGCTCATTGTTACACCCACTGCATCAATCCGCCTTATGGAGGGTCTTCTTTGTTGCTCACCCTCTACCTTACCAAGTACAGTGCTCTCCTTCAGGGACTGGTCGTACCTGATAACACATCCAATGTACATAAGATGAAGTCTTACCATTCTCTCTTCCAAACAGTATTTTGGCTGTACTTCTTCCAAGACAGACACATTCGTTCTTCCAGAAATCCATCTTATATCCAAGATTCTTCACCAACATTATAATTTAAAGGCATCAATTCTCTTTCAGTCTTCCTTATTTATTGTCCAATTTCTGCATTCATGTGAGGTGACTGAAAATATCATGGCTTGGATCCAGCACACCTTAGTCCTCAAAGTGACATCTTTGCTTTTCAACACTTTAAAAAATGCTTTGCCGGTAAATTTGCCTGATGCAATACATCATTTGATTTCTTGACTGCTTCCATGGGCTTTGATTGTGGATCTAAGAAAAATTAAATCCTTGACAACTTCAATATTATCTCCATTTTTCATGATATTGCTTTTGGGTCCAAATGTGAGAATTTTTGTTCTCTTTATTTTAAGATGAAATCCACCCTGAAAGCCTTAGTCTTTGATCTTCATCAGTGCATGCTTCGAGCCCTCTTCACTTTCAACAAGAAACGTTGTGCCATCTGTGTAACACAGGTTGTTACTGAGTCTTCTACCAATCTTGATGCTGTGTTCTTCTTCATATAGTCAAGTTTCTCAGATTATTTCCCTAGCACACAGAATGAATAAGTATGGTGAAAGCATGCAAGCCTAATGTACGCATTTCTTGATTTTTAACCACATAGTATCCCCTTGCTCTGTTTGAACAATTGCCTCCTGATCTAGGTACAGATTCTTGATGAGCACAATTAAGTGTCCTAGAATTTCCATTCTTCAAAATGTTACCTGCAATTTGTTGTGACCCACACACTGGAAGGTCTTTGTGTAAGTATCTTTCTGGTATTCTGCTTTCAGCCAAGATCCATCAGACATAAGCAATGGTATCCTTCATTCCACATCCTCTTCTGAATTTGAATTTCTGGAAATTCCCTGCTGATGGGTTGTTGTAACTATTTTTTTTAATTATCTTCAACAAAATTGTACTTACATGCGATATTAATGATGTTGTTTAATAATTTCTGCATACTGTTGGATCACCTGTCTTTGGATGGGCATAAATATGGATCTCTTTCAGTCAGTTGGCCAGGTAGTTGTCTTCCAAATTTCTAGGCACAGACGAGTAAGCGCTTCCAGTGTTGCATCCGTTTTTTGAAACATCTCCATTGGTATGCCACAATTCCTGGAGGCTTGCTTTGCACTGACTTCCGTGAGGCCTGGGCTTCTTCCTTTAATACCATCACTTCCTGACTATGTGCCACCTCTTGAAATGGTTGAACATTGGCCGGTTCTTTTCGGTACAATGACTCTATATTCTTTCCACCTCCTTTTGATGCTTCCTACATCATTCCTTTAAAATTGCAACTCGAGGCTTGAATTTTTTCTTCAGTTCTTTCGGCTATAGAAATGTGATATAATCACTAAAAATATTAAATGGTATAGAAAATACTATGATATAATATTAAATTTTTTAAGTGTCAAAATGGTGAGAGTAGTAGTAGTACATCAGCAGTGTCATCAAGATCTAACCTCAGGGGGATAATGTAAATCCATCAGGTGGAGCTAGACATACCTCCGGTCTCCAACACCAGCTGTTCCTCTCCCCATTCTCTCTAATTCTATTCTGGCTTCAATAATCCAGTGCAATGGCTACATAGAACTCAGAGACCATACTTACAATTACGTGCTTTATTAACAAACAGGGTACAACTCAGAATCAGGACCAGGAAGCATTGAGACAGCCTCCCTTCTTCACTGTAGGACAGTACTTTCAACTACTCTAAGCTGTGTAAGCCTCCTCACAGCCTTTTGAGAACAGGCCTCCTTTCAGGCCCCTCAGGACAGGGTCACTTTGTCTATTGGTGACAGCTCTATCATGGAGCCCCTTCCAGGCCTTTCACTGTCTTCAGTATGACAGCCCTTGACTAGAGAGGAGAGCCAAAATCTGAATAATTCCCTCTCAGTAGGCCACAGATACCTCATTTGCATAGTCAGTTTTGTTCACCTGGTTTGCATAGTCTGTTGACCAGCACTTGAAGATGCATACTAGTCACAATGTATGCTATGCAGCCCAGACCACACAAAGTATCAAACCCCAAATTGTTGGTAACTTAGACAGGAAAACTCGATCAATCTAAACAAACATAACAAACACTCTAGGGTAAAAAACTAGGGCAAAGGTAACTCCTCAGGGCTTAGGGATAAATCCACTGAAGTGTTTTTCCAAAGAACAAAGCAAAAGACCACATAAAAGGACTAAATTCATTATAGTATTATTCAAAACTGCAATACACAGCAGCTGGTTACCTTTCAGTTGATTTTAGACTCATAGTGACCCCATGTGACAGAATAGAACTGCCCCAAAAGATTTTCTAGGTTGTAATCTACAAAAGGGAAACTCCGGTGGTATAGTAGTTAAATATTCAGCTGCTAAACAAAAGGCCAGCAGTTCAAGTCTACCAGGTGCTCCTTGGAAACTCTATGGGGCAGTTCTACTTTGTCCTATAGGGTTGCTATGAGTTAGAAATTGACTTGATGGCAGTGGATGTTCATTTTGTTTTTGTTTTTAAATCTACAAAAGTAGATCACAAGGTCTCTTCATCTACAGAGCTGCTGAGTTGGTTCAAGCCACCAACTTTTCAGGAGCCAAGTATTTTACCATGGAGCACTCCTTAGAATCCCAGTCATCTTCTTCTTCTTCTTCTTCTTCTTTGTTTTTAAGAGAGAAAAAAAAAGCATGCCTAGAAAAAACTCAGAAAGAAAGACACCAATATTTAACAGCAGTTGTCTTTAGGCAGAGTAATTATGAGTGATTTTATTTCTTCTGTTACATCTCCACATTTTCCACACTTTCTACAATGGGAATGCATTACTTTTAAAATCAGAAAAAAATAATTTCAGAGACGGAGGTTTTGTTACTTAGAAAACGAGGATGCTACCTATTCATGTCAGACAACAGAGAAGGAAGAACACGAACAGGGGCCGAAATTCCAGGAGGAGGAAAGTAGGGTCATCAAAGACACTCACGCCAAACAAATGCGTCATTCAAATCAAGAAGTCAATATTCCTAAGAAATCATTTCTAGAAAGAGGCAATGTTCTCCTTGAGTACAGTGGATTTTTTTTAATCATTGTAAAATGTTGGTGCTTTTTAAGTGAGAAATGGCAAGAAGAAACATGCCTAAATTAATCTGCAGTCCAATTTTCCTCCACAGTTAACAAAAACCATTAGCTGCCACATAAGCTTCATGAGCGGCTTACTAACTCCTTTAATAAAGCAAAGTCAGGCCGCCTTCTCTGTCTTGCTGGTAATTATTCTCGTCGTCATGACATTAGCTGTCAGTCATTGGCAATGCATTTACCCTGCAGGTTAAGCAATCAGCAATAAGTAATAGTCCATGGCCAGTCAATGGTGTAAGCTGCCTCATCTCTCTCATGTGAAAAATGAGAGACATGTTTTCAGCATGTGAGCAATAGTCAGACTGTATGAATAAAGGAATCACGGAAGTGCTTCTTAACATGCCCAATTGATCCAACACGTGGCTCTGGGAACCAGTAGGATGCTTTTTGTGAGAGCATGGTATATTTCTCCATTGTGAACATTCAAACTTCCTGTTAAAGTGGTCTCTTGAGAGACTTGTATGTCGATATCTTCACTCTACAGGTGAAGAAACAAAGGTCCAGAGAGATTAACCAACATTTCCAAAATCTCATAGCTGGCTGGTAGCAAAATTAAGAGGGAACCAGTTTACATACCACAGGCTGCCTCATCTTTTCTTTCCCTTGCTCCCCTCACCCACACTTAAAAGAAAGGGGTACAAGAATGTCAGAATGTGCAGTACACACACTGTGCAATGGAACTGGTAATCACGCCTACTGGGACACCGAAAATGTGTCATGGAAAGAAGAACATCGCAGACCAAAAAAAAAAAAATGTGCCAGCCATAGGAAACTTGCTGTGATATTCGTAGTACAACTTGCTAGGTAAACGTGGATAAATTTCTAAAATCCATTATATTTCCTGTGTGCACCATCTCAAGAATTACCAAATGTCACGTATTTAAGAGTAATTTTGTAAAACAACACAGTATCACAGCTCCTTTCTGAAAGCTAGTGCCCTGGCAAACATATTAACCTAGAGAATAAGCCAAAAACAGATCTGAGGACATTCAAAGGGGTTCCTTGGTGGTGAAAACAGTTAAGCCCCCTGGTTTACTATCTGAAAGGTTGGATTCTACTTAGAAGCACCTCAGAAGAAAGGACTGACTATCTCCTTCCAGAAACTCAGCCACTGAAAACCCTATGGAGCACAGTTCTGCTCTGACACACACGGGGTCGCCCTGAGTTAGAACTGACTTGAGGGTAACTGGTTTGCTTTTGTACCAAGGGACTGCAGGCCACAGCTCAGGCAAAGCTCTCGTGGCCAAGACTTCCTGCAGCACAACAGCAAGGGAGGAGACTGAGAAGCCTAAACAGGAAAACAGGAGAGCTCAAAAGGCAGAATTTCAGTGTCCAGTGAGCAGGGTACTCGAGGAAGTGCATTATAGTGAAATTAGATAAAGATCGTGTCATTTCTAAACTGAGCCTCAATTTCCCTTACTGTAAAAGAGGGATAAGCAATTGTCTTAAAAATTAAGACGGATATATGTAAAACAGTTAGTAGACTACTTAACACATATTAAGTAGCCAATAAAGCATAATGACTATTACAATTATTGAAGGTGATATTGTGGCATTAGAAAGACACTAATTTGTTTAAATTTCTTATAATTTACTTTTATTCTTTATAGCATAAATGTTTACTTGAAAACACACTGCCATTGAGTCGATTCTAACTCATAGTGACCCTACAGGACAGAGTAGAACTGCTCCCTGGAGTTTCCAAGGAGTACCTGGTGGATTCGAACTGCCAGTCATTCACTTTGCAGACATAGCACTTAACCACAACACCACCAGGGTTTCCAAATATTTACTTACAAAGTAAAATAAAAACAAACTTCGCTAGAACATATTCCCTAAGGATTCAAAAAAAGGAAAAAAAAATTGTAATCTTTACGGGAGCAGATCATACAAAGCAGCAGGTACCGGCACTTCACTGGTAGCATGCTTTTCTAAACGACACTTTTCTAAGTGATACTAAAAAGCTTAACAAGAAAAGTGCCTGCAATGATCTTCAGAGTTCATTAACCACATCAGTTTCAAAGGGAAAAAGACAATTCCTGATGCCCTTTCAAAACCAGTTTTATTAACATGCTAAACAGCAACCGTGCAAAGCCAGCTCCAGGGTATTTGAGATGCTCCCTCAGCACTTGTCTGCCTGCGGGCACACAGCAGCAAATCTCCGCATTGTCTTTCCACATGGCCCTGAGAGCTCTTTGGAAAATCATTGCCTGTTTGTCTCACCAGGAGACTAATGATGCTACTGCCAGTTTGAAGACTACTTAGGTTTGTGATCAAGGGTAAAGCAGTAGAGAATTATGATCTTTCATACAAAACACAGACCAAAATAGCCTCAAATTCTTTGGTGTGGGTTAACAGTTGCATTGTTAATCCCCTAGCCTTCCCAACCTTTAGTATAGTAGCCACAAGAAGGGACAAGGCGTGGAAATCAGTACCCACCATGTGCCAAGTGCTGTAAGAGGCACATAAAGTCTCAGTTTCACATCACTTTGCCAGACAGGAATTAGTACAGTCATGTTACAGTTAGGAAATGGAGGCTCAAAAGGTTAAGCAACTTCTCCAAGATTCTTTTATTAGCTTTCCTGGGTACTGTGATAACATAATACAAGCCAGGGGTCTTAGAAGAACAAGAATTGCACTTCACTCTCACTGAAAGGGACGCCCTTGGCCACCCAACTCCATCTTGGTACAAGCAGCAGTTAGAACAGACATTGTTGAAGTACTAAGTCCTGAGAGCTTGCTTTTCCCACATCAGTAAGAATTTGTGCTAGTCCTAAATCATATATCTCTTCTTGCCTCTTATTGTTCTGTTTATCCCCTGTCAGTTATTCTCTAAGACTAGTGGACCAAATCACCAGCTAGTTTGGACTTCGATGGTTATCAAGCTTCCCGACTTTTTGGAACCCTACAGACCCTCACAAAGACTATTGTTGAAACATCAAAGAAATGGCTTGCGTGGGTCCGAGAAAAAATATTAACCATTGTCACTCCCCTTAATCAGCCTATATAACCTCCAGGCTTAGTCTACACAGGGAGGCAAGCCCTGAGGAATCAATTCCCCCTGTCTCTTACGTGTCATCACTCAATAAATGTCCTCATTTAAGCATTTCACCTCCTGTCTCTTTATTGGCTTTGCGGACAGGCAGCAACGATCTGCAGCTGTGGTTACACCACTATGATGGTTATTATAAAATAATAATAATAATAATAATAACTCTTAGTGAGTGTCATGGACTGAATTGTTTTCCCCAGAAAATGTGTGTGGCTGTTTGGTTGGGCCATGATTCCAGACTTTATGTGATGGTCCCTTATGCTGTAAACTCTGCCCCTATAATGTTAATGGGGGAGAATGGGCAGCAGTTGTGTTGTTGATGAAGCAGGACTCAATCTGTACCAGTCTATTGTGCCTACAGGCAATATCTTGGGATATAAAGGAAGGACAGCAAGCGGACAGTTAGGGACCTCAGATCACCAAGAAGCAGTTCCCAGAGTTGAGCATGTCCTTTGGAAAGGACCTGGGATCCCTGCATCTCAGAAGCTTCCAGTCCAGGGGAAGATTGACAAGGACCTTCCTCCAGAGCCAGCAGAGAAAGCCTTCCCCTGGAGCTGACACCCTGAATTTGGACTTTCAGCTTCACTGGCCTATGAGAAATAAAATTTGTTTTTTAAAAGTCATCCACTTGTGGTATTTCTGTTACAACAGCACTAGCTGACTAAGACAGTGAGGATATTTGAAATTTCAACTGATAGTGGTGGGAATGAAACATGGTGTGGTTACTGTGGAAAACTGTTTGCAGTTCCTAAAACTTTTTAAGTAGAGAATTGTTACTGCCCCTTAAAGTTTCCAAGGAGCACTTGGCAGACATAAACTTCCAACCTTTCTATTAGCAGATGTAGCACTTAACCACTACACCACCAGGGTTTCCAAATATGTCTCAGCAATTCCACATCCAGTTACCAAAAAAAGCAGGGACTCCAAGGAGATACTTGTATACCAATGTACACTGTAATGTTATTTACAATAGCCAAAAGGTAGAAACCCCCCAAGTGCCCATTATGAAAGGAATGGATAAACAAAATGTGGTGTATACATACAGTGGAATATTACTCAGCCATAAAAAGAAGCAAAGTCTTGATGCACATTGAAACATGGATGAACATTGAAAGCATTGTCCTGATTGTAGTAAACCACACACAAAAGAGCAAACATTGTCTTCCCTAATGCTAAACAGATGTTGTTGTTAGGTGTCGTCAAGTCAGTTTCAACTAAGTACAAGAGAACGAAACACTGCCGGGTCCTGTGCCACCATCATGATTGTTGCTATGCTTTGACCCATTGTTGCAGCCACTGTGTCAGTCCATCTCATTTAGGGTCTTCCTCTTTTCCATTGACCTTCTAGTTTGCCAAGCACGAAATCTTTCTCCAGGGACTAATCCCTCCTAATAGCATGTCCAAAGTATGGGAGATGAAATCTTACCATCTTTGCTTCTAAGGGGCATTCTGGTGGTCCTTCTTGGGCAGTCCGTGGTGTATTCAATATTCTTTGCTAATACCATAATTTAAAAGCATCAATTCTTCAGTCTTCCTTATTTATTGTGCAACTGTCACATAAATACAAAGTGATTGAAAAAGGCATGGTTTGAGTCGGTGTGTATTAGTCCTTTACCTGACATCTGTACTTTTTGACACTTTGAAGAGGCCTTGTGCAGCAGATTTGCCCAGTGCAATGCATTGTTTCATTTCTTGATTGCTGCTTCCATGGGCCTTGATTGTAGACCTGAGTTAAATGAAATCCTTGACAACTTCAGTCTTCTCTCTGTTTACCGTGTTGACTGCATGTCAAAACCAAAGAAACCAAACCTCTTGCCATCAAGTCAATTCCAACTCATAGAGACTCTGTAGGATACAGTAGAACTGCCCATAGGTTTCCAAGGAGTACCTGGTAGATTCAAACTGCCAACCTTACAGTCACTAAAAATTTGCTATTTGCTTAAACCAGTTCACCAACACTCACTACACAATAGCCATGTGCTGACTGTTGTGTAAGATGCTGATGGACATGGATGACGGAGATAGAAACTGCCTCCTGCAAAGGCACAGTCAAATGCTTGAGGCAGATATGTCAATAATTCATTACAACCCAGGACTGAAGAAATGCAGTCATTATAATGGTAATAAAAGGCAGGAAATTGTTAGTGAAACTCGAGGACACTGAATTCCAATTCACTGCTTCTCTTGTATATACCTGCCGTCTTAAAATACAGAATATTGTCAAATATTGGAGACTTTATAGTGCAGTGGTTAACTGATCAGCTGCTAATCAAAATGTCAGTAGTTCCAATCTACCAGCAACTCCTTGGAAATCCTATGGGGCAGTTCTACACTGACCTGTAGGATTGCTATGAGTCAGAATTCACTCAACAGTCACAGATAACAGTAACAGCTATTGAATATTAATCCTCTGAAGAAAATTAAAGATTGTGTTGTCTAGTCTGTCATCCTGCAGCTAAGGAAATTAAACCCCAGAGAAGGAAGCAAACTGCCCAAGATCATGTATCAATTAAGGGACAAAACAATGACTAAGAATTGAGTTTTTCGACTCTGGGGCCAGTACAACAAACACCATCTCAAGCCATCGTTAACTCAGAGGTCTGTAAAAACTTTATAGATAAGTACAGTCCAAATACTATATTCACTTTATTCTTTTTCCATTCCACCCCACTCCTCAAGGGATAACTATAACAAATAATCTTTGGGAGAAGTACAAGCAAGCATAACCTGTAAATGAAGATAAAATATTTGAGATTTCTGTTTAGTATCTTCGGAGACGGAGACAATGAAAGATGGTGAATATGAGTACAATGGTACGAAATAAACTATGTTGTCTAGGACACGTGTATCATTTTATGGCTATTGCTTCCTTCTTTCAGGGTCAAGTCTACATGATTTGAAAGTTTTTCTCTCCTACATTTACATAGTTTGGGTTAAAATTCACTATTAGCACCCTATGAGACAAACTTTCTGTGGTCTGGTAAGACAACCCTTGAAGGTTATGTGGCAGCTGTAATATCCAGAAATTTAAACCTCTCCTTGTATGGTGTTGTTGTCCTGTATCCAATTCTGTATACATTTTTAAACTCCAAAGCACATGATGATGATGATGATGAATTTGTACAGCAATGTTCTTTTCCAATTACCCACATATTACCGTTTACATTGATCTTAAATACTTTCCGTATCCCCAGTTTCTTATCTAATATTATGTTCCTATTTTCTGAGCTTTATCCTTTACCACTATCTGCTGGTGGCAAAATGTCTCCGGTTTTGTTTGTCTGAAAGTGTCTTTATTCTCCCTAGATGTGGAATTCTAAGTTGGTAGAGGTTTTTTGGTTTGTTTATTTCGGTTCAGTTTTTTGTTTCTTTGTGTTCTTTCTGATTTCGAAGATATTAGTCCTCTGTGTTTGGGCTTCTGTTGTTGATTGACAAGTTAGCCATTGGTCTATCCTTCCAAGACAACTCAATACTGTTCCTTGGTGTTTTCACAATGATGTGTCTATGTGCAATTTTCTTTTCAGATATCCCATTTTGAATTTGTTGGGCTTCTTCAATCAATGGTTTATCACCTTCAACAGTTTTGAAAAATTCTCCGTCTCTATGAGTTCAGATACTGCTTCTGATGGGACAGATGCCAGACTTTCCTTCATTTTTTTTAAGACTCAAATGAACGTCCTACCTACTCACCAAAATTGTTTCTTTGAAGATATAGCTGATCTCAGCAATTGATCACGGTCCTCTGAATTCAGAATAAGTTTAGAATTTTGGGTATTCAACTTTGAACTTTAATCACAATTCCAAGATCAGAGGAAATATAGTATTCCGTAGCTAGCACTATGCTATTACATTCCAGGGAATGGGGTAAGGTGCCCTCATTGAAGGCTAAAACATATCCAAAGATAAATGGTTATGGAAGGCATGCATACATTCTGTTTCAGTTTTTTTAATCATAAATGTTATTTTTAGCATTGGCCATTTTCATTTTTAATCTACAGTTTTTCATTTTAATGTTTTCTTCCCAGACCAAAACAGTGTAATCGCTTTTAAATGACTTAAATTTACAGTGCTTTTCAAATATTTGTTCCTTTTGTGCAGTTAAATTCTCTCCTTGTAGAGCTAGCAAAGCCTACAATGGCATTAGCTGGAGTTCCCAGATTCCTGCAGCCTTGCAGTTTTCATGAACTCATTCTTCCTTCACAGAGTCTTTTAATGTTTCAGCAGACAGGCAGTTTAAAGAAAAACCTAGCACATTTAGTTTGGGGAGAAGGAAGAAGAGAAATAAAGAGGAAGACTCTAATTTGCTGCAGAGTTAAGGGAATCATTATTGATTTTGTTTTTAAAATCCAAAGTTTTATTTGAATAGCAAGTGACTGACCTTTAAGGAGTGATCCCTTATTAACTCAGTGGCATAGGTCACTTTCTAAGATTCAGGACAGTAATTTTTGTTTTTTGTTTTTTTAATTTTGGGGGTGGGGGAATAGAAGAAGTCAATAAAAGAGATTCAGTATACTCTGGTACATGGTGTTGGCAGAAGAATTCAGAGATACCACTCAGAGTGAAAATATAGATGCAAAGTTAAGGCTGGAGACGTTACAGTAAAATACTATCATCTACCCCATTAGTCCCAGTCTGCTAGTTTTCCATTTCCTCAACAACGTACTTTTACCACTTCCTTAAAACCCCCTATGCTACCAATTTTCTTTTCTACTCTTGAGAGAACCCTCTCTCTTATATAACAACAAAAACACAGGCCATCAGAGGGGATCCTCTCAACTCCTTGGATTCCCACCCATAGATTTATCTGTAAGCCCAACTGGTGTAGTGATTAAATGCTATGGCTGGTAACCAAAGGGCTGGCAGTTCAAATCTGCCAGGCGCTACGTAGAAACACTATGGGGCAGTTCTACTCTGTCTATAGGGTCACTATGAGTCAGAATCAACTGGATAGCATTGGTTCTTTCCTTTTTTTTTTTTTTTTTTTTTGGTATACTTGCCCTCTTTTTCCTCCTTTATGTGACAAAGAAAAGGTGCTCTTCTCAGCAGCTAACCATGCAGCTGCTGTCTAAATCCACTCACTCCCTCCTCTTCAGACCCTTATAACTGGCTCTGTCTCATGACTATGTACTTAAAAGTGCTCATCTTCCCCATTTTTAATAACAACAACAAACAAGGTTGCCATTGAATTGATTCAGACTTATGGTGAATCCGTGTGTTTCAAAACTACCCCACAGAGTTTTCAATGACTATAATCTTCCAGAAGTTCATCCTCCTTCCAAGGTTCCCCTGGGTAGATTCAAACTGTCAACCTTTGAGTTAGCAGCCAAGCACTTAATGGTTTGCCCCACCAGGGACTGTAATAAGAAAAACCTTCCTTCACTATAAATCTCTTTAGTTGCTACAATTTCTCTTGAGCAAGTCAAGGCAAGACCACAGTCTCACTCTCTTCTCCTTTATGGTCCCTCCTTGAGCTACCTGCTTCAGGGGCAGCAATGATCACACACACACACATACACATCAGTGGCCCTTCTCTGAGCAAAACTCAAATATCCAATCACTTATTGGCCACCTCCATTTCTAGTTCTCAAAGACACTTTAAACTGCGAATGGCCTACAGGATTTATCATCTTTCAGTACTCTCAGTCTGGGTCTCCTCTTATTCCGTTTCTCAGTAAGTGGTATCAGAATTTCTTCAGACATATAAGGAGACTCAGTCTCTTTCTTGATATCTACCTCTGTTTTCAGCCCCACATCTAATACTTCTCCAAATCTTTTCCCCAATCTCCTAAGTATCTCTCAAGTCTATCTATATCTCCTTGGCCACCCTCCAATATCTGCTAACAAAGCTTGTAAGTAGCTTGCTCCATCCAATTCATTCTCTACAGCAGTTAGCTGTAGATCTTTATAAAAATGCAAATCTATATCCATTGCATCCTTGCTAAAATTGAATGACTTCCCAGTAACCTTAAGAGGAAAAAAGCTCCAATCCTCAAAATAGTGTAGTAACAGCAGTCATATTTTGACACATATATGCATACTCCACACTCTTTTACCTTTCCAAAGAAGTAAATTTCTTTCTAGTAGGCCAGAAACATCCATCTGCTCTGTAAAGTTTAAGACTGTAATAGAAAAATGCAGTGGACGTGGAGTAAGAGGTCATATTCAGTTTGTGACTTTCAAAATGGGATTTTGCAGACAGTAGTCATTCAAGAGTATTGTATGAATTATGTAAATTCCCTTAGCCTCATTTTGGCTTAATCAATAACCAGGCCTAGTTGCTCAGACCACAGGGCTCCTCACAGCACAGAGAACATTCTTAGTCAGGCCACTTCTTGGCCTTCACAACTTCTCAAGTGCGGTGAGCGCTGAGCTCAGAGCCATCAGCCTGCTAGGGCCTCAGGGGTAAGAATGAGAAAACCCTGCTCCATGGCCTTCAAGTGGACACTCAGCCTGTTAGCCATCTGTACTGCTCTGACAGAAATATACCATGTGTGGATGGCTTTGAAAAGAGAACTGTTTGTTCTTCACAGTCCAGTAGGCTGTAAGTTTGAACTCAGGATGTCTGCTTTAGGGGAAGGCTTTCCCTCTTTGTTAACTCTGGAGGAAGTTCTTGTGTTGCATCGCCTGGAGCCGGGGAGCAGCCCGGCACAGGCACCTCGGGTCTAAAGGGTGGGCTCTACTCCCAGTGCTGCTTTCTTGATGGTGTGAGGGTCCCAACTCTCTGCTTGCTTCCTGTTCTTTTTATCTCTCGTAGGATAAAAGGTGGTACAATCCACACTTCAGGGAATCTCCCTTTACGGTGGAGCAGGGAGGTGACCTTAGGAAGGGTTTTACGGTCCCACCTTAATGTCCTTTAACATAAGCCTACCTATTAAACCACAGGAAGAGAGTAGGATTTACAATACGAAAATCACAAAATGACAGGCAGTCCCACAGTATTGGGGAGAGTGACCCAGCCGAGTTACTCTCCACATTTTTGAGGGGACACAGTTCAAATCCACGACACAGGCAAAGGTCCTTTCAGAGACGTCACAGAAGTGCAGCAAGAAAAACAGTCAGAGCGGTCAGTGGGCAGCCGCTGAGCTAACCGATGTAAAAGAAAGAGGAAGAGAGAAAGACCAGCCTCAAGGCACACAAGCAGCAGGCTTCCGTTGTCAGCATCAGCAGAGCACAAGGTAGAAAACAAGACAAGAGACATTGCTCAGAGACCAAAATCATCAGATGACAACCCAGGAGCCTGTAGGGCTCCAAGATAACATTTTATCACTGTTGCTACAAGTACCAAAAAATACCCCACTGCCGCTGAGTTGGGTCCAATTCATAGCAACCTTAGAGGTCAGAGTAGAACTGCCACATAGAGTTTCCAAGGAGTACCTAGCAGATTTGAACCGCTGACTTCTGGGTTAGCAGATGTAACACTTAACCCACTGTGCCACCAGAGCTTCCAAGTACCAAATGAGCTAAAATTCACATCTATGCTCTCATAAACCGTTTTGAATAGTTGCAGTTAAGAGGAACTGAAGTGGAGCATGTTTATTCAAAAAAAACTATTTGTATTTCACTCCAAGTTTTGAAAAGAAAATTTTGTTCCTCAGCAAATGCAGTTCCTGAGAAAACCTGATTAATTATAGGTCCTACCACCAACAGAAAAAAAGAGGAGGAAAGAGAAGGATGTGTGGAAGAGAGGAGATGAAGAAGTAGAGGAGAAAACCATCACAGCACATTCACTGGACCCGTACTGCAAGTGTACTGGTGTCCCCAGTACAACATCCTGCAAGGCCATACCCATCTCTTGTCAGCCTCATCAGCGTCTCCTTGGGTCTCTTTCCTCTTTACTCAATTCTCAAGCCACACAGGCTTCCTTTCCCTTTCTCAGTCCTGGTCTCTTTGAGTCCAAGCTTCTGTAGCATTCCCGTCTGCTCCTTCTACCTGGAATGTTCTTTCCCCACTCCACCGCTCCTTTGGTTCAGCTAACTCACTCTTCAACCCTTCCATTGTTTTCTAAAAAAGACTTCCCTGGACTTCATTCACAGTCCCTGTCCCCACTCCACTGGCCAGCATCCTCCAGCTTATGTTCTCATATCTCTTTGCACTTGGCCTGCATAGTGCTCTTTCAATTTTAACCAGGGTAATGTTCAGTTATATGATTGATTCTGCCTCCCCCATAGACAGAAACTCCATGTCAATGAAGGCTATCAGTTTTATTACCAATGCAGTTCCAGTGTTTGACATACTGTATTTATTTCCTAAGGCTGCCATAACAAATTACTACAAACCAGGTAGCTCAAAACAATGGAAATGCAGCTGCACAAATCAGGAGGCCAGAAGTTCAAAATGTAAGTGCCACCAGTGTTAAATCCTTCCGGCAGCCCTGAGGACGAAACCATCCTATTGTCCGCTCCCAGCTTCTGGCGGCTGTCAACAATCTCTGGCGCTCCCTGGCTTCCCAGCTCTCAAACCTCTGCCTGCATCCTCACAGCACTTTCGTCCTGGTGTCTCCGTGGGTTAAAATTTCCTCTCCTTTCTCTTATAAAGACACATGTCCTCAGATTTAGGGCTTACTCCAAATTCAGAATGAACCCATCCCAAGATCCTAAACTTAATCTGCAAATATCCTGTTTCCAAATGAAGTCACATTTACACATACCAGGTCCTAGGCTGTGAAGATACCTTTTGGGAAGGTAAAATTGAACTCACTGCACCCACCATGGCCATTCGATTCATCTTTGTTGAATAGAGCAATTGCCTCGTAAACCAATAAAGGTACACTGAGATCTGTTCAAAAGTGAAATGGGCTGCTTCTAAGAAAGGGGGCTTGCTGTCCCTGGGTACTCAGGCACGGGAGATGGCAGCCATCAAGGATGTTCGGAAGTAACACCACACTACACATACAATTGGAATATGTGCCTTCTAAGATTTCATCTGCATCAGGAATCCTGGGTTTGTCTATGTTTAAATGTTCAGAGACCGGGAAGATATGCTGGGCAGCTTCCCTCGGATCACACAGATGTCCAAAACACAGGGAGCCTGAAACCAGAAGAGCTTTCTTCAAGGCAAAATGAAGAGTGTGAGCATCTGTCTGGCCATCCCAAGGTGGCATGACAGCGTGTGGGACAGGGAAATATTCATGAGAATGATCTCATAGGCCTGAGTCACTGTAATTAACTTAAAAGGCGCAGAGCAGTAAATGGACCTAGAAGATGAATACCAAGGGGCAGAAGTACCCAGCACTCTCCCCCAACCCAGCATCACCCAGTGCCTCAGAAGCATACGTCTAAGCGATTTTATTCCCTTTTGACTCTAAGCTACTTTGAAAGCATGTGAACAGCTTGGCCTCACTGATCCACACACATTGTGGTGTGACATTAACTCTATTCCAACTTATGATGACCTGTACCACACAGAGTAGAACTGTTTCGTACATTTCCAAGACTAACCTGTACAGAAGCTGATTGCCAGATCTTTCTCAAATAAAGCAGCTGGTAGGCTTGACCTGCTGACCTTTGGTTCAGAGCCGAGTGCTTAACCATTGCACCACAAGGGTTCCTTTGTCCTGCACATAGCAGATGCTTGATGTACATCTTGTACATCTAGTAGGCCACCCTCATCACTGGGTGTTTCCTGCTGTTGGTGCTGCTGCTGACGATGATGAAGTTGTGTGTGAGGTGTATGTGTGTATGTGTGTACATGTATGAGTGAAGTATTTACGTATACATTTTAAAACAAAACTCTGCCATCAAGCTGGTTCCAACTCGTAACGACCCTATAAGACAAAGTAGAACTGCTCCACAGCGTTTCCAAGGAGTGCCTGGCAGACTGGAACAGCTGACCTTCTGGTTAGCAGACATAGAGCTTAACCATTACACCACCAGGGTTTCTCTGGAATGGGATATAGAACTGAGACACCAATTTGTATCCAATATGATTTTTCTTAAGTCAGCATTGGCAGCAACATTGGGGCTATATGTATAATGTGTTTTGTGAGGAAAAGACCCATTCACCAGCCACAGTCAACTCCCCAACCCCACTGCCAAAATCTCTATCTAAATGGTTAAAGACTCTTCCCTTTGGGTTGGGAAATATTTTGCTTCCAAAAACCCCTTATTAAAATGAAAGTACCTTTGAACAAAGAATACTTTAAGCTTCTATCACTTTCTAGAGATAAATATGATTGGTAGCTAGGAAGGGCCTCAAAACTCAGACCTCAGATTATGAGCCGGGGAAAGTAAGGAGAGAGGATGAGAAGGCCCAGCTGAGAGACTGCCAAAGGTGAGATTTGTCTGGTTAACACTCATTCTCACCACTTTGCTCAGAGAAACCTCTTCTCACAGCAAGCTTTACAGATCTCTGAGATAAATGGATGACCTCAGATTGGATTAAATTAGAGTAGAAGAAAAGATGCTAGACTTGCTTGAGGGTTTTTTAGTTTTTTCTTTTTCTTTTAATAAAAGGCAACAAGCAGCATCTTGGGGAAGTTTGCAGCCTGATGATTTCTTAGCTGCTAGAGAGGCAGAGGACTCCCTGGTGGTGCACAAGGTTAGCATACTTGCTGACAACGGAGAGGACAGAGGTTCAAGTCTACCCAGAGACACCTCAGAACAAAGACCTGGTGATCTACTTCTAGAAGATCAACCACTGAAAAACCCATGGGGTACAGTTCTACCACACGTATTGTGGTGGGTGGGACAGAGTCTACAAGAACTGCTGCTGAGAGTACAGGTTTTGGGGGCTCTGTGGAGGCAGCTTTAGAGAAAGGAATGAAGTGTGGAGAGTGGGATACAGAGAGAGAGCAGGAGGAAGGTGGGTTAAGCATCTGGAAAATTACTGCAGTCTCATGGCTTTTGCTGCTTCAAAGCTAGGATGAGTCATCAGCTGGTTGCTTAGGCAACAGCTATTTTCTTCCTGCTGCTGATCAATGTCATCTACACAAATGCCCCATGAAACCATGAGCTGTGGAGATAATAATACACAAGCCACAGAGAGCCACGCCAGACGACGTCTGTATTTTAAGTGTTCTGAGCCAGACATTATGCACACGTATGCATCCAGCTCTCTATCCCACCCTGGTCCCCATCTCAACAACCATTCACACAGGTACACAGCCAGAGTGATATGCCAGGACAAAGATATAGGATGATGCAGGCAGAAAGTGATTGTCACCTCTGCTTTGTCCTTGTTAGCTCTGGGACCATAACTGCCTGACCTCATTGTTTCCCCTTAGAGACAGAGTGCATCTGTGGTCATCTTCTCACCTCATTTCTCAAAACAGTTTCCTGGGTAAGGAAATACAGCCATAGTGGCATTCAGGTGAAACAACTTCTAAACTTGGCCCCAGAGTGCTCGTGGATCCAAAGCAGGGGAGGTAGCCTGCTGTCTCCACTCTAAGTGCTCCCAGAGACATTGCTGTCCCCTTTACCTACTGGATTTTTCTCCCTAGAACCTATCACTTTCCAATTAAATACTACATATGCAATTTTGTATCCTCCCCACTAGATCATATGCTACTTCAGGAAAGGAAGCTTCTCTGTCCTATTTATCTCGTCATCTCCCAATCTAGCTACGCAGTAAGTACTCACCAAAATCTTGTGGAGTAAATGAATGCATTAGCACATGGCACAAATTCATGGATAGACCACTTGACAGGCAAAATCAAGAGAAAAAATCAAACCCATTGCCATCAAGTTGATTCTGACTCATAGTGACCCTGTAGGACAGAGTAGGACTGCCCCATAGAGTTTCCAAGGTGCACCATGTAGATTCAAACTGCCCATCTCTTGGTTAGCAGCTGCTACTTTTAACCACTTAGCCACTACGCCACCAGGGCTTCTTACAGGTAAGGCACGTGAAAATTCATCCAGTATAACAAAAGTCCTTTTTGAAAGGGGCAAAGCCCACAAGGCTTCCGCACTGCAGGCAGGACAACACCTGCAATACAACAAAACAGGCAATTGTCACAACTCTTTTGTTTCTCCCACTCCGTCTTCACCCTTGTGGGTCATACGAAACTTGGGAAAGGCCTTGTAAGAAATAACCTGTGTCTCATATGCAATCATCAGCCCACAGCACGAAGCCAATGACTGCGCTGCCGTGCCAATTTGCATGTCATTGGTATCCACTAAAGGCTTGCAATGCAGCAAGCACAGCATATGAGTTTTATAATTTCAGCCTCACATTTCATATTGCAAACATTTTTATAATTCCTATTTTATAGATGATGAAACTGAGTCTAAGAGAAATTAAATACAATATCCAAGTTGTAAACATGGTATGTGGTAACATCAATTTTCAGTGCTAGGCCTGAGTTCTCAGCTACCACTCAGAACTGCCTCTCCCCTTGCCATACGGCTCTACTTGTCCTAAAGCCCTTTTGGTGGCATTTTAAACCCCACATTTCTCTTTCAAGCAGCCGCAGATGTCTAATTTAGCCGGAAATGTTTTGTATTTGTTATTCATTCTTCTCCAAATTATCTTCATGTAAATTGTGTCATTTAAACCTCAAAATAACCCTGCCTGATAAGCATAGCAGATATCATCACTTCTCTAGAAAGAGCATCCAGGGCGCTTGCAGTGTGGCTGGCCCCAAGCCCTGAACAGTGTCTTCGTTTGGCTCTAGCTCTCCCAGTCTGCACAGCTGCTTCTGGGAATCCTCAGGTTGATAGACATTCACGCACCTTTTCAGCTACTTGTATGCAGAGCTTGCCCCGGGGAGCATCAGACCCTCACCTGAACCTACAATATTAGAAAAGCAAGTTAAGACTTCGGAAGAAATCTATCTAAGAAAAAGAGTTGACATGTCACAATTTAACTCAGAAATTGCTGTCAGTCATTTGTAACTCATCTTGTCCTCACTTTTTCCATTCCCTGATCTCCTCAGCCTCATTACAATAATAACCTTGCATTATGTTCCCTGAAACAAAAAAGATTTAAGTCATAGTTCTGTGGCTGTACTTCTGAGAAACCAGTTCACAAAAGATCCTTACTAGCTCTTCCCAGTAAGAGTACCATGCTAGGGGGGCACAAGCATTTGGAAGAAATGTAAATAGAAATCTTAATCAAACTTTTATGGGGTTTCATGGTTGGCTACCAATCAACTAGCATATAAAATGAAACACACTAATGACCATCAAAAATGATGACTCTTGCCCTGAGTGGTTTCTATGAAATAGGCTACTTGCCTTTCTTTTCCTTCAGTGTGACTTCTATCCCATGTGGCCATGAGACAACTTTCATGTCTATAGAACAGCTATGATTTCCCGTCTATGTCTGAGTCCATGTGTTCTGTACATATACAGTGCCTGGGTCAGTGTGAGCCAGATTGAGAGAGGATCCACCACCTGCCAGGTGCTATGCCAGTTGCTCTTTATACGTAAAGTCATTTACACCTCTAGGACCCTGTAATGTGAATATTATTGCAAGTATTTTTTTTTTCTTTTACAGATAAGAAAACTGAGCTCAAAGAATAACTTCTTTGAGATTTATCTAAGAACAGCTAATAAGAACCAATAAAAAATGCTCCTAGCTACAGTGGAATATTATTCAGCCATAAAGAGAAATTAAATTTTGACATGCTACAACACAGACAAATTCTGAAAACATTATGCTGAATGAAATAAGGACAAGCATTGCGTGTCCCTATTTATATGAAATATCTAGAATAGGAAAATGCATAGTGACAAAATTATCCTTTCTAGTGGTAATGAGGAGGTAGGGGGAATAGACAATGAGAATTACTGTTCAGGGGAGTAATGAATTTCTATTTAGGTTGATGTAAAACTTTTGGAAATGGCTAGTGGTAATGGTTGTGTAACATGATGAAAGTAATGAATGTCATCAAATTATACACTTAAAATGGCAAACTTTTTGTTATATATATTTTGCCATATATACATATATATTTTACCAAAATAAAATTAAGATTTTTAAAAAGGAATTTCAGGGATAGAACTAGCATAGTAATGAGTGTCAGCACTAAAAACACACTGATTTGACATACTTATTTCAGCTTGGAACTCTTTTGTACCATGAATGTGACTGAGTGCTCAACAAAGAAACCAGTGGAACAGTCTCCCATAAATGTATAAAACCATAAAGCACACATCTCATATGCTCACACTGTGTTGCCAAGACCAGTCCATTCTTGTCAAACAGTTGCCCCCCTACTGGTTTCCAGTCAGGGCCAGCAGCAGGTCTAGGGGCCATGTTCTCAGGGGACCCTCTTACTGAATATACTTGTAATTCAGAAATGGATTTGTAGCTTACCAGACGGTGACAATAGTTTCTCTTCATGAAACCATCCACTTTATTTCTGTTAGAGCAGTACTAGATGACTAAAACAGAATTTGGTACCAAGAGAATAGGGTGCTGCTGTGACAGATACCTATAATGTGGAAGCAGTTTTAAAACTGTGAATGGATAGATGACTCAGAAGGCACCAAGGAGAACTGTTTACATTAAAGAAGGTACAGATGGTGAGAAACAGCAGACGACCAGCAGCAGTGGCAACAGAAGAACCAGAACCGTGCAAGACAGCACCGGAATCGACCCACAGAGCAAGAGAGTTGAATGCTTGTGTGCAGAAGTCTTCCTGGCAGAGTGGGTGCCTTCCAGCACTTGAATTGGTGGAGCTACAGAGCTTTAGAACACTTGCCCCTAAAAGGCAGATGTGGGCTTGAGGCCCAGGCCACGAGGCCATGAAATCTGAAGAGACAAAGTTCAGGAAAAGCTGAGCTATCTCAGTCTCAAAACATATGGCCATGACCTCAGGGATTTGAAGGAGTAGACCCATGGCTTTCTGTGTTTGTAATGGTGAAATTGTCAGTCATTTGGGGTTAGGGTGCACCTAAAGCCAAGGGGGCAGAGCTGCTGTCCAAGTGGGCCTAGAAAACAAGCTTGTAGCACAGGGCCGGAGATCTTCACTCCAGAGAGTGTAGTCAATGCCTAGAATCTGGAGGGCAAAGCTCTTGTGTAAAATGTCTCAGAGAACTGAAGATTACTTTCAAAGCTTTGAGAGCTGGTGTAATGTGTTCTGCTGACTTGCTTGTTAACTGTAAATGCCTTCCTTCCCTGAAATTTCTCCATTTGTAATGAAAATGTGTAATTTGTGCCTGCCTGTTCTACCACTGTATTTTGGAAGGGTAACACATGCTTTGGATTTCATACTTGAAGAGATATGTATAAATTTTGAACTTTGACTTAAGACCTTTGCTATAGTATAGATGAACATATTTTGTGTGTTCTAATGGTGTGATTGGGGGACACAGGGTAGAGTGTCATGGATTGTATTCTGTCCCCCCAAAAATGTATGTGTTGATTTGTCTCCACTATGAGTCCCAATATGGTGCCATTCCTCCCCTATGTTGTGAATTCTGCCTCTGTGATGTTGATGAGGGAAAATGGACAGCAGTTGTGTTGGTGAGGTAGGACTCAAGTTACCATTTGTGGGACCCCACTCTCCATACCATATTCTATTTTAGTCACCTAGTGCTGCTCTAACAGAAAACACCACAAGTGGATGGTTTCATGAAGAGAATCTTTATTGTCTCAGTCTGGTAAACCACAAATGCTTTTATGAGTTATAGGTCCATTCAATAACAAAAGTGATCACAGTCTGGTAGGCTGAGTACAAACTCAAGGAGAGCATCTCAACACAGGCACCTCAGGTCCAAAGGACGTGCTCTGTTTTCAGTGCTACCTTCTTGGTGGTATAAGGTTCCCAACTTAATCTACTCACTTCCATCCCTTATATTTCACAGCTGGTAACTTGAGTTCTGCCTCACCAACACAACTGCTGTCCATTTTCCCTCATCAAACAGAGTTAGGGTCCACAACACATGGGAGGAATGGCACCATATTGGGATTCATAGCTGAGTGAAATCAACACATACATTTTCAGAGGGACACAATACAATTCATGACAGATGGTATCTCACTGTAGTTTTGATGTGAACTTCTCTAATGGCTAATGATTGTACTTCCTCATGTGTCTTTTGGCTGCCCGGATGTCTTCTTTGCTGAAGTGTCTGTCCATCTCCTTTGCCTATTGCTTAATTGTGTCATTTACCTTTTTCTTGTTGATATTTTGCAGTACCCTGTAGATTATGGAGATCACATGTTGGTCCAACATGTAGTTGCCAAATATTTTTTCCCATTCTGTAGGTAGTCTTTTAATTCTCTTGATAAAGTCTTTAACCCTCCCAGTGCCTTGAAGTTAGTTTCTACTCATGGTGACCCTATAGGTCAGAGTAGATCTGCCTCATAGACTTTCCAATGAGCACATGACATATTTGAACTGCCAACGTTTTGGTTAGCAGACATAGCAAACCATCGGGGTTTCCAATAAAATCTTTGGATGACCAAAAGTGTTTGATTCCTAGTAGTTCCATTTATCTATTTTCTCTTCTGTGTTTGTGCATTGTTAGTCAGATTTTGTAGTCTGTGTAAGCCACGTATTAGAGATTCCACTGTTGACCCTATTTTTAATTACATGGTCATTATCATTTTAGATTTAATATTTAGGTCCTTGATCCACTTTGAGTTAGTTTTTGTATAATGTCTGAGATACAGATCTTGTTTCAATGTTTTGTAGATGGATATCCAATTTTCCAAATATTATATGTTAAACAGACTGTTTTACCCAGTCAAATATCATCTGTTCATAAGAGGATGGTGATATTTCTGGGGTCTCCATTCTATTCTATTGGTCTATATGTCTCTTTTTGTACCAGTAAGAGTCTCTTTTGACTACCATGGCAGTGTAGTAGGTTCTAAGGGTTAGGTAATGCGAGGCCTCCCACTATGTTCCTCTTCTTCAGTAGTGCTTCACTAATCTGGGGTTTCTTCCCTTTGCAAACAAAGTTGATGATTTGTTTCTCCATCTCATTTAAAAAAAAAAAAAGGTTACTGGAATTTGTACTGGGATTGCATTATATATATAGATCGTTTTGGGTAAAATAGACATTTTCACAATGTTAAGTCTTCTTATCTGTGAGCAAGGTAGGTTTATCCACTTATGTAAGTCTCTTTTGGTTTCTTGCAGTCAGGTCTTGTAATTTTCTCTGGTTAGATTTATTCCTAGGCATTTTATCTTCTTAGGGGCTACAGCAAATGGTATTGATTTGATGATTTCATCTTTGATGATCTCTGTTGGTGTAAAAGAATCTTACTGATTTACTTATATTTCTCTTGTATCCTGATACTTTGCTGAACTCTTCTATTAGTTCCAGTAGTTTACTTACAGATTCTTTAGGGTTCTCTCTATATATGAATTATTATCTGCAAATAAGGATATTTTTACTTCTTTGCCAATGCAGATGCACTTTATTTCTTTGTCTTATCTGATTGCTCTGGTGTCAGATCTGTTTTTTTAACTATGAAGGCAAGGTAATGACTATTTGTTATCATTATATCAATTCTAATAATTAGACACAAAGCCATATTTGAGTATAAAATGGTTTGATTGCCTTTAATAATCACCCAACTGTCAACTGAGCTTAAGAAAAAACAATATCCTGGTTGATTAATCAAAAACTTTGTTTGATCTTAATCTAATCTTGCATATAAACATGTGTCCGAAGAAAATTAACCCAGGCCACAAGAAAGCATCCTGCTAACATCTTTAATTATTCATATCTGACTCACAACATAGATAAGATCTTCTTTTATACTTTCACCAATTAATTAGATGCATCATGCCCCAGCCCTTGAAGTGTGAGAATGTTTACCAGTGTGAAAATGTTTACCAGTGACTTTATAAGGAGCAAAATGTTCTAAATTTTTCAACATTAGAATTTATGAGTAAAATTTTTTATGTTCTTTAAAACTATGAACTTTGTCTCATGCTAAAACTGTTCTTAGACAGTTGAGCATAAATTGTGTTTTGGTAATATAAATTATATTTTCTCACACATGTCACAATTAATTTATGTGGTCATTTCCCTAAACGCAATGTAAACATCTATAAATGGTCTAAGTTTGCTATCATTAAAATATTGGAAATTTTAACATGGTAAGCTCAAGAAGATCTGGGACCCTGCAGAGCCAACATGGAGCTATAGACACAAGCACTATGCTGTCCTTCTCTAGTGAAGACACAAAAAAAAAACCTAAGTAAAACAGATATAGATATACACTTCAATCCTGGAGCCAAAAATTATTAAACAAAAGGATAAAGAGCTAGATCAAGTACTGAATAGAAGAAGAAACTGACAGAAAATAGAGAACTAGGAAAGCTATGGAATACACATTCCCTACCAATTAACATGGCAGAGCTTTGCCTTCTTGGAGCAACAACCACAGACAAGGAATACAGCAAAGCAGTTTCATAGAGCTTACAGCAGGAACCAGAGTACCCAGTAACCAGATACACACTAACAGGCAGAAAAGAGAAAACAGAGTAGATCAGGAAACTTCTCTAACATCCTGAAAGATGGAAATCTGACAATCCTAAGAGCTCAACAAAGTTCATATAAGATAGAACCCAGAAGAAAATCACTAAGACATATCATAACCATATATGCCAAAAATCAAAGACAAAAAAGGAATCCTGAGAGCAGCTCAAGAAAAATGAAAAGTAACATAAAAAGGGGAAACAATAAGACTAAGCTCTGATTACTCAGCAGAAACCATATGGACAAGAAGGCAATGGAATGACATATTAAAAACTTTCAAAGAACAAAATTGCCAACCAAGAATAATATATCCTGCAAAACTCTCACTGGAATATGATAGCGAAATTAGGACATTTCCAGATAAATGTAAATTAAGTATATAAAAATCAAAGAAAACTTACAAAAATTATTAAAGGGATTCCATCAGTCAGAGAACCAACAATATAAGACAACAACCTGAACTCAGGTTACAGGAGAACATCAGCCAGATACCATGCTAGGTAATGGACTCTCAAGGGTAAAATAAAGCTAAAGGATTTTTTATAAAAGGGAATCAGAGACATCAATCAGTAAATGACAACTATGTCAAACAAAGTGGGGGAGAATAAACAGTGTCAGTGTAAAATTTTCAAAAGGAAAGGAAGTCAAGGCCATATTGTATGATAAAGGACTGGTTCAAACTGAGGAAGACTGGGATAAATGTCAAGATAACCACCAAGAAATTTAACAAACCTATTTAGCAAGATAAAGAAGAAAAACATCCAGTCTCAGTAAAAACAAAAACTATAAAAAAAAGAAAGAAATTCTGCAAACAAAAGAAACTCAACACAGGAAAGCAGGAGGAACAAAGAAAACATCAGCACTACCAAAAACAAAAAAAGCACTAAAAAATGACAGCTATAAACTCACAGCTATCAATAATCACAGTGAATATAAATCACTTAAATGTACCCATAAAGAGAGAGTAGCAGAATGGATTGAAAAATCATGACCTACCAATATGCTTTCTACAAGAGACACACCTTAGAAACAAAGATAGCAATATATTAAAAACTGAAGGATGGAGAAAAATATATCAAGCAAAGAGCAAGCAAAGAAGAGCAGGAGTGGCAATACTAACTTCAGATGAAATAAGCTTTAAAGTAAAATCCACCACAAAAGCAGGGAAGGACATTATACAATGATAAAAGTGATAACTCATCATGATGGCACAGCCATAATAAACATCTATGCACCCAACAATGTTGTAAAATATGTAAAAGAAACTCTAATGGCACTGAAAACAGAAACTGACAGTTCCACAATAATAGTACAAGACTTCAACACACCACTCTTGGTAAAGAACAGAACATCTCAAACAAATTCAAGAAAGATACAGAAGATCTAAATGCCACAACCAACCCACTTGACCTCATAGACATACAGATCACTCTACCCAACAGCAGCAAAGCACGCATTCTTTTCTAACAAACTTGGAATGTTCTCCAGAACAGATCCCATCTTAGGCAACAAGGCAATCCTCAACAAAATCCACAACACTGAGATAATACAAAGCATCTTCTCTGATCACACCATAAAAGTAGAAATTAATAACAGTGAGAGAAACGAAAATCGTTAAAATGTAGAAACTGAGTAACACTGCTAAAAAGAAAAAAAAAAGTACAGGGTAACAGAAGAAATTAACGATGGAATGAAAAAATTTCTAGAATCAAATGAGAATGAAAACACATCATACTAAAACATTTGGAAAACAGCAAAAGAAGTATTCAGAGGTCACTTTACAGCAATAGATGTACACAACAAAAAGAAAGGAACAAAATCAAAATCAAAATGTTTAGCTGTACAACTCAAACAAATAGAAAGAGAACAAAACAGCCTGGCAGCAGTACAATGACAGACACGCTGATCAATGGAACAGAATTAGGAACGAGACATAAATCCATCCACCTATGCTCCCCTGATCTTCAGCAAAGGTATTAAATTCATCAAATAGAAAAAAGACCATCTTTTTAGCAAATGGTGGTAGCAAAACTGGATGGTCATTTGTAAGAAAAATGAAACAGGACCCATACTTCACACTATACACAAAAGCAAATTCAAAATTGATCAAAGACCTAAATACACAACCAAAAACTATACAGATTGTAGAAGGAAAAACAGGGTCAATGCTAATATATATATCCAGAAACTATACCTGTTGCCAACAAGTCAATTCTGAATTACAAAAGCACAGGAAAGAACTGCCCCCATAGGTTTTCCAAGGACTGTCTAGTGTATTTGAACTGCCAATCTTTTGGTAAGCAGTTGTAGGTCTTAACCACTACACTACCAGGCTTTTTGAGTCAGTGCTAAACCAAAAACCAAACCCATTGCCATCAAGTCCATATTGACTCACAGCAACCCTGTAAGACAGAAACTACCAAGAAAGTTAACAAACCTACTCACCAAAATAAAGAAGAAAAACATCAAGTCTCAGTAAAAACAAAATGCACAGAAATTCCACAAACAAAATAAACTTAACACAAGAGAGTAGGAGGAACAAAGAAAACATCAGCACTATCAAAAAAAAAATTAAAAAACACTATAAAATGACAGCAATGAACTCACATCTATCAATAATCACACTGAATATAAATTGCTTAAATGTACCCATAAAGAGAGTAACAGAATGCATTTAAGAAAGAGTAGAACCGTTCCATAGAATCTCCAAGAAGCTCCTGGTAGATTCAGATTGCCAACCTTTTGCTTAGCAGCTGTAGCACTTAATCACTATGCCACTAGTGTTCCCGGGTCAATGCTGCTGTTGTTGTTGTTCTTAGGTGCCATTGAGCCAGTTCCAACTCATAACGACCCTATGAACAACACAATGAAACACTGCCCAGTCTTGCACCATGTCCACAATCGTTTTCATGCTTAAACCCATTGTTGCGTTCAATGTGTCAACCTATCTCGTCAAGGCTCTTCCTCTTTTTAGCTGATCCCCATCCCCACTCCACTAAGCCTGATGTCCTTCTCCAAGGACTGATCCTTCCTGACAACATGTCTAAAGTGCATAAGCAGTTTTGCCATCTTTGCTTCCAAGGAGCACTCTGGTTGTACTTCTTCCAGAAGAGATCTGTTTGTTCTTTTGGTGCTCCATGGTACATTCAACATTCTTCTCCAACACCACAATTTAAAGGCATCAATTCTTCTTCTGTTGTCTTTGTTCATTGTCCAGCTTTTGCATGCGTATGATGCAACTAAAAATGCCATGGCTTGGGTCAGGTGCATTTTAGTCCTCAAGGTGACATCTGTACTTTTCAATACCAGAGAAATCCTTTGTGGCAGATTTTCCCAGTGCAATGCATCTTTTGATTTCTTGACTGCTGCTTCCATGGGTGTTGACTGTGGACCCAAGTAAGGTGAAATCTTTGACAATCTCAATCCTTTTTCCATTTATGACAATGTAGCCTACTGGTCCAGTTGTGAAGACTTCTGTTTTCCTGATGTTGAGGTGCAACCCATACTGAAGGCTCTGGTCCTTGGTCTTCATCAGTAAGTGTCTCAAATCTTCTTCATTTTCGGTAAGTAAGATGGTGTCATCTGCCTAATGCAGGCTGTTAATGAGTCATCCTCCAATCCTGATGCCTCATTCTTCTTCATATAATACAGCTCCTCAGATTATTTGTCTGGCATACAGACAGAAAGCAGATGGTGAAAGGATGGAACCCTGATGCACACCTTTCCTGACTTTAAACCATGCAGTGTCCCCTTGTTCCATTAGCCAGACTGCCTCTTGATCCATATACAGATTCCTTAAGAGCACAATTAGATGTTCTGGAATTCCCATTCTCCACAATATTAACCGTAATTTAGTATGATCCACACAGTCGAATGCTTTTGCATAGTCCATGAAACACAGGTAAACATCTCTCTGGTATTCTTTGCTTTCAGCAAAGATCTATCTGACATCACTGATGATATCCCTGGTTCCACGTCCTCTTCTGAATCCAGCTTGAATTTTTGCCAGTTCCTTGTCAATATATTGTTGCAGTCATTTTTGAATGATCTTGAGCAAAGTTTCACTTGAGCGTCATATCAACGATATTGTTTGGTGATTTCCTCATTCAATTGGACCACTTTTCTCTGGAACAGGCATAAATACGGATCTCTTCTAGGCAGTTGGCCAGGAAGCAGTCCTCCAAATTTCTTGGCATAGATGAGTCAGCACTTCCAGGCCTGCATCTGTTCGTTGAAATATCTCCATTGATATTCCAACAGTTCCTGGAGCCTTGTTTTTTGCCAGTGCCTTCAATGCAGCTTCAACTTCTTCCTTCAATAACATTGATTCCTGATCCTATGCTACCTATACAAATGACTTAACATGGACTAGTTCTTTTTGGTGTAATGACTGTGTGTATTCCTTCTGTCTTCTTTTGATGCTCCCTCAGGCGTTTAATATTTTCCCTGTAGAAGCTTTCACTATTGCAATTCAAGGCTTGAATTTTTCCTGCAGTTCTTTCAGCTTGAGAAATGCAGAATGTGTTCTTCCCTTCTGGTTTTCTATTTCCAGCTCCTTGCACATGTCATTATAATACTTTCTTTCCTCTTCTCAAGCTGCTCTTTGAAATCTTCTGTTTAGGTCTTTTACTTTGCCATTCCTTCCTTTTCCTTTAGCTGCTCAACATTCAAGCACAAGTTTCAGAGTCTCTTCTGACATCCAATTTGGTCTTTTCTTTCATTCTTGTCTTTTTGATGACCTCTTGCTCTCTTCCTGGATGATGTCTTTGATGTCATTCCACAGTTTGTCTGGTCTTCGTTCATTAGCGATCAACACATCAAATCTGTTCTTGATATGGTCTTTAAACTCAGGAGGAATATACTCAAGGTCATACTTTGGCTCTCATGGGCTTGTTTTAATTTTTTTTCAGTTTCAATTTGAAGTTCCCTATGAGCAACTGATGATCTGTGCCACGGTCAGCACCTGGTTTTGTTCTGAATGCTGATATGGAACTTTTCCATTATCTTCCACCACAGATGTAGTCAGTTTGGTTCCTGTATGTTCCAGCTGGTGAGGTCCATGTGTGCAGTCACCATTTGTGTTGGTTGAAAAGGTATTTGTAATGAAAAGGTCATTAGTCTTGCAAAATTCTATCATGCAGTCTCTGTCATTATTTCTGTCACTGAGGCCACATTTTCCAACTACCAATCCTTTTTCTTTGCTTCCAGCTTTTGCATTCCAGTCACCAGTAATTATCAATGCATCCTGATTCCATGTTTGATCAATTGCAGACTACAGTTATGAAAACTCATGAAAAGATTTATGCACAGAAAGAAACAATATTTGATGGTTATGAGGGGCGGGGGGATAAGAAGAGGAAAACACTAACTAGACAACAGGCAAGTGGCACCTTTGGTGAAGGATAAGACAGTACACAATACTGGGGAAGGCAGCACAACTCTACCAAGGCAAAGTAATAAACATAACTGAACTCCCTGAGTTACCCAGCTACTGAGCCGAGGGCTGGCAACCACGATCTCAGGGGACATCTAACTCATTGGCATAACATAGTTTATAAAGAAAACGTTATATATCCAACTGTGGTGAGGAGTGTCTAGGGTCTTAAAAGCTTGGAAGTGGCTATCTGAACTTGGAAGTTCCTGACTGATCTCAACCAGTCAGGAACAAAGGAGAAGGGGGAAAAAAGATGCAAGGGAAAGATTCATCCAAAAGACTAATAAATCTGAGCTACTACAGCCTCTACCAGACTGAGTCTAGATCATTTAGATGGTGGTCAGCTACCAGCACCAACTGCTCTGACAGGGATTATAATAGCAGGTGCCAGACAGAGTCAGAGAAAATTGTAGAACAACACTCAAACTCACACACACACGCAAAAGACCAAACCTATTGGTCTCACAGAGACTGGAGAAACTTTGAGAGTATGACTCCTGGAGGTCCTTTTGCACTCAGTGCTGAAGTCACTCTGAGGTTCACTCATCAGCCAAACATTATACAAGCCTATAAAACAAACAATAACACACATAGTTCAACCATATATACAAGACTAATTGGGCATACCAGCCCCAAAGCAAAGCTGAAAAGGCAGAAAGAGACAGGAAAACTGGACAAATGGTAATGGAGAACACAAGGTTGATTGGCAGAGACTGTTGACACATCAAGGGGGTTAGCAACAAATATCTCAAAACAGTTTGTGTATTAATTGTCTAACGAGAAACTAATTGGCTCTATAAACTTCCACCTCTAGCACAATAAACAAATATTTTAAAAAGAAGATCTGGGAAAGATTCAAGACAAGGTAGAAAGATAGGACAGAAAGAAGCAAAAAATTACTGGATGTTTGGATCTTGGCTAGATAGCATTATTGGATCAAAGGACAAATATGACCAAGTAAAAAAACATGAGGCTGGCGATACTGATAAAGTCCAAACCTTGAAAGATCTCATGTACACAAAGAGCATGCTCAGAAATATCTGGGAAACCGATGGAAGAATTTTAACAGGAGAGTAACATAATCACCTAGGAAACTGAATTTCAGAACTACGACTCAGTCAGTATTAAAATCAAAATGAATTGCTGTCTAGGTGATTTCAACTAATGATGACCCTCTAGGACAGAGTAGAACTGCCTCATGGGGTTCACAAGGAGTGCCTAGTAGACTCAACCTTTTGGTTAGCGGCCATAGCTCTTAACCACTATGCCATCAGGGTTGCCCCAGTGAGTACTATAGAAGATATACTGGAAGGCAGAAAACCCTGATAGTAGAAGAATACACACAGTAGTCCAGATAAGAAGTGATGAAGGACTCACCCAAGCAACATCAGTGAGGCTGGACATATAAGGATAGATATGGGAGATGCTAAGGAGCTGGAAGTTGCATAATGTGGTTTGGGAAAGAGAGGAAGTGAGAAAGAGTGAAGGGAACCATAATTGAAGAGGACAACTGAGGAACCTGCAGTGTTGTTCAGGGGGATAAGAAACATGGGTGGAGGTGCATGTTTGGCCATGGATTTAACATACCGAACTTCAAATGCCTATGTACATCCAAGATGAGCTCTCCAGTAGAGAGACAGATCTGTGGGACTAGAATGCCAGATCTGTGGGACTGAAGATGACCGAGTCATAAGTGGAAGTTGAAACTGACTTTAAGTAAGGTTGCACACCATCAGTATACAAACTAAGAAAGAGTAAAGCTGAAGTTTAAGTGGGCAAAGGAAGAGGCTTCCCTGAAAAGGTTAGAAAATGTCATGGAATGAATTTTTCCTTCCATCTCCCCACCCCCACAGAGTGTCTGTCAACTTGGCTAGGCCATGATTCCCAATACTGCGTGATTGTCCACCATTTTGTCATCAGTTCTGACCTTCCTGTATGTTGTAAATCTAATCTCCATGATGTTGATGAGATGGCATTAGGGGCAGTTATGTTGCTAAGGCTCAATCTAAAAGACTGCATCATGCCTTAAGCCAATCTCTTTTGAGATATGAAAGAGAAGTGAGCAGAGAGACAAGGGACCTCCTACCACCAAGAAACAAGAGCTAGAAGAACAGCATGTCCTTTGGAACCAGGGTCCTGGCACTGACAATCTCCTTGACTGGGGAAGACTGATGACAAAAACCTTCCCCCAGAGCCAAAAGACACAGAAAATCTTCCCCTGGAGCTGGCACCCTGAATTCAGACTTCTAGCTTCCCAGGCTATGAGAAAATAAATTTTTGTTTGTTGAAACCATCCACTTGCAGTATTGCTGTTATAGCAGCACTAGATGACTGAGACAGGAGGAACCTGATGGAAGGGATAATGACATGTTAGAAGTCAAAGGGAAAGAAAATGTCAAGAAGAAAATGGTCCACACAGTGAAAGGCTACAGAAACTAAAAAGTGTTCTATGTTTTGCAGAGCTTTGATGACTCATTTTGGTGCATCCAGGATGGTAGAAGCCTGAATAAGAGAACTGACAATTAAGTTTGTGAACTCAGAAAAAGTGCTACATGCCCAGTTGCTGAATATCACTACAGTCACCTTAGAAGTACTCCCCTTGTGAAGCTATGCACCAATGCCAGCTCCTAGTGCACCCTTCAAAGTAACTTTGGAACTCCTTTTCTGGAACGCCTATCAGAGATATCGTCACATTATCCTTGATATCCTGAATGTCATCTAAATATCTTCCTTGCAAAATTTCCTTTATCTTTGGATAAAGAAAAAGACATTGGGAGCCAGATCAGGTGAGTAGGAGGGGTGTTCCAGTACAGTTCTAAGAACTTGCCACCATTCCACAATGGCAGTTCCAGAAAGAGTTTTGAAATTGCTTTGAAGAGTAGACTAGATTCCGGATTTATGCATAGCTACCTGAGGGGAGTACTTCAAAGGTGACCACAGTGATATTCAACACTGAGATTTGTACCACTTAAAACAATTAAGTTCATGGACTTGTCGGACCTCATGTACTTGTTAAAAAGTTACAGTAAAGGTTGAAAATGTAATCACAGTATTTTTAGACTCACTATTTTCCAGTAATAAGTTCTAGTTCCACCACCAGTCTGTTAGTTTGTCATAACGTAGTAGCTTACATGTTGCTGTGATGCTGGAAGCTATGGCCTTGGTATTTCAAATACCAGCAGGGTTACCTATAATGGGCAGGTTTCAGTGTAGTCTCAAGACTAAGAGAGACTAGGACGAAAGACCTGGTAATCTACTTGCAAATATCAGCCAATGGAAACTTAATGGATCACAAAAGAACACTGCTCAAACCATTTGCTTTGGATACGTCATCAGGAAGGGTCAGTGTTGAAGAACGTCAATATGCTTGATGAAGTAGAGGGCCACTGAGGGTGAGGGAGATCCTTGGTGAGAAGGATTGGCACAATAGCCATAACAATGGATTGAATATGTCATCAGTCATGAGGATGACGAAGGACTGGCCTGGGCGATGTTCGTTCTACTGTGCATAGGTCACCATAAATCAAACTTGACTCTAAGTTCTAGTTACTCAGTGTTTTTATTATGAAACAGTATAACTGTACTATAATAAAGTTTAGAAAATAAAGCAAAACATTTATTTATGATTTATATATCAGGACACAACCTGAATTATTGTGGTCAATTTCCTCCTAGTGTTTAACAAGTGCATATATCTCACTTCAAGTCGTGATCACTAGCTTGCGATGGCCATCCAAGGTCCAACAATCGCCTGCATATGTCATCTATCAGCCTGAAACAACAGACAAAGAAGAGTCAGTAACAGGAGGTGGAAATGGAATGTGTGGCTAATTACTGTCTCCTTTACCATAAGACCAGAATTGAACATATCGATCAAAGATTCCAAAGAACAATGCTAATTAAAGAGGGAGAAAGGCAGTCCAGAATTTGAAATTCTCATGAACTTCAAACATTCTGGAGTCACGAAGTCTGGATGAGCCCCTGAAACTATTGTCCTGAGATAACTTTTAAAACTTAAACCAAAAATATCCACTGAAGTCTTCTTGAAACCAACCAGCGGTGTAGCTTTAATAGGGGGTAGAGGGAGGGAGTTCTGCCTTGAGCATTATGCACTTTTAAGAACTATTTTTGGGGACCAAATTGACAATAGCATCTCAAAAGATTAGGTAAGAACCTTAGGGGGCAGTGAGTTTATATTAATTGGGAAGGAACAATTCAGAAAAGAACAGTGAGAGTAGTTACACAACTGGAAGATTGTAATAAATGTCCCTAAATGCCACACATGGAGATTGTTGCTGTGTGTATTCTCAACAACAATGAAATAAAATTATATTTTTAAAAAAGCACTATCAGTGAGTCAGATCCGACTCAACGGCACTTGGCTTTGGCTATCACTTAAAGTATCATTGGGTAAAAATCTCCAAAAAGTCAAACATTTCCCTGAAATTTATCTACATTTCTCCCTCAGTATCTCTTAATTCAAAGCACATCTGCAAGAGACTCATACCAAACAGCTGGTCTCAGACTTAATGCTGGGGCCATTCTTTGGAATATTTGCAAACTTAAAGTAACCCTCTTTCCCTACACTTTGAGAAATTCTAATTCCAACAGAACCAGCAATCTGGTGTCAAAACCAGGAGCACAGCCAACGTTTCTCCATCCCCAGGGACTCTCGAGCCTTCCCTCCAAATGCAACAAGTTTCACAGATCCAGGCACTAGAGACTGAAATGCACACAAGCAACCATTCTATGTGAGGTAATTTACCTACTAAGAGTAGCCACTTGCTTATCCCATGTAACTAAAGTCAGGCAGGTGGAGGGGATCCCTGAGCACCTGTTGACAGGGATGCTAATAAGCAGTTTCCTTAGCCACTGTAGTTCTATTACCAGCTGTGGGAGATCATTCAGTAGTTTAAAACTAATTGTGATAGGTGCTATTTTCCATAGGCAGGACTCTGCCCATGGGGAATGCCACACTTCCTCCACCCCCACCCCCCCCCACCCCCGTTTCTCAAGTCCAATTCGCTCAGGGCTTGATGGAAGGGTAAGAACTAAAAAAGTTCTAATTTACTTAAGTTTGGCCTTACATTTGGAACAGCCTAGTTAACACTGCAAAAGCAGGCTGGATTGTGCCTGGCATCCCAACCCTTTTTTTTTTTATTCTCATGAGGACAAAATTTCAAAATTTAGGCAAAAGTCCGGGACTGGTAGAGAGACAAGTGGACGGGTGCAATTTTGAATGTTAACGTCCGGGCTGTCATATGGAAATCATACTAGGGCAAAGATAATGCTGAAACTGGTAGTATGGATGAGTGAAGGTTAAATTAAAACTTCTCTATGAACCGGAGCTCTGCAGGTGATCTAAGATGTGAATACTCTGTGAGGACGGCCAGTACCAGTGTTGTAAAGGACAGTTCTCACAAGATGGATGGAAGACAGCGACAGAGCTGGAGCATCTAGGAGTAAAGGATGGCAGAGAGACTTGGGGTACCCAGAGTCTCCTAGTCCAAATGGGGCTCAGTATGAACCTCAGTATACCAAGTTACTGTGTGGCTCAAGGGGCCCAATGGTGGCACAATTGTTAAGCATTCCGCTGCTAACCATCAGGTCAGAGATTCAAACCTACCAACAACTCCTTGACAGAGAAGACCTGTCAATATGCTCTCGTAAAGACTACAGCCTAGGAAACCCTCTGGAATAGTTCTATTCTGTCATGTAGGGTCACTCTGAACCCGAATTAACTCCAAGATACCAAACAACGACAACTATGATGCTCAGCCAGCATATTTTTGTCACTTGTGCTCAAGGACAGCAATGGAGGCTTTAAAATTTAGGGCTACAAGAATAGCAGTTTTAATTGGATGCAAATGAAGTGACAAGTTACAAAGTACCTTTTTCCCCTAAAGCCACAAGGTGGATAAAGAAATGAAATAAGCCTCACTTTAACAGCAAAGAAATAGTCTTCCAAACACCAGATCTGGAAACTGTACACTGTCTTAATCAGCAAGTGCTGCTTTAACAGAAATACCACAAGTGGATGACTGTAACAGAAATGCAAGTGGATGTCACAATCCAGTAGGCTAAAAGTCCAAATTTAAGGTGTTGGTTCCAGGAGAAGGCTTTCTTTGCTGGCTCTGGAAGAAGGTCCTTGTCATCAAACATGCCCTGCACTGCAAGCTTCTAGGATGCAGGGACTCTCATCCTGAGATGAGTCAGCTCCCAGCATTGCTTTCTTTCTTGATAGTATGAGGTCCCCAGATTTCTCTGCTAGCTTCTCTCTATTATATTTCAAGAGACTGCCTCAATGTACAATACAATCTTGGACACCAAGCCCTACCGTCACCCCCAACGCAACAGCCACTTATCCTCCCTCATTAACATCATAGAGGCAGGACTCACAGCATGGGCGACCATCACACAATACCAGGAATCACGGCCCAGCCAAACTACCAGATACATTTTTTGGAACACATAATTTAGTCCATGACACACGCCCTGGCCAGCACAGGTGTAAACAAGGATGGCATAGAGGATACTGACCTGATGTCTAGTTGAGTCAAGCGAATTACGCAGCACAAAGCCAGCAATCTGCAATGTACTTGGTACTTTATGGTTTCACTGCAAATTGACAAAACAAGTTTTACAATAGTGTCCTTGCAGGGACATTTGTTGTTGTTGTTGTTGTTGCTACTGTGTCAGTTCCAACTGATGACAACCCTATGTGTGTCAGAGTAAGAACTGTGTTCCACAGGGTTTTCAAGCTGTGACTTGAGATTAGAACACCAAGCCTTTCTTCTGAAGCACTGCTGGGTAGGATCCATTCTCCAACCTTTTGGCTAGTAGTCAAGTGCCTAACCATTTGTGCCACAGAGAGACTCCCCTCAGGGACAATTACAGAATCCCATTGCCAGTATTCGGCTCTCTGGTTGGCTGGCTGGCAGACTCTCTCTCTTTCTCTCTCTTTATTCACTCCCTCTCCCTCTTCTTCTCATGGTGCTTTCAGAGATGCTTGCTTGCGGAGGTCCGCCATCAGCCTTGTAGACAAAGTCACGAGCTCCTGCAAATGACGGGCTGAAGCATCTCACCTGTGACATGTTTTTTAGCCTACTGTCCTTGATATTATTTGGCTTCCTAATCAAATTTTCTTCAAAAAGATACCCCCTCCCCTCCTGGCACAAGGATCAGGGGAGATGCCTTCTGAGAGGGGCCCTTTACTACCCCCTTGGTCTGTGAGATAATATTGGGAAAACCTGTACAGGAATTTCTGGAGAAAGAGCTCAGAGGAATGATTTCTAACACAGCCAGCTTGAGAGCAACGAGGCCGGCCCAACCCCTGCTGACTTCCCCCAACTGCACATCCCCACCCATGTGAAAGGAATTATCCTTTTTAGAACAGCTTGAGAAGAACATAGGGTGGGGGACAGTAGATGTTTACTATCCCTGCAGGAGGAGATAAAGAGCAAAGTAGGAACAAATAGAGATCATAAACTTTAGACCCTTCCTCGTGAACCTTTTAACCTTGAGGTATAAGTAGGGCTGATTGAGCTCGAGGCATCCATAGGCCATTATCTAAAAAGCTTTGACAGTTAAAAGGATCACCAGGTTTCAGTTAACTAATAGCTCATGTGGCAGGGTAAAAAATTACATCACCTCAAGACCACGAGGATTTTGGTTTCAAATTTGCCAACCACGAGGTTTTGGTTTTGAACTAGCCAATAGATTGTGTGGTCAGTGGGCAGGGTAAAATTCACGTCACTCTTACTATAAAAACAATAAAGACAGACAGCCTTCTCTCTTGCTCTCTGGGTCGGGCTGCCTTAAACCAGAAAAGTCTTTTCTGTCTCCTTGATTCATTTCCCGCCGCGCCTCTCCCTCCCTCCGTGCGGGACCCTGTAAAGTGTCGGGGCTGGCCCCCGGCACTTGCTGAGTGTTTTTCATCATTTTTTTAAACTTCCCTGAGCCCCCATGTCCTCATGGGAGTAATACTCCCCATATAGGACTTCTGGAACAATTAAATGAGGCAATGACAATAAATACCCATCACAGGCACTAATCAGTTCTCCACAAACATTGGTTGTTACCATAATTATTAGTGTTGTTGTTGTTATTACTATTCCTATTATAACACTTCCCTTAATAATACTACCTTTCCCTGGGGTATTTGCATTCAATAGGAGACAAAAAGCCATTAAATCCAAATAATTAGACTGTTAATGGTGGAGCTTCAGACCAAGAGAAAGACAGTGTGGCAGGGGTCCTCAGAGGCACTCCTTAAGCCACTTTCTAGGAAGTGTGCCTGCTGGGGCTCAAAGACATGCTCTCCACATCTGAGGCACCTTGCCAATGTGGGCACTGCCTGCCCTGCACTGAGAGCCAAGTGCTGGCTACAGCAGATCAGGGAGCTCAGGGTTCAGCAGCACAGTGCACAGGCAGAAAGTGCCCAGGCCCTGCTAGAACAGGGACATGAAAACAAATGCTCGGGTACATGGATCTCTTGCTGGCAAGCAACTCAGTTTTGCTACCTCTGTCTCAGAATTCAGGATGGTCCAAAGCCAAGCACCCTAGGGCCTTCAGTGAAGTTTACAAATGAGTCCAGCAGAGCAGACTGCAGCAGCAAGGGTCAGTAGAAAAGGTCTTTCACCACTGCACTGAGGAGGCACTGTGACTCAGCATTCTAGTCTACCTCCTAACTGTCTCTCATTTTCAGCCCTTCCTCTCCACCCCAACAGCTGCTGCCTTATCCAAGGCTCTTACAATCTCTCCCCCAGGTGAAAAATAGACAGCTAACATTTACTAAATGCTTGGTATTGCCAAACAATGTATACTAATGTTATGGAAAACAAAGAAGCGAAAGACACCCAGGAAGAGGCAAGAAGCTGTTTATTATGCCAGCGGGCCAAAGGGGCCTTCTCAGGTTCCAACAATTGGCCCCGAGTGGGGTTTCGGGAGGGTAGATACAGTTCAGTTTGAGGATGTCGTGGTTGAGACAAATGGGGTGAGCGGGCGGAGTTCTGAGGGGGCGCATTCTGCCAGCCAGGGAGCCAGTCTGAGAAAGGAAAGGGGAAAGGGAATATCGTGTCCTGCCAGGTGGGGAGTCGGGGTAGGAAAGGAAAGGGGAAAGAGAATATTGTGTCCTGCCAGGCGGGGAGTCAGGCTGGGAAAGGAAGGGGAAGGGGAATATCGCATCTCGCCAGCCAGGGAGCCGGGCTGAGAAAGGAAAGGTGAAGGGGAATATCGTATCCCGCCAGCCAGGGAGCTGGGATGAGAAAGGAAAGTGTCCTGTCAGGCGAGAGCCAGCTGAGATGGGAAGGGAATATTGTATCAGGCGCCAGCGGGGGCAGCAAGGAGGGGGAGGAAAATTTTTCAGCTTCAGTTATCCATATTACTAAGATGATTGCATGCAATTTCTCATCAAAACCTCAAAATAACCCTATGAGGTAGAAATTGTTTTCCCTCCTTTACAGATAAGAGACATTGAAGACTCTCAAGGAAATTAAATAGCTTGATTGTAACTGCTGCCCTCCTTATCCCACACCTGTAGCCTCCTCCCCTTGCTGCCTTCTTTTCCTATCTTCCACTACAAACTACTAGCCAGTGTCTCTAGCATGAATCTCTCTCTCATCCAGGCCTCCTGTCATGCAGTTACAAGAACTCCTTCTTCTAGCAAGCAACCATCTAAGAAACATCAATCAGTCCTGACCAACCTGGAGAAAAGGAGAACGAAGAACAGCAAAGACACGAGGAAAATTAGAGCCCAAGAGACAGAAAGGGCCGTATAAACCAGAGACCACATCAACATGAAATGAAAAGAACTAGATGGTACCCCGCAACCACCAACAATCACTCTGACAGGGAATGCAGTAGGGTTCCTCAAGAAATGTGGGAAAAGTGGGATGCAGAACTTGAATTCTAGTAAAAAGACCAGACTTTATGATCTGACAGACTAGAGGGTCCCTGGAAAACATAGATCCTAGAATGCCTTCTAATCCAGAAATAAAACCATCTCTGAAGCCAACACTCTGCAGACAAAGATTGGACTGGACTATAAGACACAAACTGATACTAGTGAACAGTGTGCTTCTTAGCTCAAGTCGATGCATAAGATTAAATGGGCAGCTCCTGTCTGGAGGTGAGATGAGAAGGCAGAAGGCGATAAGAATTAGTTGAACGGACATAGAAAACACAGGGTGGGAACAAGGAGTGTGCTGTCACATTGTAAGAAGAGCAACTAGGCTCACACAACAATGTAAGCTTTTGTATAACACACTGACCTGAATTGTAAACTTTCCTTAAAGCACAACAAAATAAAGATTCCTCCTAAAAGAGAAGTTCAAATTCTCATAGAATCCAGACTTTCTGCAGCGACTGAGGCTGATGAAACCCTGAAACTATTATCCTAAAATAATCTTTAAATCTAAGGCCAGAAAGCATTTCCTTAAGTGTTCTTTAAACCAAACAATAGTTTCACTTAATTAATAAAAATTGTCTGCCTTAAGCATTGTGCTCTTTTAAAGAATTATCTATATGGAATCAAACTGACAACAGAAACGTTAAAGGTTAGAGGACAGGGAGTTCCTGTTAATGATGGAAGAGTAATTGGGAAAAGGATGATATAATCAAAGTTACTGACTTGTACATGCAGAAATTGTTGAATTGGTATACGTTTTGCTGTGCATATTTGCATCAACAACAAAGAAAAATACATTATTTAAAAGATAAAATGAATTCTTTCTAAAACATGAACCTGAAAGTATCACTCACATACTGAAAATCCTACAGACTCCCCATCACCTCCAAATAATGTTAAATGCCTAAAGTGGCATTCCAGATGTTTTTTAATCTTGCTCCAACCTCCCCTTCCAGTGCCACCCCCTTCTCTCTCCTTCATGTGTTATGACCACTATGCCCCAGCTACCTGAAGTCACTCATCATTCGTCAAAGACACCCTCAACTTTTTACTGCCATCCTGTATGAGCCATCCTTCTCTGTGGTATGCTGTCCCACAAGACTCTACCCAGCAAACATCTGTTCATCTTTGAAACCCCAGCTCAGATGTCACTTCTTCTATGAAATCTTCTGTAAGCCTCTGATATCCTTCTCTTTGGCCCACCTTCTGGGGTCCCACAGTCTCTCCTACCCTTTTCATTGATCTGATACTATGCCAGTTGTGTGCAATTTACTTGGGAGACAGCCCAAGCTAACAGACTGTGAGCTGTCCCAGGGCAGGGACTGTGGTTTAATTGTCACTTTTTAGGAAACTCTGGTGGCATAATGGTGAAGTGACAGAGCTGCCACTGGCAATTCAAACCCATCAGATGCTCTTTGGAAACTCTATGGAGCAGTTCTATTCTGTCCTATAGGGTTGCTATGAGTCAGATTTGAGTTGACAGCAATAGGTTTGCTAAGTTTGGTGCAATAAATATTCAGTAAACTATTTTGTAGCCCAAATCAAAATCAAACCCACTGCCGTCAAGTTGATTCTTACTCATAGCAACCCTATAGGGCAGAGTAGAACTGGTCCATAGAGTTTACAAGGGGCGCCAGGCAGATTCAAATTGCTGAACTTTTGGTTAGCAAATGTAGCACTTAACCACTACACCCTGAGGGTTTCCGTTTACTACACAGATGGATAAATCACTAACACCATGATAGATCTAAGATCTCCATGGAGTTACAGTAAGTGAATAAACAGATTTATTGCACAGATGAATAAATCATCTATTTATTCATTTGATTCATAAAGAATAATTTCTTTATTCATTTAGTTAACTAATTGCCTGCTATTTGCCAAAGAGTGTGCTAGGCAAAGGGCTAGAATTCCCTGGAGAGTCCCAGGTTTGGTCTAGTGCATATGGAACCTAGGGACTTGACTGCTTTTTTTCTTCACTCTGTCTCCCGGAAAGAAACGGAACTGCAGAGTCTGCAAAACACCTAATTCCATCCTCTTTAATATGGATACAGCTACCATCCATTTAACTGCCAAGCTGCTGACAAAAAAAGTCAGTTGCCCAGTTTAAAACACAGCTCATACAAATAGCTCAAGTTAAAAGTCTGCAATTCCATGGAGATCTTAGATCTATCATGATGTTAGTTCATGAAGTTCTAGGAATTCAATTAATTTTCCTGATTAATCACAGATCAATTAACCAAACTATGCTGACAAGAAAACATCAAGGTCTAAGACTGTGACTTTTCTAGAGACAAGAGTTCATGACATCTGGGTTTGTAGTTCCATTAGATCCAGGTTGAAATCTTTGTTGTCTGCCTTCTCTGGCTTATCATTTGATAACATGCTACTTGGTTCTCTAATGTTTTTCCCACATAAATAGGTCTTATTTTACCAATAAGAAAATGACACTATTAATAGCTTTCAGGCAGGGGTTGTACTTCTTTGAGCCTCACAGAACCAGCCAGGGCAGTACTTTCTTGCATGTGGAGGCAACTCCATTAGAGATAGCAAGAGCTGGAAGAGAAGCTGGAGCTCATGTCCTCTGAAACCTCATTATACAGAGGAGAAAAAGCAGGCCCAGGGAAGGGTTATGTCTTGCCCAAGTCCATTAGACTGAGTCAGAACCAGCATTCAGGTTTCATAAACTTGATTACTGATGATAGCATCACAACGTTGTTTTTGTTAGCAGTCATCAGGTCAGCACACCAATTCATGGAGACTCCATACACAGTGGGCTGCTGTGATCCGTAGGGTTTTCATTGGCTGATCTTTCAGAAGTAGAGCACTAGACCTTTCCTCCTAGTCTGTCTTGGTATCAGCATCACAGCAACAGAAAGCCTCCACTGACAGATGAGTGGTGGCTGCACTGAGGAACACTGGCCAGGAATGGGACCAGAATCTCCTTCATTTAAACAAAAAAGAAAACTCTGGTGACTCATGGCAACCCCATATGTTATATTACAGAGGAAAACTGCCCCATAGGGTTTTCTTGGCTGTAATCTTTACAGAAGCAGTTTACCACAGGCCTTTCTTCCAAAGTTCCACTGAGGGATACCAGCTCCCAATCTTTAAGTCAGTAAGTAGTCAAGTGCAAACCATTTGTCCCACCCAGGGACCATGGGTGTGCCTTATGGAAGGTGAAAATTCTACCACTGAATCACCAAACCAAAACCAAAATCCACTGCTGTGAAGTCAATTGTGTCCTATAGCAATTAGCAATCCTATAGAACTGAGTAGAACTGCCCTATAGGTTTCTCAAGGTTGTATATCTTAGAAAGTAGACTGCCAGATCTTTCTCCTGCAGAGTGGCTGTGGGTTCAAACCAACTTTTCAGTTAGCAAGCAAGTGCTTTAACCACTGTACCACGAGGGCTTAGCCACCAACCTTAGGTAGCTACTATTTTCAGTGAGAGGCCAATTTGCCAGACTGCCTTGTTTTTCTGGATCTTGCAAGCTTTCCAACTGATACATGCAGTATTACCACTTTCCTAATGCTCTGTACTGGTAAAAATCATTGGAAACCCTGATGGTTTAGTAATTAAGAGCTGTATCTGCTAACCAAAAGATTGATAGTTGAATCCACCTAGTGCTCCTTGAAAACTCTATGGAGCATTGTACTCTATCCTGTAGAGTCACTAGGAGTCAAAATGGACTCAGCAACCATGGGTTTGGTTTGGGCGGGGTTCTCTACTAGTTTGCCACCTCACACAGGTTCCATCTCTCACAGATTTTACTGTCATGAGCAGCAAGGGGGAAAATGCCAAGAAGGTGATTAGTGTCCTGAGGCTGGGGAGATGTGAATTCAAATTTGGGACTTCCAAAGCAGCTTAGGCCTGAGGGAGAAGATACCTTACAGGAAAAACAGTGCAGAGAGGTGAATGTAAAGGCAGGACAACATTCAATTTTCCAGTGATTGCTAACTTGTAAGGAGCAAGGGGCTGAGACGTGAGGCAAAAAAGCTGGCAGTCTCACAGTACTTCAGAGACAAATGGCGGAGTTCAATGCCCTCCAAGAAGAGGGTCCAAGAAACACTCAGAACTTTTAACTGGGACCTTTTGTATTAGCTTCCTATCACAACAAATGAAAACCTTGGTGGAGTAGTGGTTAAGTGCTACAGCTGCTAACCAGAAGGTCAGCAGTTCAAATCCACCAAGTATTCCTTGGAAACAATAGGGAGCAGATCTACTCTGTCCTATAGAATCGCTATGAATTGTAATCTACTTAATATGGATAACAGAGGCTGGAAAATTTTCCTCCTCCTCCTCGCTGCCCCTGCCAGCACCTGATACGATTCCCCCTTCCCTTCTCAGCCGGCACTCCCCTGACAGGACACGTCCACCTTCCTTTCTCAGCACAGCTCCCCAGCTGGCGGGATACGATAATCCCATTTCCCTTTCCTTCTCCAGCCCGGCTCCCCGGCTGGCGGGATGTCCCCCCCTCAGAACTCCGCTGGCTCACCCCATTTGTCTTAACCACGACATCCTCAAACCGCACTATATCTACTCTCCCAAAATGGCACTAGGGGCCATTTGCTGGAACCTCCAAAGGTCCCTTTTGGCCTGCCGGCATAATAAACAGCTTCTTGCCTTTTCCTGGGTGTCTTTTGCTTCCTCATTTTCTGTAACATCTTGGTGCGTTGGCCGGGAAGCGAATGGACTGACCCGTTGTGTCACCAGCCTCTCAGGACCTCAGCAGTCAGCCGAGGCAGACAGGCTAGGACAGACAGGCACCACTCATTTTCCAGTTAACGAGGTCCCTCCACCTCCCCGCCATATACACACCGGAGAGGTTTCCAAAGACGCGGGACCCTCAAAGGATCAGGTAACAGGCATCAGAAAACTTCAGCCCAGGTAAGGCCCCGGGGCCACCCCCAGCTCAGTCAGGACCGTCCTCAAAAAAGGGCAAAGGGGAGACTGATCACCTCCCGGCCTTCAGGCCTCAGTTCAGGGACTCCTGTGGGTGCGAATCTCTGTCTGAGCAAGTGCATACATTCTGTGTTGTGTGACTGTATCTGTGCCTCCAAGTTCGCGTGGAAGCTGATTGGGCCCTTTTCTGCAGTTCCATGTGGACTCATAAGGCATAACGGTGTGAGCCAAGTCTCCTCTGCCCCGGGGTTCATACAGGGACACCGTAGCCAAGAGCCCACCTAAGTCCCTGGAAGGGGAACGGCCAGAGGGGTATCTGAGTGGTCCCCGAGACAAGTCTTTCGTCTCACTTGCAGCACCGTCAACATGGGTGGGACACACAGCAAACCTACAGTCTTAGACTGCATGTTGAAAAATTTTGATAAGGGTTTCAAGGGAGACTATGGAGTTAAACTTAGCCCCAAGAAGTTAAAAACCCTGTTCCAGGTCGAATGGCCCTCCTTTGACACCAACAGGCCACCTGAAGGAACATTAGATATCCACCTGGTTCAGGCAGTTTGGAATAGGCTCACTGTCAAGTTAGGAGGACATCCCGACCACTTCCCCTATATAGACCAGTGGTTAGAAATAGCTCAGACCCTCCCACAATGGGTCAGATTCTGCTCGAATAAGTTAGGACCCAGAAGGGTCCTCCTGAACACCTCTGGGGTCCTGAAGAAAATTCCAAAAATCTTCCAAGATCAGCCAGAAGAAGGCCCACCCCCATATTTCAGCTACCCACTTCAGCCATCAGCACCACCCGCTGCCCCCCCATTGAAACTCCACCCCCTTTGGTGGAACCCCCAACAGCCTCACTGGCTCTTCTGGGGGAATCCCCAACAGCCTCACTGGCTCCTCCAGCAGAATCCCCAACAGCCTCACCTGCCCCTCCATCCCTGCCGGTCACGAGGTCCCAGAACAAGACACTACAACTGCCTCTAAGGGAGACTCGGGGACTGGGAAGGATAGAAGCTGATGGGACCGTTGCCCCAGGAGCCCCTGTATTTACATATGTCCCTTTCACCACCACCAATCTCCTGAACTGGAAACACCACCGTCCCTCTTACTCCGAAAACCTCAGGCACTTAAAAATATGTGCGAGGCGATCTTAAATACCCATAACCCCACATGGGATGACATCTGACAGCTATTTCTAAGCCTCTTCACCACTGATGAAAGGCGCTGAATCTTAGAAGGGGCCCGACAGTATTTGAGGGACAACCCGCCTACCAGTGTCATAGACACTGAAGGTTACCTTACACGGGCACTTCCCGACACCAGACCCGACTGGGACCCCAACACTCCCGAGGGACTCCACCAACTCCAGACCTATCAGAGGGTACTGCTACATGGAATCAGGCAGGGAGCAAGGAAACAAACTAATCTGTCTAAAACCCAAGCAGTCCTTCAAGGCCCCCGAGAGCCTCCCTCAGAGTTTTATGAGAGACTCTGTGAAGCATTCCGCATCTGGACCCCCTTCAATCCCGAAGCCCCCAAGAGTCAGACCCTTGTAAATGCAGCCTTCATTGCCCAGTCAGCTGCCAACATCCGCAGAAACTAGAGGGATTCAGTGGAATGAACAGCTCCCAATTAATTGATATAGCTAATAAGGTCTTCATGAACCGGGACCGAGAGGTCCACAGGGAGGACGAACGAAAGGCTAGGCAACATGCTCATCTCATCGCAGTGGCCCTGACCGGCGAGGCCCTCACCCCGGCTACTAAGCACCCCCAAAAGTCCATGAGATCCTCCAGACCGCCACTGGGCCCGAATCAATGTGCCTACTGCAAACTAGAAGGACACTGGATGCATGACTGTCCCACCCGGCCACCAAGGAAGTGGGCAGTGGAGGACAAAGTCTGACCCAGAAAGCCCACAACGGCACCCACCAAAGGATATCTACTGGAACCACCGACCATGACATTGGCCCTTGTGGGTGAAGACTCGGACTAGGGGTGACCGGGTTCATACAGACTGGGCCCCCATGAACCCATGGTGCAGATGAAAGTCGGGGTCCAGCCAGTGGACTTCTTAGTTGACACCGGAGCCAAGCATTCTGTCCTAACAAGCCAACTAAGTCCTCTCAGTGGACGACAGGTCACGATCCCGGGAGCTACCGGGAACCAAACTAAGAGGCCTTTCCTCCAAGCTCAAATATGCACCCTGGGAAGACATAAGGTCCAACATGAGTTTCTCCTGATCCCCGAATGCCCAGCACCCCTGCTAGGGAGAGACCTCCTCACAAAATTGGGCACCACCATCTCTTTCACTAATCCCCAGGAACCCACCATGACAATCTCAGATCAGAGCCCACTAATACTGACTGTGACTGTGAACAGAGAGGATGAGTGGGCATTATACACTCCAGACATGCCCATAACGGCACCAAAGAATGCAACTGAGTGGCTAGAACTATACCCCACTCTCTGAGCTGAGCACAACCCACCTGGCCTTGCTAAACACACACCACACATACATGTCAAGTTGGTACCTGGAGCCACCCCTACTAAAGCCAGTCAGTACCAAATCTCCAAGGAGGCTCAATAAGGCATCACCCCCCACATCAAGAGACTGTTAACTCATCACATCTTAACACCATGTACCTCACCGTGGAACACTCCACTCCTGCCAGTAAAGAAACCTAACGGAAAGGGATGGAGGTCAGTAGAGGACTTGAGACTCATAAATAAAAATACAGTGACCATACCACTTGTTGTCCCGAACCCCTACACTCTTCTTGGCCTCCTTCCCCCCAGAACAAGATTGTATACCTGTGTGGATCTCAAAGATGGTTTCTTCTATATTCCCTTGGCCCCAGCCAGCTAGTCCCTGTTCGCCTTTACTTGGACAGACCCCAACACGAACCTTACTCAGCATCTGACCTGGACCAGGCTCCCACAGGGGTTCAAGAACTCTCCTACTATTTTTGGAGAAGCCCTAGCCAAAGACCTGGCTGAATTACAACTAAAGACAAACCCTGAACAACCAGCCACCATTCTACAGTATGTGGATGATATTCTCCTAGCCTGCACAACCGAGGCACAGTGTCTCCATAATACAAAGACTCTTCTAACACTTCTACAAGAAAAGGGCTACAAAATGTCCTGGGAGAAGGTCCAACTCTGTCAGACTCGGGTCAGCTATTTGGGATTCATTCTACAAGATGGAAAAAGGTCTTTATCTACTCCATGGAAATAAGTTATGAACGCACTCCCAGTCCCTTCATCTCGCCGACAGCTACGGGAATTCCCAGAAGCTGCCAGTTTCTGCAGGATATGGATTCCTGGGTACGCAGAATTAGCGAAACTCCTGTATGAAGCCCTTAGAGGACCAGAAAACAACCCATTCAATTGGACCCCTGAACATCAGGAATCTTTCATACCCATAAAGACTGCCTTAACCCAAGCCCCAGCCCTGGGCCTGCCTGATATTTCTAAACCTTTCAACTTGTTCACCTGTGAAAAAAATAAAACAGCATTGGGCATGCTGACCCAGGAACAGGGACCACGGCAATGACCAGTAGCATATCTTTCGAAATGACTAGATACCGTAGTGGCTGGCTGGCCCCCATGCCTCAGAAATCTTGCAGCCACAGTCATCCTGATAGAAGAGGCACAGAAATTGACATTTGGCCAACTCTTGAGAGTGAAGACGGCTCACAATGTCTTGTCACTCTTAGCCTCTGGAAAACACCAATGGCTAAGTAACAGCAGAATCCTGAAGTACCAGAAATTAATCCATGAGAACTCTAACCTCACAATAGAACCAGTAAAAACCCTGAACCCCGCAACCTACCTACCCACCGAATTAGGCCCCCCGGACCACGATCGCGAGGAATTAATTGAAACAGTATACTCAAGCAGGCCTGACCTCCGAGATCAGCCCCTTCCCACCTCAGACCTCACCCTATTCACAGACGGCAGTGGTTTCATTGACAAACAGGGACAAAGATGAACGGGATATGTGGTCACTACTCCCAATAAAATCATAGAGAGCCAAAGACACCCCAATGGGTGGTCAGCACAGACAGCTGAGCTATGGGCCCTAATAAGAGCCCTGGAACTTTCAGAACACAGAAGAATTAACATTTATACAGACTTGAACTATGCATATACTACTCTTCATATACATGGGGCTATTTATAAGGAAAGAGGTCTCCTCACCACACAAGGGAAATCCATAAGAAATAAAAATGAGGTCCTCCACCTTCTACAAGCTGTCTGGAAACCCCAGAAGGTGGCAGTCATGCACTGCAAAGGACACCAAGAGGGAGCCGATCCGCAGAAGCGAGGGAATTGCCTCGCAGATTGGGCAGTGAGACATGCTGCTGAATCTACTGATGATCCAGTATCACCCAGCCTCATACTTCTTGAACCAGAACTACCCCCTAAACCAACATACACTCTTCAAGAAGACAACTGGGCTGAATCTCAAAAAGCCTCAAAAACCACGGACAATTGGTGGAAATTGCCAGATAACAGAATTTTCATCCCCAAGTCTCTAGCCTACCCACTCGTCCATAAACAACACACTCTCACTCACTGGGGAAAGACCAAACTTCAGGTAGCCTTAGAAAAATATCTTTACATACCCAACTTGTCAACTTTGTGTACATAGATCACTCAAAGGTGTCTCACCTGCCTCAAAAATAATCCCAGGCAGGGCCCCCTCGGGCCTCCCAGAGTACAGTACGTTGGAACAACTCCATTCAAAGATATACAAATAGACTACACTGAACTCCCTAAGTGCAAGGGATACCATTATCTTCTAGTCCTTGTCTGCACACACACTGGGTGGATAGAACCTTTCCCCACCCGCACTGAAACAGCCAGAGAAGTAGTTAAAATATTATTAAAAGAAATTATTCCCCAATACGGACTCCCCCTCACCATACAGAGTGACAACGGGCCAGCTTTCATAGCTACCATCATACAAGAAACCTCACGAACCCTGCAGATAAAATGGAAACTCCACAGTGCATGGAGATCCCAGAGTTCAGGAAAAGTAGAAAGAATAAACAGAACCCTTAAAAACCACCTAAGCAAATTAACACAAGAAACAGGACTCCCCTGGATAACACTCCTACCAATGACCTTGCTAAAAATCAGATGCACCCCAGGGCTATCAGATTTCTCCCCATTCGAAATCCTGTTTGGAAGACCCCCTCCAATAATACCTCGCCTAAGCTCGTCCAGAGAACTAAGAGAAACACAGCTAGATCAACAGCTAATAGCCTTAGGCAATACTCTCAAGAGCCTCTCACAGTATATCCTAGAGAGAATCCCTATTGCCCTCATAGATCCTGTACATAAAATCAAACCTGGAGACTATGTCTGGATAAAATTATGGAAGGCTGAACCCCTTCAGCCGCGGTGGTGAGGCCCTCACCAGGTCGTACTAGCCATCCCAACTGCTGTTAAAGTTGCAGATCATGCCCCGTGGATTCATCACTCACGGATAAAATAGGCAGCACCACCCCGTGAATGGACTTCACTCAGTCACCCCGATCAGCCAACTAAACTGACTCTCAAACGCATTGGAACCTAGCCTCACTGGCCCACTACTCCCTCATAATCTCTGTTCTCATTCTCTGCATCTTAGGACTTTATACCACCTCTCCCCAGACATGGACCTCTGGACAAAAAGCCACACTCCTAGGGTGCTTCCTCCTTATGACTTTCTAATTTACTTACTTATTACACATGCCGCCCTTTTAAGCCCCTCCACGGGGGGCTTCCTTCCCCAAGGTTCCGGTAGAATTAAAGAACCTTATTACAGAAATCAGATCCCAAACAAACAAAATAATCCCCCAAGCCCAAAACCTACAATAAACATCCCATCAAATCTCGGGGTGGCTGGAATATTTGGACCCCAACTTGAAAACGTCCTAGAACAAGAGAATAGAGACAGGAACAATCAGCTCCCCTCGTACAAACCCATATCTCCCAAAATCACCCAGTACATAAACCGACCTCACACACATACCATACAAATTATTAGTCAAGTCATCCAGACCCAGAACATCACCAAATCTGCCAATAATCCATGTTGGGTCTGCTCCCCCTTTCATCAGGCCAGTTTTCTCGCTTACCCGGTAAACTTAACCCAATCAACAACCCAATTAAACTTCTCCCTTAGACTCCTTAGCATTCTAGCAACTCAGGTTCCTCTCCTCAACTCTACTGTCCCTACTTGCTGGAAACACATTGGTACTAACCAAACCTCCACACTGAACTGCCTACAAATACAAACCTTCAGCACACACACCAACCTAACCTGTACCGACAATACCACCTTCCTGTGGTGTGACTAACCTGCACAAGTGCCTCCCCACCAACCATACCTGCACTCCGGTGTATGCTTTCCCCAATTATCACTTTTACTCACCAAAACATTTTGAGTCTCTCTTCCTCCCCACACCTAACCTAAGAAGGGCCATAGGCATAGCTGTATTAGGACTCACTTCACTCATCAGACTCATGGCAGGCACTGGTGGGGTCACTACATCAGTTACCCTCTATAAAAAACTATCAGAGGCACTCAATGCGGACATGGACCAAGTTGCTGCCACACTTCTTATACTTCAGAATCAAATTAACTCCCTGGCAGCAGTTACCTTACAAAACAGACAAGCGTTAGACTTATTACTGGCAGAGAAAGGTGGGACCTGGATGGCACTGGGTGAAGAATGTTGTTATTTTATAAATGCTTCTAACATTGTCACATCTAAGGTTACAGAGCTCAAAAGCCGAATCGAACAGAGGCGACGTGAACTTACCCAGTCTGGATGGGGACTCATGTCAAATTGGGCCACCTGGTGAAGAATGTTGTTATTTTACAAATGCTTCTAACATTGTCACATCTAAGGTTACAGAGCTCAAAAGCTGAATCGAACAGAGGCGATGTGAACTTACCCAGTCTGGATGGGGACTCATGTCAAATTGGGCCACCTGGCTGGCCCCCATGTGTGGGCCGCTCATCTTTGGATTCATAGTCCTGACCTTCAGACCCTGCCTCCTGCGCCACCTGCGAGACCAACTAGAACAGAACTTACTCAACAAAACCGTCTCCAGAGTCCTGACCCTCTGAACTTATCAACAACTTCCCCAAGCCGACACTGAAGAGTTGTGACACCCACCCTTATCAAAGGGGGGTGTCAAAGTGGGGAATAATATGGATAACAGAGGCTGGAAAATTTTCCTCCCCCTCCATGCTGCCCCCGCCGGCACCTGATACGATTCCCCCTTCCCTTCTCAGCCGGCATTCCCCTGACAGGACACTTCCACCTTCCTTTCTCAGCACGGCTCCCCAGCTGGCGGGATACGATAACCCCATTCCCCTTTCCTTTCCCAGCCTGGCTCCCCGGCTGGCGGGATGTCCCCCCCTCAGAACTCCTCCCGCTCACCGCATTTGTCTCAACCACGACATCCTCAAACCTCACTGTATCTACTCTGCCGAAACCACAGTCGGGGGCCATTTGTTGGGACCTGAGAAGTTCCTGGTGGCCTGCCGGCATAATAAACAGCTTCTTGCCTTTTCCTGGGTGTCTTTCGCTTCCTCATTTTCTGTAACAGACTCAGTCACAGTGGGCTTGATTTTAGTTTTCACAATTTACCCAAACTTAGTGACTTAAGGCAACACAAATTTAATACCTTACAACTCTCTAGAAGTCTGCCACCCATCTTGCTGGGCTAATCAAGATATTGGTAGAGCTGCATTCATTTGGGTTGGCTCTAGGGAAGAATCTGTTTCTTTGTTTTTTCAGCTTCTAGACACTGCCTACATTCCTCGGCTTGTAGCCTTCTTCCTTCATCTTCAAGGCCAGTAGTGGCTGTTCTAGTATTTCTCACACTGCATCACTCTGACCTGCTCTTCTACCTCCCTATCTCACTTTTAAGGGCCCTCAGTGATTAAATTACGATCACTCAGATAATCTAGGATAACTCCTACTTTAAAATCAACTGAACAGGAACTTTAACTTTATCCACAGGTTCCAGGGTTTAGAACATGGACATTTTTGGAAGGCCGTTATTCTACCAACATACCCTTGACAGACTATGGCCAAGAAGTCAGGATGAATCAGAAATAGACAACCTTCAGAAAACTGAAACACAGCTATAAGTCATCGGTCCCAAACAGAATTAAGGTGATATATCACTTCAACAATGGCCTGACAAAGGCAAAATAAGTTGTCTCTTGAAAAAATTAACAGCATCTAGAACTTTTATAATTTCTCATATAAATTATCCAGCATTCAGTCAAAGACTACTGGGCATACCAATACATAGGACCAAATAACCGCTTAGTTTCTTTCTATTGTCCACACTAGAAAGTGAGAATCCTGAAGACCACGTCCAACACAACACATCCAAGAGCTCAGCACCAAATGTGGTGCTTGGTAAGTGCTCAACAAATATGTACTGAGTGAGTGACTCTAATGCCAACCGTGACTACCCTCAGTAGGGTAAACAGCCCAGGAGATGCTGAGGCTTCAGATTCTCCTAAGTCCCATACCACCTGCAAGAAGGTTTCACCTCATCCATGGCCAATTTACACTAACCTAAAAGAAACATTATAAGAAGGGAAAAATAAAACTGAGCTTCTGGCACTGCCTACCGCTTGTGACTGGTAGGGCAGGCGTTGTGAGTGAGCAAGCCTAACAAGAGCAGAGAGGAAACCAGCAGCCAAACTGGTATCTTCATTTTCTGTGGTTGAAGGTACTCAGCACTTCAGTTCTTTGTTTCTTATTTATTTTTATTATATTAATGTTTCTATTAGACTTAACTCTTCCAAGCACCCTTCAGGAAAATGACTGAAGTAGAGGTCAGAGTCATAGTTGCTGAATGCTGGTGTGAAGTCATACGTCTCTCCGCATGATTTGAGCCTACCTTTGCAAGGCATATCAGCCTACAGGAAAGCGCACCTTTCTTCAACATCTCTGCCACAGGAGCATCTTTTTCTAATTCGTGCAAAAATTTAGTACGTGCTAGCGTCAGCCCTGGATTGAGGATATTTTATGAAATATTCTAATTCAGAGAAATAACCACCATTTATTCAAAGGCCTGTGAAGCGATTCTGTGCTAAGCACTGTAGGTACAGTATGTTACTTATTCATTAAAACCCTACAGTGCAGACATTGCTGACATTTTGAAAACAAAGATACCGAAGTTCAGTGAGTTTAATTAATTGAGTCAAGGTCACACAGACAGGAAGGCGGGCATCACTGGGTCTCTGTTTGGCCGCTACATAATTTTGCCTTATTTTCCTTCCCTGGTTCTGTGACCTGCTTCTTAGACATAATCCCAATTAGTTTATTGAAACTTCTCAATCACTCAGGAAGAGATGTGTGTTCAGGTTTGATGGTTGGGGACTCTTCGTTTTCTCTGCCATGCTAGCGTTTACTGGTACTCACCTCGGCAGTATTTACAGTACTCCCCAGTCCTGGGACAGGACTCATGGGTAATGATTCATATGAAACAGGAGAAAATGAGACGCACCGCTAGAGGACAGGCTCGCAGTTTCCTATTTCTAGAACACAAAGGTTTAACGCGTAAATAATCCCTGGTCTCCGGAGTCTCCTGCAGGCTATTCCAGCACCATCCTCTCGCTGAAGCTGTCTCCACCCACACACTGCAGGAGTATTGGATAGACTCTCCTTTCGATTAAGTTGCTTTTTGTGCATGTGGTGAAATTCATTTTTAGCTCTTCATCGTTATAGCCCTGAAATCAGCAAGCGTGCGCTCACGACACGCAAATCAGGTGAAGTTACCTAGGCAACGGCAGGCAATTCTGACGTTACCAAGAAGGAACCTTCCCCTCCGGCAGGAAGGCGGTGCCCTTTGTCGGATTTACCAATTCCTGGAGCTTCTTCAGAACCCTCTCAACTGCTGTTCCCCAGTCTGAGCAAACACAGAGAGAGAGGCAGCTGCCTTTACTTTCTTACACTTCTTTCCCTCTTCTCGCTGTGGACAAGACTATTGAATATGAAAGGGCATTGTGGAAGGGCTAAACTGGTTCCCACACAAAGGCAGCTTTTGCTTTGAGATTTGTGAGAAGAGGAAACGGATAGCAGAGCAAGACTGGGAAGAAGGCTGTGCTCATTCCCTAGAGGAGGAACAGAAGTAAAACTGATCAAAGCAAGGTTAAAGAGCTCCTCTTCTCCGTCTAGTCCCAATCACATCACCTTTCAGCAGGGCCTGTTGCTTACAGAATCTAAGGATCGCTCCCCATAGAATCAAGGGTAACGCCAGCAGGGTAGAGGAAGACAGAATCTGGATGCCCTTCTCAACTCAGCATCGGTGGCAGAAGCAGCAGAGCAGATTAAGGCTCCCCCTCCCGCCCCTTCCATGGCGTAGGGCTGTTTCCGAGATGCCGCACCCCAGCAGAGAACCACAGTTACCATCAGCCCCTGCGGCTATTTGTGGCCATGTGACAGGTTCCTCCCTGAATCTTTGTTTTGAATAGTCTTTGGACTGTTTGGTGAACTGGAAATAAACAGCCCTTGTGCTAAGCTGCTTGAGTGTCAGAGTTTAAGTTACGTTACAGCAGCAAGCACTGTCTTAACTGACACAACCCTTACTACCAACAAGGCTGAGGTGATGAGATGATGCCATACACCAGGGCTCTCGGTCTCTGAGAGGTGACCGCAGCCATGGTGAGGATGAAAACCCACCAATCAAAAATTAAAACTTGCCCTAACTTGCCACAGCAAGAGCCCGTAGGTGGCTGTTTTTGTCTGCAGGACACAGAAGTGACAGTTGGGCAAGAGATAAGTAGTGGAGGATGAGTAGATGGACATAGGAAACTTTGAAGGAGGATGGGTGCATTGAGACTGAGGCTTCTGCTCAGTGCTTGAGGGGTCTGTCTTCCTGAGCACATTACAGGCCGCTGACACAGATGGCTTTGGGGCAGCAACTAGCTGTGTAAACCATACTGACTGCTGTGTGCAATTGCATAGGTTACTGCACAAAGGCACCAGCAAATGGTTGGAGGAACTGAAGTCCAACTTGCCCGTTTTATACCAAGCCAGATGTTATAGCTCAGAGGTGACCTGAACTGCAAGAAAACGCTCGGGGTGGCATTTACTGTTGCCTTTTCTAAATATGTGCGTAAGTATCATTCATGACTTCACCCCGCCCCTATGATGATGCTGAATCTGCCCGGCACAAGGCAGTGAGTTAGTGGTACTCCTGACTCTTGGGGTACTCATATGAGGACTACTAATTAAGTTCATGAACTCATTCTAGAAAAAGTGCTACATACCTCATTGTTGAGTATCACTATGATCACCTTCAATGTACTCCCCTTGGGAAGCTATGCACTGACATCAGCACCTAGTCCACCCTTCAAAGGAGTTTTGGAACTCTCTCTGGAGTGGTCATTGTGCACGGTGGCAAGGTGGCAAGTTACCAGATTTACTTGTATAGTTGTCTGTGACGGAAATTTTAGTCGGGAAACAAAGAACTGTGTTGAAATATCCTCTTTACTTACCTGATCTGGCCCCCGATTTTTTTCTTTACCCAAAGGTATTGAAAGGAAAACATTTTGATGACATTCAGAACATCAAGGGTAATATGACAACAGTTCTGATGGCCATTCCAGAAAAATTGCTTTGATGAGTAGACTAGACACTGGAGTCAGTGCATAGCTTCCCAAGGGGAATACTGCTGAAGGTGACTGTAGTGATATTCAGCAAAGAGACATGTAGCACTTAATTGTCAGACCTTGTAAGGTCAGATCACAAGTTCTTACCTTTGAGCCAGTTTCAGCAAGAAATCATCCTCAGAGAAACTAGAACCTGCTAAGCAAAATAGAATTGAAGGGCTTGCACCACAGTGAAAGATCATCCTCTTCCCCCCATTTCAAAACCTGATCCATACTCAGCTAAGTCTACATCTTACCAGCCATGGAAAAGGTAATGTTGTGGATTAAATTGTTCCCCTACCTCCAAAAATGCTTTGTGGCTGTCAAGTGGATTCCAACTCATAGCAACCCTATCGGACAAAGTAGAACTGCCCTCCTGTAGGGTTTCCAAGGATCAGCTGCTGGAGTCGAACTGCTGACCTTTACTGTGCCACCAAGGCTGCAAACCAAATCGCTTCCCGTCGATTCCATCTCACCATAGGGTTTACCAAGGAGCAGTGGGTAGGTGGATTTGAACTGCTGACCTTTTGGTTATTGCATCACCAGAGCTCCCTGCCCCTGCCCCAAAATGTCCTGTAAATCCTAACCCCTATAACTGTGGTCACTATGAGTCATTGTAGGGATGATATGGGTCAGAATTGACATAACAGCAACAAAATCAGTTTGGTTTTCGATTTCTACTTGTGGTTATAATCCCATTTAGGAATGTGTTTTCCTCATTGTTAAAGACATAGTATTAACATAGATTGTGTCTTAAGTCAATCCCTTTTGAGATGTGAAAGCAAATTAAGTAAAAAGAGAAGGAAGCAGAGATGAGGGAAAATAGATGCCAAGCCACCAAAGATCTCCAAGGAGCCAAGTAACCAAAGAACAAGGACCTTCCCCTGGAGCTATGCAATGAGAAAGAATTCCCCTAGAACCAGAGCGCTTAACTTGGACTTCTAGAATCCTAAGGACACCCTGATGGCATAGTGGTTCAGAGCTATGACTGCTAATCAAAAGACTGGCAGTTTGAATCCACCATGAGCTCCTTAGAAACCCTGTGCATGAGTTCTACTCTGTTCTGTAGGGCCGCTATGAGTCAAAACCAACTCAGCAGAATACATTCGGTTTTTGGTGGTTTAGCCTCCTGAACTATGAGAAAATAGTTATTGTTTAATTAAAGCCACCCACTTGTGGTATTTTGTTACAACAACACAAGATAAAAGATGTGAAGACATCTTATTCTAAGGGTCAGCAGAAAACACATTATATTTCACCTCAGTGACACAGATGTGCTACTGATGAAGTGAATAGGGACAGAGCAGTCCAGCAGCAAAGAAGACCCAGACCCAGCACAGTCAACAGGAGAGACACTAAGAGAGGAACATCTGGAAATAAGCTTCAAGGGATGCAAAGAATGAACAAGATTCTAAAATCAATGCTCCACAGATCCAAAAGAGAGCAAACACTTCCCTACTATGAGTTTCTCCAAGTGAAGACAAGTAAGACTTGGCACGAAGAAAATGAGAATTTACGTAGAGACTAGTATAAGAAAATGTCAGTATATCTTGCAAAACTAATCACTGAACAAGCATCATAGTCCATAAATGAGAGGAATTTTCCTGATATAAGAAATCAATACAACCTTTTCTGAAAGGCGATTTGGGTCTTTCTATTAAAAATTAAATATCCAAGTCTTTTGATCTACCCACTCCACTTCTAGGAACCTGTTCACCATAAATATTTCGCACTCATCTTAAAAGCTACCAAGTGGCCATCTATGTAGCATCAACTGATCCTAATCCACCTAGAGCAGAGGAGAATGAAGGACATCAAAGACATGAGGAAAATATGAGCCCAGGAGACAGAAAGGGCCATATCACCTGGAGACTATCTCAACATGAGTCCAGAAGAACTAGATGGTGCCTGGCTACCACCAATGACTGCCCTGAGAGGGAACACAAGAAAGAATTTCTGATGTAGTGGGAGAAAAATGGGTATGCAGAACTACAACTTTATTAAAAGACCAAACTTGATGGTCCAACAGACTCAAGGGTCCCCTGAGGACATGGCCCCCAGATTCACTGTTAGCCCAGAGCTGAAACCAGTTCCAAAAGCCAACTCTTCAGACAAAGACTGGATTGGACTATAAAACACAGAATGATGGTAACAAAGAGCGCTTCTTGGCTTAAATATATACAAGATGCTGTCTGGGCAGCTCCTGTCCAGAGGTGAGATGAGAAGATAGAGGGAGAAAGAGCTGGTTGAATAGTTACAGGAGGTACAGGGTGGAAAGGAGGAGTGTGCTGTCACAGGGTGGGAAGAACGGCTAGAGTTGTATAGCAGTGTGTGGGCAGGGAGAGTTAGATGGCAAATTTTCTTGGTTGTATATTTTCACTTAAAGCACAATAAAATATTTTTTTTTTAAAGAAGAAATATTCCCCACTTTGGGAAACTTTTAAAGAAATCTCTACATTCCTTGTTGATAAGACGTGCATTTTGAGGTATTTTTCCTGTGATGGGGGGATTAGTTTTTTTCTCAGCGATTTCCTTTAATGAGAAACATTATATATCTGCAACATCACTGGTTAGGACACAAGATGTCATCTAACCTGCAAAGGAACAAAGAGCTGATATTTTCTAAGTCAGTCTCCACTGTGACTTCTTTCAGAGCAGGGATCATGTCTTAGTTACTGCCACTTTCATTCTTGGCATAAAGTCCAGTATGTTGTACACACTCCAAAGCTTTTGTTAAATGAATTCATCTTATAAATGAGCTTGGACCAAATTTAGGCTGTGGCCCTTATTAGCACTTTATTCTAGAAGCTGAGTCATCAGTGGAGACCTGTCTAAAAATGGGATTAGCAACGTCTGTACCATTGCTAATGTAAGAAGGGAAAGTGAAGAGGCTCAGGAGAAGGAAAAAGGAGAAGAGTTTGGCAATTTAAGTTTTCAAGACAAAGGAGGGATTTTCGTGTTGTCAATACCTTGAACCTCTTGAAATCATATATAATACTTGTATCTATGGACTCTTTTCCAGGATAAAAGTGCATGACTTCCATTAGTTTCTCAAGGGGTCCAGGGTCCATGACACTCAAAAAACTTATGAAGAACCACCCAGCCAAGGAGTTCTTCCTCAAGAATAGAATATGTCTAGACAATCTCTCTCAAGTAGTGATAATGCCAAAGTTGATCAAGAAAGCAGCAAAAAAGGCCAGTGTCACAAACAAACCTATGAATAACTCTGTGAAATAAACTGTCACACTGATTCCTACTTTCCTTTTAGTATCTTTAATACAATATTTGAAAGCATGTTTATTTCATGACTCACCTAGTGCATAAACCTAATGTTGTGTTCTCTAATTAAATAAGATATTTTAAAACTTAAAACAAATTAGGAGGAAACATATCTCATATACGAACATTTAAAATACCACTTACCAAATAGAGCATAACATGATGTTTCACTGGAACTTTCATCTTGATGACAAAATTACTAATCACATTCTTTCAGATAGGGCAGTCAAAGGCAATTGATTTGCTGTGCAGCATCTCTTTAGACTTAGCTCAGAATCACTTTGGAGGAGAGCAGAAAATGCTATCAAATGATTTCCTAAATCCCCAAAACATTACCTGCTCCCCATCCACAACATCTATTATTTTACTAAAGAAGTAATCACTTTAGCTTCAAATCATTTGCTTTTAAAATCTCTTCTACCTGTCAGCTTGATTACCTCTTGAGGTGTTTTTGATTTTTCTGATATTCTGTAATGAGTCAAAGTGAGATTTATCAGACAGAGGTTTTCAGAAGCTTGCCACAAGAAATATTAATACAGACTGGTATTAAATTAACCATGGTGTCCCAATGATTTTCCACTGTAAAGGAGCTGAGAATACTGCTTTTCTTGGCCCTATTCTTTCCATTGACCTCCAGGTTAACAAATAGCTGTCTGTGAGGTCAACTAACCTTCTGCACAGGACAGATGATGGGATCACCAACAATTTGTTAGCACTTTTCTGTCTGCTACATCATGCTAGGTGCCATAAAGAGCAAAAACTCACATGCAATGCTTATCTCCAGGTGTTTACCAATCAAGCAGAGAAATGCTTATACTTATACACACACACATCTGCACATGTGATAGCAAAAAGAGAACTAACCTGGTGGCCAGGCTGATTTTGTTTTACATTAATTAGATGAATAGTACAGTTACAGTAATTTAAAAATAAATAAACTGCCAACTGGATGGTGCCTGACTACTATTACTGAACATTTCAATCAAAGATTCCATAGAAAATCCTGATGAAAAGGGAGAAAATGTTGGGGTCCAGATTTCAAGGTGACACAGTTTCTCTTTAAAGGTTAAGTTTTATTAAAAAATGTGCCCAATAGGAAAAAGGCTGGTGCGCCAGGGACGCACTCCAAACTACACAGAGCAGTAGGTGACCCCAAGCTTTTCTAGCACACAGTATTGAAGCCGTGAAACTGCAAAACAGGGTGGGGGAACTGACTTGCATTGATTGGTTGAGGCCGTATGGAATTTCTGCAAGTTGCAAAAGTGTAGCCGTTAGTGAATGTTTTACTAGATTGTGGTTAGGGCTGCCTCCAGGGGTTATTTGCAAGATAAAGGTGAAATTACTCTATGGTATTTCCTGTTATTTTCTGCTAAGTTGTTTCCTGGAGACTTCTACTTTAATACCCTGAATTTTCACTGCACTCTTCCTCAAAATGGAATCCGAGGCTTGAAATGGAGTTACTTCTGTCTCGTTTCAACAAAAATATCATTCAGAATTCCAAATTCTCATGGACTCCAGATATTCCGGAACCACGAAACTGGATGAAATCCTGAATCTATTGCCCTGAGACAATTTCTAAGCCTTAAAGCAAAAATAGCCCCGAAGTCATCTTAAAACCGAACAATAGCTTGGTTTAACTAGTAAACAGCTGCTTGCCTTAAGCATTGTGCACTTTTAAGAACTATCTACATGGGGTTAAACTGACAACAGCAACTCAAAAGATTAGGTAGGAGCCTTAGGGAGCAGGGAGTTTACGTTAATGAGAGAAGAACAACTCAGAAAAAGGCGGTGAGAATGGCTGCACAATTCAAAGAATGTAATCAGTGTCATGGAACTGTACCTGTAGAAACTGTTAAATTAGTGTTATTTTGACATGTATGTTCTCAAGAATGATGAAAAAATTAAATTTAAGGAAAAAGAATAAGCAAGTGTTAACATGGCATTTTCACTGCACCATACATTTGGACCTCTTTCAAGTTCAAAAACCACCGTGTAGGGCTTGTATGATAGAGGAAGAAAGTGTCAAGGATTGAATTGTGTTCCCCCCAAAATACGTGTAGCCATTTGCTTGGGCCACGATTCCCTGTGTTCTATGATTGTCCTCCATTTTGTGATTTTGCTGTGCTGTATGTTACAAGGATTAGGATGGGACTGTAAATCCCTTTATAAGATCACCTCCCTGCTCCACTGTAAAGGGAGTTTCCCTGGAGTGTGGCTTGCCCCACCCTTAATCCTTTCTTTCTAGAAGAGATAAAAGGAAAGGAAAGTAGGCAAAGAATTGGGAACCTCACACCATCAAGCAAGTAGTACCTGGAGAAGAGCGCATCCTTCAGACCTGAGGTTCTTGAGCCAAGACGCTTCCTGGACAAAGACTGATGCAATAGCAGACTTTCCTCCAGAGCCAACAAGGGGGAAAACCTTCCCCTGGAGCAGACATCCTCAATTTGGACTTGAAGCCTACTGGACTCTCTAAGAATAAACTTTCCTTTGTTAAAGCCATCCACTCTGTGGTATTTCTGTTAGAGCAGCCCTAGCTGACTAATACAGAAAGCCACTGTCTTCTGTTTCTTCCACCTGTAATAATGCCAGCCAGCCAGCCAAGTGCCATTGAGTTGGATCCAATTCACCTGTAATAATAGTGATTCCCAAATTCCTGATATTGGTTGCCTTTCTACCACCTCCACCCACTCTCATACAGTGACCATGGACAGAGAAGCTGAGGGCCTGTCAGTATCCCAAGACTCTAGGCCAGTACCACAGCAGCAGCTACAGAGTTTGATGTCTGGACATGTAACAGCAACACAATGGAGCTAGGGTGCCAAACCTAGGTGGGACAAACTTAGAAGGAAGAGTCAAAGTGAGTCCAAAGTTTGACAGCCAGGGGAGATGATGTAAGAGACAAGGCTGATGTTTCTAAGTGTATTACACAACCCCGGGGAGGGGGGATCATTCTACTCACTGTAGAATTATGAGGGTATCTGGACAATTTTTTTTTTTAATACATCTGAAAAAAGTGCTGAGGAAGGTTGCCTTGTTGTAAATATACAAGTTGCAGCATGGATTTGTTACTGGACAAAACTCCAGATTCTCATTATCTCTCCCCCCAAAAAGCCAATCTCTGAGACAGGTATTTTGGGTGAGTGATCAAAAGAGTCTATTAACTCTTTTCTGCCAGCAAGACATGGGGAAGAGACATATTTGAATCTCCAGGACTGTTTAGATTGGTCAGGATGAACCAGGGTTTATGTAGGGAAAAACAGTGCACAGGTCTCAAGGGAACAATGGTGGCAGTTGGGAAGGTCACTGTAGCTGAGAGCAGGTTGGTGAAATCTGCATATCAAAGGTGAAGACCTGGACACTCCCCATTGTCTCTTGGAAAAGCCACCTCCAGGTCTTCACTGTCTCTTGGTTTCTTTGACACATCTAAAGAAGCTGTAAAATGCTACAAAGACTGTTACCTCAGTGATTTCTGTCAGTTAACGGGTAACCTCCTCAGCCCAGACCCCGGGCTGAGGTAAGGAATATCAGGAATCTTTAAGATGGGAGAAAAGACAAGTAAAAAGGTTTAACCCTGGCTATTTTAATTTTCTTCTTTTAAAATTGGGGTGTCTAAAGCTTCTCCCCTGTTTCAGGTTTTCCTACAGGCCTGAAGGTGCAGAGGTGACATGAGGAAGCCAAACCCCAAGGCAAGGGCCAAGGCTGAGTCCCACGGCTTTAGGAGCCCAGTCTGGCAGCAGACACTACCAATACTGCAACTACTGTGGCTTTGGAGCTTTTGCCCCCAAATCTAATCCCACACCTGACCTCTTGCTGGCCTGTTTTACAAGTCTATTCACAGATTCACTGGTGTCCTTATGCCGTATGTGCTCACACTCTGCTTCTCTTCTGCAAGCAAGCAAACTCTCCCTCTTGCTTCCTACTTCTGTTGAATATCGCATCCTTCTCCAAGTTATCCAGGCCTGAAACCCTGAAATGGGCTTTGAGTCCTCCAGGCCTCGTCCACTTCAGCACTCAACCGAGGGCCATGTCCTCTCCTTTTGACAGCCTTGAAGTCTGACACCCATGCTCTCATTCCCAGGCTTCCTGCCATCACTCAGTTCAAACATCCCTTTTCCCACACTTAATTCCCTCCTAAATCTTCTAACCAACAGCATTTCCACTTCAATATATACTGTGTAGTCTAGGTGTTTAGTCAGCCAGAAATACCACAGAGTGGATGGCTTTAACAAAGAAAGATTTATTCTTACACAGTCCGGTAGGTTGCAAGTCCATATTCAGGGTGTCCGCTCCAGGGAAAGACTTTCCCCTTGTCAGCTCTGGAGGAAAGTCCGGTATTGCATCAGTCTTTGTCCAGGGAGCGTCCTCACGCAAGAACCTCTGGTCTGAAGGACACGCTCTGCTCCCGGGGCCGCTTGCTTGATGGTAGCGAGGTTCTCAAATTGTCCTTTGTTTCTTTTTCCTTTTATTCCTTGCAAACTAAAAGCATTAAGGGTGGGGCAAGCCATACTCCAGGGAAACTTCCCCCACAGCAGAAATTCACAGCCCCACCCTAATCCTTTAACATACAGGTTAGCAAAACCACACAATGGAGGACAGTCCCAAGATACTGGGAACCATATCCCAGCCATGTGGCTGCACACATTTTTGGGGGAACACAATTCCAACCATGACACTAGGCCACATTGGAATGTTCCAAAGAGCACAGAATCCTAAAGCACTGCAGAAAGGACCTCTCTGGACCACTGGATGGGGTCAGTTGATCTTCGATGGAGACCTAGTTTTGCCATTGACAGTTGGCTGGTCAGTTGTTCTACAACACTGCTGCAAGTGTACTGTCACTTCCTGCTGTCAAATCTTCCCTAACATCGTCCTGCTTACTGAATCAAGCCCAGACTGTCCCCTAAGCAACAATAATACCACTATTCCTCTCCATGTAGACAACAATCAGCAATACAAAAATCCTTACTGTTCACAGTTAACTAACCAATGACCTACGGGGAAAACAATCTCTCTAAGCCGCAGTTCCCTCCCTTGTAAGGTGGGCATATTAAGAGTACTGACTTTATAGAGCCATTGTGAAGATCAAATAAGACATGAGTAGCATGGTGCTGGGCTGTTAGTAAATGCCATTGTTGATGGTCCTCATGAAGATGGATATGATCTCCCCAAAGCACCCTTCAGGTTATTTTATTCAAATTCTGACTCTTGTCTCTTCTCTCTCACACTCAATTCTAACCAAATTCAGCCTGCTGTTAGGCCCATTAAATGCATTTCATTAGCCATCTGTTTTGCAGTTTTTCCCTTTAACTTTCCCAAATTTTCCCTCAAGGAGTGGAATCTCCTTGGACCCACTGAGTGTAGAATAGTAGTGAGTCCTCTTCAGTTATCTTAATGAACTGAACAAATCCATTCATCCTTATAAAATGTATCCAAAGCAAAATTTCATTAAAGAAGCTAGAAAGACACTTGGTCTCAACTCTTGAAAATGTACTTTATATTTTCCAGTAACACCTAGCTAGGTAATTCTTTTTAAGGATGAATATGTAATTCTTTTAAGGATGAAATAGAAATTTTAAAAACAATGACAACCAGCTGCTTTTCCAGAAGGCACAGAATTAGTGTGATAGAGTGAAAACATATGAAATTTTAATTTAGACAAGTCTCAGAAAAAATACCAGTGCTTCTTCTTCCCAGGCTAAGTTCTGTTCAAGATGATGCTTTGAGTGTCAGTCAGCAACAGGGTCCCAAATCTAGATATGCAATTAAGAATTTACTCCCTGAGTCTCAGTTTTCACATCTATAAAATCTAAAATTGATTGAATATGCAATCAGGATGCATTGATAATTACTTGTGACTGGAATGCAAAAGTTGGAAACAGAAAAAGATCGCTAGTTGGAAAATATGGCCTTGGTGATAGAAATAATGCTGGAGGTTGCAAGATAGAATTTTGCAAGATTAACAATGTCTTCATTGCAAATACCTTTTTTAACCAGCACAAATGGTAACTGTATACATGGACCTCACTAGCTAGAATACACGGAACCAAATCAACCACATCTGTGGAAAAAGATGATGAAAAAGTTCCATATCAGCAGTCAGAACAAGACCAGGTGCTGTCTGTGGCACAGACCATCAATGCTCACTTACAAAATCAAATTGAAACAAGTTCACAAGAGCCAAAGTATGACCTTGAGTATACACTTCATGTTGCAGGAAAAGAGGAAAAACAAGGCCCAGAGAGCAAGAATCACCCGAACACCTGTGGTTACAAGAGGAAGGGGCTTTATTTCAGTCCAAAGAGCTGCAGTGAACTAGTGTCCCAAATTCCCAAATGGCCACACTCCCAGATCAGCTTTGTCTCTGTCTTTTTATAGTTTTCACCCAAAAAAGCAGACAAAAGGATTTCCATACTGTTCTCCTATTGGCATTAGCAAGTTTACAGATTTCCATATTGCTCTCTTATTGGCATTAGCGTATTTACAGAAGCAAAAGTAAGCATTAGTCTCAAGTTGCAGAAAATGAAGTTCCTCTTATCTATCTTTTCTACAAATTTCTATGGGCTGGGCTATCACAGGAAATTTTGTGAGGTTGTGTCCTTGGTGTCTGTGAGAGGCCTCTGGCATTTCAGTTTAGAATGTAACTTTTTAGGGCTTTCTCTCTCACCCTGAGTTTTAAGATCATCTAAAAAACACATTTGATGTGTTGACCACTAATAAACAAAGACCAGATGAACTGTGGAATGACATCAAAAACATTATCCTTGAAGAGAGCAAAATGTCATTAAAAAGACAGGAAAGAAACAAAGGACCAAAATGGATGTCAGAAGAGACTCTGAAAGCAAAAGGAAGGAATGACGAAGTGAAAGACCTAAACAGAATGTTTCAAAGAGCCGCTCAAGAAGACAAAAGAAAGCATTATAATGACAAGTGCAAAGAGCTGGAAATGGAAAACCAGAAGGGAAGGATACGTTCTGCATTTCTCAAGCTAAAAAAACTGAAGGAAAAATTCAGGCCTCAAGCTACAAGAGTGAAATATTCTACAAAGAAACTATTAAATCACTCAGGGAGCAGGAAATGGAAGGAATACATAGAGTTAGTATACCAGAAAAAAATGGTTGACATTCAGCCGTTTGAAGAGGTAGCACATGATCTAGAACCTATGGTAATAAAGGAAGAAGTCAAAGCTGCATTGAAGCCACTAGAAAAAAAAAAAAAAGGTTCCAGGAATTGACATAATATCAATTGAGATATTTCAACAAACAGATGCAGCACTGAAGTGCTCACTCATCTATGCCAAGAAATTTGGAGGACAGTTACCTGGCCAGCTGACTGGAAGAGATCCATATTTAGACCAAAGAAAGATGATCCAACAGAAGGTGGAAACTACTGAACAATATTGTTAATATCACACACAAGTTAAGCTTTTACTCAAGATCATTTGAAAGCAACTGCAACTGTATATTGACAAGGAACTGCCAGAAATTCAAGCTGGATTCAGGAGAGGACATGGAACCAGGGATATCTTTGCTGATGTCAGATGGATCTTGGCCAAAGGCAGAGAATACCAGAAAGATGTTTACCTGTGTTTCATTGACTATGCAAAGTCATTTCACTCTGTGGATCATAATAAATTATGGCTAACATTGCATAAAATGGGAATTCCAGAACGCTTAATTGTGCTCTTAAGGAATCACATGGATCAAGAGGCAGTTGTGTGAACAGAACAAGGGGACACTGCATATTTAAAGTTAGGAAAGTTATGTGAAAGAGTTATATCCTTTCACCATACCTGTATGGTGAAAGTCTGTATGCTGAACAAATAATCTGAGAAGCTGGATTATACAAACCAGAACGAGGCATCAGGATTGGAGGATGACTCGTTAACAACCTACATTATGTAGACGACACCACCTCACTTGCTGGAAGTGAAGAAGATTGAAAACACTTACTGATGAAGATCAAGGACCACCACAACCTTCACTATGGATTGTGCCACGAAGTCAAGAAATCGAAAACCCTCTTAACTGGACCAGCAAGCAACATCGTTATAAATGGAGAAAAAAATGATGTTTTCAAGGATTTCATTTTGTGTGGGTCTGCAGCCAATGCCCACAAAAGCAACAGTCAAGAAATCGAAAGACTCCTTACACTGGGAGAGTCTACAGCACAGGATCTCTTTCAAGTATTGAAAAGTAAAGATGTCACCTTGAAGGCTAAGATGTGCCCGACCCAAGCTGTGGTATTTTGAATCACATCATACACATGTGAAACTGGGCAATGAACAAAGAAGAATTGATGCCTTTAAATTGTGATGTTGGAGAAGAACACTGAATGTACCATGCACAGCCAAAAGAACAGACCTGTTCTAGAAGAAGTACAACCAGAGTGCTCCTTGTAAGCAAAGATAGCAAGACTGCATCTTACATACTTCGGACATGTTGTCAGGTAGGAGAAGGACATCATGCTTGGTAGAGTGGAGGGTTAGTGAAAAAGAAGGAAGACCCTTGACAGCATGGATTGACAAAGTGACCAGGACAGTGAGCTTAAGCATAAAAGTGATTGTGGACATGGCACAAGATTGGGCAGTGTTTCATTCCGTTGTGCATAGGGTCCCTATGAGTCAGAACTGACTTAACGGCACCTAACAACGACGACAAAACGGAGATAATGAGTTCCACCCTGTAGGCTGTTATAAGAATTACATGGTGCCACCTCTAAAGGGCCCAGATTGGGACCTGGGACAAGGCAGGAAAGGCTCAGCTCCTTCCACACCTGCTGCTCACTGTAGCTAGTCCTTAAAGAATAACTGTCATTGGAGGATAGGCTTACTTTCTATTTTTCCAGGCTATAACATCCTGAGAACCAAAACCAGAGACATGATGAAGTTGTCCAACATTATTTGACAACACCGTTACCCATTATTATAGAATCCCAGTCTTCCCTCCTAAGTAGCTACATCTGTTTGGGGGAGTCTCCACATGTTCTTCACCAAATTGACCTCTCTGTCGTTTTTCTTCTCTCTTTCTCCAATGATGAGGGCTCTGAAACTCTCGAATGTGTTGCCAGTTCACCAAAGTCTACACAAAGTTCTTGCACAAAGACCTCCAGCCATGGCCAAGTTTGATACCTTCTATGACTGCTGCCTCTGAATCTGCTGAGCCAACCCAGAGTTGCTGTTCTTGGTGCTGAGCGATAGACGCTTTCCTGTGCCTTCTATCCTACTATGGCTACTGTTAAAAATCATGCTATAAGATCAAACGGCATGCAATTAACATGTTTAAACAAATGTACTCATTAATCACAATCAAAGAGAAGTGGATCTGAGAAATGTTATTTCTCTGATTAAGAGTTGAGGAAAAGCTCAAGGATGATAATGATGAATGTCATGAATTGAATTGTGTGCCTCCAAAAATGTGTGCAGCCATGTGGCTGGGCCATGATTCCCAGTATTTTATGATTGTCCTCCATTTTGTGATTTTCCCATGCTGTATGTTAAAGGACTGGTGGGACTGTAAATTCCTTCATAGGATTACCTCCCTGTTCCACTGCAAAGTGAGTTTCCCTGGGGTGTGGCTTGCACCATCTTTAATCCTTTCATCCTACAAGAGATAAAAGGAAAAGTAAGCAAGGAGAAAGTGGGGAACCTCATACCATCAAGAAAGCAGCACTGGGAGAAGAACGCTTTCTTCAGACCTGAGGTTCCTGCAACAGATGATCCCTGAACAAACACTGATGCAACACAAGGACTTTCCTCTGCAGCTGACAAGAGGGAAATCCTTCCCCTGGAGTGGACATCCTGAATTTGGACTTGTAGCCTATTGGACTATGGAAGAATAAACTTTCCTTTGTTAAAGCCATTCATTCTGTGCTGTTTGTATTAGATGAGCACTAGCTGACTCAAACAATAAGCGTTTCAAAGCAAGGACAGACAACAGCACTTTGAAGTGGAATGACCTCCCCAACAGATGGTCTAAAATTAAGTCATTCTTTTACCCTTGTTTGTCCAACAGCTTCCTAAATACCATCGGGTGGTGATTTCCCTAGGGACCCATGTTACTTTCATAATTACAGTCTGTTCCAGTTCACATTTCTTGCTAATTTGTGGAAAACAACAAGAATTAAGTCCCTGGGAGTTAGAAATTGCTAAGCATTCAGCTACTAACTGAAAAGTTGATCTTTTTACATTCACCCAGAGGACCCTCAGCAGAAAGGCTTTCCAAAAGATCACATCCATGAAAGCCCTAAAGAGCACAGTTCTGTTGTACAGCACATCATCAAGTTGCTGTGACTCATAATGGACTTGACTACAACTGATTTGGCTGTTTGGGTTACTATTTGCCGAGCAATGTACATAAAAGTTGATTTGCATGCATTATCTCTTTAAATTCTCCCAAGAACATCATTAGGTTTTTATTGTCTCCATTTCATATACGAGGTAACTGAGCTTTTGGCACACTTATTAAATTCTTCTGGAACTGTTTGCTACTCTGTGAGCTCCTGGCAGCGTTTTGTGCTTCTCCCCAGCCCAACAGCCACTCAACAAGCAGTTGTTAGCTTGCACTGGGCAAACAAGCCAGATGGGCACTCATAGAAGGCCAATGCCTGATGATATCAGTAGAGATCTCATCTCTATATGTGACCACTCTCTTTCACACTCTTGCAACAGAAGTTAGCTTGAATACTTCCTGCTTTATCAGCTGCCACCAGACCCACCATCAACAGAAAAAAAAACAAAAACACAATTATAGTCCAGTAGGTTCTAATTCATGGTGACCCCCTGTGTGTCAAAGTAGAACTCTGCTCCACAGGGTTTTCAGTGGGTGATTTTGCCAAGCCTTTCTCCCAAAGCATCTTTAGTTGGACTCAACAACCACTCTTTCAGTTAGCAGTTGCAATTCAGTGGATTGCTTTCATGTGGCCTTTCTACTTACGGTCTTGTGATTAGAGAAGTGATTAAGCAAGACTGTACAGATTGAAATTTGACCCACCAAAGGGACTGATCAGTTTTACCATCGCACTGAGCTTGAGGTGAGCCACCTCAGAGATGGAAAGCAGAGGATCCCAGCTCTATCAAGGAAGGATGGCCAGGAGCCAACACGTCCTTTGAACCTAGGATCCCTATACTGAGAAGTTCCTGGAACCAAGAAACAGAGAGAAAGAGAGAGAGAATGAGAAGGAGAGGTGGAATACTGAGAGCAGCGGGACCTGGAAGCAGACCTCTGGCAGGAGATGGTACAGCAGGCTTCCTGGACAAAGAAAGCTAAGTGCCTTTAGGCAGAGATATAGGGCCAGGGAGAGGTGTGTCTGCACTCATGACTGGGAATAAAGTATCCTGATGGAAGACCTGTAACCTCCAGTGTTCCTGAGCCTGAACTGTAACCTGTTACTTTCCTACTAATCCCCATCATAGTAAATGTGGTCTATAAATTCTGTGTGTTCATTGAAGTAAATTATCAAAGCCAGCAGAGAAGTAGAGAGTACTGTGGGAAGAATGGCTGGTGTCAGAGTTAGTAAAGACGGTAGAGGTAGCATGAGAGAGGTAGCATGTCTGACCCTACCTACTTCATAGGAATCAGCCTTGGCTGTTGATCTTGATTCTCCCTGTCCTTGTGGAATTAGAGGTCAGACTTCTCCCTAGAGTTATTCTTACAGCAACTGAGCACATTAACTGTTCATACCACCCAACAACTTCCAAGTCACTACTAGACTACACGGAATAGCTACAGTTAGAAACCTAGCCCTTACCACATCTCTCATAGAACAGAACCAAAAGCAGTCTCTCCAGGTTAAGGCATGCATCACACAAGCAGTAAGGACCCTACCAGCCCAACCTCCTCCCAGGTGGGTGAGGGTTCAGCCTGAGCACCTGCAAAAATAATGCACCCATATCGGCTTCTTTCTGCTGCCCTGGAGACTTTAACATAAATGACAGCAATGAGGCAATAATACCTCTTCAGGGCCTTGCTGAGTTATCAAATCACCAGATGTTGCCATCTGCTTGGGAAGGCTGCTTGTCGTGGAATGAACTGTGTCCTCCAAAAAATCTGTGTAGTGATTTGGCTGGACCGTGACTCCCAGTCTTGTGTGATTGTCCTCCATTTTGTGATTTTCTTATGCTGTAAATCCTAATCTCTGCCTGTGGTTAATAGACTATATTATGTTAAAGAGGATTAGGGTGGGACTGTAATATCCTTCCTAAGGTCACTTCCCTGCTCCAACGTGAAGGGAGTTTCCCTGGAGCATGGATTTTACCACCTTTTATCCTTTTATCCTACAAGAGATAAAAGGAAAGGGAAGCAAGCAGAGAGTTGTGGAGTTTGTACTATCAAGGAAGTAGCAACAAGAGCCAAGTGAGTCTTTTGGACCTGAGGTGCATGCACAGAGATGTTATCAAACCAAAGAAAGACTGTGCAACACAATGACCTTCCTCCAGAGCCAACAAAGAGAGACTGGCTTCCCCTAGAGCCAGCACCCTGAATTTGGACTTCCAGACTACTGGACTGTGTGAGAATAAACTTTTCTTCATTAAGGTGATCCACTTGTGGTATTTCTGTTAGAGCAGTACCAGACAACTAGGACAATGCTAGAGACCGTGATCCCCCAAGACAGGCAGGAGCAAAGGCAGCCTTATGAGAGAAATTGTCCCAGATGTTTGCCAGACACAGCAGTGCTAACTCAGGACTGTGTTCACTGATGGGTTAGAATTCAGAACAATAGCCCAAATGCCCCTAAGGAAAAAAGCAGACCCTCTTTCAAAGACATTAGCATCCCAGCACCTACTGTTTCCTGTCAGGAACCATTGAGAGAATGATAATAAAAATAAAGTGTCATTGAAGGACTATGTTTAGAACAATTGTTCCCTTCAGCAAGTTGTAGTTCCTGTGACTCTCAGGGAGCAGTTTCGAGCTCTGCCAGCAGCTCCCACGCAAGATGACAAGATGAGATCTATCAGTCTCTGATGGGGATGAGTCAGCCCACAGCAGGGAGTGAGGCAAAAGTGGCCACAGCACACTCTCTGTATTAATCAGTAGCGCCACCAGGTTTTCTTGCAAGATGAGCTTTGAGCCCAAAAAACAGACCACATCCCCAGGTTCCCAAACTAAGAGTATCTCCAGATCCTTCATCTGTGGAATCAGTGTCCACTCATGGTGACCCCATGTGTTAACAGAGTAAAACTGTGTTCCACAGGGTTTTCTTGGCTGTAATCTACTTGGAAGTAGATCACCAGCAGGCCATCTTACACAGTGCTGCTGGTGGATTTGAACCATCAACTTTTAAGTTAGTAGCCTAGAACAAACCATTTGCACCCCCTAGGAACCTAAAAGTGTCTCCAAACCAAAACCATTGTGGCAGAGTCAATTCCAACTTTTAACAACCCTATAGGACAAAGTAAAACTACCCTATATGGTTTCCAAGGAGTGGCTGGTGGATTTGAACCACTGATCTTTTGGTTAGCAGCCACTAGGGCTCCAAGAGTATCTCAGAGTCATCCAAATCACGAAGAGGCCCGGCTCGAAAGTAGCTGACCCACCCAAACAAGACTGATGCTCATCCAACTGATCTCCACTCTAGTCTGAGTTTTCGACAGACATAAATATATATACAGTTTTGACTCCTTGTATCTGTCAGAGCCCAAGTCTTCGATATCCCCAGCTCTAAAACTGGCTTGGGAACCCTTGTGGCATAGTGGGTCACGTGGTGCTACATCTTCTAACCAAAAGGTTGGCAGGTCAAGTCCGCCAGATGCTCCTTGAAGACTCTATGGAGCAGTTCTACTCTGACCTTTAGGGTCACTATGAGTTGGACTCAACTCAATGGCAGTGGGTTTTGTTTCATTTTTTTTTTTTTAATGTGACTTGGCAAGATTTCCTGGTATGCGTTGTGTACGCTGGCTCATTCACCAACACTACTTACTGAACATTAATTATATGCTAAGCCCTGTGTTCTGCACTGGGGAATTCCTGCTATCTACTCAGCCATTTTTCTTTAATTGTTTCTTTCTACTTCTGACAACAGCACTCAGAGAAACAGTGAAAGTGAAAAGGCAAGGCAGAATACAACCATATCAGTCATGCAAATACATTGGCCCTGGTAGGAGGAATCCTTGCCTTCTTTCCACTCACTACCTTCCTGAGTTACTTTCCCTAGAGGATGTCTCTCCGAGGGACTTCTGAGCCTCCCAGCGCAGTGACGCAGCTGTAAATTACATGGGTTGTACTGGATTGAGAGCTGAGCTTTAGCAAGCAAGTGAAGTCCTATAGGATTACTATAAGTTGCAACTGACTTGGCAGCAGTGGCTTTAGTTTGGAGATATTTTTAGGTCCCTTAGTGGTGCAAATGATTTGCTCTAGGCTACTAACCAAAAGGCTGATCGTTCAAATCCAGCAGCAGCACTGTACAAGAACAGCCTGGTGGAGATTTACTTTATATCACCTAACAGAGGAGCTGGCTGGACACTCAGAACCAGACTCTAGCTTAGCCTCACTGCTGTGGGATGTTTCCTGGTGCCCAGCAGAAACACCTCTGTGGCGAGCCGGCCCCACACCCCCCGAGCGGCCGCACCCAAAGATGGCACCTTGGCTTGTAGCCACACCCAGACCCAGAGACCTTAGAGCAGTAAACATCTTGCCTGCGCATGCCTGGGACACGCCCTAGCCCGTACGTGGGCCAGTAGTGATTGGCTGATTCATTCCGTATATAAGTGGAACTACTGGAAATAAACACTCTCTCTGCTTGAAGACCAGAGGACGTGGTGTCGGTTTGTTGCTGTCACTCCGCCGCGAGTCAGTATCAGGGGGATAGCGACATCTGGTGGCTACGTACGGGGAGCCCCAACGGGACCCCAACCCTCCTCTGGCCCGATCTACAGCGCTGGTAAGAACCCCTGGGAGGGGCGATTTCAAAGACCCCTGGGAGGGGCAATCCTATGAAACCCTAAGAAGGGCAATTGGAAAGATCCCTGGGAGGGACAATCAGCCCCAAGGAGGGGTAGTCTAGACTAAACGCCTAAAAGGCTTCGGGGACGCCCGGAGCCGTTAGGCACAGCACCAAGAAAATGGGGAACCAGCCCTCCGCTGAACATCTACTAACTGCCTGTAAAAGCCTGCTTAGACAGAAGGGTATTGGATTAAAGCAACAGATGATTGAGCGCTTCCTCTCCGCAGTGGAAGAGGTGGCTCCCTGGTTCTTAGCTTCGGGCCATCTTACTGTTGCAGCCTGGAACAAATTAGGGGCAGATCTAACTAGAGTAGATACACAAGGCAACCTGACCCCAGGAGTAATGAGTATTTGGATTCTGATTTTAACTTGTCTAGAGGATGAGTCAGGAGTATTTCAAAGGCTGTTACAGACAGGGCAATCCGTGTTAGAGCGAATTCAAGAAGAGCGCTCTCAGCAGGGCAGCACCTGTGGTGAGGAAGAGCCGAAGGAAAGTGAGCCTGAAAGTGAGTCAGAGGAAGAAGAGGAAGTGGAAAAGGTTGTGCGCCATTTTGGGCGTCTCGGCCCCATTTCCGCACCGCCCTCAGCGCCTGAGCCGCCTAAAAAGCCGCCGGACGTGGGTGAGGGTAATCCCCCACCCTATAATCCTTATGCCCGGTGCGAGGCACGGCCTGATACAAGGCCCAAAGCGTCAGCTAGAAGTTTTTGCCCCGAGGTCTGGAGAGAGGTACCCCATGCTATGGGTGCTTTTCCTGTTTTTCAAACTCAGCAAGGGCAACGGTATCATGAAGTCTTAGACTGGAAAACAGTAAAGGGGGTGACTGAGGCAGTAAGAACATGTGGCGTTGCCGCCTCTTTTGTGGTGGCTTCCTTAGAAAACCTACACAGGTATGCCATGACTCCGAATGACTGGCAAAATCTCGCTCGTGCCTGCCTAACTTCTGGGCAGTACCTAGATTGGAAATCCCTGGTGATGGAGTTTGCTACCGAGCAGGCAGCACGCAATGCCCATAATGGCCAGCGCACGTGGGACGTTGATATGCTGATGGGTCAAGGGCCTTATGCCAATCAACAAATAAACTATCCCCCTCAGGTGTATGACTAGATTAACCTAATATGTACAAGGGGTGGGGGGAGAGAGATTTAGGTAGATAATAAATTGGGTAAACCTCAGAAAGTTAATTTATCCCTAAATCAGAGACATTAGGAACATGCTGTTCGAGTTGAGACTGCTAGCAAAAAAGTAACAATGATTATAAAATTTGGATTTTGAGAAATATATTCTGAGACATTAACTTTCTCAAATTTTATAAGTAATACCTTGTATGATTTACCATTTGCTTTTGTGATAATGTGACCCTGGGGAAAGCAGTGACTGAACAATACCAAGAAAATCAGGATAAGTACCTGTGGGGGTTGTTAGATGTCCTACCCCTTCCCCTACCTATGCATCATACTGCTTCCGTCTTTCCCCGCATATCCACAACCAATAGCTCACTTGAGCTACCCTTCCTAAAACAGCAAGCTGACTTTGCCCCTGAACTGCGCCCCCTTAATATAAGCTTTCAAGGTTTTTTGTGCTTTCATATACTCACTAATTTTAGTTCAGAAGTTGATAGCTCTGACTACAACCCCAGTTGCATTACCCTGTATAATCAGTCTGCTGGATGGTTTGGTACCCCTAGCAATAGTAGCAACCCTCGAACAAATGGTACCCTCCTGCAAGGCCAAATACCACTCAGGGTACCTAAAGCCAATGGCAGCATCCCCTCACAGCCTCAATGGGCCCCAAAATGCAAAAGCACGTGGGACTGGCCTAGTCTCTGGACAGGTTGTCAGAGCCACCGCCTCCAGTGGACAGTAAAGCCTTACTCTACTCTCTCCCCAGCTCAACTATACTTGGCAAAGACCCTATATCCTACACCAATTCAACCTGTTTTAACTAGATTACCCCGATATGTCCCTTGGCTGGTCAAGCGACCCTCTTACACCCAGCTCTGGCACAAGCCTCAACCTTGTCCAAGGCTCCCTAGTGCATGTGGTGCAGCTGGGCTGTGAGTGGTGGTTCCTTGGCCTCTGTGTTACTTCTGTGCAGTTTAACACTATCTCTCGCGCAGCTAGTCTCTCCAGACAACTGTCTCGTCAGCTACTAGGCAACTGGACCGCTGAAATGGACAACTTACTTGACCGCTGTCACCTTGATGAACTGGGTCCAGTCAGCCCTACATACTGTTCGAGAATGGGCAGGCTCTGGCGCCCTGGCATGCATCCTATGCTTCCTGGGTCTGTGGTTGATTCTATACCTTTGTCACCAGAGGAGGCAACAGCAGATGAACATGGCGCTTTTGGTGCAGGCTATCGCAAATGCTGAAGAACCAGCATCAACTTCAGCTGGAGTGTGGCTGCAAATGCTGGAAGGATAGCCAAAGACGGGCAACCTCTCTTGGGGGTGTTACCAACCTAAGGCAGGGACCCCACCAAGCTGTGGGGTATCCCAATGACGGGTAAGGAGCACTCTAGCCAGAGATGACCTAAGACAGGCACTTTCATGCATATATGAAGTAAAAGGGGGAGATGTGGCGAGCCGGCCCCACACCCCCCGAGCGGCCGCACCCAAAGATGGCACCTTGGCTTGTAGCCACACCCAGACCCAGAGACCTTAGAGCAGTAAACATCTTGCCTGCGCATGCCTGGGACACGCCCTAGCCTGTACGTGGGCCAGTAGTGATTGGCTGATTCATTCCGTATATAAGTGGAACTACTGGAAATAAACGCTCTCTCTGCTTGAAGACCAGAGGACGTGGTGTCGGTTTGTTGCTGTCACTCCGCCGCGGGTCGGTATAGGGGGGATAGCGACACACCTCCTCTCTTTCTGGTCCCAACTGTATCCCAAACTGCACTCCTGCCCTTCTCTTCCTTGGAATCCACTAAATAAGTCCTCTACTTGTCAAGCGTTTGTACATGTTGCCTATTCCTTCCCTCTGCTGCCCTACTCCTTCCTGTGTTCACCTGATGTGTCCCAGTGCTTGCAACAGGGGCCTCCTAGAGGCACTTAGATCAGAAAGACATAATTCTAATTTTCATGGTCCATTCTCCATATCCTCAGTCATCTCTTTTGCTTTTTCCAAAACACTCTCAAATTTTCATCTATTCTAGCAGCTGAAAAGCCCCCTGGTAAAAGTGGCAGCTGTGAACAGCATTGCTCACATTGTGAAGAACTTCCAGAGTCATGGACAGTGCCTTTGGGTTGGCTGCAGACAATGACTGCGTCCTCATAGTGTTTTCAAATGCAGCTCCTCGCTGCATCTCCTCACACTGCCCAGGTCTGCCCTCACTACAGACAGAGCAATCTTCTACAAGTCCTATCTGACCATGCCACTTTCTTGTTGAAACACTAAAATGAGGCAACATAGCATGGTGGTTAATACCATGGACCCTGAAGCTGGAATGCCTGATTTCAGCTCCTTACTCCATTACTACCTGTAATGTAGATAACTGAGACTGGAAAATTTTCCTCCCCTCCCTCGCCCTCCTTGCTGTTCCCGCACCCGCCTGATGGGACACTCCCCTCCGGAGCCCGGTGCCCACTTGACAGGACACTACCCGCTCCTGCCTGATGGGTCACTCCCCTGTCCCCTTCTCAGCCCGGACCCCCCTGCCTGACAGGATATTTCCCTTTGATAAGCCTCACTCCTGCCAGGCAGGATGCACCCTTTCAAAGCCTCACATCTGCCTGATAAGATGCTCCCCTCTCCCGCTGAGCAGGATGCGCCCACCTGCCCAGAACCATTTGTCTCAAACACGACATCCTGAGACGGCACTATATCTACCCTCCCGAAACCACACTTGGGGCCATTTGTTGGAACCTGAGAAGGTCCTGTTGGCCCGCTGGCATAATAAATAGCTTCTTGACTCTTCCTGGGTGTCGTTCGCTTCCTCTTCTCTATAACATTCTGGTTCCCTGACCAGGAAGTGAATGGACTGAAGCGAATGGACTGACCCCTTGCTGTCACCTGCCTCTTGGGACCTCGGCCGTCAGCCGGAGCGGACAGGCTAGGAAGGACAGGCACCACTCGTTTTCCAGTTAACGAGGTCCCTCCACCTCTCCACCTCGTATCCGCCGGAGAGGTTTCCGAAGACACAGGACCCTTAAAGGATCAGGTAACAGGCATCATAAGACTTCAGTCCAGGTAAGGCCCCAGGGCCACCAGAACCCAGTCAGGACTGCCCTCTCTAGGGTGAAGGGGAGCTTGATCACCTCCCGGCCTTTGTGCCCCAGTTCAGGATTACCCGTCCAGGTGGAAGTCTCAGTCTGTGTGAGTGAATATATTTTGTGTTGTGTGATTGTATCCGTGCCTCCAAGTTCATGTGGAGGCTGAGTGGGCCCTCTCCTGCAGTTCCGTGTGGACTCATAAGGCATAACGGTGTGAGCCAAGCCTCCTCTGCCCTGGGGTTTATATGGGGCACCTTAGCCAAGAGCCCACCTAAGTCCCCGCGAGGGGAACGGCCAGAAGGGCATCTGAGTGGTCCTCGGGACAAGTCATTCGTCTCACCTGTGACTCCGTCAGCATGGGTGGGACACACAGCAAACCTACAGTCTTAGACAGCATGTTGAAAAATTTTGATAAGGGCTTCAAGGGAGACTATGGAGTTAAACTTAGCCCCAAGAAATTAAAAACCCTGTGCCAAGTCAAATGGCCCTCCTTTGACACCAACTGGCCACCTAAAAAGCCTGTTAATTAACCAGAAACGACTCTGGCTCGGAGTCAAAACCTGAAAAACCTGTTGAGTCAGTCTCCAGAGTTGCAGAGAATTTAAAAGAACAGGCTACTCATTTTTTTTTCCCTGTTCATGGTCACCAGCAGCAGCAGCTGCCGCCGCCACCGTTGCCACCGCTGCAGCTGCGGGGAACTTAAAGGAACAGGCTACCTATTCTCTTTCTGCTCTCAGTCTCATAGGTTCTTGCAGTGTCCTCCTCCAGGTGTCTCTCCGGGAGGATACCTCTTTTCTGTGCTGTTTGGTATTAAAGGATGATTCTAATTCAGAGTCAAAACCTGAAGCCATTTGGGAACCCCTTCTTTTCAAGTCTCTTAACAAGTTTTCATGGATTTTGTTCAGAAGTCTTGTCCTTGGTTCCCAGTTGTAGGTACACTGGAAAAAGAAGCCTGGGAACATGTTGGTCGTAGCATACAAAAAATTTACCACGACCAGGGGCCTAATGGTGTTCCTGTAAGTACTGTTTCTTATTAGAACTTAATATATTACTCCATAACTGGTGCAGGAAATTCTTCTCCCAAGCCTTCTCTCCTAATAACTAAGACCCCTTTAAAAGAGGCAGCTCCTTCTAAGGTCACACAGCAAGCTTATGCAGTGCACCAAGCTTCTGACTCAGAGTTGGAGACTGAGAAACCTGTCAAGCCGCTGTTGCCAGAAAGCACAGGAAATAAAAAAGAGCAGGCTATTCACTTGCCAGCAGATGCAGAGGATTTAAAAGAACAGACCACCCATTTTCTCTCTGCGCTCAGTTCCCCCTCCCCCCCAAGGCTTCTGTACCTGGTACGTTTGTTACCTAAGGGCAATCAATGCAACAATAGAAGTGCAGGAACTTTACAACCTGAGCTCCCTCCTCTAAAGTGTTATTCTAATGAACCATGCTATTACTAAATTGATTTACAAAAGTACTTCTTTACACTTCACCTTTAACCTGCCGTCAGAAAATTTCAAACGGCCTTTCTAGCGATATCAGGGGAAAGTCCTCCCCCAGGGGATGAAAAACAGTCCCACTCTTTGTCAGAAATTTATAGATGCTGCGATAGAGAATGTTCAAAAACAATTTCACTCTGTTTATCTCATTCATTATATGGATGACATTTTGTTAGCTCACCCTGATCGTTCTTTTTTTACAGGAGTGCTTAATGACACTCACCTCTGTCCTGAGAGCTAGAGGCTTGGTAATCACTCCAAATAAAATTCAAACTCAGCCTCAATATCCTACTTGAGCCGCATATTAAATGACACCACCGTGGCTCCTGTTCCCTTTGTCTTAAGAACCACCCACCTAAAAGCTGTAAATGACTTTCAAAAACTGCTTGGTGAAATCAACTGGCTGCAGCCCTTAGAACTGAAATTAACTCCTACAAGGCTGGTCCAAGTGCAGCGTGGGGCTTACAGCTAATTGATCACAACCAGTTACAGATTCCTTTGTTCCTTCTCCTTTAATCTCCAAGAGAATAGCCACTACATTTTATATATTCACAACGTGCTTTCTTGCTCTTGTCTCTGTGAAAGTGTAAGCTTGACAGACTAGTTTCATTACTTGAGAAATTTTCTCTTAGGTTTTAAACTTTGCCTAATGTAAACAACCTGACTAGAATTTCCCGTGACTATTTTATGACAAACACAAAGACTGGCAAGAAAGGACAGAAAATAAAACTGTGGAGAGTTCTAAAAATATGAGTGTGTCAGAGAAGAGACAGTCCTAAAAAGATTAGAGGACCAAGCAAAACTAGAAAATAAAATCAGAACTTATGAGTCTTTGTTCTCCTGATCTCCGTGATTGACCACTCCCTTTACACAGTCCGGCCCCCACTCACAGTTTAACATTTGACTTTGAAACAAGAACTCAAGAGGGGAATGTTGAAATGAGACATAAATTACAAAAGTAACCATGATTTTAAACTGTACTTTCTAAAGAATGATATACATGCCACAGGGAAGAGTGAGATGGGCAGTCAACACCCAGGCCTGATAAAGACAACCTGACCCAGACAGCTAAGTAAGAAAGTCTTAAACTGGTTTTAGAAAATGCAGTTTTCAGAGGTCCTAATCTTACAGTCCACCGAGACTAAATTTGTCTCAAAGTCTCTTGCCTGGCTAAGATTACTATATATATCATAAAAGACAAATGATTCCTAAGGCTCAGTGTCTTTGGCCAAACAGGCCCCTGGAGTGCTTACATCTGCCTTCATTGTCTTGTAATCTGGCCTCTATAGCCACTCTCAATAAAAGGAAAGCCAAGAGCCCCGAAAGCCTCTCTGTCTTACAATGGATTCTAAAAGGCCATGCCCTGCACCATCAAAATGCGGCAGTCCTTGCCTCCAGTTTCAGTCGGCTAGGGAACAAACTCGTTCTATTATAAGAAGTTGCAGTATTGGCCCCAGTCAACAGTCCTTCTTACCAATGGGAATCAACCCACGGGGTTTAAAGGCTGGACAACTATGGCAAATAGATGTTAGTCACATACCTTCCTTTGGAAAACTCTGTTATGTCCATACATACATTAACACTTATTCTCGCTTAATTATGGCCTCAGTCCGTACGGGAAAAGCTTGTAAGGACGTAATTCAACACCTCTTTTATTGTTTTACAAATTGCCAGATTCTGTCACATCTTAAAACAGACAAAGCTCCTCTCCCCATCAACAATGAAGTCACCGCTGAAACGTCATGTGATTGGTACCCACCAACTCCTCCATCTCTTCCTCCTTATTAACCCTTTTCAGATACTACACCTCTCCCAAGGTTTTTCTCATCCAGCTAGCTCGTTGCAATACGATCGCCGACAAGCTTGCCGTACCTGATCCCCGCAGTGTACAGCGGGTACTACAACATCACCAACTTAAATGACACAAGGGGCTATGTTGCCAATGGCCAAGATGGAGGGAACTCTGGACTCGGACATAAACTAACCCAATCTCTCCTGAGTAAAACAGTCACCACTTATGTAACAGGGACCAACATAATATTTAAATGGAATTCCAGTGAGAAAAATATGAACATCACTTAAAAAAAGGTGACTGTCACACAGGGCAATGAAACTTGCCAATGTAACCTGTTTTAACATAATATGCTTTAACTGTAATTTTGCTAATTGTGTGGGACCCCTTGGGGAAGGGGAACTTATGATTGTTCTACATCAGCCTCCCTTTGTGATACTGCCTGTAAACTTGTCGGGACAGAGGGCTGCAAGTGATAGAAAGACTGCAAGAGTTGATTAGGCCTAAGTGGGCTGTAAGATTAGTTATTATGGGAATAACTGCACTTGTATCTGCTATAATCACAATGACTACAACTGCTGTGGCCATTGCTCAGAGTGTACAGACCGCTCAGTTTACAGATAATGTGGTTCATAATATGTCACAACTTATGAGTACCCAGGAAATGATTGATCTAAAAGTGGAACAAAAGTTAGAGTTACTGCTTAAAACTGTAGGAGTAATAGGAAGTCTGGTCCAAACTTTGCAACACCAAGCCAGGCTGATTTGTCATGCTGAATTTACTTAGATTTGTGTAACTAACAAAACTTACAATATAAGCACAGACCCATGGGAAAGAGTTACACAACATCTAGAAAATCTGTGGGAACATACTAATGACACTCTGAACCTAGCACAATTACATTCAGAAATTCTGGCCTTAAGTCATGCCCATCTGCCTTTTGATCCCACAAAGATGCCCGAGAACCTTCTAAATAACCTTAAAAACATGTTTTCTGGGCCTCTGGACCAAATCTGGCACTTATTAATCCCCATGATCATAATCGTGGGAGTTGTCTTCTTGATAATACTCTACACACCTTGTCTGCTTAAACAAATTTGCAGAAGTCTGCAACAGCTATTAATAGATGTACACCATCTTAAACTGCAGACTCGGCGAAAGCCCTCCACCTTCACCTTCTAACCCTCTGCGGTAGTCAATGATGGGTAAGACATTTAACTGAACTATCTCAACCTAAGACAGGACCCAATCATAAAGAGATTGGACTCCGATGACGGGTAAGAGATAGAATCAGTAAGTGCCTAAGCCAGGCAAGCAGAGGAGGCAGCTGAGAGCCAGCTGGTTTTAAAATAAGAAAAAGAAAAAGAGGGAGATATGAAAAGCCAACCCTGGGGCTTTACAATCCCCTCGATTTATGAAATTATATTGGGAAAATCTGACAAGGAACTTCTGGGGAAAAGAGCTTGGAGGAATGGATTTCAATACAGCATGCCTGAAAGTGCTGAGACCTGCCCCCGCCTCACTGACTTCCCCCTAACTGCGTCTCCCCTTCCCTTTCTCCACAGACACAGGTTTACAAAGAAACCCATGAAAGGCTTCCCAAGGACAATTCTCCACACAGCCAGTATAACTACACAAACATCTCACTCCCTGCAGCAGAAAGATAGATAAACTTCCAAGTCCATTATAATTGATATGACAAATGAATTATCACTGAAGAAACATCTTTCTTAGAACAGCTGGGCTGGATTAGGAGATGGCAGACACTTACTCTCTACTCAGCAAGAGTAGAGACACTCAATGTGGACATGCACCAAGTTGCTGACACACTTCTTATACTTCAGAATCAAATTAACTCCCTGGAAGCAGTTACCTTACAAAACAGACGAGCATTAGACTTATCACTGGCAGAGAACGGCGGGACCTGTACTGCGCTAGGCAAAAAAAAAAAAAAAATGTTGTTTTATAAATGCTTCTAACATTGTCACATCTAAGATTACAGAGCTCAAAAGCCAAATTGAACAGAGACAACGTAAACTCACCCAGTCTAGATGGGGACTCATGTCAAATTGGGCCACCTGGCTGGCCCCCCTGTGGGGGCCACTCGCCTTTGGATTCATAGTCCTGACCTTCGGACCCTGACTTCTACACCACCTGTGAGACTAACTGGAACAGAACTTACTCAACAAAACTGTCTCCAGTGTCCTGACCCTCTGAACTTATCAACAACTTCCCCAAGCCAACACTGAAGAGTTGTGATACCCACCCTTATCAAAGGGGGGTATCAAAGGGGAGAATAATGTAGATAACTGAGACTGAAAAATTTTCCTCCCCTCCCTCCCCCTCCTTGCATCAGGTGGGCACGGGATGCCCCCTTCTCAGCCCAGACCCCCCGCCTGACAGGATATTTCCCTTTGATAAGCCTCACTCCTGCCAGACAGGATGCGCCCTTTCAAAGCCTCACACCTGCCTGATAAGATGCTCCCCTCTCCCGCCGAGCAGGATGTGCACCCCCCAGATCCATTTGTCTCAACCACGACGTCCTCAAACAGCACTATATCTACCCTCCCGAAACCACACTTGGGGCCATTTGTTGGAACCTGAGAAGGTCCCGTTGGCCCGCCGATGTAATAAACAGCTTCTTGGCTCTTCCTGGGTGTCGTTTGCTTCCTCTTTTCTATAACACCTGGGTGACCCCCAGGTGATTAATTTCACTGTGCCTTGATTTCCTCATCTGTAAAATGGGGATAGTAACGATATCTATCTTTTAGAGTTGCCTTGAGGACTGATGCGGGTTAATATTGGGGCTTAAAACAAAGTAAGTGTCCTGTAAGAAACTGCCCTGTGCTTAAAATCAAGGCCTCTAGAAATGTCTTCACTATCTGTCCCACTCATCTGTCCAGTCTCACGTCTCACACCCCAAGCCAGTACACAACATTTCAGTCCCCCCAGGGCCCAATGTAGACCCTGAGTGCAAATCTCTCTCTCACCTCCTAGTTCTATTTGGACTTTTCCTCTGTCTAGGGGGTTCTTCTTCACCGACTCTTTGCTTGTCTAATTGCTCATCACCCTTCCACCTCCACACAACTCTGGGTTTCCTAGCCTGTCTGTGCTTCCGAGGCTCCCCATTGTTCCCCTGCCCTGTGGCATTTCCTGAGCTGTCTTCTGGTTGTCTGTTTTCCCCTGGGGAAGAAAACCATCTTCCCAGTAGGTTGCACAACTCTGAGTGCCTAGCAGGTCCTGAATATTCATGAAGGAACAAATGACCAACCTGTATGTTAGGATGCTCACCTACATTTCCAACTCCCAATCATTCCAAATATCATTATTGTTTGGAATCAACTCTCAGTGCCAAGAGGAAGCCTCATCTCTTCCAAGGATGTCCAAATCCCAGATGGACAAGTAGAGTTGTGGCAGGGAGGGGTATAGGCAGAGATAGGATCATAAAACACAAGGGAAGGACTTCTGGACCACTGAACAGCATCAGACAATTTTGGATGGAGAACTGACTTCTTGGCCAGCTATGGACAGATCATCTCACCTCTCTGGGCTGTTTTCTCACCTACAAATATAAGGCTTGGCTTTTATGATCATTGAGGTTTCTTCCAACTATTTTTTTAAAAAAGTGTAATGTCTGATTCAGGTTAGGCCATTATTGCATTCTAAACATCTTCAGTGGCTGCCTATGGCCTTTGAGGATCAGAGGTGCCCTTTCTTCAGTGCTGCACTGGCTAATGGAATTGTGTGTTCTCACTTTGCTTCACTTGCATCCAACTCGCAATGTCTCCCTCAGTCATATAACAGGCCTGTTCTCTATTCCTCCTGTAGCTAGTTTTTCTCTCATCCTAAGTGCCTTTTCTCTGTAAATCTAACTCCTTCCCTCTTTTTTAAGACCGAGCTCAAATCCCACCTCTTTTGCTCAGCCATCCCAACCCATGGGGCTTCGGGCCTTCTTTGTTCACCTACATTTATGGTCTCCGTATATGACACCATACTGGTATATTTGTTGTCTCAGATTTTGCTTTTATGACTTCCTATATATTATTATTTCCTGCCCATTAGGAATGCAGACTTCTCAAGGAAACAACCCTGTCTTCTTCCTTCTTACACCTTCATCTCACACTGCCTCATACTTTGATAACCAAAGAATTGTATTCAGTGAACATGTGTTGACTGAAAAATTAGCTTGTTGATGGGACCACATCTTCTAAGCATTCATGGGTGCTCATAGAAGGGTGCCATATGTCAGAGGTAATGTTGAGGGAGCTCTGATTTATCAACCACAATGTTAGTTTTCAAAAACAAGGAGGCCTTGATATTTCCTAACAGTTGACTAGCTTCACAAGTAACTATCCAAATACCTCCCACCTGGGCCAGAGGCTCCTTCTGCTGATCAATCTACACATTCTGAACTCTCAACCCACCACAGCCACCCAAGTCCTGCCCATAAATGCATAGCCCAAACACTGGTGATACAAAATATCAAGACTGAAAGGAAATGCAAAAGAGAAAACCTATCAAACTGCCCATTTCCCTTGGGCTCTCTGCCTGATTTAAATGCAGTTCTGGATATTTGGACCCAGCTCCCCTTGTGTGGCTGACTTTTACCTAAAATGGGTAAGCTTGACTGCTCTGTTTTTTAACAATAATTTCAAGAAACTCATTTCTTTACTCAGTGACATCCATTCTGAAGTACTTCATGTTGCTGTTTCTTTCTTGAGTCCTCCAGGAATAGCAAAAATCTAACACCACTCCTCTTCCCTTCCATCTTTCCCTGCTCAAGAATTCAATTATTTGCAATAACGATTGTCCTAACAAAGCCCACACTTGGTAAAGCCAGTACCAGCCCTCTGCTGTCAGTGGAGAACCAAGATGTCCAGTGGCTGCTCCCCAGTCCTTCCACAGCTATATCCATTCCCAGTCAACTGCACAAGATTGCTGAGGACAAAGTGGCTCAGTGAGGTGACATAGGAATGTGTCCCAGACAGATGAAGAGTAGCAGGAGCTGGGAAAGGCATAGAGAAGGGCAGGGCAAGGGCTGAAAGTGAAAACCAAAGAATAAATGGAATACTAGCAGAGGCAAATGGGGCCCATTTAAAAACTGTATATCTGAAAAACTGTATAACCATATAACTAATGACCGAAGACTAGACAAATTGTGGAATGACATCAAAGACATCATCTATGTAGAGAGCAAGACATCATTAAAAATACATGAAAGAAACGAAGACCAAATGGCACGTCCAAAGAGACTCTGAAACTTGCAGCTAAAGCAAAATGAAGGAATGGCAAAGCACAAGACCTAAACAGAGGATTTCAAAGAGCAGCTCGAGAAGACAAAAGAAAGTATTATAATGGCATGTGCAAAGAGCTGGAAATGGAAAACCAGAGTGGTAGAACACGTTCTGCATTTCTCACGCTGAAAGAACTGAAGAAAAAAATCAGGCCTCAAGTTGCAGTAGTGAAGGATTCTGCAGGGAAAATATTAAACGATTCAGGGAGTATCAAAAGAAGATGGAAGGAATACACAGAATCATTATATCACAAAGAACTGGGTGATGTTCACCTATTTGAAGAGGTAGCATATGATTAGGAATTGATGGTACTGAAGGAAGAATTTGAAGCTGCATTGAAGGCACTGGCAAAAAACAAGGCTCCAGGAATTGATGAAATATCAATTGAGATATTTCAACAAACAGATGCAGCGCTGGAAGTGCTCACTTGTCTATACCAAGAAATTTGGAGGACAGTTACCTGGCCAACTGACTGGAAGAGATCCATATTCCAGAAACTACCAAACAATATCATTATCAATATCACGCACAAGTAAAATTTTGCTCATGATCATTTGATAGTGACTGCAACTGTAAATTGACAAGGAACTGCCAGAAATTCAAGCTGGATCCAGAAGAGGACGTGGAAGTAGGGATACCAGTGGTGATGTCAGATGAATCTTTGCTGAAGGCACAGAATACTAGAAAAATGTTTACCTGTGTTTCATTGGCTATGCAAAGGCATTCAAGTGTGTGGATCATACTAAATTATAGCTAATATTGCAGAGAATGGGAATTCCAGAACACCTAATTGTGCTCTTAAGGAATCTGTATGTGGATCAAGAGGCAGTTATGTGAACAGAACAAGTGGACACTGCATGGTTTAAAGTCAAGAAAGGTGTGCATCAGGGTTGTATCCTTTCACCATACCTTTTTAATCTATGTGCTGTACAAATAATCCAAGAAGCTGGATCATACAAAAAGAACAAGGCAACAGGGTTGGAAGATGACTCACTAACAATCTGCGTTACACACTTGCTAGAAGTGAAGAAGATTGGAAACACTGATGAAGATCAAAGACCACAGCCTTCAGTGAAGATTGCACCTCAACATCAAGAAAGCAAAAACCCTCACAACTGGACCAGTAAGCAACATCATTATAAATGGAGAAAAGATTTGAGATTGTCAAGATTTCATTTTACTTGGGTCCATAATCAACACCCATAGAAGCAGCAGTCAAGAAATGAAAAGACACACTGCACTGGGAAAATCTACTGCAAAGATCTCTTTAAAGTTGAAAAACAAAGATGTCACCTCAGAGACTGAAGTTCACCTGACCTAAGCCATGGTGTTTTCAATTGCATCATATGCATGTGAAAGCTGGACAATAAACAAAGAAGACAGAAGAAGAGTTGATGCTTTTGAATTGTGATGTTGGAGAAGAATGTTGAATGTATCATGGATTGTCAAAGGAACAAATGAATCCGTTCTAGAAGTACAACCAGAGTGCTCCTTGGAAGCCAAGATGACAAGACTGCATCTTACATACTTTAGACATATTGTTAGGAAGGAACAGTCCCTGGAGAAGGAAATCATGCTTGGTAGAAATGAAGGGTCACCTAAAAAGAGGAAGACGCCTGATGAGATGGACTGACACAGTGGCTACAGCAACAGGCTTAAGCATAAAAACAGCTGCAGACATGGCACAAGACCAGACAGTATTGCATTCTGCTGTTCACAGGGTCACTATGAGTCAGAACCAACCTGTCATCACCTAACAACAACAACAACATATCTGATATGAATTTAATGATCTAAATACATAGAAAACTTTGACAACTTAACAACAAAAAGACAAACCAATCCTAAAATGGGAAAAAAAGTTGACTAGGCACTTCACCAAAGAGGACATTAAAATGGCCACCAAACTCATGAAAAGATGTTCAGTGCCATTAGTTATCAGAGAAATGCAAATCAAAAAGACAATGAGATACCATTTCACTCCCACTTGGATGGCTAGAAAACCCTGGTGGCATAGTGGTAAAGTGCTACAGCTGCTAACCAAGAGGTTGGGAGTTCAAACCTACCAGGTGCTCTTTGGAAACTATGTGGCAGTCCTACCCTGACGTATAGGGTTGCTATGAGTTAGAACTGACTTGATGTCACCTAACAATAACAGAATAGCTAGGATTTAAAAATATATGTATATATATTTTTATGTAAAATAGCAAACGTTGATGCGGTTTTTGGGAAATTGGAACCCTTATCTGCTGCTGGTGGGAGTGAAAAATGGTACAGCCGTGGTAGAAAACAGCGTGGTTTCTCAAAAAGCAGCACTATCATGTGACCTCATATTCCACTCTTATATGTATACTCAAAAGGATTGAAAGCAGAGACTCAAAAAGAGACTCGTATGCCAGCAGTCATGGCAGTATTGTTTACAACAGCCAAATGGTGGAAACAATCGAAGTGCCCATCAACAAATGAATGAATTAATAAACAAAACGTGACCCTTACATACCAGTGGGATACTATTCAACCAGTAGGATAAATGAAGTCTTGATATATGTTACAGTATGGATGGAGCTTGAGGTAAAATAAGCCAATCACAGAAGGAGAAATATTCTATGACCTCACTTATACAAAAAGACAAGAAAAAGCAAATAGACAGAGACCAACGTTTATTAGTGTTTACAAAGGTGAAAGGAAAGAGGAATATGGGGGTTAATGGTAATGGAAAAATTGCATTGATTAAGGGAAGGGTAGCACAGCCAATTATTATAATTGCTGCCAATGAGTTGTACACTTGTAAAAAGTTGAAGTGGCAAAAGTTGTATATGGATATATTTATAACAAGCACACACACACACACAAATAATAACTCCAGAGACTGCTTACATACATCCAAACACCCATGGAATTTTTTCCTTGGGGTGGAGGTTTTGGGTTACACCTTCACGGCCCTCCCAGTTAATGGTCTAATAACATGTTTGGTGCTTCTGTTCTTCATCCTAGTTCACTGTGTAGTGCCTGGAGTCTTAAAAGCTTGCAGGCAGCCATTCAAAGCACAACAATTGATCCCTATTTACCTGGAAAAACAGAGGAAGTAAGAGAATCAGGAACGGGAAGAGGAAATACAATTTGTAGCTAATTGCCTCCGTAAAACAACTGCCTCCTTTGCCTTGAGAACGGAAGAACTGGTTGATCTATGGCCACCATTACTGAACATTTTGACCAAAGATTCCATGGAAGAATCCTGATGAAAAGGGGAAACATGAAGACCAGAATTTTGAATTATCATGGACTCCAGATTTCCTGGATCCACGAAAAGTGGACAAACTCCTGAAACCATTGCACTGAGATAATATCTAAACTTTAAACCAAAAATATTCTCCCTGATGTCTTCTTAAAACTAAACAGTAGTTTATCTTAGCTAATAAAAAAGGATCTGCCTTGAGTGATATGCTCTTTTAAGAACTATCTATATGAAATTGAACTGATAACAGCTTTTCAAAAGATTAGATATGAACCTTAGACAGCAGTGTGTTTGTGTTAATGAGAAACAACTCAGAAAAGGAGGATGAGAATGGTTGCATAACTCAAAAATATAACCAGTGTCGCTAAACTATACACGCAGAAGCTATTAAATTGGAAGGGAGGGGAAAAACCTGTATCTGTCTCTTTGGTTTTACACTTCATTAATTTTTTTTTATTACTGCCCTTTAGATCAAGGTTTATAGAGCAAAAAATTTTCTCATTAGGCAGTTAATGTACACATTGCTTTGTGATATTGGTTGCCAACCCCATGACATGTCAACACTCTCCCTTCTCAACGTTGTGTTCACCATTACCAACTTCCCTGTCCCCTCCTTCCTTCTCGTTCTTGTACCTGGGATGGTGTGTCCATTTAGTCTCACTGTGTTTTATGGGCCTCTCCAGTCTTTGGGGGAAAGATGAATATCAGGAGCTAGTTCATGATTGAGCTGAAACGCTGTCTGGGAGCTGTACTCTCAGGGTTTCTCTAGGCTGTCTCAGGCCATAAAATGTGTTCTTCTTTTCTTTTCTTTCTTTCTTCCTTTTTTTTTTCTGGTGGTAAGAATTTTGTCCTATATTTTTCTCCAGCTTTGTCCAGGACCCTGTGTTGTGATCCCTGCCAGGACAGTCAGTACTGCTAGCTGGGTACTATCTAGTTTTGCTGGACTCAGTCCAGTGCAGACTATGGTATTTGTGGTCCATTGTACTAATCTCTCTGGGTGTCATTTCCAGATTGGGATGTTCTTAGTGACATGATAAGGGCAAGTTTTGGAATAATGCTGACAGCTGTATTTCCCATCCCCAAACACCAGCTGATGCCATATACAGATTTTCAAGTTGCTCTCAAGGCCTCCAGAGGCAATACTCAACTCAAACTCAGACAGGCAACCCCCAGCACAATAAAAAAGGATTGTGCTCCACTAACCCCTTTTGGTCAGTTTTTGTGAACTTTAATTGCCTTTTCCTACAGAATTATTTTTATTAACAGTTTCTGGGATTCAAAACTACCCATAAAAGCTTATTACGCCCCTTAATGCATCAAAAATAATGCACATGTGCAAAAATAAAAGCCATTCAGTAGGGGAAAAAATGAGTGCAATACTAGGGATAAATACAGAAAAATTTACTTTAAATAATGGGTCACTGGGAATTCCTTGAGAACACAGATTTCTTCCTTTTTAAGTGTTTTTCCACCTTCCAGATCTTACTTTATTGGCCATCACTGCATGGTTTTGTTCACTGAATTCCAGTGCTTGAGAACAAAGTAGATTTTATCTCAGAACAAAAAGCGCATGTCTGAAGACATGTGCATTTTCAGAAAGGACTTCCAGGACTTTGTATATTCCACCTGAGATCTAGAATTTACTTTTACAAAGATGTATTAGTGGCAATATTCATGCACTTAGCAATGATAACAAGAGTGATTTGGGGTCCACAAATGGACTGAACAAAATGAAAGGGCAAAATGAGAAGAAGGTGGGGTGGAAAATAAACAAAAGAGGAAAATTTTTCTACGGTACTGGGACAAAAGTAGAAGACATATTGTTAAACTACAAAAGAAAGGACAAGAAAAGGAGATGTAAGACAGCAAAAAGTTAGCAGACAGCTGGGTCTCTGCAGAAGTTGCATGCTCTTCTGGGGTTAGAAATCCTATGGCTGGGAAGAGACACGAGAGCTGGCATTACTGGTCATGGTTCCCAGGTGGCGCCAGGGCAACTTACATGTACTGGATGTGACTCGAGTGTGCCTATGTGGCTGCCTGGAAGACAGAGTTCCACTGCCTTCACATCAAACAAGAAATAAACTTATTGCCATTGAGTTGATTCTGACTGATAGCAATCCTATATCGCAAAGTAGAACTGCCCCGTAGGGCTTCCAGGGAGCGTCTAGTGGATTCCCCAAATAGCTAAGCTATTGGTTGAACCTACTAATCTGCTTCTGAAAGATCACAGCCTTGAAACCCACACAGAGTGCAATTCTATTCCACATATATGGGATGTCCCCAGTCAGCTCAATGGCAACTAATGACAACAATGTAATGTAAAAATAGACCGAGCTCAGAGTCAGACAAAACCTTTCAAATCCACTTGTCTTAACTTCCTCACTCGGAGAAGTTTCTTAAGTTTTACTGGTCTCAGTTACCTCACTTACAAAATTAAAAGAAATAATAATACTTCCTTTTCTCATAGATATGCAGATTAAAAGAAATACTGCGTGTAAATGAACAGGCACAGTGCTTGGCACCTGGTAAGTTCTCAAAACTGGTAGAAATTATATTTGTTAGTGTTACAGGATTATTACTAATAATGCTGTCAGGTGTTGTTAATTCCAACTCGCCATGATCCCATTGTTACTGCAAGCACAGGCAGAGTTTGTGCCACCTGCTGCAAACAGCCCATCTCCGAGAGAGGGTAAGACGAGAAGCAAGACTTCTATTGCGTACCAGTGGGTGAGGAGACAGGGGATAGGTTCCTCAGAATCTGCCTCCCTAAAGTGGAGACTAGCTGGAGGTTTTATAGGAGAAGGAGATACGATTTTGAGTCCAAGAAACGTTAATCCTCTTTAGGTGGTCCCAGTGGTAATGTCCCAGACGTGTTGATATCTGAACTGACACACTGGGCCTGTAGGTGGCCTGACTACCATATACCGTTCTGACAGATTCCTTTGTTTTCTTTTATGGTCTTTAGATTTTTATCGCCTGTTTATCCACAGTCCTGGAAAGAGTACAGATCAGTCCTTATGTTGAGAGAAACTAAGGAAACAGTGGATTCATGCCTGGAGACAGATTTAAGGAACAAAATGGTGCAGGTCATTCTCAAGATGCAGCCATTTATTTTATTCTGCCTGTTCCAATCCCCCGTTTTTGACATGGGCTTCTCAGTCTTGGGGAGCAAGGTACAGTGCCTTTCTGGCTACTTCCTGTTAGGTGGGGATGTCGTCGCAAGAAAGATCCTCAAGAGTGATAAGCCATAGGAAAGACAGATTAAAAAGTTACCACATCTTCACAGATGAGGTGGTGTGCATTGAGAAAACATAGGCCATGTAGAAAGGTGTAGGGAAAACAAGTATTCAAAGATTTGGACTGACTCACAAGTCCAGTTCTCACAGTTCTGGCGAGTTTGTCCCTTGACATCCAAGAGGCTCTTACTTGGAACGGAGAATATGGTTAAGGCCCGGAGGGAGGACACAGAAAAGCATGCAAGCCTAGGAACTGAAAAACAGTATAGCAAACAGTCACACTAAGGCAACAGGATGTATTCTTAGGGCACATTGGGACTAAACCAAAAAAGAAACCAAACTCACTGCTATCAAGTTGATGCCAACTCACAGAGACTCTGTAGGACAGAATAGAATTGCCCCATAGAGTTTCCAAGGAGCATCTCATGGATTTGAACTGCCAGCCTTCTGATTAGCAGCCGGAGCACTTAACCAGTGTGTCACCAAGGTTACGTGCATGGAAGATACCAGTGAATAAAGCCTGGGGCTACTCAGCTGTTAGGAACGTCTTTCCAACAATCGCTAGTACAGATTTTGGTAACAGTCAGGAGGGTCTTCACTGGTTCGAATTTTCTATTTATTAAATGAAAACAAAGTGTGAAGTCCACTGTACACTGTCTGAATGGCTCAAGTGAAAACTTACCCAAAAGATATCCTTCAAGTTTATCTTAGCTATTGTTTTTCTACTTCAGGGCGCAGTTGATGCGTCTCTATGAGTCCAGCTCCAGCTGGGTCACGCTGTCTGTGTTCAGGTACAAGGAATAATGGCTGCAACATTATTTTCTAAATAATTCTCTCTTTTTTGGTTGGAAATTGGAGATAACACATCAGAGACTAATACATGGACATAGTTGTAACCTATATGGTGGCCATTGCAGGCTTTTCAAACTCACAGTGCTGGTTTTCCATGAGATATTGTCTGGGTTCTTTAACAGGTTATTAAGCAAGAGCAGTGTTCTCATCAGTAGCATTGCTGGAATGAGCAGACTCAGTGTATTTCAACATTTTAACCCAAGGCCTTTTTTTCCTTTTCAGTGTGTAAGAAAATAAAAGACCACTATCAGGATGCAGACTAAGAATTTTAGTAAGTGATCTAGCTCATGTACTTCTTCCTGATGGCAGCCAAGCAAATCTTGTGTTTGTAAGGATGTTACAGTGTGTCTACAGCACAGACAGTCTTCCTGGACTGAAAAAGAAAACCTAAGGATCAGAGATTGCTGTCACGCATCCATCCAATTATCAGCTTTTTCTGTTGTTTATCCTGTAGTGATTGATAAATTTCCTAAAAGTTTTCTCCAGTTCAGCTATACCCTAAGTAGGAATTACAGCTCTTACAAACAACTACTACCACCCTGAGTGTTAGAACAATGAGATTTCTTCTGACTTAACAATTTAACATTAACTTTCCAGTATTTACTAGCATCATTACTATGAATAGCTAATGGCAACTTAAAGTTCCCAAACTGTATTGTCTGCACATTTACCGGAAATCTAAACAAGAGATCTTCCACATAAGTTCACTGTAAGTTTTAAAGGAACCGTCTAAATTAGTCTAGTTGTTCTATCACACAAAAATATATATCTGTAAAAAGCTCACATAGTTCATCTCTTCATAAGTAGCAGTAGTGACTTGCTTCTAACATACCTCAGCAGCAGTTGCATTCTGTAAAACCTCAGTTCGTGTGTTAATATAAATACACCAACATTTATCTATTAAGGCACCAACTATTTATTGATAGAACAGGAAACCTAATGTTATTCAAATTTATAAAATCATAGCTCAAATTTCAGACACTTCTCTGTTTATGATAGTTACAGCTTTGCTATGTTTGCTAACAGGAGCTTCAACCTAAACCCATTAGTTAAATAATTTAGGAGAAAGGGAAACTGTTTCTTATATCCAACAACTCAGACCTTAAAACATCAGCAATATTTCTACACAAAACCCATAGTCTCTTTTCATTTACTCAGTCTTATGTAGCTGTTTTCTCTTCCACTTGATTCTAGATCAGCTACAGTCTGCGAGTCCATCAGTTTCTGTATAAGAGTTTTGGAAATTTTGACTCAGTCCTTTTCACAAGTTTAATATATTCTATCTCTTTGTTGAGATATTTTGGTTAAACAGTTTCAGAAAAATCGGCAAAGTAACATATCTGTAGATAACAAAACTTAATATGACCACAATTAATTTATAAAAATGAATGCTCTTAATAATAAAAAGCCCTGACAGATATTAATTACAACCAAAATGTAAAGATCAAATCTCTTTAAAAAAAACTTTAGACAATAATATTTCTAAATAAAACCATTGCCAGTATTTTTAAAGAACTTCAGACATGATACATAATAATCTTGAAGTATAATACCTTATATACCGAGATCACACATACACCAAGATTATTAAGTCTCGAAATGCCTGAGTAACTTCACTGGTAAATAATCTTAATTCCCTGGTTGAAGCATTGGCTTTGATGATGCTAGATTTAAATAATAATAATAATAAAGTTATAGCCAAGCTAGCAACTGACAAATAATAATAAAATTGTGACCTAATATTATACATTATGACCAACCCAACAAGAATGCAGCACTTGTCTTGATTTTAATCTGTTTCATGTAATTTGTGAAATTTGACAGTGAAAAACCCAATTCTTTGTTTTCTATTCTAACAGTAATGCTCTTTTAAAAATCCCATAGATTAAATTTTAGTCAGACAAACAAAACTTTGACCATATCAAATAACTTTTTAAATAAACTTCTTATACTATATTCCCTTAAATAACAAAAATGAACTCAGTAATTAACAGACATGTATATTTGTCTCATGTGTCATGAAAAGCAAAAGCATATAAACTTAAATTAGGACAAAAATCTGTCAACTAAATTTAACATCAATAAACCACAAAAAAAGAAAAAAAAACTCTACATTTCAAGCTCATAATGACTGGATAGGACGGAGTGGAACTGCTCCATATAGTTTCCAAGGAAAACCATGGATTCAAACGACCAACCTTTTGGTTTGCAGATGCAGTACTTAACCACTACACTGCCAGGGTTTCCTTCACATCAATAAGTTACCTAAAATGTCTTGGAAATCGCTTTAACCCTGTATACCATACAACATAATCTCTATTGTAACAAAGTTTTTCTAAATATTTCAAGTTTTCATTCAACTTTTACTATTTCTCACATTTTCCAAATTTAATTTTAGCCTTTAAAGGTTTTATCACCTAGCTTTGGAAATGATGTCTCTGCTCAACTGACCAATTCACTTATGTGGTTATAACTTAAATCTCTTGTTAGGGTTAGAACACTTTTTCAGGCTATTTCAGATGTGTCTCAAAAACTTGCTTATAGTTTTACTACTGGGATTCAGCCCGTTTCTGACAACTATAGCAAAGTAACAATTCTTTATCTTCTTTCTGTCTTAAAAGGTCTGCACCTAGTTGGAAAGGATCTTTTCAAAAGCTTCCCTGGAGCTGTACGACCTTGGAGACCAGGGTGGACTGATCCCGTCCCATCGTCCTGTTTTTAGCTCAATGTAGAAGGCAAGATAGGTCATCCCAAACCATTTATATGTGTTTGAGTACACCTTGGCATTTTGAAAAGCAAAAGATAACTAATTTCTTTCCTTCTCCTGTTCTAGATCTGCTACTTTTACTTTAAGACCAAAGTACCCCTTTTCTTTAATACAACACATTTCATATAATATCTAGCTTAAGTTACTTAGAAAGGTTTTGCTGTTAAAACTGACGCACAGAATATAAAGATCGAGTCGGATCTGACTTGACGGCCCTTGGCTTGGCAGTGTGCTTTTCAAATAGACCAATTTACATCAAAATTTTTCCTACTGGCTGCTGAAAGTCTAAATCATAAGAGAGACACCAAATGCAGTTTTTCTCAGATGAGGGAGGTACTGAGATTCTAAGAGAGCCTTACAGTAAACAGCAATTTGCAATTGTAACTACCAACCTGATATAAGACAGAAATGTAGACACAATGCTCTAAACTAAAAACAAACTGTTAGAACAAAAGCAATGGGGAGGCCATGTAAACTCACTAAAGAAAACCACACAAAAACAAGGATGTGGGGATCCTAGTTTCTTAGAGTGTATACAGAAAATTTTGGTAAGATTGACTGAATTCAGTGGAAAAACACAGATTTTGGTAATTTATTAGCTTGCTAGAGCCTCAGATGGAAGAATATTGGACCTTTTAACAATACGTGAGCATCAAGAAAATTTCCCTAAAGAAGAAAGGACAACACAAACAAAAGCCCATTTTCCCAAAGTGTTCACTGAAATTCCAAATTACTTCTGGTATACTCAGTTTATAGTGCTTTTAAATACAAACCCTAAACCAGTATCTCAGTAGTGGGGAGGATGGGGCAATCTAGGTTTGCTTACTGACAATATTAAACTCTTAAGACTCAAGTTTTTGTTTCCTTCTTTTTGAACTTAATTTATTTTGATGAATAAGACTGTCTTAGTCATTTAACGCTACCATAACAGAGAAGGAAAAGTTTCCCCTGGAGCCAGCATCCTGAATTCAGGCTTGTAGCCTACTGAACTTAATAGAATAAACTTTTCTTTGTTTGAGCTATCAATGTATAGTATTTCTGTTACAGTATGCCTAAGTGACAAAGACAGACACACGTTGCAAAACAAGAGGCACGAGTGACAGTACACCATATCTATAGATTTCCCTAGATCCCTGGGTGGTACGAACAGTTTGTGCTAGACTGTTTACCTAAAGGTTGGTGGTTTGAACTCACCTAATGGTATTGCAGATGAGAAGACCTGGCAATCAGCTTCCATTAAGATCCCAGCCAAGAAAATCCTATGGAGCAGTTCTACTCTATAACACACGGGGTCTCCATGAGTCTGAATCAACTTGAGGGCAACTAAAAGAGCAAAAGGACTTCCTTTGAGGTTACAAATTAATTGCTTTGTTCTTAAAAGTAGAATGTTATTAACTTCGATTCTTTTCATTTTGGGAAGTGATCGTTACATCCATTTAAAACATTCATAATATCTTTAAGAAACAGATTTTAAATGATGTCTGTGCCAATATCTTACTCATATCCCTATAGGTCTCTAAGACTTCTCACTTGTCATATGTGAGAGCTCTGAAAGCATGTCTATATGTTTCTTCAGCAGAGCTTTCCACTGCTGTGGCTGGCCTGAAGGTAAACTGCCTCTTTTTAATCTGCTATACACTCTGGTGGTGCAGATGTTAAGTTCTACAGCTGCTAACCAAAAGGTCAGCAGTTCAAATCCAGCAGGCACTCCTTGAAAACTCTATGGGGCACTTGTACTCTGCCCTATAGGGTCACTAGAGGGTTGTTATGAGTCAAAATCAACTCGACGACAGAGGGTATACACTTTCTGGAGAAAAGGAGAACCATGGAATTTATCTCAACTTACAGGGCCCTGTAAGTGTCAGAGTAGAACTGTGCTCCACAGAGTTTTCAGTGGCTGATTTTTCAGAAGTAGGTCACCAGGCCTTTCTTCTGAGGCACTTCTCTATGGACTGGAACCTCCACTTTTTCAGTTAGCAGCTAAGTGTATTAACTGTGTGCAGAACTCAGGACTTGAGAGTAAAGGAGGCTTGCCTCAAATTCCTTTTAGATACATTTGGTAATAAATAATTAAGAACAAATATAATTAGACAATCACAAGAGAAGATTAATTTTTTTATTCTTGAACCAATGCACTGAAAACTCCTGGATCCAAATAAAATTTCAACAGCCTTTTCTATTATCATCGGCAACTTTTAGAAGCCTCCCCTTTATACTCTTCTCTATTACGCTTTTTCCTAGGCATCAAGTCTAATATCCTTCCCTTTTCTATCAAAGATTCTTTTGGATGTAGTACCCTAAATGGGGGACCAGGAAGGCACTTGGCCCTGACTACCCACCTGGCTTTTCGTCAACTTCAGGGTAGTCTATTTTGAGTCACTGGGCAGCTTCTCACTACCACCCCTAAACCCACTGCCAGCCTCACACTTCCTTCCTGTGGTCTGTCTTCAAGAAAGCTGGTGGAGGTGTGAAAGTAAAGAGAATGTACGGATCTACGGCAAGGTCTGCACAGGCTCCCTTGAGCTTAAGGGGAAAAAAATGACAGGGAAGAAAACAAAATAAGACAATTTAATTACCTGTTTCCAATGCCCCTGCCGTTTACATAATAAGCAGAACTTTAGAACAGACTGCTTAAAGGAAAGAAATCTTGATTTCTCTTGGTTCTTTTAAGGCTTTATGAGAAATAAAATGATGCCTTTGGAAAAATAGTAAAAAGAAAATCATAATACTTAATGCTGGTACGGCTGTAGCAGAATTAGTGCACTGATTTTTGTTTGTAGCAACATAAAGTGGTACATTTTGAACTGGCAATGTAAAACAGTGAGATTCACACCATTTGAAACCTACTCCAAGGTAGTTACTCCAAAGAAATCGTTAAAGAGAAGAAAATACACAGATAAGCACAAAGATGTTTGTTGCCTCGTAAATACCAGCAGACCTAGGTATATATTACACACTCAAAAACAATTGTTGAAAGACTAAGTAAGCCCCAAAATATGATAATAGTTTAATAAGTTATAGTAGATGATCAGGGTGGGATATTACATAGAAATTAAAATAGAAAGCCTATAAAAATCTGGGGAGATTGCACAGTATAAAACTAAAGTATCACATTTCAAAATAATATGCAAATTGGTTGCAATTACATAAATACGTATGTGCATACATAAGGAGGATAATATGCAAAAATAAAAATGGTTATGCAAGGAGAGAACTGAATCTAATTTTTATAATTTTATTAATTTTTTTAGAATTCTTTGCCACTTCAGAAGTGCTTTTCACAGAAAGAAAAATACACTGACCATGAAGGCAAGAAATAGTAAAGTTTTGTGAGATATCATTTAAATAGTCATTTTGAAAGTCATTTTGTATGACTCTGGGAGGTTTAAACTTCCCGGAGCAGATCCATGGCCATGTGTGGGGGGTGCCCTTGAGATGACGTGGGCATCACTTAGATGGTATTGATTATCTAATTCTGCTGTAACAGAACTACCACCGGTGGATGGCTTTAACAGACAGAAGTTATTCTCTCACAGTCTAGAAAGCTGAAAGTCTGAATTCAGGGCATCTGCTCCAGAAGTCTTTCTCTGTCTGTTGGCTCTGGGGGAAGGTCTTTGTCATCAGTCTTCCCCTCTTCTAGGATCTTCTCAGGGCAGGAACCCTGAGTCCAAAGAACACATGAAATCCAATCCAGGTGCTGCTTACTTGGTGATAAGAGGTCCTCCTGTGTCCCTGCCAACTTCTCTTTTACATCTCAAATTAGATTGATTCTAGATACAACCTAATATTAAAGATTGAGCCCTGCCTCATTAATGCAACTGCCTCTAATCCTGCTTCATTAACATCACAGAGGCAGGATTTACAACACGTAACAAAATCGTGTCGCATGACAAAATGGTGAACATTCACAGAGCACTGAGAACCACAGCCTAGTCAAGTCGATACACATTTGGAGAGGACATGATTCAATTCCTAACAGAAGATACCACCCAAACTAAGGTAACTCTGCTTAAAATTTCAAGTCATTTGATTTAATATCTCAATAAAATTAGATATTGACTGTTTGCTTCACCTATGGACTTTCATACTACTTCTAAATATGATCACATTTCTTTGCCTAATATTACCCTACTTTCCTAGGCTAGTGTCACAAGGACTTAGAGAACTCCAAGGAAGACTTTTAAGTCTTTTGTGAGAATTAATTCATTTAATACTTACAACTGCCCCGAGAAGCACATGCAATTACTGTCCCCATTTTGTAGGTAAGAATATGGAGTTCCATAGGGTAACAAGCATGCCTAAAGCCACATAGCTAAAAGGTCACAAAAAATCAAGGTCCTTTTTTTGGCCTATTCCTAGGACATGACGAAGTTCAGAGCCAGGAGGGGAGATTTGGGCATCCCTTGGGATTAGGAACTCTAGTGCATGGAGTAAATATTATGTGAACTATAACTAACAATGCACCAACACCGGAAGAGAAAACCGGTAACAGGGAGCTCCTAAAAAAATCACTTAGTTCATCAAAAGACTTCATCAAAAAAATAAAAAAGAACAGATGTTGTTGTTGTTGTTAGGTGCCGTCAAGTAGTTCCAACTCACAGTGACTCTGTGCACAACAGAATGAAACACTGCCCAGTCTTGCGTCGAGTCCACAGTTATTTTCATGCTTATGCCCATTGTTGCAGTCACTGTGTCAATCCACCTCATAGAGGGTCTTTCTCTTTTCTGCCGACCCTTCACTCTGCCAAGCATGATATCCTCCTTCAGGGACTGATCCTTCCTTACAACATGTCCAAAGTACAGTCTTGCCATCTTTGCTTCCGAGGAGCACTCTGGTTGTACTTCTTCCAGAACAGATCTGTTTGTTCCTTTGGCAGTCCATGGTACATTCAACATTCTTCTCCAACACCACAGTTCAAAGACACCAATTCTTCTTCTGTCTTCTTTGTCTACTGTCAAGCTTTCACATGTGTACGATATGATTGAAAATACCACAGCCCAGGTCAGGCACACTTTAGTCGTCAAGGTGACATGTTTACTTTTCAGTACTCTAAAGAGATCCTTTGCAACAGATTTTCCCAATGCAATACATCTTCTGATTTCTTGCCTGCTGCTTCCATGGACATTGATTGTGGACCCAAGTAAAATACAGTCCTTGACAATCTCAATCCTTTCTCCATTTATGACGATGTTGCTTACTGGTCCAGTTGTGAGGATTTTTGTTTTCTTGATGTTGAGGTGCAATCAATACTGAAGCCTGTGTAAAAAAACACATAGAATTGAAAATTTGAGAAACCCAGCTTCAGTTCTGCTTGATCTTCATTAGTAAGTGTTTCAGATCTTCTTCACTTTCAGCAAGTAAGGTGGTGTCGTGTGTGTAACGCAGGTTGTTAATGAGTCGTTCTGCTGATGCCTCGTTCTTGTTTGTATAACCCATCTTCTCAGATCATTTGCTCAGCATACAGATTGGAAAGGTACAGTGAAAGGATATGACCCTCATGCACACCTTTTCTGACTTTAAAATGTTCCCTTGTTCTGTTTACATCACTGCCTCTTGATCTATACAGATTCCTTAGGAGTACAATTAAGTGTACTGGGATTCCCATTCTCCACAGTGTTAGCCATAATTTATTATGCTCCACACAAATCGAATGCCTCTGCATAGTCAATGAAACACAGATAAAAATCTTTCTGGCATTCTCTGCTTTCAGCCAAGTTCCATCAGACATCAACAATGGTATCGCTACTTCCACATCCTCTTCTGAATCCAGCTTGAATTTCTGGCAGTTCCTTGTCAATATACTGCTGCAGTTGCTTTGGAATGATCCTGAGCAAAACTTTACTTGTGTGTGATATTAACGATATTGTTTGGTAATTTCCGCATTTGATTGGATCTCCTTTCTTTGGAATGGGCATAAATATGGATCTCTTCCAGGCAGTTGACCAGGAAGCTGTCCTCCAAATTTCTTGGCTTAGATGAGCAATCATTTCCAGTGCTGTATCTGTTTGTTGAGATACGTCAGTTGAGACACCATCAATTCCTGGTGCCTCAGTTTTTGCCAATGTCTTCAGTGCGGCTTCGACTTCTTTCTTCAGTACCATCCGTTCCTAATCATATGCTGCCTCATCAAACGGCTGAACATCAATGAGTTCTTTCCGGTGTAATGACTCTGTGTCTTCCACATGCTCCCTGAGTCATGTGACACTTTCCCTGTAGAATCCTTCACTGTTGCAACTTGAGGCCTGAATTTTTCATTCAGTTCTTGCAGCTTGAGAAATGCAGAACATGTTCTACCTTTCTGGTTTTCCACTTCCAGCTCTTTGCACATATCATTATAATGCTTTCTTCTGTCTTCTCAAGCTGCTTTCTGAAATCTTCTGTGTAGTTCTTTTACTTTGCCGTTCCTTCCTTTCACTTTAGCTACTTGATGTTTGAGAGCAAGTTTCAGAGCCTCTTCTGACATTCAATTCGGTATTTTCTTTCTTTCCTGTCTTTCTAACGATCTCTTGTTCTCTTCACGGATAATGTCTTTGATGTCATTCCACAATTCATCTGGGCTTTAGTCTTTAGTGGTCCAGATCTTGCTGTGACCAACCAAGAGGCCCATAGCCCTCAGAGGCCACAGGGTAGGGTAGATAGGAGGCATTGGTTATTGATGTCCCTGGGCTCTCATACCTGCTTGCAGCATGATCTTCCCAGGTGGGAAACTGCCTCTGCCTCTGCCTCTGCCTCTGCCTCTGCCTCTGCCTCTGCCTCTGCCTCTGCCTCTGCCTCTGCCTCTGCCTCTGCCTCTGCCTCTGCCTCTGCCTCTGCCTCTGCCTCTGCCTCTGCCTCTGCCTCTGCCTCTGCCTCTGCCTCTGCCTCTGCCTCTGCCTCTGCCTCTGCCTCTGCCTCTGCCTCTGCCTCTGCCTCTGCCTCTGCCTCTGCCTCTGCCTCTGCCTCTGCCTCTGCCTCTGCCTCTGCCTCTGCCTCTGCCTCTGCCTCTGCCTCTGCCTCTGCCTCTGCCTCTGCCTCTGCCTCTGCCTCTGCCTCTGCCTCTGCCTCTGCCTCTGCCTCTGCCTCTGCCTCTGCCTCTGCCTCTGCCTCTGCCTCTGCCTCTGCCTCTGCCTCTGCCTCTGCCTCTGCCTCTGCCTCTGCCTCTGCCTCTGCCTCTGCCTCTGCCTCTGCCTCTGCCTCTGCCTCTGCCTCTGCCTCTGCCTCTGCCTCTGCCTCTGCCTCTGCCTCTGCCTCTGCCTCTGCCTCTGCCTCTGCCTCTGCCTCTGCCTCTGCCTCTGCCTCTGCCTCTGCCTCTGCCTCTGCCTCTGCCTCTGCCTCTGCCTCTGCCTCTGCCTCTGCCTCTGCCTCTGCCTCTGCCTCTGCCTCTGCCTCTGCCTCTGCCTCTGCCTCTGCCTCTGCCTCTGCCTCTGCCTCTGCCTCTGCCTCTGCCTCTGCCTCTGCCTCTGCCTCTGCCTCTGCCTCTGCCTCTGCCTCTGCCTCTGCCTCTGCCTCTGCCTCTGCCTCTGCCTCTGCCTCTGCCTCTGCCTCTGCCTCTGCCTCTGCCTCTGCCTCTGCCTCTGCCTCTGCCTCTGCCTCTGCCTCTGCCTCTGCCTCTGCCTCTGCCTCTGCCTCTGCCTCTGCCTCTGCCTCTGCCTCTGCCTCTGCCTCTGCCTCTGCCTCTGCCTCTGCCTCTGCCTCTGCCTCTGCCTCTGCCTCTGCCTCTGCCTCTGCCTCTGCCTCTGCCTCTGCCTCTGCCTCTGCCTCTGCCTCTGCCTCTGCCTCTGCCTCTGCCTCTGCCTCTGCCTCTGCCTCTGCCTCTGCCTCTGCCTCTGCCTCTGCCTCTGCCTCTGCCTCTGCCTCTGCCTCTGCCTCTGCCTCTGCCTCTGCCTCTGCCTCTGCCTCTGCCTCTGCCTCTGCCTCTGCCTCTGCCTCTGCCTCTGCCTCTGCCTCTGCCTCTGCCTCTGCCTCTGCCTCTGCCTCTGCCTCTGCCTCTGCCTCTGCCTCTGCCTCTGCCTCTGCCTCTGCCTCTGCCTCTGCCTCTGCCTCTGCCTCTGCCTCTGCCTCTGCCTCTGCCTCTGCCTCTGCCTCTGCCTCTGCCTCTGCCTCTGCCTCTGCCTCTGCCTCTGCCTCTGCCTCTGCCTCTGCCTCTGCCTCTGCCTCTGCCTCTGCCTCTGCCTCTGCCTCTGCCTCTGCCTCTGCCTCTGCCTCTGCCTCTGCCTCTGCCTCTGCCTCTGCCTCTGCCTCTGCCTCTGCCTCTGCCTCTGCCTCTGCCTCTGCCTCTGCCTCTGCCTCTGCCTCTGCCTCTGCCTCTGCCTCTGCCTCTGCCTCTGCCTCTGCCTCTGCCTCTGCCTCTGCCTCTGCCTCTGCCTCTGCCTCTGCCTCTGCCTCTGCCTCTGCCTCTGCCTCTGCCTCTGCCTCTGCCTCTGCCTCTGCCTCTGCCTCTGCCTCTGCCTCTGCCTCTGCCTCTGCCTCTGCCTCTGCCTCTGCCTCTGCCTCTGCCTCTGCCTCTGCCTCTGCCTCTGCCTCTGCCTCTGCCTCTGCCTCTGCCTCTGCCTCTGCCTCTGCCTCTGCCTCTGCCTCTGCCTCTGCCTCTGCCTCTGCCTCTGCCTCTGCCTCTGCCTCTGCCTCTGCCTCTGCCTCTGCCTCTGCCTCTGCCTCTGCCTCTGCCTCTGCCTCTGCCTCTGCCTCTGCCTCTGCCTCTGCCTCTGCCTCTGCCTCTGCCTCTGCCTCTGCCTCTGCCTCTGCCTCTGCCTCTGCCTCTGCCTCTGCCTCTGCCTCTGCCTCTGCCTCTGCCTCTGCCTCTGCCTCTGCCTCTGCCTCTGCCTCTGCCTCTGCCTCTGCCTCTGCCTCTGCCTCTGCCTCTGCCTCTGCCTCTGCCTCTGCCTCTGCCTCTGCCTCTGCCTCTGCCTCTGCCTCTGCCTCTGCCTCTGCCTCTGCCTCTGCCTCTGCCTCTGCCTCTGCCTCTGCCTCTGCCTCTGCCTCTGCCTCTGCCTCTGCCTCTGCCTCTGCCTCTGCCTCTGCCTCTGCCTCTGCCTCTGCCTCTGCCTCTGCCTCTGCCTCTGCCTCTGCCTCTGCCTCTGCCTCTGCCTCTGCCTCTGCCTCTGCCTCTGCCTCTGCCTCTGCCTCTGCCTCTGCCTCTGCCTCTGCCTCTGCCTCTGCCTCTGCCTCTGCCTCTGCCTCTGCCTCTGCCTCTGCCTCTGCCTCTGCCTCTGCCTCTGCCTCTGCCTCTGCCTCTGCCTCTGCCTCTGCCTCTGCCTCTGCCTCTGCCTCTGCCTCTGCCTCTGCCTCTGCCTCTGCCTCTGCCTCTGCCTCTGCCTCTGCCTCTGCCTCTGCCTCTGCCTCTGCCTCTGCCTCTGCCTCTGCCTCTGCCTCTGCCTCTGCCTCTGCCTCTGCCTCTGCCTCTGCCTCTGCCTCTGCCTCTGCCTCTGCCTCTGCCTCTGCCTCTGCCTCTGCCTCTGCCTCTGCCTCTGCCTCTGCCTCTGCCTCTGCCTCTGCCTCTGCCTCTGCCTCTGCCTCTGCCTCTGCCTCTGCCTCTGCCTCTGCCTCTGCCTCTGCCTCTGCCTCTGCCTCTGCCTCTGCCTCTGCCTCTGCCTCTGCCTCTGCCTCTGCCTCTGCCTCTGCCTCTGCCTCTGCCTCTGCCTCTGCCTCTGCCTCTGCCTCTGCCTCTGCCTCTGCCTCTGCCTCTGCCTCTGCCTCTGCCTCTGCCTCTGCCTCTGCCTCTGCCTCTGCCTCTGCCTCTGCCTCTGCCTCTGCCTCTGCCTCTGCCTCTGCCTCTGCCTCTGCCTCTGCCTCTGCCTCTGCCTCTGCCTCTGCCTCTGCCTCTGCCTCTGCCTCTGCCTCTGCCTCTGCCTCTGCCTCTGCCTCTGCCTCTGCCTCTGCCTCTGCCTCTGCCTCTGCCTCTGCCTCTGCCTCTGCCTCTGCCTCTGCCTCTGCCTCTGCCTCTGCCTCTGCCTCTGCCTCTGCCTCTGCCTCTGCCTCTGCCTCTGCCTCTGCCTCTGCCTCTGCCTCTGCCTCTGCCTCTGCCTCTGCCTCTGCCTCTGCCTCTGCCTCTGCCTCTGCCTCTGCCTCTGCCTCTGCCTCTGCCTCTGCCTCTGCCTCTGCCTCTGCCTCTGCCTCTGCCTCTGCCTCTGCCTCTGCCTCTGCCTCTGCCTCTGCCTCTGCCTCTGCCTCTGCCTCTGCCTCTGCCTCTGCCTCTGCCTCTGCCTCTGCCTCTGCCTCTGCCTCTGCCTCTGCCTCTGCCTCTGCCTCTGCCTCTGCCTCTGCCTCTGCCTCTGCCTCTGCCTCTGCCTCTGCCTCTGCCTCTGCCTCTGCCTCTGCCTCTGCCTCTGCCTCTGCCTCTGCCTCTGCCTCTGCCTCTGCCTCTGCCTCTGCCTCTGCCTCTGCCTCTGCCTCTGCCTCTGCCTCTGCCTCTGCCTCTGCCTCTGCCTCTGCCTCTGCCTCTGCCTCTGCCTCTGCCTCTGCCTCTGCCTCTGCCTCTGCCTCTGCCTCTGCCTCTGCCTCTGCCTCTGCCTCTGCCTCTGCCTCTGCCTCTGCCTCTGCCTCTGCCTCTGCCTCTGCCTCTGCCTCTGCCTCTGCCTCTGCCTCTGCCTCTGCCTCTGCCTCTGCCTCTGCCTCTGCCTCTGCCTCTGCCTCTGCCTCTGCCTCTGCCTCTGCCTCTGCCTCTGCCTCTGCCTCTGCCTCTGCCTCTGCCTCTGCCTCTGCCTCTGCCTCTGCCTCTGCCTCTGCCTCTGCCTCTGCCTCTGCCTCTGCCTCTGCCTCTGCCTCTGCCTCTGCCTCTGCCTCTGCCTCTGCCTCTGCCTCTGCCTCTGCCTCTGCCTCTGCCTCTGCCTCTGCCTCTGCCTCTGCCTCTGCCTCTGCCTCTGCCTCTGCCTCTGCCTCTGCCTCTGCCTCTGCCTCTGCCTCTGCCTCTGCCTCTGCCTCTGCCTCTGCCTCTGCCTCTGCCTCTGCCTCTGCCTCTGCCTCTGCCTCTGCCTCTGCCTCTGCCTCTGCCTCTGCCTCTGCCTCTGCCTCTGCCTCTGCCTCTGCCTCTGCCTCTGCCTCTGCCTCTGCCTCTGCCTCTGCCTCTGCCTCTGCCTCTGCCTCTGCCTCTGCCTCTGCCTCTGCCTCTGCCTCTGCCTCTGCCTCTGCCTCTGCCTCTGCCTCTGCCTCTGCCTCTGCCTCTGCCTCTGCCTCTGCCTCTGCCTCTGCCTCTGCCTCTGCCTCTGCCTCTGCCTCTGCCTCTGCCTCTGCCTCTGCCTCTGCCTCTGCCTCTGCCTCTGCCTCTGCCTCTGCCTCTGCCTCTGCCTCTGCCTCTGCCTCTGCCTCTGCCTCTGCCTCTGCCTCTGCCTCTGCCTCTGCCTCTGCCTCTGCCTCTGCCTCTGCCTCTGCCTCTGCCTCTGCCTCTGCCTCTGCCTCTGCCTCTGCCTCTGCCTCTGCCTCTGCCTCTGCCTCTGCCTCTGCCTCTGCCTCTGCCTCTGCCTCTGCCTCTGCCTCTGCCTCTGCCTCTGCCTCTGCCTCTGCCTCTGCCTCTGCCTCTGCCTCTGCCTCTGCCTCTGCCTCTGCCTCTGCCTCTGCCTCTGCCTCTGCCTCTGCCTCTGCCTCTGCCTCTGCCTCTGCCTCTGCCTCTGCCTCTGCCTCTGCCTCTGCCTCTGCCTCTGCCTCTGCCTCTGCCTCTGCCTCTGCCTCTGCCTCTGCCTCTGCCTCTGCCTCTGCCTCTGCCTCTGCCTCTGCCTCTGCCTCTGCCTCTGCCTCTGCCTCTGCCTCTGCCTCTGCCTCTGCCTCTGCCTCTGCCTCTGCCTCTGCCTCTGCCTCTGCCTCTGCCTCTGCCTCTGCCTCTGCCTCTGCCTCTGCCTCTGCCTCTGCCTCTGCCTCTGCCTCTGCCTCTGCCTCTGCCTCTGCCTCTGCCTCTGCCTCTGCCTCTGCCTCTGCCTCTGCCTCTGCCTCTGCCTCTGCCTCTGCCTCTGCCTCTGCCTCTGCCTCTGCCTCTGCCTCTGCCTCTGCCTCTGCCTCTGCCTCTGCCTCTGCCTCTGCCTCTGCCTCTGCCTCTGCCTCTGCCTCTGCCTCTGCCTCTGCCTCTGCCTCTGCCTCTGCCTCTGCCTCTGCCTCTGCCTCTGCCTCTGCCTCTGCCTCTGCCTCTGCCTCTGCCTCTGCCTCTGCCTCTGCCTCTGCCTCTGCCTCTGCCTCTGCCTCTGCCTCTGCCTCTGCCTCTGCCTCTGCCTCTGCCTCTGCCTCTGCCTCTGCCTCTGCCTCTGCCTCTGCCTCTGCCTCTGCCTCTGCCTCTGCCTCTGCCTCTGCCTCTGCCTCTGCCTCTGCCTCTGCCTCTGCCTCTGCCTCTGCCTCTGCCTCTGCCTCTGCCTCTGCCTCTGCCTCTGCCTCTGCCTCTGCCTCTGCCTCTGCCTCTGCCTCTGCCTCTGCCTCTGCCTCTGCCTCTGCCTCTGCCTCTGCCTCTGCCTCTGCCTCTGCCTCTGCCTCTGCCTCTGCCTCTGCCTCTGCCTCTGCCTCTGCCTCTGCCTCTGCCTCTGCCTCTGCCTCTGCCTCTGCCTCTGCCTCTGCCTCTGCCTCTGCCTCTGCCTCTGCCTCTGCCTCTGCCTCTGCCTCTGCCTCTGCCTCTGCCTCTGCCTCTGCCTCTGCCTCTGCCTCTGCCTCTGCCTCTGCCTCTGCCTCTGCCTCTGCCTCTGCCTCTGCCTCTGCCTCTGCCTCTGCCTCTGCCTCTGCCTCTGCCTCTGCCTCTGCCTCTGCCTCTGCCTCTGCCTCTGCCTCTGCCTCTGCCTCTGCCTCTGCCTCTGCCTCTGCCTCTGCCTCTGCCTCTGCCTCTGCCTCTGCCTCTGCCTCTGCCTCTGCCTCTGCCTCTGCCTCTGCCTCTGCCTCTGCCTCTGCCTCTGCCTCTGCCTCTGCCTCTGCCTCTGCCTCTGCCTCTGCCTCTGCCTCTGCCTCTGCCTCTGCCTCTGCCTCTGCCTCTGCCTCTGCCTCTGCCTCTGCCTCTGCCTCTGCCTCTGCCTCTGCCTCTGCCTCTGCCTCTGCCTCTGCCTCTGCCTCTGCCTCTGCCTCTGCCTCTGCCTCTGCCTCTGCCTCTGCCTCTGCCTCTGCCTCTGCCTCTGCCTCTGCCTCTGCCTCTGCCTCTGCCTCTGCCTCTGCCTCTGCCTCTGCCTCTGCCTCTGCCTCTGCCTCTGCCTCTGCCTCTGCCTCTGCCTCTGCCTCTGCCTCTGCCTCTGCCTCTGCCTCTGCCTCTGCCTCTGCCTCTGCCTCTGCCTCTGCCTCTGCCTCTGCCTCTGCCTCTGCCTCTGCCTCTGCCTCTGCCTCTGCCTCTGCCTCTGCCTCTGCCTCTGCCTCTGCCTCTGCCTCTGCCTCTGCCTCTGCCTCTGCCTCTGCCTCTGCCTCTGCCTCTGCCTCTGCCTCTGCCTCTGCCTCTGCCTCTGCCTCTGCCTCTGCCTCTGCCTCTGCCTCTGCCTCTGCCTCTGCCTCTGCCTCTGCCTCTGCCTCTGCCTCTGCCTCTGCCTCTGCCTCTGCCTCTGCCTCTGCCTCTGCCTCTGCCTCTGCCTCTGCCTCTGCCTCTGCCTCTGCCTCTGCCTCTGCCTCTGCCTCTGCCTCTGCCTCTGCCTCTGCCTCTGCCTCTGCCTCTGCCTCTGCCTCTGCCTCTGCCTCTGCCTCTGCCTCTGCCTCTGCCTCTGCCTCTGCCTCTGCCTCTGCCTCTGCCTCTGCCTCTGCCTCTGCCTCTGCCTCTGCCTCTGCCTCTGCCTCTGCCTCTGCCTCTGCCTCTGCCTCTGCCTCTGCCTCTGCCTCTGCCTCTGCCTCTGCCTCTGCCTCTGCCTCTGCCTCTGCCTCTGCCTCTGCCTCTGCCTCTGCCTCTGCCTCTGCCTCTGCCTCTGCCTCTGCCTCTGCCTCTGCCTCTGCCTCTGCCTCTGCCTCTGCCTCTGCCTCTGCCTCTGCCTCTGCCTCTGCCTCTGCCTCTGCCTCTGCCTCTGCCTCTGCCTCTGCCTCTGCCTCTGCCTCTGCCTCTGCCTCTGCCTCTGCCTCTGCCTCTGCCTCTGCCTCTGCCTCTGCCTCTGCCTCTGCCTCTGCCTCTGCCTCTGCCTCTGCCTCTGCCTCTGCCTCTGCCTCTGCCTCTGCCTCTGCCTCTGCCTCTGCCTCTGCCTCTGCCTCTGCCTCTGCCTCTGCCTCTGCCTCTGCCTCTGCCTCTGCCTCTGCCTCTGCCTCTGCCTCTGCCTCTGCCTCTGCCTCTGCCTCTGCCTCTGCCTCTGCCTCTGCCTCTGCCTCTGCCTCTGCCTCTGCCTCTGCCTCTGCCTCTGCCTCTGCCTCTGCCTCTGCCTCTGCCTCTGCCTCTGCCTCTGCCTCTGCCTCTGCCTCTGCCTCTGCCTCTGCCTCTGCCTCTGCCTCTGCCTCTGCCTCTGCCTCTGCCTCTGCCTCTGCCTCTGCCTCTGCCTCTGCCTCTGCCTCTGCCTCTGCCTCTGCCTCTGCCTCTGCCTCTGCCTCTGCCTCTGCCTCTGCCTCTGCCTCTGCCTCTGCCTCTGCCTCTGCCTCTGCCTCTGCCTCTGCCTCTGCCTCTGCCTCTGCCTCTGCCTCTGCCTCTGCCTCTGCCTCTGCCTCTGCCTCTGCCTCTGCCTCTGCCTCTGCCTCTGCCTCTGCCTCTGCCTCTGCCTCTGCCTCTGCCTCTGCCTCTGCCTCTGCCTCTGCCTCTGCCTCTGCCTCTGCCTCTGCCTCTGCCTCTGCCTCTGCCTCTGCCTCTGCCTCTGCCTCTGCCTCTGCCTCTGCCTCTGCCTCTGCCTCTGCCTCTGCCTCTGCCTCTGCCTCTGCCTCTGCCTCTGCCTCTGCCTCTGCCTCTGCCTCTGCCTCTGCCTCTGCCTCTGCCTCTGCCTCTGCCTCTGCCTCTGCCTCTGCCTCTGCCTCTGCCTCTGCCTCTGCCTCTGCCTCTGCCTCTGCCTCTGCCTCTGCCTCTGCCTCTGCCTCTGCCTCTGCCTCTGCCTCTGCCTCTGCCTCTGCCTCTGCCTCTGCCTCTGCCTCTGCCTCTGCCTCTGCCTCTGCCTCTGCCTCTGCCTCTGCCTCTGCCTCTGCCTCTGCCTCTGCCTCTGCCTCTGCCTCTGCCTCTGCCTCTGCCTCTGCCTCTGCCTCTGCCTCTGCCTCTGCCTCTGCCTCTGCCTCTGCCTCTGCCTCTGCCTCTGCCTCTGCCTCTGCCTCTGCCTCTGCCTCTGCCTCTGCCTCTGCCTCTGCCTCTGCCTCTGCCTCTGCCTCTGCCTCTGCCTCTGCCTCTGCCTCTGCCTCTGCCTCTGCCTCTGCCTCTGCCTCTGCCTCTGCCTCTGCCTCTGCCTCTGCCTCTGCCTCTGCCTCTGCCTCTGCCTCTGCCTCTGCCTCTGCCTCTGCCTCTGCCTCTGCCTCTGCCTCTGCCTCTGCCTCTGCCTCTGCCTCTGCCTCTGCCTCTGCCTCTGCCTCTGCCTCTGCCTCTGCCTCTGCCTCTGCCTCTGCCTCTGCCTCTGCCTCTGCCTCTGCCTCTGCCTCTGCCTCTGCCTCTGCCTCTGCCTCTGCCTCTGCCTCTGCCTCTGCCTCTGCCTCTGCCTCTGCCTCTGCCTCTGCCTCTGCCTCTGCCTCTGCCTCTGCCTCTGCCTCTGCCTCTGCCTCTGCCTCTGCCTCTGCCTCTGCCTCTGCCTCTGCCTCTGCCTCTGCCTCTGCCTCTGCCTCTGCCTCTGCCTCTGCCTCTGCCTCTGCCTCTGCCTCTGCCTCTGCCTCTGCCTCTGCCTCTGCCTCTGCCTCTGCCTCTGCCTCTGCCTCTGCCTCTGCCTCTGCCTCTGCCTCTGCCTCTGCCTCTGCCTCTGCCTCTGCCTCTGCCTCTGCCTCTGCCTCTGCCTCTGCCTCTGCCTCTGCCTCTGCCTCTGCCTCTGCCTCTGCCTCTGCCTCTGCCTCTGCCTCTGCCTCTGCCTCTGCCTCTGCCTCTGCCTCTGCCTCTGCCTCTGCCTCTGCCTCTGCCTCTGCCTCTGCCTCTGCCTCTGCCTCTGCCTCTGCCTCTGCCTCTGCCTCTGCCTCTGCCTCTGCCTCTGCCTCTGCCTCTGCCTCTGCCTCTGCCTCTGCCTCTGCCTCTGCCTCTGCCTCTGCCTCTGCCTCTGCCTCTGCCTCTGCCTCTGCCTCTGCCTCTGCCTCTGCCTCTGCCTCTGCCTCTGCCAGGACCTTCCTCTGCTTGGCTCTGCATGACCAGGTGCCAAGGGCATTGGGCTTCCCACTCTGGTGTCCTTTTCCAACAGAGCAGAGCTCAGGGCTATACAAAGACATAGTGGCTGGCAGCTGAGAGGTCCCACTGGTAATGCTCTAGGACGTGCCGGCAGTCGGCTCTGGACCCGCTGCTCAGATGGAAGAGCTGATCTACCTTGAGGTTCTGAATGGCAGAAATTATATCTCCTCAGAGGCTCTCAGTGCTACTTGACTCCTGGTAGCTGCCTCCATGCACACTCAGTTCCTTGTGGGAAACTTCTGTCCAAAAGCCAGATGAGAAGGCAGAAAGTGCCAGGAAACAGACAAATGGACACAGAGAACTCAGGATGGAAAGGGGGAACATGCTGTCATGTTGTAGGGATTGCAACCAATGTCACAAAACAGTATGTGCATAAATTTTTGAGGGAGAATTTAACTTGAGTGGTAAACTTTCACCGAAAGCATAATAATTTTTTTAAATGAGTTCACATCCACAAGTTTAGAATTTACAGCAAACATCCTGGGGATCACAGTTCAATTCACAGCACTAAGTAATAAGATGATTACACATACATGAGCCTCAGGTACAAGAGGAGACATTTCCTGCTTGCCAGAGACTCACCAGTTTAGGTTAAAGGAAGCCAATCATTCTCCCACATAATCTCAGAGTCAGGCAGTTGTATAATGTTCTAGCAACTACTTAGATGTTAGACAGGAGCTTAGGTGTACTAATTACAATAAATCTGCTACCTGCAAGTGGAGTCCCAGGGTAGTATAGTTAAGCACTTGACTACCAGTGTAAAGGTTGGTGATTCAAACCCACCCAGAGGTAACACAGAAGCAAAACCTGACAACCTGCTTCTGAAAGGTAACAGCTTTGAAACCCCTGTGGAGTTGTTCTACTCTCACACATGAGGGCTCTGTGAGCTATAATTGACTTGAAGTAACTCACAACAACAACCTGTAACTTGACAGGCATTGTCAACTTTTAATTTCACAAGAGCCCTGTAAAACACATATTATATTCTACCCTGAAGATAAGGAGGCTCAGAAGCTATTAAAAGTACTCCAAGTCACTCAGCTTAGTAATAGAAAACAAAAATTTCAAACTAAGCTGACCTAGCTCCAAAGATTGTGGTACCTTTCCTACTATCCCATCCTGCTTTACTGTAAGACCAAGCCAAGGAAAAATCAGGGATGGAAAAAGAGTTCAGCCCTTAGCAGAATCTGGTTATTTGGGGCCAACGTATCAGAACCCTAATGCCTCAGTTATCTAATGGTACTGTAACAGAAATACCACAAGAGGATGGCTTTAACAAACAGAAGTTTACTCTCTTGCAGCCTGGTTGGCTAGAAGTCCAAATTCAGGGTGCTAGCTCTTAGGGTAGTCTTTCTCTGTCACCTCTAGAGGAAGTTCCCCCATTAATCTTCCCCTGGAATAGGAGCTTGTCTGCCCAGGAACTGCAGGTTCAAAGACTCTCTCTGGTCCCAGCATTACTTTCTCAGTGGTATGAGGTCTTGACTATCTGCTCCCTTTCCTTTCATTTTATCACTTGTAAAATAAAAGGTGGTACAGGTCACCTTCCAAGGAAATTCCCATCACACTGGATGGGATTTGACTTAAGTAAGGGTGTGATATCCTACTCTAATTCTCTTTAACATAATCTAGTCTTGCTTTTTTAACTACAGGGATAGATTAGGATTTACAATGCATGGAAAAGTACATCAGTACTTTCTACATCAAGTGTGTCAATGGGGTACAAAACGGAGGACAACCACACAGCACTGGGACTCATGGCCTAATCAAATTGATACATAAATTAGAGGGTCACAGTTCAATCTATGACACATAAGAATAGAAGACATGCTCCATCAGTTGGTACTTGAATTTCTGTTTTGTAGTCTTCCTGGTCACTGTCATAGTATCTTTGAATTTGGAGAACATTTGTCTAGCTTTTCATAAAGATTCCACTTTTTCTACAATAAACATACTCAGTTTGATTTTGAGAAAAAGAGCTAATAAAACCGAGTTTCAACACCAGGAAACAGACACAGTGGTTGGGCAGAGTTTCACAGCATGGCAAATGAACCCACCTACAGCTCCCTTTTCAGTTTGGCTTTTATCTAGGTGGCACAAATTGTTTGTACTCAACTGCTAACCTCAAGGTTGGTGATCCAAACACATTCGTCAGCACCATGGAAGAAAAAGCTTGGGGATCTGCTGCTGTTAAGAGCACAGCCAAGAAACCCCACGGAGCAGTTCTGCTCCGAAACACACGGGGTGACCACGTGTCAGAATCAGCTCAGTGGCAACTAAAAACAGCCACAACACAGCTCTATTTTCAATTTGGTTTTCATATAGCTTGACTTGTCTCACACCTCCCATTCATTATCATCATTAATGTGTATCATGTTGAACTTGGAATAGTTTAAGCCACTCAACCAAGACATAAGCCTCAGTATCAGAAAACATTTTTACTGCTTCCCACCCGAATATTCTATGACAATGTCCTACTTAATCTCTTTGAACCTCAATTTCCCATTATAATATGAGAATAATATTTCTGGCTCACAGGGATATGGTAAAGATCAAATAAGGTAAAATATCTGAAATCTCTTTGTCAGCTGTAAAGCATCATACCCGTATTTTTGGACAATATGTTTTATACATGAGTTTACTGAACATTTATCTGGTCAGCCTTCTCATTTGCATGCCCTCTGGCAGATGGAAATCTGGGACACAACACAGCAATTCTGAGGCATAGGAAAAATTCAAACAGTGAGCAAACCTAGCATAAATACAGAAAGTTACCAGGATATTCTCTATATTACAAGCAAAAAAAACCTACTAATTTTCTGTGGTAATAATTAAAAAAAAGAATTGCAGTATTTGAACATACGGTATCAGTTACTAATCAATTCTCACTCATTAATTAATTAAGCTTTTCTGAATAAGCAGGGATATCAGGCAATTTGTAAAAACTACAAAGAAAAGTCAAAAGTGCACATACAGTAGATAGTGGCCCACTGACTGAGGCTGGTCATTGGGTTTTCTCTGAACCCATCACCCATGGTCTGGGTCATCTGGTGCTGCTATTACCAGAAATACAACAAGTGGATGGCTTTAACAAACAGAAATACATTTTCTCGGAGTCTAGTAGACAGCAAGTCCAAACTCAGGGCACCAGCTCCAAGAGAAGTCTTTCTGTGTTGGCTCTGGAAGAAGGTCCTCATCATCAGTTTTCCTTTGGTCTGAGAAAAACCTCAGAACAGGAATCTCAGGTCCAAAGGATGTGCTATGCTCCCAGCACTGGTTCCTGGTGTTACAAGGTTCCCAACTGTCTGCTCACTTTCCCTTCCTTTTCATTTCTTGAGAGATAAAAGGTGACACAGGCCACACCCCAGGAAAGCTCCTTTTAACTGAATCACAGATAGGACTTCAGTAAAGCTGTTATAGTCCCACCTTAATCCTATTTAACATAACCCAATCTTGCCCCGTTAACCACAGGCAGAGATTAGGATTTACTACGTGTAAGAAAATGCAGTCACAAAACAGCATCATCACACAATACTGGAATCACGGTCTAGTCAAATTGCTGCACGTATTTTTGGGGGGACATCATTCAATTCATGACACCCACCTATTAGCAGTGGCTGTCCCAAATACTGCTGTGAAAGTGTTGCAGGAAAAAGACAGGTTTGGCCTGCAGAGTGGAAAACACCTTGAACATCATTTTGTCTCTGAAGAGGAAGAGGATTTATTACCAGTGGTGCAGCGGTCAAACTCAAGCCTGAAAAACAGCCATGCATTTTCATACATTCTTCCAGCTGACAGCTGTAGGTTTACAGATTTTCATATTGCAATTTCATTGGCATAGCAGTTTCACAAGTTATCATTTTACCTTCTAACTGATGTTAACATGGTTATCAAGATAAACATAAGCAAATTCTGAAGTTGACAGGAGCGGCTCTCCTTTCTCTGGGGTCAAATTGCTCTCAGGAAGCACTTGTGTGCAGGTTTCTCTTGTGACAGGCTTCCAGGCTCCTGGTGCTTTACTTTTCAGGTTTGAAGTCCTCAGGCTTCTGGTATTTTAGGAAAGGTTACAATTCTTCAGGTTTTCCTCTCTCAAGAGAGTTTTAAGGCAATGTTCAAACTTAGCTACAATGGACATGAAGAGCAAGTGACAGTAAAGAAGCTATGTGCATACCAGACTTGGAAACCCTAGTGGCAGAATAGCTAAGCACTATAGCTGCTAACCAAAAAGTCAGCCATTCAAATCCACCAGATTTTCCTTGGAAACTGTATGGGTCAATTCTGCTTTGTCCTATAGGGTCATTATGAGTCAGAATCAATTTGATAGCCGGGGGTTGGGTTGGGTTGGGTTGGGTTGGGTTGGGTTGGGTTGGGTTGGGTTGGGTTGGGTTGGGTTGGGTTGGGTTGAGTTGGGTTGGGTTGATGTCAGACTTTGGAATCCCGGGTAGAGCAAATGGTTAACACTCTCTGCTGCTAACCAAAAGGTTGATAGTTCAAGTCCACCCAGAGATGTCTTAGAAGAAAGACCTGGTGATGTACTTCTGAAAATCAGCTACTGAAAACCCTATAGAGCACAGTTATAGTCTGACAAACACAAGGTTGCCGTAAGTCCAAGACAGCTTCACGCCAACTGATGGTACCAGATTTTGAGCCCTTGAAGATAAAACTAAACTCCATTAGTTTCTAGCATTTCCATGTGAAAACGCTTTTCTGGCATTTCTCAGAAAAACATTTGCATTTTTCAGAATCTCATACCCAAGAAATTTAGTTAAGAAGTCAGAAAAACAAAAATGTATTAGAATTCTCCTGCCAGAATTTAAGCCTAACAATCAATATAGGGATAGTACTGATTGAAGGACTCAACTGAAGTCAAGTTGAAAGCAAGAGCAGGAAACCCCTGACACTCAGAGTCTGAAGTCAGCATCTCTGGTCTGGGACAGGAGTGCAGAGACAGTCCCTATCTAATCAGGCAGTCTTACTGCTATAATGGGTAAGGTGTCTGCCCATGGCTCTACCTCTACTAATAGCAACACATTCTTGTAAATAAATGAATTTTAGTAAATGCATCTGCATAGTTACTTTATACAGTGGTGTTCTAAGAAATAACAAGTTTTAGAAGACAGACAAATTCTTCAGTTGGTGACTCTGATGCATACTGTGTAGTGCTGTTAAACTTGATAAAAGATTTGAATGTTATGTTAGAATACTACCCAAGAATTTTCACTTTTCCAGTGTTTTCATTCCAGTACAGGTGTCTCTAACTTGCAATACAGTTCCCTTCTGATGATTTGACCATAAGTCAGCCCCTTTTGATGAGAATCACATACTTCATTTTTTTGGTTGTTTGTTTCACAATTTACAAAAAGATCCTCTTGGACCTAAAAATAATGACTCAAAAGGCCACTTGCACACTTTATTCACAATAGCAAATAAGTAGAAACAACAGAAGTGTCCATTCAAAGATGAATGAATAAGCAAATTGTGGTATTTAACATACAGTGGAATACTATGCAACCATTAAAAACAAGGAGTCCACAAAATATAACACGGATGGACCTAGAGGGCATAATGCTAAGTGAAATAAGTCAGGCTTGTAAGGACAAATGCTGTAAGATCCCTTTTTTATCAGAAGGCAAGAGTAAATACAGAGAGATCAGTGTTCACTGATAGTTACCAGGGAGGGAAGAGAGGAAAACACTATTTACATTTCAGAGCCTTGCTCTTTTTGGTCATAGGAAAAGTGGCACTGAATGTGGATGCAGTGAGCACAGAACAACCAAAGCAAAACAAGAATTTGAGCACATAAGGATACCAAGAAAAAGAAAGGAAAAACAACCAACCCCAATGCCGTGAAATAGATTCTGAATCATAGCAACCACGTAGGACACAGTAGAACTGCCCCCTAGGGTTCCCAAGGAGTGGCTGTGGATTTGAACTGCTGACTTTTTGATTAGCAGGCAAAGGCTTAACCACTGCACCACCAGAGCTGATAAGCACTGTTGTGTACATAGGTGAGAATGGATAGAAAGAAGTATCTATAAGTATGTGAAGACACAAATAGGGACACTCCTCAGACATAACGATGCATTTCCCAAGATGGATTTTCTGGGTTTCAAAGCTTAGGACCATTGCCTCATGGGAAAACTTAATCAACTGGCATAAGATTGTGCACAAAAATCATGATCCATGTCCTAGTGAAGTGAGTAGCAGAGGGTCTTCCAAAAACGGTGTCCTACCGTTGAACTTGCATAAAACAAGTTGTGTAAATGGCACAGTTTTAATATTTTTAAGTATATTTGATGATACTATGTATGAAAAAGAACTTCAAGTAAATGGCCTCTGCAGAACCTTTTTCCAAATGGGGCCAAAACTAACCAGTCAGCATAGCCGGATATCTTTGTCCATTGACAGTCACAGCCTCTCCTCCTTCAAATTGTTAAAAATAAGGAGCAATGATTCTGCCGGACCAAAATCCACACCACAGAGTAACTTTGGGGGGTGAAGTGGATGTTCTTGAATCCCCATTGGGTTCTCATCACTCCAAAGGCAGCAATTCTGTCTGCTAACAAAATCATTCATCCAAAAACAAGCCTCGACACTGAATGTGATTTTTTGGCCAGAAGCAGGATCAACTTTCAATTGCTCCGAAGCCCAGTCAGTAAATGTACAACACAATCTAAGGTTGTTGGACTTCAATTCTTAAGTTAAAACAATTTTGTAATGGTCAAGTTTCAAGTCCAGATAAAAAATCCACCAAACTGTGGTCAAGGAAAGGCCCAGTTCTTGTAATCAGTGAGAAACTGAGATGGATTCTCAGGTATAGTCTAACAAATCGTGGTGGTGTTTGCATTGGAACTCGTGGTTCCCTGACACACAGGCATTGTCTAATTGGCAATAGACCTGGTTGTCTCAAATTTTTTGATTAAACATCAAATTGTTCTCTCTGTGGGACGAATATGTGCATCATAAATTTCACATAAGGCATGAAATGTCTGGCAAATGGAACACCCATTTTAATAATAAACTTCAATAGTTTCTACGCATTGTGGATTTGTTTAACTTTTCAAGGTTATTTGCAAGACTAGTCAAAAAAACCACAATAGATAAGGCTGCTACAGCTTCACAAATATGACCTCTGTGAGCTGGCAGAAACAGGACATCCTTTTCGGGAGACCCTTCATCTAGGGTCTTAATAGCTTATGTGCAGCCATCTAAGACACATCTATGAGTCTCTGCTTACAGCAACAAAACAATAAGAAGGTAACCAAAAGCTCAGAGAAGAAACAAGCCTACACAAGTCACAGCCACCTCTATCCTATGATCAGGAAAACTAGATTGTACCCACCTACCACTATTGGCTGTTGTGACCAGGGCCACAATAGAAGCTTCCAGACAGTGTCAGAGAAAAAAATGCAAAACAGGACTTGAATTCTTTCTTTAAAAAAAAAAAGCCAGAAGCTGTGCAATGATAAAGAACAATGGCAACTCTTGGAAACATCTGGCAATATAGAGTCATCTGGAAGACATTATACTGAGTGAAATCAGTAACAAAAGGACAAATACTATATGAGATCATTTTTATGAGTCTTCAGGAAATGGACTAAGCACAGAAGAAAATTTTTGTTGGTTACTGGGGAAGGGCTGCGATGGACATTCAAAGATCAGATATTAGATAGGAACTGGGTTAATTAAGTGAAGGCAGTGACAGAACACACTAGAAGGGAGACCAACACTGCTGGACTATACCAAGAGCTACAAGATTTCCTATATACAGCCCAACACTTTGAAGGTTACAGTAGCAGGAGTGGGGGTTTGGGTACTGTGTTTTGGGGGGACATCTAGGCCAGTTGGCAGAGCTAAGCTTTTTCTTTTTAAAAAAATGGTCTGCATCCCAACTCAGTGAGCGATATCTGGAGTCCTAAAAGCTAGCAAGCTAATACTCTAAGTATCAGCTGGTCCCAATTCAACTGGAACAGAGCAACAAAGGTTATCAAAGACAGGAGTTAAATGTGAGCCCAGGAGAAACAGAAGGGACCCAACGAACCAGAGTCTACACCAGCATGAGACCAGAAGAACTAGACGGTGCCCAGCCACCTCCAGTGTTTGCAATGAGAGGCAATATAATGTCAGATTCCCTGACACAGAGGGAGAAAAATAAGGGTACAGATCTAGAATTCTGTTAGAAGACCAGACTTGATGGTCCAGCACCCTGGAGGATCACCCAAGAGCACTGTCCCTGGTCTTGCTCCTACCCCAGAGCTGAAACTAGCACCAAAGACAACTCTTTAGGCAAAAATTGGACTGGACTGTAAGACATGAGGCTGTCAAAGAAGCTACTCAACAGTAATGAGAGGGGAGGATGGAGAGCAGGGGACAGAACCAAGAGGAACGAATATGGGAAATACAGAGCGGAAGGAACAAGTACGCTGTCACAGGGCTGGGATAGCCGATGGAGTCACATAGAGGCCTCTGCATGGGCTTCGATATGACAAATTGACTTTGCTTTTAAGTTTAAATTTTCACTTAACCATAATAAAATATTATCTTAAAAATAAAAGTCAGACAAACTGGAATGGTAAAGAATAGAGGACTTCCTGAGACTACCTGAGACACTCTTTAAAGCTAGAATTTATCTTAACCCTGACATCACTTTTTAACAACATAGCAGAGTGACACACAAAATAAAGGATATTACCTGTAAGATTTGGTGTTGTACTTTAAAATCATCAGTATGAGATTGAAAGGTCAACAACTACTCATAAGCAAGATGAGAAGATAATGGAGGCAGGGAAACTAGAGTACTAGAGAGAGAACAAATAGAAAACAATTCAAGAGACAGTGTGATAAAAGCAACTTCTGTTACCAAACAACTTCTGTGGAAATTGTTAAATGGGAAGCTAACTTTCTGTGCGAAGTTTTACCAAAAATTCAATAAAGTGTTATTTTAAAAGAAGAAGATCCTCTTGGTTAAGGAACAGAAACACACAGTCAAGCAGCTTGAAGAAAATGAAGGTTTATATAAGGATATGTTGGAATAGGAACTGGCATCGGAACAAGGCACCAGGGACTATTTCTTTACACTCTGCTTGTCTCTCCCTGCTTTCATTCTGTCCTCCTCTGTCCAATCATTTCCCTCATCCTTCCCTTACGCCTTCTTTTTTTAACTCTAGCCTAATTAATGGTTTCCTTCCACATGGCTAAAATTCAAATTCTGATCTGTTATTGTTATTGTTAGGTGCAAGTGGGAGTGTTCCAACGCTTAGTGACCCTATGTATAGAAACACTGCTCAGTCCAGCACCATCCTCACAAGCGTTGCTAAGCTTGAGCCCACTGTTACTGCCACTGTATCAATCCAGCACTGAGGGTCTTCCTCTTTTTCATTGACCCTCCCCTCCACCAAGCATGATATCCTTCTCTGGAGACTGACCCCTCCTGACAACATGTCCAAAGTGTGTGAGATGCAGTCTTGCCATCTTTGCATTCAAAGAGCACTCTGGTTGTACTTCTTCCGGAACAGATCTGTTTGTTCTTTTGGCAGTCCATGGTACATTTAATATTCTTCTCCAACACCACAATTCAAAGGCACCAATTCTTCTATCTTCCTTATTCATCGTCCAGTTTTCACATGCATATGATACAACTGAAAATACCATGGCTTGGGTCTGGCACACTTTAGTCTTCAAGGTGACATCTTTACTTTTCAATACTTCAAAGAGGTTCTTTGCAGCAGATTTTCCCAGTGCAATGCGTCTTTTGACTTCTTGACTGCCACTTCCTTGGGCATTGATTGTGGACCCAAGTAAAATGAAATCCTTGAAAGCCTCAATCCTTTCTTGATTTATAACTATGTTGCTTACTGGTCCAATTGTGAGGATTTCTGTTTTCTTGATGTTGAGGTGCAATCCATACTGAAGGCTGTGGTCTTTGATCTTCATCAGTGTTTCAAATCCTCTTCACTTCCGGCAAGTCAGGTGGTATCATCTGTGTAACGCAGGTTGGTAATAAGTCTTCCTCCAATTTTGATGCTTCGTTCTTCTAACATAATCCAGCTTCTCAGGTTATTTGCTTGACATACAGACTTAAAAGGTATGGTGAAAGGACACAACCCTGATGCACACCTTTCCTGACTTTAAACCGTACAGTGTCCTCTTGTTCTGTTCACCAAATGGCCCCTTGATCCATGTAGCACTGATCTAGTCACTCAAAATTCCTTCAAATTCTCAAGCTAGAATCCAAATGGTGCAGTTCATTTTCTGTCCAGAAGTCACAGGTCACACAGGAACCTATGGATCAACTTTTGTTGGGTGAAGTGCCACACTTGGTTCATTCAAGTTGGGCAAAGTGAGCTCTAAAGTGGTCTGTTTTTCTAATTCTAGAAGGTTTAGAAAGAGATGACTGAACATATAATAGGACATTCAGAAAAATTGCTACAGGTGGAGGAACTCAGGGTACAGACCATTAAGAAGAGACAAGAGATACGAGAATACCTGGGCCATATGTACCATGTTCCTCTTCTTACTACAGCCACTGAAAGACCTTGAGAGAGAAAAGGTCAACTCAGAGCCACACAGAAGGCAAAACTGGAATTGCCCTCTTGCTGTCAAGTCCCATCAAATTGATTCTTACTCAAAGTGACCCTACAGGATAGAGTAGAATTGCCTTCATTGGATTTCTGAGCCTGTAAATCTTTATAGGAAGAGACCACCAGGTCTTTTCTTCCTTGGAGCAGCTGGTGGGTTCAAACAGCTGACTGTTTGATCAGTAGGCAAGTGCTCAACCATTGTGACACCAGAGCTTCTTAAGAGTTTTCTGTCGTTGTTATTGCTGTTGTTGTTGTTGCTAGGTGCCATCAAGTTGGTTCTGACTCATAGTGAGCACATGCCCAACACAACGAAACACTACCTGGTCTCGGGCCATGTCCACAACCGTTTTTGTGCTTAAGCCCATTGTTGCAGCCACTGTCGATTCATCTCATTGAGGGTCTCCCTTTTTTTTCACTGACTCTACCAAGCAGGCTTGGCTTGGCTACCAAGCACGATGTCCTTCTCCAGGGACTGATCCTTCTAGTGCCCTTGAAATTGAGAGCTACTTAGATGATGCAGAAAAAAGAAAGAAGCAGTATCTGATGGGGGCTGTCACCCTTGCTCTGATTCTGCTTCCTTTGCCTGACCCTTTGTCTTGCCTCCATGCAGTCTCTACCCAGTACCAGTTGCCAAGGAATTGATGGGACTCATGGTGACTCTGTGTGTATCAGAGTAGAACTGGGCTCACGGGGTTTTCAATGACTGATTTTGCATAGATAGATTGCCAGGTCATTCTTGAGATGCTTCTGGGTTGGCTCAAACCACTAACCTTGCAGTTACCAGCTGAGCATTTGACCATTTGCAATGCCGAGAGATTCCATGAAATCTCTAGAGCCACATAAATAAATACCAAGGAAGCTGAAAAACTTATCTTCAGCAAGATGATCCCCTTTGCAAGTGTGCCAGCTCAGCTAAAACAGATTGACTTCTTAAAGAATTTTTGACAGCAAGCTGAAAAACATCCTTGTTGAATTAGCAGTATATATAAGGTGTGGCAGAGAGGGGCAAGGATGACGGGTACGGGTTTACTAAATTCTAAAAACCAAGTTGGTCTGATGCTGCTTTGTCTCTGAAAGACAGGACTCAAGTGTCCTAAGCCCTGCAGTTGTTTTCTTGTTTCTCCTGCCTCCTCTGCCCTCCGTTCTTCCTTTTCCTTCCTCTGTGATGCAGCTATGCAGCAGAGTTGTCATGGGATGGGTTTAAGCAACTATCTCTGAAGGGTCTGCTTTAGACGCACTTGGATTCTTCTTCTCAGTTAATCCCTCTCAATTAGAAAGCTTCTCCGCCTGCCCCCTTGACATCTGTCTGGCGTTCATACATTATCCAGAAGGCACTCATTAATTCTGCAGGCCATCGATTAGAACCCAAGCGCCACTCTTACACGCAAGGCTCTCTTTGCAGAGTCAGCAACCTAGGATGAAACCCGTGCATTGTCACTGCCAGGCAGCCAGAGAAGGTGATTCAGGAAGCCACACGCTCTGTCTCCTTGCAAACCTCAAATATCGACTTATTAGCGTCAAAGCGCGAGAAACAAAACTGCGCTGTATTTTCTTCAGGCATGCTTCACAAGTAATTGACGGGGGCGGGTTAGGATTGTTTCTGTTTTTCCTATCCAACTCATAAGACAGCTTTCATCTTGACGTTTCACTTATCATTACGGCTCTCTTTAAAGCTGCTTGTCTTGCACAAGGAGTTCTTTCTCTAAAAGGAAAATCTGCAGTATCACCTTTTTCTTTTCAATTCTGCGTCAGAAGACAGCGGAATGCGGCAGGGCGCACATGCTGGATCGGGGCTTTGCTGCCACCTGGTGTCGGAACTAATAGATGACGAATTAAAGAGGCGGGTGTCCCTCGAGACCCCGAAAGTCCGCCTGTGGATGGAGACTGACAAGGTGCTGGGCAGAATCTGGATGGGGTGGGGTGAGTGACCGTGCTGAGTCTGAGTCAGGCTAGCTCTGAAGGTTCAGCTGCTAGGCTCTGCCCCTGGACAGAAAAGACTAGGCTGTGGCAGCCTTCAGCCAGCTTTGCCTTACAGGACCTCCCGCCCCCAACCCCACTCTCCACCTCCGCAGACCTTCCGGCTGCCGTTCAATGACTTCCTCCCACACCATCCTCCACACCCCATCTGAGATATCCCCCGCGGTTAAAAAATGGAGAGAGGGAGAAGGGTGCAGAGTAATGTAAGCAGTGCAATTTTCTGTGGGCTCCTCATTCCTCTACAGAGAGCTCTAAGGACTGAAAACAAGGCTCGAGGGCAAAAGAGAAAAAGATCTCACCACACAGGCACTAAAATCTCCTTGAGATGCACAAGATTACGATCATGTGCATGTTTCTCACAAAGGGAGATGCTAGAGAGAACTCTGAATAAACTGGTTACGTGAGCCAGGCTGTGCAGTAGTCAGGAAAAACAGCTAGAGCTAATTTAGGTAGATATACGACTGATGGTTGTTTGTAATCCATCTGCAAGTTCAAGACCCCTGGAGCCCCTGGTGTGTATAACATTAGGGACCCTCACACAAGACTTTTTGATACCTTTAGGAAGAATGCTGTGGACTTCAGTGAATTAGAAGGGTCAGGGCTGGAAGGTTTGCTTAATTTGATTTTGTAGTTAACTGAGGATTCAGGAGGAAATTGTTACCCAGGAAAGTGGTTTCTGTTAGGCACAAGCAATATTTGCCTCTGCTTGTCTGTGTCCTGCTGAGTATTTCTGTCAGAAGAAGCCCTGGAGACATACTTATCAAGTTAGATGATACAGACTGAAAAATGTTGATACTGCACAATATAAACAGAATTTCTTTTTAAAAGAAATTCAACAGACTAAAACTTGTATGAAATCATTAAATCCTGCTCATTGTTTTTTTTTTAAGTTGACCACGCAGACACAGGATGTGGGAATTTGACTTAACCTGCAGTTAATGCGGGAAAACCTAAGTTGTGTAGTCTCCTAACATGCCTAATAAAATACCAAAACAGCCTCAGGCACACTGACAGAGCAGAGTGCTGGGAGCAGAGAAATGGCTGGCTCTGAATACTGCAACAACAGGATCACATCTGCAATGCTGCACTCAGTCCTTTCCATGACAGCACAAAAATGAAGGGGGCAGGATGATGAAAGTTCTGGAAATCATATCATGTGAAGAAAATTTCAAGGTGCTGAGGATGTTTACCTTAGAGAATAGAATACCCAAGGAAAACTGAGGAGCTATATTCAAAATCTGAAGGGTTGTCATGGGGAAGAGAAAGAGATTTAGAACTTTCTAATTAGAGTTGTTCAGAATGAATCAAGTAATGTAGATTGTGAAAGTGGAGACTCCATCAAATAGTTCACAGGGGCTAACCACTGAGAGCTCATAGAAATAAGCCTTGTCCTGGGTTAGGGGTTGGCCTCACACATGCACGGACAAAAAAAATCTTTCTGGCTCAGCTGCTTTCCCACTCTGTGACCTTGAACAAGTACCTTAACCTCTCTAAGCCTTGGTTTCCTTGCCTACAAGAAATGGATGAAACCTTTGTCATGTGACAGTTGTGAGAACTGGACAAGATATTGTAAGTGCAGCAGCATCTAGTACTTGGCACACTTGCAAGTGTTCAGTGGATGTTTGTTCTTAGGCCAGCTAGTAGAGTTAATGATCTGAAGCACCTGTAACTGATAAAGGGGCAAGTTAGCGTTAAAGAAAAGATCACAGATGCTGGAGCCACACTATCTAGATTTAAAGTCCAGTTCTACCACTTAACGTAACTCCTGTTTCCCCATGTCCTCATCCTTAGAATGGTTCTCATTCTAGCTCTTATCTTGTAAGCTTGCTACATGGATTAAATAAATCAATGTAAAGTGCTGACAAGAGTACCTGGCATATGTAAGTACTACATAAAGTGATTTGACCCACTGTTTTAGCTAAGACTATTAGATGAGAGTTAAAAAGATCAAGGCTTCAAAACCCTGATGAGAATTTGCATCTCTAACAAGTTCCTAGGTGATGCTAACTCGGCTATTTAGGGGCCAGTTTTGAGAACCACTAGTAGAGCAGTGGTTCTGAAAATTGATTATATATAACAGTGACCTGGGAATCTGCTTGAACTGTAGATACTGGAGGAAGAAGCCAAGATGGAGTACTAGTTAGATGCACCACACCATCACTCGGCAGTAAGACCTGTAAAACAGATATAGATGTCAGTTCTGGAATCTGAGCATCAAATGAAAGATAAAGAACTGAACCAAACACGAAATAGAAGAAGAAACTGTCTGAAAACTGCAAACAGGAAGGCGCAGAACTGAGAAGCCTAGCCAACTGGCTTGTTGCCTAACCAATGAGGCTATCTTGAGATAAAACAGCAATCCTGGGCGAGGAGCACAAGAAACAACTTCAGGATTTCCCATCATCACACAGAAACTAAGAAGACACACCTGAATTGAAACAAAATGAAGAGTGACAATCCATACCATACCTGAAGCTCTGACTGCCAGGGGACACAGTATGAAACCCACCTGCCCACACCCAGCCACCTACCTGTCTTTTTACCTGCCCAACCATGCTGAGTGCCAGCAAGCCTCTATGACCCAGACCAGCTGCCTGTGCCATCTTACCAGTCTGCCTGAACACAACGTATGACAACAGGGAGTGCCAGCATGTACCTCACCGAATGCCCCTCTTTTCTTCCCACCTGATTGAGCCAAGCACTAGGGGGCTACTCAGGTGCAGCTTGGGCCACATGACCCACCTTTCTCACCTGCCTTATTGAGCCAAGCATCAGCAGGCTGCCCTGGTATGGACTGGCTGAACACTCTTCTTTCCTGCCTGCCTAACTACAGTGAGTGCTGACAGGGCACACTAGCTCAGCTTTGACCCTCTCCCATCACGTCTTTCCTTTCCCATTGCCCAACCTTGCCAAGAACTGGTAGGTCACTGCAACATGGCCCTGGCCACCCACCTTTTCTTTCCCACCTGTATGATTGAGCTGAGCTGGTAGGCTATTCCAGCATGGACCTGGCAACACACCTCACCTTTCCCATCTGCCCCACTGAACTAAGCACTGGCAGGTCTCTCTGACATGGACCACAACAACTTGCCCCTCCCTTCTCACCTACCAACCCCACTAAACACCAGCAAGCCATTCTGGCACGGCTTCAGCTGCCTGACCTGCCTTTCTCCCAACCCCACTGCATGTATGTGTACTCACAGCAAGGCTGCCTGTCGCCAACCTACCCACACCAGGCAAGTATCAGTGACCATGTGCCTATGTGCTGACAAACCTACCACCTACCCTCCTTCACTTTTTAGCTTTAGGAACTAAAGTACCCATGCACTTTGCCACCTTTGCTGTGGGCCCCATCCAGCAGTGCATCCTTCTCCTCCAGCCACCTGCACCAGGGGAGTCCAGCAACACACTCTCCCTAAGTGTGCTCTAGTGAGCAGGGGCACCCTTCAACCAGTCATCATGTGGTGGTGATGTCCCATCTTCCTTGACCTTCGTGTTATCCCTCCCCGTAATTGGAAGCTTGTGCCCACTCCAGCCACCTTCTCTCACCTCAGCCTACATGAGACTGTCGGCATATTTCTGTGCTATGCACATGGTAACCCATGCATCGCCAGTCTGACCAACCAGCAACCAACAGTACACACAGGCAACATCCAACCCAGAGACTAGCGAGAACCCGTGTGCAGCTGACAGGCATGACAGCCACATCATCACACCAGAAGTATCAGTTACAGCCTCAGCTGCCCTGGAAGAACAGTAAACAGAGAACCATACTTCCACACCAGTTGCTGCCTACCCACCCCAAGACAGGAGGTGAGAGTTCCATTGCAGCCACTAGTAACTAGAATAACAAGCACATCCCACTTACTTGGATATATCAAGATCAAACAAAACAAAAAATCAGGATTCAGTAAATAAATATACTATAAATCAATAACAATAACAACACCTTGAAGTCTCAGAGACAACAGACAATATGAAATCACATAAAGAAGTAGATCCAGATGGTCCCAGGAAGTGATCAAAAGAAAGAAAAAGAAAGCATTTGAGAGGAAGTGATAATAGAATACCTGATAAGGAACTTAACAGGCTAATATCCATGGTTCTCCAAGAGATCAAAGAAACATAGACAAAACCAAGGAAAACAAATACAAAACAGTAGAAGACTTCAGAAAACAAAATGACAATTGGAAATCATATGAAAATAGCAACTAGAAATCCAAAAGCTTAAAATAAAATTTCAGAAATAACTTAATAAAAGATATGGGAGTAGAACTGAATTGTTGAAGACACACTTAATGAAACTGAGGATAAATCCCATGGCATAATTTTTTTATGGAAAAAGCAGAAAAAGAATAAACAAAAGAAAGCCTGAGAATTAAAGAGGACAATATCAAGAGGAAAACTGTGCATGTAATTGGAGTTTCTGAATGGGGGGTGGGTGGTGGGGTGGGTCAATGGAAAACCCAGAGAGAATTGTTAGAGATTTAGTAACAGAAAACTATTCTTATATCATGAAAGATGAGAAAATAATCATCCAAGAAGCTCAGCAAACCCTTATAGGAAAGGAACCAAAACGAAGTCACCAAGACATATCATAACCAAATTTACCAAAACCAAAGACAAAGAAAGAATCCTGACAGCAGCTCAGGAAAAAAAAAAAAAGAAAAGTTATCTACAAGGAGGAACCAATAAGACTAAGCTCTGATTCCTCAGCAAAAACCATATAGGCAAAAAGGCAGTGGGATAGCATAATATAAAACCTTGAAAGAAAAAAAAAAAGCCAACTAAGGAAAACATATGCAGCAAAATTTTCTGTCAAATGTGATGTAGAAATTATGACATTTCTACATTTCCAGATTAACAGAAATGTAGAGAATTTGTAAAAACCAGACCAATTTTACAAGACATTTAAAAAGAAGTCCTTCAGATAGAGAACCTACAAAATCAGACAACAACCAAAGATTAGGACATGGGACAGCATCAGCTGTATACCAACTCAGATAAAGAATTCCCCAAATTAAAACAAAAGACTGAAAAGAAAGAACCAGAGATATCAGTATGTAAACAATGGAATTTCAAAATAAAAAGGAGCCTAAATGTTACAGTTGTAGAACTTTAATATGGAGAGGAAGATGATGTCAAGAAATGAAAGACTGGTTTAAACTTAAGAAGATAATGGTAAATTTTAAGATAATGACCAAGAAAGTAAACAACCTTACTCATCCAAATAAAAGAACATAGTCTCAATAATCACAAAATCAACAATAAAAAGAAATGAACATTCAAAAAAAGAAAGAAATGCAGAAAATTAAGCAGATCAAAGAAATCATAAACACCACACACAGAAAATAAAAAACGGTAGTAATCACACTGATTTGATAATCCCCTTGAAGATAAATAGTTTAAACGCACCAGTAAAGAGACAGAGAGGGGCAGAATGGACAAAAAACACAACCCATTAACATAGTGTCTACAATAGACGCAACTTAGACATAAAGACATAAATAAATTAAAACTCAAATGATGAAAATATATATATCAAGCAAACAATAACTAAGAAAAGAGCAGAAGTAGAATTATTAATCTCAAATAAAATAGACTTTAAGGCAAAATCCACTAAGAGGACACAATATAAATGTATATGCATCCAATAACAGGGTGTCAAAATACATGAAACAAATGCTAATATCATTGAAAAGAAAAACAGTTCCACAATGATAGTAGAAGACTTCAAACACCATTCTCAGTGAAGGACAGAAAGAACAACTAGAAAGAAATTCATGAAAATACAAAAGATCTAAAAGGACACAATCAGCCAACACTACTACATGGAATATACAGAACACTCCACCCAGAAGCAGCAAAGTATACATTCTGTTCTAACACACGTGGGTCATTCCCCAGAATAGACCATATTCTACACCACAAAGCAAGCCTCAATTAAAAAAAAAAAAAGCATTAAAATAATGCAAAATATGTACTGTGATCACAGTATAAAAGTTGAAATCAGTAACAGGAAAAACGGTGGAAAAATGTCAGATGCATCAAAAGTGAATAACACTTAAAAACTACTAACAGAGGAAATCAAAAAATTCTTTTTTTTATCATGATTGAATGAAAATGTACATTCCCATAGACACAAGTTGTGTTGAAGTCTTCTTACTAATGTGTGCTGTCACCCAACCAAATTTCTAACAGCTATCTAAATCCTCGCCCCTTGCCCCTTGCCCTCCAGTCCTCCCCATCCTTGCAGCCATCAAAGAGTCTTTTCTGTTATGTGTGAGTCTGCTTTTAAGTTCTTACTGTGGGGGTCTCATACAACATTTGTCTTTCTATAGCTCATTACTTTCACTCAACGTAATGTCCTCCAGTTGAAACCAGGTTATCAGATGTTTCCTGCTATCATCTGCCAAAGCCCGTTGCCCACAAAGGCCTCTATGAGCAAAGCTATGTGCCTATGTGATGACAAGCAGACGCATTTCACCCTTGATGTATTTTTTTGGCCGACTCTCCCTAATGATATTTTGCACCCTAAATAAATCTTCCTCAAAAATACCCTGTTATCTCCAGGCACCAGGACCAAAGAAGATGCTTTCTGAGAAGGGTTTTACAACACCCTCGGCTTAATGAGTTCCGACACAGCACGCCCAGTCCAGGAATACTGAGGCCGGCCTGGCTCCGCTGGCTTCCCCCAACTGCATTTCCCCTCTACATGTGAAACACAAGATTACAGAAAGCCTCTGGGAAACTTCCCAAGGACAACACTCCACACAACTTTTAGAAATAGACATTTCACTCCTTACAGCAGGAAGATAGATAGGCTCCCAAGTTTATTATAATTGGTATGACAAATGAATAAACACTAAAGAAATATCCTTCTTAGAACAGCTTAAGGTTGGGGGACGGTGGACACTGACTATCCTCACAGAGAAAGATAAAATAAAAACATAGGAGGAGCAAGTAGAGACACCTAAATAATGAAACTTTGAGGAGTCTACCCTTCTTTCTGTGCCCTTGACCTCGAGGCATGAATAGAACCATTAAGCTCAAAGCATAAGTTTGTTTTCACTGTTAAACTTTGTTTTCATTGTCAATTATCACCACAACACACCTGCCTCAGGACGTTATCTAGAAGGCCTTGACAATTAACAAGAAAAAGGAAACCACGAGGGGTCAGTTTCTTGCTAGCCAATAATGAGGGGTCAGTTTCTTGCTAACCAATAGCTTATGTGATGATAAAAATAGAGTGAAAATCACGTCACCTCAATTATAAAAAAATAAAGAAAGACAGACCTTACGGAGCTGCCATTCTTCAGACTTCTAGTTGTCTCTGTCTCATTTCTTTCTCTTTCCTGCTGACGCTGTGCCTCCCTTCATGGTCTCGAAACCCTGCTGGGTCTGGCTCCCAGCAATCATTGTTGTTCTTTATCATTGCATAGTGTTCCATTGAGTATATACACCATAGTTTACCTATTCATTCTTCTGTTGTTGGGCATCTGGGTTGATTCCATCTTTTTGCTATCATGGACTGTGCTGTGATGAACATTTGTGTGCGTATATTAGTTGGCATGAATGGCCTTGATTCTGTAGGATATATTCCAAGCAGTGGAATTACTGGGTCAAATGGTATATCTATATCCTTTATTTTAAGGTAGCACCTGATTGCTTTCCAAAGAGGTTGCACCATTTTGCAATCCCACCAACAGTGTAGGAGAGTTCCACTTTCTCCACAGCCTCTCCAGCATTTGTTGTTTTGCGTTTTTAGGATCACAGCCAACCTTGTTGGGGTGAGATGGTATCTCATTGTTGTTTTGATTTGAGTTTCTTTAGTTGCCAGTGATCATGAGCATGTCCTTATGTGTTTTTTGGCTGCCCAGATCTCCTCTTAGAGAAGTGTCAGTCCATCTCCTTTGCCCACCACTCAACTGGATGAATTATCTTTTTCTTATTGATATTTTGCAGTACCTTATAGATTATGGAGATCAGGTGTTGGTCTGACATAGAGTTGCCAAATATTTTTTCCCATCCTGCAGGTGGTCTTTTAATTCTTTTGATGAAGTCTTTGGATGAGCAGAAGTGTTTGATTCTTATTGATTCCCATTTATCTATTTTCTCTGCGCTTTGTCAGATTTTGAAGTCTGTCTACAGTGTGTATTAAAACTTCCATTGTTGATCCTATTTTATCTTGGATGAACTTTATCGTTTTAGATTTTATATTTCTGTCTTTTATCCAAATTGAGTTGATTTTTGTATAAGGTGTGAGATATGAGTCTTGTTTCAATTTTTTGCAGATGGATATCCACTTTTGCCAGCACCGTTTGTTAAAGAGACCATTCTTACCTAAGTTTAAAATCTTAGGGCCTTTGTCAAATATCAGCTGTTCATAGGAGGATGGTGGCATCTCTGGGGTCTCTATTCTGTTCCATTGGTCTTTATGTCTCTTTTTGTACCAGCACCAGCCTGTTTTGACAACTGTGGCAGTGTAATAGGTTCTAAAGTAAGGTAGTAAGAAGTTTCCCAGTGTGTTCATCTGTTTCAGTAGTGCTTTACTTAAGTAAAAAATTCTTTTGGAATCAAATGAGAATGAAAACAAGTCTTACCAAAACCTTTGACACACGGCAAAACCAGTAATCAGAGCACAGTTTGTAGCAACAAACACACAAATCAAAAAACAAGAAAAAGCCAAAATCAAAACATTAACCCTACACCTCTTAAAAATAGACAGCAGCAAAAAGGAGCCCACAGTCACCAGACAAAAGGTAATAATAAAGATTAGAGCAGTGAAACAGAGAACAGAAAAACAATAGAAAGAACCAATAAGACCAGAAGTTGTTTCTTTAAAAGGATCAACAAAATTGCTAAACCTCTGGCCAAACAGACAAAAGAAAAGCAGAGAAGGAGGAAGTAAATAGCCCATATAAGAAATTAGATGGGTGGGGATTGGAGGGAAGGAGGTGGCCACCCCTCAGCCACCGAGTCTTATCTCTTTTGTTCAAAAGAGCAGCTGAAACTGAACAGGGATCTGAATATTAATTTTAAGTTCCTAGCAAAGACATAGCAATTAGCCTAGCTTGAATTAGGTATCAGTGATGGTGGTGATGGATCATCAGTAACTTTAGGGGTTGTGAAGAAGGAACAGAGTTTTATTCTGTTTCATGTCAGAGAAAATCTATAAAAAAAAAAAGGAACCCTCAGACATGACTAACAGGGTTCTTGAGTCAACTGTGAGGGACAGTGCCAAAGTGAGTGCTGTACCCACAATCAGTAAAGATCATACTTCCAGCCTTACATTGGTACAAAGGAAATCCTGATGGCATAGTGGTTAAGTGTCGTGTCTGCTAATCAAAAAAGGCTGACAGTTCTAATCTGCCAAGCACTCCCTGGAAACTCTAGGGGGGAGTTCTGCTCTGACCTATGGTGTTGCTATGAGTTGGAATCTACTCGACTGCAGTGGCTTTTGGCTTTTTAGTACAAGAAAGGACCCTGGTGGTGCAAAAGTTAAGAGCTCAGCTGCTAATCAAAAGATTGGCATTTCAAATCTACCAGTTTCTCTTTGGAAATCCTATGAGGCAGTTCTACTCTGTTGTATAAGATCACTATGAGTTGGGATTGATGGTACAGCAACAGATTTTTTCTTTTCTTTTCTTTTTTTTTTTAAGTGGTTAGTTTTGCTTCTGCAAACACATCTAACAACAGGCCCACCTACATACAAGGAGCTAAGAAAAGTGCGGTTGTAGCAATTGAAGTCCATGAAGGAGTATCTCATCTGCTGGCTTTCGGACTCCTTCTCTACACTTCTCTGCCCTATTTTGTTTCAGGCAAGTGTTCCTTCCTCATGTGGTCCTGACAGCAGGATCCTGATTTCTTGCTGGTCATCTCACAAGCTGATGTCAAATGTTATAGGGTGACCAATTGGTTCTGGGCAAACCAAGGCTGTCCCAGTTTTAAACAGAAAGTCTTGTGTTCTAGGAACCCCCTTAGATGAAGTGACCCAAGGTGCTCACCCTACCTATTTGCCAATTCTATTTCCCAAGCAGTCACAGATTCTTCCCTCTAAGGTAAGAAGATATTAATAATGCTCTGTACTTCATCCTCTGGGTTGGGCCATAACTTGTGACATTTTCGTGCTAGTGCCCACCCTGGCAGCAAGTTCAAAACAATGGCATGTCTTACACACTGCTGTTGTCTTTGTCAGTGCTGTTAATTCAGTTGGGACTCAGAGAACTGATGTGCCACTCAGGGATTCCCAGCTTATACATATGGGCCCCCCGGTGTGAAATCTAATGCACCTGATGTTGTCATTATAAATGTTTCTCATTTCATCACATTTGTAGATTTTTTTAAATGTGAAGTTAATTCTTGGATTTCCAAACTGTTTTTGTCAGTGTTTTAGATACAGCACTTTTTTGTTTAGGTGTCCACAGATACTCATTTTGTGCTTTGTTTTTTTTTAATCTATTGTAAAATTAATCATTCTTTTCTAATAACAAGCAATATTCGCCAAACTTCACTAGATTTTGCAATCACGTTTTCATTAATAACCCAAATTACAGTGGTTTGACACCACATCCTACTTACTGCAAGAAATTCTGTTTTACCACAGCCTCTACCCCAAGAGTTTTTGGGAATCCTCAATCCTTCCTAGAGGACAAGGCCCTGATAGTCTCTTGTTTTATGAGGTCCTGCTCATACATTTCCTGCCTCTATTTGCCTGCTCCCTTGCATCAAACCTCCTCCTAGAGTTTGAGCACACCATCTCCTGAATTCCCCCATCATTCTTACTGACAGCTGGAATAAATGTGACAGGAAACCAAGGGGGAGTACAGCACACAGTGTCTTCCGATTGCCCCTGCTTGGGCCCACTCTCAGTACTGGAGTGATATTGACTGTGACTGTGTGGTACCTGACATCTAAGCTCCCTGAGCTTGCTTCTTCAACTGTAAAATGAGGACAAAAACAGTACCTGCCACACACAGAACCTGCACACAAGTGTTCAAAGCAGCATTATTCATGATAACTAAAAAGCAGAAATAACCCAAATGTGCATCAAATAATGCAGACAAGAACAAAATGTGGTCTATCTAAGCAATGGCTTACAACCTGGCAACAAAAGGAATGAAGTACCGGCACTTGCTACAGCATGGATAAACCTCAAGAAATATTATGCTAAGTGTAAGAAACCAGTCACAAGAGATCATGTATTACGTGATCCCATTTATACGAAATGTTCAGGATGGGCAAATCTGGAAGAAAGAAATAAAATAGATTAGTATTTACTCAGGGCTGGGGAATGTATGGAAGTAGGAAGAGAATGGGGTGCAAATGGGTGTAACATTTTGGAGGGATGTTCTAAAACTAGATTATGGTGACAGTTGCACAGTATCTCTAAATACACTTTTAAGAGACAGGAATTATATACTTCAAACAGGTCAACTTCATTGTACGTAAATTGTACATCAATTAAGCTGCTGAAAAATAATAGTACCTACCTCATAGACTTATTGTAAGGATTACATTCAGTAATGCATGTAAGTGTTTATCACAGTGCCTGGCACACAATAAGCACTCAATAAATCTTAGCAGTAATGAGTAGCCCACAATATCCAACCTCATGACATGGAATCTTCATTAAATAGCCAAAAGGTAGAATAATATTGGTACTGGCATTTTAGATGGAGCTGTAGCAACCTTGGAAATTCTGGTGGCATAGTGACGAAGTGCTACAACAGCTAACCAAAAGATTGACAGATCAAATCCAACAGATGGCAGTGGGTTTGGGTTTGTAACAAACCTGTCTAGTTTTTAAGCAAGTGCTTCACTGTTTATGGCATCTAGAGAGCACAAAAACATGCAGACAACAAAACATTTCTTTCTAAGAAATAATCTTACAAAGACACAACCTTTACTACAATATACACAGAATTTTTTAAAAAATGAACCAAACATCTTTTCCTTATGGTAAGTTTCTGAGCAGTGCTAAGGATTATTTCTACCAATTCTACATATGTGCATGATTCTCAAGATTCAGAGATGAGAGGTCTTTAAGTCTAACCACAACAGTTAGCCACCCTGTAACAGCAAAGTGATTATTTTTATAATTTAATTCTGTCATTAGAGTGACTATCAACAGCTCAACTAAAACAGTGTCCACAAAGGAGGCCAACAAACACAGAGGTTAAGCACTCAGCTGCTAACTAAAACCAAGCACTCATCAAAGGTACGGTGAAAAATGGGTGAAATTGTACACTACAGATTGGTAAGTAAGCACAGCCAAGCCTTTACTTACCTTGCTGATTGGGTAATCCATCTCTGCTTCAGTTAAAGATGTATGCAAGACCCAATCATTGTAACTTAAACAACTTCTTGCCTCAATAAAACCCTTATACTCTGAGTGACTCATTGATCTAATTTTTCTTGTTGATGGAGAAGAGGTCAACAAAACTTAAAGGCAGGTTTGTTTTGTTTTGGGAACAGCATTTCGAGTGATGGGCTCTGGGGAAGACTGTAAGAGATTTTAGCTAAACCAGGGCTGATGCGGGAGAGTGGAGTTGTGTATCCCTCCTATCGTAGTCATCTGGTACCAGTCTAACGGAAATACCACAAGTAGATGGTGTTAGCAAGTAACAGTTTATTGTTACACAGTCTAGTAAGCTGGAAGTCCGAATTCAGGATGCCAGCTCCATAGCAACTCTCTCTCTTTTGGCTCTGAAGGAAAGTTTTTGTGTTACATCGGTCTTTCTTTGGTCTGAGAGCATCTTTGGTGCAGGAACCTCATGTCCAAAGGATACTCTCTGCTCTCGGCACTGCTTTCTTGATGATATGAGGTCCCCAACTCTATTTGATTCTCTTTTCTTTTATCTGTTGCAAAATAAAAGGATAAAAGGTGATATAGGCCACATTTCAAGGAAACTCCCTTTACAGTGAAGCAGGGATGTGACCTTATAAAGGTGACCTTAACTGTCCCACCCTAATTCTCTCTAACATCATCCAGTCTGTTAACCACAGATTAGGATTTACAGCATAGCCATTTCCATTACCAGTGGGAGAAATTGCAGGGTAAGAATGGACAACAGGCGGCAAGCAAATTAACAGAACACATTACATTAGCCCACAAGGCTTTTAAAATAATCCTCCATGTTTGGAGACATTTTACACAAAGGCCCTGCCATCTAGCTCCAGATATTGGTCACACTCTCCAGATTCTGAGTAGAGAACCCTTGGCTCTGGGTAACAGGCCCACTCAGACAGCAACTTGGCTCACTTGGCTTTAGATGCAGCATTTTCTAAGCCCAACTGAGTGGCAATTCAACCCTTAGAAATACCAGAGGCCATGGATCCCCTCACTCTTTGAAACCCCTGGGGCAGCTCAGCTTCTTGTGTTCCTGTATCTTCAGCTTTTGCTTCTAGCAGCCTCATGGCCCAGGCCACACACCTGCATCTGCCCTACTGGGATGTGAGGTCCTGGACTCCCTGCTTGCTTCCCTTTGCTCTCTTGTAGGATAAAAGTCAGTACAAGCCACAGTCCAGGGAAACTGCCTTAAGTTAGAGAGTATTGCAGGCCCACTCTAATCTTCTTCTATTAACCATAGGCAGAAATTAGGATTTACAGCATAGGAAAATCACAAAATGGAAACAATCACACAATACTTGGAATCATGGCCCAGTTAAATTGTGATACGCATTTCGGGGCTGGGCACAATTCAATCCATGATGCCTCTTACATACTTACTGGATGTGGCAGGCTTGGAGGTAGCAAGTGACCGAGGAGGACTGAGCAACTGTGGTTAGGAATGTAATAGTCTAGTAAAAGTAAAAGGGTTCAGTATAGACTTTGTCTCCTTGTGGTTCAAATTTAGTGAACTATATTGGATTGCGTAGGATAGCCTAGGTGAGTTGGGCATTGGGAAAAATACAATACAAAGTGAGAGAGGTAGTTTGCTGGGTGCTTGATTTCCTGTTAAAGGTAACTGCTAGTAAGAGGCTTCTGGCCCCACTGTGGGACTTGCAGCTACCTGGACACTGGTATGTCTTGATAAAAATCACTGGTGTGTAAAAAGAGTTCATCTTTGCGACTTGGGCTAAAATTACTACATGGGATATCTGCAGATGGAGCATCTAACATAATTGCAGAGTTATGAGAGGGAATGAGGACAGTCTACGGATTTCTTTTAAAAATATATCCATTTCTCACACAACTTACCCAAACTAACACAAAATGAGGTTGAAAATCTGAATAGATCCATAGCAAGAGAAGACATTAAAAAGGTAATTCAAAAACCAAAAACAACCAAAAGAACTCTAGCCCAGATGGTGTCACTGAAGAATTCCACCAAACATTCAGAGAGGAGCTTACACCAGTACTATTTAAACTATTTCACAACATAGAAAAAAAGCAGTACACTTAAACTTGTTTTGTGAAGCCAGCATGACACTGATACCGAAACTAGGCAAAGGCAGCACAAAAAAATAAAATTACAGACCCATATCTCTCATGAATATAGACATAAAAAAATTCTCAATGAAACTCTAAGCCAAGCCAAGCCAAGTTCCACCAAGTCGGATCTGACCCAGCCAACAGAATTCGAATTATATCAAAAAAATAATAATAATGCATCATGGTCAATTAGGATTCATACCACGTATGCAAGAATGGTTCAACATTGGGAAATCAAATCATTGTAATCAAACACATAAATAAAAGGAAAAAAAGGAATCACATGATCATCTCAGCCAATGCACAGAAGGCATTCAACAAAGTCCAGCACCTATTCTTGATTCTTAAAAAACAAAATTCTCAATAAACTAGATATAGAAGGGAAATTTCTCAACACAATAAAGGGCATTTATGCAAAACCAACAGTCAACATCATTCTGAAACTATTCCTTTGGAGAACAGGAATAAGACAAGGATACCCTTTATCGTATTTCTAGTTTAAAACTGTGCTGGAAGTACCAGCTAGAGCAGTAAGGCAAAAAAATAAATAAAAGGCATCCAAATTGGTAGTGAGAAAGTTAAACTGTGCCTATTTGTAGATGGTATGATACTACAAGTAGAAAACCCAAAAGACTCCACAAAAGGACTACTGAAACTAATAGAAAGTTTCAGCAGAGTGGCAGGTTACAAGTTAAACACACAAAAAAGCAGTCGAATTCCTACACACCAGTTAAGAGAATGATGCACAGGAAATCAGGAAAGCAATGTCATTTATAATAACCCCTGAAAAGTAAAATACTTAGGAATAAATCTAACCAGGGATGTAAAAGACCTATAAAATGAGAACTATAAAACACTACTGCAAAAAAACAAGAGATTTACATAAATGAGAAAACATACCATGTTCATGGATAGGTAGACCCAATATTGTGTGATTTTCCTACATACTGTGAATCCTGTCTCTATGATGCTAATGAAGGAGGATGAGTGGCAGTTGTGTTAGACAGGCAGGACTCAATCTTCAAGATTGTAATGTGTCTTGAGGCAATCTCTTGAGACATAAAAGGGCAAGCAAGTAGAGAGTTGAAGACCTCATACCACCAGGAAAGATGTAACAGGAGCAGAACACACCCTTACAATTCAGGGTCCCTGCATCTGAGAACCTCTCAGTCCAGGGGAAGACTGATGAACAAGGACCCTCCTCTGGAACCAACAGAGAAAGACTTCCCCCTGGATTTGGACTTTTACCTCACTTTTCTGTGAGAACATAAATTACTCTTTGTTACTTATGGTATTTCTGTCATAGTAGCACTAGATGACTAAGACATTGGGGAAGCCAACATAATTTGTACAAGACAAGGTCATGGAAGCTGCATGAATTACTTGGCTGAGGGCTGCGGGGACAACAATCTCAGGAAACATCTAGCTCAACTGGCATAACATAGTTTACCAAAAGAAAAACATTTTATGTTACATTTTACTTCTGTGAGTAGTGTCTAGACTCTTACAAGTCTATGAGCAGCCATCTAGGATACTCCACTGGTCTCACCCCTTCAGGAGGAAAGAAGAATGAAGAAAATTGAAGATATAAGGGAAAGATTAGTTCAAATGACTAATGGACCACATTCACAACTACCTTCATCAGACTCAGTCTACTACAAGTAGGTGGTGCCCAGCTACCACTACTGACTGCTCTGACAAGGATCACAACAGAGGGTCCCATACAGAGTTGGAGAAAAATGTACAACAAAATTGTTACTCAAAAAGAAAGACCACACTCGCTGACCTGACAGATTTGAAGAAACTCTGAGAATATGGCCCCTTGACACCCTTTCAGCTCAGTAATGAAGTCACTCCTGAGGTTCACCCTTCAGTCAAGAGTTGGATAGACTCATAAAATAAAACAAGTCTAAATGTGAATACCAGCCCAGACGAAGGACTAGAAGGCAGGAGGGGACAGGAAAGGCAGAAATGATGAACTACTGCAGAGAAGGGAGAGCGTTGATGTGATATATGGAGTTTTAAACCAATGTCATAAAACAGTATGTGTCCTAACTGTTTAGTGAGAAACTATTTTGTTTTGTAAAATTTCATCTGAAATACAATGAAAGAAAGGGAGAGAGAGAGGAAGGGAGGGAGGAAGGGAGGTACTGAGGAAGAAAGCAAGGAGGAGGAAAGGAGAAAGGAAGGGAGGAAGAGAAGGAGTGAGGAAGGGAGGGATGAAGGAAGGCAAGGACAGAGGTAGGTAGGGAAGGAGAAAGGAAGGCATACCAGTGCTGAAAGTAAATGCAAACAAAAAAAGTGTTGACATAACTTGATATCCATCCAGAAAAAAATGAAACAAGATCCATGCCTCACAGCATGCCCAAAAAACAGTTCAAAATTGACCAAAGACCTACATATAAAAGCTAAAATGATAAAGATCATGGAACAGAAAATATGGACAACACTAGGAGCCCCAATGAATGTGATAGATAGAATACAAAATATTACTAACAATATACAAACACCAGAACAGAAAACAGATAACTGTGAGCTCCTAAAAATCAAATACTTAGGTGCATCCAAGGACTTCATCAAAAGAGTAAAAAAGGAAACCTGCTGACTGGGAAAAAAATTTTTAGCTACAACACATCTGATCAATGTCTAACTTCTAATATCTACAAGATACTTCAAAACCTCTGCAACAAAAAGACAAATAACCCAATTAAAAAATGGTCAAAGGATATGAACAGGCACTTCACCAAAGAAGACATCCAGGCAACTAACAGATACATGAGGAAATGCTTATGATCTTTAGCCATTTAAAAAAAAAAAAGACCTCATTGCTGTTGAGTCAATTCCAAATCACAGCAACCCTGTAGGACAGAGTAGAATTGCCCTATAGAGTTTCCAAGAAGTACCTGGTAGACTGGAACTGCTGCCCGTCTGGTTAGCAGCTGTAGCGCTTAACAACCACCCCACCAGGATTTCTCATTAGCCGCTGGAGAAATGTGTATCAAAACTACGAGACACCATGTCACTCAAACAAGGCTAGTAGTAATCCAAAAAGCACAAAATAATAAATGTTGGAGAGGTTGTGGAGAGACTGGAACACTTATACACTGCTGGTGGGAATATAAATGGTACCGCCACTTCAGAAATAGTTTGACACTTACTTAAAAAGCTAGAGATAGAAGTACCATACAATCCAGTGAGCCCACTCCTTGGAGTATATCCTAGAGAATTAAGAGCAGTCAAGTGAATAGATATGTGCACACCCATGTTAATTTCAGCACTGTTCACACCAGCAAAAAGATAGAAACAACCTAGGTACCCATCAACAGATGAATAAATAACCAAATTATGGTGTAGTCACACAATGGAATACTATGAAATGGAATGAATGAATGAATGAATTCTCAAATGTCTCATAACATGCATGAAACTGGAAGGCATTATGCTGAGTGAAATTAGTAGCAAAATAACAAATATTGTATGAAACTACTATTAAAAAGACTCAAGAAAAGGTTGAAACACAGAAGAAAACATTCTTTGATGGTTACCAGGGTGGAGAGGAAGGAACAGTATATACTATCTAGATAGTAGGCAAGAATCATTTTAGATGAAGGGAGGAACAACACGGAATACAAGGGAAGTCAGCACAACTGTATTAACTCAAAAACTACTAAGTTTCCTCAATACACCCAAATACTTTGAGGAACAGAATAGAAGGGGAAGAGGTCTGGGGACTATCGTTTCAGAGGACATCCAGGTCAATGGGCATAACAAAATTAAGAAAATGTTCTGTATCCCACTTTGGTGAGTAACATCTGGCATCTTAAAAGCTAGCAAGTGGCCATCTAGATCCCGATCTACTGGGAGCCAAGGAGAAAAAAAAACACCAAAGACATAAGGAAAATATGAGCCTAAGAGACATAAAAGGTCACATAAACCTGAGACTCCAGCAGCCTAAGACCAGAAGAACTAGACAGTGCCCAGCTACCACCAATGATTGCCCTGACAGGGGACACAACAGAGTCCCTGATGGAGTGGGAGAAAAGTGGGATGCAAAGCTCAAATTCAGTAAAAAGACTAGACTCAATAGTCTGATTGAGACCGGAGGACTCCCAGAAAATATGGCCCCCTAGACTGTTAGCCCAGAACTAAAACCATTCCCCAAGCAAAAACTTCAGACAAATATAAACTGAACTATTAGATTTTAGATGATACTGGTGAATAATGTGCTTCTTGGCTCAAGTAGATGCATGAGGCTAAATGAGCAGCTTCTATACAGAGGTGACATGAAACAGCAAAATGGGACAGAAGATGGTTGAATCAATGGGTATATAAGTTTTGGTATGAGACACTAATTTGAGTTGAAAGCTTTCACTTAAATCACAGTAAAATAAATAAAATTTAATACATACACATGGATATATGTATTTCTCATGGCTTATTGCTGTTTGGGTGTTGTCAAACTGATTTCAACTCAAATGACCTTGTGTGACAAAGCAGATCTGTCCCATAGGGTTTTCTTGGTCATAACCTTTATGGAAGCAGCTGGTCAGATTTTCCCTCCCTGGGAGCGACAGGGTAGGTCTGAGCTGCAAACCTTTTGTTTGCAGCTGAGCATTTAAACTCTGTGCCACTGCCTCACATACCTTGCTTACTATAAGCCTCTGCATACTGTGCTTAGTGGTTAATTCACCCCTGAATTGAAGAGAGGTTTCTACAAAGCAGGGATCTTTCTGTCTTGACTTCATAAGTATACTTGTCTGATGAGAATTGACTATGTCCACCTGGTGAGTCAGAAATACTTTAAACTATCAAATTGTTCTTTTCAGAAAAGTCTGTGAATTTAGAACATTTTGAAAACTCCCTATCGTTTGTCAAGATTTGTACCTGGCACAACTGAGCATTTTGATTTGTTTGTTTTTGAAAGGTTTTACATATGGCACAAATGGCCGACCATTTTTATTTAGTATTTAATACCTCTAAAGTCAGAGTTCTGGGTAGCACAAATGGTTAAGCACACAAATACTAGCTGAGAAAGGAAGGTGTTTTGAACCCTCCCAGGGGCATCTCAGAAGACAAGTCTAATGATGCACTTTCCAACAGTCCCAGCCTTTAAAACTCTATGGAGCAGTTCTACTCCACATATTGAAGTCAGTGTGAGACAGAATCAACTCATCAGCAACCAGAACCACCACCGAGGGCAGAAAGCTCTCCAGTAAACACGGATACTCATTCACACACATGCACATAAACATACATGCAGTTACTCCCACAAGACACTCTAAATCAGAATAATCACAACTGAAAAAAAGTGGATTCCAGAATTTTCCATGTCGAGAATAAGGGTTTGATCAACTTCTCACTCCAATCTTAGTTTACTTCTGCACAAAGTCCTAACATAGACCTTACAGTTGCTCTGGCCTCTAGACTTCCCAGACTGCAGTATTGTTTCAGCAGCCTGCCACACACACTGCCCTTCCCTTACCCTTATCTGTGACAGCAATGGAAGGAGGTGGGGTGGATCTTCCCTAGGCCTCTCTACATGTTCACCTCTGGGAGTGAGTGCCATTCCCTCACTGATGACTCCTAAACTCACTCTTGAAGGTCCCAAAGGTAAAGTTTTCTCCACAGAGGACTGGTGTCTTTACAATATTTTGTTGGTTGTAGGTAAATAGTACTCCAGGGGTATGTTACCAGCTCCCAAGGGCTGAGGCAAGAGCAAGAAAACATTACTTTGGGTATCTTATGATTATTATTTCCCTCTGACATACTCTCTTCACTATGCAATGTGTCTCATTAGCTGCTTATGACATGTTGAGAGAAGGCTGAAATACCAAAAGGTGTAATGTGCCTGGGAAAAGGTTTTCTGAGAGCTGTGTAAGTCAGGTAACTAGCAGAGACAGCTAGCTGCCATCCAACAGTCATTCTTACCTTTTTCCTTACCAAAATCCTTATTTTACTCAAGGTTAAAATATGTTCAGTAAAAAAAACAAACAACAACAAAAAATTCTCAGCTATTGTACAGTGAGGAGTGGTCATTTGACTAAGTTCTTGCCAAGCGTTGTGTGGGACTTATAAGAAGTTTGGTTAAATAAGCTGACTCAGCTGGAGGGTAAGCCTGCCTTCTTTCAGTCCTCTCTTTCCTGCAACCGGGAATGCTGTTGTGGTGACTGGCACTCCAGTGGTCAGTCTGGGGTGACCTAGAGGATTGGAGCCAAAGGCTAAGAATGGTAGAGTAGAAGCGTAGAAGAAGGAGGTTCTTGAGGACTTTGTGGAACCATGACACAGAATGCTGACCTGTCCGAATCTAGACTTCTTTACATAAGACAATAAGTGCCTTTGTTTAAGCCCTTTATATTGTGAGTTTTCTGTTACATGCAGCCAGACAGAATCCCAGCTGATGTTGCTACCTCAAAACCTCAAAGACCAAAGCAAACGAAAAGAGGACCCCTACCCCCAGACACCCTAAGTATCTCTTCAGTGTTTCCTCCCAGCCTTCTCACAGCTCCAACACAGCAGATGCCTGGGGAGGGATCTCTGTCAGCATCTGTTCTGCTGGTGGTGTGGACAGCCAATGATCCTGGATCCAGAGACCCTAAGCACTTACAAACTTGGCTAATGGCCACCCTGTAGACACCAAATCACCTGAGCAATACAGATGGAAACAAGAATGAAGGTTATTTGAGATCTTAGAAGCTTTCAAGTTGGACTCTATTCTTCCCAAACAGCAGAAGAGGAAGGAGACCTAGGAGTCAAAGAAGGAAGTGGACTGCAAGTTTAATGGCCTCTGTAAACTACTTCACCATGAGATCAAAAGAAACTGCTGGTGCATAGCTACCATTATTGAACATTTTGATCAAGCACAAACAGATGGATCCTGATCAAAAAAAGAAAAAGCAAGCAACAGAACTTCAAGCTCATATGAAAATGAGACTTACTGTATATACTGAGACAGTAGAACACCAAATCTACTGCCCAGAATTAATCTTGAAACTTTTAGTTAAAATTATCCTAATAAGCCATCATTAAACGAAACAGCAGTTTAGCCCAATTAATAAAATACATTTGCCTTGAGCATAGCACTCTTACAATTATTTATATGAGCTTAATCTGACAACAGTTCATCTACAGCACACATGAGAACTTTTTAAGAGGCAGAGAGTAATTAATGGGGATGAAGTAATTCTGGCAGAAACAGTGAGAATGGTGACACAGCGTGAAGTATGAACCAATTGAACTTTTCATGTAGAAATTGCGAATAAATACATGTTTGGTTGTGTGTTTTGCCACCAAAAGTAAATGAAATATTTTCTTTTTTTTTTTTTTTTAATGATACTGGTGCCTCCTTGCAGTGGAAGCTGCATATAGGTGGGCCTGCAAATTTATGTGGGAATGTACATTTTCATTCAATCTTAATAAAAAAATTAAAATATTTTCTTTTTTAAGACAAAGAATTCGGTAAGGCCATTGGATAATTTCCTTCTGTGCCTCTGGACTAACTCTTCTGTCTGCTTAGGAAAATGAGAAGAGGTTGCAGGAAGGGGGAGACTACAGACAAACATTCACATACTTCAGGTATTTGGTGAGCACTTGGTACATGACTAATTGCTGCAAAGAATGATGGACAGCTTTTTGCCTGACCTGCTGGGGCAAATGGAGGCTGCAATAGCATAAATCTCTAACAGAATGAGAAATGATCACTTTTTTAAAACACACCAAATACCATCTTGCAGAGATGCTGATATACTAATAACTTAATGGCATCTAAAGGCATTGCAGAGGTCCAGGGAATGGTCTTACCTCAGGATGTGCTAAGAAGGCAGCTTTTCAAAGAACAGTCCAGTGAGTACATTGTGCCTCTGTCATTGACACACCAATTAGTAGCTGATAGCCCCCAACAGGCAATCTCAAGTGGAGAGCTACCATTTCCCAGAACACCATATGGCTTCAGTGGCATTGTTTTCAAAGATCTGAATTCCAAAACTGGAATGGCACAGAAATATCCAGGTTCACACTAGAGTTCTCAGGCAGCACTGTCGACTACATGTTAAAGGAACCTTCTCTCTTGGAAGAGCCAAGGACTAAATAGGGCTAGGCATGGTTCCCACAGATGCAGGATTAGAAGGGAATGCTTTTGCACTGGCTCAGCTGATAGATTAGTGAGCAGCTGAGCCACTGCTAGGCTCCAAGCAGAACTTCAACAAGTCTATCGACAATGGTCCCAGTAAGTGGAGTCTGAAGTCAATGCTTTGATAACTGCTGATCCCCCTCAGTCTGGAAGGCTCACTCCGGTATTTACCATCACATCCAGTAGCGGGCAGAAAAATGAAAGAGAAGCTAAAGAAATAAGTCATTTTGTTATTAGTTATAGCAGTGACCTCGGCTAGAGTGGAAACCCAGGTACTGTAGTGGTTAAGCACTATGGCTGCTAACCAAAAGGTCAACAGTTTGAATTTACCAGGTGCTCTTTGGAAACTTTACGGGTCACTACAAATTGAAATCCATTTGACAGCAATGGTGTGGGGACAGCATGGAAGATTGTCTTGCTCAGGCCTTCTGGCCAGGTACAGGCCCTCCAGATGAGAATGATTCACCAATATGACATACCCTGTTTGTAATTAACTGGCTGCTAGCCACCTCTGTTTAAAACCTGTATATAAGGCCACTGTGCCATGAGGTGGTGGAGAGGGCACATGACTGCTGAATACTGTGCCTGCTTCCTGCCATTGCATCAACAAACCTGCTACGATTACACCTGTAGTGCCTCCTTTACTGAGTCTGCCCAAATCACAGATCAGTATTCCTGGCTTTGATTACCTGTGTTCTGACAACTGGTGATATTAGCAGGATTTGGCACAGACCAGTATGGCAACTGGGGGAGCAGCAAGGGGGTGGTCACCCCCTAGTATTCAGTCTCAGGTGGCAACAGTCTTGGCAGCTTGGTCCCCATCCCACTACTGGCCAGAGATGGATGGGATGCCAGCTAGTATTAAGAAAGCCCTGCATAATTTGGGGGGGAACTTTGGAGAAAAATGAGACACAAGCCAGTGCCAGTGAGGTGGGCTGGATCTTTCTTACAGCCTCGAAAGTAGCTAGGAGAGTGCTCAAACTGCAGCACAGATACTACAGGCTGACATGGAGATCCTTCGAAAACAACTGCAGCAGGAACAGCAGCAAGAGGCTATATTGGAAAAACAGTCTTCTCAGTGAATCACCCCAGCACTTCCTGTGAGGACACAGCACCCCTGCCCCTATCACAGTAGACTCCTTGGAAGAGGAGAAGTGGGCCCCAAGGGGGAGGGAGTTCCAGGTCCATCCCTTGGTAACTGTAAAGGTTAAGACAGCTCCCACCATGGGAATTTCTACAGGCCAGGAGCCCTGGATGGCACTACACAGGACTGGCTGACTGTGCAGGAGTGCTGCCCAAGTGCCGCACTGGGGTCGAGCCAGGTGGCCAGACCCAAGGCGACAAAACCTGAGGCAGCCTGGGCCCAAGGCAGGCGGAACAAAGGGCTGGTCCACACAAAATGCTACCTGACAGCCAAAGGAGCCAAAGCCAGGCTGGAGGGCCAGGCTCATCCCTGCTGCTCAGACAGTCGGGGGTCGGGGAGGTGGGATTTGAGGAGTGCAGTGCCGCTGGTAGGAGCCAGTGGGCCTGAAAATAACTGTGTCATAGCAGAGCCATGGTGTCAGACTCGCCTCCTGGAGGAACTCAGCCCCTGCTGGGCCAGCTCCTCTCCCACCAACACTGCAGGAGCCCTCCCCTGCTCACCCTACCCCTACGGCCACAATGTGGGGTGAAAGGCCTGAAGCAGCTGGGGGCTGAGACAGCCAGAGCCTGGGCAGCTGGGGCCTGAGACAGCCAGAGCCCAGGGTGGGCAGAGCCTGAGGCTGTGGCGAGCTAGCAGGAGGATAGCCCTGGCCCCAAGTCGGCGTGGGCCATGAGACCCGTGCCTCCTTGCAGTTGGATGGTCTGGCCAGCCCAGCATCCATACTGTACATGAGCAGGAACTGTCACTGCCGTCATCTGTTCAACTGAAGTGCCGAGTGTGGGTCCTGACGGTACTCAACACAGGACAGAGGCCCTAGAAGGAAAAAAGACCCCTCAAGGTAACCCAATCCCAAATGTGGGGTTCACCTGCTGGTAGCAGGTGTCAGCATAGAGAAGGTGGACAGGAAGCCTAATGGAATACATATTTCCCCAGTGCCAGATTATATTCTGGGTATAGATACTCTACAAGGTCATGTAGTGCGAACAATAGCCAGAATTCTGACTGCAGTTGAGGGCCATAAAGGCAGTAGTAAGGGGGTGAGCCTGAGTTGACCTGGTGGAACTGCTAGCTCCCAAAAGTGTTGTGAACGTGAAACAGTACTGTCTCCCAGGGGGACATAAGGAATTTGGGGAAACTATTGAAGGCTTGCACCAAGCATGGTTAGTAAAGAAGCCTGATGGCTCCTGGCATGTGGCGATTTTGAGTACCATAAGTTAAATAAAGTGATGCCACCCATACATGTAGCTGTGTCCTCCTTAGCTGTGCTGGGCACTGCAGACAGACAGGGATGGTAAGGGGGAGAGACCCCTAGAAAAACTGCTGGTACAGGAAGCACCAGCAGAGACAGAAAGTAGCACTGGGAAACTGTGGGAGGCGTTCGCAGGGCAGAAGAGGTCTGCACAGTCTACCCATGGCTGGGAGTGGGCCACAGAGGGGACAGTGCCGACAGGTCCCAAGCAGGTCCCAGGCCAGGGCCTGAGACTGGAGGGCAGATGAACACCCAACTGGAACAAAAGAAGCAGTGGAAGAGGCTGCAAGAGGTCACAGCCTGGGGCCTGCCGGTCATGCGCAAGCAAGTACAGCGAGTGACAGACACTTGCCAAGTGTACTCTAAGGAGCACCCTCGAAGGGTGCCTAGCACTCCTGGACAGAGTCAGCTAGGGCTATGACCCCTGGAATGCTGGCAGATAGATGCGATTGGACCCCTAGTACTGTCCGAGAGAAGTAAGTACATAGTGATGACAGCAGACACAGCTACTGATCTATTAGTCATCCATCCAGCTGCCACTGCAGACCACAATGCGGTAATGCAGGCTGTGAATCAGCTCAGTACCAGCTACCCCCTGGTCCTGGAATGGATAACTGACACGTATCTTACCAGATGGAAAAGATCTCCCTCTACTGGTTACTCTAACCTCTCTCTCTGTGCCCATAGACTAGCCAATAAAAATACTTGGATTGTTTGGGCTCACACCTTGGGAGAGGTCTCCAACCAATCAGCCTGGTGGGTCTTTACTGAGATACCACTCAGTGCAGCAGGAGGTCTCCCCTGGAGAATCCACCCTACCACTAGGTAAAATTGGACATGGTTGCAGGAATGCGGGTGCAGTGACACCCCTTGGAATGTCACCTGGAAGCATGTGACGTTCCTAGTGAGAGGACAAGTGAGACTTTCCCAACCCTGTCCCATCTGGGACAGCCTGGAGTGGCTCAGAGTTGAAGCACTTGAACTGTGGGACAAAGCCCCCCTTTGCATAGAACAAGTGACTCCAGGGGGTGCCTGAGTTAGATGAACTCCCATGGGCCTATGTTAGAGACTTGTCCCACGGAACAATACCACACGATGGAGGAAAAGAAGCTGGGATATACTTGGTAGGCCACATTAATTGCTGTACTGGGGGTGGCCTGCAGGCTTATTTTTGCTTGTTGCTGTCTGTATTGTTAATGTAATATATGGATCAATATAGCCCCACACCTCACCTAGGGACTTTTGTGGAAGAATTAATGTATAGATTGTATGGTGAGCAAAATATCCTACAGGGGGGAGTGTGGGGACAGCAAGGAAGGTTGTCTTGCTGAGGCCTTCTGGCTGGGTACAGGCTTTCAGATGAAAGTGATTCAGCAGTGTGACATACCCTGTTTACAACTAACTTGGCCTTGAGAGCTCCTGTACCTGGCTGCTAGCCATCTTTGTTTATAACGTGTATATAAGGCCACTGTACTACCTGGCTGCAGAGAAGGCACATGACTGCCAAATGCTGTACCTGCCTCCTGCCATTGCATCAATAAACCTCCTAGATTACACCTGTTGTGCCTCCATTGCTGAGTCTGCCTGAATCATGGATCAATATTCCTGGCCTTGAGTATCTGCATTCCAACAGATAGGTTTGGTTTTTTGGTTTGGGGCTACAGCAGATGTAAAAAATCATCTGAGATGAAGTTCCTGAAGTGTTTATCATCCTATTTCTCTAGTCTAGGCAAAAAGTTTCCAAACCTAACTCTACAGCCACCACCTGGAACACTTGCTTGAAATGTAGATTCCTGGATTCCAGCCCCCAAAATGCTGAACGAACAGAAAGTGTTCGTGCCTGGGAATCTGTATTTTAACAGTTACTTCACAGGATCCAAGCACAGGGTTCTCATGGAACAGTGTTTAGGAACCAATTACTCTAGCATACGCCAGTCTCCACATATGCTAGACCACTCAGAACTGGTTGTGACTCAGATGAACGCGGGTCAATGCCATTTTGTTCCTGGTCTCCCGCCCTGACATGACACACGATCATGACCCATTTGTCCATCAGCTCTGCCACCCCGTCAGCCCTATGACTGCCCTCTTAGCACACATACACTTCACACCAATTCATCTCAGCAAATGTTTATTGGTCTCCTCGTTTAGGTAAGGCATGGTGCTAGGTGCTGTGAGGCACAAAGTCAGGAACGCAAGGTCTTGCCCCCAAGGAGCTTACAGTCTAGTAGGGAGAAAGACACATCCACAGGTAACAAAAACGCAGGGCAGATAAGGTGAGTGCTATAACACAGCAGAAATGGGGAAGGAACAGAGAACAGGGAAAAGTCAAACACACCTAGGCAGACGAGGTGTTTAACGCAGGAGCGGTGTTTCAGCAAGTCCCTGGAAAATGAGTAGAAATTGCACAGGTGAAACTGAAGAGACAGAACACTCTAGACATCTGTAAAAGTACGCAGGTAAGATGGTGCAATGAACGTTCGGAAAACAGAGATGTCCGCCTTGACTGATGTACAGGGTGGTAAAGGTGGAACAGAGGCATCGACAGCTACAGCAGTGTTTAGAGGACAGATGTTAGAGGAACTCTATACAGTGAGGTGCACTGACTTTATTCTGTTGGCTACAGTGAACCATTGAAGGTTTCTGAGTGAAGAAATGACATCATCTCATTTCTTCAATTTCAGGTACACTGCTTTGTGAAATCTTTGATTAGCTATTTGTTTTTTAACCACACTTTATGGACTCACACCATCTCTTGGCCTCAAAGCAGAAGCCAAGCTGGGCTTTGTGGCCACACATACTTTTCAGGGCTACACAATGTAAGAAGCAATAGTTTTAGGCTGGGTAAACTTTAAGAGCGTTTCACAGCTTTGCGCCACCTGTACAGAACAGGAAGTAAGGAGATTTTCTGGAACCATCTGTGAGTAAGGGGCAGAGCATAAGGAAGGTACTCAATGAAATCTGGTTCCTTAAGCATGGCATGGATAATCTAGAGAGAAAAATGGAAGTGCAAAAGAAAATGGTGGAGAGATGCCAGCGACAGTTGATTCTCGGTATTACAGGTGGTTACAATCTATGATGTTCTCTAGAACACTGAATTAGCTAACACCAAAGCAGCCTTTCTCTACCTCAGCTAGAAAGGGGCACCTAGGGTGACTCAAATTCATCACAGTTCTGCACATGTCTGCAAATGCTTGCAAAAGCTCAGCAAGTAATTGTTTGGGGGGTTACAAATAAATTTTAGCAAGTAGGAGAATCCACAAATCTTCAGCTAATGAAAATCGACTGTAATCAGCATCATCCAAACTAAACCATCTCCCAGTAGGGCTTTTGATGTAACCCATGCATGTCCCCAGCTCACTCACTGAGGAGAGGATGCAGTATGAATCATTGGAATCCCATAGTAGATGGGGTTTCTAAGTGCACTACACATGCAAGGTTCTCTGTGGACACCTTTCCCTAGGGTCCTGTCTAACCATCCAACGAGGAAGGAGAATGGCGCCCACCCCCACCTGGGCCACCCCAAGCTGAGAAAGGATGAGAGGTCACAGCCGTCCAGGTAGATACAGCAATGCTGGTCAGTGAGGGCTCTCCAAAAACCTCCACACCAGCTGAAGTGGATGCTTGAGTAGAGAGCACGGAGGGTGGTGAAGTCACAGCTGAGTTACCCAGGAGAAAGGTGCCTGGGGAGCTGGCGTGCACTTCAGGGCCTGACCCAGCAGGGCCCCCGCTACTGTTGCTGATGGTCCACAGGCATGGGTAGGGGCTGCAGAGACAAGGTTTAGAAGAGGAGAGTGTTGACATGTTTGGGATTGGTAACCAATGTCAAAAAACAGTATGTGTACTAACTGTTTAATGAGAGGTTAGTTTGTTCTTTAAAACTTCATCTAAAGTATGATTCTAATTCTTTTTAATAAAGTATAATAGTGAAAAAAAAAGAAGAAGAAGAACTTAAAAAAAAGAGAGACATTACTGAGTAAAGGCAAAAGCATGGAATCCAGAGACAGAGAAACTAGTTTGGAGTCTTTGTCCATATACAACATGCTTAGTAAGTGTGAGCTGTCATTAATATTTTGGAGCCCTAGCAGCATAGTTGTTAACTGTTCAGCTGCTAATCAAAACTTGGCAGTTTGAGCTGCTAAAAAACCAGAACTGATGGTCTAATAGCCTGGAGGGTCCTCTGGGAACATGGTCCCTAGACTTGCTGCTGGCCCGGACCTGAAACCAGTACTGAGGTCAGCTCTTCAAATAAGAATGCACTGGACTCAGGGACACAGTGTGAGCACATGGCATGTGTACTTTATGCTTTTATACGTTTATAGGAGGCTGTCCTACTGGTTTCTTTCTAGATGGAAGTGGAGAGAATGGACAGGAGGGACAGGTGTTTGTTAAGAGGACATTAGCAGTAAAAAGTGAAAAGGAGGAGTGTATTGTCACAAGGGGAGGAGAGCAGGTGGAATCGCAGATAGGTGGGAATACAAAATTGATTGAGATTGTATACTTTCACTTAATCATGATAAAAAAAAGTGGCAGCTTGAGTCCACCAGCTGCTCCTTAGAGCAGTTCTACTATTCAGCAGTTTAACTCTGTCCTAGAGGGTCACTATGAGTCAGAGTTGACTCAACAGCAACTGGTTTGGTTTTCTATTAATATGATGATGATCCTCAGACTTTAAATGGGCTTAAGAAGACAACCCACATCAAACACTTAGAGATTATTCATAATTGTGAAAAGTTGGAACCAACCTAAACCAAAAAAACAAAACCCAGTGCCGTCGGGTCTGTTCCAACTCATAGCAACCCTACAAGACAGCATAGAACTGCCCCACAGAGTTTCCAAGGAGCACCTGGCAGATTTAAACTGCCAACCTTTTGGTTGGCAGATAAAGCATTTAACCACTATACCACCAGAGTTTCTAGAACTAACCTAATCAAAAAACCGAACTAAACCCAGTGCCATAGAGTCAGTAGTGACACATAGCTACCATATAGGTCAGAGTGGAGCTGCCTCATGGTCTCCAAGGAGCACCTGGTGGATTCAAACTGCCAACCTTTTTGGTTAGCAATGTAACACAACACTGTGCTAACAGGGTTTCCAGAGACAACCTAGAAGTCTAAAAATTGAGAATTGGTGTAATAAGTTATGGTGGGCCCATACAATGTAATAGCATGTGTGTATTAAAAATTAAATGTACATAAATACCTGATAACATGGGGAAGTGCTCAGGATATAGCAGTATTAATTTAGGGAGTTTGTTGTGTTTTTTGTCTGTTTGTTTCTCAAGCATTTTGTCAACAGTACAATGCTATTTGTATAAAATTATTTGAAACACATGTGGCATTGCACAATAATATGTGTGCTAATTTATAAAACAATATGTGCTGAATGAAGATTGAAAATAAATCATCAAAAGTTTTCTCTTAATGTGATTATGAATGATTATAATTTCATGCCTTGTGATGTTCTGTATTTTCTGTATTCTCCATAATTAGCACAAACTCTTCTAACAAGAAGAAGTTTTTATTATGATGATTTAAATTTCTACACACTGATTTTTTTCTAGTACTCTTTCACTGTTATTTTAAGAAAGCAATATTCTGTCTTATTTTTTCTAAATATCTTAATCAGGTTTTGTTTGGAAAAAAGGAAAAATGCCTAAATTCATAAAGACAATAAGAGGTAGAGCTGAGGCTCGAACCCACATCTGTCAGGCCACAGGGTCCTTTATCTTTCTACTTCAGAAGTCAGAACTAAATACATGCCTGTGGTATGATGGTCTACATGCTACACCTAGTCCTGTTACCTGGGTTGTGAACCAGATATCTACAATCTGTCCCTGCATACACAACAATGGATGGTCATGGGTCTTGAATTGTCTACGTAAGTTTGTGTTTTCCACTTTCAATTCCTAACCCCATTCCCTGTACTTAGTACCTATCTGCTATCACCACAGTTAATAGTACTTCTGACTACTTTGGGACAAGTGATCTTAGGCTATGGTGTCTTTTCCCTCTTAAAAAGCAACAAAAGAAAGAGAGTATGACTCAGCGGGTACTTTCCCATCATCGTTTTTTAGGAATGAACAGTCTATCCTGTTATTGTCTTTTCTTCCTACCCAGTTGCTGTTGAGTTGATTCCAACCCTCAGCAACCCCATGTGTCCTGGAAATCAAGGCAACAGTTCAGACCAAGCCACTTCCTGGATCCTGGAGAAAGAATGATCTGGATTTTCCAGTGCTAATGTAGACCCCTGGAGACCACAATAACCAAGTAGTGGTGTTTGTCTTACCTGGGTCCTGGATTGATGGGTCCATTGGAGTGGGGTACAGACAGGATGCTGGCATGGGGTGTGGAGGACAAAGAAGTCCAGCTTTCAGGTCCTGAGAAAACTTGCAGATTATCACTTGAGCTTTCTATCAAATTCACTTTAGAGAAATAACAACAGTTCAATTGATGGAGCATGTAGAACATACAAAGATGCTGACCAATGACATTATCCTAAGAGCAAAGGGTAATAATTATGGTTTGTGCTACAGATACCAACAGTATGAAGGAAATAGAAAAGACAGAGGAACTTCAGTTTATTGAATGCCAATTCTGTATCAGATGCCTTTCATATTTTATCTTCACAATTCTTGTCTTCATTTTAGAGATGAGGCTCAGAGAGGCAGGACAATGTGCCTTGTGACACCGCTATAACTCGTCTCACCACAGAGGAGTCTCTGGGCAGTGCAGACAGTTAACATTTGACTACCCACTGAATACACCCAGAGGTGCCTCAGAAGGCAGATCTGGTGATCTGCTTCTCCACCCACTCCCAGCACTGTCCTTAAACCCCTCTGGAACAGTTCTACTGTGCATGTATCAGGTTCCCATGATTGGGAATGGATTTCACAGTAACTAATAATGTTCCACTTAAGAATGGACCAACTGTACCTGTAAAGGTTCACCAATTTTAACAAACATACTGCACTAATGAAAGATGCTAATGATAGGAGTTCCCTGTACTCCCTGCTCAATTTTTCTCTAAGCCAAAACCTGCTCTAAAAGTAGTCTATTTTTTAAAAAAGACTAAGAGAATAGACTGTGTCAGCACACCCTCAAGCCCTCCCTAAGGCCACTAGTAGTGTGTATGTTGAGGTCCATAGCCTTGTTCTTCTTTCCAGTGACCTCCAAGTAGACTTCAAAATCTACTCAGAAAGTGTTTGTGTCTTAAAGTCTTTGAATCTTCATTTGTATGAGTAGAGTATGTGTCATAGAAAGAAGGAAAGGAAGAAGGAAGAGGAAAGGGAAAAAAAGGAGGAAGGGAGGAAGACTCCAGTGTATACACTGGCTGCGTTACTCCCAATCTAGAAACCTTCGGTGGCTCACAAATTCTTCAGCCTTAGCTCCTTCATTGTCCACCTCTCCTCTCCTTTCTCTCCTCTGTTTCAAATCCATTCCCTGGTTCCTTCACATTCTGTGACTTTGCTTCCTTTTCCTAGAAAGCGCTTCACCATTGCTCTTGGCGCCCCTGTCCACTTTCACCCTCACCCACTCAGACCTCTGCCCTTTGCCATTCACTCTTCAAGGCTCAATTTCAATATTAACCCCTTTGGGCAACATTTTTGCTGCCACACCTGCAGATGTAACGGCTCTTTTTCTTTCAGTGCTTTGGCACCTCAGCTTGTGTGTTTTGTAGAGTGTTTCTCAAACTTTAGTGTGCATGTGAATTGCCTGGGGATCTTGTTAAAATTCAAACTCTGGTTCGGGAGCTCTAGGAGTCAGCACTTCTAACAAGCTCCTAGATGGTGCTACAGGTCCAAGGACCATGTTCTAGCACTCATTGAATTGCATTGTGATTATTTACTTATATTTCTTTCCAGCACTGCGCTCTGTCCCTCACTGCACAGAAAAGTGCCTGGTGCACAGCAGGTGCTTTGTGTGCCCATCACCTGGAAAGACCAGGAAGCAGACTGAGACTACTAACAGGGTTCCATTATCCTTAAGCTATATGGCCTCCCCTCTTGAAGGCAGTTGTCAAGGTTTCTGGGAGTAGCAGGCACGTGGACACGTAGCTGGTGACCCAGGAAAGCCCCGCTGCAAACGCAGAACCTAGAGGGTTGCTGAGGAAGGAAGCTGGACTCCTCACAGTCTCCACCAAGGATGCATGTATGTACCCTATTTCATATTCATCCTTCCTACATTAGGATACTATCTCCACAAGGGCAGAGTATTTACCCATACTGTTCCTGCTTTTCTCTAGTACGTAAACCAAAACCTGGCACACAATTGTTCATCAATAAATATTTGTTGCATAAACAATTGAGTGAAACGTAATCTTTTTACAATTCTTCCTTCCTTATTACAAATCTAATAAATTAAGCAAAATCTGAGCATACCCAAGGCCAAGTCAGACAAGGCTTCATTAACGAGAAGACAATACATAAACAGCAGTGCTAACTTAAAAATTAATCAGACTGCGAAAATCATTAAGGATGAGTTTGCATGTCTGGAACCAACTCAAACTAGAACCAAGAGTAATCCAGTTCCCCAGACACCTCTCTCATAGCATCATACCACTGGACGAGCATTCCTTGGACGCTGCCACGTAGTGCAACCGAAGAACAGAGCTATGGAGAAGGCAATGAGCTGAGTATCTCCGACCCACATGGCTGACCTTGGCTTAAGAGATGCAGCTGAAATTGCCCAGTACACTAGCTTCTTGGGACGAGGCTTTCACACCAGTAGAAGCCAAGAGGCTGTATGTTTCACGAAATAATTACAAAAGGCTTCTAGTGATATAACCAGATAAACATTAAGGTATAAAATCACACAATATTACAATAAACAGCATACAAAATATTATTTAACAATATTACAGATATATTAAATGCATCAAGTGAAAAGTGTTTTATACTCAGACACCTCTTTGTACAAGCTGGTTCTGCATTTCTCTCCCCCACTGCAGAAGCCCCAAGGGTTTAGTTAGCAGAGTTACAGACCTGTGGGAGCATGGTTTCTATGCATATATGCTGAAGGGTAGGGAGCCTGCCAGCGTCCCCTGAGACCAGGATAATGTTCACAGCCGTGGTGGGAGTGGGGAGGAGGCAGAGACAAGGGAGTTGCATACTGGTAATTGGTGTTTCCAGCTGTGCACATTCCATCGGGATTGGAAAAGATCCAGCCACCCACTAGAATAGACAAGAGAAAGACACAGAAAGGCTATGAACTGCTTCACCAATGTTCAGGGTCCACATTACTTTATATAGCTACGTTTCTATGGAAATGAGATTGAATGGCTGTCTGTTCGGGGAGAGCACTCCCAATCCTAACCACTGTTGCCTGTTAGCAGGTAAGCTGGCTTCTTTGGATATGCACATCGGGTCCTCTAGACTTCGGAAAGCCTCTAAAGGAACCCTGGAAGTATCAACTACCTAAAATACAACTGGAAAGAAGGACAGAAATGCAAAAAATTAAGTTGCTTCTGACTGAACTTAATCAAAATGAAACAATCTAGATATACAATTAACTCAATTCACTGCCACTAGGGAAAGTTTGGAAATCCTGGTGACATAGTGGTTAAGTGCTACCACTGCTAACCAAAAGGCTGGCAGCTTGACTCCACTCTTGGAAACTCTATGGAGTGGTTCTAATCTGTCCTGTAGGATCTCTTATGAGTTGGCATCAACTCAACAGCAATGGAAGGCAAGAGAACAGTGAGCCCCAAGCCTGTTGCCATTGAGTGACTTACAACTAATAGCAACCCTGTAGGACAGTGTAGAACTGCCCCATATGGTTTTCAAGGAAGACCTCCCTGTCTCTGCCTAGTAGGGGTATCTTTAGACCTCATTCTAGGCAAAGGAAGACATGACGCCCCCACCACCACCCCACAAAGCAGATTCTGATAACGCAGAGAGACAGGGGGCTGGCCTAGCACACCATGACAGCAAGAATTTTGCAGAGCATTGTGGAAGGCTGCAAAATATTTCACAGAAATTAGTCAGCGAAAATCCCAAGCAGAAATCTCTAAGGTCAAATAGATTTATGGGCAAAGACTGAAACTTAGTAATTAATACAGGTTCTAGAACTAGGAGGGTGTCATGGACTGAACTGTTCCCCAAAAATGTGTGTCAACAAAGACATAAGCCCAAGAGACAGAAAGTGCCACATAGTAAACCAAAGAGTCAATCAGGCTGAGACAGGAAGAATCAGATGGTACCCAGTTACCACCAGTGACCACACTGACAGGGGACACAACACAGAGTCTCTGAAGAAGCAGAAGAAAAGTGGGGTGCAGAGCTCAAATTCACATAAAAAGACAAGACTTAATGGTCTAACATACTAGAGGGACCCCAGAAGACATGGCCCCTAGACTCTCTGCTAGCCCAGAACTGAAACTATTCCTGAAGCCAAGACTAAGGTTAGACTGGATTATAAAACACGAAATGATACTGACGAAGAATATGTTTTTTGGCTCAGTTAGATACATGAGGCTAAATGGGCAGCTCCTGTCCAAAAGCAAGATGTAAAGGCAGAAGGCAGCAGGAGCTGACTGAAGGCTCATGGGAAGTACAGGGCAAAGAGGAAGGATGTGCTGTCACATTTTAGGAAGAGCAACTAAGGTCACATAATAGTGGCTGTATAAGTTTTCTGTGTGAGAAACTGAGTTGAATTATAAACTTTCACGCAAAGCACAGTGAAAAATAAATAAACGTGTGTGTATCTGCTTGGCTAGGGTATGATTCCCAGTATTGTGTGCTTGTCCACCAAACTGTCACCTAATGTGATTTCTATGTGTTGTAAATCCTACCTCTATGATGTTAATAAAGTAGGATTAAAGGCAATCGTGCTAATGGGACAGGGCTCAACCTGCAAGTAGACTGTGTCTTAAACCAGTCTTTTCTGAGAAACAAAAGAGCGAAGCAAGCAGAGACAGGAGACCTCACACCACCAAGAAACAAGACCAGGGTATAGCGCATCCTTTGGGTGCCTGTACTGACAAGCTCTTAGACAAGTGGATCTTGATGACAAGGACCTTCCTGCAGAACTGACAAGAGGAAGGAAGCCTTCCTCTGGAGCTGGCACTCTGAATTCGTACTTCTAGCCTCCTAGACAGTGAAAGAGTAATTTCTCTTTGTTAAAGCCATCAGCTTGTGGTATTTCTTTCATAGCAGCACTAGATGACTAAGACAGAGGGTGTCCTCCCTCTAATCGGATCTCAGCCAAGAAACCCGTAGATGGGGACTCAGACAGGACCGGAGCTCCTCCTTGTTGTTGTTGTCAGGTGCTGTGGAGTTAGTTCCAACTCGTAACAACACTGCGCACAACTCAATGAAACACTGCACGATCCTGCACCACACCCACAATCGGTTTTATGATTAAACCCATCGTTTCAGCCACTGTGTCAATCCATCTTGTTGAGGGTCTTTTTTAACTGTCCATCCATCTTCCAAGCATGATGTCCTTCTCTAGGGATTGATCCCTCCTGACAACACGTCCAAAGTGTGTGAGACGCAGTCTTGTCTTTGCTTCCAAGGAGTACTCTGGTTGTACTTCCTCTAGAATTGATCTGTTTGTTCTTTAGACATTCAATATTTTTCTCCAACACCACAATTCAAAGGCATCAGTTCTTCTGTCTTCCTTATTCACTGTCCAGCTTTCACATGCATATGATACAACTGAAAATACATGACTTGGGTCAGGCACACCTTAGTCTTCAAGGTGACATTTTTGCTTACCAATGCTTTAAAGAGATCCTTTGCAGCAGACTTCCTCAGTACAATGCATCTTTTGATTTCCTGACTGCTGCTTTCATGGACATTAATTGCGGAACCAAGTCAAACGAAATCCTTGATAACCTCAATCTTTTTCTACTTATCATGATATTTCTTACTGGTCCAGTTGTGAGAATTTTTGTTTTATTGATGTTGAGGTATAATCCATATTGAAGTGTTTCAAATCCTCTTCACTTCCAACAACGAGTGTTGTGTTATCTGCATAACGAAAGTTATTAATGAGTCCTTCCAATCCTGACACCTCAGTCCAGCTTCTCAGATTATGTGCTCTGCACACAGATTAAAAAGTTATGGAGAAAGAATACAACTGTGATACACATTTTTTCTGACTTTAAACCACACAATATCCCCTTATTCTTTGCATGACTGCCTCTTGAACCATATTCAGATTCCTCATGAGCACAATTAAGTGTTCTGGAATTCCCATTCTCTGCAATGTTAGCCATACTTTGTTATGATCCACATAGCTGAATGCCTTTGCATAGCCAATGAAACACAGGTAAACATCTTTCTGGTATTCTCTGCCTTCATCCAAGATCCATCTCACTTCCACAATGATATCTCTGGTTCCATGTCCTCTTCCGAATCTGACTTAAATTTCTGGCAGTTCCCTGTCAATATACTGTTGCAATTGCTTTTGAATGATCTTGAGTGAAATTTTACTTGCATGTGACATTAATGTTGCTGTTCAGTAATTCCTGCATTCAGTCGGATCACCTTTCTTGGGAATAGGCATAAACATGGATCTCTTCCAGTTGGTGGCCAGGTAGCTGTCTTCCAAATATCTTGACAGAGATGAGTGAGCACTTCCAGTGCTGCATTCATTTGTCAGTGCTGCATTCATTTGTTGAAACATCTCAATTGATATTGCATCAATTCCTGGAGTCTTGTTTGCCACCAATGTCTTCAACGCAGCTTTGACTTCTTCCTTCAGTACCCTCAGTTCTTGATCATACAGTACCTCTTGAAATGGCCAAATGTCAACCCGTTCTTTCTGATACAATGACTGTGTATTCCTTCCATTTTCTTTTGTTGTTTAACAGATCCCTTCACTATTACAACTCAAGGCTTGAATTTTTTCTTCAGTTCTTTCAGCTTGAGAAATGTACAGCATGTTCTTCCCTTTGGGTTTTCTAGTTCCAGCTCACAGGCCATTATACTTTATTTTGTCTTTTCAAGCTGCCCTTTAAAGTCTTCTGTTCAGTTCTTTTACTTTGTCATTCCTTTCTTTTGCTTTAGCTACTCAATGTTAAGAGCAAACTTCAGAGTCTCTTCTGGCACCCAATTTGGTCTTTTCTTTCTTTCCTGTCCTTTTAATGACCTCTTGGTTTCCTCATGGATGATGTTTTTGATGTAATTCCACAACTCATCTGGGTTTTGGTCATTAGTGTTGAATGCATCAAATCTGTTCTTGAGATGGTCTCTAAACTCAGGTGGGATATACTCAAGTTCACACTTTGGCTCTCGCAGACTTGTTCTAAATTTTCTTCAGTTTCAACTTAAACTTGCAGATGAATAATCGATGATCTGTGTCTCAGTCAGCACCTGGTTTTGTTCAGACTGCTGATACTGAACTTTTCTTTTGTCTGTTTCCTCAGATGTAGTCAGTTTGATTCCTGTGTATTCCATCTGGCAAGGTCCATGTGCATAGATGCTATTTATGTTGGTGAAAAGATATCTGCAATGAAAATGTCACTAGTCTCACAAAATACTATCATGCGATCTGCGACATCATTTCTGTCACCAAGGCCATATTTTTCAACTACTGACCCTTCTTTCTTGTTTCCAGCTTTTGCATTCCAGTCACGAGTAATTATCAATGCACCCCTAACTTGCATGTTTGATCAAGTTCAGATTGTAAAAATCTTCAATTTCTTCATCTTTGACCTTAGTGATTGGTGCATAAATTTGAATAATAGTCATATTAACTGGCCTTCCTTGTAGGCATATGGAGAATATCCTATCACTGTCAGCACTGCACTTCAGGACAGATCTTGAAATGTTCTTTTTGGTGATGAATGCAACACCATTTCTCTTCAAGTTTTCACTCCCACCATAGAAGACCATATGACTGTCTGATTGAAAATGGCCAATACCAGTCCGTTTCAGCTCACTAATGCCTAGGATATCAATGTTTATGCATTCCATTTCATTTTTGACAATCTCCAGTTTTCCTAGATTCATATGTCTTACATTCCACGTTCCAATTATTAATGGATGTTTGCAGCTGTTTCGTCTCATTTTGAGTTGTGCTACATCAGCAAATGAAGGTCCCAAAGGCTTTACTCCATCCACATTAAGGTCAACTCTACTTTGAGGGGCAGCTCTTCCCTGTCATCTTTTGAGTACCTTCCAACCTAGGAGTCTCATTTTCTGGCACTGTACCAGACAAAGTTCTGCTACTATTCATAAGTCTTTCACTGGCAAATTATTTTCAGAAGTAGACTGCTGGATCCCTCTTCGTAGTCTGTCTTAGTCTAGAAGAATGTTCATTGAGGATTATCAGTGGGGCTTTAGTTAAGAGGAAAGAAGCCTAGTGCCAGAATGTACTGACTTTGCTTAACACTTTCTACATAGAAGTAAATAAATACATAGAGTTCCCATTACAAAGCGTAAGATCCGTCATTCTCAACAAATCTTTCCATCATCTTCATTTCACCATTGTTATATTGAGATGTGATCCAAAAGCTCCCTGACATAACAGCAGAATTAAAATTGTGTCCAGTGTACAAAGCCAGGTGAATAGCCTACAGATTCAAACATCTGGTCACTTAGTTTGCCAAAAGTACAGACACACCTCAAGGAGTATGCTGTCAAGACTGTAATGTGTAAACCTTTAAAGGAAGTGGTTCTACGCATGGTCTCCAACCTATACAAGAAGGCTTTCCAGTCAATGTCACCTTTTTTAAAAAGTGGTTTTCTGAAAGCCACTTCTCCTTACGTGACTATGCAGCTACTTCTGGGATAGAAGATGTAATAAAGTTTAGGGGAAGCAGGAAGTGAAGAATTTCATAGCTGGAAAACTGCAGAAGGGAGCTTAGCAAGCCACTGTAACCAAAATTAAAGAGTGTCTCAGATACCAAGGTTAATATTTCCACTCCAGTGTTACCAACCTTGGCTTACTTTTGCAGATTTAAAGGATTCCCTCCACTACAAGGCTGCACTCACCTCCCACTCACTGTACCATACTTAAGTACGGAGAAGGGGGACATCCAGTTAGGAATACCTAACACTGCCTGCAGAATTCCAGGTGTCTTACTCCAGAACCCCGTACAGCCTTCCAGTCAACAAATGCAAATTCCTCTTATGTGGAGCTTTCCTGAGACATCACAATGGTAACCAACTCCACAAGTAGCAAATACTAAGAACATGAGACATCCAGACAGAGAGGCAAGAATGGAGGGTGTAAGTGTAGGAGATACACCCAGAGTACACTTTGGAGAGCTACTAGCCCCACTAACATGCTACTGAGCCAAACCAAACCCATTGCCACCAATTCTGACTCATAGCAGCCCTATAGGACAGAGTAAAAGTAGCCCATAGAGTCCCCAAGGCTACAGATCTTTACAGAAGCAGACTACCAAGAAGACTGCAGAGTGGCTAGTGGGCTTCAACCACCACCGTTTTGGCTGGCAGTCAAGTGCTTAACCACTACACTACTAGGGATCCTTTACATGACAGCTACATTCTGAGAGATTCACTATTTCCATTCTTGCCTATTGGCTAAATATTTTAGCCTCACCTGGGAATACTGGCTCTTTCTGGAAATTCTGGAAGGGTCAGCAATACACAGCTGGGTTTTGAAAGATGACTTGCAATGGACCTTGTATTTATATACTTAGGATAGTCAGGAAGGTTGAGTGTGTCACGAGGTCACCTCTAAGACTGTTGTACCCACCTCCCACTCAATTTTCACCCAACTCACAGTGAGAATAGGCCACATGCTTGCTCTCAGAGATGGCCTCTGGAACATCTTTCAGGTGATTTCTGAAAGAGGAATGAAAGTGCACCATGGTTGCCCAGCTTATTAGAGGAGTCTAACATAAAACATCCTCAAAATTCTCTTTGGACAGCAACATTTTTATATACATATAAGAAAAACAAACAGGTTTTTTTTCATAAAGCTACTCTGTTTCTCCTAGAGCACTGTATCTATTTGTGCAACTGTACTTCGAACTTAACCATGTTTATAGTTGTCAGCTGGCCCCCAACACGCTCCATGCACAACTGGGCCAGACTGTGGTGGTCTACAAGGTTTTCAGTGGCTGATTTTCAGAAGTAGATTGCCAGGCCTTTCTTCCTAGCCCATCTTAGTCTGAAAACTCCACTGAAATATGTTTAGCATCATAGTAACATGCAATCCTCTACTGATACATGGGTAGTGGCTCCACATGAGATGCATTGGTCAGGAACTGAACTTTTGTCTCCTGCGTGGAAGGTGAGGATTCTATCACTGAAACCATCACTGCCTCCGCATAGGTAATTCACTCCTTTTTAATTTATCTTACTGATGTGTGGTCACTGAACCTTGGTGCTGTACTGGTTAAGTGTTATGGCTGCTAACCAGAAGCTCAACAGTTCAAATCCACCAGTGCCTGTTGAAAACTCCATGGAAGAGTTCTATTCTGTCCATAAAGTCACTATGAGTCAGAACCAACTCAATGGCAGTGGGTTTGGCTTGGCTTCTTGGCTCCTACCTGGCAAGATTCAAGCCATAATAGTACATAACATTTACAGAGGACTTCAGGGTACAGTAGCATACCTGGCATGCTAAACCCATTAACAATCCAGTAAGTGATATATAATCACATTTATTTTGCAGATTAGGGAAGTAAACTGAATTATGCAAAATCAAACAGCCAGGAACTGCCAAAGCTAGGACCCAAAGTCAGGACCTTTTTATTACTTTAAATTCTTTTTATTATGCTATACTATTATCATTCTGAATCTAGATTCTGTCATCTCATACATCATCTTTTCCTTTGCCAAGCCAAGCCATGTGCCGTCGAGTCGGATCCGACTGGATCTTCCATTATCTATAAAAGTTATAAGTATGTTTTCTATGTTGTAAAAGTTTATTCAGATATTGAACAGAACAAATCACTGTGATCCATCGTTATAGACATCTGTCCATTAAACCAAAGCCTTATCAGAGTCTTTAAGATAAAAAGGAAAGGCTAGACAGTTATAAGAGCTATTTTAAAAATTGAAACTCAGACAGTGAAACGTCAACACTTCAAAATTTTCATATTTATACCCTAAGACTTATAGAAGAAAAACCAGTGATAAGCACTACCACTGTGTTATGTTTCCTAGAATGGAAAGATAGATGGGAATCGCTGGCCTAAAGTCATGGCAGTAGAATCATCATTCAACTCACACCTCCAACTGTCTCTAACATTTATCTTTCTCTTTGACCTGCGGGATAGGAGCCTCCCACCATGACTCACTTCTAGACCAAAACCAAAAATGCCAAACCAAGCCCATTGCCTGCTTGTTAATTTCAACTCATAGTGATGCTATGTATTGAGTACAACTGCCCTATAGAGTTTCCAAGAAGTACCTGGTGGATTTGAACTGCTGACAGTCTAAGCAGCAACTATAGTTCTTAACTACTATGCAACCAGGGTTTCTTTCTAGACCAAAGGTAGATTAGAACAAAAATTATAAAAACCAGTACCAGCTGCCATCAAGTCAACTCCAACTTATTGTGACCTCATCAGTGTTGGTATAGAATTGTGCTTCTTTGGGTTTTCAATGACTGATTTTTCAGAAGTAGATTGCCAGACATTCCTTTCAAGGTACCTCTGGTTAAACCCAAACCTCCAACCTTTCGGTTAGCAGCCAAGTGCATTAACTGTTAACCATTTGCATTGCCCAGGGACTCAACAAATATATATATATACTACTCATCAATAATTAAGAGCAAAATGAATTATCAAAAATCTAAGTCTTTATTTGATATGTATACATATAGCAGTATTACTTTCAAGAATCCATAGTAAAAGAGGGCTAAGCAAGAATTGCCAGTTAGACATTCTAAGGAGTAGATAATCATGCTGTAGGGTGTCTATAAATGAGGAGCTGGCACTCGTGAAGTTGTCCTAAACAGCTAAGCAGACCATTGCTATCAAAGGTAATGCCTGTGATATCATCTGGTTCCTTTCAAGATGGTCACTTAGCTCAAATCTGAACAGCCAATTCATAAGATTTTACTGAAGTTTCTCTACTCACCTTTCTTTGGCATCCAAGAAGGCTTTAGCAAAAGGGTTGTACTTGATTTTGAGAGCTGTTATCTTGAGTTTACAAAGAGAAGACGTGTTAGTAAAAGTGGCGCACACACGGGCAGACAGAACTCTTGTTTTCACCTATGAACTTCTGCAAAATCAGAATCATCCCCTCAGTTTTCAAAATTCTCCTTCACCACATTTCTTCCTATATTCCTGCACTAAATCACTGTGGTACCACCTCCGGCATACAGTGAAAATCAACGATGCAGTGTAAAGTGAGCAAAGGTCAGAGCATTCAAAATGAGCCAAGCCCCAGCGTGCTAAGCCTAGCCTGCAATCTTCTCTTCATGCCTTTCTCAACAATCATTGAACGCCCACCGTGTGCAGGCGATTCATCTAGCTACTGGGAACACAGCGCGGGGAGGCGGGGAGTAGCACCATGTGACCTTACCTCTCTCACTCAGTACAGCCCAGCACCAATTCTCTAATGTAAGTCAAAGGCTAATTCTTATGTAATAGCTTACCTATTGGGCTATGCTAATGTAAAAAATTAACACTCTCATCCACTCTCACATTTTATTGCCCTTTGTTGCTGCTGTTAGCAGCCATCCAGTTGGCCCCCAACTCACGGGGAACCTATGCGCAGTGGAACAAAATACCGCCCAGTCCGGTGTAGTCCCCATGATGGGTTGCTGCCTGGATCACTGAGATCCATAGTGTTGTCACTGGCTGACTGTCAGAAGTAGACCGCCAGGCCTTGCTTCCCAGTCTGTCGTCATCAGGAAGCTCCGCTGTTCAGCATCACTGCAACACCAAAGCTACCGCTGGAAGATGAGTGGTGGCCGCAACACCAGGGACATTGGCAGGGAATCAAAGCCAGGTCTCTGGCATGGAAGGTGACAAGTCCACCACCGAATCACCACTGTCCGCCTTGTACCCCTTAGCCTGCTTCAGTTTTCTTTAGAGAACTCGCCGTCTGATACATAGATAGATATAGGGACAAATACAGAAATGCGGATGGAGGCAGGGACAGAGACGCTGTTGGTGCGCAGTATCCTGTTAATTCCAACTCGTGGGAACACTACAGGACAGAGCAGAACTGCCCCATGCGGTTTCCTAAGCTGTGATTTTTACTGAGAAGACTTCTACATCTTCCTCTCAGGGAGCAGCTGGTGAGTTTGGGTCCCCAAAAGTTTAACCATTTCTCCCCCAGGGCTCCTTAGAGATAGAGGTATATTTATTATCTGTCTACTGTCACTAGGATGTAAGTATCTTGAGAGCAGGGTGTCCGTGTGGCTCACTGCAGTACCCCCTGCACTTCGAACAAAGTCCAGAACGTACTAACACTCAGCAAATAGTCACTGATAAATGAATATTGAAAACAGTGTTTACGTTGTTGGGGATCTGAGCCTTGAATCTCTCTGGTAAAGGGAAGAAAAGTAAGATAAAAGCACGTTCTTCCTAACTCCAGGAAACTAATTGTAGCAAAAAGAAATAAAGAGATAGAGGGAGGAAAGCTGAAGATTCTGATATGTGTGACCTCCAGGCTTAAAGCCCAGAGAGAGAGAGAGGCTGAGTTGTAGAAAGTGAGCCAGGCTAGCAGGGGGCCAAAGAAAAGTCCCCACCCCTCCCTCCGTAATCTACGGTGACCAGTTAGGGAAACACTGTTGGCAGACTGAGCCTCTGAGGTAGATCTTCCTGAGTTTAATTACCGTGGTCTCAGTCAACACAACGCTGGAGAATTGTCAGCCAGGCAGGGGAGTTCTGAGGGGTCTGACATTTTTGAGCAGCCAGGAAAAGCTGGTGTGTGCTTACCAAACCCACAGGCAGATGGTAAATTCTGCGGGCCACAGTTTAGGAGAATAAGCGGCACATGAGTGAACAAATGGCATTGCCCTAAAGACCAGAGAAGGCTAGTCCCCATCTCCTTCTCACTCTCCAGGGGTTTACAAAAGCCACATCCTCCCCTCAGAGACTCAGGCTTCCCATAAGGTAAGAGGCAGGGGGAGGGAACACCTATCTGAGAAACAGCATTTTTATCCTGGAAAGACAGTACTACCTGGAGAACTGTTTAAATTATCAGATATTTAGTTAATGCCTGTTCCCACTGGCCTGTTGGAGAGACCCTACTAAAGGCCAAATTACTTATAGACAGCATTTTTTCTGCACATATGAGATATGAATTAAATCTGCAACTCAGTTTCACCCACATTGGTTAAAGTAGCAGTTCCCAAACCAGGATGGTCATCATAATCCTCTGGGAAGGCTTTTAAAAATACAGACAGATTCTGGGCATCAACTCTGGAGACTGTGACTCATTTGATGGAGCCCCAGGTGTTTTAAAGGCCTCCAAACAAAGGAATGCAAATTAAAGCATCCACAAGACATCATTTTTGAAAATCTATCATGTTATCACAAAAAAAGGTAATGATAACCAGTGCTGGTAGTGGTGTGTGGTTTTAAATGGATTTACCTTTTGGAGGGAGCCAATTTGTCAATGTCTGTCAAAATTCTAAACTTACACTACCTTAACAAGACAGTTGCATTTCTAGGTATTTACCCAAGCAAGGAAGCTCAAGTAACAAGATATTCACTGAAGTGTTATCTGCAATAGAAAAAGAAAACAACTAGAAACAACCTAAACGTCCTTAGCTGGGGGCTGATTACCTGAAATATGGTCTAGCTATACAATTAAATGCTCTGCAGGCAATGAAGAAAATGAGATAGAGCTGAATGTAATTATATGGAAAGATAGCCACAATATGCTGTTAAATTGAAAAAAAAAAACTATGAATTAATATATACAACATGAACCAATTTATACAAGACAGGCCATATTCACATATATGTTCATAATTGCATAGAGAAATATGTGGAAAACACACTTGAAACTATTGTAATGTACCTGAGGAGCAGAATCCAGGAGGTAGGTGGAAAAGAGTACAGTTCTATCTTTTGTTTCATATTTTTACTTTATATATTTCTGCACTATTGGCTGTTTTTTAATAAGCATCTATATCCTTAAAATTTCAGGCAGCTATAGACATACGAGGAAATGCTCATCATTACTAGCCATCAAACAAATACAAATCAAAACTACAATTAGATACCATCTCACCTTGACAATACTGGCACTAATCAAAGAAAACAGAAAATAACAAACACTAGAGAGATTTCGGGGATACTGGAGTCCTTATACACTGCTGGTGGAAGTGTAAAATGGTACAGCCACTAAGGAAAACAATATAGCAACTTCTTAAAAAGCTAGAAACAGGAATTACATATCATCTAGCAATCTCACTCCTGGGAATATATCCTAGAGAAATAAGAGGCTTCACATGAATAAGACATGTGCATATTCATGATCATTGAAACATTATTCATAAGAGCAAAAAGAAAGAAAAAACCTAAGTGCCCATCAAGGCTTGAGTAGATAAACAAAATTTGGTACATACACACAATGGTTTACGAGGTCCGACAAGCCCACAAACCTAATTAAGTGCTACATACTTCATTACTGAATATTACTACGGTCGCCTTTGAAGTACTCCCCTTGGGAAGCTGTGCACTGACACCAGAGCCTAATTTATCCTTCAAAGCAATTTTGGAACTCTTTCTGGAATGGCCATTGTGCATGGTGGCACGGTGGCCAGTTTGTGAACTTAATTGTAGAGTTGTCTTTAAGGGAGTTCTTAGCCAGTAAACAAATAACTGTACTGGAAAGTTCTCCCTACTCCCCTGATCTTGTCCCCAATAACTTTTTTCTTTATCCAAAGCTAAAGGAATATCAAAAGGAAAACATTTTTATAACATTCAGGATACCAAGAGTAATACTATGACAGCTCTGATAGCCATTCTAGAAAAAGAGTTCCAAAACTGCTTTGAAGAATGGACTAGATGCTGGCATCGGTACTTAACTTCCCAAGGAGAATATGTCAAATGTGACTGTGGTGACACTCAGCAATGAGGTGTGTAGCACTTTCTCCAGAAGGAGTTAACAAACTTAATTGTCATGTCTCGTATTACATAATGATAAAGAAGAGTGATGAACTTGAGAAACATCTCACAACATGGATGAATCTGGAGGCCATTAACCTGAGTAAAGTCAGCCAATCACAAAAGCACAAACATGGCACAAGATCACTACTATAAAAACTCAAGAAAAGGTGTACACCAGAGAAAAAGAATCTTTAATGGTTACACAGGAAGGGAGAGGGGGAAGGGAAATCACTGTCTAGAGAGTAGGGAAAGACAACACGCAATGTGGAGAAGTCAGTACAACTTTACAAGGCAAGATCATAGACGCTTCCTGAGTTCATCCAAATAACGTGAGGGACTGAGTTACTGGGGCTGAGAGCTGGGGATCAGGATCTGGGGGTATCAGGTCAACTGACATAACACAGTTTATAAAGCTAATGTTCTACACGCTACTTTGGTGAGCAGCGAGTGGGGTCTTCAAAGCTGGCGAGCAGCCATCTAAGATACATCTACTGGTCACGTCCTGTCTGCGGCAAACAACAATGAGGAAAACCACAAACACAAGGTCAACATCAGTCAAGGACTAATGGACCACATAAGCCAGTCTCAATCAGCCGGAGCCCAGAAGATTAACAGGTCCTCATCTACCACCACTGACCACTCCACTAGGATCACAACGAATGGTACCAGGCAGAGGACAAGAAAAAAGCTGAACAAAAATCAAATTAAAAAAAAAAAAAAAAAACAGACTTACTGGTCTGACAGAGACTGCAAGAATCCGCAAGACGATAGTCTCTGGACACCTTACTAACTCAGAACGGAAGCCACTGCTGAAGTCCACCTCTCGGCCAAAGATGAGAGAGACCCACAAAACCAACAGTAACCCACAGGAGGCTGTGCTTCTTAGTTCAATCAAGTACATGAGACCGAGTGGATGGCACCTGCCCAAGAGCAAAAACAAGTAGGAAGGGGCAGGAAAACTGGATGAACTGACACAGGGGACTCAGGGTGGAAGGGGAAGGAAGGAGGGAGAGTGCCGAAGCAATGCAGAGACTGCAGCCAACTTCACAGTTTGTGTGTCAGCGTTTGAATGACAGACTAATTTGCGCTCTATACTTTCACAGTAAAACTAAAACTTAAGTAAAAATGGAAAATATGTTTTGTTATGGAATATTTATAACACATCAAAGAAATTAAGGACATTTCGTTTACTAAGCTCTTCCCTTGAGCCGAACAGAATATTATCTTCATTCCTTCATTTAAAAAAAAAAGTTTCAGCAAAGGAATCCAAACCTCCCTAGCTGCTTCTGATCACCAGCAGGTGTGGGAACACCTCCAGGGCCTGAATGGAGCCAGATACCCTGCTCCCAACCAGTCCACACAGAGGCCCAACTCTGGCTGCTCAGCCCTACCAGCCACAGTGGCTCTAATCACCAGGCAGGAAAAGACCTAACTGTGCTCAGATATTTAAAATTAACAACAGAATAGATGGCATTATAAAAACTCAAAGAAGGTGCACAGTTGATCAATTCCCACAGACATGCTTCTAGATCAGAAGGGAATATTGTCCTTCAGCCCCCGCCGAGTTGTACCAGTCCCAGAGCACCCAGCAGCTCCTGCGGCCTGAGGCCTGTTACACACATCCCTGGGCACCCAGCAGCTCACGGGGGCCAGGGGCACATTCATGGTGGAAACAAAGATGCCTGGGTTTCTACTGGTTTTAAAACAACACACAATCATTGCCTTGCTGGCAGCTAGAAAGGAAGCGATGGCAGGCCTTTGGCATACAGGCAAGAGGGAGTAGCAAGCAGCTACCCATTGTTTAATGTCACTTTGCTGAATGTGCCTGAATCCTGGAAAACCAATTTTTGTCCAAGCTTGATCATGGCAGTAACAGCACACTGCTCTCCTCAGACACTGTACTCTCCCAGATGGCATTCACCCACACGCAGGCACATACTCACACAAACACTTACCTCCTCATTTTGATAGGCTGTCACGGCTATGAACTGAGTCTCGGGGAAGGAGCAGTTCATCACCATTCGGTGGGAACCCCCAACACGCACTATATGAACCTGAGGCTCATATTTATGCAGAGAATTCAACATTATCTGTTGAGGTAGGAGAAGAGAAAAAGAAGAAAAGGGAAATCCATGGTAATAAATGAGCCATTGCCCCTTGGTTAGCCCCAAGGTCACCACCTACTGAATCAGAGACACGTCCTCAAGTCTTGGGTGACCTCAGCTGCCACCAAACCTTTCTGAGGACATGAATGCAGGAAATTTTTTAAGAAGCTCCCAGGGAGTCTAGCTTTGGGGTGTGTTGCCAGAGAGGAATTGGTCTAAAATATTTCATTTTCTGCCAAAATCTTGGGTTTTTTTTTCTTCGTCTATTTTCAGCCCAACAATTTGGATTTTGATGCATGAAAACAAATTGTTTGCTCCTCAAAATTCAATTTGCTTAGGCTATGATTTCTAGTATTGTGTGGTTGCCCTCCATTATGTGATTGTAATTTTTCTGTATGTTGTAAATACTAATCTCTGCCTGTGGTTAACAAGGCAAGACTGAATTACCTTGAAGAGGATTAGGGTGGGCTTGTAACACTGTTACTAAAGCCATGTCCCTGATCCAATGTAAACAGAGTTTCCCTGGGGTGTGATTGCACCACTTTTATCTCTCAAAAAGGAAAGGGAAGTAAGCAGAGAGTGGGGAACACCACCACCAGGAAAACATGCTGGGAGCAGAGCACGTCCTTTGGACCTGAGGTTCCTGCAGTGAGATGCTCCCAGACCAAGGGAAGACTGATGACAAGGATCTTCCTCCAGAGCCATAGCTAGAAAAAGCCTTTCCCTGGAACTGGTGCTCTGAATTTGGACTTCTAGCCTACTGTGAGAGAACGAACTTCTCTTTGTTAAAGGCATCTGCTTATGTTTCTGTTATAGCAGCACTAGATGACTAAGACATCCTCCTATGAGAAATCCAAGCCCCTAGGTGGTACAACAGTTAGCACAGTTGGCTGCTAACCGAAATATCAGTGGTTTGAGCCAATGCAGAAGTGCTGCAGAAGAAAAATCTGGCAATCTACTTCCAAAAACTCAGCCACTGAAAGGCCTGTGGACTATAGTTCTACTCTGAAATATATGAGGCCACCATGAATCAGAATCAACTCAAAGGAAACTGGAAAATACCTTGAAATATTGACAATAGCTGGATTTCACAAAGAACTACCTGAAGAGCAGTGGCATCTGATATCTGACGGGCATGTGTAATGCACTTTTTATGTTTCAGATGAAAGGTTTATTGAAAATCCTTTGTGGTGAGACCCAGTAGGCAATAACAGTTTATTTTCTATTCCTTGCTTTAATTTAAAAGAGGAAGGGGGGCACATAAACAAGAGACTCCATCAGCCAGAGTCCATTACCAGATGGTGCCCAGCTGTCAGCAGTGACCACCCTGACAGGGAGCACAACAGAGAGTCCTTGACAGAGCAGAAGAAAAGTGGAGTGCAGAACTCAAATGCATAGAAAAAGATCACTGAAAGTAGAGAGATCGTGGAAGATACGGCCCCTGGACTCTCTGTTAACCCAGAACCATTCTCGATCAGACAAAGATTAGACTGGACTATACAAGACATAAAATGATACTCATGAAGAGTATGCTTCTTGGTTCAAGCAGATACACAGGCTAAATGGGCAGGTTCTGTCCAGAGGTGAGATGAGAAGGCAGAGGGGGACAGAAGCTGGTTGAATGGACACAGAAAATCCATAAGAGGAGTGTGCTATCACATTACAGAGAGAGAGCAACTAGGGTCACGTAACAATGTATATATAAATTTTTGTGTGGAAAACTGTCACCTAAAACACAATAAAATTTAAAAAACTAGAACCTTCTGAATGTAAAAAGCTTGGGTGGCATTACCCCCATCTCCTAAAGCGTGAACTTCCCTGACTCAGCATAGACTACTCAAAGAGGGAGCACACAGTTTCTGGGCTGAGGCTGCCCAAAGGCGAGCATGTGGCCAAAGGAAGGTCAGGCCGTTACCTCGCAGCTGTGTCTCCAACCCCCAGGACACGGTCTTCATTTTATAAGATAATTAACAACCTCATGGAGACCCCGGTGGAATAGAGATTAACTGCTGTGGCTGCTAACCAAAAGGTTGGCAGTTTGAATCCACCAGCTGCTTCTTGGAAACTCCATGGGGCAGTTCTACTCTGTCCTACAGGGTCACTACGAGTCAGAATCGATGGCAATTGGTTTGTTACTCTTCTTTCTTGTTTTTTTAAATGACTTCATACCACGCTTGGCTTGGCTCATACCACACACTGGCATTCACAAACCTGCTAAAGGAAACAAAGGAAGAAAGAGCCCCCAAAATCTTGTTTACACTAATTGGAGACCTTAAATAAAACCTTCCTTATTTAAGGTTTTTTAAATCTTCTTTTTTTTCCCCTATAAACTCAAAAGCTGATTCAATATTCTATTGATAATTATCATAATGCCCAAGTGGAAGTAGTAATTATTTCATTTAGGAGCTGCTTTTTATTAAGGCATCTGTCGATTGCCAACATGCCACTTACACCAAAAAAGGGGAGGCAGGATAACAAACCCTGACACCCACAAACATCTCCCGCCCAGGTCTGGGTAAAAAGCATGACAAACAAGACAGAACTATGAAAAGGGCCACGATAATTAAGTAAACTACTGCACTCTCTCACTCTCTCTCTCTTAACATCAGGAAGTCCATTAAAAACTGAAAGCACCAATTAAGAGCTGTTTATTCCTGTTTACACTTGGACTCTAGGGAATAATTGGCTTCTATGGGAGAAGAGGTTGGTGAGGACTCCTCTAATTGCCTAAATGCACCCTTGATATTTCTTGATTGGTGTTGTGGGTGGTTAGGGCGGGTGGCCAGGTGACCCACTCATACCTGCCCACCCCCGTTGAGCTTGTTGGTCAGCTTCACTTTGCTGAAGGAGATAGGAGCTTTCATCCAGTGGGCCCCAAAGTTGGGGGAGTCTGGGTGGATGTAGACACAGCTATGGCTGGAGACCTCTGGCTTGCCTGCAGGCACCCACTCCCCATTGACATACTTCCAGCGGTGACCATCCGTTGGGACAAAGTCCAGTAGCAGGGAGTACATGGCATTGGGGTCCAGCCCTGTGACACTAATCTTTAGGACAGGGAACATCCGCCTGAAAGAAAATGCAGATACTTAGCCACAGGAGGGATATTAGGGAGCTTTTTCTAGAAAAGGTCCTCAACTCTGAGGAGAACTTCAATGGAACACCTTGGGGGTTCAGTCAGGGAATACCTATTATCATGCTTGTCAGCTGCCATAGCTTGGCCCCTCGTTTGCAGTAACCCCCAACTCATGGAAAGCCCTCACACAATACAGTGAACATCGCTCGGTCCTGCATCATCTCCATGATGAGTTGCAGATCATCCACAAGATTTTCCTTGTCTGATTTTCAGAAGTAGACTGCCAGGCTTTTCATAATCTGGAAGCTCAGCTGAAACCTGTTTAGCATTATAGCAACAAGCATGAGGTGCATTCCCTAGGAATCAAATATAGGTCTCTTGCATGGAAGGTAAAAATTTTATCACTGAACCTCCACTACTTGTCTCCCAGGGAATACCCACAAGAGGCAGAGTAAACAGGGACCATGTCATTGGCCAAACTCAACCAGAGGCATTCTTTATGGATACATTTAATATTGGAATTTCGCTTTAAAATGTTGTGTTTCATTTTAATGTCTGAAAACTACTGATTGAGTCACTTGTCAGAGGAGGAAACTGATGCTGAAGGTGTGTAATCAAATGCTAAATTGTTAGTTTCCTTCAAAGATTTCCTTTAGCTGAAATCAGGTTCTCCCACTGATACAACAAACCAGACCTTTCTAGTATCATAAAGAATAGTATTTTTCAGAAATAGCATTTACAACAAAACATCTTTTCATGTCAAAATAGGTGCAGGTTGGGAGATAAGTGCAGAAATCTCTTGGCTATACAAGAGTTAGACCTGTTCCTTTCCTGAAAGACTTCTCAGAGCCTTTAATATGTGTACTGATCGTCACTGTTAACCTTCAGGAAGACAGTGGGGAGAATAACCACTTTCCAAACTTATTTGACAATACAGCCATGAATTTGTGTTCAAGAGGAGCCATGGTGGAGCAACGGTTAGGAGCTCAGCTGCTAACCAAAAGGGCAACACTATGAATCCACCATGCGCTCCTTGGAAACACTATGGGGCACTCTGTCCTATAGGGACACTGAGTTGAAACAGACTTGATAGAAATAGGTTTGGTTTGGTTTTTTGTGTTCAAGGAACATGCTTAAGACACATCGGTTTGGATGCGTTGGTTCTTCTTCCATCCTGCACAACAATTACTGTATTTTTTACACATATTATTTGCAAAATATACTTTTTGCGACACAAACTCCTCTCACATTATTTTCCTAGATGCACTGTGCATGTTATATGTGTTCGTGCACATTATTTAGGGGAGCACGTTATTTGCAATAAATGCAGTAATTACAAGCAAGTTTACTCTCACATATAGCTGAAGGCATTATCACATCTGGTTTCGCGTTTCATTTAGTTCATTTTTCCCTTACCAAACAATTTAGTTTGCTCTAGTTGTTCCTCGAAAGGAACAGTTTCCAGATACCACCACCTGGTAGCCCTGAATGCTGATTTATCGGTAGCTTTTAAAATCCAAATCCCTGAATTGAGAAGTTAATAATATACGGTCTCGACCCTTGCTACTCAAAGTATGATCCATACTACCAAGAAAGCAATGTGTATGCTTTGAACATGAGCTTCCGGTACTGAGATACATTCAGACCGAGGAATGATTGATTACAAAGACCTTTCTCCACAACTAACAGAAAATTTGCCCCTATATCTGACACTCTGAATTTGAATTTTAACTTCTAGCCTGTGAGAGAATAAGCTTCTGTTTGTTAAAGCCATCCACTTGTAGCATTTCTGTTATAGCAGCATTAGATGTGACCAAGACAGACACCTAGTAAGAAGCAATTAGTAAAATAAAGTTTGTGCCGTTCAAATGATGGAGTAACTTGTAGACATTACAAATTCCATTTTTAAAGACTATTTACTGAGATACGAAAATGCTCAAGAAATATCATTAATGTTGCTATGTGCCCTATAGTCAATTCTGGCTCACAGTGACCTCATGTGACAGGGTGGAACTGCCCCATAGGGTTTCTTGGCTGTAATTTTTACAGAAGCAGATCATAAGGTCTTTTTTCCACAGAGCCATTGAATGGGTTTGAACTGCCAACCTTTTGGTTGGCAGCTGAGCACTTAACGTTTGAACCACTAGGTCTCCTTTAAAATAACATTAAGTTAAAAAAAAAGGTTATCAGACAATATGATCCTAATTTTAGAAGGAAGGGAGGAAGGAGGGAGGAAAGAGAATTGTCAAAACACGTAGGTTGAAACATTTTCAATGTCTTTTTTTTTCTTTTTCTTTTTTTATTTAACATGACTGAGTGAAAATGTACATTCCCATATAAATTTACATGCCCACCTATATGCAGCTTCCACTGCTCTCCCTGTCCAGTGACTGCACACTATTCCTCTCTGCTCCATACATGTCTCATCCTCCCAAAAGCCTCCTTTCCCCTCCTCTCCATCCACTCCCCTTCTTCCAGCCAGAGGTCAGCAAGATGATATCCTATAGATGTATAGAACCATAAAGTGCTTCCAATATATGGTCACTTCTGCATTGCCAAGTCCAATCCATTCCTGTACAAAGAGTGGACCTTTGTTATAATTTATGGGTAAGGGCAGCATCAGGGCCGGCGGCCATGCTCTCAGGGGAACCCTGAAACCGTTGGACCATCAATTGAGGTTTTTTAGGGGAGATCTCAGGATGCACCCCTTTTTATTCTTGTGTTGCCAATGAGACTCAACCTAGTGAGCTCCATCATGGCTATCACTGGTGGTGGCCGGGCACCACCGGTTCTTCCGGTCCCAAGTCGATGAAGGCACCCACTCTTGTGGGTCTCCCTGTCTTCTAGGTTGTCCTTACCACATGTCATTTTGGTCCTCGGTGAGCATCCATTCCTGCTGAGTTGGGACCATTTGCTGTGTCCTTGGATGGCAGCTTGGCCGCTTTTAAGACCCCAGACGCCACTCACCAATGTGGGGTGCAGAGAGCTCTCTTAGCAAAACGCTAGTTGTGCCAATTGGCCTCGATTTCGCCTACGAGCATGGTCCCCTGCCCCCTGCCCCCTGCCCCAGCTACTCTATTCTTGTAATATTAGGTTAAGACGAAAGGAGTACTCAAGTTATGCTGAAGTCCACTTAATGTTGTTCTTGTTTCTAATGTGTGCTATCACCGCTTTCTCCCAACCAGATTTCTAGCAACTATCTAAACTAAACCTTCCCCCGCTCACCCTCCCTCCTTCCCCTCCCTTGCAGCTGTCAAAGAGTCTTTTCTTCTATACACAAGTCTGTTTTTGAGATCTTATCATAGAGGTCTCATACAGTATTTGTCCCTTTGTCGCTGACTACTTTCACTCAACATAATGTCTTCCAGTTGGATCAATGTCTTTTTAATAGAACAAAAATGGCTGGATATGAGTCGGATCCAACTCAACAGCACTGGGCTTACTGGGCTTATTAGAAATCTAATGTGTTCAATCTAATCTATGAAAAAAAAAAGAAAAAAGAGTAGAGAAATATATCCAAAAAGACAATAGTAATTATTTCTAGGTAGAAGATTAATGAATTGTTTTTTACTTTCCTGATTTTTTGTATTCTTCATCAGAGGAAATCCTGGTGGTGTAGTGGTTAAGTGCTATGTCTGCTAACCAAAAGGTATACAATTTAAATCCACCAGGTGTCCCTTGGAAACTCTGTGGGGCAGGTCCGTTCTGTCTTATAGGATCACCATGAGTCAGAATCAATTCAGTTTTTTTTTTTTTTAATCATCCAAACCACCACCTGTCTGCCAATTTATTGTACCTTTGTGGATTCGGTGTTGCTATGATGTCAGGAGCTATGCTGTCAGTATTTCAAAGACCATCAGGATCACTCATGGCAATAGGGAAAAAGGCCTGGACATCTACTCCCCAGAATTAGCTAATGAAGACCTTATGAATCACAACAGAACTATCCCATTTGCTTGTTTTGGGCATCCCATCAGGAGGGATCATCTATTGGAGGAGGACCTCATGTTCAGTGAAGTAAGGCCACTAGGGGTATGGGAGACCCTCGGTAAGACCAACTGACACAGTAGCTACAATAATGGACTTGAACACGCCAGCGATTGTGAAGATGGTGCACAACCAAGTGACATTTCATTCTATTGCACATAAGGTCACCATGAGTTGAAGTCAACTCAATTTGACAACAGAAATGATCATCAGAAACTAACACTGAAAGTTTTTTAAATAATAATTATTTTTATTTGGAGTTCTTTGACCAAACCCCAATCTCCAAGTTGTAACTCTGTTCTGTGTCCTTAGTATATGCATAGTTAATATTGTTTCAAGCTTTCACAGAACAATCTGGTGTCTTCTCTCTGAGCACAGATTACTTGATGCCTTCTGCCCACTGTGGTAAATGTGTGACTGAGTTCATTAGGAGAAAGAAGCACAATGGAAGTTCAATATGAAGAATAAGACCACTAGGGGCCCACACAGCCCAATATTTGAAAATGACACATTTGGGCTCTTTAAAATGACAGTTGGTGACAACATGCTGGCTATCCAATGGAATATGAGCAGATGAAGAAAACTGATTTTACTTCATTTGATCCAGTAAGATATCAGAGTCATTTCAAAATCAGACTTTAGTGTGTTGTCATGGTCAAGAGGCAGAACTGCTCTAGAATAGGGGAAGTTTGATGTCTGCAGAGTCCTTGGTACATGACCAAACCAAAAACCCACAACTGTCAAGTCAATGCCAACTCATAGCAACCATATAATACAGAGTAGAACTTCCCCATAGATTTTCCAAGGAGCACCTGGCAGATTTGAGCTGCTAACCTTTTGGTTAACAGATACAGCAGTTAACCACTATGACACCAGGGTTTCCAAACAGGCATTCAGTAAATAGTTGTTGAATAGATCTTGTTCCTGGCACCTCTATTCATCCAACTCCCTTCAGCACCTCTCACCTTCCACATGCTGACAAGGCCCCCTAGAATATCACCTGTGAGGGCTACTCTGTTACTTCCAAACTTAAATTTGTCCCAGTTCTCTGATTCCATCAAAACTCACCATGTTTTAGCTGCTGAGGTTGCTTTTGTACAACCGATCACCTCAAGAGATTTTGTTTCTTAGTTTGAAGGTTGGAGGTCATGATTCTGTGTGACATCCCAGTTAACTGTCCTACTATCATGTTTAGTGCTTCCATCATGCTTGAGGTCCTAATATTTTGCAAGCAGCTGATCAAGACACAATTATTGGTTTCTATTTGGAATCAGGGTCAAGGTGGCAGAGTAGTCAGATGTTTCCTATGATCCCTCTAACAATAAAGACTCAAAAAATAAATAAATAAATAAATAAATAAACCCATTACACATGACATCTTAGGAGCCCTAATGTCAAAGGGAAAATGAAAAAATGGCTATAGCCACCATAGTGAGTAGAGTAGTAGTGGCTGCAAGAATTCTCCTCAGCAGCAAAAACTGACCAAAAAATCTACTTGTGATTGCAGAATCAGTGAAAAACAGCACTAGACCATCAAAATCTGAATGTTCACATGTAACCCACTGTGCAACATTTAAGTCTTTTCTTTGGGATAAACCTCCCCCCACTTCTCCCAGTGCTTCCTCCTCCCTTCTCTGTACTGCACCCAACTCTGAAGTCTGACACCATTAACTGAGCCGAAGTAGGGCTTGTTAAGCCCACCCTGAGCCATTCTCTGAGACTTAGAAAGGGAACAACTTAGTAAACTGGGAAAAGGGGGTAAAAATCTGCCAGGTCCTCTGAGCCAGAAATTCAGGGTAGAAACAGTTCTTTCATCTAGACTTAGACATAAGGGGACACACTATCCTTACAGACACTCAGGGACAGCTATTAGCCCCTTTCCTTTTTCAAAGGCTGCAGCCTATCTACACTAGTCACTCTTGTCCATACAGGCCAGTAGGCAAGAGCCTGCACTACACACTTGATGACTGACTACCTGGGCACCTGAGCTGAATCTATGCAAGGAAAAGAAAACGGACTCCTGGGCTCACATGGCTAGTACAGCTCTAACCACCTGATGACAGGATATTCAAGCTTCAAAGGCACCAAACAGCAAACTAGCACACATGACCAACCTATTTGGACATTTCAAAACAAAACAGAACAAGAAGCTAGAATATAGTAAACAAACACAAAATAAATAAATACAACTTACTGATGGCCCAGAGACAACAGTCAATTTCAAACCAGTTAAGGAGGCAGACGACAATGAATTCAGAACGTTCCCACGACAAAAAAAAAAAAATAAGAAATCATCCAGAGGAAGAGAACTTCCTGGAATTATCAGAGGTAGAATAAAAAAGGTTATACAAAATATAAGAATACAGAACACAAAGATTAAAACTCTTCAAGAGATCAGAAAAGGGATGAGGCAAAATGCAGCAGAGCATAATGACAAATTGAACAAGCTTCAAAAAAAAGCATACAGCTGGAAGAATTAGAAATTCAGAAAATTAAAAATGAAATCATAGATAACTCAATAGAAAGTCAGAAGAGCAGAAGTGAGGTAATGGAAGGCCAAATTAGTGGGACTGAAGATAAAGCACTTGACAGCAACATACTTGAGGAAAAATCAGATAACAGAATTTTCTTTAAAATGGAGAATCACTAAAAGTTATGTGGGACTACATCAAAAGGAATAATTTCTGAGTGATTGGAGTACACAAAGAAGTCTGGAGAACAGACAATACAGAGAACTGTCAAATAATTGTAGACAGAAAACTTGCCCAGTATCATAAAAGATGAGAATATGTCTATCCAAAACACCCCTTGAACTCCACACAAGGTAGATCCCAAAAGAAAAACAACAAGGCATATTATAATCAAACTTGCCAAAACTAACAATAAAGAGACAATTTTAAAAGTGGTCTCTATATGCCTGGAGCAACAAAAGAAGGAAAGTCAGCAATAGGAGGAGAAAATGGATGAACAACTACCTTCTCTGCCATGAGACAGAAGAACTGGATGGTGCCTGCCTACCATTGCTAAACATTTTGATTAAAGATGGTACAGAAAAATTCTGATTAAAAAGCGAGAAGCGTGGAACAGAATATCAAATTCTTGACTTTCTAGAGTCATTGAGGCTAGCTGAACTCCTGAAATTATTGCCCTGAGATAGTATTTAAACCTTAAAACAAATATATCTCCTGTCTTGTTTAATCATAATAGTAGTCAAGCTCAATTAGTAAAAAAATGTCTGCCTGGAGCACTGTGGTCTTTAAAAGAACTGCCTATATGGCCTCAAACCAACAGCAGCAATTTGGAAGATTAGATAGGATGTTCAGAAGGGCAGTGAGTTTATGGAAATGGGGGAGGAAGAATTTGGACAGGAGGGTGAGAATGGGTACACAACTTGAAGCAATATAATCAATGTCAATGAACTGTACAAGTAGATATTGTCGAAGTGGTTGATGTACGTTACATGTGTATTTTCAACAACAGAAAAATATGCTATTAAAACTCACCATGTTAAATTTTCAAAACCTTGGAATAACTGCTTTGCTGACGTCTAAGAAGTCAGTTCATGGTTAAGGAATCATCTCACTTAGGAACTATCTGCCAGGAATATAAAGAAATTCTACCAATCTGAATGACATCTTCACCTTTACCCCTACCTGTACCAAGGTGATGACCTGTAATGGCTTCCATGAAGGCCACCAATCCTGAGAGACTTCTTTTTCTTTCTCTATCAGGTGCTAAGAGATGCAAAAATGTCCACCATTCCCATTCTCACGGGTGATCTGGTAGGTGAATGATTTAGCTGGAAAAAATCCCTCATTCACTAGGCCTCATAAGGTTGTCCCAAGAACTCAGTAAATTAATTCATGTTAAGGATTTATTCCAATTCCTGTCACCTAATAAATGTTCTGTAAGTGCTGGCTATATTTACAGTATGTCCAAGCCCTTCAGATGGCCTGGACCTCCTTCTGTTCTCAAATCTTACCTTGGGTTCAGGACTCTGGAAGTTGGAAGCACAAAGGATATCCACTCTGGGTTCCTCCCTCCTGTCTAGCTGGCAAGGACCACCTTCATCTACTTTTCTTTCTGGAAATAAGAACTCTACAGGAATAGGAGTGGCTGCTAATGGATAAGGGAGAGTAATAAAAATGTTCTAAAATTGGATAGTCAGGATGGTTACACAACTTTGTAAATATACCTAAAACTACTGAATTCACACTTAAAAGGGGTAAATTTGATGGTATGTGACTTATACCTGAATAACAAAAAAAAAAGTCTAGGTCAATTGATAACTCTTACATCTTCTTAGGCATTCCCGGGGTGATGCAAAGTGCTAACATGCTTAGCTGCCAACCGAAAAGGTTGAGGGTTTGAGTCTACTCAGAGGTTCTTCAGAAGAAAGGCATCACAATCCACCTCTGAAAAAATCAGCCATTGAAAATCCTGTAAAAACATGGTTCTGCTCTGGCACACACAGGGTCACCATGAGTCAGACTGAACATGACAGCAACTGGTTAACTAGTATAGCATCCCCAAATGTGTCCTCTAGATGAATCGTGGGCTTTGATTTTACCTGGGACACATGGCTAACCTGGCTCGTCTTCCTCCCTTGTCTCTCAGCATCACTGTCTCCCTTCTGTCCTAGTGTGTTCAAAGAGACAAAATAACTTAAATAGAGGGATAGGAAAATCCAAATGAATCAATACAATTTCTAGGAGAAAACAGGCATCAGATGATGGATCCCAAATCCAGGTCTTACCTGAGTGTTGCACTACCCGCCTCATCACTCCCCCGCCTCAATGAGATGAGTGTACTTTTGTGTTAATGGAAAGGATCCTCCCTCAGGGAGGCTGCCTAGGTCATCTAAATTCTTCCAGATGCATTTTCTTTTGTCCTTTTTCAATAAAAGGCCTTTCCTTTTCTTCTCAATATCAGGCTTGATTTTAATAGCATTGATCAGTTGTGGGAAACAGAAGCCCACTTACAGCATTGATACCATTTGCAAAGAATCCTAGAAGTGAGTAACAGAAATAATCTTAGGGATTATAGAGGGTCATTCTCACAGCCAGGAGCTTGGCTTCTTTATACAAGGTATACAGAGAAATGGCCTCCTGGCTGCAGTCCAGTGCTTTTCTGCAATAATGTTCTGATTGTTCTTTTAAGAGAAGAGGCGTGAAATGTGTGTAATTGCAGTTTCAGACACTAAAGCTAAAAAGTTCCACAACTGTTCGTATAGCACTGACTTATGTTTTAAGAGATGGTTTAATACAGTTAGTTTTAATAATAAGAGTTACCATGTATTGAATTTTACTCTGTACCTGGGACTTAATGTATATTATTACATGCTTAATGTATATGTAAAATAATACGTATTACATATTAATATCCTGTAGGGTCGCCACGAGTCGGATCCAACTCAACAGCACTTGGCTTGGCTTTATAGAGTTGCTACATGTCAGAATCAAATTGATGGCACACAACAATATATCTTATTTAACTCTTAGTTTATCCAACGAGGTAAATGTTATCACATCCATTTTAAAGATGAGAAAACTGAGGCTCAGGCAGTGCTAATCCATGCTTTCTTTACACTATTTCTTTCTCTTATTACATTTACTGCATCTTCTTGTTCTTTGTCTCCTTTTCAAGCTTTCTAGAAGGTTAATATGGTTGGGTCACAGTGAAAAGGCCACGTCAACATTTTTCTAACTTTTAATACCTAATTAAAGATTTATATACTCATTCGACAAAGGATTTCAAATGCATGTTCAATGCCAAGAATTGTTCTAGGTTGGGATTCAATGGCAAAAAAAAAAAAAAAAAAAAACACAAACACAATGTCTTGCTCATAAAGCTTACATTCTAACAGAGAAAACAGACAACAAACACTATTTCTGAATATGTAATTTTAGACTACAAGAATGCTGTGCAAAAACTAAAAATTAGATGATATCGCAGAGGAAGAATAGAGGTGAGGGGCTACTGTAAATGGGCCTGGATAGACCTTAGGTAGGTGGAGGGATGACACTGGAGTTGAGTCCTAAATAACAAGAACAAATGAGAGGTGCACTTACAAGCAAAGGGAACAGTACATTCAAAGGTCCTGAGGTCCAAATAAGCCTGGAAGATTGAGGCACTGAAAGTAGAAAGCTGAGTGACTGAGGCAAATAAGAAGGAAAAACATCCAAATGCTGGTCCCCACTGCTAACAGGTTAGGACATACTCCTCACTTCCTAAATTGTAATATCAAGCTAGGTCTCACTACAAATGTGGCATGACTTTAAAGTTCCAGTAAAATAAAATGTATAATGGCTTCTCCTCTTTCATCCTGCATTCATGAGCTGTCTTTGAAGTTCAAGGAAGCTGTGGTGTCCTCAGCTCTGAGAAGGAAGATGCAGGTGAGGAGAGGCAAGGTAGTTTGTGACTTAGTTCCTGTTGGTACTTCTTTTGTCAAGTACCTTCATTTTTTAATCACTGCATGGACAGACCAAGAGTTTCCACGTATTTCTCAATCCTCATCACACCAGTGAGGAGTAAGTAAAAATCAATCAGCTTTCCAAGGGTTTTGTAACTAGGCTGGGAATTCATCCTGCCTCTACACCAAGTTGGAAACCCTGATGATGAAGGGGTTAATTACTGCCTCTGCTAACCAAAAAAAAAGTTGTCAGTTGTAGCCAGTTCAAAGTCACCAGGTGCTCCTTGGAAACTCTACGGGGCAGTTCCTCTCTGTCTTACAGGGTCACTGTGAGTCAGAATCAACTCAGCGGCAGTGGGTTTCTACACCAAGTTGAGCCCCTCTTAGCTGGCCTCACACCTCAGAATGACCAGATGCATTACATAGGCATATACTATCTATTTATCTGTGGTCATACTCATGGTCAGGTCTTGTTTTCAGGGATTAGCTGCACTTCTAATCAAGTGGCCTTTTTCCTTCAGTTTCTTCCCAAGGTGCAGCTAAACACAGAGAAGGCGAAGAGTCTTCAGGCAGCTGAGAAATAAGGCATTCAGACCTTCTCTCGTGAAATAGCTTCACTTGATTCACACCTGGCAGAAAGCTTGTTTTCCTTTAAAGAAAAGTGTTGAGAGACAGAGAGATAAAGGAAGGACCAGACGGACAGAGGGACAGAGAGACAGAGAGAGATCTCTGGCTCCTTCCTACCCTGGTAGCATAACGACCACACACTAGGCTGCTAACCAAAAGGTCTGCAGTTTGCACCCAGCAGCGGCCCTCTGTTTCTGTAAATATTACAACCTAGGAAATCCTGCTGGGCAGTTCTGCTCTGACACATAGGGTCTCTGTGAGTCAGAAACGATTCAGTGGAACATAACAACAATAACAACTTTGAAAGAAACGTGGCAGGATGAATAAGCATGCCCCCAAAGCAGACTTGAAGAACTACAGGCGGTTAGGCTTTCCGCAGAGCTCTGTTTCTTGTCCTATGAGGCTAGCTTTCTGGTTTTTACTTCACTGACAGAGGAATCCGAGAGACACACTGTACAGACGCTGTGAGGAGGAAGGTTTGCAAGAAGAAAGGAAGCAGAGACAGGACAGATTTTGTAGGTGACAAAACACTCAGGAAACAACAGAGATGTTTAAAGGCAAAATTCAGGGAGGTTTGCTCATAAACACCTTCATTTCCTCACAAACTATAATATTTGTCCAACACTCCTCAGAGCTTTCAAGCTGTGCATTCAGGCGGTCCCTCATCTCACAGCATGGTCTGTTTCAACAACTATTCCATTGCAAGTTGGTTCCAATGAGCCAAACGCCTTTTTTTAAATACATAGCTTTCATTATTATTGCCTTTTATTGTCCGTATCTTTATAAATCAGATCTTTCTTTGTCTTTGGGGGTCAGAAACATTACATCTGAGAGTGCTAACATCAGCCAATTACATGCTGCAGTACAGTTACCCAGTCTATACTACTAGCAACATGTACAAAAAGAAGGATGAATGAGATGTACAAAACTAATAAGATGTACGAAAAGGATGGTCATAAATGCTGTTCACTGTAATTTGAACATGCTGTAGGTTGGACACTACCTGTATAGGTTTGTGTATGTGTGCTGTGTGATGGTGAACAAAGGTAAGGACAGCAGCAGCAAACCAAGGTGACTGGTTAGAGACAAATTATTTAAAAGAAAACATTGATCATCAGGAATTGTGACTCAAAAGTTTGGAGAAAAAATCCATAAGCTATAGGCATTGTCACTGCTGGATGTCGTCCAGTCTGTTCTGACTCATAGCAACCCCATGTGATGGAGTAGAGGTACCCCGTGGGGTTTTCTTAGCACAAAGCAGATCATCAGCTCTTTCTCTTGTGGAGTCTCTGTGTGGTTGGCAGAGAAGCTCTTAACCAATGTGCCACCAAGATTCCTTGCTATAAGGGTACAGGGCAGAAATTTATTTGCCTAATATGTACCCTGAACTTTCTTCCCACTTAACTGCCCTCACTGGAAACTGTGAACGTCAATTCAGCGTCACTGTACCAACTCCCCTTAATTGTTGGCAGATTCAAACTTTATGATTCCAGTACTTATTTTGTGATCACAAATAGAAAAATTAGTTGCATCAGAAAATTTTCTCAATTTCTTAAAACTTGTTCAAGGTAAATTTCATCAGAATTAAATCAAAATTATTTAATTTTGGACATAAGCATGAAATGCAGAATTTTCCCCCAAAGTGACAAGGTGAGAGGTAAAGAAAACAAGAGGTGTAAGACTATTTATTACCTCACAAGTCTGAATTAAATGCTTTCTGCAACCTAAAGTTCAAGTTTCCAGCTTAATAGATGGAGAGAAAATAAAATACTCACAGGCTATCTAACACTAGGGGTAATTCAAACGAGCTCCAGGAAGGTGTCCTTGTGTTATTACATATAGAAGGCTGTTGTAGGTGAACAACTTTTATCCATTGCTGTTCAGAGGATTCCAACTCATAGCAACCCCAAGTGTAACAGAGAACAACTCCATAAGGCTTTCTTGCTTTACAAAAGCAGATCACCAGGCCTTTCTCCCGCTGGGTGAATCCAAACCACCAACAGTCCATTGCAAACCACTCACACCACTTAGGCTCCCTGTGAGTAACTATAAGCTTTGAATTAAAAAAGAGAGAGAGAAAGAAAAGTAAGAAATAGTAAACAGAAATAGGGAGTTGGGGGAAGAAAGGAAAGGAGAAAGGCAAGATGAGAGGAGCGGGAATAGGAGAGGAAGAAAGTCAGCTGGAGATGACTCTTTTTCAGGGAAAGTCCTCTTTCTTCACTACATCTAATCAATGCCAGTGACAAGCTTTCTATTTATGTATATGAAAGCAGGTCTTATTTGAAAATAGGTCTTAATTCTTTCATCAGTCCATCCTGTGATATTTCAAAACTTGTTGTCCCGCAGAACAATAAGGCCTCCAATATAGCAGAGCTGTCTGATTACTCCAAAAACCAACCTGCCCATGGGGCCAAGCAGGCAATGTGGGTGACAAGGGGTCTCCACCGACCTGGTACTCAGTAGTGGGAATATTCTTCCCACAGAGAAAGGCCACAAATCTGCCTGAACCGGGCTCAGGGGTACGTGTGGAGGATAGGGACAGAGCATTTGGAGCTAACACTGCAGGTCTATAGTCAGAAGATTGGTTAAAACAGAGACACACAGGAATTGATTTTTAGGAGGAGAAAGGAAAAAAGAGAGTAAAAGAAGAGGGGCTCAGGAAGATAATATGAGATGTTTACATCAAGAGTGACAAAGTGCCTCTAATAATTTAAACTGAAGTTGAGAATAATCCCAGCCAACCCAGGATTCACCACAGGAATTCCTTACTGACTTGCCTTCCCTTCTTTCTCTATAGTATACAGCAAACATTCTGTCTCCAGGCATAATTTTGACCCTAAGGATTCAGAGACATTAAGAGAATTTAAGAAAAGACTTCAGTTGACAGGAGAATGGGAAGCAGCAGTGGGCCTACTCAGGAAACTACAAACAACCAGCGTGAGAATAATCAGACTTCTTCTATAAAGAATATTTTTCTCATACTTGATATTAAATCACTTTAAATATGTGAAAATTTAAGTGTGAAAAATGCATAGAGGTGGGAAAAAATGCAAGAAAACATTCTTCTTAAATGGTAAAAGTATATTCCAATATACATATTATTAAATTGGATCTTATAATAGCTTCAGAAACTTACGTTTTCCTTGCTGAAGTTGATGAGCTATATTTATACTTGGGGCTTATAATTATTTTTATTTTAATATTTGGTCATTCTGACAGCCAGGTAGATGGTATAAGGTTAAAACCAAAACCAAACCCACTGCCATCGAGTCTGTTCTGACTCATAGCAACCCTATGTGACAGGGTAGAACTGCCCCATGCTTTCCAAGCAGTGCTTGATGTGTCTGGACCATTGATCTTTTGGTTAGCAATCGTAGCACTTTACTAAACCACCAGGATTGTGAGGTTAGGTATTATGTAATTACTGTTCTATAAGTATAAAGAATAATAAAGTTCTACCTATTATCAGACATAATAAAGTTTTTACAATTCCTTAGTCACTTACCCTTGAAAGGAAAAGGCTAATTATGAATTTAGGGTGATAACTTTGAAATTAAAAACATGTTTGTGTTTTCTAACCAGAGATGCTAAAAATTAGTAAATGCAGATCAAGGCTGGGAATAGGAATAATTACAACTGAAAATATTAAAAGTAGTAAATTCTCTACAGGAAATACATATTGGGTCCATTTAGAAAGAGAAAATATAAATGCCACACAAGGTTGATATTTCTGCTACTGGTAATAATCATAATTTATTGGAATGCCCTTATTTCTAGCCTACATTTCACTTGCAAGGCACTTTAACAGCACCCTAATCTATAATTATCTCAGATGGACAAGGGATTGTTCATTTTCTACAATGTGTGCTTTATTTAAAAATAGAAATACAGGAGTGGAAGGATTTTACGCAACAACAGAGCCTCCCAGAAGTTCAGCTAGCCTTGATGTTTCTGCATTAGACAACGAAATTTCTCTGAAGAGCCACAATTACCATTTTGGCAAAACTAACCCTTCTGAAAAGGACTTTTCATGTTTTATACTTTTGTGGCCAGGTATGCCAAAAGGTAACTGAGCATCAGTTGAATGTTGGGAGCCAGGCTGGCCCAGCAGTGAACAGTGAAATATACTTTCAAAATACTTGCATCTCTCCGACTAAGGAAAGCATCTAATGTTACCTTCCAAGTCCTTTAGTAGACTAGATTTAACAGAATCCAAGAAATGCCAGCAGAGTTAATCCCTAATTTGTTGCAATGAGAAAAAGAAGGCATCTTCTCTTCCGTAAGGCAGAATATCACGGTTTCATTAACTATTGCTGCAAAAGCTCTCACATTGCCACAAGCACACAGTCTCAAACTCTTACGGCAAACACGCCTGGGGAGGCAGATACAGGGACAGCTGATGAGATTCAATGTGCCCTTTTGCTCCCAGTCTTCAGCTAGTTAGAAATTTCCGGCAAGTTTGCTGTAGGTAAGAGGAAACTGTGCAGCTTCCAAATAAAGTTGGTGTTTACTTTATCTGAACCAAGTTGGGGCACAGTCCCACTTAGGTTATGCCATCAGTCAAAACTTAGTACTTGCTTCTGACAATGTAAGCACATTTATGGAAGCAGGGGACATGCTCACTATACAGTAATTTACCTAAATTCTCCATTTAAAGTGCATGTAAGACAGGTGGCTTCACCCACCACTTCTCTGATGATCTCAGAAAAATTAAGTTGGCCGAGGGAAAGCAGTGAGACAGTCCTGCTTGTGAGTTTGCTTATTCAGACCATGCTGTCTCTAGGGCAAGAGAGGCAGCTTCTTCAGTATTTAAGGGGTATCACCTCCCTGCACACCACCTCAAGCCCACACGGGGCCCCAGATATACTCACCTGCCATTCTTCGTCACGATCATTTCGTTAGTGACTTCCTTGAACCTCTGCCAGAGAGGTGCATCCTCCAGGATGATCTGAAGTTGTTTCTCTGTGGGGTCGCCTTTTTCCCTCCCTGCCTGGAGCTCGCTTTCCACCACGTCAAGCAGGCGAGACACACTGCCATCGCTGGCCTTTTGAGAGCCCAGATCGTTCATGGTGGCTGGCGCCTCGCAAACTTAGCTGAAGTGTTACCCACCTTGCCTGCTTCCACCTCTTTCCCCCCTTCCCTTGCCAGCTCTTCAACCAGCTGGACAGCACCTGGGGAGCTAGAGAGAAGGCGCCCCTGACTTTGCCTAAGCTCCTAGTATGACACCCATTCAGGTCTCCAAATTATACCACCAACCTGTTAAGCTTTAGATGGGGAGGGGACAGAAGAAGGGGAGAGGTAGGAAGAAAAAGCCCTCTCTTAATTACTCATTGGATCAGATGGGAGAGAGTCAGCTTTCTCATTGGCTGCCGTACCTAGAGCAGCATTTAAGAAGAGTACTCCATCCAAATTGTCAGGCTTTTATCTTGTTGTACCTGAAGAGGTTTAATCGGTGTATTGAGGACCATTTTCCCATTAATTAAAATTGTTCTAGGCCCAGACAGCAACAATCAGGCAAATCATGTTTGTGGATAAATCACTGCGAGTGGCACCTACGAAGAAGAAAGCCCTGGAGAGAATCTACAAACTTAATACCAACCCAAGTCGGCCTGGTACATTTGGGAACCTAAACCCTTCTGTTGTTCGCTGGCACCCCACATTGAAGATGTGGCCCTGGAGAGAAGAAGGCACTGTGCCAAGGCCGTGACAACATGTCAGGGACTGCAGGAAGATGTTACATGCAGCAGTCACTCAAGGGCCATCTCTCTCCTGAGCAATTCTACCGTATGCTCACACTATACTAACTTTAAGTGCCCTGATCGCCTCCTACAAACAGTAGAGCTTTGAACTTGTCTTTCCTTCTTGGTGTTTAAGGCCCCCAATTTATTTTTTTCCAGCCCTTGGCAAAAAAAAAAAAAAGCACTCATTGCTATCAAGTCAATCCCCTCTCATAGCAGTCCTATAGGACACAGCTGAACTTCCCCATAGAGTTTCCAAGGCAGGGCTGGGGGATTCAAACTGCCCACCTTTTAGTTAGAAGCTAAGCTCTTAACCACTGTGCCACCAGGGCTGCCAGCCAGCCCTTGTCATAGGGAAAAAAATTCAGCTAGCATCAGATTAATCTCACTAAGAATATGCTCTGCTCCAATGAGTAATAATAATGCTTTTCACATTTTTAAGTGCGCCAATGTCAATTTTCCGTTGAGAACGTCATCCTGGCTTTCCCTTTAGGCAGTCCAAGGTCTGTTCTGGAATTCCAGGGTAAATCCTCACAGTCTCTCAATGCATACTACTAGTTGAAAACCTTTTTTTCACCTACAACACACAGTATTAATGTAAGGAGAGGAAGGAGCAGAGTTAGCTCTACCTCCCCTAACCTGAGTAAATCCCAAGGGCTGTGAGTTTGTCCCTAATTAAAACAAAAAGTAAGATCAGGACAAACAGAAAATGAGTGCAAATAAGATGAAGTCAAGGCAAGGATGACACATAAAATGCACTCCAATAAATTCATTCAGCACCTGACATTGTTAGAGGCCATAGAGTCAATTCCAGCTCATAGTGACCTCATGTGACTGAGCAGAATTGCCTCACAGGGTCCTCTAGGCTGTAACACTTACAGAAGAAGTCTTTCCTTCAGGGTCTTTCTTCAGCAGAGTTACTGGGTGAGTTCCAACCCCCAATCTTTCAGTCAGCAGCCCAATGCTTAACCATTTGGTCACCAGGACTCCCTTAGCCAGTACCAAACATTTATGAAACATCATAGAGGTCTGACAATTGAGTTTGACTCATCCCAGAAAAGGTGCTACATACCTCGTTGCTGAAGACCACTTTTGTCACCTTTGAAGTACTCCCCTTGGGAAGCTACGCACTGATGCCAGTACCGAGTCCACCCTTCAAAGCAGTTTTGGAACTCTGTTTCTAGAATGGCCATCAGAGCTGTCGTGATATTACCCTTGATGTCCTGTATGTCATCAAGATGCCTTCCTTTATCTTTGGGTAATGAAAACAAGTCATTGGGAGCGAGGTAGGATGTTCTAATGCAGTTAGTTGTTTACTAGCCAAAAACTTCCTCACAGATGGTACCCTGTGAGCTAGTGCCACGGTTGTGATGCAAGAGCTATGAGTTGGTGAAAAGTTCAGGTTGTTTTTGTCTTTTTCACACAGGCTTTTCAGCACTTCCAAATAATAAATTTGGTTAACTGTCCAGTTGGTACAAATTCATAATAAGCAATCCTTCTGACATCAAGAAAGGGTTAGCAACATCTTTTTGACTCTTGATTTGGACTAACAGAACTGTTCCGTCATGGAGAATTGGCTGATCTCTATTGTGCACTTGGACGCTTTGTTTCAGGTTTGTATTGGTACACCTGTGGTTCATCACCAGTGATAACATGGCCCAAAATGTCATCTTGTCTCTCTAAAAGGCCTTGGCAAACTTTGACTCTCTTTTGCTTTTGTTCATTGGTGAGCTCCTTTGGGACCATTTTTACACAGACCTTTCTCGTGCCAAGAATTTCAGTTACGACTTTCTTAACTGTTTCTCTGTCCATGTTTACTTGGTCTGCTATGCTTCTTAGAGTCAGCTGACAATTTTGATGCACAAGTTGATGAATTTTTAAAATGTTTTCATAGTTCTGCTCATTATTGGCCACGCTGACCTCTCTTCATCAGTGATGTTTTCTCTCCTCCCAGAAAAATTTTAATCCACTTGTACACTGCCATTTTCTTCATGGCATTATCCTCATAAACTTGGACTAACATGTCCATGTTTTCATTTCCACTCTTGCCAAGCTTAACAAGAAATTTCATTTTGTTCATTGCTAATTCAAGCTCCGACATTCTTGTGACAACACAGAGAAACATGCAACAATAATAATGAATGCCACTCAGCAAGACACCACCACACACTGACATGAACACAGCTGTGAGACACTGACATGCCAAGTTATCAAACCTTACCAAGTTGTTTCTACAGTGCTGCCAACATGAGTGCACAGTGGCAAGTTCACAAACTGAATTGTCAGACCTTGTATACAGTGAAGAACAAAATGAAAATGTCCCTGATCTCATGGAATGAACAATCTGATAAAGAAATTATGTAAGGTAAGCAACATCTAAGGACTTACCTGTAGTAATATATGCTATAAAGACTATTTAAAAATGTGAGATGGTAAAGAAAAATATGTGATGACAGAATGAGGACAATCTAATTAAATGAGGATGTGTGGAAAGGCTTCTTTGAGGAGCAGACATTTTGGCTGAGGCCAAGGGATGACAACAGGCAGAGTACAGTCAAAAGAAGAGTCCAAGGCAGGGGGACCGTATGTGTAAAGCATGTGAGGATGCTACACTGCTGGCTTTAAAGATGGAGAAAAGGGCCACAAGCCAAGGAGCATAGGCAGCGTCTACAAGCTGGAAGAGGCAAGAAAACAGATTTTCCCCTACAGCTTCCGAAAGGAATACGTACCTGCTGACTCCTTGGTTTAGCACAGTAAAACTGATTTCAGACTTCTGACCTCCAGAACTGTAAGATAATAATTTCATTTTGTTTTAAGCCATTAAATTTATGATAATTTGTTATAATAGAAATAAGCAATGAATACAAAGACCATGAGAAATCTAAGAGATTTCAAGAGGGCATAGCTTAGAACTCTGTCGGAATTGTAACTGTGAGCTTCCTAGTAGCCAGTGCAAAGAGGTAGAATACCATCTGTCATACATTTTACTGGGTCCACAAAATAAGGCATTTGCTCAGTGGAGGCTTTCTGTCTTCTAATACTTATACCTGAGATAAATTTGTCTGATGAGTATTTATAGATGTTATGGATTGAACCATGTTGGAATCTTAGCCTTTAAACCTACAAGTGTTATTGTGTGCCATTGAGTTAATTCTGACTCTAATGTAATGTCTGTCTAATATCATATGATTACATTCCAATGAAGTCCAATATAATACAGTCATCGTCCATAATTCAATCTACTGTAAAATAATCAGTTAAGATCTTACCAATGTTGGGTGGATCCTAAATATAATCATGTCTACCTTTTAAGAAAACCAGAATAAACACAGAGGCATATATACAACCATAGAGGCCATGTGAGAAAATCTACAAGCTAAAGAGCTAAGAAATGCCTGGGACAACCTACAGGGAAGGTATTGACATGATCAAGACCCTAACTTGGACTTCTACCCTCCAGAGCTATGATTTTTTTTGGCTGTAATCAGTTTTTTCTATTATGATTGAGTGAAAATACATAATCCCATATAAATTTGCATACCCGCCAAATGAGTAGCTCCCATTGCTCTCCCTGCCCAGTGACAGCACTCTCCTCCTCTCCATTCTGTACATGTCATATCCTCCTAACAATATCTTATCCCCACCTCTCCACCCTCTCCCCACATCCAGTAGAAAGGAAGTCAGCCAGATGACATCCCATAGATACATAGAACCATAAAGTGCACACATGATATGGCCACTCTGTGTCACCAAGTCGAATCCATTTCTGTCCGAAGAGTTGACCTCCATTATGACTTATGGTCAGGGGCAGCATCAGGGCCAGGGGACCCTGAACCAGCAGTTGTGGTCTTTTAGTGAAGATCTCAGGGTCACCCCTTTTTATTTTGTGTTGCCAGTGAGACTTAACTTTGTGAGCCCCTTCATAGCTATCACTGGTGATGGCCAGGAGCCATCTGGCTCTTCCGGTCACATGTCGGTGTAGTTACCTGCTCATGTGGGTCTCTCTGTCTTATGGGTTCTCTTTGCCCCGTGTTGCTTTGGTACTTGGAGATGATCTGTTTCTGTTGAGTTGGGACCATTTGGTGTGCCTCAGATGGCAGCCTGGCAGCTTTTGAGACCCCAGACAACACTCACCAATTTGTGCAGAAGACTTTCTTAGCAAAATGATAGTTATGCCAATTGGCCTCAATGCCCCCTGAGAGCATGGTCCCCAGACCCCCACTCTAGCTACTCTGTCCTTACAATATTTGATTAAATGGGAGGAATAATCACTTTATGTTAAAACCAGTTAAAATCGATCTTTCTAAAGCATGCTGTCACAGATTTCACTCAACCAAATTTCTATCAACTATCTAATCAATACCCCTCCCTCCTTCCCCACCCTTGCAGCTGTCAAAGAGTCTTTTCTTCTACGCATGAGTCTGTTTTTAAGTTCTTATAGTAGAGGTCTCATACAATATTTGTCCTTTTGCCACTGACTACTTTCACTCAACATAATGTCCTCCAGTTTAAAGCAGGTTATGAGATGCTTCCTAAAAATCATCCTTGTTCTTCATCATTGCATAGTTTTCCATTGAGTATATACACCATAGTTTACCTATCTATTCCTCTGTTGTTGGACACCTGGGTTGATTCCATCTTTTTGCTATTGTAGACTGTGCTGCAATAAAGATTCTTGTACAGCAATAAATTGAATCAAGATCCATATCTTACACCTTATACAAAAACCAACTCCAACTGGATAAAAGACCTAAATATCAAACCTAAAACAATAAAGCTCATCGAAGAAAAGGTAGGAACAACAATGGAAGTTCTACTACACAATGAGGACAGACTCCAAAATCTGTCAAAGAAACCTCAATCAACAGAAGAGAAAGTAGATAAATGGGAACTATTAAGAATCAAACACTTTTGCTCATCCAAAGACTTTATTAATAGAATTAAAAGAACACCGGAAAAAATATTTGGCAACTCTATGTCAGATCGACGCCTGATCTCCATAATCTATAAGATACTACAAAATATCAATAAGAAGAAGATAAACCATCCAATTAAGCGATGGGCAAAGGAGATGGACAGATACTTCACTAAAGAGGAGATCCAGGCAGCCAAAAAACACATGCGGACATGTTCACGATCTTTAGCTATTAAAGAAATTCAAATCAAGACAACAATGAGATACCATCTCACCCCAACAAGATTGGCCATGATCCAGAAAACACAAAACAACAAATGCTGGAGAGGCTGTGGAGAAAGTGGAACCCTCCTACACTGTTGGTGGGGTTGCAAAATGGTCCAGCCTCTTTGGAAGGCAATCTGGCGCTTCCTTAAAAAAATGGATATCGATATACCATTTGACCCAGTAATTCCACTACTTGGAATATATCCTACAGATTCAAGGCCTTTCACACCAACGGACACATGCACCACAATGTTTATCGCAGCACAGTCCACAATAGCAAAAAGGTGGAATCAACCGAGATGCCCAACAATAGAAGAATGGATAGGTAAACTGTGGTACATATACTCAATGGAGCACTACGCAATGATAAAGAATAACGATGATTCCAGGAAACATCTCCTAACCTGGTTTCAACTGGAAGACATTATGTTGAGTGAGAGTAGTCGGCGACAAAAGGACAAATACTGTATGAGACCTCTACAATAAGATCTCAAAAACAGACTTGTGTATAGAAGAAAAGACTCTTTGACAGCTGCAAGGGAGGGGAGGGAGGGAGGGAGGGCAAGGTGGGGAGGGTTTAGTTCAGGTAGTTACTAGAAATCTAGTAGGGAGAAAGCGGTGACAGCACACATTAGGAACAAAAACAACATTAAGTGGACTTCAGCATAACTTGAGTACTCCTTCCATCTTAACTCAATACTGCAAGGATAGAGTAGCTGGGGCGGGTGGCGGGGGACCATGCTCTTAGGCGAATTCCAGGCCAATTGGCACAACTAGCATTTTGCTAAGAGAGCTCTCTGCACCCCACATTGGTGAGTGGCGTCTGGGGTCTTAAAAGCTGCCAAGCTGCCATCCGAGGACACAGCAAATGGTCCCAACTCAGCAGAAACGGATGCTCACCGAGGGCCAAAATGGCATGCGGTAAAGACAACCGAGAAGACAGAGAAACCCACAAGAGTGGGTGCCTACATCAACCTGGGACTGGAAGAACCGGATGGTGCCCGGCCACCACCAGTGATAGCCATGATGGAGCTCACAGAGAGGAGCCTCACTGGCAACACAAGAATAAAAAGAGGTGCATCATGAGATTTCCACTAAAAGACCTCAATTGATGGTCCAGCAGTTTGGGGGTTCCTCTGAGAACATGGCCCCCGGCCCTGATGCTGCCCATTCCCATAAATTATAACAAAGGTCCACTCTTTGGACAGGAATGGAATGGACTTGGCAATGCAGAGTAACCATATGTTGGAAGCACTTTATGGTTCTATACATCTATAGAATATCATCTTGCTGACCTCTGGCTGGAGGAAGGGGAGTGGACGGAGAGGAGGGGAAAGGAGACTGTTGGGAGGATGAGACATGTATGGAGCAGAGAGGAATAGTGTGCAGTCACTGGACAGGGAGAGCAGTGGAAGCTGCATATAGGGGGGCATGTAAATTTACATGTGAATGTACATTTTCACTCAGTTATGTTAAATAAAAAAAAAAAAAAGATTCTTGTACATGTCTCAGTTGGTGTGAATGGCCTTGATTCTATAAGGTATATTCCAAGCAGTGGAATTACTGGGTCAAATGGTATATCAATTTCCAGCTTTTTAAGGAAGCACCAGATTGATTTCCCAAGAGGTCATTTTGCAATCCCACCAACAGTGTAGGAGAGTTCCAGTTTCTCCACAGCCTCTCCAGCATTTGTTGTTTTGCATTTTTTGGATCATGGCCAACCTTGTTGATGTGAGATGGTATCTCATTGTAGTTTTTATTTGAATTTCTTTAATAGCTAATGATCGTGAGCATGTCCACATGTGTTTTTTGGCTGCCTGGATCTCCTCTTTAGAGAAGTGTCTGTCCATCTCCCTTGCCCATCACTCAGTTGGATTATTTATCATTTTCTTATTGATATTTTGTAGTACCTTATAGATTACGGAGATTAGATGTCAGTCTGACATATAGTTGCCAAATATTTTTTCCAATTCTGTAGGTGGTCTTTTAATTCTATTGATAAAGTCTGTTGATTGTGGTTTGTTTGTCAGATTTTGAAGTCTGCATACGTTGTGTGTTAAAACTTCCATTGTTGATCCTAATTTTTCTTGGATGAGCTTTATCATTTTAGATTTGATATTTAGGTCTTTTATCCAGTTTGAGTTGGTTTTTGCATAAGATGTGAGATATGGGTCTTGTTTCAATTTATTGCAGATAGATATCCAATTTTGCCAGCACCATTTGCTGAAGATCCAGAGCTATGATTAAATTAATTTCTGTTCTTCAAAGCTAACAACTTGTAGATTTATGTTGTGGTAGCACTAGTTTCCTAAGATAACAGGGAAAATACTGCATGACAAAGTGAATAATTTTCCCCAAATAGTTCAGAAACATCTACAAGATAGAGATCCCTGCCTTCAAAGAGTTTTACAATCTAGGAAGTCGGGGGGGGGGGTGTTGAGAGGGAAGAACACATGCCATCCAGGGAATTCACCATTACAGAGATATGCAAAATGTTTTGGAAGCACTAATAAGGGAGAAATGAATGCATTCCTGATAACTAGGTTAGTGCGTGTATCTCTTCAGTCAGTGGACCAGATCAAAAACGATTCTTAGAAATATGTTCTGCATAATACTTTGGTGAGTGGAGTCTGGGGTGTTAAACACTAGCAAGTAGCCATCTAAGTACCATCAATTGGTTCCTATCCATATGGAGCAGAGGAGAATGAAGGACATCAAAGACATGAGGAAAATATGTGCCCAACAGAGAGAAGGTATCAGCATGAAACCAGAAGAATTAGATAGTGCCCAGATACCACCAATGACTGCCCTGACATCCAAAGTCCCTGATACATCAAGAGCAAAGTGGGCATGCAGAATTAGAACTCTGTAAAAGGCCACACTTGCTAGCCATGTCCCCTGAGGACATGGGCCCTAGACTCTGTTATTAGCCCAGAGCTGAAACCAGTACAAAAGCCAACTATTCAAAGATTGGACTGGACTAGAAGACATAAAGCGATGCTGGAGAAGATTATCTTCCTTCACTTAAATATATCCATGAGGGTGCCTAGGCAGCTCCTATCTAGAGGTGAGATGAGTAGACAGGGTGGAACAAGAGATAGCTGAATGGATCTGAGAAGCAGCAGATAGAAAGGAGGAGTGCACTGTCACAGGGTGGTCAGGGAGTGCGGAGAGCAGTTAGGGTTGCGTAGTGATACGTGTTTGGAGTTTTGTATGGCAAATTGATTTGGAATGTAAACTTTTATTTAAATCAAATAAAACATTATTTTTTAAAAAAATGATTCTTAGAGAACATCACATGTCATTAAGTTACAGACTGCACAGCAGTAACTCTGAGACACAGCATGGTCTCCTGTCTTCACCCAGGTTTTGCTCTGCCCAAGCAATGATTCTCATCTCCAGCCACTGTCCATACCTGAGTCCTACACGTAGATTTAATAGATTAAACCATGTGAAAACGCTGATAATTAACTTGTGTTTTGCCTGAAAAAATGTGATTTCATACAGTTCCACCTAATATTTGGATCTGAAACCAGTATCAATAATCTAAAATGTTAATTCTGTATTATTAACTAGTTATATGTAAAATCAATACATCTATATAATCTTTTTATTTGGAGCATTGTTTTCTAATTACTAAGTATCTTACTGTGGAAAACTTTGGAAAACATAGGTAGTAAAGCCAAGCCAAGCGCAGTCGAGTCCTGACTCATGGCGACCCTAGGGGCCAGGGTAGAAATGACCCTCAGAGTATTCAAGTTATCCATAATTTCACACTCAGAGATGACATTTGCTAACAAATTTAGCATAGATATTTTTGTTTGCAAATTCATGTGTACTTTTCCCTTTTATAAAAGTGACTGGAAAATATTCCTGGTTAAGCACAGCAGATAAAACACATTCTTTTATATCTACTCTCTGAGAAACCTCTCTAAAATAGCAGTGTAATTTAAAATGGAAATCCAAAAAGCCCAAGAGTACAATAGAAGGGAGAGCTGCAGATAAGAGATGCTGACAAAATTATAGAAACTTACATAAATACATTGGTAGGTGGTAACTTACGAAACAGATTTGAGAAAGTTGAAACCTAAGCTACTGAGGACAAAGTCAATAGAAAGCAAGCTGATTTGTGCTATCATATCTGTTGTCAGTGAGTCAATTCCAATTCACAGTGACCCTATAGGACAGAGCAGAACTGCCCCCATAGAGTTTCCAAGGCAGCTGGTAGATTTGAACTGATCTTTTGTTAGTAGCCAAACACTTGACCACTGTGCCACCAGAACCACAGAACTCTGAAATATCTCAGAGAGTAGATACAGCATATATCTCTAAAAGGAGGCAGTTCTGGATAGGATCAAAAAGGAAAATATCTTGAAATTTTATATAAGAAACAGCCTTCAAGAGCCTCACCCTTCAGGCAGGCATCTGCCCCTCCCCTATTACGGCAGAAAACAAATTCTTTTTGTTGCTATAATAAATAATATTTATTATTTTGTTGTTATTATTTGTTTTTGTTATTTATATATTATTTTATTCATAATATACACATTAATATTTTCCTTATTATTTAATATTATTTATTGTTATTATTTTATTATTTATTATTATTTTGCTGACATAATACATAAATACTATTTATTATTATTGAGGAGATTGGATTTGAAGGGGGTTGTTACCCAGAGACATCAGGTACTGATGAGGGCAGGGGTGAGGACTATATTGAAAACAGGGGGATAAAGGCACACTCCTTAAGAAACTTGACAATTTCTCAATGAAATGGCTCATCCTCAGTTACCACCTACCCCAGTCAAGTGGTGAAAGCCAACAATTGTTTATAAGGCCCTGTTCAAATCTACCAGGTGCTCCGTGAATACTCTGGGGGTCAGTTCTACCCTGGCCCCTAGGGTCACCATGAGTCAGATTCGACTCGATGGCAGTTGGCTGGCTTGGCGTCCAAATGCATAGGTATTCTGTTAAATTTTATTCACCTCACCCTATAATGTGATCACATACATCATCAGACATCACTCATGGAAGTCTGAGACCAAAACAAACAAATTAAAAAAGGAACTCTGAGGAAACAGAAACCACACGGTGAAACAAGGATAACAAAAGACCATAAACAAAACAGTAATTACTATAAACTTAAAGATACAATATATGTCAGAGTCATGAACTAACAGAGGGATATTGTAAGAAAGAAAGAAAAGGAAAAATAATGAAGGAAGGAAGAAAGGACTAGAGGATAAAATACAGCACTTGGAAATATAAAACATCAAAACATAAATTTAAAACTCAATAAATGTTGAGAAAATAGAGTTAAAGAATTCTCCAAGAAATTAAAATAACAAAGAATTCCAAAAGAAAGGCCAGAGAAAAATAAGAGTAGAGAGCCTCCAAGACATAATACAAGTCTCCAGAGCTGAAGTTATCTTTCCAGATTGAAAGTTCCACTAAGAACCCAGCACAATTAATGAAAAACCACCTACACCAAGACATGTACATCATCATGAAACTTTAAACACTGGTGATAAAGAGAAAACCATAAAAATCTTCTAGAGAAGAAGCAGGTCATATACAAAAAATCAAAAGTAATAATGCCAGCAGCCTTCTGAATAACAAACCTAAAATCTACAAGAAAATTGAGTAATGCCTTTATAATTCTGATGAAAAAGGAGTACTGTAGAATTGTATATTTATCCAAGCTATCAAGTATAAGACTAAAATAAAGACATTTTTAAATCTTCAAGGTTGCAAAAATTTTTACCTCCTATGTATTGTTTCTCAGAATTTACTCAAGAATGGGCTTTAGCAAAAGAAGGAAGTAAATGAAGAAAAGAGAACAAAGCATGAAGCCTATGGAACAGGATGAAAAACTTCTAGGAATGAAATTTTGCAACCATTAAACAGATAAATGTCATTGGAAGGCTAGGTTCATGAAGACACCAGAAATCGAGGATATCTTAGTTACCTAATGCTGTTAGGAATGCCGTACATAAGTGGGTGGCTTTAATAAATACATCTTCTCACAGTTGGGAAGCTGCAAGTCCAGATTCAGGGTGTCAGGATGTTCATGTGGCCTGGGATCTGCCTTCTCCTATATCTGCTTGCTTGCTTAATCTACGATTTTATATCTCAAAAGAGGCTGATTTAAATCACACCATACAGTAATACTGCCCCATTAACATAAAAAGAAAAGCTATTCCCAAATGGGATCATAACCATAGGTGTAACCCACTGCCAGTGAGTCAGGTTTCACTCATAGTGACTCTAGATGTCAGAGTAGAACTGCCCCACAGATATTCCAAAGGGTGACTGGCAGATTTGAACTGCCAACTTTTGGTTAGTTAGACATAGCACCTAACCCACTATGCCACCACGGTTTCCTAACCATAGGTGTAGGGGTTAGGATTTACAACACATATTTGGGGAGCACACAATTCAATCTGCAATAGAGAAAATTTTAGTAAACTCAACATCATTTACGTACTAAGAGACAGAGAAGGCAGTGAGCATGTAATGCAGAAGGATCAGCAACGTTTCTCAGAGCAGAAAGAAGCGCAAAGCTTGGTGCCTCAGAAAGTTCTCACCAGTAGACATAGTAGTTGAAAGTTTCAGTAGTGGGGATTCCATCAGGACTGCTCTAAGCCTACTGGCTCCCACCTACACATGTCAAGTTAGAACAGCATTACACATGTGAAGATGAAATGTACCAGAAAGCACATTCTGAAAGCTGTTATACCAACAATCTTGAGGTTATGCAGTATTACACCAAAATGAGCAATCATCAGGTCCACTGCCACATACTCTCTACGAACATCAACAACAACAACAAAAAAAAAACCTTTGCCATCCAGTCGATTCTGACTCATAGTGATCCTTAGGACAGAAAAGAGCTGCCCCATAGAGTTTCCAAGGAGTGCCTGGTGGATTCAAACTGCTGACCTTCTGGTTAGCAGCTATGTCATTTAGCCACTACACTACCAATCTTCCTTCACACCATGAGCCTCCGCAGACTCACAAAGTCTAATCCAAATACATTACTGGCTTCTGCACTGGAGAACTACAACCAGACTGATTCAGGTCTCCAAGCAACTATCACGGTCATACTAACTGGCCCCCAAACTAGTTACAGGCTCGATCTTCTAATACTCACGCAGCACACCTGGAAAGCTACCACCTGCATTAAAGCTGCAGCTAGAACATTAACAGAGACACTTTGCTTTAGAAAATGGAGTGAGAGATTACCTGATGTGTTTGACTTTATCAAGAGACCTTTATAGGTTTGGTGAACAGTTTGCTGCTGAATTAGTGATAGGTATATGTACCAGGGTAAACCCTGGTGATGTAGTGGTTAAGTGCTTACATCTGCTGACCAAAAGGTCAGCAATTCAAATCCACCAGGCACTCCTTGGAAACTATGGAGCAGTTCTGCTCTGACCTATAGGATCACTATAGGTAGGATTGACTTAATGGCAATAGGTTTGTTTGTTTATACACATGTACTAGCTGTCTGCTGCTGTCAAACAAATTTCCCCATGTTTAGCAGTTTAAAACAACATGCAGTTATTCTCTCACAGTCTCAGTGGACCAGAAGTCCAGCCACAGCCTATTTTGGCTCCTTGATCTTAGTCTCACACGACTAAAATCAAAGTGTTGCTAGGCCTGGTGTTGTGTCCAAGGCTCAGCATTCTCTTCCAAGCTCTGTCAGGTTGTTAACAGAATTTCACTGTTGTAGGACTTGCGGTCCTCTGCTCCTAGAGACCACATCATTCCATCCGCTGTCCAGAACCTGTCCACTTACCTTCGTCCTTCAGGTCAGCAGGAGAGCATCTGCTGCTGTTCCTCGTCTCTTGTAAGGGTTCACCTGATCAGGCCAGACCCACCCAGGATAGCTTCCCTCATATTCAATCTGAGTTCACTGATTATGGACACTAATTACATCTACAAAATTCCTTTGCCATGAAATGTAACATAAGGTGTGAGAATGATACCCTCTCATTTTCAGAGGTCCTGCCAGGACAGGAGGTAGTACTATGTAGAGTGCATGTACTTTGAGGAGGTAATCTTGGGGATGGACCATCTTAGAGTTCTGTCTTGCCATAATACATTACAATTAAGAACATGAATGAAACCCTGAGAATATGGCCCCAGATACTGTTAATGTTCAGTACTGAAGTCATTCCTAAGGGTCAGCCAAAGATTAGATAGGCAAATAAAACAAAATGAGACTAAAGGGGCACACCAACTGAAGGGCAAGGATGAGAAGTCAGGAGGGGACAGGAAAGCTGGCAATGGAGACCCCAAGGTCCAGAAGGGGGTAGTGTTGACATGTCATGAGTTTGGCAATAAATGTCACAAATGATATTGTTTGTTAATTGTTTAATGAGAAACTAATTTTCCCTGTAAAACTTCATCTAAAGTACAATAAAAAAAAATTAAGAAAATAGATGGAAAAAAAACTGAACTATGAACAAGAGGAAAAAAAAAAAACCTAAATAGTCCAATTGAGAAAACACCATCATAAAAATGAAAGGTAAAAATTGAATATTGATTTTTAAGAAATTATAACTCTATTGGAAACCCTGCTGGCATAGAGGTTAAGCGCTATGTCTGCTAACCAAAATGTCAGCCATTCAAATCCACTAGGCATTCCTTGGAAATTCTACTGGGCAGTTCTACTTTTACCTACAGGGTCAAAATGAGTCAAAATCAACTTGATGGCAGTGGGTATAACTCTATTAGGATAATGAGAGGAAGAGAAAATTCTACCATGGAGGAAAAGCAGGTGGTGAAAGTCTCATCTTCCACAGTAGAAAGATAGTAATGTCTAAAATTTAAAATTTGAGAAGCAACAGCAGTCTAACATTTAGCAGTCTGCAGGTAAATGGCAGAAGGGACAGCAGAAAGAGGAAGGCACTGCCTCTGGAGACAGCAGTACTGAAGGTGGGGTTTTTGTTTTTCTTCCAATAAATTTTTAACCACAGGAGTTAATAAGAGCTGGTCAAACTGTTATTGTGCAAGCTGACTTTTTAAATTAATAATATGTAAGGAATAACTTCCCAGGTTGTCAAATAATTGTCTACATTGTTATTTTGACTGCAACACCATCTTGGAAATGTGTCAGGGTTTATCCAATCAACTGTCTATTCTCATACACTTACTGTTTCTCCACTTTTATAATTGTAAACAGCTAGATAAAAATTCTGGACAATAAATACTTGGGAACAGCCATGATGTTTCCTTACACTGTATTTTTATAAGTAGTTCTAAACTGACAAGAATAAAATTGTGCCAGACACTTCACATGCATTACCCTATATAACATAGGTAACAATCCTATAAGGTAAGTGCTACAATTTTATCTGTTTTGGAAGTGTGAATATTGAAGTTCCGAGTGGTGACGTGATTTGCAGTGGTCATGTAGCTAATGCACAGTAAAGGCCGTGTTTGAGCCCAGGGAGTAGAATCCCAGAGCTCATCCCTTTAACCACCATGGCATATTTACTGTGGTGCCAGGTACTGGATTACATGTTTTATAGACATGATCTCATACAATAGTCACATTCCTTCAAAGTGTGTTACTATTTTGTTTTGTTTTTAAATGAGGGGAGCACTGAGGCTGTAGGGACTACGTATTTTGCCATGTCACATCCAGGTAAACGACAAAGCGGTTTCAACTTGGATCCTTCTCAGTTCAAAGGCTGAGTACCAATTTACAGCCCAGCAGACAAGTTTTATTTTGACCTATATATCTACAAGAATTTATACATTCAGCATTTCAGTTAGGATAATTAAAAAACTTGGATACTCACATTATCTCCAAATTACAGGGAAAAAAAAAAAATACTAGGTAAGATGAAAAGAGTGATTGATTGCCCGGTAAGTGGAGAAGAGTTAGAAAAAGAGTGATTCTCCCACCCCCAGTTAGTCCCTCCTTGGGCACGAATCATCCCAGTATGCAAATCATTTCCCTTTGAGGGAAGCAGAAAGAAAACCTTCTCATGAGTTGTCCTTAATTCGCCTGTCAAGCTCGGATGGTTAACATAGAGAAATTCTTCTCTATGTGTTATGTACATACCGTGCTGCCATTAAAGTGTCTATCAGGGGAAGACAAAGTGTGAGGGGGGCAGAAAGCAGTCTCGTGATTTAAAATGTATGCGTATAAAAACTTTTGAAATACATTTCAAAACACCTGTAATAAAGGATGGCTATGGGACTTCCCAACTCTAAAAATCTAGGACTCTAACACATTCCCTCTGAAAAGCATTGACGGTGCTACTGTGATTGCCGATCTTATAAAAAAAGGGACCAATTACTTGTTTTTTTTCTTTTTTGTTTTAATGCTTCTAAGACCTCACGAGGAAACTCTGGAGTTGTAGTGGTTAAGTGCTACGGCTGCTCATCAAAACGTTGGCAGTTTAGATCTGTCAGGCAGTCCTTGGAAACCTAATAGAGTAGTTCTGCTGTGTCCTACAGCGTCTATAGGGTCCCTATGAGTCAGAATTGACTCGACAGGAATGGGTTTAGGTTTGGTTTTAAAATCTCATCAACCTCCTCCATAATACGTGTGGCTCTACGAGAGTGAGTTGCTGCTTTCTGAATTATTTTTTTACAAGATTCACATTTATGTAAGTAGGGAGTCTAATTAAGCTCCTTAGGAACCCAATCACTCATCTTTTTCCCTCCTGGTATCTGTGCAGCACAACACACCTGAAATTCAGAATTAGATCTTAGGTAATCCATGATTCAATGTCATACATTTAATATTTGGAGATAAGGCCATAACATTTTCACTTCAGGTTTAAAGCATAAATTATTATGCTTCCAACATCATAAGCCCATGTTACTTTTAACCATAAAATACTTTCTGGCATATAGTGGACTCTGTGTGATTATTGCTTGGTTGACTGTTTAACTTGTTCAAGATGTAATAATGTAAAAAACAGTATTTCTTAAGAAAAACACATTGTATTTATTTAGTTACATGTTTTTAGAGGCATCATAATGTTTACTGAGGCATTTTTAAAAGAAGACTAACATTTCATGAAATTTTTTTGAACATTTGGTAAAAGCTTTTATTAACCATATCCTGGGATCTTTGAGGTAGCCCAAAGGAATTTTAATGAAAAACAACTTTCAATTCAGAAATCTAAAAACATAAAAACAACAGTAATAATGAACTAAAACTACTGTGTTTAAGAACTCAAATGCCATATGCTTCTTCCCAGATTCTGAAAATACTATACTTTCAACACAGTGTCAAGTCCAATAAATATACAAACATGCACACACACTCTCTGTGCATGTGCGTATCTGGCTCATGCATTCGCTCTCTCTCACACTCATTTTCTCTCTGACACACATACATGTGTAAATCTGTGTGCACACATGCATATACACACACACAAAATTAAAAAAAAAAAAGTCAATCAGTTTAAAGACTGCTTACCAACTAGCCAACTCTATGAGGAAGCCATGCCATGGAGATTTAATATCAGGGTAGAGATGGGGGAATTGAAATGCCATGTGAAACAACAGGTTTATAAAGAAAATGGTCTACAGTCTACTTCAGTGAGTACCATCTGGGGCCTTAAAAGTCTGGTAGTAGCCATCTAGGCTACTCCACTGATCTCACCTCTCTGGGAGCAAGGAAAAGCGAAGAAAACTAAAGATACCCGGGAAAGATTAGCCTAAAGGATTCACGGACTACATCTACAGTGACCTCCACCAGACTGAATCCAGTGCGACTAGATGGCACCTGGCTGCCACCACTGATGATAGCTCTGACAGGAATCATAACAGAGAGTCTTAAAAAGAGCTGGAAAAAAAAATGTACAACAAAACTCTAACTCGAAAAGAAAGATGAGACTTGCTCACCTGATAGAGACTAAGGAAACCCTGAGAGTATGGCTCCCAGTCACCTTTTCAGCTCAGTAAGGAAGTCATTCCCGAGTTTCACCCTTCAGCCAAGGCTCAGACAGGCCCATCAACAAAAGCAGACTAAAGGGGCATGCCAGCTGAGCGACAAGGACTAGACTAGAAGGCAGGAGGGGGCAGGAAAGCCAGTAACAGGGAACCCAAGGTTGAGAAAGACAGTGTTGACATGTTGTGGGATTGTTAACTAGTGATAAAACAATGATGTGTACTAACTGCTGTTTAATGAGAAACTACTTTGTTCTATAAACCTTCATCTGGGGTACAGTTTAAAAAGAAAGAAAGAAAAAAGAAATGTCATGTAAAAACTCTAAGCACCTTAAAATTCTGGCCCCTTTCAAACTCTCCAGAGATCAGGAAAAACTCCATGCTGCTCAGGAGCACCTCAGATGACGTCCACAACTCCCACCCCATAGGCTGTAAGTGCTGCTCCCACCTTTCACCAACATTTTCTAATAGGCTTGGACTCTCTGCCAGTGTTTTCCTAAATTCATTTCCAAGAAACAAATACCTGACCGTGACACAGATTTTCTTTGAGGTAATACTAGTTGCCAAAATTCTTTTCACATATCAAGAAAATTTGCTTTGTACATAACCCTACCATGAATTCTAAGGGTAAGCACTTGACTTCTAGTCAAAAAGTTAGCAGTATGCCAGCCAGCCAAGTGCTATCCAAAGGTACCTCAGAAGACAGGCCTGGCAATGTGCTTCTGAAAGGTCACAACCTTGAAAACCCCGTGGAACATTTCTACTCTGAGCATATGTTGTCACCATAAGTTGGAATCCACTTGACAGCAAGTAAAAAAAAAGAAAAAGGAAAACAGTAAAACAAAGACCCCTTGTGTACAGCTACTGTCCACTAAGAATCTACATCTAGATTTTCACTTAAAGGCATACCTGGCTGAAGGCTGAGGTATTCCAGGAAAAGAAGAAGAAGCAAGAAAGTCCACATTTGCTCAAGTCCCAAGAACGACCAACAGACACAAGCGAGACTAGAACAACCTCTCCTTTGCCCAGGCATGTCGTGCCTGATTCTCACACTAATCGACTGAATTCCAACGTTACAAAAGTCTGACTACTCAGGCAAATATCTGCTAACTTTTTAAGTTTATACCGAGAGCTCCAGAGAGTGAATGGCAGAGCCACTGAACCCAGAGGCCAGGGCAAAAACTCCAGCCTCCTGGAACTCTGTTCTTCAGTCTGAGGTCGATCTTGGTCCACTAGTGCTGCGATCACAGAAATACCACAGGTGGCTAGCTTCAAAAACCAAATATTCACTTTCTCACAGTTCTGGAGACTAGACTCCTAACCAAGGTCTCAGCTATGCTGACTCCTTCCCTGTGAGCAGCCCCTGGCATTCCTGGGTTCCTTGGTTCCCCAGTTTCTCATTACAGGTCCTCATATGATGTCTGTATCCTCCCATGTACATTTGCCTATGGGTCTAATCTGCTCTTTTGATAAACTCAGAAACGATTAGATTTAGAACCCACTGTACTCTGCTGTGGTCTAATTAGTATAACAAAACGCTATTTCCAAACAGAATTACAATCACAAGGACAAGGACAAGAGTTCAACATATATTTTGGCAGGACACAGTTCAATCCATAACATATCTTCTTCCTGGTGGATCACCTCGTCAGGAGCAATCCGAAATGCCAAGTTCCATGAGCAGGAGCAAACGAGTTCTAGACTCTGCCATGAGTAACCTGGTGTGCACAGGCAATTAACTTCACTGCACCTCTTTTCTTTCTTTGAGTGCTGGAAAGAGCTAAAAAGAGATCTTTAAGAAACTTAAAGTCTCTCAACTATCTTCTGTTTTCATAAATACGGCTCCAGACAAGGAAGGGTATAACTTCTAAGATATCATTTCCCTCATCCACTCAACCAACATTATTGAATGCTTTCTTTTTGCCAGCTGGTTTGATTTTTTGGTTTAAACAACCTGATCAGACGTGCATTTAGCAAGATTGCTTTGGAGGCGAAGCTGAAGGGGAAAGCTTTGGGACTGCAGGCAGGCAGGCAGGCAGGCAGGCAGGCAGGAAGACTGTTATAGAAATCCTCAGGAGGGGAGATGAGGAGCTGAAAAGGCAGTGTAATGGGGAAGAAGAGAACACAGCACAGGTGACAGCTACTTAGGTGGTAGAATCCATAGACCTTTATCACCACTGGATACAGCTGTTAAGGGAGAAGGGATCTAGGATGCTGCTTAGGCATATGGCTGGATGACTATGCAGATTACAAGACCAGTCTCCAGGACACAAAACACAAGAGGAGAAGAGTCAGGAGGAATGATGCCACATATTCACCATAAACAAACAAAAAACCATTGCTGTCAAGCTGAATCCAAGTCATGGCGAACCCCATATGATACAGAATACAAGTGCTCCGGAGAGTTTTCTTGACTGCCGTCTTTACAGGAGCAGATCACCAAGCATTTCTTCCGTATCATCACTGTGTGTATTAGAACCACCAACCTTTACGTTAACAGCTGAGTGCAAACCATCTGTGCCAAGGAAGGACTCTATTCACCACAAGCCATTCACAGAGTGTGTCTATGACCTCACTCCTGCACATCCACCCTTGGACACCTATATGAATGTTCTGAACTGGGAACTGGGAAAAGTAGATGCCCAGATCTCTGACCTCTGGTTTTGAATGATGTGATAGGATTGGGAGGACTACATGTTCCTCTTCTATCTGACACGTTAATCAAGATCTATCTCACAGGCCTGGCAGCTGCTCTCTTGCTGGTTGCTAGGGAGCAGGGGACAGCAGGTACTAAGCTCTTAATTAGGAGCATGGTCTACTTGACACCTGACTGCACTACTGTGTCCTCTGGCACACAACAGCCCATCTCTTGGACTTAAAGGGCAGAAACTGAAAGCCACGCAACATGAGCTCACAAGCTCAAGCTGCCCTGTACTGTGCACACATCAGGCCAAGTCCATATCTGCACATTCAGTCCCCACTGCCTGCAGAAACCTAACACCTTTCTCCACCCAGCCCCAGCTCCACCAGGAAATTAACACCCACCCAGGTACCTGGCCATAATTAAATGAACAAAAAGACAGCTGTTCGTACCTTTCTTTTTTAATCACCAGCATTCATTTCTGGGGATTACTAGGTTCTGGGTGATTTAGGAAGGATTACTCTTTCATTAGTGTCTGGGGTCAGTTCTAATACAATGTCATAAGAGCCTTTTAAGACACCTTCCCATGCCAAAAGCTTGTCCGTTTCCATGTCTGAAAGGTTGGGTTTGCCAAGTCAATGGCAATCTACTACTTGTCAGACTCCCAATACCTTTGATATTTCACCAGAACCATCACACAGAAATTATTCCTTCCCTGAGTTTCCAGATGTCCATGGGACTGTCATTCTAAATCCCCAGAGTAGTCTCTGACGAGGATGAGAAGCAACAGCTTTGGAAGAGAAGAGGACCATCCTTCAGAGATCCTTGACTTTCCTGTAGCTACTCACTGTCCATACCAAAAAAATCAATAAGCCTATAAAAGATTATAAAAACACTACTGGCAAATTTGTCATTTAAATGAAGAAATATAAAATGTTTTTAAAAGTACCAATTGAAATTCCAACTATAAAAAATACAAAAACTAATAAACAGATAGTGATCTTAGGGTCCAACGAAAGAACTATGCAAAGTGAGGAACAGATAAAATGAAAACAACAAAAAGACAAAGACTCAATGACTTGTAGGATGGTATCAAGCCATCCAATGTATATATAATCAGAATGCCAAAAGGAAGGTGGGGTACAGGCTAAATGTTAAAGAAATAATGGCTGGAATTTTTTCTAAATTTGGTGAAAAACTATAAACACGTAATTCTAAGAAACTCAAGGATAAACAGACACACACAGAAAAAAAACTGCTATAAGAGCCAGTAAGAAACTCTTGAACAGATATAAATTTAAAAAATACTCATTATATAACAGATTAACAAAGCTAAGAATTACTACAGATTCCTCACCTAATTTCATTAGAAACCATCAATCCAGAAGAGAAAAGACATTCTTGAAAGTGCTGAGATCACAATGGGAGTAGAACAGCAATCTAGAATGCTTTACTCAATAAAAATATCTTTAAAAAAATAAATACAAGTTTATTTTAAGACAAACCAAGAGCTGAGAAAATTCCACAGCAACAAACGTGAACTCAAAAATTAATACAGGTAGTTCTACTCAGGCTGAAGGAAGATGATACCAGTGGATTTACATCAAGAAAACAAACAAAAAAAAACACAGAAAATGGTAAATATGTGGGTAAGTACAAAATATCTTTTTCTCGTTCCCAAGATGATTGTTTAAAGCAAAAATGACAATATATTGTAGGGTTTGTAACATATATCAAAGTAAACTGCATGGTGCTAACCATGGAGCAGACAGTGGGGAAGTGGAAATGCATGGTGAAAAAGTTCTCACACTAGAGATGTACACTTGCTACCAAAGGGAAATCCCAGGTTCTTGCTCAGCGTGATTCGTATTGGCCAACAAATGAGAGACCAAGGTGGGAGAACAAGAAAGACACCTTGATTTTATTGTGCAAGGAAAAGGAGCTGCTGACACCAAGACTTCTACCCCAGGACTAAGAGAAAAATTACTTTTAAGAGGTTTATAAGTAAGGAGTTCATACTACTTGTGTCACCAACACTCTTCATCATACTACACAGCTGCGATGGGGTTTACATATCACTTTCCAGCAAAAGCAGGATTGCAATACAAAACTGGGAGAGCAGGGAAAGCAGCCCAGCAAAAGGAAACAGGATTTTCAGTGTAACACTGTGAAGGCTTTCTCTTGTTCCAGACCAAACCCACTTCCACCTAGCCGACTCCAGGTCACAGAGATCTAGCACTGCTATACCAGAAATACCACAAGTGGATTGCTTCAACAAAAAGACATGGATTGTCTCACAGTCTAGTGGACTACAAGTACAAATACAGAGCATCAGCCCCACAGGAACGCATTTTCTGTCAGCTTCGGAGGAAGGTCCTTGTCATCTATCTTCCTTTGGTCTGGGAGTATCTCAGCACAGGGAACCTGGGTCTAAAGGGCCCCCACTCCTGCTTTTCACTATTGGTGATACTCAGGCCACATGTCATTCTTTTCAATTCTCTCTTTTATATCTCAAAGAGATTGGCTTAAAACACTGCCTAATCTTGTACATCTTATCAATATAACTGTGACTAATACATCTCATTACACTATAGTGATAGGATTTACAGCTGACAGAGAAATCACATCGGATGTCAAAATGGTACACAATTACACAATACTGGGAATCATGACCTAGCCAATTGACAGGTATTTGGGGAGACAGTGTTCAAGCCATGAAGCAACCCTGTAGAACAAAGTAGAAGCAAGCTGCCACATCTTTCTACTTCGGCACAGCTAATGCTTTCAAACCACCAACCTTTCAGTTAGTAGCCAACTGCTTGACCACTGTTTCATGAGGGCTCCTTAGTTGAGGGCTCCTTAGTAAGCTAGTAGTGAAGATAAAATAAAGATAAATAATATAAAATAAAATTCTAAAAGAGAATATACTATTAATTCTTTAATTCTTTAAATTAATTCGTTTAAAAGTCATGAAAAGTGGAGAAAAAAGAACATACAGAAGAAATAGAAATCAAGTACAAGACTTTAATCAAGCTTAATAATAATGGAATAACAATAATTATGGAAAGCCTGGTTGCATAGTGGTTAGGTGCTACAGCTGCTAACCAAAAGGTTCACAGTTCAAATCCACCAAGCGCTCCTTGGAAACTCTATGGGACAGTTCTACCCTGTTGATAGGGTCACTATGAATCAGAATCAACGCCACAGCTGGGGGGTTTTTCGGTTTTATAATAATTATATTAAATATTAAACTATTTTCTTCTTTTTTGTTGTTTAAAGCAAGGCATAACTATATGCTATCTACAAGAAATCTTTATATTTAAATATAAAGTCACTCATATATTTGGAAGTATGGGAAAAGATATCCATGCCAACACTAACAACAAAAATATCTGGAGTGGTTATTAATTTCAGACAAAGTAAACTTTAGAACAAGGAGTATCATGAGGGATACAGAGAGACTTTTCATAATGATGAAAGGGTCAATACATCAAGAAGACACAATTTTAAACCTGTGTGTAACTTTAATAGAGCTTCGAAATATACAAAGTAAAAATTGATCAAAGACAGAAAGAAGAAATTGTTAAATCTAAATTACAAGTAGACACTTCAACATTTCTCCCACATGGAGCAGCTCTGCTTGTTCTATAGGGTCACTGTGAACTGGAATCAGCTCTACAACAACAGGTGAGTTTTGGGTTTAATAGCTGGGGATTGTGAACATTTCCTTATATATGTAGCCACTTGAATGTCTTCTTTGGTGAAGTATCTGTTCATATCCTTTGCCAAATTTTTAATAGTTTATTTATCATTTGTCATAGAGATGTTGGACTTTCCTGTAGATTTTAAAGATCAAGACTTTGTCAGATTTGTCATAGCCAAACATTTTTTTCCCAAACTGTAGTTTCCCTTTCTAGTCTTCTGATAAAGACTTTTGATTAGTGGAAGTGCTTAATTTTTAGAATATCCTAGTTATCTAGCTTATCTTCCAGAGTTTATGAGCTGTTAGTTATGGTTTGTAACCTGTTAATACTAAGTATTAAGGCCTCTAGTGTTGACCTTACTTTTAACTGCATGACCTTTATAGCTTGGGGTTTTATATCTAGGTCTTTAATTGATTTTGAATTAGTTTTTATGTATGATGTGAGGCATAGGTCCTGTTAGATTTTTTTTCTTTTGGCAGATGAACATCCATTTTGCCAGCATCATTTCATAAAAAGATTGTTTTTCAAGATTAGGTGACTGTAGGTAGATGGATTTACACCTGAGCTCTCAATTCTGCTCCATTGATCAATGTATTTGTTCTTGCCCCAGTACCAGGATGTTTTAACTACCATGGCTATATAGTAGGTCAGATAGGGTACGTCTTCCCACTTTCTTGTTCTTCTTCAGTAGTGCTTTAGTTCTCTGGAGGCTCTTCCCTTCATACAAAGTTAATGATTAGTTTTTCCGTCTCTTTAGAGAATGCTGTTGGTATCTGGATCAGAATTTCATTGTATGAGGTTGGACATTTAAGTTCATGAACCTGTCACCATGTGCTTACAGCACTGTACAAACAATTTGATCAGGTTTCATAAGCTTGGTATATCAGTCTCTCATAGCTGTGTTCTTGTTGACATGTGGTGGTATCTTGCTAAGTGGCATTCATTATTGTTCTTGAGTGTTTTTGTGTGCCATCATGAAAATGTCAGAGCTTGAATTAGAGCAATAAACATTAAATTTCTTGTTAAACTTGGCAAAAGTAGAAGTGAAATCAAGATCATGTTAGTCCAAGTTTATATGGATAATGCTATGAAGAAAACAGCTGTGTACAAATGGATTAAATATTTTTCGGAGGGGAGAGAAAGCGTCACTGATGAAGAGAGGTCAGGGAAAACAGTAAGCAGCAAAAGTAATAGAAACATTGCAAAAATTCATCAGATTGTGCATCAAAATCACAGGTTGACAGTGAGAAGCATAGCAGATCAAGTAAACATTGATAAAGAAACAGTTAAGAAAATCTTAGCTGAAAATCTTAGCATGAGAGAGGTGTGTGCAAAAACGGCTCCAAAGGAACTCATTGATGAACAAAAGCAAAGGAGAGCTGAAGCTTGCCAAGATGTTTTGGAGAGCAAGACAATGTTTTGGGCTGTGTTATCACTGGTGATGAAATACGGGTGTACCAATACAACCGTGAAACAAAGCATCAAAGTGCGTAATGGAAGTCAGCCAATTCTCCATGACCGAAAAAGTTCCATCAGCCCAAATGAAGAGTCAAAACAATGTTGCTAACGTTTTGTTTTAATATCAGAGGGGTTGTTCATTACGAATTTATACCAACTGGACAAACAGTTAACCAAATTTATTATTTGGAAGTGCTGAAAATGCTGCATGAAAAAGTTCAATGAGAACCACCTGAAATTTTGCCAACAACTCAAGGCTCACAGGGCACTGTCTGTGAGGGAGGTTTTGGCCAGTAAACAAGTAAGTATTGGAACACTCTCCCTACTCACTTGATCTGGCCACCAATGACATTTTTCTTTACCTAAAAACAAAGGAAATATTGAAAAGAAGACATTTTGATGATATTGAGGACACCAAGGGTAATATGATGACAGCTCTCATGGCCATTCCAGAAACAGAGTTCCAAAATTTCTTTGATGGGTGGACTAGGCACTGGCACTGGTGCATAGCTTCCCAAGGGGAGTACTTTGAAGGTAACCACAGTGATACTCAGCAATGAGCTATGTAGCACTTTTTCTAGGATGAGTTCACGAACTTAATTATCATAGCTTGTATTTGTAAATCACTTTAGGCAGAATTGATGTTTTCACAATGTAAATTCTACTGATCCATGAACACGGTATGTTTCATCATTGATGTAATTCTCCTTTATTTTCTTGCAGTAGTGTTTTGTAGTTTTCTTTGTTTAGGTCTTTCAGATTCCTGGTTAGATTTATTCCTGAGTATTTTATTTTTCAGAGGCTATTATAAATGGTACTATTTTCCTGATTTCCTTTCCATCATTCTCTTTATTGGTATATAGGAATCCAACTGATTTCTGTATGTTTATCTGTATCCTACCTGCATGCTGAACCTTTCTATTAGTTCCACAGTTTTCTCAGGGAGTCTTTTGGTTTCTATGTATGGTATCATACCCTCTAAAAATAGGTACAATTTCACTACTTTCTCACTAATTTTGATGCCTTTTACATCTTTTTCTTGCGTTATTGTTCTAGCTAGGACTTCCAGAGCAATGTTTAATAGGAATGGTGACAAAAGGCATCCTTGTGTTCTTCCAGATCTCAAGAGGAATGATTTTGGCCTCTCTCCATTAAGAATGATACTAGGGAGACATGGCTGAGATGGAGGAGAAGACACATGTATTCTCTGATCCCTCAAACAACAAACAACCATAAAAACAACTGAACAGTTTACAGAGGACACTCTAGGATCATGTCCTGAATACAGGTAGAATTGGTGTGATTGAAGATAAAGCAAGAACACTAGCAAACATGAGGAAAAATTCAGTAAAAAGAATTTTTAAAACTGAATAATCACTAAGAGTTATATTGGACTCTATTCTATCAATAGGAATATTTTATGAATGAATGCAGTACCAGAATGAGGGGTGGGAGGATAATGGAAAACACAGAGAGAATTGTTGAAGATATATTGACAGAAAACTTCCCTGAGATCATGAAAGACAAGAAGCTATCTATCCAAGATGCTCTTCAAACTCCACATAAGGTAGATCCCCAAATAAAGACACTGAAACATACTATCACCAACTCTACCAAACCTAAAGATGAGGATAAGCTTTGAAAGGCAACCAGGCATAAACAAAAACTAATATACAAAGGAGATTCATTAAGACTGATCTCAGACTACTCAGTGGAAAGCACACTGGCAAGAAGGCAATGGGATGACATATAAAAAGCCTTCAAGGAAACAGACTGCCAATCGGGAATCACATATCCTGCAAAATTGGCTCTCAAATATGACAGTGAAATTAGAACACTCCCAGAGAAACAGAAGTTTAGAGAATTTGCAAAAATCAAACCAAAATTAAATGCAACTCTGAAGGAAGTTTTTTGATTAGGAAATCAGTAACATCAGATACACATTCAAAGATACAATGCAGGACACAGCATCTAGATATTAACAAGGATAGCAAAGCCAGAAAACTAAATCAAAGTTAAAACACTAAAAAGAGAGAAACAGGTATCTCAGTATGCAAATGATTACAACATTAAGAGGGATGAATTAATCTATTCATAGATTTTTCAGATGAAGAAGAAGTCAAGGTGATACAAAGAAATTAAAGACTGGTTTAAACTTAGAATATTAGGGGTAAATATTAAGTTAATCACAAGGAAATTAATAATACTACACACTGAAACAAAATCAAGAAGTCTCAGCAGATATAAACCCAACCACAATGAAAAGGATAAAAAGAAACACAAAAAGAAAAATGACTCAGCACAGAAGATTAAATGGAACAAACTGTCAATAACACACAAAAAAAAGCACCAAAATGACAGCAATGAATTCTTACCTATCAATAATTATACTGAATGTAAACAGATTAAATGTACCAATAAAGAGAAAAGAGTAGAAGAATGGATTAAAAAAACACAATTCGTCTATATGCTGCCTATAAGAGACATACCTTAGACTTAAAGATACAAATGGAAACTGAAAGGATGGAAAAATACACACCAAGTTAACAACCTTCAAAAAAAGAGCAGGAATGACAATATTAATTTCAGATAAAATAGACTTTAATGTAAAATCCACCACAGTATACATGGAAGGCCACTATATTGTGCTTAAAGGATCAATATAACAGGGGGACATACCCAAATTAAATATTTGTGCACCCAACAACACACTTCTAAGTACATTAAACAAACTTAAACATCACTGAAAAGTGAGATAGACAGCCCCATAATAATTGTAGGACACTTTAACATGCCACCTTCAGTGATGGACAGAGCATCCAGAAAAAAGTTCCATAAAGACATGGAAGATCTGAATGCTATCATCAACCAACTTGACCTCATGGACATATACAGAACACTCCACCCAACAACAGACAAGTATACCTTCTTTACTAATGCACATAGAACATTCTCTAGAACAGACAACATATTAGGCTATAATGCAAATCTTACAAAATCCAAAGCATTGAAATACTGTTAAGTATCTCTTTGGACCATAAAGCCATAAAAGTCTAAATCAATAGCAGAAAACACAAGGTTAAAAAAAAAAATCAAACCCATGGAAACTGAACTACCCTTTGTTCAAAAACTTCTGTGTTATAGAAGAAATCAAGGGTGGAATAAAGAAATTCATAGAATCAAATGAGAATGCAAACATATCATACAAGAACCTGCGGGACACAGCTAAAGCAGTATTCACAAGCTAACTTATCCCGATAAACACACACATCCAAAAAGAAGGGCCCAAATCAAAGAATTAACACTACAACTCAAAAAGTAGAAAAAGAGCAACAAAAGAACCCCTTAAATGCTAGAAGAAAGCAATAATAACAATTAGAGTAAAAATAAATGAATTAGAGAATAGAAAAACAATTGAAAGAGTTAACAGGACAAAAAGCTGTTTTTTTGAAAAGATCAACATGATCAATAAACTATTGGCCAAACTGACAAAAGAAAAACAGGCGAGGAAGCAGCTAACTCAAGTAAGAAATGAGATGGGTGATATCACAATAGACCCAACTGAAATTAAAAGAATCAGAATACTATGAAAAATTATACTCTAAGAAATTCAAAAACACAGAGGAAATGGACAAATTTTTAGAAATATTTCACCTACCAAAACTAGCACAAGCAAAAGTAGAAAACTAAATAAAGCCATCACAAAAGAAGAGATTGAAAAAGCAATTTAAAAACTGTGGCTCTGACAGCTTCACTGGAGAATTCTACCAAACTTTTAAAGAACAGTTAATACCACTATTACTAAAGGGATTCGAGTGCATAGAAAAGAATGGAATAATCTCAAATTCATTCTATGAAGCCAGTATAGTCCTGACACCAAAACCAGGTAAAGACATCACAAAAAGGAAAATTATACCCCAGATTGCTTATGAAAATCCTCAACCAAATTCTAGTCCATAGAATTCAACAACATATCAAAAAAATAATTCACCATCACCAAGTAGGATTCATGTTAGCGATGCACTGATAGTTCAACATATGAAACAAATCAATATAAGACAACTTGATTTTATCAACTGATACAGAAAAGGCACTTGACAAAATCCAACATTCATTCACGTTAAAAACTCTCAGCAGAAAAGGAATGGAGGGGAAATTCCTCAACATAGTAAGTGGTATATGTGCAAAGCCAACAGTCAACATCATCCTAAATGGAGTCTGAAAGCATTTTCCTTGAGAATGGGAACTGAACAAGGATGTCCATTGTCACCACTCTTACTCAACACTGTCTTGGACATTCTAGCCAGAGCAATCAGGCAAGATAATCTTTAAAGGGCACCCATACTGGTAAGGAAGAAGTAAAAGTTATTTCTGTTTATACATGATATGATCTTATACATAGAAAATCCTAAAGAAACCACGGAAAATCTACTGGAACTAACAGAAGAGTTCACAAAGTATCACAATGCATGATAACCATATATTAATTAGTAGGATTCCTTTATACCAACAAAGAAGAAATCACCAAATCACTAACATTTACAGTTGTCCCCAAGAAGATAAAATACCTAAGAATAAATCTAATGAAAGATGTAAAAGACCTATACAAAGAAAATTATAAGGCTCTATTGTCAGAAACCAAAAGAGACCTCAGTAAGTGGAGAGATCTACCTTGCTCATGAATAGGAATATTTAACATCGTGAAAATGTCTAGTCTACCCAAAGCAATATATAGATACAATGCAATCCCAATATAAATTCCAATTTTATTGTTTAATGAGATGGAGAAACAAATCACCAGCTACATATAAAAAGAGAGGAATAGTTGGATAAGTACAGCATTACTGAAGAAGAACAATGGGAGGCCTCTCTCTACCTGACTTTAGTACCTATTTCACTGCCACAGTAGTCAAAACAGCCTGGTACTGGTACAAAACCAGACATGCAGATCAATAGAACTGAGAATCCAGATATAACATATCCACCAACTTCATATAAAAAGGGAAGAAGCCTCAGATAAGTAGAGCATTATTGAAGAAGAACAGTGGGAGGCCTCTCTCTACCTGACTTTAGCACCTATTACACTGCCAGACTAGTCAAAACAGCCTGGTACTGGCAGAAAAACAGATACATAGATCAATGGAACAGAACTGAGAATCCAGATATAACATCATCCACATATGAGCAGCTGATGTCTGACAAAGGTCCAAAGTCCATAAACTGGGGAAGACAGCCTCTTGAGCAAATGGTGTTGGCATAAATGGGTATCTATTTGCAAAAAAATGAAATAAGACCCACATCTCCTCATCATGCACAAAAACTGATTCAAAATGGATCAAGGACCTAAACATAAAATCTAATATGGGGAAAAAATATTTGGCAACTATATGTCAAAGTCAAACTGATGTCTAATCTCCATAATCTATAGCCAAGCTAAAAGCCAAGTGCCATCGAGTCGGAGCCATAATCTATAAGGTACTACAAAATATCAATAAGAAAAAGGTAAATAATCAAACTAAGTGATGGGCAGAAGAGATGGACAGACACTTCTCTGAAGAGGAGATCCAGGCAGCCAAAAAACACACGCGGACATGCTCACGATCATTAGCTATTAAAGAAATTCAAATCAAAACTACAATGGGATACCATCTCACCCCAACAAGGTTGGCCATGATCCAAAAAACAGAAAACTACAAATGCTGGAGAGGCTGTGGAGAAATTGAAACTGTCCTTCACTGCTGGTGGGATTGCAAAATGGTACAAACTCTTTGGAAAGCAATCTGGCACTTCCTTAAAAATCTGGAAATAGGTATACCATTTGACCCTGTAATTCCACTGCTTGCAATTTATCCTTCAGAAATAAAGGTTGTCACACAAACAGACAAGCGTACACAAGCGTTTGTTGCAGCACAGTCCACAGCAGCAAAAAGATGGAATCAACTCCGATGCACATCAACAGATGAAGGGATAAACAAACTGTGGTACATATACTCAATGGAATACTATGCTATGATAAAAAACAATGACAATTTTAGAAAACGTCTCATAACATGGTCTCGTTTGGAACAGATCATGCTGAGTGAAATCAATCAGTGTCAAAAGGACAAATTTTGTATGAGACCCCTGTTATAGGACTTAAAAACAGAATTATCCACAGAACAAAATGACTGTGTTGGCTACATGGGGGGGAGGGCTGAGGGTTTATCATAGATAATTGATAGATGTTAGAAATTTTAGTCTTTTACTATAATTAATTTAAAAAATATTAAATCATGAAACAAAAAATAGGGACAATGTTGGGTGCACTAATACATGGCATAAACAGACTATAAAATGTTAACAATGCACAAGTGCTGGGAGAGAAAATACATAACTGGGAACTCTTAAAAATCAAACACGCTTCATTGAAAGACTTCACCAAGAGTTAAAAGACTACCTACAGAGTGGGAAAGATTTTTTGGCTACCACAAATTGATCAGTGTACAGTCTCTATATTCTACAAGATACTGCAAAACCTCAACAAGAAAAAGGCAGGTAACCAAATTAAAAAATGAGCAAAGGATATTAACAGGTACTTCACCAAAGAAGACATCCAAGATACTAGCAGACACATGAGGAAATGTTCAATATCATTACCCATTGGAGAAATCCAAATCAAAACTACAATAAGATACCATTCTCACCCCAGCACGGTTGACATTGACCCCCCAAAATACAAAATAATAAACGTTGATGAGGTTGTGGAGAGATTGGAACTCTTCTACACTGCTGGTAGGAATGTAAAGTGGTATAACCACTTTGAAAATCAATTTGGCGCTTTCATAAAAAGCTGAAAATATAAAAACCATATGATCCAGCAATTTCACCACGTGGAATAAGGGCTCTTACACAAATAGATACATGTACACCAATGTTTGTTGCAGCACTATCCACAATAGCAAAAAAATGGAATCAACCTAGGTGGCCATCAACAGATGACTAGATAAACAAACTATGGTATATTCATGCAATGGAACACTATGCAATCATAAACAACAGTGATGAATTTAGGAAACCTCTCAAGACATGCAGTCATCTGGAAGACATGCTGAGTGAAATTAGTTGCAAAAGGACGAATATTGTATGAGACCACTGTTACTAGGACTTAAGAAAAAGTTTAAGTAAAGAAGAAAATAATCTTCGATGGTTACAAGGGAAGGAAACAAGGGAAAGAGGTATTCACAGATTAAGTAGTAGCTAGGAATTAGATTAAGTGAAGGGAGTGACAGCATGCTGTAGAAGGGAGGTTAGCACAGCTGGACTACATGAAAATCCAAAAGGGTTTCCAAATATGACACAACATTTTGAAGCACAGATTAGCAGGGACAGAGCTCTGGGGAACGTGGGTTCCAGTGATACCTAAGTTTTATGTTTTCCATAACACTTTGGTAAGTGGTGTCTGGAGTCTTAAAAGCTGGCAAGCGGCCATCTAAGTAACATCAGTTGGTCCCAGTCCACCTGGAGCAGAAAACAAAGACATGAGGAAAATATGAGCCCGGGAGACAGAAGGTGCCATATGATACAGAGACTACATCAGCATGAGACCAGAAGACTTAGATGGTACCCAGCCACCATCACTGACTTCCCTGATAGGGAGCGTAACACAAAATCCCTGATGTAGTGGGAGAAAAAAATGGGTGTGCAGAATTAGAACTCTATTAAAAGACCACATTTGATGGTCCGTCTGGAGGGTTCCCTGAAGACATGGCTCCTGGACTGTTAGACCAGAACTTAAACCACAGTACCAAAGTCAACTCTCCAAAGATTGGACTGGACTACAAGACACAGAGTGATGCTGGTGAAGTGTGTGCTTCTTGGCTAAAATATACATACTACATAAGGTGGTCAGAGTAGATCCTGCCCAGAGGCGAGATGGGAAGGTGGAAGTGTGTCACAGGGTGGAGAGAGCAGTTACAGTTGCATAGAGGTTGGGGGAGTTATATGGCAAATTGACAGACTGTATACTTTCATTTAAAGCACAATAAAATATTTAAAAAGAAAAAAGAAGGATATTGGCTGTTGATTTTGTATAGACGCCCTTTACCATATTGAAGAATTTCCCTTCTATACCTATTTTATTGAAAACTTTTTTCAGGAATGGGTGTCTGACTTTGTCAAACACCTTTTTTGCATCTGTTGATAAGATCTTTTGACGCTTCTGTTTATGTGACAGATTTTGTTGGTTTTCTTAATGTTAAACCATCCTTGCTCACTGAGTCTGAATCCTACTTGGCTGTGGTGTGTCATTTTTTTAATATGATACTAAATTCTAATGGTTAGAATTTTGTTGAGGATTTTTGCATCTATATTCATGAAATATTCCCCTGTAATTTTGGGGGGGGGGTGCACGTGCATGTGCATGTGTGTCTTTGCCTGGCTTGGGTATCAGGGTTATGCTGGCTTCATATAATGAAAGTATCCATTTCTATGTTCTGAAATGTTTTAACTAGTGTAAACTCTTCTCAGCTAGAATTCTCCAGTGAAGCCATCTGGCCAGGATTATTTTGTTGCTGTTGTTGTTCTGAGTTTGTTTTAATTGCCTTTTCAGTATCTTTTTTTTTTTTTAATTTGTCTCTACAAATTTTCACCTTCAATTTGTGTTCCTTTGGGTAACTAATATGTTTCTAGAAATTTATCCATTGTCCCTAGGTTTTCCAGTTTGTTGAAATATAGTTTTTCATTTTACTCTCTTAGGATACTTATTTCAGTTGGGTCTGTTGTAATTTCATTTTTGTTTGGGTTATTTGCATCATTTATCGTATCTTTCTTTTGTCACTCTGGTCACTGGTTTGTCAGTTTTGTTGATCCTTTCTGCTCTGATGTTTATTATGGTGGCTGTGGGCTCCTTTTGCTGTTCTCTTTCCACCTGAGATACAGAACTAGTGTTCTGATTTTGTCCCTTTTTTTCTTTTTTAATATGTACATCTGTTGCTATAAACTGACCTTGAGCACAGCCTTTGTTGTGTCTCAAAGCTTTTGGTGTGATGTATTTTCATTCTCATTTGATTCTAGGAATTTTTGGATTACCTCTTGGATTTCTTCTATTACCCAATCATTTTTCAGCAAAGTGTTATTCAGTTTCCACATACTTGATTTTTTTTTCCTTGCTCCTCTTATTAATTCCTACTTTGATGTCATTAAGATCAGAGAAGATACTAAGTATTATCTTAATATTTTGGATTTTGTTGAGAGTTGCTTTATGGCCTGAGATATAGTCTATTTTGGAAAACATTCCATGTGCTTTGGGAAACAACGTGTACTTTGCTGCTGTTAGGTGGAGTGTTCCATACGTATCTACGAAGCCAAGTTAGTTGATTGTGGCCTTTAGATCCCTATATTTTTGCTGAGGTTCTTTCTAGATGTTCTGTCCTGTACCAGCTGCTGTGTTGAAGTCTGCTGCTATTATAAAACTGTCCATTTCTCTTTTCCACGGCGCTTGTTCTGTGTATGTTTGAGCTGTATCATTGGAAAACTCACTTCTGTCAAATAGATTCCAATTCATAGCAACTGGAGGCATAGATATTTATTATGGTGACATCTTCACAATGGTTCATTCCTTTAATAATGATTTAATGCCCTTCTTTTTCTTTTATGGTGGATTTTATTTTGAAGTGTATTTTATTTTGTAACTGGTTGATGCATTTCTTTTTCCATCCTATCAGTTTCAATAAATTTTTTTATTTTTATTTAACATAACTGAGTGAAAGTGTACACTCACGTATAAATTTACATGCCCACCTATATGCAGCTTCCACTGCTCTCCCTGTCCGGTGACTGCACACTATTCCTCTCTGCTCCATACATGTCTCATCCTCCCAACAGCCTCCTTTCCCCTCCTCTCCATCCACTCCCCTTCCTCCAGCCAGAGGTCAGCAAGATGATATCCTATAGATGTATAGAACCATAAAGTACTTCCAATATATGGTCACTCTGCATTGCCAGGTCCAATCCACTCATGTCCAAAGAGTGGACCTTTGTTATAATTTATGGGAAAGGGCAGCATCAGGGCTGGGGGCCATGCTCTCAGAGGAACCCCAAAACCACTGGATCATCAATTTAGGTCTTTTAGTGGAGATCTCATGATGCACCCCTTCTATTCTTGTGTTGCCAGTGAGACTCCTCTCTGTGAGCTCCATCGTGGCTATCACTGGTGGTGGCCAGGCACCATCCAGTTCTTCCAGTCCCAAGTCGATGTAGGCACCCACTCTTGTGGGTCCCTCTGTCTTCTTGGTTGTCTTTACCGCATGTCATTTTGGTCCTCAGTGAGCATTCATTCCTGCTGAGTTGGGACCATTTGCTGTGTCATCAGATGGCAGCTTGGCAGCTTTTAAGACCCTAGACGCCACTCACCAATGTGGGTTGCAGAGAGCTCTCTTAGCAAAACGCTAGTTGTGCCAATTGGCCTGGAATCTGCCTACGGGCATGGTCCCCCACTCCCTGCCTCAGCTACTCCATCCTTGCAGTATTCAGTTAAGATGGAAAGAGTACTCAAGTTATGCTGAAGTCCACTTAATGTTGTTCTTGTTTCTAATGTGTGCTATCATCACTTTCTCCCAACTAGATTTCTAGTAACTGTCTAAACTAAACCCTCCACCCCACACTCCCTTCCTCCCCTCCCTTGCAGCTGTCAAAGAGTCTTTTCTTCTATACACAAGTCTGTTTTTGAGATCTTATCGTAGAGGTCTCATACAGTATTTGTCCCTTTGTCGCCGACTACTTTCACTCAACATAATGTCTTCCAGTTGAAACCAGGTTAGGAGATGTTTTCTGGAATCATCGTTATTCTTTATCATTGCGTAGTGCTCCATTGAGTATATGTACCACAGTTTACCTATCCATTCTTCTATTGTTGGGCATCTGGGTTGATTCCATCTTTTTGCTATCATGGACTGTGCTGCGATAAACATTCTGGTGCATGTGTCTGTTGGTGTGAAAGGCCTTGAATCTGTAGGATATATTCCAAGTAGTGGAATTACTGGGTCAAATGGTATATCAATATCCATTTTTTTAAGGAAGCGCCAGATTGCCTTCCAAAGAGGCTGGACCATTTTGCAACCCCACTAACAGTGTAGGAGGGTTCCACTTTCTCCACAGCCTCTCCAGCATTTGTTGTTTTGTGTTTTCTGGATCATGGCCAATCTTGTTGGGGTGAGATGGTATCTCATTGTTGTCTTGATTTGAATTTCCTTAATAACTAAAGATCATGAACATGTCCGCATGTGTTTTTTGGCTACCTGGATCTCCTCTTTAGTGAAGTGTCTGTCCATCTCCTTTGCCCATCACTTAATTGGATGGTTTATCTTCTTCTTATTGATACTTTGTAGTATCTTGTAGATTATGGAGCTCAGGGGTCGGTCTGACATAGACTTGCCAAATGTTTTTTCCCATTCTGTGGGTGTTCTTTTAATTCTATTAATAAAGTCTTTGCATGAGCAAAAGTGTTTGATTCTTAATAGTTCCCATTTATCTATTTTCTCTTCTGTTGATTGAGGTTTCTTTGACAGATTTTGGAGTCTGTCCTCATTGTGTATTAAAACTTCCATTGTTGTTCCTATCTTTTCTTGGATGAGCTTTATCGTTTTAGGTTTGATATTTAGGTCTTTTATCCAGTTGGAGTTGGTTTTTGTATAAGGTGTAAGATATGGATCTTCATTCAGTTTATTGCAGATGGATAACCAATTTTGCCAGCACCATTTGTTGAAGATATTGTTTTTACCCCAGTTTAATGTCTTAGGGCCTTTGTCAAATATCAACTGTTCATAGGCAGATGGTGTCATCTCTGGGGTCTCAATTCTGTTCCATTGATCCATCTGTCTGTTCTTGTACCAGTACCAGGCTGTTTTGACCACTGTGGCAGTGTAGTATGTTCTAAGGTCGGGTAATGAGAGGCCTCCCAGTGTGTTCTTCTTCTTTAGTAGTGCCTTACTTATCCGGGGCTTCTTCCCTTTCCAAACAAAATTGGTGATTTGTTTCTCCATCTCATTAAAAAATGATGCTGGAACTTGTATTGGGATTGCATTATATAAATAAATTGCTTTGGGTAAAATACACATTTTCACAGTGTTAAGTCTTCTTATCCATGAGCAGGGTAGGTTTTTCCATTTATCTAAATCTCTCTTAGTTTCTTGTAGTAAGGGCTTGTAGTTCTCCTTGTAAAGGTCTGTTGTTTCTCTGGTTAGATTAATTCCTAGGTACTTTATCTTCTCAGGCACTATCATAAATGGTATTGATTTGATAATTTCCTCCTTAACAGTCTCGTTGTTGGTATAAAGGAATCCTACTGATTTACTTATCTTTACTTGTATCCTGAGACCTTGCTGAACTCTTCTATCAGTTTGAGTAGCTTACTTATAGATTCCTTGGGGTTCTCTGCATATACAATCATATCATCTGCAAACAGGGAGATTTTAACTTCCTCTTTGCCAATGCAGATGCCCTTTATTTCTTGGTCTTGTCTGATTGCTCTGGCTAGAACTTCTAGCACAATGTTGAATAGGAGACGTGACAGTGGGCATCCTTGTCTAGTTCCTGATCTCAAGGGAAAGTCTCTCAGTCTCTCTCCATTCAGGATGATGTGGGCAATTGGCTTTGTATAAATGGCCCTTATTGTGTTGAGGAATTTGCCGTCTATGCCCATTTTGCTAAGAGTTTTTTACCATGAATGGGTGTTGGACTTTATCAAATGCCTTTTCTGCATCAATGGACAAAAACAGGTGATTCTTGTGTTTTGTGTTATTTATGTGGTTAATTAATTGTTTTCCTGATGTTGAACCAGCCTTGCATCCCTAGTATGAATCCCACTTGGTCATGATGGATTATTTTCTTGATATGTTGTTGTATTCTGTTGGCAAGAATTTTGTTGAAGATTTTTGCATCTAGGTTCATGAGTGGTATCGGTGTGTAGTTCTCTGTTTTTGTTGGATCTTTCCCTGGCTTAGGTATCAGGGTTATGCTGGCTTCATAGAATGAGTTTGGGAGTACTCTATCCCTTTCTATACTGTGAAACAGTCTCAGTAGTATTGAGGATAACTCTTCTCTAAATGCTTGGTAGAATTCTGCCGTGACACCATCTGGGCCTGGACTTTTTTTGGTTGGCAGTGTTTTGATGACCTTTTCAATCTCTTCCTTTGTGATGGGTTTATTAAGTTGTTCTGCTTCACGTTGTGATAATTTGGGTAGGTGGTATGAGTCAAGGAATCGGTCCATTTCCCCTAGGTTTTCAAATTTGTTAGAGTACAGTCTTTCATAGTATTCTGTTATGATATTTTTGATTTCTGTTGCATCTGTGGTGACAAGTCCCCTCTCATTTCTAATTTGGGTTATTTGTTTCCTTTCCTGCTTTTCTTTAGTAAATTTAGCCAGTGGTTTATCAATTTTGTTGATCTTTTCAAAAAACCAGCTTTTGGTCGTTTCAATTTTTTCAATTGTTTTTCTATTCTCTAATTCATTTAGCTCTGCTCTAATCTTTATGATCTCATTTCTTCTGGTGCCCGAGGGGTTCCTCTGTTGTTCTCTTTCTACTTGTTCAAGCTGTAGAGTTAGTTCCTTGATTTAGTTTCTTTCTTCCTTCCAGATGTGTGCATTTATGGAGATAAACAGACCTCTGAGTACCGCTTTGGCTGTATCCCACAGGTTCTGGTAGGAAGTGTTTTCGTTCTCATTGGAATCCATGAATTTCTTTAATTCATCCTTGATTTCTTCTATAACCCATGTTTTTTTGAGCAAGGTATTGTTCCGTTTCCAAGAGTTCCACTTTCTATCTATGTTTTTTCTGCTATTGATTTCAACTTTGATGGCTTTAAGATCTGAGAAGATGCTTTGCAGTAATTCAGTGGTATGGATTTTGTTGAGCATTGCATTATGGCCTATCATGTGGTCAATTCTGGAGAATGTTCCATGTGTACTGGAGAAGAAGGTGTAGTTGTCTGCTGATGGGTGGAAAGTTCTGTATGTATCAATGAGGTTTAGTTGGTTAATTGTGTCAATGAGGTCTTCTGTATCTTTACTGAGCTTTTTTATAGATGATCTGTCTAGTATTGAGAGTGGAGTGTTAAAGTCTCCCACTATTATTGCAGAGTCATCTAACTCTCTTTTGAGCGTAATCAGTGTTTCTTCAACATATTTAGGTGCTCTGACATTAGGTGAATAAATATTTAATATAGTTAAGTCTTGCTTGTGTACTGAACCTTTCAGCAATAAATAGTGTCCATCTTTGTCCACAATGGTGGATTTGACATTAAAATTGATTTTGTCTGAGATTAGAATTGCCACCCCTGCTCTTTTTTGTTGTTAGCTTGATATATATTCTTCCATCCTTTAATTTTCAGTTTGTTCCTGTCTTTAGGTCTCAAGTGAGTTTCTTGTGGACAACATATGGATGGGTCATGTCTTTTGATCCAAGATGACACTCAGTGTCTCTTTACTGGAGCATTCAGTCCATTCACATTCAATGTAATTATTGATAGGTATGTGTTCACTGCTGCCATTGTGATGTTTATTTTTATGTTGATGTTTTCTCTGTTGTTCTTATTAGTCTGTTCTGGGACAATCTGTTTTGTGAGTTGATTTTTCACCTTTTTCAGAGCTGGTTTTATAGTTGTTGAGACTCGTGTGTTAGATTTCTTGAAATGGTATGATACATCTTTGTTGTGCTTTACAGCTGCCCCTATGAACCCCTTAATAAACTTAATAACCCCCTTAATAAACCCAGTTTTAATTACTACCAGTCTTGTCATCTTCCTCTCCATCTGGAAGGACTGTAATGACTGTAGTACATCCCTCTTTTTATTATGATGACACCATAGTTTTCATGATGATCACTGGATTGCTTCTTTCCATATCAAAGCTGTGATTTACTTTGGAGCCTTCCCTAAATGAGTATTGAGTAGTGTGTTGTTCTAAAATATAAAGTTAGTGGTTTCATTCTTCTAAGCCAAAGCCAAGAACTTCTTTCAGTATTTCTTGTAGTTTGGGTTTGGTTTTTACAAAGTCTCTGAGTTTCTGTTTATCTGGGAATGTCTTAATTTCATTTTTGTATTTGAAAGATAGTTTTGCAGGATATATAATTCTTGATTGGAAGTTCTTCTCCTTCAAGAGTCTGAATGTGTCGTGCCACTGTCTCCGTGCCAGCATGGTTTCTGCTGAGAAATCTGACGAGAGCCTACAGGGTTTCCCTCTGAATGTTAGCTTTGCCTTGAGTCTTGCTGCCTTTAAGAGTTGCTGCTTATGTTTCATTTTGTTAAGCTTGATTATAATATGTCTTGGGGTCTTTCTTTTGAGATCTATATTGGGTGGCATACGATATGCATCTGAGATGTCTATATTCTCTTCCTTCATAATTTCTGGGAAGTTTTCTTTCAGCAGCTCAGCAACAATACTCTGTGTTCTCAGATGTCTCACCCTGTTCAGGGACTCCAATTAATCGAAGGTTGTTCCTCTTAATAGAGTCCCACATGCTTCTTAATGTTTCTTCATTTTTCTTGTTTCTTTTTTCTGATTTCTGCTCATAGACACTGGCATCAGTAGCTCTGTCTTCCAAGTCAGAAATTCTTTTTTCGATTTGTTCCATTCTGTTTTCTTGGCTTTGCATGGAAGTTTCTATGTCTTTGATTTTCTTCTTGATCTGTTGGATTTCAGAGTACTGGTGTTCCATCAAATCGAACAACTTGCTTAATTTTTCATTTTGTTCTGCTGCATTTTGTATAAGGTCTAGAAGGGCTCTGTATATAATCAATTTGTATTCACTTCCTGATGCTTTCATAAAAGTTCCTTCATCTGGAAAACTCCTTGGTTGCTTTGTTTGGGAGCCTTCTGAAGCCATGAGTGATTGCTTGTATGCCACAATTGTCTGTTGCTTTTTGGGTCCCATGTGAGTATATAGAGGCTGGAAGAGGTACTGTGAGGATGGATTGCAAATGTTTCTCTAGGCTGTCTTCAAATGTAAAGCAAAAGGTATCTGACCAGTTCACAAGTCACTTAGGTTTTCAGGTGTAGAGGTCCCTCTTCTCATCTGACAAAGTAAGCACCACTATATCCAACCCCAGATGATAACAAACTAGTTCAGAATTCAGCAATGCTACTGCCCTATTGGCCTCTGCTGACAAGGCCTAGCCTTAGCCAACACTGTGTCGAGTACTGGTTTTGTGATAGAAAAGCACTCTCCTGTGAGCAGGCTCTGGCTCCCAAGCTAAGAATTAGGTCCAGTTGCAGCCACCGTATCAAGATGGCGTCCTCCACACAGGCAGCAGACACAGGGGCTAAAGGTGCTGAGAGGTAGTGATTCCTCTGCTTCTGTTGCAGGGCCCCCAACGTAGGCAGCACTGTGCAAAATCACTACTTTTCTGTCGGAGAAGCGCTGTCCCGTTTGCAGGCACTGGCTCCCAGGCTAAGAACGAGGTCCCGCTAAAATCTCGGTACCAACATGGTGTCCCGCACACTGACTGCAAAGCTCCACACAAACCCCACTGAGGCAGCTACAAAACGAAAGGCTCAAAGTGGCTAGATTAACAGAGTCCCGAGCCTGGCTCTCAGAATATGGGAATTTCGCCTGCCTATCCCCCCAGCAGCGCGTCTGAGTCCAGCCGCCAGGCAAGACCCAGCTCCGCCCGCCAGCCGAGACAGAGGGAAAAAAAAAGTCAAAATGGTGTGTTTACCTTCCGTCCGTGAGAGCCGGGGCTAGCCAGGAGCGGGAGTCAGCGAAAGAGAGGAGGTTTTTTGCTGAGTGGTATGAATTCCCAGTTAACAACTCTGTGCCGTGTCCTGAGGCTGATTAGGTGATCAGAAGGCTCTGTTTGACTGTCAGTTCAGGTCTTGGTTTCCAGAGGGATATAAGGAGATGTGTGCTTAGTCCGCCATCTTGACTCCACCCACCCCCTACCCCCCAGCTTTAATAAATTTTTGTTTCTAAGTACTCCTCTTGCAAAAAGCAAACTGTTGGGGCTTGGCTTTTCATCCATTCTGTCACTCTTTATGAGTGCGTTTAAGCCATTCACATTTAGTGTTACTTCCTCTCCATTTGTATCTATACTGTTTATTACCTCTTTTATTGTTATTATGCCATTGTCATTTACAGATTGCAGTCTCTGGTTTCCGGTTGTAAATTTTTTAGTTTTGCTTTATCCTGAAGAATTCATTATTTAGACTGGCATCTGGCTGATACTATCTTATGTGCTAGATTTACATGGTGTCTGATGTTGTTAGTTCTCTAACTGAAGGACTCCCTTTAATAATCCTTGTAAATTTGGCTTGGTTTTTACACATTCCCATAGTTTCTGCATTATCTGGAAATGCACTAATTTCACAATGTTTAAATGAGTTTTGCCAGATATATTATCATTGTTTTCTTTTCTTCCCCTTTTTCAAGACTCCATGTCTGTCACCCATTGCCTCTTGCCTGCATAGTTTCTGCCAAGTAATCAGAGCTCAGTCTTATTATTGCTACCTCTTTGTATGTAACTTCACTTTTCTCAAGCTGTTCTCAGGATTCTTTGTCTTTCATTTCAGAGAGCATGATTATGATATGCCTTGGTGACTTTCTTTTGGAATCTACCCTACATGGGGTTTGTTGAACATCTTGGCTAGCTTTTTGTCTTTCATGATATTAGAGGTTTTCTGTTTCCCATCTTCTCCCCCAGCTCTGGAACTCTGATCACATGTAAATTTTTCCCTTCGATTGTATCCCACATCTTCCTCAGGTTTTCTTCATTTTTATTCCTTCTTTTCTCTGATGTTTCTTCAAAGTGGTATTCAAGAGTTTCTTTTCAATTTTGCTGAACCTACATTCCACTGCTTCAGATTTGCTCCTAAATCCTTCTATTACATTGTCCAGTTCTGAAATCTTGTTCTTTTAGATTTCTAATTGTTTTAATGATTTACAGTTGACATTTTATTCCTATTTTTCTGATTTCTTCCATTTTTCATGATTTTGTCTAATTTTTTCCTCATTTTTGTCTGTATTTTCCTTCATCCATTAGAGAACTCTGAATTTTGGAGTTCTGAATTCCCTAACAGGTTGTTTCAGTGCCTTTTCTTCCAGAAAAGGCTGGTAACCTGATAACCAGAAGGTTATCAGTTATTTGTTGCTTGTTGTTGTTGCATGTTTTAATATTGCCTGCTGTCTATGGAATAAATAGGAATTATTTTCTTCATTCATTGTAAATTTGATTGTTTCATTCTGTTCTTTTATCTGGTTATATCTGGGCAAGCAGACTGGGTGTGCTTTATTGCTTACTGACCTGTAAGCATGATACTTCGTACCACCTTCTGTAAATGGGCAGGGCCAGTGCAGCAAGGTGAGTTCAGTGGGGGGGGTGAAAGGGTGGGGATAGGTGGGTGGTTTGCAGCACAAACCAAGGGCAATAGTGCAGGACTAGAGGGGCAGTGCAGAATGAGTCTGGGGGACTGTGTTGGTACTAACCTGGAAAATGGCACTTGGTGTCCCACAAAACATGTGTAACAATTTGGCTAGGCCATGATTCCTGGCATTGTGTGATTTTTTTTCTGTATGTTATAAATCCTGCCTCTTTGATGTTCATGAGTGAGAATGGGTGGCAGCTGTATTAATGAGGTGGGACTCACTGTACAAGGTTGGATCGCATTGAGCCATCTCTTGGAATATAAAAGAAAGAAGCAAGCAGAGTTGGGGGCTTCCCACCACCAGGAAAGAAGGACCAGGAGCAGAGCATGTCCTCTGGACTCGGGGACCCTGAGCCTGCAAAGCTCCCAGTCCAGGGCAAGACTGGCAACAAGGACCTTCCTCCAGCCCTAAAAGAAAAAGCCCTGCCCTGGAGCTGATACCCTAACTTTGGACTTTTAGGCTACCTTTCTCTGAAAAACATAAATTTATCTTTGTTAGAGCCAGCCACTGTGGTATTTCTGTTATAGCAGCACTGGACAACTAAGACAACCATCGATGAAAGAAGTGACAGTACAGCTCCTTACAGACATTAATATAATGAAATATTATAAACAACTTTATGATAGCAAACTTGACTACCTAGTTTGCACAAAATGACTAAACCAGCTAGGTGTGCAGGAATATTCCAAAATAAACCCTAAATTTGCCTTTCAAAAAATCTTCAGAACTGCCCTTAGATCTATGCTCACCCCTAAATGATTTGGAAGAGCAGACTATCTATCATTTAATTTAAAAAACAAAACACTAGTAAGTGCCTATGATATGTGCTAAGCCAAACCAAAAGTGAACCACTGCCAATGAGTCCATTCTGACTCATAGCAACCCTAGAGACAGAGTACAGCTGCCCCACAGAGTTTCGAAAAAGCACCTAACAGATCTGAACTGAAGACCTTCTGGTTAGCTGCTGTAGCATTTAACCACTATACCACCTGTCCAAAACACATGCTACACACTAAAAAAGCAAATTAAAGAACACACTGTCTTGTCTTATACAATCTTCATTTGGCCTAGTGTTTTCTAAAAAAACAGACATGAATCAAGAGATAATACAAGATTTATTAAAGATCATAATGCTATCATTTGCTAGAGAAAAAAAATAAAAGAATAACAATGTTTTGAGGGATAAAACAGCTTATTTACCAGCATGGTTCCCTCTCTTTGAAATAAGCCAGTGAAAAGAAACAATATTTAGTGTATGAAATAGCATCTCAAGGTAGGGAAAGTAGCACACAAGAATATATTCTTGGATATAAAAAACTCAGTTATACAATCAGCAGAATTCAAAATCAGTTATGGGTATTCATACAATTACAAAAACTGATTCATGTTTTAACAAAACGCTTTTAAAACTCATATTACAATAGGCACAGTGCTCTGAAGACACAGAAATCCTCGTGAGCTTTTGCATGTTGTTACTCCCAAATTCACAGTCTGAATCTAAAAGGCAGCAAAAGACTCGAGTTCACAGGTTGGTGTTTTTGTTTTTCTTTCCTTGTTCAAGGTTGCCAAGTTAAGAAAACACATTGAAAAAGGCAAAATAAACACTTTCCACAACAAAAGAGACCACTAAATTGAATGTAAACTACTGCTCTCCTTTAGGAAATAACATAAAAACAAGGTTCATTTGTACTTTCAATAAGACTCATTTTCTCCTCTTGCTGCAGAAGCTGAACAGGCAGAGAGCAACCCTCAGCTTCAATTTGATCTTCAAGGATGACTCATAAGGATGTTAAGTTCAGGTAGTCCATTTTTATCAGGGACCTTTTGTCCATGATTTTTTCCCTCTTTCTGGCTGATTATTAGTGACTTTCCTTTGTTGGTAACACATACGTCATTGTTAACCATTTATTACAATGCTGTAAATTTAGCTTTCATTTTAAACAACCATGTTTTTTTCTGGCCACTGGATTTGTCCTTCTGACTTCAGATCACTCTGTCTATAAAAAAAAAATCATTTTTGACATTTCTAAATCCATTATCACTTCACCATCTTGGCCAGCAGGCACATAATTATATACTGTCAATGTACATCTCACTGGGCTACACTTTCAAGAAACCAAGGGAGATCTCTGCCAGGGCTTTATGAGGCTTGTGCAACAGAAGCCTGGCAAACCAACGCCAAAGCGTATCAGGGACCTGAGAGCAACACCCATGCATCTGGCGCAGAACTGGTAATATCCAATGATAGAACTCCACGCATTCTCTCCTAGGTGCAATGGGACCAAGTACCAGCACAGCACTTTCCTCTTCACTTGACTACAAACTCAAGATCTCATAATTTCATAAAGTCATGAGTAATCAGAAAGTATCTTAAACTCATATAATTCGACTCCCTAACCAATTTTCTAAACAGCAATTTCAAAAAAATACAGTTTTCTATTTTTTTTAACATCAAGAATTATACAGATATTTATCTGCAGTTAACTTCAGTTAAAGGTCCATTAGCTTTTTAAACAAGACTATTGGCAAAGAAACAACTGTATATCTGAAAAATATACAGGAAAAAAAAAAACCTGGATTTAAAACAGACCTAGCAAAATGGTTTTGTACACGTTAAACACTGATTTTTGTTTACCTGCAGAAAGTGATGTTTTGCCATTTGGTGTACGTTTAAAACTATCTGCAATCCTGAAGCTCAACTCTAATCTGAAGTTATCCCAGAAAAGGTAACATATCATAGGCCTGCTACAGACTGTCCCACCGAAAAACCCACAGACACAAGGCTTCAGTCTAACTTCCTCAGTCCCTAAGACTCCTCATTTATGTTGGGTACCTGTCACTCTCACAGAACTATCAAAGCAGAGGCCAAATCAGTACCCCCACCTCACACTCATGCTTTGTTTTTTAAAGGTATGGGACACTTCTTAATTACTCTAATGGAAGTACTCAAAAGTCAGTCGACTTAACTCTCTTTCACAATTTTATTTCTTGTTCCTTGACCGTACACAATCAGGGCAGAAAGGAGGTAGCTCTCAGGCCCAATAATCCACAAAATCACCACACAAGGCTATGGACAGATGGCAGCAATCACATAAAAATGCTCAACTGGGGATAATGTTTCACCATTCCCAGAGACAAGGCAGCTTGTCAGTGAGAGAACGCATCTCAGGCTGTGGTCTGAGCAACAGCAGAGGGGGGACAGCCACACAGAACAAGGAAACCAAGTGCTCCCCGGAGCACACTGAGGCAGTGAGTCCAGGACATGGTAGTCAGTGAGTTGCTAAACAGAGCTGGCTAACATCAAACAAGCCATCTCCAAGAGACTTCTAAGAGAAGGAGAACAGGTGGTCAGCAGGACTAGAAGATTTAAACAGCAGTGCTCCTGCCAATACAGCTATCACAAAGCCGACAAGCTCAGATGAGACAGTGTTCAAGCCGGCGCCTCCACGCAAATGGAAGCACTAACCTGGGGTGAGCACCACACTTTCCTATCTGCAAAAGAGTCACCTCAATGCTTCACCTTGTTCCCAAAACTCAGTAACTCTCCATTCACCCAGTAGTGAACGTGATAGGATGAAAGACAGGTGTCAGGAAACCAGGCCTCACCACGAGCCACAGGGTCTAAAACACTAATTCTTCTACAGTCCGCTCACCTGCTAGGTTGTTTTTAACCAGTGCTATTGCTAACAGCTTTCACCAGATTTGAAAAAGAATTCTTCCTCTCATAGTCCATCAAACAAAGACACGTAGGGAAAACAACCAAAAAGCACAGCAGCAAAGGCGAAAATCTAGACATTCACATGCAGGATCATTCAAAAGTTGCCCAGAGTGTCCTGAGGGCAGGTGTCTGAGCAAACTGCCCCAGATCACAAAACCCAACCCCAGACCACAAAACACAAGGCAGAGCCAGTCTTCAAGACTGATTTCCTGCCAAGAGCCCCCTCCCCATCGCCCTCTGCTGGTGAGGTCTGGTATAGGCTCCTTAACCTCTGAGCCTGCTCTCTGCCCACTATAATGGAGAGAAGACCATTGGTGCAGAAGTCATTCTCAACGTCAGATGGAGTCAATGCATGGTAGTGTCCACAGTGCTGGACACACAGCCTGTACCAGGTAAGTATTTGTTAAAGAAACGGGTGGTCACGGACATTCATTCTGTTACCTCCAAAGGTCACTGGTTATTTCAGCCAGATCCCAAGCTAAGCACTTGACATGCCTCACTAGTGCCTTCAGTGATCCATTAGGAATTGAGCCCCAATTTTTTAACAGATGAACAAACTGAAGAAACAAAAGTTAAGTAACTTGTTCAACATGACACAACTAGTAAGTGATTAAACCACAACTCAACCCAGGTTTGCCTGACTTCCTTCAAAGCCTACTTTCAGCACCACTACACTATTCACCATCAAAGGTAGCTCAACCTCATGTCCCACAAAGTCCAGTCCAGCAAATACAAAAGGCACAGCGAGTTAGCCTTTTAGGTACGCTACCGAAAGCTGGAGTAGCTCACCTAAAAAGGACAGAGACCTGCTTATCCTCACACCAGTTGTACAGAGGAGCCAGTACTCCTAACCTCCTTCATAGCCCTTCCTTACCCACAGCCTCTAGGAGATTCCTGGGATATGAGAGGACCCCACAGAGGTCAGAGGGCAACATATAACATCCTGCCATGCCTGAAGGTGAGTCTGTAACCTCAAGCTGAACAGGACCTGGGAAGACTGGCTCCTGAAGGCGTGATGATACTTCCCAGTTCAGAAGAAAAGACCAGCTAACGTGAGGTCTCAGCTGCCGTGAAACAGCGACTAGGAATGCAGAGCTGAGCAACGAGCTGCAAGTAAGCAGACAACCAGCAAGCCACCACCCTTTGTTTGAGCGGGCCTGGAGCCGGAGTCGAACCGAGCAGCTGGACCTGGATAAAGGGTAAAAAGGCAAACCCAGACAGGTTTCATATGTAGGGAACTTGAGATCCTAGAAACACTGCTGGTATACTGGTGAAGAGCTATGGCCACTAACCAAAAGATTGGCAGTTCAAATCCAACAGGTACTCCTTGGAAACTCGACGGAGCAGCATCCCAGTTCTACAGGGTTGCTAATAAGTTGGGATCAACTTAAAAGCAGTGTGCTTGTTTTTGTCTTGGTTTGAATTTTTTTCTTTTTGGTTTTTGGTCTGGAGACCCTGGGATGCCAAGAATTTGGCTTATCAAGACAGGGCACTTACAATGGACAAGCAATAAGGTGCTGAAAGGAAATACAAGTGCCTACTGAACATCCTGTGGTCCAAGAAGGAGGCTTTCAAAAATAAGATGAGAGTGGGGGTAGTTAAATAACTTCAAGAGACTGGAAACAGACTATAAAAAGCAGAGGCATGGCAGATTGAACCAGCCAGGGATGAGGAGTTATCATCAGAGACGCGCCAGGAAACAAGGGGTCAGGAAGGAGGCCTGATGCTGGGCACCCAGGCTCTGGGCTCAGCTCTGCCACAGAGTAAGGCTTCCACTAGACCTAGTCACCTCTGAAGGCCTCGATTTCTTCGTCTCACATGGAGAGGGTAAGCCCTACTTTTTCATGAGGCTCCTGTGATGACCAAATCCAGCTGTGTACAAAAGCACTTCGTACATGCTGAGGCATCAGGCTGAGGTATCACGACCCTTCAGTCTGGGGTGCTGCTCCAGGGCTTCCAGCACAGGCTGAGTCCCAGCACGTAGTAGGTCAGCCGTGCCTTCTTCCTTCTGGCATTCTACCAGCCTTGCTCCAGAGGAGAACAGAAAACGAAATCAATTTAAAAGCAAGCATTTATAAATAATGAAGAGGGGGAGAGCAGCAACGTTTCCATTTCCTACCAGCTCTTGTCCAGTGTTTTCTGTTGCTGCCTCCTTCTCTCTCAGTCTAGTTCCAGAGGGTCACGGGTAAAGATGTGTGTGTGTGTGGTGTGTGTGGGTGTGGGGGGGGTGTGCTCACATGCACGCGCACATGCGCACGCACACACGCACAAGGGAGAACCAACCAAAGAGAAAGAGTGTGCACAGAATGTTATGAAAGATACTCCACAGTCAGGTGTGGGGTCAGGAGAGCAAGAGAGCCCAGGTCACAATTAAGAAACAGCACCTATTACCAAAAAGTGTTCCTTTCCACCTCACTCCACAGCCAGGCTCACCACAGGCTTGTGTGTAGCTGTTCCCGACATGAGAGAAGTCGGCTCATGCTGTCCAGGGCAGTGGTGATGGTCTCGAGGCTGAGGGACAGGCCTGCAAAGTCCGTGTTGGCCCCTCTCATGGGCAAAAACTCTTGTCCCTTACTGTTGCATTCCTGCAGTCACCAATGTGACTGTCTGTTGCCATCTGGAACTCACTGGCTCTGGAAGCTTATCTGCTGCTGCTTAAGGCTTTTATTTACAAAGGTTCAGTGGAATGCCATCCAAAGAGGAAACAGCTGCACGAGAAAGAGGCCACTCCACTATACAGAACCACCCTTCACACAGCACTACAGACATTTAGGTTTAGGAACATACTGTTGCTTCTAAAAAGTAACCACCACGTGTCTGAATCACAAGCAATACGCTGCTGCAAGCTAAAAGGCACACATCCGTAAGACAGAGGGTTAGAAAATATTTACAAAACTGTCTACCAGCAACCATCCACTGTGCCTTCCAAAGTTTTGCAACAGGCTGGGTGTTAGGCAAGACACACAGTAAAACACTTTTTCACAGCATCCCTAGAAAAGAAAAACAGATAAACAGAGGTTATACACAGATAAATAGAGGTTATAATCCCCAAAGACTTCAGTAAATGGTAAAGATCCTCATGTAAAACTTTCTGGTACCCAGATTGTTGCTGACTGGAAACACTTCCACTTCAGGGCACACCCACTTGGCATCCAATGTCAGATCTGACAATTATCAGCAGTATTATCTCAAGCAAGTTAAGTATCCTGCTGAGTTTCAAATTCCCTGTCTCCAAAAGGGGCTAGTACCACCTATCCTACAGAGCAGCTGTGTGAATGAAGAGAATGCGCATGGCACAGAAGAGGTGTATATAGATGGTAGCTATCACGGTAATCAGAGCCCCTGTCTGGTGGAAATGGTTAACACATTCAGCTGTTAACCAAAAAGTTAGAGGCTCCAGCCCACTCAGAGATACGTCAAAAAAAAAAAAGTCCTGGCAATTCACTTCTGAAAAACCAACCACTCAGAACCATATGGGTCATGATTCTATTCTGACACAGAAAGTTGCTATGAGTTAGAATCAACTCAGCAGCAACTGGTTGTAATCACAGACCATCAGAAACTAAGAAATGGGCAACCATGATCACAGAACCCACTGTGTGTCTGACCACTTAGGTCAAACAATCACTTACTCATTTTGGACAAGCAGAGAAAACTCTTTAAGGACATTTTCTAGGAGCTCCCCAGCACAGCAGTGATCTCTGTGGGTTCTGAGCACTCAGTGGTATGTTGTATTAGCCCCATCACAGGAGTCTAGTCCTTGCAATTCAGAGTAGAGAGACAAGGCAAACTATTGCACTGTTTCAGCAAGCACTATCTCCACCACATCCTGCTGTGTAAGTAGCAACAGGGCATCTCACAGCCCAGTTTTAGTTTTTCTGTGTTCCCAGCTGCATTTCACTGAGGACACGAGAAGTCACACAGGCAGGGACATGTGAGTATAGGCATCCTCATAAGAGGTTACTGAGCATTAATATCAAGGTAATTCTAGGGTAACATCTCCTGCAACACCCTGCATTACAATTTAGGAAAAGCTATGCACAGAAGGGCCAAATATGTCTCCCTCATCGCAGTTCACAAGGTACTTACTAAAGGATCTGGAAAGCCTGGCCCCAAGGTACCTACCTAATTTTGCTTGATCTGTTTCCCAAGCATTTAATCACAAAAAACCTTTTCTTCCACACGAACACCTATCAGTATCTCAGGGAACTCTATTTTCTGTGGGACACTGCAGAAAAGGCTATCCTACAGTAACTGATCAACAGAAGGGTGAGTCCTCACCTTAGGATTCCCCCCCTGCTACAGAAAGCATTACTGCTCAGCATATGAAATTCAATGCTTCAAAGAGAAGTCCATTATTCTATCAGTTATACAGAAGACCTAAAATGCCACTCTAGATCAACCCAAAGTCCCGAAGAATGGCACAAGATAGCACTAGCTCTGTTAAGTGAGAGACCTGTGAGACTGGTTTAATGCTCTGGTGTTGCCATCTCAAACTTATTAGTTGTGCTTTAGCTGAAAGTTTACAAAGCAAGTTAGTTTCTCACTAAACAATATACCTACTGTGACACTGGCTTCCAACCCCTGACATGTCAGCCCTCTCTCTTCTCGACCTGGGTTTTCATTTCCATTTGTCCAGCTTTCCTGTCCCCTCCTGCCTTCTCATTCTTGTAGTTAGGTTGGTTTGCTCATTTAGGCTCGTGTGTGTGGCTGAACTACATGTGTCACTGCTTGTTTTTTAAGCTTGTCTCATCTTTGCCTAAAGGGTAAAGCTAAGGAGTAACCTCAGTATTGACCTAAAAGGGTAAACAGGAACCATATTCTTGGAGTTTCTCTAGTCTCCGTCATACACTAAGCCTGGTATTTTTTTGTGAGTTAGAATTTTTTCTACATTTTTCTCTAGCCTTGCCCAGGGCCCCCTTAGGGCTCCCTGTCAGTGCTGGTAGCCAGGCACCGTTTAGTTGTGCCGGATTCAGTCTACACTCAGTCTGTGGTGGTTGTGGTCCACTGGTCCTGTGGACTAATCTTTCCCTTGTGTCTATGGTTTTCTTCCTCTTCTCTTGCTTCAGACAGAATGAGGTCAACAGATATGTCTTAGATGGCCATTCACAAGCTTTTAAGACCCCAGATGTTGGACATAGAGCATTTTCTTTATAAACTACGTTATGCCAATTGAGCTAGATGTCCCCGAGACCATGGTCCCCATAGCTCTCAGCCCAGTACTTCGTTTCCTCAGGGAGTCTGAATGTGTCTATGCATGTTACACGACTTTGCCTTGGGCAAGCTGTGCTGACTTCCCCAATATCATGTACTACCTTATCTTTCACCAAAGTTACCACTTACCTGCTATTGTTTTTCCCTGCCTATCCCTTCTCCTTTCTTGTAATCATCAAAGATTGTTTCTCTCTATGTGTAAATCTTTCCATGAGTTTTCCTAATAGTGGTCTCATACAATACTCGTCCTTTTATGACTGACTTATTTCATTCAGCATAATGTCCTCCATATTTGTCCATACTGTGAGAGGCTTTGCAGATTCATCATTGTGCTTTATCATAGCACAGTATTCCACTGGATGCATGTACTATAGTTTATCCATGTATCTGCTGATGGGCACTTAGGTTATTTCCATCTTTTTGTAATTGTGAATAATGCTGCAATGAACATGGGTCTATTCATGTATCAGTTCTTATTAATCCAGGATATATTCCTAATGAGTGGGACTGTTGAATCATACAATATTTCTAAGTCTAGGTTTTTTAAAAAGCACCATACCATTTTCCAAAATGGTTGTACCACTTTCCATTCCCACCAGCAGGACAGATTTCCAAAATCCCTGCAGGCTCTCCAACATTTGTTTTTTTTGTCTGTTTGTTTGTTTTAATTAGTGCCAGTAATGTCAGGGAGGGATGCTATCGCATTATCTCACTGTAGTTTTAATTTGCATTTCTCTAATAGCTAATCATCATGGGCATTTCCTGCCACCCTGAAATTCTTAACCATTTTGAATAGGGGTCCCCATATTTTCATTCTGCACTAGGTCTCAAAAATCATACAGTTGCTCCTGGCACCAAGACACACTTAAAATGTCACCATGTTGACAAACACTTCACTGGATGCTCAGGGACAGCAAGCACTGGCCCACGGCACACAAACACCCCGTTTCCCAGGCATTCCCACCCTTACTCTTCTTGAACAGACAACACCTTCCAGTACTGGCTGGGTCCGCATCCTCCTAGAATACATCCATAAAGCCAGCCAGCTTTAATTTGAGGAGCTTGTTAAGGTCTCACCTAATGACTCTGCTGCATCTTCAAACCACTGTCAGTAGCAGATTTGAAATGCATAGCACACAGAATGCCCTTCCTCCTTCTGTGCTCATATGCAATCTTTCATTTCCTTATATAGTTAAAGAAAAGCTTGCTTTTAGTTAAAAGGTAATCATGGCCCTGGCAGCACAATGGTTAAGCACTCAGCTGCTAATTCACAGGTTGGAAGTTTGAGTCTACTTGGTGGCTCCATGGCAGAAAGACCTGGTGATCTGTTCCCATAAACATTACAGCTAAGAAATCCTATGGGGTAGCTCTAACTTATCACATGGGGTTCTGTGAGTTGAAACTGACTCAGGTGGCACCTAACAATAATAACAACAACAGAAAAGACCAGGAACTAATGGTTATGCTAGAAAAGCATGAGCATGGGAAGGAGGGATACCTTTACTAACTTTGAGAAGCCAATCACTGAGAATGCTTATTTAAGGTGTCCTGGACAGTCAGAGGAAACCCTCATGGTGTGGTGGTTAAGTGCCATGTCTGCTAATCAAAAGGTCAGCAGTTCAAATCCACTAGGCACTCCTTGGAAACTCTATGGAGCAGTTCTACCCTGTCCTGTAGGGTCACTATGAGTCAGAATCAGCTCGACGGCAGTAGGTTTGTTTGGGGTTTGGTTTGGACAATCAGAATCTCAATGCTTGGAAGGAGCCTCTGGGATGCTCTCAGCCAATCTGCTCTATTTGGTCACTGAAGAATCTGAGCTGCCCAAGGTCATTAATTCCTAATAATTAAGGAATCCTGTCCTCCAGACACCTAGTCCTGCCTACTTGCCCTGTATAAGCTATTTTCTAAGACCTTTCCCTAGCTATTCTCTGAAACTTTCTCATCAATGTGATACTGAAAGAAAACAAACATAAATTACTATACTTCCAATTCTTGCTCAGTGATAGTTATCTTTAAAAAACCTACTCAAAGTCAGAGATAAAGAGTGATAATGTACACATCTATGCTCTATATTTGTAGTAGGATTTTCACTGCACCGGGAATTGACAGACCTGGGTCAATTCCTGCCCTGTCTTCAGTTGCATAACTGGTTGGGAGGTAAACAGGTGGACAGGGTGAGCCATTTGCCTGTTTGTCTCAAAGGCTCTGACTAAGGGTAAAATACCATGAGAAAGCACTCTCTGAACTAAAAATCCCTATGCGAACATTCCATCACCCAACAATGACTGACGTTGTAAATCTAAATACAGTCTTACCTTGCAAATGGTATGAAGGAAAGGCTGTACCTGAAATGAAAAAGATCAAATCAAATCAAAGAAAGTAGAAGACTATACAGTAGAATGGGCTTGAGCTATGACAGCATCTGCAGTGATTCATCTAGTCTCTCCCTTCCTTAGTGGCTGCCATGAACACACACAAAGAAGACAGACAGGCTAGCACCCACACACTGTGCCACACAGATGGCCTGGGAAGGAAGTGCCATGCCATCTGTGGCCACAGAAAGATGGCGAGTGGCCCATGTGGAGACAGCCTCTGTGACCTGAGTCTCACCAAGGTACTGCTCTAACCAAAAAGGCCAGCAATCACCTAGCACAGGCAGAGGACAGCTGTCCAGATGGCAAAGGAACCCTGTTCTGAAAAAATACCAAACAAAATCCACATTGGTTATCCTTAACACAATATAACTTTTGCCCACTTGGGATAAGTTTTCTGCTCTGCTGCTGTCTACTAATTTCAAAAGAAGCAAAAAAGGAACAAAAAATGGGGGGGAGGGGGGACTGCTAACTACTCTATGGATTAAAATGTAACAAAGTGGTATTTCAATAATCCAAACCCAAAGATACATTGGTGAATCCAGAATAGTTCAACCAGAAAGGAGCCACATGGCAAGGAGCCCATCCACAAGCCCAAAGAACCAGGCAAGGCATGTCACACAGATGTATGTAAGTTAGTCAGCCCTGAGAATAACAACAGGTATATGTCAGGGTTATGATGCAGTGTCGCCATTCCCCTGTGCCCATATGAATGCTGAACTTCTGAAAACTAGCTCCCAAATATTAGCCTCTAAACAAAAAGGAAGGAGTGTGTGCATGTGTCTGCGCACACATGCACATCAATTCCCCACCCCCCCATGCAAGTATCAGCCATCAAACCAGATTCTATTAGAACCTAAATATCAAATATTGGCCTATATTAAAGTTAAACCATCATTCTTCTCCTCATCTTACATTTAGCATGTACAGAAGCTCCTGTATTTTAACACAGCAAACTGCAAAACACACTTTGAAAGTACACTTATTCAAAAGTCCCAAATTACTAAAGAGGAGGGGCTCATGAATTTGCAGTCTCGGCACTTATTTCTACTAAACAGGAGCCTAACTATTCTTCAAGGCTTTAAGACTTTCACAGTCCGCTTTTCTTTGCTTACACACATCTTTTCCATGGTAGACTGGTCGCGTCTACACTGAAACTGTTCTAGTGGATAGCACCCCTTAATGAACTCTCAAAGTGGGACAGCAACGTCTTCACAGCTACGGAGTCCACATGGGCCACCAGCCTTCCCACGTGGATACCACATGGGTCTCAAAGTTTATGAGCCTCTAGCCCTTTCATTATGGTTGGCTCTTTAGTGACCATTTCGTGGTCTTCGCCTTAACGCCCGATAAGCTAACAAGCCTCCTGGGCATATGCTGACCCTGCAGCCCAAGTCCAGTTTCCTGTCAAACCAGTAGCTGCCCCTCATGCCCCGCTGACGATTAGCTCAGTCCTCTGTAAGTGACTCTTCTCAAGTGTAACACTCATTACTTTTCTTAACACTTTCCTTTTTCTTCTAAACCACAAGCCTCCTTTATCAGCCCTTATAATACTCTCCTTGACCTTGCACTTCCTGCACATGATCAGCGTGATAATATTCAAAGTCTCTCAAAAGCTGCCAGGACTCCAGCCAAAGGGCTGTTGCAGCAGATTCCCATGACCACCTGAGACCACTGCTGCCATCTCCTGGCAATGGGCCGAGGCAACCTTGTGCTCGGGAGGGATTTCACTGGCCCCATGAGAACTCTAAAGCTGAGGATCTCTGTGATTCTCAGCTCTCCTACCCAAACCTTGTGTGGAGGTTTATCTCCTTCCACTGCACTAGTTAGAAATCCAGCGCAGGAGGGACTGATGGAAACATGACTTACCATGTCATGGCCAGGGACTGCAAAATGCAGAAAATGAGGGCCAGGCCCTTGTTATGCCACTGAAAGAAAAATGGTATTGTTACTATGACAGTGTGTAGGGAAGAGGCATAAACCAAAAAGGTGAGGAAAAATTAAAATGCATGCTCACCCAAAAGGCAGAACACAGGGTAAGTACCAAACACAACTAGAGGGAGGAATGAAACAGTCAATTAATAACACGACAACATGGCAAGAAACAAGCAATGCTGAAGTTACCACAGCAACGTTGCCTTCTTTCATTTCAAAGCATTCAATACACCTGACCGCCAGTGTCTGCCAGAATTAACGTTCCAATGAAATCAAACTGGTCAAGAAGGAATGGTAGAGATTAGAAAACTTCTTTTCCACTTTTAAGTTCACCTGGAATCTCTCTGTCCAGGAAACAATACCACAAGTCTAATCCACTCATCTTTTCATTCAAACATATATTGATGGTCACTTCACACAAACCTCTCTGTCCAACCCCAGGAAATCTCTTAAGTAGACAGGACACGTGAGGACAGTGGGTATATAACTACTCAACAAACATGTCCTAACCATTTCCTCTGTGCCACCACTATGCTCAGTGTTTCTAAACACTGGTCTTGGCCTCAGGGACCATATCTATTTGAACAAACGAAAATCTTATCACATTTCAATTGCTGTAATACTAATCGCTATAACCAGTATAATGGTTCAAGGAAGGGTGGTAGGACCGGCAAGTGCAATAAGACTGAATGAAGTCAGTGACGTCCACACTGGGTACAGGGATGATGGGCCAGAGGAGAGCAGATAGGCTGCGGGAAGACGGAGGAAAACTGAACAAATATGATCCCAAAGTCATATGATAACGAAGGGAAAAAAGAACACTCCTAGAAGACCGTGTAACCAGCCCACAGAATGAACCTTGTTGTTTCTCAATAAATCCGTTTAAGCTCTGCCACGTGGTTTCAATCAGCCCCAGGGGTCTTCCTCTCGGCTCTCTTCCTATCGATTTAGCTAATCTGACAAACAACGCCCCCTGGAGGTACTGTGCAGAACTGAACTGATGCAGAATCGGCTACCTTTGAACAAAGGGAAGGAGAATTATTAAAGAATGCTCCCTCCTTCCAGCGTGGTGATAGAAATCAAGTAGTAAGATGAAAGCAAAAAAGAAAGAGGTGCTTAATTTTGAGAGGGGAAAAAACTTCCAGACAGCAGAAATAAAATCTTGTTTCAGAAGTCCAGCCAAAAAGCACCTTACCAGCATCACGACTGTTGCTATCAAACGGGTAGGCTCAAACATCCGCTTCAGCTGTTTCATTGGTCCCATGAGGAAGATGGTGCTGCAAAGCAAACACACACAAGCCATTCAGACCAGAAGAGAACCACAGTTACACAGACTGTGTCATCTCCCTATTCCTCCCCAAGATTACCTGTCACAATAACAGCAGAATTAGTAGCTAACATCTAAGCTCTTATTCTGTGCCAGGTACTGTGTTTAAGGGCCCTCTGTGCATTGCTTTCATTTAACACACCAACAACCTAGGTGACAGCAACAATTATTAGATTTCTTTTACACATGAGGAAACTGAAGTGCAGATGGGTTAGTTACTATTCCACAGCCATCCAACAAATAAATGGTACAGCTAAGCTGTAAATGCACTCTCTGCAGTACTACCTTGCTTCCTTGACCATCTACAGACAGAAATAGACAAGCCAAAAGAAGATATGAGTAATTTAAAAAAGAAAAACCATACCTTACAACCCTAGGTTATCTAGGTTAAAAAGTGGAACAACTCAGTTTCTTTCATGAATAAATGATACTAATATCTAGCATTTATTGAAATTTTGCTACATGCGAGGTATCAGATACATTACCTCATTTCATCCTTCAGCAACCCTGTGGGTTAGGCATTATTACACCTATTTCAGAGCTGAGAAAATGAAGATCAGAAAGGTTCATTTACTTATCCTGTATTACACATATAGGAGCCAGAATTCAAACCAACATTGATTTGATTCCAAAGCTCTGAAACATCATTACAATTCCTTCTATTATGAATGGGACTAAGAAACTGATAGTGAGACTGAACACAAACGAAGCAGACCCTCACACCTAACACACTAAATACTAGAGCCAGCTTTACACAGTGTTTCCTGAGCCCTAAGGACAATGTCCCATGTGGTATCACTCAAGTAGTAGCTGTTACAGCCAGCATCTGATACCAGCCAACGAGCAAACAATGTGATGAAATAGGTCCACTCCACTATAAAGGCTATTAAATTTCAACTTAACTTCAAGGCTATACCATTCGTGCAAGCATTTGAGCTGAGTGTTGAGTGCGTACTCTTCAGCCTATGGTAAACAAGAAACAACAGCCAAGGCTGGTCTTCAGAATGAAACTTAGCACATGTATAAAAATGAAGCAGATTACAGATAAAGCGACAAACCCTTAGACAGACCCTGCAGATAATGATTTTCTCCCTTTATTACTTTCCTAGGTAGTGCTGAGAAGAGCCAGTCCCACAAGGGTTTGCTAATTAGTTCTTTTGGACTAATCAAATACACTCATATATTTACACTAAGCCTGGACTCTACATTGCAACTCACACTGTCTGCCCAAAGCAAAATCCACAAAAGTTAGTATACAAAAGAGCTTGAGAGGCAAGATTAGACAACTCTGAGTCCAGTATTTTACTATCCCAAGCCCTGGTGGCACAGTGGCTAAGAGTTCAGCTGCTAAATAAAAGGTTGGCTGTTCTCATCCACCAGCCACTCCTTGGAAACCCTATGCGGGCAGTTCTACTGTATCCTACAGGGTTGCTACTGAGTCAGAATCAACTCAAGGGCAATGGGTTTGGTTTGGTTTGGCAGCAATATTAACACACACAGCTCTAAGAAGGTGGCCAAGGTCATGCACACAACCACCAGCTTAATATTTCCATCCAGAATCAGAGCTAAGTTTGGGGACATGACACAAAAATAGTCCTTGTCAAGTGGCTTACAGACACATAACAAGTTCATGTAAGAAAATGCTGCTGTGCTGTTACATAAATATATACAGAATAAAAAAGCCTGAAAGGCAGAGGTCTTTAATCCTGGATGGAGTACTCAGCAAAAGCTTCAAAGAAGAGGTTAACTTTTGAGCAACATCTTGTATCTTGACAAACAAGCAAGTATCCAATAAACAGGGAGACGCCAACAGGGCTCCATTCCAGGCAGAGAAAGCAGTCTGCACAAAGGCACAAAGGCAGATGGGAAGTGTGAGAAATTCAGCCCAGCTGGGGATCGGGACGAGGCTGAAGCTTGCTCTCAGCGCTGAGGAGTTTGCACTTCACCTGCAGACAGGGAACCAGGAAGCCACGAAAGGGAGGCAAGCAGGGCTGCAAAGGAGTCTCTCTACAGTTCTACGGGAAAGAAACTGGAGGAAAGAAGACCAACAGAGGCAGAGCAGCCTTGTAGCAGTTTGGGTGACAGATGATACAGACCACAGCTGAGAACCAGCTAAGATGGATATCTGCTCTAGGAAGCCCCTCGACTCCCTGGATTGGATCAGCTACCTGTCCCTGAGCATATCTTTCTGTATCATATTCTATTATCACTTCTGTCTGTCTTGCAGACCAGTGAGCTCCACCACAGCAGGGACCAAGTCTCTCTTGGCCTTGTATTCTCGAGGACCAGAACAGGGTGTGGTGAATGCTTTTACACTGAGCATGTGTGAGTCAGCTGGTGAGTGTCAGCTACTACGGGCACAAAAAGAAAGGGGCCAAGTAGAGAGGTCAACAAGCCATGGTGAGTCATCAGGTGGATGGTACAGCTTGAAACTGCAGGACTCTGAGGCCATTCATCAAGATGTATGGGCAGGAAAGATGACTGGGAGTTCAGTTTCCCGAGGGCTCTCAGGCTGAAGAAGCAGAGTTAGAGCCATCAGCACGCGGGACAGCTGAAGCCACTACCGTGAACGAGTCTAACCAGGGATGTCGGTATGCACCAGCACGCGGCACAGGCTGCCCCCATCTAGGAGGCACTCCGTCAGACACCTTGCCTCACACCACCACCACCCAGGTGACACTCAAGCCCAGGATGGTCTCTGACTAATTAACAACAAATTCCCTACAGGCACTAGTCTGGTGAGCCCTTCTGAAATCATCAGATCAGTCTCTAGCAGCAGTAAGATCAAAGCAAAGCAGAGGACGGAGAAGTATTTGACTTCTCTGTACGTCAGTTTCCTCATATGTAAAATCACAACAGTAATAGACTTTCTGCTTTCTTCCAGAAATGTGTCAAGGACAACTAAGATATAAAAATATTTTTGAAATGATAGGATGTGAATATGACGTATTTTAACTACCTCTTTTCTTTCCACAACCTTAAAACTGCCAGATTATCTTCCTTCACCACCCTCAGGCACAAGCCACCCCCATTTTGCCATCTAATGAATGGTTCTGGTTGGATTAAAAAACTGTCACCTCCCAAGTGATGCGATGTTTCCAAAGGTGTAAAAGACTATGAAGAGGACCAACCCCTTCCTCGGCACCCACAGCAGGAGCGTACCCTGGAAGTTAGAGCAGAGGACGCATGTCAACAGCATTCACACCTCTGCCACAAAACAGGAGCTCAGAAACCGAGGGAGCCCCACTTCCCTCCCCTCCCCTAACCCCCACCCCCTATCCCCGCTCACTCCCATCTCTCTCTTCTCTTACTCATGCATTTTATGAAGAGCAAAAGATAAAAAGAGGTGAGTGAAGGGAAAGGATATACCAAAGAGAGGGAGGGACAGAGGCAGAAGAGGGGAAGGAAATCTTACCAGCAGTGAGCAGAGAATTCCTACAGCAAAACACGCAACAAAGCCTTTGATTCTGGTGCCCCAGCTTAATGAAGATGTCTCAACAGCCTAAAAAAAAAAAATTTTTTTTACTGTATTACACATGTGTATATGTATAGTTAATTACCACAAACGAAGCCCATAACAAAACTGAGAAGTGGGGTGTTAATTTGTATTGAGGAAGGCAAGGAACACAGAATCCTGTAGTTAATTACCAAAAACAAAGGAAGGCCACATGGGAACTGAGAAGCAGCCTGTGAATTTGTACTGAGGAAGACAGGGAACACAGAATGCTACACATTCTGGGTTACAGGAGACTTCAAGGAGTCAGGGAACACAGGTCCTTACATACACGTGCATCTCCTCTCTATCAGCTGATAAGCTACCTTGCCTCTGATTGAAGGTTCTGGAGGTGGAATCCCAGCCTCCAGCGGAACCCACTTGACAACAAGGTGGCCAGAGAGCAGCATCTCAAAGAGCCCAAAGCCTCTCCACAGCCTAAACACGACAATGACATGCAGGAAGGCATGAGCTCCACTCAGGTCATTGGGCCCACAGGTCATCCACTCGTAGTTCAACCAGTCAAGCCTCAGCAGCAGCTGTCCAGTCAGTGTTTCTGTGATCTCAGAGGGCTAAGCTTCGCGTCCTTACCAGGTCTCTCATCTGTGTCATTCACTCTTGGTACAGAGGTCTTACTTCCAGAGTGCTGGCCTCAGCCCAGTCTTTCCAGCACCAGACAAACCCTAGTTAATTAATTACTACTCTGCTCATGCTGACTCTGTCACCATGGTTAAGTCCTCCCCAGAGCAAAGTTAGGGGAGCCATAATTAAAAATAAATAAATAAATAAATGAACTACTAAAACTCATCTAGAGCTGTGGGTTATCTCCCAACGCTTTCTTCATATTTCTAAATTAACAGCCAAGTGCCTGCACAAGAGACCTTCTGTCCATTTGATGCAGCAAGCACAGCTTGACACAGCAGACACAAGCAGCTGCCACTGAAAGGCAAAGGCCACGTGGCCAGGCCCCGGGGGGTCTGTTACACAGGCCTCCTCACCTTGTGTGGCCACCAACCTGATGAAGGCTGCCTATCACATTTCAATCTGGGTGATAAAGTGGGTGGGTGGTGGCAATGACTGCAAGAATCACCAGACAGCCAACCCTCTAAGCCTGGAGTATCCCCAGCTCCGGGACCTGTTTTCAATGCTGTCTCCAAAGTTCCTGTCAAACCGGGAGCTGGAAAAGAAGGACCAGAAGCTCCCCTAGGCGTGGCAGGCATTGCTACAGCCAATCTTAGTCCCACTCAGGAGGAAAGTATTCAGGTCAGATTATTAAAGGGGCCCACTTCCTATCCCCATATATTCACACACACTGCAGGAGGCCTTGTGATGCTGGAACACAGAGAACTTCCAGAAACACAAGACCCTGCACAGGAGGGCACACTCAAGGAGAGAAACCTCTCCTCCTCAGAAAGTCTATATTCTTAAAACCCCCCAGGCAGACCCTCCAAACAAACCATGTGATGCTGCTGTTACCAGAGTTTATTGGTCTAACCTAACCTAGACAGTCTGGTTAGACCACCTCTGACTAGCACTAACCTCCCACAAAGCAAAGATCCAAGATCCAAAGAGGAAAAAGGAAACAAGCTGCATACAGGGATAAAAGTCTGGTAATAGGATTGGATCTGATGCCTGATCACCACCTGGAATCTGGAGGGACTTTCAAAAAGATTCAATCTTTATTATTATTATTTTTTAAAAGAGAATAAACTGTGAAGTATCAAAACTTTATTTGGCCTTGGCATGTAAAGGGCTAACCAGTCAACAGGATGATAGTATTCCAGCCCTCATAAAAAGCCAAATCACTGACAAGAAACAGAAAGCAGTTCAAGTAAAAACATATTTCTGGATTCAACCTTCAGAAAGGACACTTAGGTCATACAAATCTCTCAGATGTTACCTTTTTTGTCAGACGGGGTAGGGGGTACTTGTCACCATTGAAGTTTTCCACGAGATGTGATGGTAAGTTCTTGGTTAGGACAGGACAACATTGTTGTTCCACTCCTCCTAAGTGGACTCAATGAAAAAACTACTTTTTGCCACTTTATGGAAACAAACTCAGCTGATACAAAATGTCCCTCTAAATTCCTGACTGCCAGAAATGGTGCTAGTGCACCTTTTGGAAATTAGAGTAGGTAAAATGGTACTTGGATAGACTGGCTGTTTGACTAACAGGTATGCACAAATAGGTCCCTTTGACTCTGGGATGTGGAGAGAAGAGGGCCCTTACCAAAAAGAAGTAAAGCCAAGAATTGTTCAAGGAAACAGGGTCAGTAATCAGAAGAAGGTGAGAAAGAAATGTGGCTTTATTCCTGCGCTTTCAAATTAAGCATCATTCATAGATTCCTTGTCTCAGGCATCCTGTATAAAACATGGAAAACATACTTTCAGAAAGAAGTCCATTGAAATTCACAATCTGCCACGTGTTTAGAAAGATGAGGTAGCAAATTCTGTATACAAGAGACACAACTAGCCATATTTTTCCATATGTTTTAACATATAGAGTAAAAAATAAAAACAATTAAACCACTCCCTTCTGGTGACCTTTGACACCTTATATAACTGAACCTGAAGGAATTTTAAGGCTACCTAGCCCAACTTGCCTACAAAAAACAGAAATTTCTCCCCTGAATTCTCCAGTCTTGCCAACCCAAACCATGGACAGTGTGAGACAATGAAGTCAATACAAACATTTTCAAGGAGGACCCAGCCTAAAACATAACACAGAAGCCTACAACTGTGAAAATGAATTTAGGCAGCTACAAAGTATTTCCCAGAAGTTGAACACTCTGTACAGGCCACAGAGTGATGCACATAAACAGGAATCTCACACTCAGGGGAGACTGACTGACAGCAGTATTTTATAACAAGTAGCACCTAATCTTTTAAAAATAGACTTAATACATGCGTGAGCCCACAGCACTTGACAAACCTTCACATGCCCAACAAAGGCATTCACGGTTTTAGGCAAAACCACCTCATCATTTGTTTTTAGTTTGTAAAATTCATCATTAACTCTTGAGGGTCTGTCCACTGCTTCATGACTGTTTTCTAAACATGTATCATCCCACTCTCCCCAAAATACTTTTTCCAAGCCCCCACCCCCAAGAGTCTATAGGAAGAGACAGCATCTCTTTCTTAAGCCTCTACAAATCATAAAGGCCTACTGACAACCCACAAGGGCATAAACCTCAACTCCCTGCTTCCTTAGGACTCATCTGAAGATGGACTTGAGAGTTCACAATAGAAGACAGAGTTCAAGAATCAAGAACCCACAAAATTACTCTGAGCCATGACCAGTTATTAAGGACAGCAAAACAAGGAACACCCACAGTGCTGTTCTGAAATGTCGGAAAATATGTATATATTAAACCTCAATTCCTATAGTGTTATCTTCCTCAAGATCAAAAGAAAGACAGCAAGTTTTACAGTTTGGGGATTGCATGGAAGGGATGGGGCTACCAGGATCACACAAAACTAAAGAGTGGGTGAAAGAAGCATGCTGAGAAAACCAGGAGACACACTGATTAAAGTTGCAGAGGAAAAATCTAAGTTTCCAGTTAAGAGAGACCAATACCATGCTGTTATTACTCTCCCTTTACAGACAGGACAACAGAGGCCCACAAATATACCAAAAAGCAAAGAGATTTGTCATTTTGTCATTCAGAAAGGTAAAAAACAAACGCTAAAAGCACCCAAAACAGGAACTAAAAATTATGTGGTGTGGTTTTCCAAACACCGTATTAGGACTTGTGGGCCAGATTTCAGCTGATCAAAGCCTTCTGTCACAAAACAAACCCGCTGGTAGCCTCAAGAGATACTAGGTGCTTGCAGGCATCTAGTGCGAACAGTGTGGACAAAGAAATATGTGTTCCCTGTCCTCGACGTGTTCCAGGTAAAACAGTCGTACAACAAGGTGTTGTGCGCCATATCGGGTGGGAATGTCACACCCCACTACCTACACCGAGCAGTCAACAGGGCAGCACGAGAGCTGTGGGAGAAACCACAACCGGCCTCCGGTCCCGGCGACCTGCCCAGAAGGGGCTCCCTCCGCCTGGTTCTCCGGGGCCCCTGCCCACCCTAGCCCTAAAGCCCCTGGCCTGGTCTGCAGGTATGGGACCCACGGCCTGGCCGCTCGCCCTCCCACTCGCCCAGGTTTCTGAGCTTTCTCCTCTTTGCGGAAGCCTAAGGGCGGGGCGGGGGTTCTGCGTTTGCCAGGGGAGCGCTGAAGTGGTGTCGGACCAGAGTAAACAGATGTCCACTGGCGCTGGGCCGCGGCACTGTCGACGGTGGTACCGGACCCCCACGGGGTCCTACAGGGGAGGACGAAAGGGGAAATAATCCGCTTCCTGTAAATCCTGCCAGGCTTCCCACGCGCCATCAACAGGCGCTGGCAGAGTCGAGGGCAGGGCTGGGAAGTCACCCGGACCCAGCGTCCTCAGAGAGTTTCTCCAAGTCCCGGGCCGAGGGGGTGGAGGCGGCGCTGAAACCCGGGACAGAGCGGGGTAAGGCGGGGCTGAGGGTCCCGTGCCCACTCACCTCGGACAGGCCGCTGCGGTCTTCCGTGTCCTGCCCGCTCAGCACCTTCTTCAGCTTGTCCATGCTGGGCCTGGTCCGCCGGTTCCAGCCCCCTGTCCACCTGTTGGGCTAGCTGAGACTGCGGCTCTTCCGGGCGCCTTGCGCCCAACTCCGCTCCGCCACCAGCCCCACGTGCCCCGCCCCGAGCCCGCGCGCCCCGCCCCGAGCCCGCGCGCCCCGCCCCGAGCCCGCGAGCCCCGCCCCGAGCCCGCGCGCCCCGCCCCGAGCCCGCGAGCCCCGCCCCGAGCCCGCGAGCCCCGCCCCGAGCCCGCGAGCCCCGCCCCGAGCCCGCGAGCCCCGCCCCGAGCCCGCGAGCCCCGCCCCGAGCCCGCGAGCCCCGCCCCGAGCCCGCGAGCCCCGCCCCGAGCCCGCGAGCCCCGCCCCGAGCCCGCGAGCCCCGCCCCGAGCCCGCGAGCCCCGCCCCGAGCCCGCGAGCCCCGCCCAGGCACAGCCCACCTGGGCTGCGGCCGGCTGCTGCTAGGTCCGGTTTTACGTCGCTGGCGTTTACGGATTCGTTCTGGTTGAGGGAGGCGGGACGGGCAGGAAGAGTTGGGATTGAAGTCGCCCAAACGTGGCCAAACGCCAGTCGTGCGTCGGGCGTCGCATTCCGAAGCCTAAGCCGCCGCCCTTTCGGGCCGTAGCTGATTCAGTCGACTAAAGCTGAGCACCTACCACGTACCAGGCGCTGAAGAAACAAAAGACCAGTGGTGCGCTGCTCCTGCGACTGGGGGGTGGATGCAGGCCAGAGAGCCAATGCTGTGGTTAATGCACATTGTGAATGTGGTTACATGGCAAACAGTTTAAAAAAAATTACTTAATACGGGATTAAGTTTAACAAGTCGGTTACAAAGCTCTGTGGAAACATTTAAAACACGCTACTGAAATTTCAACTGATAGATGGGGAAATGCATAGAAATCTACGATTTGGGCAAAATCTTGAGAAGTTAGGTAAAACTTGGGTGAAGCTGTGAGGAGAGGAGTATTATTGTGTGGGGTACACTGATGGTGTGTTTTACTGAACTCACACCAGGCACTAGCACTAATGATTCTGCCTACAGGAATCTGTTTTGTCCGTGGAGCTTCCCGGATGGGGCTGAGACAGTGGGGCTCAAACCTCAAACTGATCATTTGGGAAAGTGAGACACTGAGTATATCAGTGCACCCACTAGACTAATTAGAGCTTCTCCATTCTCTTACACACACACAACTAGGAACACTTAGGAAATACGAGTAGAAATACCCTGTCTGAATGAAGAAAATTCGGCTATCTCTGACAGTTTGACCTTTTAAAAATTACTGTAGATCAGCCTGGCAAGGAAATTTGCCCAAAATCCTAGTCAAACCCTTAGAAGGGAGGATGGCAAGTCTGGTCTCAACTACTTTGGGCAAGTAAGTTATCAGGAATCAGTCCCTGGAGAAAGATGTCATGCTTGATATTTTAGTCAACTAGTACAGTTATAACAGCAGTACCACAAGTGGGTGGCTTTAACACACAGCAATTAATTCTCTCACAGCCTAGTGGGCTACAAGTCCAAACTCCAGACATCAGCTCCAGGTGAAGGCTTTCTCTTTCAGTTCTGAAGGAAGGTGCTTGTTACCAATCTTTCCCTGGACTAGAAGCTTCTCTGGACTGGAACCCTGGGTCCAAAGGACTTTCTCACAACTGCGGTTGCTTTCATGGCAGTATGAGGTCCCCCATGCATCTCTCCTTGCTTTTCTCTTTTATGTGTCAAAAGATTGGCATAAGATACAATCTAATCTCGTAGAACTCATCAACATAACTACTGCTAATTTGTCTAATAGTGATAGGATTTACAACACATAGGAAAATCGTTTCAGATAACAGAATTGTGGGAATCATAACATAGTCAAATTGATACACATTGTTGGGGGGGGAGGGACAATTCAGTCTATAAAATTCCATGCTTTGGCCCTGAAAAATTCATGTCCTTGACACATGTAAAACACATTCTTCCCAACATAGCATAGCAAAAGTCTTAACCAAAATCTAGAAATTCCTCTTCATCTGTGGAATCTATCATACAAGTTACCTAGTTCCAAAGATACAATGGTACAGTAGGCAGGCACAAGCTAGGCATTTCCATTACAAATAGAAGAAAGTGGAAGGAAAGAAGGTATAATAGGTACCAAGCAAGTCAGTAGAACACATTAAATCAGCCCTCAAGGCTTGAAAATAATTGTTTTGTTCTCTGAAACCATTTACACAATGACCTTGCCTTGCAGACTCTAGATATTGAGAACATTCTCTGGATTCTGAGTGGAAGTCCTTTGGCTCTGGGTTTCAGCTCCACCTTCCAGGCGCGACTTCCAGGCAATTCTGCTTCTTCAACTTTAGGTGCACCATTCTCTTACTCTGTGTGAGTGGCAACTCTGCTCTTAGACATTCAAGAAGCCAAAGATCCACCCTTTAAGACCCTAGAGGTCATAGACATACCTTCTGAGACTGAGGCAACTCAACTTCCTGAGTTCCTTGTCTCTTCAGCTTCTGCTTCCTAGTTCCTTGTTCTCTTGGTCCTCGGCCCTCACTATCCATGTCTGCCCTGCTGGGTTAAGTGTTCCAAAGCTCTGTAGCTCCACCAGCAAGTATTTGAAGGCACTACTCTGCCAGTAAACCTCGGCCAAAAGGCTCTCAGCTCTCTAGTTCCGTGCATCAGCAAGACTAGCTCCACCAGTAAGTGTCTAGAGGCATTCCCCCCTGACAGGAAGCTGCCTGCCCAAAGACACTCAGCTCCCTCACCCTGTGGATCAGTTCTAGTGCTGTCTGGTATTGGTCTCCTGTTTCTGCTGCTGCCGGTCCTCTGCTACTGCTGGTCCTCTGCCACTTGGTTCTCTGCCACTTCTGGCTATCTAGTGTAACAGCTCTATTTCCTTCTGAGTTCTCTGTCTACTGATAGTTCTAAAACTGCTTCAACATTTTAGGTACCTGTTGTAGCGCACTGCACTCCCAATGCTAAATTCTGTATTAGTCATCTATTGCTGCTATAACAGAAATAACCACAATTGGATGGCTTTAACATGTAGTTAGGTGCCACCAAATCAGTTCCTACTCATAGCAACCCTGTGAACAACAGAACAAAACACTGTCTGCTCTTGCACCATGTCCACAATCATTTTTATGCTTAAGACCGTGTTGCAGCCACTGTGTCAATCCACTTTGTCAGGGGTCTTACACTTTTTTGGTGACATTCCACTCTATGAAGCATGATGTCCTTCTCCAGGGACTGATCCTTCCTGACAACATGTCCAAAGTATGGAAGATGCCATCTTGCCATCTTTGCTTCTGAGGAGCACTCTGGTTGTATTTATTCCAGGACAGATCTGTTTGTTTTGGGGGAGTCCATGGTACATTCAGTATTCTTTTCCAGCACCACAATTCAAAGGCATCAATTCTTCTTCTGTCTTCCTTATTCATGGCCCAGCTTTTGCATACATATGATGCAATTGAAAATACCATAGCTTGGGTCAGGTACATCTTAGTCTTCAAGGTGACATCTTTACTTTTCAATCCTTTAAAAAGGTCCTTTGCAACAGATTTTCCCAGTACAGGGTGTCTTTTAATTTCTTGACTGCTTCTTCTATGGGCATTGATTGTGGACCCAAGTAAAATGAAATCCTTGACAACCTCAGTCCCTTCTCCACTTACGATGTTCTTGCTTACTGGCCCAGTTGTAAGGATTTTTGTTTTCTTGATGTTGAGGTGCAATCCTTACTGAAAGCTGTGGTCTTTGATTTTCATTAGTAAGTGTTTCAAATCTTTTTCACTTCCAGCAAGTAAGGTGGTGTCTTTTGTGTAACACAGGTTGTTAACAAGTTGTCTCCAATCCAAATGTCTCATTCTTCTTCACATAATCCAGCTTCTTGGATTATTTGCTTGGCATGCAGGTTGAAAAGGTATGATGAAAGGATACAACCCTGACACATACCTTTCCTCACTTTAAACCACACTGTGTCCCCCTGTTCTGTTCACACGACTGCATCTTGATCCATACGTAAATTCCTTAAGAGCATGATTAAGTGTTCTGGAATTCCCATTTTAAGCAATGCTAGCCATAATTTGTTATGATCCACAGAGTCAAATGCCTTTGTGTAGTCAATGAAACACAGGTAAACATCTTTCTGGTGTTGTTTGGTTTCAGCCAGGATCCATCTGACATCAGCAATATATCCCTGTTTCCACATCCTCTTCTGAATCCACCTTGAATTTCTGGCATTCTTGCCAATATACTGTTGCAGACACTTTTGAATGATCTTGAGCAAAATTTTACTTGCATACTGTGGTGGTCAGGATTATATCAACTTGGCTACTCCATATTTGGCTGCTGTATTAAGTGGCAGGGCGGTGCCTGTGGTGGCTTCCCGCCTCTCAGCTCTCTTCTCTCTGCCTTCCACCACCTACTGCCGGTCTGCTAACAGCTAACAGCTCCTGCTCTCTTCTGGCGTCTGGTTCCTGGACTTGAACTAGCAGCTGTTGGATTCATCAACCCTTACAGCCACTGCTTGAGAGTCCTGTTCCGTGACCTGCTGATCCTGGGTTTGCCGGCTTGGGATCCACCAACCTACACACCCAGTGATCTAGAACTCTGGTCTCTGACCCACTGACCGTGGGTTCACCAGGTTCCTTTTTGACGTGAGGCTTGTTCCAGGACTTGGGATGTTCAGCTTCTGCAATTGGCGCGAGCTGTTTCTTATATCTATCCATCCATACATATACCTTTCCTTGTACTTTATATATATAAATCTTTCCTTGTACATACACGTGTTACTGGTTTTGCTTCCCTAAAAAACGCAGTGTAAGACACATGTGATACTAATGACATTGTTCAATAATTTCTACATTTGGTTGGATTGCCTTTCTTGGGAATGCCCAGGTAGCTGTCCTCCAAATTTCTTGGCATAGACAAGTGAGCACTTCCAGTGCTGCATTCATTTGTTGAAACATCTCAATTGATATTCCATCGATTCCCGGAGCCTTGTTTTTTGTCAATGCCTTCAATGCAGCTTCAACTTCTTCCTTCAGTACCATCAGTTCCTGATCATATGCTACCACTTTAAATGGCTGAACGTTGACCAGTTCTTTTTGGTATAATGACTCTGTGTATTCCTTCCTTCTTATTTTGATGCTCCCTAAGTTGTTTAATATTCCCTGTAGCATCCTTCACTGTTGTAATCTGAATTTTTTCTTCCGTTCTTCCAGTTTGAGAAATGCAGAAAGTATTCTTCCCTTTCGGTTTTTATTTCCAGCTCTTTGCATATGTCATTATAATACTTTATTTTGTCTTCTCAAGCTGCCCTTTGAAATCTCCTGTTCAGTTCTTTCACTTATCATTCCTTCCTTTTGCTTTAGCTGCTTGACTTTCAAGAGCAATTTTCAGAGTCTCTTCTAACATCCAGTTTGGTCTTGTCTTTCTTTCCTGTCTTTTAAACGACCTTTTGCTTTCTCCATGGATGATGTCTTGACATCATTCCACAATTCGTCTGGTCTTTGGTTATTAGTGGTCAACATATCAATCCGTTCTTGAGCTGGTCTCTAAACTCAGGTGGGTTATAGTCAAGGTCATACTTTGGCTCTCTTGGACTTGTCCTAATTTTCTTCAGTTTTGATTTGAACTTGCATATGAGCAATTGAAGGTCTGTGCCACAGTCAGCAATGGTCTTGCCCTGACTGCTGATATGGAGCCTTTCCGTCCTCTTTTTCCACAGATGTAGTTGATTTTGTTCCTATGTATTCCATCTGGTGATGTCCATGTGTACAGTTGCTGTTTGTGTTGATTTAAAAAGGTATTTGCAATGAAGAAGTCATTAGTCTTGCAAAATTCTATCACGTGATCTCTGGCATCATTTCTATCACCAAGGCTATATTTTCCAACTACCGATTCTTCTTGTTTCCAACTTTTGCATTTCAATCACCAGTAGTTGTCAATGCATCCTAATAGCATGTTCAATGAATTTCTGACTTCAGAAGCTGGTAAAATCGTCAATTTCTTCACCTTTGGCCTTAGTGGTCAGTGCATAAATTTGAATAATAGTTGTATTAACTGGCCTTCCTTGTAGGTGTATGGTTATTATCCTCTTACTGACAGCAGAGTACTTCAGGACAGATCCTGAAATGTTCTTTTTAACAACCATAACACAGTTCCTCTTCAAGTTTTCATTCCAGCATAATAGGTCATATGATTGTTGGATTCAAAATGACCAATAGCAGTCCATTTCTGCTCACTAATGCCTAGGATATAGCTTTTTATGTGTTCCATTTCCTTTGTGATGATTTCCAAGTCTAGAGTCATACTTCCTACATTCCATGTTCCGAAATTTAATGGATGTTTGCAGCTGTTTCTTCTCATTTTGAATCATGCCACATCAGCAAATGATGATCCAAAGGCTATCCACATCACTAAGGTTGACTCTATTTTGAAGAGGCAGCTCCTCTCCTGTCATCTTCTGGGTGCCTTCCAACCTAGGGGCCTCATTTTCTGACACTATATCTGACAATGTTCTGCTGCTATTCATAAGGTTTTCACTAGTTCTACCATACAGATGTTAAGTCTCTCACAGTTTAGTAGGCTAGAAATTCAAAGTCAGGGCATCAGCTTCAAGGAAAGGATTTTTCTGTTAGTTCTTGAGGAAGATCTTTGTCACTGATCTACTGCTGTACTAGAAGCTTCTCTGTGCAGGAACCCCAGGTCCAAAGGGCTTGCTCTGCTCCCAGCACTGCTTTATTCATGGAATGAGGTCCTAGTGTCTCTCTGCTTGCTTCTGTCTTTTATATGTCAAAAGAGATTAGCTTAATACACAATCTAATCTTGTAGATCTCATCAACATAACTGCTGCCAATCCATCTTATTAACATCACAGTGACGGCATTTACAACGCACAGGAAAATCACATCAGATGATAGAATGGTGGACAGTCACTCAATACTGGGAATCATGTTGCTATTGTCAGGTACCATCAAGTCAGACCTGGCTCATAGCAACCCTATGCACAACACAACCAAACATTGCCTGGTCTTGCTACATACCCACAAATGTTTTTATGCTGAAGCCCATTGTTACAGCCACTGTGTCAATCTATCTCATTGAAGGTCTTCCTCTTCTCTATGTGGCATAGCCAAATTGATACACATTTCTTGGGAGGACACACTCCAGTTCATAACACATGGCAAAGCATCAATGAGAAAGAGGAAGACACTCAGTGAGAAGAACTGACACAGTGCTGCAACAGTGGACTTAATTCTGAGTATCATGGAACCGGGCAATGTTTCACTCTGTTGTACATGGCATCATTATGAGTTGGAACCGACTCCATGGCACCTAAAAATAATAGCTATTCAAGTCATTCATAAGGCTATAATGACATCCCTTATGTGATTCCATCTTTACAAAATTTCAAATATGCCTTGCTTTATAACCAACCTTGAAAAACAAATGCTGTGTGCTTTTGCCTGGATGCTCCTTACCCCTCACCCCTTGTTTCTTTCAGGTAAATTCTTATGCATTATTCAAGACTCTTCAAATATTAGAACATGCTACAATAACTGTCCACAGCGGGATTAGGAAGATCTGTGGCTTGTAGCCCTAGCACCATCTCTTGCTGGCTATGTGGCATTCATCAGGTTAGTTAACCTTTATCTTAGTCATCTAGTGCTGCTGTAACAGAAACACCACAAGTAGATGGCTTCAAAAAAAGAGAAATTTATTCTCTCACAGTCTAGTAAGCCTTAAGTCCAAATTCAGTACATCATCTCCAGGGAAATGCTTTCTGTCTCTGTAGGCTCAGGAGGAAGGTCTTTGCCATCAGTCTTCCTTTGGTCTAGGAGCATCTCAGCACAGGAACCTGAGGTCTAAAGGACACTCTTCTGCCTGCATTGCTTTCTTGGTAGTACGAGGTCTCCAGGTCTCTGCTTACTTCTCTTTGCTTAAAGGCCAAACACCACGGAAACTCCCTTTACATTTGGTCAGGAATGTGACCTTAGTAAGGGTGTTATAGTCCAGGCTCATCCTCTTTAACATAATTCAGTCTTGCCCCATTTGCCACAGGCAGGGATTAGGATTTACAGTGTAGCAAAAATTACATTCACAAAATAGAGAACAATTGGGAATCATGGCCCAGTCAAATTGCTACACACATTTTGGGAGAGGACACAATTTGATCCATGACAACCTTCCTGATTGTCTTAGCTTCCAGGGCCTGCCATGACAAAATCCCACAAACTGGGTGGATTTAAAGAACAGAAATATATTGTCTTATAGTTCTAGAAGCTAGAAACTCATGTTAGGGTGTCAGCCATGTCAACTCCTTCTGAGGGCTCAGGGAGAGGAGCTTTTCCATGCCTTTCTGCTGGCTGATGGAGGCCCCCAACACTCTTGGGTGTTCCCCTTGGGATGACTTGTAACACTCTTAGGTTGCCTTGTAGATGTATCTTCACAATGGGTCTTTCTCCTATGTCTCTGTGTCTGTTGGGGCTGATTACCCAATAAACAAGGTACACTTGCACCACCAATCTGTGTGCATAATTTCACTTGTTTCTCCACCAGGTCCAAGATGTGGCAAAGCCAAGTCGGCAAAACACTTACGAAATTGCTCAGCACAGATTAGTAAGTAAATACAATTAAACCCATGTGGACCTTGCTCAATGCAAACTTTTGACCTAATTGGTAGTACTTCTAAGATTCTGTTTCCATCAAAGTCTCATTCACAACTACAGGGGTTAGGACTTCCACATATCCTTTAGGGGGGACACTATTCACTTCGTAACAGTTCTTAAATGTGCATTAAAGGCCACCTCTGAAAGTTATTGCAGAGAGTAAATGGGACAGTATATGAAGAGGACTTGGAGCATGGCAGCAGGCATTTGGCATCTAATGGAAGTTGTTAGTACTCTGCCATCTCTTCTGAAGCCCCCCTAATCCTTCTTTCTCTGAAATGGTCATGTTCTTTTCCTGTGCTTCCACATGACACACAAATAAGCAGTCACCTCACAATATCACCGTTATTCGTGTTAAGTCTATCTCCTTCTGTAGACTGTAAGATCTTTACAGTGTCCTTCAGTTCTTTAATCACTACAAACCCAAATAGACACCTAAAAAACCAAGCAGCTCAATAAATTCTTATTTAGTTGAATGAATGAATGGGTGAAAAACACGAGTCTGTCTTTTGCAGTTGTATGAACTATAATAGCCAGATTGGCAGATAGCGCAACATTGCTTAACCAGGCTACCTAATTCAGCAGGGAAAGATTATTTTTGTGGGCAAAGTAAACCTTGGTTCACAATTCAGCCCTGTCCTCTTGTTGCACTCATCACAATAAGTGAGATTTTTTTTTATCAGAAAGGCCATATCTGTAATTTCTCCGCACAACCCTCAGCAGCATTGCCTTGGAGACAGGTGAGAGGGACCTCTGCTCTTGGCCTGCGCTTTTAGGAGCCTGCATGTCACAAACACACACACACAAATGTGTTAAAGAATAGCTAGGAATCTCTTACATGGAATCTCATACTCAGTACTAGGATATGAGTGCACTGGTAACCCGAAACACCCACTTTCATGACTAACTTTGTCCGGGGTCCGAGGAAATGCCTCTCCACATCTCCTGTCCCACATCCTTGAAACAAAGAACAACTGCATCCCAATTCTCTGAAGACTGTGGGTTGCATCACTACTAGTGGAGAAAGACCCTGAATCAGATTGTGAGATTTGAGCAATACAAATGCTTAGATAAAAGACAAGTCAACTTGTCAAATCTGTTTTTTCAGATAGCCTTGAATTCAATAGAGTCATACATAACAATGAACTATTTCTTAGTAACACTAATGAAACCCTGGTTGCCAAGTGGTTAAGTGCTACAACTGCTAATTAAAAGGTTGGCAGTTCAAATCCACCAGTTGTTTCTTGGAAGCTCTATGGGGCAGTTCTGCTGTCCTGTGAGTCAGAATCAACTCAATAGCTATGGATTTTGTTTTGTTTTAGTAACACCAAGCATTCTTTTCCTTGTTTCTCTTCATGGTCTAATTTCAGTTTCCAGACTCCTCCCCAAAAAATACCCTTGCTGTTGAGTCGATTCAGAATCACAGAGTAGAACTGTTCCCAAGGGCTCCAAAGAGTGGCTGGTGGATTCATTTTAGTTAACAGACAAGTTCTTCTTCACTGCTCACTCAGTGCCGTTGAGTTGATTCCGACTCATGGTGACCACAGAGGATAGAGTAGAACTGCTCCATAGAGTTTCCAAGGAGTACCTGGTGGATTTGAACTGTCAACTTTTTGGTTAGCCAGTATAGCACTTAACTACTATGCCACCACACTGCCAGAACTTCTAAATATCTACACATATGAATGTTGGTCTCCATTTGTAATTTTACCCAGGCTAGCAAATCTCAGAAACAAACCTGACTCTTAGTGACCTGGTCAAAGCGCTCTGAGTACCCTAAGGAAAACGACAGTGTCAAGATATAGAACTATAAGGAAGATTTGGCGTTTTTAAATAGAGCTCAAGAAGCTTGCTACTGAAGCCTCCCTTCATAATCCCTACCTGCAAATAGTAAGAAAACAACCTGAAGCAGGAGACAACAATCAATACTGGGGCCCAGACAGTCATATCTACATCAAAGCTCTAAATGCAAAAATCTCAGCCTAGGGCAAAAGCAAGAATGTCAGGGATTGAATTGTGTCCCCAAAATAGATGTCAGCTTGGCTAGGCCATGATTACCAGTATGGTGTGACTGTCCCCCATTTTGTCATCTCATGTGATTATCCCATGTGTTGTAAATCCTACCTGCATGATGTTAATGAGTGAGGATTAGAGACAGTTGTGTTAATGAGGCAGGGTTCAATCTATAAGATTAAGTTGTGTTTCAAATCAATCTATTCTGAGATATACAAGAGAAAATCGAGCAAGAGACAGGTGGCTTCATATCATTAAGCAGCAAGAGCCAGGAGAATAGTGCAACTTTTGGACCTGGGATCCCCATTCTGAGAAGTCCCTAAATTGATAACAAGGAACTTCCTGTAGAACTGACAGAAAGAGAAAGCCTTCCACTGGAGCTGGTGCCCTGAATTCAGATTTCTATTCTCCTAGACTCTGACTCGACGGCACTTGGCTTGGCTTAGGCTGTGAGAGAAGATTTCTCTTTGTTAAAGCCATCCTCTTGTGGTGTTTCTACTATGGCCATGCTAGATACCTATGACAGAAGTTTTATCCTCCTTCCAGCAGAAGCCAGAGTACATGGATCTTATTTTTTCCTCCTTCAGCAGAAGCCAGAGTACATGGATCTTATTCTAGGGAGAGGCTCCTAGCACAGTCTCTTCTCACCAAGGCCTCTCTATCCCCTATTGACTTACATTCACATAGTTATTTATTCTTTCTACATTTATTGAGCACCTACTGTCTACCTTGTACCATGTGCCATGCAAAGTACTGAATTCACAAATGCAGAATTAAATAGACACTTTCTACTTTCAAGAAACTTCAGACATCAGTAGGCCAGCCTCCTTCCTCTACTGGAAAGAGAAAGGAAGCACTTTGAGTTGATTGCAGGGCCTTTAAGAATGATAGAAGAGGACAGGGTGCTGGAATTTGCAGTCACTGTCGCCTGCTTTCACTAGTTATAACTCCATGAGTCAGAACTGATACAATGGCAGTGGATTTGGTTTTGGTCTGTAATCTACTGCTGCAGTGTGCTATGTCAACTCATATTTAATAAATGTCTTCAGAGGGTTCTTTCCAACTGCTCCACACCATCAACAGAAGGATATTTCTAAGCCAAAATCTGAGTTATTGCCGTGCTTAAAATCACCTTTGGTTGTCAACCCTCTACAGATAAATCATGCTGGCTTTTCAGCAAAACACACTTTCCTCTTAGGGTTCATCTCACCCACTTCCCTCACATACCTTGGCCTCTAGGTACAGGAGAACGTAGTTTCAAAACTTGTGTTCTCCACTTTGTCCTCTGGAAAAACACCTACCATCCCAGGCTTCTCCCCTCCCCCCAGCACATAGGTTACCTTGTTCTTACATTTAATGAACTATGGAAGATTTACTAGGGTTATGTCTTCCTCTGGGGATTTGTTTTCCTCTCTACATCCGATGCATATTTTTACCTTTTTTTAAATCTTCCATTTAAAGCAAATGTGTGAAGCAGAACCATTCAGGATAATGGTTCTTATTCTATTCTGGCACCACAGTCCCTTTTGAGAATATAATTTTTACATATTTTTCTCTCCATAACAAAAACCACATATGTCCATATACAGAAAAGATGCCTACAGTTTCAGCAGGGTTGTGTACTCCAGGAACTAATTCACAGATAGATCCCTGGTTTAGAATCCCATACTTATAGGAAACATTCAGACTCTCATCTATTCCCCTTCCCCCAAGCCCAGGACTACTCTGTGACTTGATTTTGGTGGTGAGATGACAGTTTAGGCAATTTTTCAAAGTGTCTTTAGCGAGAGACATGATCTTTTAAAGGTAGGAAGGAGAGCTGAAGAGTAATTGTTTGATGTATAATTATTACTTGCATATTCTGACTGCCCTGTGGCTCCTTTACAACTGCAATACTGCTAGTTGATAAAGGAACTGTTACGGGGACAGGGACCAAAGAATCCACTGAGTGAAAGAATACACAGAATTGGGGATAATAAATCATCACTGTAGAGAAATAACTCAGCAATACATAACTTTTGGAGTTTGTAGTAAGTGCTTCTGCTGGCCCACCTGAATTTACTTGCAGGTGCATGGTCTTGGCATGAAGACCACTTCTCCCCTCGATTCTCTGCTTGTTGGAAGAAAGAGGGAACATCCTGGAGCCAAACCTCAACCAAGGGGCATGGAAGTCAGTAGGTGAATGGCGCCCAGCCTCTCTCTCCTCTGGTGGGACTATTCTGAGATGTGCTCTACAAGACCTCTCAGAAGTCTCCAGCAAGAAAAGTTCTAGTTGACCATAGTGGTAACCTACTCGTTCATTGTTGTTCGTTGTCCAGTTAGCTCCAACTCATGGTCAGCTTGCATATAACAAAATGACACACTGCCTGGTCCATCACTATCTTCACTATCATTGGTGTGTTTGAGTTCACTGTTGTAGCTATTGTGCCAATCTTTGCCCATTGTTGCAGCTACCGTGATGATCTGTCTCACTGAAGGTTTTCCTCATTTTTGCTGATTTTCTGCTTTACCAAGCATAATGTCCTTGTCTAGGAATTGTTTCCTCCTGATAACGTGTCCAAAATGTATGAGATGAAATCTCACATTCTTGCTTCTAAGGATCATTCTGGCTATACTTCTTCCCAGACAGGTATGTTTGTTCTTCTGGTAGTCCATGGAATAGTTGACATTCTTCACCAGTACTATAATTCTAATGCATCTTCTTCAGTCTTATTCCTTCCTTGTTAGTTTTCCTTAGCCCTCTACTTTACCAAACACGTCCTTTTCTAGAGATTGGTCTTTCCTGGTGATGTAGCCAAAGTAAGCAAGTCAAAGTCTCACATTGTGGTCTTGTTTCTCCTAAGACTGATTTGTTTGGTCTTTTGGCAATCCTTAGTCTGTTCAGTATTTTTTCTTTTATAAATAAATTTCAGTGATTTAAATGCAAGTTTATAGTCTATATCAATTTGCCATATAACACCTGGAACTCACATCTCTATTCTACTCTAACTACTCTTCCCTCCCTTACCACCAGCCCCCTCCATGACAGCACTCTTTCCCTTTTTATCCAAAATTTCCCCTGCCTATTTGACCCTCATTGGCCCCTCACCCTATCATCTCTCCTCCAGCAGTAAGCTTCTTGGACAGTCCTGTGTATATATTTAAGTCCAAAACTTTGTTCATCGCCAGCATCACTCCATGTCTCATACAGTCCAGTTCGGTCTTTGTCTGGAGACCTGGTTTCAGTGCTGGATGAAGTTTGGGGTTACAGAGTTTGGGTGCCATGTTCTCAGGGGACCTTCCAGACTGATAGACCATCAAGTGTGGTCATGTGGTAGAATTCTAGTTCTGCATGCCTACATTTCTCCTGCTACTTCAGGGGCTCTAAACCATGCACCCCATCAAGGTAGTCATTGGTAGTGGCCCCACACCATCTAGTTTTTCTGGTCCCAGTGCTGAAATATCTCTGGATCACATGACACCTTCCGTATGCTGGGCTCATATATTCTTCTTGTCTTTGATATCCTCCATTTACCTCTGGTCCAGGTGGATTAAGACCAGTTGATGCCACTCAGATGACAGCTTGTTAGCTTTTAAGATACCAGGTGCTGCATACCCAAGTGGTATACAGTGCATTTTCCTCAGAGAAAAAGAAAAAAAAAACTTGGGTATACAAATTAGTCTGGATGTGCCCTGAAAGCATGGTTCCACAACCCCTACCCCCGTTACGTTGTCCTTCCAAAGAGTTGGGTTGTATCTAGGGAACAATTTACTTTTGATGTAGTCCAGTTGTAGATACTTGGTTTTTAGTGCATGCTATCACACCCTACACCTAACCTGAATCCTAACTACTAAATACTTTACAGAAATGTCTTTCCCTCCCTCTCCACCTTGTAACTGTCAAAGATTATGTTCTTCTGTGCCCAAATCTTTTGTTGCAGTTCTATAATAATGGTCTCATACAGCATTTGTCCTTTTGTGTCTGGCTAATTTCACTCAGCCTCATGTCCTCCAGATGGTCCCATGTTATGTTTTCCTAAATCACTGTTGTTCTTTATCATTGTGTAGTATTCCATTGCGTAAATGTACCACAGTTTGTTTAACCATTTGTCTATTGATAGGCATCTAGGTTGATTCCATCTGTTTGCTATTACGGAGAGAGCTGCAATAAACATTGGTGTGCATATATCTGTTTATGTGGTGGCCCTTATTTCCCTGGGATATATTCCAAGGCATGGGATTGTTGGATTATATGATATTTCTATGTCTAGTTTTTTAAGAAAGTGCCAAATCAATTTCCATAGTCGTTGTAGCATTTTACAGTCCTGCCAACAGTTTAGAACAGTTTTAATCCCTTCACATCTTCTCCAGCATTTATTGGTTTTGTTTTGTTTTGTTTTGGATTATTGTCAACATTGTTGTGGTGAGATAGTATCTCACTGTACTTTTGATTTGGATTTCTCTGATGGCTAGTGATTATGTATTGGTATCTTGTATGTCTTTGGTGAAGTGCCTTTTTCTGTCCTTTGACCATTTTTTAATTGGGTTATTTGTCTTTTTCTTGTTGAGGTTTTGCAGTACCTTGCAGACTGGAGAGCTTAGACATCAGTCAGAATCTTGGTAGCTGAAAATTATCTCCCACTGTATAGGTAGTCTTTGTAGTCTTTTGATGAAGGCATTGGATAAGCTTAAGTGTTTGATTTTTAAGAGTTCCCAATTGTCTATTTTCAGTTTCGGCATTCAAGGGTTGTTAGTGACATTTTGTAGACTGTTTTTGCCATAGATGAAGGCTTCCAGTGTCATCTGAATTTTTTATCACTTTCACTCTTGCCAAATTTTTTCTTCTATGATCTTTATTGTTTTAGCTTTTATCCATTTTGAGTTAGTTTTTGTGCATGGTGTGAAATAATCATGTTTCTTTTTTTGCAGATGGATATCCAGCTTTGCCAGCATTACTTGTTGAAGAAATTGTCTTTTCCCTAGTTCACAGCCTTTATCAAATATCAGTTGCTCATAGGTGGATGATGTCTGACAATTTAGTTCACAAACTTGTCACCATGGACTTATGCTGGCAGTACTATACAAACAATTCAGTAAGGTTTCATAACCTTGGTATATTAGTGTCTCACAACTGTGTGGTGTGGCAGTGTCTTGCTGAGTGGCAGTCATTGTTGTTGTTGCATGTTTCTGTATGCTGTCATGAGGATGTTGGACCTTGAATTACAGCAATGAACAAACATTCAATTTCTTATTAAATTTGGCAAGAGTGAAAGTGAAATCAGGGATATGTCAGTCTAAGTTTACAGGAATAATGCCGTGAAGAAAACAGCAGTATACAAATGGATTAAACATTTTTCTGAGGGGAGAGAAAGCATCACTGATGAGGAGAGGTCAGGGTGGCCATTAACAAGCAGAATTGATTAAAACATTGCAAAAATTTGTCAAATTGCACATCAAAATCATTGGCTGACTGTGATAAGCTTAGCAGATCAAGTAAACATAGCAGTTAAGAAAATCTTACCTGAAAATCTTGGCATGAGAAAGGTCTGTGAAAAAAATGGTCCTGAAGGAGCTCACTGATGAACAAAAGCAAAGGAGAGTTGAAGTTTGCCAAGACCTTTTGGAGAGGCAAGACGACATTTTGGGCCATGTTATCATTGGTGATGAAACATGGGTGTACCAATATAATCTTGAAAACAAAGTGTCAAAGTGCACAATGGAAGTCAACCAATTCTCCACAACCAAAAAATTTCGTCAGTCCAAATCAAGAGTCAAAACAATGTAGAGAAACTCTTTTGATATCAGAGGGATTGTTCATTAAGAATTTGTGCCAACTGGATGAACAGTTAACCAAGTTTACTGTTTGGAAGTACTGAAAAGGCTGCATGAAAAAGTTTAATGAAAATGACCTGAACTTTTTGCCAACAATTCATGGCTCTTGCATCACGACAATGCACCAGCTCACATTGCACTATGTGAGGGAATTTTTAGCCAGCAATCAAATAATTGTATTGGAACACCCAACCTACTCACCTGATATGGCCCCCAATGACTTTTTTCTTTACCTAGAGATAGAGGAAATGTTGAAAGGAAGACGTTTGGAACACCAAGGGTAATACGATGACAGCTCTGATGGCCATTCCAGAAAAAGAGTTCCAAAATTTCTTCAAAGTGTGGACTAGGCACTGGCATTGGTGCATAGCTTCTCAAGGGGAGTACTTTGAAGGTGACCATAGTGATATTCAACAATGAGATATGTAGAATGAGATTTCTAGAATGAGTTTATGAACTTAATTGTCAGACCTCATACATCTGGATTCTCAATTCTGTTCCATTGGTCTATGTCATGGTTGGAATTGTGTCCCCCCAAAAATGTGTGCAGCCACGTGGCTGGGATATGGTTCCCAGTATCTTGGCACTGTCCTCCATTGTGTGGTTTTGCTAACCTGTATGTTAAAGGATTAGGGTGGGGCTGTAAATTCCTGCTGTAAGGGGAGTTTCCCTGGAGTATGGCTTGCCCCACCCTTAATGCTTTTAGCTTGCAAGGAATAAAAGGAAAAAGAAACAAAGGACAATTGGAGAACCTCGCTACCATCAAGCAAGCAGAGGTTCTTGCGTCAGGACGCTCCCTGGACAAAGACTGATGCAATATCAGACTTTCCTCCAGAGCCGACAAGGGGAAAGCCTTCCCCTGGAGTGGACACCCTGAATATGGACTTGCAGCCTATCGGACTGTGTAAGAATAAATCTTTCTTTGTTAAAGCCATCCACTCTGTGGTATTTCTGTTAGAGCAGCCCTAACTGACTAAAACAGTCTATATGTCTGTTTTTGTGCCATGCCAGTACTAGCTGTCTTCACTACTGTAACAGTGTAAAAGGTTTCAATGTCAGGTAGAATGAGGTCTCCCCCTTTGTTCTTCTTCTTTAGTAATGTTTTACTTATCCATGGCTTCCTCCTTTTCCATATGAACTTGGTGATTTGTTCCTCCAAATCACTAAAAATGGCATTGGAATTTGTATTGGGATTGCATTGTACATATAGAGCACTTTGGGTAGAATAGACATTTCACAATGTTAAGTCTTCCTACCCAGGAGCAAGGTAGCTTTCTCCACTTAAGTAAGTCACTTTTGTAAGTCACTTTTAGTTTCTTGCAGTAGGTTCTTGTAGTTTTCTTTTACATCTGTGGTTAGATTCATTCCCTGGTATTTTGTTCTCTGGGGACTACAGTAAATGGTGATGATTTTGAGATTTCCTCTTTGATTGTCTCTTTGTTGATGTAAAGAAATCCAACTGATTTATGTATGTTTATCTTGTATGTTGATACTTTGCTGAAGTCTTCTATTAGATCCAATAGTTTTTCTTGTAGATTCTTTAGGGTTTTCTGTGTATAAGATCATGTCACCCCCAAATAGTGATACTTGAACTTCTTTACCAGTTTGAATGCTTTTTATTTCTTTATCATACCTGCTTGCTCTAGCTAGGACCTCCAGAACAACGTTAAATAAAAGTGGTGGCAATGGGCATCCTTGTCTGGTACCTGTTTTCAAGGGGAATGTTTTCAGCTTCTCTCCATTAAGAATGATGCTGGCTGTTGGTTTTTCACAGATGCCCCTTATTATGTTGAGGAATTTCCCTTCTAATCCTGTTTTGCCGAGAGTTTTTAACAGGAATGGGTATTGGACTTTTTCAAATGTCTTTTCTGCATCATTTGATAGAATCTAGTGGTTCTTGTATTTTGTTTTATTTATGTGGCTGATTACATTAATTGTTCTTCTAATGTTGAACCATCCCAGCTACCCTGGTATGAATCTTACTTGGTCATGGTGAACTATTTTTTTATGTCAACTCAGTATTCTTCACCAATACTACAGTTTATTATTTAAGTAGCAAAATCCATTGTCAGGGATTGCACTGTGCTCCCCCAAGATGTGTCATGGTTCCCAGTATTGTGTGATTGTCCACCACTTTTTCCTCTGATTGTCCTATGTGTTGGAAAGCTAACCTCTATGATGTTAATGAGGCGGGACTCAGTCTGCAAGATTAGGTTGTGTCTTAAGTCTGTCTCTTTTGTGGTATGAAAGAGAGAAGCAGGAAGGAGGGCCTGATACCAATAGGAAACAGGAGCCAGGAGAATAGTATTTCCTTTGAACCATGGGTCCCTGGGCTGAGAAGCAACTCAACAGGGGAAGATTGATGACAAAGACCTTCCCCAAGAGAAAGTCATCCCCTGGAACTGGCACCCTAACTTTGAATTTCCACCCTCCCAGACTGAGAGAATAAATCTGTTTGTTAAAGTGATCCACTTGTGGTATTTCTGATATAGCAGCGCTTGATCACTAAGACACCCACATTCCTAGTTAAAGATTTTTATTGGAGAAAATAGCAGTATGGGCAAGTTTTCACAAGTACTCTATGGTCATAATTCAACTCAGTAAAGTCCTAAAGGAGTCCTTACATTTACAACGAGTGTGACATGCTAGGTATTATTAAGTGTGTGTTCATAGGGAAGATTTTCGTATTTTATGAATCACTAACAGAAGCTATGTGATTAAGCGTGTAAGGAAAGAGATTAGTTCTACAAGGGACCCGTATTTTGATAGACTTATAACCAATTCTTTATAAAGTTACATCACTTTATTTACAGTATTCTTGATTGCACTGTTGGTTAACCATCTCCTGAATCACTGGCCTGACTACTAGATTATTCCTATAGATGAAACAACCCTTTCAGTTACCAGCCTATTTCTTGGAAAAGAGTTCTGCTGAAAGACCTGTCTCCTCCATATCTGATTTTCACAATCCTACCTGACTTCTGCCCTTACCACTTCCCCAAACTGTGTATCACCATCAATAATACTTTGTGCTACCAGTAGAAACTTTGGTCATTTTACTAGCTTCTGTAACAGCAATCAATAGAGTTGACACCTTCCTTGAAAAATTTTGCTCTTCCCTTGACTTCTTTGATACCACACACTTCTAGCTTCTACTTACTGTTCTTCCTCTCTATCTGACCTCCAAATATTGCTCAGGGTTCACTCACTTCAAGGCCTCCTTCATTTCTTTATCGATATTCTCTAAGTGATCTTACTAATTTCTGTCATTTTAAATGTCATCTACATTGGTAGTAATCCCCAATTTCTTTCTTTAGCTAAGACATCTCTCGAGCTACAGATTCAGGTAGCCATTAAATGTTTATGTGAGTGACTCATAGGCAAATAAAACTCTTATTCTTCTAACTTTTTCCTTGTGCTTGTTCTATCACAGTATACAACACCAGTAACCACTCAGCTGGTCAAGGCAAAAGCCTAGCCATCGTCCTTCATTCTCCCATTGGCTTCATTCCTCATGTTGAGTCAATTAGAAAACTCAACAAATACAACCATCAAACTATATTTCAAGTTTGCTTTTCTTTATAATCAAGGACATAATCAGTAGACCATAACGTGTTCTACTGCGACTATCTCTTCTCTTGATTCTGTGCTTAACATCTTCAAACTGTTCCCCACATAGAAACCAAAGTCAACTAACTTCTTGAAATATGTCAGATCACTTCTCCTAGGTTAATTCTTCATCATTTCTCTTTACATCAAGATAAAATCTGTCCCGAATAGCAGGGGCAGGGTTCTGAGAATCATAGTTTGGCATAACAAAGTTTTTTGTTTTGTTTTGTTTCTTTTTAAAGAAAATGTCCTGATTCCCACTTTGGTGAGTGGCATCTGGAATCTTAAAAGCTAGCAAGTGGCCATCTAAGTAGCATCAATATTGGTCCCATCCCCAACTGGAGCAGAGGAGAATGAAGGACATCAAAGAAATAAGGAAAATATGAGCCTAGCAGACAGAAAATACTATATGATCTAGAGACTACATCAGCATGAGACCAGAAGGACTAGATGGTGCCCAGCCACCACCAGTGCCCCAACAGGGAATAAAACATGCAGTCACTGATACAACAGGAGAGAAATGGGTGTGCAGAACTAGAACACTATTGGAAGCCCAGACTTGATGGTCTGACAGACTGGAGGTTCTCCAGAAGACATAACCTCCAGATTTTGTTGGCGCAGAGCTGAAACCAGTCCAGAAGCATCAAAGTGCACAGTGGAAGTCTGCCAATTCTCCACAACCAAAAAAGATCCATCAGTCCAAATCAAGTCAAAACAATGTTACTAAACCCTTTTGATATCAGAGGGATTGTTCATTATGAATTAGTACCAACTGGACAGTTAACCAAATTTGCTATTTGGAAGTGCTGAAAAGGCTGCATGAAAAAGTTACATAAAAATGACCTGAACATTTGCCAACAACTCATGACTCTTGCATCATGACAATACACCAGCTCACACAGCGCCGTCTGTGAGGGAGTTTTTAGCCACTAATCAAATAACTGTATTGGAACACCCTGCCTCCTCACTTGGTCTGGCCCCCAGTGACTTTTTTATTTACTGAAAGATAAAGGAAATATTGAAGATAATTTGATAACATTTGGGACATTGAGGGTAATAGGACAACTCTGATGGCGACTGTCATGGACGGAATTGTGACCCCCCAAAATCTGTGTGTCTTTGGCTGAGCTATGGTTCCTGGTATTGTGTGATGTTCCTCCATGTTGGGATTCCTGCCTCTATGATGTTAATGAGGGTGGATGGGTGTTGTTGGGTTGGTGGGGCAGGATTTAATGTATGGGATTATTTTATGCCTTGAGATAATCTCTTGAGATATAAAAAAAGAATCTGGCAAAGAGATTTGGGGCCTTCATACCACCAAAAAGCAGTGCCAGGAGCTGAGCATATCCTTTGGAAAGGACTAGGGTCCCTGTGCCTCGGAAGCGTCCAGTCCAGAGGAAGACTGACAACAAGGACTTTCTTCCAGTGCTGGCAGAGAAAGCCTTCCTCTGGAGCTGACAACCTGAATTTGGACTTTTAGCTCACTGGATTGTGACAAATAAAAGTCCTCTTTTTAAAGCCATCTACTTGTTTATTTGACAGAGCAGTACCAGATTACTAAAACAGACATTCCAGAAAAAGAGTTCCAAAATTGCTTTGAAGGGTAGACTAGGCACTGGCATGAGTGCATAGCTTCCCAAGGAGAGTACTTCAAAAATGACTGTAGTGATATCTAGCAATGAGGTATGTAGCACTTTTTCTAGGGTGAGTTTGCAAACCTAATTGTGAAACCTCATTTATACATGAGGCTGAGTAGCTTCTGTCCGGAGGGGAGATGTGAGGATGAGAGGGCACAGGAGCCAGTGGAATGGACTCAGGTAATACAGGGTGGAAAGGAGGAGTGTGCTGTACAGGGCTGGGAGAACAGTTAGTTATATAGAAGCATGTGTGCAAGGTTTTGTATGACAAGTTGACTTGGACTGTAAACTTTTTTAAATGTCCTCCTTAAACACAGACTACAGAGCTTTGCATAACCTTGCCTCACCCATCTCTTCAATCTAGTCCTGTGGTTGAACAACAGGTGTTTCTCCAGTTCCACAGATAGGTCAGTCATTCCTGTCTCTAGACTTTACACTGTTCACTCTCGGAAAGCTCCTTCCACCCTATGTCTATCACATTTCTAAATTACTTTTATTCTTTAGGTTTTGGCTTTAAATGGCATATCTTCAGAATATTTTTCAGACTACCTCTACTTTTTAAAATTGCTTAAGTTCTCTTTGTTTTTCAGTTGTTTATTGAGGTATGTTTACATATACAGAAATTCACCATTTCTGAAGGTAGAATTGATGAGTTTTGACAAATGTAGACTTGTGTAACCACAATAAAAATGTGCAATATTCCATCACTCACAAAGTATCCCTCATAGCCCTTTGCAGTCAGTAAATTCACTCCTAGCAACCAGTGATCTGACTTCCGCCTCAATAGTTCTTGCCTTTTTCAGAATGTTATATAGATAAAACCATATAGTAAGTAGTTTGGGTGTCTGGCTTCTTTCACTTAGCATGTTTTCTTGTTGTCGTTGGTATCAGTGGTGCATTCCTTTTTTTTTTTTTTTTGGCTGAGGATTATTCCACTGTAAGGATGTTACACAGGTTATTTCCAGATTTTAGCCTTGTGAATGAGGCTGTTATAAACTCTCACATAGAGGTCTTTGTGTGGATGCATATTTTCATTTGTCTTGCATGTCACTGGAGTAGCACTGTTGGACTGAATGCTAAGTGAAAGTTTGTAAGAAACAACCTATCATGGATTGTATACCCCCCAAAATGTGTGTAGCAACTTAGCTAGGCCATGATTCCTGGAATTGTGTGATCTGCCTCTGTTGTAAATCTTGCCTCAATGATGTTATCAAGGGAGGATGAACAGCGGTTGTATTAGTGAGGCAGGACTCCTTTTTAAGACTGTATTGTGCCTTGAAGCAATCTCTTATGATATAAAGGAAATGGAAGCAAGCAGCGTTGGGGACCTCTATCATCAGGAAACCAGCAGTGTTGGTAGCACTAATAGGAGCACGTGTCTTTTAGACTTAGGGTCTCTGTGCTTCAGCAACTTCCAGTCCAGACGAAGACTAATGACAAGGACCTTCCTCCTCCACAGCCAACAAACTTCCTCTGCAGCTGATACCCTGTATTTGAACTTCTAGCCTACTGAACTGTGGCAAAATAAATTTCTTTGTTGTATTTCTGTCATGGCAGCACTAAATGACTGGAACACAACCAAATTATTTTCCATAGTGCTTCAATCATTTTGCATTTTCACCGGCAATGTATGAAATTCCAGCTGTTTCACTTCATCGCTTGTATTTGCTTAATGACTGATGGTTTTAACCAGTACAATTGCAATGTTAGTTTTGAGTTCTTTATATAATCTGGATACAAATTTTTTTTTAGAAGTTTTGCTACTATTTTCCCTGGGGTTTACTTTTCATATTCTTAACAAGTGTTTTCCAAAGATTGTTGTTAGGTACCATCGAGTCATTTCCCCCTCACAGCAAGCCTATGTACAACATACTGAAACACTGTTTGGTCATGTGTGATGCCCTCAATTCTTTTTATGTTTAAACCCATTGTTGCACTGTTGTCAGTCCATCTCCTTGAGGGCCTTCTTTTCACTGACCACCTACGTAGTAAAGCATGGTGTCCAAGGATTGTTTGATTTCATTTTATTTTAATGAAAGCCATTTTGTCTGTCTCTTCTGCTTTAGTGTTGTGTCCTATTGAAGAAATTTTTTGCCTCACTCAGTAAGACTTTCTCCCACGTATTTCCACAAGCTTTATAATTTAGGTTCTCCATTAAGGTCTATGATCCATTTTTGAGATAATTTTTGAACATGGTGAGACATTTTTTTGCATGTGGATACATAACTTTTCCAGTATCATTGAAAACACTACCCTTTCTCTATTTAGGTACCCTGGCACTTTTGTCCAAAATCAGTTGGACTTATATATGCGGGTTTCTTTCTTTTCTATTCCATTGATTTATGTATATCCTTCCATAAAGTCTTGATTACTGTACAAAGTAAGTCTGACATCAGGTAATCTGAGTTCTGCAACTTTCTTCTTTTTTAAAAATTGTTTTGGCTTTCCACATAGATTTTAGAATCAGTTGATAAATTTCTAATGAAAAAGCATGCTAGAATTTTGTGATTTCACTGAAATTTGTACATCAATCTGGTGATAATCGGCATATTAATAATCCTGAGTCTTTTATTCCATGGACATATCTGTTTCCATTACTTAGCTTTTCTATAGTTTCTCTCATCAGTGCTTTGTATGTCAGGCTATTTTAATTTTTTTCCAAAACTTCTTTGTTGCTCGGTACTGTCTGCCCCGTTCCTTTTCTTTGTATCTCAGTTTAGACTATTGCTCTTGACTTCTATTCAAGTTCACGGTTTCCTTCTTCAGCTGTGTCTAGTTTTTTGAAGAAATTATCTGCAGTGTCCTTTTTCTTAATTCTAGTATTTTATCTGTTAACCTATCTCTCTGCTGACATTTTATACTACCTATGCTACTAGTTGTTAGCATATGAATCACAGTTGTTTTAAAGTCTCTGTCTGATAGTCCCAACATCAGTGTCATCTCTGAATCTGATTTTGTTGATTGCTTTAACTTGTTACAATCAGCTGTTTTTTCCTGCTGTTTAGGTGTGGGTAATGGAAATCCTGGTTGCACAGTGGTTAAGTGTTAAAGCTATTACCCAAAAGGTCAGCAGTTCAAAGCTGCCCCATGCTTCTTAGAAACTCTATGGGACAGTTGTACTCTGTCTAAAGGGTCACTATGAGTCAGAATCAAATCAACGGCAGTGGGTAGATGTGTAAATAACAACTCAGCATTATTTCCAGCATTATATTTAGTAAAATTTTTAATTATTTTTTACTAGCCTGACTCCTCTATTAGACATTAACTACATAAAGACAAATAATATTTCTCTTATTGTTTTATTCCTTATACCTAGTACAGTATTGGACACATAGTTCTCAAAACTATATACTGCAAATATATTTTCAATAATCAGAAAATTAACTCACAATACAGAATAAACAATTAAAACATCCAGTAAAGTACTGGGAAGAAGTGGGATGAGAGAAGAAACCAGAGCCCAAAAGGTAAACTAGAGGATTCTATCCTAAGCTGTTAGATGCTCCTTTTTAATCAGCATGAACAGTCAAACTACAATGCTGACCAAGTGGACAAAACATGAAGCACAAACAAGAAAAATATTCCAAATCATTCTTCTTTAATTCAGCTTTACGAATAAATGAAGTAAATGAATAAACAAAACATACATCTGTAAGTCCTTATTATTTATTCTCTTATTTTACAAAAAGACACTTGGAACAAATAAATATAAAATGGGATAGGTCTTATTTAGCAATGGGCAAACACAAGTTTCTTGGTATTCTGCACAATAATAAACCAATGAAGTTTTCAGGAGTACACTCATTCTACCCCTATTACCCTGGGGGTAGGGGTCAATTCTTTTAATTCTCTGTAATTTTTAACAGTGGAGTCTCAGAAAGTAATCTAAAACTGATTCAGAGATTAAGACATCTGAATCAACAACTTAAAACAAATGTTATCTTTTTATATACTGATTTTCTCTCAACATAAACCCCAAATATGATGCAGCCTAAAAAACTCCAACTAATGAATATTCTCACAAATTTTTCATTTCTTGTAACGTGCATGAATAGTCTGTTCCATTCAAATCTGCATGGCAAATAAAACAAAAAATTGAGTAGCATATATATACTGGGTACACTAAGAGAAAACATGAAATACAGGTATACTTAATATACAGTGGGCATGCCACCTATTTTCATAAAGCCAACAAAATCCTGATTTTCTATACCTTACAGGTGATGCAGCAGAAGGCAGATAAATACCAAAACCACTTATAATTAAATTTAGCTAGTAAGACACACTGCCTGTTTGGCTCACAATACACGAAGATTATCCAAGTCTGTTTCACTTAAACTTATCTTCAGGCTAACACCTGAAGAGCTTTGCTAATAACTTTCAATTAAGTACTCTTATTTAATGGCACGTCCATCAAGTGGAAATATGTACAACAGCAACTTCAAACCGGAAACAAAAAACTGAGCTTTTCCTCTGTCCTTTACACAGTTTTAAAAGTTCTTTTCAAGTAATTCCTTACTTGGTACTTAACAACCACTTTCCACTTTATGAAGACCATTTAGGAAGGGAAGAAAAGCACATACAGTGTTTAAAGGATCATCATTAAAACAGCCAAATGAATTTTAATTTTACTTTTTTGTATTTTCTGTAGTACCTGGGTCCTGTATTAAATTATTATACTTTACTGGAACCCTTGTAATGTTAGAAATATGAAACTTAATATAGAAAAGCTGATTTGAATTTGGTACAAATAAACATCTTCCTCCACACCTATTCCCTAAATGTTTTAAGGAGAAAATTAATCTAATTGCTTTAGGGACTGATTTAGTATTCACTACAATCTACTGGACTTTTGGGACCAGTACCAAATGCAAGACATCTATTTATTCTGAGGTTTTATGGAAAGTGGAAGTAAAAAAATGTCAGTAAAAGTACAACCAAATATAAGAAAAAGCACCTGAAGATGGAATAAAGGACAGCTGTGACACTCTGTCAGTATTAAACCATGGTTATGTGCTTCTATAGACATCACAGCTAAAAGACTTAGGGTTTTTTTTAGTTATATGTCTAAAACTTTCTTCAAACTTCAGAAGCTTATTTAAATTTAGAGGAAAATATATTTTTAAAAAAACGATCAGGGAAGATCATTAAAATCTAACTTCCTCGATGGCAAGGTACAATTCTCCACAAGTGCAAGCAGACAAAAAGTTCAAAGTAAGGAGCTAGTACATAACACGCACAGCCAGGAACCCTAAGGGAACCACAACGTGCTGCGATTGGGGATTTAAATTAACCTCTTCATGATCTAGTGTTTCATGATGGAAGCAGATTATGCCCAATGCTCACTGAGACATATACACATCACTAACTACTGAGGTCCCACTTTATGACAACTTAGAAATAAGAATTTGACTCCAGAAAACATAAATCTGGAATATGAACCTGAAGGCAATATAAACATCAGCTGAGTGGAACCTGCCTGAAACAACCTTGTATCTTTCTTTCAAGGCTACAGAAAGTCTGCACATAAACAAAGTAATTATTTTCATAATAAAAATACCCCCCTACAAATAGCCAAGATCTCCAGTGAGATTCTATGACGAGTATATGTTGCAACACATTCTATTCCAAAGGTTTATTTTCCTGTGAGTCTGCAGGGTTAAGATCAATTCTTTCTGGAAATAGCAGCTTCTCACAAACCGCCTCCTTTATTGGTAAATACTGTGATATTTCATTAGGCTCCGTGAAGAGAGAAGGCGATACATGCTAGGAAATACAGAAATCATATTAGTATTTTATACTGAGTGGTTACACTGGCACTTTTTTAGAAATGTTTTGGTTCAAGCATTCACACAACATGCTAGTTGTAAAATAATAAACCCCAAACCCAAACCCAACAACATCACGCTGATTCTAAACTCATAATGACCCTATACGACAGAAGAGAACTTCCCCACAGGGTTTTCAAGGAATAGCTGGTAGATCCCAACTGCTGACCTCTTGGTTAGCAGCCAGGGTCTTAAGGGGCATCTTTAAGTGCTCCTAACAAGACCAGGTATCTCCTGATACTGAATCATTCACCTTCCTCCAAGAGTATACCAAAAAAAACAAAAACAAAAAAGGGTGATATAATTCACAGTACTCTCAGAACTGTATGAAGAATTTAATATACATATACCTCCTTTTAGAAAACTCACTTTACCCTACCTTGCTTTTACAGAAGACCTACATTAGTGCTCGTTTTTGCTAACCTAAAGAAATCTGAAGAGGACTTTCACCTTTATGGGAAAAAACATGAAGAGTGGAAATACAGTTCAGCATTTGTTTTGCAGCAAGCCATTAAAGAAGTGGCAAGCAACCCCAAATAGTGAGAATGGCATTACCAAGCTCCCTCCCTGGGAACTACACTCAGCATTTCAGCATCAAGCTGCTATAGCTTTGACATCTTCTGTGAGCATCTTGCTTTATCTTGACTTCTTTTATGCATCCATTAGCAAGATGTGTCCTAAGGTATCAGAAAAGCCAATACAGGAGCTTGATATGTTAGTTGGTATGATTTGGTTGTTTTGGGGGTCTAGTATTGCTCAGAAGATTTTCTCACATACATTAATGGTAACTACTTCTTTGCTTTACACCACTTTGGCTTACAAAGGGTTGCACAAGAATACTCTATTTTCAGATAGCATGGGGGACCACTATATCTTAATCTAATTCCCTGTATTTGTTGTTTTTCTACCTTCAAAGCACTGGTCTTCAGTTACATCCCAGTACGCAGTCTACAACAGAATCTATGTAATTTTTCTGGAGGTATATCCTATACCCAGAGAAAAATTTGAATTTGGTACAAATCAACGAATAAGGATAAAAAAAGAACATCAAGTTTTCAAGAAGGTATCTCTAAGGCGCCCACTACCGAATTCTAAGTTCCAAGGGAGTTTGTCTCATGCAAGCAAAAAATAAAGGATTATGCCAAAACAAACAAGTCATAATACAGAATCGCTACATTTTTAGGGAGGAGGAAAAAAGACTGGGTAGAAAGAAATTGTAGAGTGCTAAGGGGGCAGTAGAAACGTCGACCTGGTGGTGTTGGCTGCAGCTTCACCACAAACAGCCAACTATATGACCTGGGAAAAGTCACATTTCTGGGTCTCAGTTTCTGCTGAGTAAAATGTAGAAACTGGACTGGATGATGGCTCGGGTATCTAACAACTCTGCACCAGTCTTATATTTGAAGTAAGTTCAGGAAAGCTATGCTCCAACAGGATTTACCTTAAAGAGTTCTATAAAGTGAAGGAATGGATTTAAGTATATGTTCACATGTGAGGTAAGGCAGGGGAAGAACTCAATACCTAAAACATCATAACCTAACTTCTAAACACTGAGGCATAAATACTGTACCATTAGATTAGAAATTTTGCTCTCTCGTGATGTATATTCTCGTAACATGTAGGTCTTGTCGGCCTATGTTCAAGAAAATCATGGTAAGTTTATTTACAGTGATATACAAAACCAATTCCATTAAACAAAACTGAACAGGTTGTGAAAGTAACACAAAGTCTGATAAGACTATCTTCTTCTACAGTATGTATACTGCTTGTAGTAATACAAAATCACTATGTAAACAAATGTAATAACTCATAAGGAGCACAAGCAAAAGTTTTAATTTGAAAATGCACAGGTAACATTACCTTGATAAATGTAAATGAGACACGTATGATTTTAATATTCCGTCAAGTTGGGAATACACCCTTCTCCTAAACTACATTATCATTTCCCTAAATAATTGGAACCACTTTTATGTTCCAAAAATCATATTTAAAATGTTTTATTTTCTCCTATTTCCACAAAATTCTTAAGAAACTGCTTACTTAAAATCAGTTTTTGACTGTGTTTCACTTTTTCTTGTTTAAGATTTTATTATTTTTTTTTTGGTGAAATAGATTTCAATAAAAAGAAAGCTATAAAATTATGCTCCCTTAATATTTTAATCATTTATATAAAAAGCTGATCACTGTAAAAAAATTAAAAAATACAAAACTTAACAAAAAAAGTATAAATCATCAGCAATCACAGCTCCTTGGACATAACAGTATATGTAATATTTAGAAATCTATACAAAATCTTAAATAGGTTCATACATGCTTTTATAAAAATTTAACACTGAAACATTCATCTCTCTAAAATCAGCTAAATATAGCTCTCTCCCATTGTTTTCAATAATCGTGTATCCTCCTACTACACTGACACAGAAGTACTTCCAGTGCCCAGGTGAAGGGCATTCTTCTCTATCCTGTCTCTTTTTCCTTCTTCCTTGGCCCCTCCCCTCCTTTATTTCAGTTAGTATAAACAGCATCACAGTGAACATCCGTGTTTTTGAAATACTGTACTTGCTTGACTAATATTCGTGGATTACCAAGTGGGAGAATCTTTTTGTAGGATAAACTCCTACAAGTGAGTACTACTGAATTAAAATGTAAACACTTTAAAATTTAGACTTTACTCTTTCTGAAGAACAAAAACAGGTTGTTTTTAGTACTTTGCTATCCCTTTAAAACAGAAAAAAGTCTATCACAGTTACCTCACCATTTCAAGAAAAATAAACCATTCTAACTTCAGGTTTGGGGAAAATACCAGTCCAATCCCCTGTCACTGGGTTCAAATCCCAGTTTTGCCTCCTACTAGCTATATAACTTTGGCAAGTTACTTAATATCTCTGCCTCAGTGGCCTCAGCTATAAAATGAAAATAAAAACAGTATTTACTTCATAGGTGTGTTCTGAGTTAAACATTATGATTACTGTGACTTAACACTGTGGTTAGTGTCTTCTCTAAACCATCATTCCAGATGATCACAAATCTGAAGTTTGAAATTCATTCAAAAAGTGTAAGCTGCTATGTAGCTGCTAGCAGAACTTTTGTAACTCAATTTAACCCTTTTTTCCAACACCTATTAAAAAAAATTGTATATTAACAGTTCCTTCAGAAGGAGAATAATTCTCTATAGCATGCAGAGTTCTCAAACTTGAGAACTATAAAAATAACTATGTAATAAAAAATTCAGGCGGCCATGTATCAGCATATTATGTTAACAATAAATACTACAAACAGAGGTAAGAGTGAAGGTACAGTTTTTTTAAACACAGATTTAGTACATACGCGATTTAAAAAAGAAAGCATCAGACTCTCTCCTAGGAAGTGTCATTTAAGTAACATTTTCAGCTACAAGAACTTTCAAAAGAAGATGTGACGTTTCAGTAGCTGTACACAATGAACAGCAAGTGGTAAGCATCCAATTTTAAAGGTTTGTGAAATCTCCCCATGACATAAAACATTATTTAACTTCAAAATTTCAGACTATCAGTGAAACAGCATGAACAGGCCCAATATCAATTAGTATATTCATTAAATGAGAAGAAATACCTCATGGTAAAGTCTTGTATCATTCATCCTAATAAGTACTCCATCAATTCTCAAGAAAAACCGCAACAACAGGAAAAAGCTAGAAGGCATTACTCTCTGAAAAAAAAAGTAATTATTGACTTTTTAGTGAAGATTAAATATTTTATTACTTTCCTAAAAGAAAAATTAAGGGTTTTTTTCTTTTTAAAAAAAGAAAAACCTTTGTGGGCTGGTCAGTAGTATATAAAAGTATCCAAGTTAGAGGTTCTTTGTTCTAGCTCCAACAATGTCTCAAAGCCTTGTGCAAGTGGTCCCGAAACGGTGCAGATGGTGAAGCACTCAACCACTAGCTGAAAGGTTGGTGGCATGTCTTTGAGGGCGTAAGAAAACCTTGTGTAAATTATTTAACATGCTGGTGTCAGTTTCCTACAGCAGAAAAATGTTTTTTTACATCAAAAGATACTGAGGTTAGAAAGATTTAACATATATCCACGTAACACGAAAATTAAGGGCTCATTTTTAAAAAGCAAGAACAGCAAAGAACAAAACAGACAAGATGAACTTCATCAAAATTAAGACCTTTTAAGCACCACAGGATTTTGCCAAGAAAGTGAAGAGTCAATTTACTAACTGGGAAACCATGTATCTAATGAGGGCTTAGTATCCAGAATATATAAGGAACACCTACAACTCAATTTAAAAATGGCAAAGGATTTAAATAGGTATTTCTTCAAAGAAGATATACGAATGGCCAACAAGCACATAAAAAGGTGCTCAGCATCCTTAGTCATTCCATCAAAAAAAACAATGCCACTGTGGTGGAGCTGATTCTGATTCACAGTGCCACTACACGACAAAGCAGAACTGCTCCCCATAGTTTACAAGGTACACTGGGGTATTTGAACTGTCAACCTTTGGTTACCAGCATTTTGGTGACAGCCACAACTCTTAACTACTAAACTATCAAGGGTTCCCATTACTAATTCCAAAAAACCCACTGCCATTGACTGTCACTCAGATTGACCCTATAGGACAGAGCAAAACTGCCCCAATGAGTTTCTAAGGAGGCCCTGGCAGACTGAAACCACTAACCTTTTGGTTAGCAGCTTTAGCACTTAACCGTTAGTCATTCCCACTGCCACTGAGTCGATTCCAACTTATAGCGACATTCTAGGACAGAGCAGAACTGCTCCATAGAGCTTCCAAGGAGTGCCTGGAAGATTCAAACTGCTGACTGTTTGGTCAGCAGCTGTAGCATTAGGGAGATGCAAATCAAGCAACACTGAGATCCCATTCACTTCTACTAGGATGGCTATTACCATAAAGTATGGAAGAAAAATGCTGGAGAGGATGTGGAGAAAACCGAACTCTCACTCCTTGCTGGCAGGAATGTAAAGTGTTGTAACTGCTACGGGAAACAGTTTGAAGGTTCCTCAGAAACTTAAACATAGAATTACCATGTGACCTAGAATTTCCACTCCTACTATACACTCAAAAGACATGAAAGCAGGGACTCAAACATATACTTGTACATCAATGCTCACTGCAGCATTATTTACAACAGCCCAAAGGTGCAAATAATCCAAATGTCCATCAACAGAAGAACACATAAACAAAATGTGATAAATACATGCAACAGAATATTATTCAGCCATAAAGAGAAATAAAGCTTTCATACAAGCTACACATGGGTGAACCTTGAAAATACTATATGCTATGTAAGTCAGACTCAAAAGGACACATATTGTCTGATTCCACTTATATGAAATATCTCAGACAGAAAATGCATTGAGACAAAAGTTTATCCGTGGTGACCAGGGCAGGGGAATTGTTACTTAGGGGCTACTGAATTTTTTTCGGGGGAGTAAAAAAACTTTGGGTGGAAATGAATAATGGTGATGGTTAACACAACATGGTGAATATGATAAATGTTATCTAAACAGTAACTTTTTTGTTGAAATGTATTTTACCACCAAAATCCAAACTAGAAAACTAAAAACAATTATTTTCTTAAAAATTATAGTACTAACAGTAAATTTTAACACCAAAAATGCCAAAAAGAAAGAACAACTTTGTTCTCTGATGCTATTCAACTTTTACTCACTTGACATAAATAATGACAAGAGACCTTAAGTGGGATGTTCTGATTCAGTGCTACTTATTAGGCACTATTTCCTATTGCCCAAAACTGGTTCATCAGAACCTTATAATCTTACCAACTTCCATCAGTGGTGTATCCGTGGATTTCTGTGTTCTCCAAGTACGCACACACACGAAAAAATCAAACTCAATGTTGCCAAGTTGAACCTGACTCACAGTGACCTTTACAGGACAGAGCAGAACTGCCCCACAGAGTTTCGATGGACTGCCTGGTAGATTCAAACCGCCAACCTTTTGGTTAATGCCGTTAACACTTAACTACTATGACACCAAGGTTTCCTCCAAGTATTGCCACTAAGTAAAGCCAGAATTGGTGGACACCATAAAAAGGTGAGGTCTGGTGGTGGCAGAGTTGGATAAGGTGTAGGGTATTTAGGTCTTTAACGAGAACATGCTTGACCATTTCTACATCAGTATTTATTTTCTAAGGGTCAAGTTCTTACCATAGTAGGTCTTAGGTTTATATAAATGAAAAAAGATAATCCTAGTGTTCAAGAATTTTATCAACCAGGCAGTCAGACTTGATAGGTCACAATAAACTGATTGGGAAGCACCTGACACTGTGCTATTTATAACTTTTGTGCAAGACTGATTTACAGTATTTCTTCAGATTTCAGTATTAGTAACTAACATTTTCACTGGGCAAACACATGTAGCAATATTTTAAAGAAGAGCTATCATTTCAGCACAGCATAGGTGAAAGACTAAAAGCAGGAGATCTGAGTTCCAGTCCCAATTCTACCATAATTCAACTGTGTATTTTCGGAGGGTAGTACTTTCCTGTTCTCCACACCTGTCAGCAGTTTGTCACATTAGTGTGGCTTGCATGTTGCTGTGATGCTGGAAGCGGTGTCACTAGTATTTCATGAACACCAGTAGGGTCACCCACGGGGGAACAAGTCTCAGCCGAGCTGCCAGACTGAAACTAGAAGAATGAGCTGGTCGTCTACTTCTAATAACCCTGGCCAGTGACCTTATGAGTGACCTTATGAATGCAGTGCTGGAAGACGAGCCCTCAGCTTGGAAGGGACTCAAAAGACAAATGGGCAAGAGCTGCCTGCGCAAAGCAGAGTCAACCTTACTGATGTGAATGGCGCACCTTTCAGAACCTCCAAGTGCAGGACTCAAAATGAGAAGTAGCAGCTACAAACACCTATTAATAAGCACGACATGGAATTATGACATATGAATCAAGAAAAATTGGAAGTCATCAAAAAAGACCCTATAAAGATTGATATGCTAGGTTATTAGTGAGCTGAAATGGACTAGTACTGACCATCTTGAATCAAATAATCACATGGTCTACTATGCCAGGAATGACAACTAGTAGAGAAATGGTGTCACATTCATTGTTAAAAAGAACATTTCAAGATCTATCCTGAAAGTACAATGCTATGAATGATAAGACAATATCCGTATGTTTTTAAGGAAGACCAATTAATGTAACTACGACTCAAATTTACACATGAACCACTAGGGCCAACAATGAGGAAAATGAAGATTTTTACCAACCTCTACAGTCCAAAATAGATCAAACATGCATTTAAGATGCACTGATAATTACTGATGACTGGAATGTGTAAGTTAGAAAGTATGGCTTTGGTGACAGAAACACTACTGGCGATCACATGACAGAAATTCTGTAAGACTAATGACTTCTTCACTGCAACTATCTCTTTTCAGCAACATAACCAGCAACCATACACACAGACCTCATCAGGTGGAATACACAGTTAATCAAATCAATTACATCTGTAGCAAGAGATGATGGAGAGGATCAGTATTAGTACGTGAAAACGAGACTGGAGACAGATTGTGGAACAAATCATCAATGTTCACACACAAATACAAGCTGAAGCTGAAGAAAATTACAGCCAGTCCACAAGAACTGAAACATGACCTTGAGTATAACCCAAATGAATTTGGAGACCATCTCAAGGACAGAAGGGGAAAAAAACAAAGATTTGCCCCACTGAACACTAACAACTGAACAAATTACGGAATGACATCGAGAACATCATATGTGAAGAAAGCAAGAAGTCACTAAACGGACATGACAGAAACAAAAGACCCAAATGGATGTTAAGAGAGACTCTGAAACATTTCCTGAACATAGAGTAGCCAAGGAGAATGGAAGAAATGATGAAGTAAAGAGCTGAACAGAAGATTTCAATGGGTGGTTTGAGAAGACAAAGTAAAATAGTACAATGAAACAGGCAAAAGACCTGGAGCTAGAAAACCAAAAGCAAAGAACATGCTCAGCATTTCCCAAGCTAAAAGAACTGAAGAAAAAAATTCAAGTTTCGAGTCACGAAACTGAGGGATTATACATGAAAATATTTAATGATGCAGGGAGCATCCAAAGATAGTGGGAAGACACAAAGCCACTGTAGCAAAAAGAACTGGTCAACATTCAGTCATTTTGGGAAGTATCATTTCAGCAAGAACCAACGGCACTGAAGGAAGAAGTTCAAGCTGCACTTTAGGAGTCAGCAAAAAGCAAGGCTCCAAAACTGATGGAATACCAACTGAGGTATCTCAACAAACAGATGTAAAGCTGGAGATGCTCATTCCTCTATGTCAAGAAATGTGGATGACAGCTTCCTGCACAATTGACTGGAAGAAGTGCATATCTGTGCCCATTCCCAAGAAAGGTCACCCAACAGAATGTGGAAACTACTTAAGAAAATCATTAACATCGCACACAAAAACAATTTCACTGAAACCATTCAAAAGTGGTTGCAGTAAAACATGGAAAAAACAGGGAACTGCCAGAAGTTCCAGCAAGATTCAGAAGAAGACGTGGAACCAGGGATATCACTGCTGATGGTTGAAACCAGTCAGTACCAAAAAGGTATTCAGCCATATTTTACTATGTAAAGGCATTCAACCATGCAGATCCTAACAAAACTACAGACAACAATGTGAAGAATGGGAATTCCAGTATACCTAATTTTGCTCATAAGGAATCTGTACATAGACCAAGAGGCAGCTGTTTGAACAGAAGGGGATACTGTGTGGTTTTAAGTCAGAAAAGGTAGGTGTCAGGGTTGTAGCCTTCTAATGTGCTTGTTCACTCTGTATACTGAGGGAATAATCTGAGAAGCTAGACTACATGAAAAATGCAGCTACACCCCAACATAAAGAAAACAAAAATCCTCATAACTGGACCAATAAAGAGTATCATGATAAACGGAGAAAAGATTAAAGTTGTCAAGGATTTCATTTTACTTGATCAGGTCACGGAAGCCTTTTCTCTGGAAACCCTAGGGGCACAGTAGTTAAAAGCCACAACTGCTAATCAAAAGGTTGGCAGTTTCAATCTGCCAGGCACTCCTTGGAAAGCATATGGAGCAATTCTACTCTCTCTGCTATGAGTTGGATGTGATGGCCACAGGTTTGGATCTACGATTAACATCCATGAAAGCAAAAAAAAAAAACTAAATCCACTTCTTTTAACTTGGGTCCAACTCATAACCACCCTAGAGGTCAGAGTAGAGCTACCCCGTAGAGTTTTCAAGGAGTGCCTGGCAGATTTGAACTGCCGACCTTGTGGTTAGCAGACGTAGCACTCAACCCACCACTCCACCAGGGTTTCCATCCATAGAAGCAGCAGTCAAGAAATCAATGTATTATTGTATTGGACAAATCTTTTGCAAAAGATCTCTTTAAGGTGGTAAAATGTAAAGATGTTACTTTGGGGACTAAGGTACATCTGACCCATGCCATGGTATTTTCAATTACCTCACATGCATGCAGAAGCTGGACAATGAGTACGGAAGCCTGAGGAGAACTGATCTCTCTGAATTGCGGTGTTGGTGAAGAATCCTGAATATAACATGGACTGCCAAAAGAACAAACATACTGGTCTTGAAAGAAGTACAGCCATAATGCTCCTTAGGAGCAAGGATAGGAAGACTCCATCCCATGTACTTTGGACATGTTACCAGGAGGGACCAATCCCTGGAGAAGGACTTCATGGGTGGTGAATTAGAAGATCAGTGAAAAAGAAGTCCCTCAAAGAGATGGACTGACACAGAAGCTACAAAAACGGGCTCAAGCAATGTAACAATTGTGAGGAGGTACAGAATTGGGCAGTGTTTCTTTCCGCTGTATACAGGGTTGCTATAAACTGGAATGGACATGATGGCACCTGGAAACAGGTTTTCCATTGTCTAGAACTGTCTCTATGGAATGTTTTGAAATTTGTCACAATGATGAGCTGACGTTTAGTTAGTAAGGGGCAGAGATATTAGACATTCTATAATGCAAAGGATGACCCTAAAGAACAAAGCCCCACAAACCTTCCAAGCACATACCCTATTATTTCTGCTGGTAAAACTCCTATTTCTAATGAATTATCTGACCCTAGAACCTAATTTCGCTTTACACATACAGTCATGTACCACATGACATTCATTTGTGGAACATCTGAAGTGCACATACTTTCATGATTTCACAAGGTTTTAACAAAATTCAGAAATTTCAGCTGGAGAATGAAACATAGTAAATTTAAGCATGTTGCATAATCACACCTTGAGGATCATGATGATCTTCAAAAAACAAAGGAAAAGTTCTCCAAGCTGTTAAAGGATCAGCTCCACTGAAGAATACAAAGCTAAAAACTGCAAGTGACCTAAAACAGATACGGGGAAATTGCTAATAATGGGGACTGAGCACCCAACACAAAAGTAAATCCCTCTCAGCATGCTGACCATTACTGTTAATGTCTCTTTGAGATGCTTAAATAAACAACAGGACCAGACTAGATACTGAGTTTACTGCTAAGTCTGGGTGGTCCAGGCACTTCAAACAACAATTTTTCACTGCATAATGTCAATATTAGTGATAAGTTTGTGAGTGCAAATTACAAGGAACAAGAATTTGTTTAAATCTTAGATAAACTAATTGTAGAAGCAGGACATTAGCCCTAGCAATTTTTTAATACAGATGCACCCTACTTATCCTGGAAGCAAACACACAACATCCAAATAACATAATGTCCTATGTTATTTTTGCAATATTGAATGCAATATTGACATTAAGCAAGGTATGACTGTACATACAAAATTTACTTATTATACAATAATGCAACTAACCTTGTAAATCATGGGACGATTACATTTTGTTTTGTTTAGAACTTCATTAACAACATTTTAGAAAATTACTACCCCAAGGGTAGTGCCACATGTACTATCTGAGTCACTGACCTCTACCCAACTTTATTTGTATCTGTCACATTCACAGTAGTTTAATGCACAAATACAAGTATCTGACTACTTCATTATAGCAACGGCCAGTAATACAGCAGCATGAATTAATCAGCAACTCTCACAAAACACAAAGTCAGGACACATCAACAATCACCTGATTCTGAGGGGGCGCAGAGTCAAGACGGGGGACTAAGCACACATCTCCCTATGTCCCTCTGGAAACCAAGACCAGAAATGATCACCAAATGGAGCCTTCTGGTCACCTAGTGAGCCCCAGCACATGGCACACGGCTGTTAATTTGGACTTTATACCACTGAGTGAAAAACCTCCTCTCTTTTGCTGACACCTGCTCCTGGCTAGCCTTGGCTGTAACAGACTGAAGGTAACGCACCATTCTGACTTTTTGTCCTCTGTTTTGGCTGGTAGGCAGAGCTGGGTCTTGCCTAGCAGCTAGTCACAGATGCACTGCTGGTGGGACAGGCAAGTGAAATTGCCATAGTTTGAGAGCGAGTCTTAGGACTCTGTACATCTTGCCACTTCGGGCCTGTCTTTTTGCCTTTGCCACAGCATGGTTTGTACAGAAGCAGCGGCACCTATGTGCGGGATGTCACGTCAGATATGGAGATTTTAGCAGGACCTAATTCTTAGCCTGGGAGCTGGCGCCTGTTTATACAGTGTTGCCTAAGGCTGGGCCCTGTCAACAGAGGCCAACAAGGCAGTAGCACTGTTGTATTTTGATCTAGTTCATATAATCTGGGGTTGGATATACAGGTGCTTACTTTGCCAGTTGGGAAGAAGGACCTCTACACCTGAAAACTTGACTGACTTGGAAAACGGTCAGATACCTTTTCTTTTTCATTTTGAGGCAGCCTAGAGAAACATCTGCAGTCCATCCTCACAATATCTCTCCCAGCCTTCACTGACTCACATGAAACCCAAAAAGCAACAGATGCCTGAGAAAACGGCAAACAAGAAATCACCCATGGCCTCAGAAATCTCTCAAACAAAACAACCAAGGAGTTTTCCAGATGAAGAAACTTTTCTGAAATTATCGGAAGGTGACTACAAAAGGATTATATACAGAGCCCTGCTAGACCTTATACAAAATGCAGCAGAGCAAAATGAAAAATTAAGCAAGCTGTTCAATCTGATGGAACACCAGGACTCTGAAATCCAACAGATTAAGGACAAAATCAAAGACAAAGAAACTTCCATTCAAAGCCAAGAAAACAGAATGGAACAAGTGGAAAACAGAATTTCTGATCCGGAAGACAGAGCTACTGATGCCAGCATCTACGAGCAGAAATCAGAAAAAAGAAACAAGAAAATGAAGAAGATTTAGGAAGCATGTGGGACTCTATTAAGAGGAACAACCTTCAATTAATTGGAATCCCTGAACAGGGTGAGACACCTGAGAACACAGAGAGTACAACTGCTGAGCCGCTGACAGAAAACTTCCCAAAAATCATGAAGGAAGAGAACATAGATATCCCAGATGCATACTGCATGCCATTCAATATAGATCGCAAAAGAAAGACTCTAAGACATATTATAATCAAACTTAACAAAATGAAACATAAGCAGCAACTCTTAAAAGTAGCAAGACTCAAAGCAAAGCTAACATTCAGAGGGAAACCCTGCAGGCTTTCATCAGATTTCTCAGCAGAAACCATGCTGGCATGGATACAGTGACACATTCAAAGCCTTGAAGGAGAAGAACTGCCAACCAAGAATTATATATCCTGCAAAACTATCTTTCAAATATGAAAATGAAATCAAGACAAACTCAGAGACTTTGTAAAAACCAAACCAAAACTACAAGAAATACTGAAAGAAGTTCTTGGCTTTGGCTTAGAAGAACAAAACCACTAACTTTATATTTTAGAATGATACATCATCCAGAATCCTACTCAGTTAGGGAAGGCTCCAAACTCAATCAAACCTTTAATACTGAAAGAAATAATCCAGTGATTATCAAGAAAACTATGGTGCCATCATATTAAAAAGAGGGATGTACTACAGTCATTACAGTCCTTCCAGATGGACAGTAAGTTGACAAGACTGGTAGTGATTAAAATTGGGTTTACATATAGTTTACTAAGGGAGATTATAGGGGCAGCCGTAAAGCACAACAAAGATGCAAAATACCGTATCAAGAAATGTGACATAGGAGTCTCAACAACTACAAAACCAGCTCTGAAAGAGATGAAAAATCAACTGACAAAAAAGAATGTCCCAGAACAGACTAATAAGAACAACACAGAAAACATCAACACAAAAATAAACATATCACAATGACAGAACTGAACACATGCCTATCAATAATTGCATTGAATGTGAATGGACTGAATGCTCCAGTAAAGAGACAGCAAGTGATATCTTGGATCAAAAGACATAACCCATCCATATGTTGTCTACAAGAAACTCACTTGAGACTTAAAGATAGGAACAATCATCTGATTCTACCATTAGGCTCCTCTCCACTCTGGCTGGGGACACTTACACACCTGAAAAGCATATCAGGACTGCCTCCTCTAAGACGCCTTTGCTGTTCTACTCCCTCCATCCTGACATTGGTCTAGCCATCTTCCCAGTTAACAAATATACACCGAGTATACAATGTGGATTCAAATAAAAAATATTCCTTGCCACATAGTGTTAAATAACATCTCCAATTTAGGTAATTCTGAGAAACTAACTCCAGGTTTGGGAAGCGCTGTCGTAGAGGCAGAGTTACCCACATCCTGTTCACCTTTTTTCCTGTCAAAGAAGGACCTCTCTCTTTTCCCATCTTAGGCTAATCCCTTTACTGAGATCTACATCCCAGAAGCATATGAGCATAGACAGAGAACCACTGCCATCGAGTCGGAACCGACTCATGGCGACCCTAGAGGCCAGGTTAGAACTGGCCCCTAGAGTATTCCAGGAGCGCCTGATGGATTTGAACCACTAACACTTTTGGTTAGCAGCGGCAGAACCTCATTCCCAGTGTGATCTTCTGCAAGTTATATAATTCTCTCACTCTCCATTTCCTCACCTGTAAAATACAGACAGAAAAGTATTCACTACATACAATGTTCATGAGAATTAAATGAGGCTGAATCTGCTACTGCTGAGCTGATTCCAACTCACAGTGATCCTGCAGGACAGAGAAGAATGCCTTACAGGCTTTCCAAGGTGACAATCATTACAGAAGCAGACTGCCACATCTTTCTCCCATACAGCAGCTGGTGGCTTCAAAACTTTTGGATAGCAGCCAAGCACTCTAACCACTGTACCACCAGGACTCCTTAGTATCTAGTACAGTGCCTCATATACACTAAGGACTCAAAGACTTCCTCTTCCTTCTCTGCTGCCTACCCTGAGACCTCCCCTACCTCTAGGATGGCACCTTCCAGTGAGCACACACATCTTCCCCATATTAAAATATCAAAACACATACACACATTCCTCTACCAACTTAACAATCTCTCTTAGCCACATCTGTTTCTTCTTCTAGCTTTCTAAAAGTCTGGTCTATATCTACACTTTCTGCCTCTACCTCCCAATCTTTCATTTGCTCCCTAACCACGTAACTTAAACTGCTCCTGCCAAAGTTAGTAACAATATCCTAAGTGCTAAAACTGACGGAAAAAAAAGGTTTTAAATATATTTTTTAGCCCAGTGGAAACCATCCCATTCTAAGCTTACAAAGATTTCTTTGCAGCATGACACTGACCTTTAAGTCCTCCTCAACAACTTCTCCCTTGGCTTCCTAGGAACCACATGCCAGCTTTCTTGCTCATATCTGCATTTATTACACTGGTTTTTGCTTGTATACAAGGGAATTTCATTTGTCCATACCCTACTGCCTTTATGCCAGAAACTATGACACTTATTTTACTTAAAGGACTGTTACACTGTTAGAAAGGAATTAACCAGAAAGAACATAACTCTAATGAAATTCTTCCAGGCCTTCTTAAAAATGCAATGCTATCAAATAATTTAAGAAAGGTAAACCAGAGAAGAAGAAAGCATGTTTCAGGATGACATTACCCTTCAGTTTGAGACTTTCTAACCACACACTCTGATCCACACATAAAACATTCATGCCCATTTCTTCTCCAACTTCTTCCTACAGAAAACCACATTTGCTCCCCACATACCTATCACTCACAGACATCATCCATACAGCCACCCACTTGGATACAAATGCACACCCTGATATGCAAATTCATAATGAGCATTCATGATACTTAATTCAATGGGTGGGTAGAAAAGTAGAAGAATACACGACTGGATGAGTGGGAGAGTGAATAAATGACAAAAGATAAAGAGGGGGAGTGACAGGTGAGCAAGGAGTAAGGCATTAAGAAAACCACCACCTAATGCTAGAATAACGTCATGCATCATATGGTAAAAAGAAAAATGTTACCACTAATCAGTTTTACAATTTTGGATAAATGAATCCTTTTGGGCCTCATCTATAAAATATGGAGTCTGAACTAATTTTCTAAAAATCCACCATAGTTTCAAAATTCTATGATTCTATACAACAGTTTGACTTTAAAACAAATTTATTGCTGCTTTTGTATTGTTATCCTCATTTTTTGTTACTGCTTAAATCACAAACACTGACAATTATCCTCCAAGGTCAATGTTTGATGCTGGGGTCCCTGTCTTTGACAGGCCTTATGATAAATGCTACTAATGAGAGATTTTTTTTTTTTTTAAATAAGTACTTATTAAAGTATGGAAAAGGGATATTTAACTCTTTCTTGGGAGTCTTGGAAGGCTTCACTGGGGAGGGAACATTTTAGATGGGTCTTAAAGGAGGAAACACAGAAGTCAAATGTTTCAGTTTAGGTTTTTCTGGAAAAACATTAGAAACCAAATACAACTAGCAGGAAAAAAAACACAAGTAACTGCTAGTGGCTTATTTATCATTCTCTTTAAGCACCTGTCGCCAATAACACTGTTAATGGAAGTAGTCTGTCCTTTATTGACAGAAAAGAATAAAAAGAAAGAAAGTTATTACACTTGTCTTTTCTGTTAGAAATTGAATTGGCAGTTTAATGGTACACAGTAATCCCGACTCAAACCCAAACCCACTGCTGGTGAACTGATTCCAACTCACAGTAACCCTACAGGACACAGCAGAACTGCTCCATAGTTTCCAAGGCTATAAATCTTTACGGAAGCAGACTCCCGTGCCTTTCTCCGATGGATTGGCTGGTGGCACTGAACCGCTGACCTCTTCATTAGAAGTTGAATGTTTTAACCACTGCGCCACTGGAATTCACTGAAATCCTGACACACTGGTGATTTTCTTAAATGCCATCTATCTTGCCATCTTAAGAGTCTATCAACATCAGCAGTATCTTAAAATATGAAGATTCATTTAACTTAATTCAAGTTAAATAATAAGCAAATAAACAACAGAATGGTTAGGTCTATTTTTTTAAAAAAATGTGTGGCTAAATAAAGTACTGACAATATACCAAGATATCCTCTAACTGTGGACTTTGCAGTGACATTCAATAAGATAAACCACAGCCACAGCATTATGCTTAGACTTGAGTCTTAGATTTCTAGCCAAAGTAAGACACAGATTAATTTTAAACAAACATTCACAGTACTCACAATTTTCACACTCAGGCTTGAAACTCCATGATCATGCAATTCATCCTCAAACAGAAGGACTTCTTCAAAAAACTTAATTTGTTCTCTAGCTTTCAATTTCTCTGTATCAATATGATCTGTTGTAGGTACAACCTGGAAGAAAAAAATTAAGAGGAACACATTAAAAAAAAAACAAATTAAGGAGTTTACAGACACAGAAAAGTAATTCTTTCTTTCTGATTTTCCAATAGTCACAGCACCCAGTTCTAAATTTGGGTGTCATCAGTAAACACAAAAGATCAGATATATGCCTTGCCACTGAAAAATTGGACACACCACAGACAGCTTATGTTATGGTTACACACAAAATAATTAAGTAAAAGCGTCATTATCTTTCACAGTGATTGAAGTCAAGTGTTGTGTTGTGACTATAAGACAACTAGTGTGATGAACTGCTACTACTATACAAGTTCAAAGTAGCTCTGTGCTATGAACATCCACTTCTAAGATAGTCACTTGTATCTTTAAAAATATTTTTTCTTTAGAATAATATTATTACCTACCTAGCTCCTCTACACCTACAAACAAAATATTCTACCACCACCTACTGTTGCTGAGTCAATTCCAACTCACAGTGACCCCACGGGGTTTCTGAGGCTGCAAATGTCTACGGATGCACACGGCCACATCTTTCTCCCACGGAGCTGCCAGTGATTTCAAACCACTCACTCTAGTTAGCAGTCAACTGCTTTAACTGCTGTGTCACAAACAAAATACAGGGCTCTAAATAATGAGATAGGAAAAAAAAATTACAGAAATTCAAAGGGACATTCTGGCATCCCTAAGGACTTTGAAGGATGCTGACAACTTTTTTCAACATATAACATCATAGCACATGCACATGTATCCACACAAAGTCCAACAAAAGCATGAACAGTTCCAAGGTAGGTCTTATCAGTAGGTCCCTAAATTAAGTATCTCCTAACAGCAGGATTTGTGACATGTTCTTTATTACATCCAGTTTCACCACAAAATGTTTACTTTTTTATTTTTTGACACGGTTGTATCATAAAAAATGTTTCTCAAGCCATTAACATTCAGTAACTCATAGCTGTTGTTCTGCTTTACTGAACAGCTGTGATTAAGTAATTTGTTTAACCCATGAATAGAATTACGAGACGGAAAATTAGTGAGACATAACAGAAAAATAAGAAGAAAATGATGTTCAAGAGACTGCACAGGTTTAGGGAGGAAAAAGAGAGTGATATTGGAGGAAAAAGATTGCAATGGGAAGAAATCACAGCTGTGTATGATTTCCAAGAGGTGGAAACTGTCCATGGTTCTTCCATGTTCAACCACTGACAACACTGTTAGCTCTCTACGATTTTATTCCAAAATGTGCCTGCAGTAGGCACGATGCCACATCTGAAGGTGAAAACTGTGAGTGGGGACAACATGTGTGAGAGGCAGGTACAGGAAAGCATATAAGCAACACTGTATATTCCTGTATGTCTATGCTCTAGCTAAGACAAAAGTTGGTGTCTTTCGGACGGTCTAAGGGTGTAAAATTTCGGTAGTTAGTATTAAATAACCACAACTTTCTAAATTCCTTTTTGTCTAGTTTCAGTTTAAAGGAAGACACCAGAAGATCCTTATGCACACTTTTGACTTGCAAAATATTAATGAGTATACAAATTTTCTCATTAGTAAATGGCTACTTCACTAGTAATTCATCTATGCTATCAGTAAGTGATTGGTCAAAATAAATTTATTAGTTTTGCCATTTAGAATTGAGGATATTCAATACATTTATCTGTACTATACTATCTTTTCTAATTTTCAAGGAAAAATACTGTTCAAAACTTCATATTTCTCATCCTTATCTCTTCTCTACCACCATTTAATCTTTCCCAAACTCAGGCATGTAAGAAAAGAAAAACAAACAAGGTAAACCCAGCTACACTTAGAATATACGAAACACTTTGGGTTCCAGTATCAGAAGAGTGGACCCCTGGTGGCTCAGTTGTTAAAGAGTTCAACTGCTAACCAAAAGGACAGCAGTTTGTATCTACCAGCTGCTCTTTAGAAACCCTCTGGTGCAGTTCTACTTCGTCCTATGGGATTGCTGTGAATCGGAAATGACTCAACAGCAATGAGTTTGGTTTGGTTTGGGTTAATGGTAGAAAAGATAATTCAGACAAATCTTACTGAAGACAATGTAAAAAGCTGGTGGGGAAAAAAAAAGTCTTCTTGAAAGTATCCAGTGACCAAAGCAGTGAAAATTATGGGACTAAGATCTGGAAGAAAAATGAAGCTCAGAAAAGTGAGCCTCTAGTTATGTGACTGTTGCCTTGAGGCTTCAGATGGCTGATCCAAAGGCTCTGCTAGGCTCTGCTAGCTCTTTATGCCTTTACTGCTTCATGATAACTAAGGGCAAGGACTCTGGGGAGGTTCATGTCCTGCTTCTAATTTGGGGACGACACTCGAAAAAGTTTTATTACTAATTTTCTAGCTTCTTATGCACAGGCTTAATAAACCTTAAACTCTGGTCCAAACTATAACCTGCAGGCCAAATCTGGACTGCTGTCTGTTTTGGTATGGTCCACAAGCTAAGAATGGTTTTCACATTTTTAAATGCTTGGAAAAATTTTTAAAACAGCATTGTGTGGCATATAATTACATGAAATTCAAATTTCAACATCCATAAAAGAAGTCTTACTGAAACATAGACAAGCCTGTTTGTTTTCGTATTGTCTACAGTTGCTTTCAACAGCAGAGTCAAGTCATTATAACAGAGACCCTATGGCCTACAAAGAGTAAGATGTATGTTATCTGGCTCTTTATAGAAAAAGTTTGCTAACCCCTATCCTATACTATTTAAACCGCCAAAGCCCTGTCACAAACAAACGAAAGTCCTATCTGGTGGGGGACTCAAAGAAAACAAGGAGGTATATTAGGAGCTCAAACATCATCAACTAGAACCAGATATAAAAAGATCCCAGGACAACATCTCAAGAAAATAATCCATCATGACCAAGTGGGATTCATACCAGGGATGCAAGGCTGGTTCAACATCAGAAAAACAATTAATGTGATTAACCACATAAATAACACAAAAGACAAGAATCACCTGATTTTGTCCACTGATGCAGAAAAGGCATTTGATAAAGTCCAACACTCATTCATGCTAAAAACTCTTAGCAAAATAGGCACAGACGGCAAATTCCTCAACGCAATAAGGGCCATTTATACAAAGCCAATTGCCCAAGTCATCCTGAATGGAGAGAGCCTGAAAGACTTTCTCTTGAGAACAGGAACTAGACAAGGATGCCCTCTCTCACCTCTCCTATTTAACATTGTACTAGAAGTTCTAGCCAGAGCAATCAGACAAGACCAAGAAATAAAGGGCATCTGCATCAGCAAAGAAGAAGTCAAAATCTCCCTGTTTGCAGATGATATGATTGTATATGCAGAGAATCCTAAAGAATCTATAAGTAAACTACTCAAACTGACAGAAGAGTTCAGCAAAGTCTCAGGATTCAAGATAAACATAAGCAAATCAGTAGGATTCCTTTATACCAACAACGAGACAGTTAATGAAGAAATTATCAAATTATCAAATTATCTAGGGGCTATTTACTATAGCCCCTAGAAGATAAAGTACCTAGGAATTAATCTAACCAGAGAAATAACAGACCCCTTTACAAAGAGAACTACAAGCCCTTACTACAAGAAACTAAGAAAGACTTAGATAAATGGAAAAACCTACCCTGCTCATGGATAGGAAGACTTAACATTGTGAAAATGTCTATTTTACCCAAAGCAATCTACTTATATATATATAATGCAATCTCAATACAAGTTCCAGCATCATTTTTTAATGAGATCGAGAAACAAATCACCAGTTTTGTTTGGAAAGGGAAGAAGCCCCGGATAAGTAAGGTTCTACTAAAGAAGAACACACTGGGAGGCCTCTCATTACCTGACCTTAGAACATACTACACTGCCACAGTGGTCAAAACAGGCTGGTACTGGTACAAGAACAGACAGACAGATCAATGGAACAGAACTGAGACCCCAGAGGTGACACCATCTGCCTATGAACAGCTGATATTCGACAAAGGCCCTAAAACATTAAACTGGGGCATAAATAATATCTTCAACAAATGGTGCTGGCAAAATTGGATATCCACCTGCAATAAATTGAAACAAGATCCATTATCTTACACCTTATACAAAAATCAACTCCAACTGGATAAAAGACCTAAATATCAAACCTAAAATGATTAAAGCTCATCCAAAAAAAGGTAGGAACAACAACGGAAGTTTTAATACACAATGTGGACAGACTCCAAAATCTGTCAAACAAACCATAATCATCAGAAAATAGATAAATGGGAACTATTAAGAATCAAACACTTCTGCTCATCCAAAGACTTTATTAACAGAATTAAAAGAACACCTACAGAATGGGAAAAAATATTTGGCAACTCTATGTCAGACCGATGCCTGATCTCCCTAATCTATAAGATACTATAAGATATCAATAAGAAGAAGATAAATCATCCAATTATGCAATGGGCAAAGGAGAAGGACACACATTTCACTAAAGAGGAGATCCAGGTAGCAAAAAAACACATGCGGACATGTTCACGATCTTTAGTTATTAAAGAAATTCAAATCAAGACAACAATGAGATACCATCTCACCCCAACAAGGTTGGCCATGATCCAGAAAACACAAAACAACAAGTGCTGGAGAGGCTGTGGAGAAAGTGGAACCCTCCTACACTGTTGGTGGGGTTGCAAAATGGTCCAGCCTCTTTGGAAAGCAATCTAGCACTTCCTTAAAAAAAGGACACTGATATACCATTTGGCCCAGTAATTCCACTACTTGGAATATATGCTACAGAATCAAGGCCTTTCATACCAACGGACACATGCTCAAGAATGTTTATTGCAGCACAGTGCACAACAGCAAAAAGATGGAATCAACCCAGAGGCCCAACAACAGAAGAATGGATAGGTAAACTATGCTATATATACTCAATGGAGCACTACGCAATGATAAAGAGTAACAATGATTCCAGGAAACATCCCCTACCCTGGTTTCAACTGGAAGACATTATGATGACTGAAAGTAGTCAGCGACAAACGGACAAATATTGTATGAGACCTCTATGATAAGATCTCAAAAACAGACTTGTGTATAGAAGAAAAGACTCTTTGACAGCTGCAAGGGAGGGGAGGGAGGGCGGGGGGCGTTTAGTTTAGACAATTGCTAGAAAACTGGTTGGGTGAAATCAGTGATAGCACACATTAGAAACAAGAACAATATTAAGTGGACTTCAGCACAACTTGAATACTCCTTCTATCTTAACCCAATATTGCAAGGACAGAGTAGCTGGCACAGGGGGCAGGCAGGGAGCAGGGGACCATGCTCTTAGGTGAAATCGAGATCAACTGGCACAACTAGCATTTTGCTAAGAGGGCTCTCTGCACCCCACATTGGTGAGTGGCGTCTGGGGTCTTAAAAGCTGCCAAGCTGCCATCCGAGGGCACAGCAAATGGTTCCAACTCAGCAGGAACGGATGCTCACTGAGGACCAAAATGACATTGGGTAAAGACAACCCAGAAGATAGAGACCCACATGAGTGGGTGCCTACATTGACCTGGGACCGGAAGAACCAGATGGTGCCTGGCCACCACCAGTGATAGCCGTGATGGAGCTCACTAAGTTGAGTCTCACTGACAACACAAGAATAAAAAGGGGTGCATCCTGAGATCACCACTAAAAGACTTCAATTGATGGTCCAGCGGTTTTGGGGTTCCCCTGGGAGCAAGGACCCTGGCCCTGATGCTGCCCTTGCCCATAAAGCATAACGAAGGTCTACTCTTTGGACATGAACGGATTGGGCTTGGCGATGCAGAGTGACCATATATCAGATGCACTTTACGGTTCTACACCTCTATAGGATATCATCCTGCTGACCTCTGGCTGGAGAAAGGAGAGTGGGTGGAGAGGAGGGGAAAGGAGGCTGTTGGGAGTATGAGACATGTATGGAGCAGAGAGGAATAGTGTGCTGTCACCGGACAGGGAGAGCAGTGGAAGCTGCATATAGATGGGCATCCAAATTTATATGGGAATGTACATTTTCACTCAGTCATACTAAATAAAATAAAATAAAAATAAAAAAAAGATCCCAGGGACTCCAGCTATTGAAATTATGAGGCTAAACTCTAAAACAGTAATGCATACCAGTTCCAAGGAAATAAAAACTAAAGTTGAAGAATTCAGCAAGACATTAGGAACTACTTTAAAAAAAAGAATATGATCAGTTATGGTCATGCTGGTTATTCATGTTCTATGTCTTTTCTGGGATGGTTATATTTTACAATTTATAAAACTCAGCATAATGACTTTAAGGTTCATCCATGTTGCAGCATGTATCAGCATTCTCTGACGCCTGAACAGTATTCCACTGTAAGTGGCATAGTGGTTAAGTGCTAAGCAAAAAGTTGGCACTTTAAATTAACCAGGTGCTCCCTGGAAACTCTATGAAGCAGTTCTACTGTGTACTACAGGGTTGCTATGAGTCAGAATGGACTTAACAGCAGTGTGTTTATACAGACAAATAGGATTCTGTTTATCCACTTTGTCAGCTCATAGACATTTAGATGGCTTCCACTTTTCAGCTACTATGAACAACACTGTTGTGAGGACTGTAATATGCTACTATGAGCTATGTACAAGTTTTGTATAGACCTATATTTTCAGTTCTTGTGTGTATGCACTTAGAAGTAGAATTAGTGGGTTATATGGTACCTCTGTTTAACATCTTGAGAAACAGTCAAATTGTTTTTGAAAGCAGATACATCATTTTACATTTCCACTAGCAATGTATAGGGATTCCAATTTTTCCATTTTCTATATTCTCAACAATACTTGTCTCTTTTTCTTTTATCTTAATTATTGCTATCCTAGGGGTAGGAAGTACTTCCATTTATTTTTATAATAACTGTTTTTATTTTATAAATATTTTATTTATACCAATAGCAAAATTCATTACTGAATTTTTTATTTTAAATTTTATTTAGAATAAAATATTCTAAATTTAGTACTAAAATTAGTCAAAATTTTTTACTATAACAGAAGCAAAGCCATGAATATTTTTAAAGTACACTTCTTAGCTTAGTTTTCAACTAAAACAATGTTTGACAAATTCTCATAACCCGATGATAATCTTAAGATAATTTTTAATTCACTTCAACTTCCTGAAAATTGAGAGCCAAGAAATAATATGTATGTACCTATAACTATTTCACCTTGAGAACTATGATGTACCTGATTCAAGCCATGGTGTTTTTAATAGCCTCATATGCATGTGTATCTGCAAATTTCCACTCTAACAGTTATGAATCTGGTTCCTACCACTCATCATCTATTGAATTAATTACTCAGCTCTACTATACACATATAGCAATGTTAGAATTCTTAACCCATAACCTCCATGGGAAACAGCATCATCAGCTGGCACATAGTATTTTTACTCAGTTTCTCTGCCTTTAGTCTTAAAAACCCCATTCATTTTCAAAGTTATTTAGATCATCTCTTCTCTCCTCAAATTTATTTTTTAAAAGTTCAGGACATGATCTGTTAAGGCATGAAAGTACACCTTTTATTCTTAAAAGGTGGTGCAAATAAGAGAGGTAGCCTCTTCTATTATTCTGTAGAGTCAATTAACAGTAAATAAGAAAATGACTATCTATTAACAAGCTTCTGTGGGCAAGGTACATTCCTTGACATTTGGCCTGTTGTCTCATAATACCCTCATGTCGTTGTTGTTATTAGGTGCCATGAAGTCAATTCTGACTCATAGCAACCCTATGTATCACAGAGGAAAACAATGCCCAGTATCCTGAGCCATCTTCACAATCATTGCTACGCTTGAACACATCCTAGCAGACACTGTGTCAACCAATTTCACTGAATGCCACAGGCCAAGGACAACATACCCTAACTCCCTTATCCTTTTCTCTTCCCTACTTGGCCCTGCCTTACGCCTGGCTCCTTGTCCCGTGTCCTTTATACCCAGAAAAACTTGTGTTTTTTGTAACGGATCCAAAGCCACTTTGTGGAATTTATAACCTTTTATGGCACTGGGTGTTGTCCTGCCATCTTCCTGGTTTTTGGAACATATAAATAAAGCTTGTAAAAGAGGAATGGTAAACACTGTTCTCCATCAGAGACCTTGATCCCACCTACTTTCAACTTCATCTTATGTGATGTTTTCCTTGTGTGACTGAGTCTTTCTCATCCCCTTTCCTGTCCCTCTTGGGCCCAGACTCTTCCCAGAGCAGGTTGCTGGGGTGCTGGACGTGGCAACTGAAGACACTCCTCTCTTTCACTGATCCACTACTTTACCAAGTCTGATGTCCTTCTCTAGAGACTAGTCCCTCCTGATAACATGTCCAAAGTATGTGAGACGAAATCTTGCCATCCGTGCTTTTAAGGAGCACGTTGGCTGTACTTCTTCAAAGACAGATTTGTTCCTTCTTCTTACAGTCCATGGCACATTTAATACTCTTTGCCAGTACCACAATTGAAAGGCATCAATTCGTTGGTCTTCTGTATTCAGTGCCCAGCTTTTTCACGCATATGAGGTAACTCATAACACCACTGCTTGGGTCAGGCACATGGAGTCCTAAAAGAGATAGCTTTCCTTTTTAACACATTAACGAGGTCTTTTGCAGTAGATATCCCCAATGTAATACATCATTTGATTTTACTGTGCTTCCACGGGCACTGACTACAGATCCAAGTACAATGATAATCCTCGACAACTTCAATCTTTTCTCCATTTATCACAATGTTGTTCAATGGTTCATTTTTGAGGATTTTTGTTTTACATTGAGATACAAGCCACACTGAAGGCTGTAGTCTTTCATCTTTGTAAGAACTAGTTTTCTCACTTTCAGCAAGTAAGGCTGTGTCATCTACAGGCTGTTAGTTTTCCTCCACTCTTGATGCCACTTTCTTCTTCATACAGTCCATCTTCTCGAATTATTTTGCTCAGTGAGCAGACTGAATGAGAACGATGAAAGAATACAGCCCTGATGTACACATTTCTTAAATTTAAACCATGCAATATTCCCTTCTTTTGCTTGAATGATTGCTTCTTGGTCTATATTACAGGTCCCTCATGAGCCCAACTAAGTGTTCTGGGATTCTCATTCTTTAAAATGGTATCCATAATTTGTTACGATCCACTTAGTCAGATGCCTTTACATAGTACGTAAAACACAGGTAGACATCCTTCTGATATTCTCTTCCAGCAAAGACTCATGTAACATCAGTAATGATATCCTTCATTCCACACCCTTTTCTGAATACAGTTTGATTTTCTGGCAGCTCTCTGTCAATGTACTGCTGCAAACGCTTTTAACTGATCCTCAGCAAAATTTTACTTGCCTGTGACACTAGTGATATTGTTTGTTAATTTCCATATTCTTTGGAATAAGCCTAAAAATGAATAGGATGCTATCAGTGACATCAGAAGTAAAAACAGCAAAAGGTCATTAAAAAGAAAAAAAGACCAAAATCTACGTTAAGAAAGAATCTGAAAGTTGCTCTTGGACAATGAGCAGCTAAAGCAAATGGAAGAAATGATAAAGTAGAAGATCTGAATAGATGATTTCAAATGTTGGCTCAAGGAGACAAAGTAAAGTATTACAATGAAACCGGGAACACTTGGGGTTAACAAAACCAAAAGGGAAGAATCACTAGTTATTTCTCAAACTGAAATAACTAAAGAAAAAATATTCAACCTTGGAGTTGCAATACTGAAGTATTCTATGGGGAAAATACTGAATGACACAGGAAGCATCCAAAGAAGATGAAAGGAATACAAAGGGTCACTGAACCAAAAACAACTGATTGCTCTTCAACCATTTCAAGAGGTGGAATATGATCAGACACCAATGATAGAATATAATCAGAAACTGATGGTATATATGATCAGAAACCATGGTCCACACTGTGCTGAAAGCACTGGCAATAAAACAGGCTTCAGGAAGTGATGGAACACCAATTGAGATATTTCAACAAATGGATGCAGCACTGGAGGTGCTCACTCTTCTCTAACACGAAATTTCAAAAACAGGTACTTAGCCAATCGACTGGGGGAGAGAGAGAGAGACCCATGTTTGTGTTCATTCCAAAGAAAGGTAATCCAACAGAATCTAGAAAATGTCAACCAATATCACTAATATCACATGCAATATATAATGTTTCTTATAGTGCTAACAATATTAAGGCAGGTTACCACAACTACTAACCACACTTCTAAGAATAAAGATTGTTCCACTACAGGCTTCTTTTATTTTCTACTAATAAGAAATAAAATCTCCTTATATTATATTTTGGTACCTGCCACAATAGAAAACAGGCAGTGGCAATAAATAAGCTAATGAGATTATTCAAGACAATTAATGACTCAAAAAGCAAAAGAGTTACCTTTAACTTAAGTGATTCTCCAAGCAATGTTCCCTTATAATCTGTTGTATACGTCCAATCATATGGTTTAACAACTTCTTTAGAGTGTTCACCCTCCGTCCTCAAATACCAAAATGAGAAGGGTCAGATTCACTAATGAAGGATATAGATGTGTGTTCATATATCACACCAAATTACATTCTACAAGTAATACGAAATACCTACTAAATATACATACTTGTCATAATTCACTAGTACATCCTTAAGAGTTTTTCTGTACATATGCAGTTATTTGTCTTGTGCTGATGTAGCCTCCCCAATTACACTCTACACTGCCTGAGGGCATGATTTACAGGCTTTTACTTCCTTGAATTCTCCAAGGGACATAGTACATAAAAGGAACTCGATATATCTTCAAAAATTTCAGCACTCCTCAAATTTTTAGTGCAAATCATAGGCAAACATTATTTTTTTCAAAATCAGGAACATTATAGTATATAGTATACTGTCTATTAACTGAAGAATATTAAATGCTTATAAAAGTAAACTCTACAAAGCTCAAATGTAATTCAATTTTAAAAGTATTCGAGTAGTGAGACAACTAACCTCCACTTTTTGGAGGAAAAAGTACAATCCAGAATAATTTAACTATGAAGCACTTCATTCTAACAAAATACATATATCATGTACACATCTTTCAACACTCTTCTTTTTTTGGTCAACCTATAGCTACCCAACTTCTTACCTGCTTTCCTGCCACTCTTCAGCACAGGCTACCTTAAGCATTCCTTGGTAGTTGTTTACACATCTTAATGCATCTGTAGCATTGAACTCAATTCCAAAGCCAGAGCCATGCTGGATTCTCAAAACATTGTCTCCAAACATCATTTCAGGGAGAGATGGCATACGCAATTCATCAGCTAACCTACGTATAACCAAAAGTCAGGTAAGATTACTTTATGTCACTCCTGGTACTTTTCTTTCCGTTTCATCTCAACGCAATCCTTCCTACATTACTGAATAAGTAACACGCAATCTAACAAAGATGATACATTTGTAAAGCATATAAAATACTTTCATTATCCATTTTCTCCATGTATAGCTTTATGGCACTATACTAGGCACTGGACTAAATAAGAGACAAAGAAACAAATACATACATACTATAACATCAGCTAACAATAAGTCACATAAGGAAAAATAAAACAAAGTAAAAGTGGGAAGAGGGAGCTATTTTAGGGACAATGGTCAAAGATCACTTCTCATATAGTTAAAATTTGAGCCTCAAAAGTACTCTGCGAGCTAAGAAAGGCTCAGAGGGTTTATACGGCTCATTTAAAAATCACAGAGCTGGTAACTGATAGCACCAAGCCTTTTTTCAATATACTAAAGCGCCTTATATAACTGAGCCCTTATTTAGTCAAATTCATTAGAAAAGAAAGTTGTAATCAACACACTATATAAGTTCAGGATCATAAACTGTTAAGTCACAGGTATGTTTCAATTGGTGCACCATTTATTTATTTAAAAAAACCTATTTGAAAATTGTTCCCAACTATTTGAGTCGGAATCAGTGGCAGCGGGTTTGGATTTTTTGGTTATTGACAGATTTAAAAAAACACCTGATTGTCATCAAGTTGATTCCAACTCATAGCAACCCTACAGGACAGAGCAGAACTGTCCCATAGGATTTCCAAGGAGCATCTGGTGGATTTGAACTGCCAGCTTTTTGGATTGCAGCTAAACTCTTAATCACTACACCACCAGGGCTCCAATTAAGAGACTGTTGTCAAAAAAACAAAGAGATTTTATAAAATGTGGATTTCTGGTTTATCTTAAAAAAAAAAAACTGGAACACCTGGCAACACTGCACCTCCACTGCCACAAGGCTTCAAGTAGCTGGAGCTCCAAGCACAGTTCATCTCCTCTGCCTGGGGTGAAGTGTCTCCACTCCACAGGGCCCCCTTACCCGTTGGAAAGTTCAGTCTGTAACCGTCCCCCTCCCCCCCCATCACCTCTACCACAACTGAGACTGTCAACTGAGGAATGAAAATCCAGCATCTCAATAAAAGGTAATTATTTACAGGCTGGTCTGAACCCCTGAATCTTAAGCCTGAAAATTATGCTCAATATGCTCATGTTTAATTCAGTAATAACTTACTCTAGATTCTGTTTTCAGAAATCTGAACAACAGCCAATTGACATACAGCTCAACAGACACAGAGTAACAAGCTATGAAAGCAAAGCAATGAGGCAGAGAGGAAGAAGAGTAGTGTTTAAGTAACAGCCATAGACCCAGAGAAAAGAAAAATGGAGAAGTAACAGTAACAAGAAGAGTAGAGACTTTTATAGCTTAGGGGGTCTATTCATTTTTTTAAGATAATTCCTGTGTTAAATACTTCCTCATGCAGTATTAAATTCCCATTACTTAAGGCAACCTTAAGTCTCTATTTCTTGCACCCCGAAAACAAAATTAAACACAGGTTTCATGGAAGGGAATTCTCCAGTTTACGTTAGATAACCAATTTTTACTTTTAATGATTTTGGAAACGTCTCAAAATGATTTATAGACTTTGCTGCATTCTTAAAATAAAAACCACAAGAAGATGTTTGGCTTTTATTGATGATCAGACATCATCACATTTAAAAATCACACAGGACAATGAATGTTCTTAAGCTCAACAGAGGGTGTACACTTCTTGCTGCTACGGAAGGTAGGTATCTGTCCCTGAAGCATGCTCATCCCTTCCAATTTAGTTCCTAACGTATTATAGGCTGAAATGCTAATTAATCACACTTCTTAAAACTGCATAATGAATAAAAAGAGAACACGAAAAATAGTTTATTCATTAGGGTGAAGGGACTGTAGGGAACTTCTCTTTCTTACACTTTCAATAAAGCTGCAATAACTGAACAATCACGACATCACCACCCACTGCTGTTGAATCAGTTCTGACTCACACCCTACCGCTCAGAACAGAACTGCCCATGTGGTTTCCCAGGAGCACCTCATGGATTTGAGGTACTGACCTTCTCCAGTTAGTAAATGTTGCTCTTCACCACATCACTATGGTTTCCAACTAAATAATAATTGTGTCAAAAGTTTCAGTATGCTCTAAGTACTCCCCCCAAATAAAACCAAACCGATTGCCACTGTGTTGATTCTGAGTCACAGTAACCTTATAGGGCATGCTCCGTAAGCTTTCCAAGGAGTGGCTGAATGAGTTGAACCGCTGACCTTTTGGTTAACAGCCAAATTCCAAGTGAAGTGCTACCAAAAAAAAAAAAAAAGGCAAAACAAAACAAAAAAATTGCCTATCAGTCAATTCTGACTCACAGTGACCCTACAATACAGCACAGAGCTGTCCCACATGGTTTCCATGGAGTATCTGGTGGATTCAAACTGGTGACCTTTTGGTTATCCGACACAGCACTTCACTACTATGCCAGCAGGGTTTCCAAGGGACCCCAAACACATTACAGGAATTTTAATGACGTGCTCTATGACAGCCACCTGACTGGATCAAAAGATTTTCCTTGCTTTCCTTTTTTATTGTTAAGATTTCCAGATTTTTAACTTTTTTTGTGTTATTTCTAAAATATACCATAGAAATAACACAAAAAAAGTTAAAAATCTGGAATCTGAATCCCTTAAAAACTCTCCATGGATCCTTAGCACCCCTAAGAGAGCCTGTAAGGAAATTATACTAGCACTCCAATGTAAAGCTGGCTGCTTTACATACACTACAATTACATATGGTACACTATAAAACAGAGAAACTAACTCAGAGTTAACTCGCTCTGCAGTAGGATGAAGATAAACTTTTCCCCCTTTACTGTATTAATAAGTGTGCAAGAATGATTTTTTTTTTTATGTCCTCCTTCTTCATTTAAATTAGAAGGCAAAACATCCTGTCATGACTCCTTCCCTGGTAACGTCACTCCATCTGAATCACAAATGGCACTGCTCTCTATAGAGTTTCATCTCAGGACCTCTTCTTTGTCTTCTGGATGATTTCCAGATGATTTTATTCACTCCTAAGGCTCCAGGCCATGAGTCAGATCCGACTCGATGGCACTTAGCTGGCAAGGCTCCAGGTACCAACTATTCTCAAACCTAAGATCACAGGTAAGTCATCTTTTTAGAGCTTCAAGATAAACATAACCAAATGTCGACTTTATGACCACACACACTTCATGTTTCAGTATTGTTATGAATTATGTACCGCCAAAACATGTGCTATAAATCCTAACCTCTATACCTGTGGTCATAATCCTACTTGGGAAGGTGCTGTCTTTCTTATGTTACTGAGCCAGGATTAGGCCAAGGTGTGTCTTGAGTCAGTCTCCCACAAAGTATAAAATGAGCAGATTAAGCAAGCGGGAGTGGCAGAAGATTGATGCCAAGCCACATGGAGATCTCAAACAAAGCAGGAAACAGAAGTTGAAGAAACAAAGTCCTTTTCCCAGATGTGACATAGAAAGAAAGCCTTCCCCTAGAGCCAGTACCCTGAATTACGCCTTCTAGTCTCCTAAACTAGAAAATACATTTGTTAAAACCATTCACTTGCGGTATTTCTGTTACAGCACCACTAAATAATTAAGATGAGTATTCTCACAACTAAATTTATTCTCTATGGACTGCCCCCACCTTCCTGTTTTTGTTTCCCACTTTGTTTAATGGCAATAATGACCAAGCAATAGTCCAAGCCCGAAATGTGGCAGTATAGATTCCCCCTCTTCCTTTTCTTCTAACAACCGGCCATCAAGTTTTGGAACGAATCTCCTAAAACTCTTCTTCTCTCTCCTGTTACACAACTAGTCTCTTTACCCAGTCCTACCATCCCTCCAAACCATCCTCCACAGCAATCTTCTAGAGTGCACAGCTGATATTACTCTTCTGGATAAAATTACACAGGGTGGTTAGAAGATGCAGCCCTAGTGTCACAGTGGTTAAGAGCTGTGCTGCCAACTACAAGGTTGGCAGTTCAAATCCACCAGTCACTCTATGGAAAGTCAATGGGGCAGCCACTCCATCACTGTAACAACTGAACAGCAAAGGTTTTGTTCTTTTTTTCTTTTTTTGTTATCATATAACATTCAAAACTCCTTAATCTGACACATCTCCATCTCCCATGGGGCCTATCTTTCATTTTCTCACTGGTGCCCCTCTGATATTGCTTGCTCCATCAGAGAGAAACAGTTCCTCAAACATATCACAGCTCTCACGCTCCCTCACCTCTCCACTTTAGTAACATTCTCCCTGTCCTCAAAATTTTATTAAGACTTCAGTCCAGGAACCACAACTACATCAAACCTCCGTTTCTGGCGTCCTGGTTTACACACCCAAACCCCTTTCCTCCCTCTCCTCCACTTCATCAAGATTCAGCTCAAACATCACAATTTTATGAGTCGGAATGGACTCCAAGGCAATGGGTTTGGAGTTTGGCGAGGGGAGCCTTGGTGGCCAAGTGGTTAAGCATTTGGCTGTCTGAATCCACCAGTTACTCCCTGGAAACTTCACGGGGTAGTTCTGTCACTGAGTCAGACTGACCACCATCTTAACAGGTTTGGTTTTACTTGGTATATAATCTCTAGGACCTCCTCTGGTGAGTGGTTCGAATCCACCAGCAGAACTATGGGACAGTTCTGTTCTGTCCTATAAGGGTCACATGGACAGCAACGGGTTTGGGTATTCGGGCGGTTTTGTTTTATACATGTCTATCATGTTAACGTAGTGGGTAAGTGCTACAGCTACTAACCAAAAAGGTGGGCAGTTCCGATGCACCAGACGTTCCCTGGAAACGCTATGGGTCGGTTCTAGTCAGTCCTATAGGGTGGCTGAGTCGGAAGGAACGGCAATGGGTTTCTGTTTTTTTTTTGTATCATAAACAGTTATCCATACTGTATCGTATTTTTTCGTTTTTCTCATGAGACTGAATTCCTTGAGACAAGCCATCTTTCATCTTCTGTATCTTAAGTGCCTGGCAGGGTAACTGACATGCTAAAAAACTAAACATTTACAGCATCCCCGTTATTAACCCCCGGAATGGCTAGTGTTTTAAGAGCGCGGCTGCTAACCAAAAGCTTTGCGGTTGGAATCCACCAGCCGCTCCTTTGAAGCCCTCTGAGGCAGTTCTGCCCTGTCTTGTAGAGAACCAACTGCAAAGGGGTTGGTTGTTACGACAGATAATATAAAAACAAAAGAAAACAGGCCACAGCCATCACACTGAAACGGTCCAAAGACGGCACAGGCTGGGGCAGAAAGAGACGTTCGGTGAAAGGAAGTCCACGAGAACAGTCACGTCCACACACACCCAGACAGAGTTTTACCGAGGAAGGGTCTGGGGAGACTCAATCGACTGCACGGACGCGGTGACACGGTTATCTAACATGATGTCATTCAAAGGTCTGGGCCTAAGGGACCGCGCCTCCGCCCGAGGGGGAGGGGTAGCGCCGCGCGGAGCTCGCTCTGCCTCCCGCCCTGGCCCAACTCCCGGACCGCGCCCCCACTCAGAGCACCAGAGCCTCACTTCTCCACATCGGCCGACTTCATGATGTGGGTCTTGGCGGCGGTCAGCTTCCAGGGACCGAAGGAGAAGTCCTGGTGGCTGCTCTGGAAGCCGTGTATCATCATGGCTGAAGTGGGGCCGGCGAGGGCCACACCTAACACGCTGCAGCGGCCGCGTCGTCTGACAACTGTCCCTCCGACCCACTCCGAACCAGCCCTTCGGCTTCCTGGCCGTTACCTCGCGAGGCCCCGCCCCCAGCCGATCGATCTGCACCCAGGGCCCTCCTTTCCGACTTGCCCTCCGCCCCTTCGCTTTTGCTTCCGGGTACCGTTGTTAATACTGCGTGACCCACGTCTTACGTGAGGGCGCAGCGGGAAATGAAAGCAGAGGGAGACTGCGGGGTGGGGCTTCACCTATAAGGGGTGTGGTCAGGGGCACCGCCCCTTGTGCTTATTGGAGGGCCGTCCAACACGTGATCTTCACAGTCGTGGTAAAGCAACGTCATTACCTTTTGTGTTAGCAAATTGGTGTAAAGGAGAAATCCCCACCATTTTTCTTTTAAACCAAAAAAATGTAATTCCAGTGTAGCAGGTCCAGCAGCAAGTGATGTAAAAGTGGCCATCGAGCAACTATTGACTAAGACTGTTGTCAAAAATGTCATCCTTCATACGGGCTCCCAATGGTCTGTCTAGTCCCTAGACACTGGAATAGTGGAAACAGTACTGGAGGGCTGGGTGCTAGCTCCAGTAATGTGACTCTGTAGGAGCTTCCTATGGGGCAGTTCTACTCTGTTCTACAGGTTTGTTCTAACGACAATGGATTTGGTTTGGGTTTTTATAGTGGTGCCTCTTGGCCAACTTAACTAGTTATCTTGAGACCTCAATTTGTTTCCTCAAAATGCCGTGGTGTGATACTAGATATCTCCCACATCTACTTTTGCAACCTTAATTTCAGCAGTTTCAGAAGTAGCCCTACCTACTTCTGAGGTCTAATTGTTTCTTCTCTAGTTGCCTGACAGGTATTCTCCAAAGTCCTCGGGTTTTACACACAATCTAGCAACCTTCTGAAGATACAGATCTCCAGACCTAGAATAACTTCCTTTACATTGTTACACTACCTCCAAAAGACTTTCCCTGGCCCCTGTAGGGGATATAATCACTTCTTCCCCTAAGCCAGTATGTAACTTATGTTGATTTCACAGACCCTGCTTCTCACTGTCCATTCACTCATTCAAATGAACGCCAAAACAGAGCACTTGCCTTTTGTCAATCACTAGTTTTATCACAAAATAGTGCTCTCATCCCTTCCTATAACAGAGATTCAGAATGAACTTTCAAGACACTGTTTTAGTGCTAGAAAGCAGGGATCCCTGTGTCATAAAATGTGTATTTTCTATCTGTCCAATTTCATCTAAAATGTCAGTTGCATTTACATATAGTAACAGATCACTGATTAACTCAATTATTTACATCTTAGTGTAAATCATTTGGAGCCTCGGTGTCACACTGGTTAAGAGCTCAGCTGCTAGCCAAAATGTCAGCAGATTGAATCTAACAGCTGCTCCTTGAAAAATCTATGGGGGCAGTTTTACTCTGTCCTTTGTTTTTTTCTTTTTCTTTTTTCTTTTGCAAATCATTTTATTATTATTTTTTGCATGTTGGCCTCAGTAGAGATTTGCCAGGCCACCCTGTCCAGAACTGTGCACCTTATCTAGTGCTTTTCTACCTACCTCCCCAAAACATTTGTCTCTAATTTTCCTAGATATGATGCAGACTTTCTTTTACAAGGGTATTTTTATTTAAGTATAAAATCTATCAATTAAGTCTATTATCACTATTATCACTATGGCTTACAGCCAAGCCAAGTGCAAATCAAACAATTTAAGAGGATTCTAAGACTGAAATTCTTTCAGGATAAAAGAAAATGAATCTGTGAAGGTACAGTTTGAATTTCAAACATTAGAAATATATTTGGACACTGGCAGAATATTCTCAGAGTTCATTCGAGTACCATGATGAAACAACATCTGCTTTGTAAAGCTAGTTCTTAAGATTCAGTAGAGATAACCTGAGAATGCCTGGGACTTGAGGAAGGGGGGCGAGATTCATTTTCAACCAAACTGGGAAAAGGAGGATGGTGTTACCAAATCAAACTGTCTACTGTACAAGTTGTTGAGATTCAGTGCTGAGAACCAACTGGCTGATAAAGAAGTTCGCTCATTCAGTAAATATTTTTTGACATTTTTTTTAAAACCAGAAACTAGTTTATGTATGAAGGAAGTACATAAAAATTTACTGAATAAATCAGGCAAGATCCCTTTTGTCTTGAAGTGCCACTATAAGGAGAAGACAAGAAATAAGAAAGCACGCAAGTAAAATGTAGAGTAAGTTCCTTGCAATAAGTTCCTTGCAGAAATGTTAGAAGTGATAGAGACAGACTGACATCAACCAAATCATCAAAGGAGTCCTTTCTGTGGAGGTACCATTCAAGCATAGACTTGATGGTGAAAAGGAAAGTCCATGACAAAATCTGAAGAAAGAGCATTCCAGAGCCTCAAGTATTCAGGCCCAGAGGAGGCAATGGGCTTGTCACATTTCAGGAAGAGCAAGAAGGCCAGGGTAGCTGGAGTGGAGGGAACTGTGGAAGAGTTCAAAGAGGCAGGCAGAGGCTTAGTCATAAGGATACTGTAAGTCATACCATACCTTTTCTGGAACCACCTTATTGAACAAATGCACACGCTTTTAAAAGATATCTTTGGTAAGCAGCAAGTTCCTATTTCTAGATATCTTATGCCATTTATGTTTAGAATATCCTACCTGAGAAAAAGCCAAAGTCTACTTCCTTAGTGCTTATATTATTTCACCCTGATTTTATCCTTGGGAGCACCGGGGAACAAGTCTATTTCCCATTCTGCATAACTGTTATTATTACAAACCAACTTTAACATCTTGCCTTTCTTTTCTTTTTATCTAGCCATCTCTCTAGCTATCTATTGTTTATTTATTCAATTATTATTTGCCTAAGATACAAGTCACAATGCTTGGTAAAAGGCATTGCAATGAGTAATACAAATAAACTATGAAGTTCTCCAGTCTCAAGCAATTTTATGAAAGCCACCAGTGCCAGATGCTAAGGATATAGAGATAAATAATATTGTCTCTAATCTCAAGGAGTTTGCACTCCGTATAAGAGCCAAAGCAAACAGGTGCACATAATACCATAAGACATTTGGGCAGTAAAAGTGTGCATTTATAGACATGGTACAGAGAAAGAAAACATTCATTCTCTACGGAGATTAAGAATGATTCACAAAGGAGCTGATCCATAAGTGATGTTTCAAATAAGAAAAATGATATTTCATCTCAGGAAGTCCTATGTACAACTGGTGCATAGGCAAGGAAGCATGGAACAGCATGGGATAAGAAAGAAGGAGGAAATAGTTGGGGAGTACTAGAACATAAGCCATTGCTGGGAGAGTTGGAGAAGATGAATTAAGGAAAGCAAGCAGGGACCAAAATGTGAAGGAAATGGATGATGTGCTAAAGAACTTGGAGATCTTCTAATGGGTGATTAGGGACTACTGCCTACATGAGAGCTTAAGGTGGACTAAATTTGTATCCAGGAAGCCCCGGTACAATACAAATACAGTGTTTAAGTGCTCAGCTGCTAACGAAAAAGTCAGCAGTTTGAACCCACAAAGCACTTTGCAGGAGAAAGATGTGGCAATCTGTTTCCCTAAAAATTATATCCTAGGCTACAGCAATCAGACAAGACAAAGAAATAAAAGGCATCTGCATCGGCAAAAGTAAAAATCTCCCTATTTGCAGATGATAAGATTGTATATGCAGAGAATCCTGAAGAATCCCTAAGTAAACTACTCAAACAGATAGAAGAGTTCAGCAAAGCATCAGGATATAAGAAAAACATAAGTAAATCTGTAGGATGCCTTTACACCAACAAAGAGATTATTAAAGAAGAACTCACTCAAACAATATTTACTATAGCCTCCAAGAAGATAAAATACCGAGGAATAAATCTAACTAGAAAAATAAGAGACCTGTACAAAGAGAACTACAAGACATTACTACACGAAACTAAGAGAGAATTACATACAGAAACCTACCCTGCTTGTGGATTGGAAGATTTAACTTGTGAAAATGTCTATTTTACCCAAAGCAATCTACATATACAATGCAATCCCAATACAAATACCTGTGACATTTTTTAATGAGATGGAGAAACAAATCACCAACTTTGTTTGGAAAGAGAAGAAACCCTGGATAAGTAAAGAAGAAGAAGAAGAACACACTGGGAGGCCTCTCACTACCTGACTTTAGAACCTATTACACTGTCACAGTAATCAAAATAGCCTGGTACTTCTACAAAAAGAGACCTATAGACCAATGGAACAGAGCTGAGACCCCAAAGATACCAATATCCTCCTGTGAACAGCTGATATTTAACAAAGGCCCCAAGACTGTAAACTGGGATAAAAATAGTCTCTTTAATAAGTGGTGCTGGCAAAATTAGATATCCATCTGCAAAAAATTGAAACAAAACCCATATCTCACACCTTGTACAAAAACCAACTCAAATAGAATAAAAGACCTAAATATCAAATCTAAAACAATACAGCTCACCCAAGAAGAAATAAAATCAACAATGGAAGTTTTAATACTCAATGTAGACAGACTTCAAAAACGACAAAGCATGACCAACAGAAAATAGATAAATGGGAACCACTAAGAATCAAATACTTTCGCTTGTCCAAAGACTATCAATAGAATTAAAAGGCCACCAACAGAATGGGGAAAAAAATTGGCAACTATATGTCAGACTGATGTCTGGTCTCCATAATCTACAAGGTACTACAAATATCAGCAAGAAAACGGGAAATAATCCAGTTAAGCAACAAGCAAAGGAGATAGACAGACACTTCTCTAAAGAGGGCATCAGGGCAGCCAAAAGACACATGCAGAAATGCTCATGATCATTAGCTATTAAAGTAATTGAAATCAAAACTATGATGAGATACCATCTCACCCCAACAAGGTTAGCCGTGATCCAAAAAAAACACAAAACAACAAATGCTGAAGAGGTTGTAGAGAGACTGAAACTCTCCTACACTGTTGGTGGGATTGCAAAATGGTGCAACCTCTTTGAAAAGCAATCTGGCACTTCATTAAACAGCTGGAAATAGACATACCATTTGGCCCAGTAATTCCACTGTGTGGAATATACCCTACAGAATAAAGACCATTTACACCAACTCATACATGCACAAGAATGTTTATTGCAGCACAGTCCACAACAGCAAAAAGGTGGGACCAACCCAGATGTCCAACAACAGAGGAATGGATAGTTAAACTGTGGTATATATACTCAAATAGAACACTATGCAATGATAAAGAACAATGATGATTTTAGGAAGCATCTTATAACTTGGTTTTAATTGGAAGACATTATGTTGAGTGAAATTAGTCAATAGCACAAGGACAAATATTGGACCGCCTACTATGAGGACTTAAAAACAGACTCATGTACAGAAGAAAAGACTCTTTGAGAGCTGCAAGGGAGGGGAGGGAGGGAGAGGGCTGGTTACAGATTAGATAATTGACAGAAGTTTGGTTGGACGACATCAGTGACAGCACACATTAGAAAGAAGATCAATTTAACTGGACTTCAACTTAACGTGAATACTCTCCCAATCTTAATCCAATATTGCAAGGACAGAGTAACTGGTATAGGGGTCTGGGGAGCATTCTCTCAGGGGACATCAAAGCCAATTGGCATAACTAGCATATTGCTAAGATAGTCTTCTCCACCCCATATTGGTGAGTGGCATTTGGGGTCTTAAAAGCTAGCAAGTTCCTATCTGAGGTATACCAGATTGTTCCAACTCAGCAGGAACAGATGATCACCAAGGACAAAAACAACATTGGGTTAAGAGAACTCAGAAGATAGAAAGACCCACATGAATGGGTGACTATATCAACATATGACCAGAAGAACCAGATAGTGCCCGGCCACCTCCAGTGACAGCCGTGATGGTGCTCACAAAGTTCAGTGCCAGTGGCAATACGAGAATAAAAAGGTGTGCACCCTGAGAACTCCACTAAAAGACCTCAACTGATGGTCCAAAGGCCTCGAGGTTCCCCTGGAAGCGTGGCGCCTAGACCTAAGTCATGCCTCTGATCATAAATCATTACTGAGGTCAACTCCTTGGACAGGAACAGATTGGACTCAGCAACACAGTGTGACCATGTCGTGTGTGCATTTGGTCCCATGCACTTATACCATGTTGTCCTACTGGCCTCTTACTAGAGGGGAGTGGAGATGGTGGAGAGGAGGAGACAGGAAATTGTTAAGAGGATATAACTTGTATAGAACAGAAAGGAGTGTGCTGTCACCAGGCAAGGAGAGTAGTAGGAACTGCACATAGACAGGTATGTGAATTTAAACCAGATTGTACAATTTCACTCAATCACAATAAAAAAAAGAAAGAAAGATTACTCTAGAAAACCCCATGGGGCAGTTCTACTCTTTCCTATAAAATCACTGAGTTGGAATCAACTCAACAGCAATGGGGCTTTTAAACTTGTGTTTTCCAAGTGAGAGTCATGTATCCCAGGCTGCGTACAAAATGCACTGGGAATGATGAAGACTAGTTCTTTTATTTATATTTATCTCATCATTCCTACTTCTATTTCTGTGTATTCTTCATAATATGAACAATATATCATACATTCACATGCATTTTATTTGTAAAACAATACTAGGATGCATGTTCTTTTTTTTCTCTTTTTTAACTGATTTACAGATTAATGGAGTCTGATCAAAAGACCTTACAGACTACTGGCCTGACTTGAAAGCAGTAGCAGAGCAGTCAAAGAGAAGAGGACCAATATTGGGGAATGGACTACATAATCGATTGGGCATGAAGAGAGAACAACCAGTTGTAGCCAGATGACCAAAAACCGTAATCATAATACACGGACATGTGTATTCTGCGCAAGAAGGACAGGAACTATGAGGAGAAGAGATATGGCCGTATAACAAGACAGAAGGAAACTGGAGTTTCTGAGATGAGGCCTCGTGGAAATTATGTTTCAGGTATGCCTAAACCTGCTTTATTCTCTGCATATGACGATTCCTATACCATGCGTACGGGCAGAAGGTGCCAATACCTGCAAGACATTATTCAGGTCACTTCTGAGTAAAGGAACCATGGCCATTAAAGTAAATAAAAAGCATTCAAATTTCTCTATGGTATTAGTTATAATTTGATTTAACTCTGTTTCTTCCATCCTGGAATGATTTGATTCATTTCTGCACAACAGTATAGCATGTAATCATGATGAGACTGAAGATGTTAACAGTTTGGCCAAACGGCCCTTCCTCAAAAATATCTAACTCCATTCAGGTTGTCCAAGGTCTGTGAACTGACTTAGGTCTGAGGAGGGGTCACAATGCCCCTGGTGAGTATCTCAGGTATCTAGTGACGCTAAAACAAAAATACTACAAGTGGGTGGCTTTAAAAAACCGAAATTCACTCTTGCACAGGTTAGAAGGCTAGAAGTTCAAATTCAGGGTGCCAGCTCCAGGGGAAGCCCTTCTGTGTCTTTTGGCTGTGAGGGAAGGTCCTTGTCATCAATCTTCCCCTGAGTCTAGGAACTTCTCACCACATGAACCTCAGGTTCAGAGGACATGCTCCATTCCTGGCTCTTGGTTGGTTGTATGAGGTCTCTCTGTTCCCTTCTCTCTCCTTTTGTCTCTTATAAAAGGTGATGCAGGCCACACGCCAGGAAAACATACCCTTACAATGGGATCAGGGCTTTGACCTGAGTAAGGGTGCTGGATCCCATCTTAATCCTCTTTAACTTAATTTAATCTTGCCTCATTAACCACAAGCAGAGATTAAGATTCACAACACACAAGAAAAGTACATCAGATCACAAAATGATGCATCACCCCACAACAGCCTAGACACCTTGGCACACATTTTTGCAGGATACAATTCAACCTCTGAAAGTGACTTGAACCATTTTGTTTTACTACACTCAGGATTGTGTTGTTAATGCAGATTGGTAGAATCTGAGTGTACTTCTCATCTATTTCTGACGTAACGACCTTTCTTCAATTGCTCCTGGCCGAATCTCTTTGAATCAACCCACTCCACGTATCACTCTCTCCTTGTTACCTACTATAGTGACTGTGCTCCACTGTTGTGGCAATTGTTGTTTGTTGTACTGTGGGGTTAATTCCGACTCATAGCAGCCCTATAGGACACAGTGGAACTATCCTATAGGGTTTAATAGATGTGATTGCCAGGTCTTTTCTTTGGAGTGGCTGGTAGATTGGAACTGCCAAATGAGCACTTAAACACAATGCCACTAGAACCCCTTATCTGGCAATTCAGTGCTTCTATTTGTTTTTTGCCCTTGCGGGCATCCCAGCATCTCCCACTGAAATCAAGGAGACTTTTTCAATGGAGCATCTCCCACCCTCATCCTTGATTTACAAAGCACAGCCAGTGAAACACTTTCCAAGGATACTTTACCAATATATTTCTTGGTAGATCATGTGTTTACAAGGACTCTTATATGACATAGTTAGGAGATAAGTAGGCCAATTTGTACTTGATAAATTCATCCCAACATTCTTACCTCAGTTTCTTCCCCAAAACATGCACTGCCAAGTTTATTTTGTCTCATAGCAATGCTACAGGTCAGAGTAGAACTGTCCCACAGAGTTTCCAAGGCTGTAATCTTTATGGCAGCAGACTGCCACATCTTTCTTCCACTAAAACTACTAACCTTTCTATTAGCAACCAAGTACTTAACCACTGCACCACCAAGCCTCCATCATGATTTCTACATTACACCAAGGAAAATTTGTCTGCATTTCTTTCACAAAAGTCGTGGTTGAGCCCAATTCTCAGTCAGCCTACTGAGCTGTCCCAGCTGGTCACGCCAGCACATTGAATCACGGATCTCTGCTAAGTCAAACACACTAGTTCGTTCAGCTCACAATAAAATTACATTTTGCCCTTCCTGGTCTAGCATCGTCAGATTTCTTTCCCACAGAGACTTTCCAGGATTTTGTCAATACAAATTAGCAAAATATTACAATTCATTTGCTGTTCATGAATCTTCTCTTGGACTTGATTTTGAAGCCTGTCACTGGGTGTGTGGAGGCAGAGAGAACTGGTAAGAGCAGGCACAAGGAAAAGTGAAACTCTCTTGCCATTTGGCTGACCCAGATGATGTCATCTGAGTGAGTAAGGCAGGGCCAACTTCTCATTAGACAAGGAAGGAGGAGATGGGACTTAGAGGCCTAGGTTATAGTATTTGGAGTGCTCCCGAATGCTGCTTCTGCAACTCTGAATTTCCTACTGTTGGCCTAAAAATGTCCTAAATTTTACATAAGAGAACTGTAAACCTACGAATTAAACTTATGTTGAATTTCAGCACCTTGCAAGACAGTAACTGTAGGTCATTTTCTGCTACACCAACATTGCAGCTATGCGAAGTCAGACATACCTGTAAGAAGCACTCATAGAAACTCTCTGATTTTCTGGATTGCAGTGCACTAAGTAAGAATTTCAGAAACGCTGGTAATGTAGTCGTTAAGTTCTACAACTGCTGATCAGACAGTTGGCTGTTTGAATCCACTAGTCATTCCTAGGAAACTCTCTGGGACAGTTCTACTCTGCCCTATAGGGTCGCGATGAGTTGGAATTGACTCGATGGCAAATGGTTTGGTTTTTCGGTTTTAAATCAAGGATTTAAGTTATATATTCTATTTGAATTTGTCTGTGGGTTTTTGTTGTTTTTTTTTAACATGTGTTTTAGTCAGCTAGGGCTGCTCTAACAATACCACAGAGTGGATGACTTTAACAAAAGAAGGTTTATTCTTACACAGTCTGGTAGGCTACAAGTCCAAATTTAGGATGTCTGCTCCAGGGGAAGGCTTTCCCCCTTGTCGGCCTTGGAGGAAAGTCCGGTATTGCATCAGTCTTTGTCCAGGGAGCATCTTGGTGCAGAAACTTCAGGTCTGAAGGACGTGCTCTTCCCCCATGCAGCTTTCTTGGTGGTGTGAGGTTCCCAATTCTCGGCTTGCTTCCCCTTCCTTTTATCTCTTCTAAGATGGAAGGATTAAGGGTGGGGCAAGCCACACTCCAGGAAAACTCCCTTTACAGTGGAGCAGGGAGGTGATCCTATGAAGGGATTTACAGCCCCACCCTAACCCTTTAACATACAGCACAGGAAAACCACAAAATAGAGGACAGTTACAAGATACTGGGAATCGTGGCCCAGCCACATGCCAACACATAGTTTTGGGGGGACACAATTCAATCCATGACAACATGTTTCTATTAATCTTTTTTATCACACTCCTTCCAAGCAATCTAAGGAACTTAGAACACTTTAACTCTGACCACTTACCTCATTTTCTATGACATTTTTGTCCTGTGAGAGTTAAGAGCCAACTGCTTGAGAAGAGGGAACACAGTCCACACAAGGCTACCGTCACTTCTGACACCAACTGCAATTTTTGGAGGATCTACCAAAACTGCCCTCAAGTTTCTAGAAAGCTCACAGAACTCACTGAAAGCAGTTATATGCACAGCTGCAGGTACAACAGGGAAAAGAGAAAAGAAACAGATAAAAGTCAACCAAAGTAAGTGCATGTGGCAAGGGTCCAAGGCCAAACAATATCTTCTGTTATCTTTTCCCTATGGAGTCTGGAGGAGTTATTTTCCTGGTGTGTGACAATACATGTGGAATATTAACAACCAGGAAAGCTCATCCAGGATTCAGAGTTGAGAGTTTTTCTTTGGTTTCCATTATGTAAGCATGATTGTTGGATTGCCCACATGCTTAATCTGTCTCCACTGTGTATATACGGGCCTTTGTATATAAAGAATGACCCTAATCCCCACCCCAAGTCATACTGTTGTCATTTGGACTTGGCCAGATCCTCCACTCGTCCCACCTGAAATCCATTGTGTCTATCCAGTGTAACTTGACGTCCTTAGGCAACCAAAGATGCTGAAAATTACTTCCCAGAAGTTTGGGGGGGAAAACAGAGCTTTTATTGAGCAAAATTAAATTCTTTACTGCATCCTTCTTATGTCTTTTTCATAGTCCACTCTGATTCTTTGTTTTCAGTTGCTGTCTAAACTAAAAATAAAGAAATAAATCCTCAAAATGAATCAGCTCATCTCAAAATGAAACAAAGTTAGAAGCTGCTGGAAACTTTTATTAGATTCTAAAGTAGGCCAAGGAGAAGAAAATTTCCTAAGAAAAGCTAATAGAGGCAGCCAGTGGAACCCTGGGAACAGAGAGAGCAGTTAGCAGCATCTGAGCAATTGGCCTGGGACCTAGAAGTGTTTCCAGAAATTAAAAACCTGAGGGAGACCTCAGTACCCCAATATATTCATGATGAAAATACTAAACACAAAAATACACCTTTAGGGGAGTATCTTACTCAAACTACTTTTGGTTGAAAGTAACAGAAATTCTCTTCAAACTAGCTTTAGAGTTTGAAGTAGTCTTTAAAAAGAGACTATATTTAAAGTTTTGGGGTTACCTCAGGAAATATAGAAAGGCAGAGAACAACTAGGCCTCAGGAAAGAATCAGAAGCTGAAAGCCAGGGGTAGCTGGTTAGCCCTGAGTTGCCTCCGCAGCCTCCCTAACCCACTGCCTTCTAGTCTCTCTTTCCTTCGCTCTTTCTTTCCTTCCTTGTCTTCTATCCCTGTCTCTTTCTCCTTCCCTATCTGCAGGAATGTTTCCTTAGTCTCTCTTTACAAATTAGATTTTTGTTTCCCTTATATGTGGCCATCCTCTACCTCACAGACCTCCCTAGTAGGTAACTTTCCAGTCATTCTTTGTTGCATATTTAAAATTCTCAGAACAGAGAATCTCACTGAGGCAGATTGAGTCATGGCCAATCAACCATGACTAGACAGAGCCATTCTGGTACCAGCCCATGTGGTGTGGGAACCTTGGTCCTCAGACATCCCCTTTCCCCTGAAGCCTGCAACAGTGGGCTTTGTGTTAACTAGGGAATAATGGAATGGCTTATGTAATGGTTATGGTTAATTAGGGAACAATGGCAGGGTTTAAGTACAACAGTCAAGCGCAATGGGAGATACTAATCTGGCAGAAAATACTAACCGAGCAGAATCTGAAAATAGAAAGATAAAATTGAAAAGGGACTTACGAAATTTAACCACCAACTGCCTTACAGTTGTGTGTAAATTCATGCATGTGTGTGCCTGCACGTGCACGTGTGTGTGCATGTTTGCCTGTGTGCCCATGTGTGAAGGGGTATGGGTGTAGGTGCATGTAAGCACATATATGTGTGTGTGTGTACAAAAGGAGACCTAATATCCAACCAGCAGAGTTTAAGGACCCCCAGAAGGAAGATTGAAGCCCAACATCAAGGTGTTTCTGTGTGCAGTTGGACTGTAGCCAAAAGTCACAGTTAAAAGCCCTTTATGCAGCTCATCAAATAAGCAAAATAGGGGAGACACCTACTTACAGATCAGCCTCTAGGTCTTTTATGTCTTTAGTCATAACCCAAGGCACACCCATTTGGATGATGAGAAATTGACAGTGAGAATCAGTCCTACTACTTTCACTTCTGAGGCATTTCTCTGAACTTACAGGGCAGATGTCAATTTTCACCTGTGTAGTGGTTAAGGGCTGTATCTGCTAACCAAAAGGCCAGCAATCTGTATCCTCTTTCCTTGGAAACTCTATGGAGCAAGTTCTACAGCATGGCTGTCAGTCTCAGTCGACTACATGGCAGTGGGTTTGGTTTGTTTGGAGGGCTGCTCAAGGCCAAAAGCAGGAGCTACTCAGGAGCCATTCTCACACTGGCCACTGGCTTGTGTTGAGGTTCTCTCTCCTAGGGCACTCCACAGGTTTAGAGTAGAAATACTTTCCAGAATCAGTAACATTGTTTGCACTCCTTTTTTTTTTAAGTCTTTCAATTCATTTTTTGCATTAAAGTTTTAATTGTATAAATATTATAATTCTTTGTAGTTTTATATATAGGCATATGTAAAAAATCAGCCAAATGTCCTATGAAATCTAACTGTGTATCATGTGACAGTGGCAAAAGAGCTGATGTAGGTAACTAGCTAAGTAGTCCTATTTTTTTAGAATCATTTATTAAAGGAAACTGCTGTACTGTTACATTAAATAATCTCATTGTTACAACAAATAATGTCATCTACTGAAGTACTTAAGGAATTCTGGTGGTGGAGTGATTAAGAGCTATGGCTGCTAACCTAAAGACTGACAGTTAGAATCCACCAGTTACTCCTTAGAAACTCTACGGAGCCTTCTACTCTATTCTATGCAATTGTCATACAGTTGATTTTGACTTGTGGTGATGGGTTAGGTTGTTTGTTTTTTGGTAGTACAGTGGTTAAGTGCTTGGCTGCTAACCAAAAGGTTGGTGGTTTGAGCCCACCAGCCATTCTGCAGGAGAAAGATGTGGCAGTTTTGGAAATCCTATGAAGCAGTTCTACTATGTCCTATAGCATTACTGTGAGTTGGAATTGACTTGCTGGCAATGCATTCATTTAAGTATTTGTATACATTTTATAAGGAAGTAGTGTTATTTGAACACAGATGAGCATTTTTGGGACTCAGGAAAATATGACCAAATTAAAAAGACCTTATTCAAATGTTTCTTTTAAGGTCATTAGAAAATGACTAGAGTTACCTAGTAAGACTTGCTCTTCAGAAGAGTCTATTTATAGCAATAGACTCTGATAAAGGAGAGGTATACATGTGTGTGTGCATTCATTTAGACTAAAGAAATGCCAAGCTGTAAGGGATAAGCAGTTTTACTGAAGGAAGCACTGCATGCTAATTTCTAAATCTTGAAATGAAAGGGGTGAGTCAATGATTTATAAAATAGTTACCTGGGAAACAAATAAAGCAGACAGATAAACGGAACAATAAGATGAATTCGTGTTCTTTTCCATCCAGTGATGCTGTATGGTCAACATCTTTATAATCCTTGCTTCTTTTGGAGAGAAAAAAAAAATTAAACCCCCCAAAACAGACAATTTATACTCAGGCAACTTGAATGGGAGAACATAACCTCTCAGATGCCTGAATCCGAATTCAAAGTTTGGAGGTGGTTCCCGGGAAGGAGTTGGAAGAAGAGCGTGAGGAAAGACAGGACTGAGATCTAAGTAAGTTTTCAGTTAAGGTCAGTCCTGTCTCTATGAGCACAAGCAAGAGGCTGTTCCTGTAGGGATGGCTGTGAATCTAGAGGCAGAGCTTAGACTGGGTTGAATGGTAGAAGCATCACTGAGATGTGAGTTCCATGGCTGCTGTTAAAAAGGGGGGAAAAAAGATCTCAGGAGTTCTTGCTGTCTATCAAGCAGACCAAACTAAACAAGGAAGAATAAAACAGTAGGATTTGGCAAGTGTATCCTCACCATTTATCTTAAAGTGAGAAAAGTATGAATAAATTCTTGGGGAGGAACCTAGGTGAATAAGCATCAGGGCAGTTAGATTCCCTCGTTCATTTCTTGGTTCCCCCACTTACTAAGTGTGTGACCTCTACTAAGTTACTTAACCTCTCCAAGCCCATTTCCCTCATTATTGTCCCTATTAATAGTATGCCTCATGGGACTATACAACCAGAGTGTTCCTTAGAAGCAAGGATGGGGAGACTATATCTTACATACTTTGGACAGGTTGTCAGGAGGGATCAGTCCCTGGAGAAGGACATCATGCTTGGTAAAGCAGAGGATTGGCAATAAAGAAGAAGATGCCTCCTGAGATGGATCGACACAATGGCTGCAACAACGAGCTGAAGCATAGCAACAATTGTGGGCATAATGTAGGACTGGGCAGAGTTACACTCTGTTGTACATAGGGTCTTTATGAGTTGGGACCAAATTGATGGCACCTAGAAACAACAATAATTCATGGTGTTTTTAGGGCAATTAAACAAGATAATACATACAAGCACCTGGTGAAATGTCTTCCAAAGGTATTATTCACTCAGTAACTGTCTTTTTTTTATTTATTTAATATGACTGAGTGAAAATGTACATTCCCGTATAAATTTACATGCTCACCTATATGCAGCTTCCACTGCTCTCCCTGTCCAGTGACAGCACACTATCCCTCTTTGCTCCATACATGTCTCATCCTTCCAACAGTCTCCTTTCCCCTCCTCTCCACCCACTCTCCTTCCTCCAGCCAGAGGTCAGCAGGATGCTATCCTATAGATGTACAGAACCATAAAGTGCATCCAATATATGGTCACTCTGCATCGCAAAGTCCAATCCATTCATGTCCGAAGAGTGGACCTTTGTTATGATTTATGGGTGAGGGCAGCATCAGGGCCAGGAGCCATGCTCCCAGGGGAACTCTGAAACTGCTGGACCATCAATTGAGGTTTTTTAGGGGAGATCTCAGGATGCACCCCTTTTTATTCTTGTGTTGCCAGTGAGACTCAACTTAGTGAGCTCCATCATGGCTATCACTGGGGCTAGCCAGGCACCATCCAGTTCTTCTGGTCCCAAGTCGATGTAGGCACCCACTCATGTGGGTCTCTCTATCTTCTGGGTTGCCTTTACCCCATGTCATTTTGGTCCTCGGTGAGCATCTATTTCTGCTGAATTGGGACCATTTTCTGTGTAATTGGATGGCAGCTTGGCAGCTTTTAAGACCTCAGACACCACTCACTAATATGGGGTGCTGGGAGCCCTCTTAGCAAAATGCTAGTTGTGCCAATTGGCCTTGCTTTTGCCTAAGAGCATGGTCCCCTTCCCCCTGCCCCAGCTACTCTATCCTTGCACTATTGGGTTAAGATGGAAGGTGTATTCAAGTTATGCTGAAGTCCACTTAATATTGTTCTTGTTTCTAATGTGTGCTATCACTGATTTCACCCAACCAGATTTCTACCAACTATCTAATCTAAACCCTCCCCCTCTCGCCCTCCCTCCCTCCCCTCCCTTGCAGCTGTCAAAGAGTCTTTTCTTCTATACAGAAGTCTGTTTTTGAGATCTTATCATAGAGGTCTCATACAATATTTGTCCTTTTGTCACTGACTACTTTCACTCAACATAATGTCTTCCAGTTGAAACCAGATTATGAGATGCTCCCTGGAATCGTCGTTATTCTTTATCATTGCGTGGTGCTCCATTGAGTATATGTACCATAGTTGACTCACTCAGTAAGTAGTAGTAGCACTGACTCACTAGGTGCTGGTGGATTTAGAGTGAAACTATTTGTTAAAACGAGATCAGAAGATCATAGGCACTTGAATCATTTGGAGTGTTTAATGAAAATGAGATTCTGAGGGGACAGAGCCAAGAAGGCAGACTACACACATGTCTTCTCAATTCCCTCTGAAAACTAAGGTCTGTATTGATAATTGAACAGAGCATTCTGGACACCCAAGCAGCCCTGGGATATGGCATAGGGGTGTCAGATTGGACCACATGCCACTAAATAGGAAGCTTCCTCTCTCAGGGACAAACCAGTGTATGCTGAGCCTCGTTCCTGCTGAATTGCTGCTTGGGCAGACTGCAGGTACTGATGCCTTGTTGTTGTTGTTATCCAGGAGGTGGTATAAAGGCATGAGCTGGCAAATATGCTGAATGCAGTGCTAAAGTAAACAGTGTGTAGTGCAGTAGAGAGACAGCGTGTAGGATAGCCACACTTTGACAGTCTGGCTGCTGATCAAGGGTACCACTGCCCCTTCACCCTCTCTTTTCTGAGCTATGCCATACATTGTGCTGTTTCACAGTGGGAAGGGCAGCTCAGCAGGGACAAAATCTCAGTTGGGTGGGAGGCAGAATCACCCAACTGGAGGCCTCAGCTGGGGCTTTTCCCCAAGCTGAGAAGCAGTGCCAGTTCAGAAAGCACCTGTCCAGTAAAAAGGCTGTGTTTAGCACAGTGTTACCTTACAGGTACAGCCTGGCTGAGGATGGCAGTAAGGCCATAACCCCTCCTACTTTCAACTATATCATAGCAGAAGAGGGACAGCAGAAGAGGTGCCCTTATTGTCAGTCACAAGGCAGGCCCTGGCATACCTGATGGCCTGACTGATTTTAGCAGCTGTCAGACAGCTCCTAGCTTTTTGAAATAAGACTGCTGGAGAAAGTGGCATCTCTTCCAGCCTTTAGTGACCCACATCATAGGGTCGGTTGATGGTCCCCCAACGACTCCATAAGTAAGGTGCTGTCTTTGCCAGCCAGGAGGTGGAGACTGCCACCCTAGACAGTCCACTGTGGCCAGTCACTACAGTACACAGAGGTAGCTAGTGACCAACTCCCTTCTCAGAATTATGCCTCAGCTCCCATTGAGGTAACACCAGAGAAACTAAACAACCTCAAGATGGCCCAAAGACAACAAACTATCACTAACCATTTAAAGAAACAGACCTCATGGCTTCAGAAAACTCCCCAAATAAAAAAACTTGCCAAATGAAGAAGGCTTTCTGAAAGTATTGGAGGTCAAGTAAAAAAGAATTATACAGAGAGCCCTCCTAGATAGTAAACAAGATGTAGCAGAGCAAAAGGAAAAATTAAGAAGCTATTCAAATTGATGGAACATCAATGACCTGAAATCCAACAGATCAATAACAAAATGGCAGAATTTGACAAGCCAATCCAAAGCCAAAAAGCAGAATTGAGGAGATGGAAGTCAGACTTAGTGATCTTGAAGACAGAGTACCTGAAACCAACAGTTATAAAGATAAATCAGAGAAAAGAAATAAGAAAAATGAAGAAGCATTGAGAAACATATGGGACTCTATCAAGAAGAGTAATCTACAATTAATTGGAATTCCTGAACAGGGAGGGACAACTGAAAACACAGAGAGTATTACTGTTGAGTTGCTGACAGAAAACTTCCCTGAAATTATGAAAAAAGTGAACATAGATATCCAATGTGTGTCTCAAACTCCATAAAAGCTAGACCCCAAAAGGAAGATACCAAGCCATAATAAAATCAAGCTTAATAAAATGAAATATAAACAGATGCTCTTAAAGACAGTGAGGCTCAAAGCAAAGCTAACATTCAGAGGGAAACCCTGTAGGCTTTTGCCTGACTTCTCAGCAGAAACAATGCTGGCAAGGAGGCAACGGGATGACACATTTAAAGCCTTGAAGGAGAAAAACTTCCAACCAAGAATTATATATTCTGCAAAACTGTCTTTCAAATATGAAGATGAAATTAAGACATTCACAGATAAACAGAAGCTTAGAGACTTTGTAAAAACCAACCCAAAACTACAAGAAATAATGAAAGAAGCTCTTTGCTTAGAAAAACAAAACCATTTTAGGTGCATACTTAAGAAGGCAATGTAGGACACAGCATCCAGAAACCTACTCAGATAGGGGAGTCACAAAACTCAATCAAAGCTACAATTAAAAGAAGGGAACGAGTAATCATATCATGAAAACTATGACACCATCACACTAAAAAGAGGGATATACTATAGTAGTAACAGTCTTTTCAGATAGAGAGGAAGTTAAAAAGATACGCAGAAGTTAAAATAGAGCTTAAACTTAGACTATTAAGGGGGATCATATGGGTAGCAACAAAGCACAAAAGTAATGCAACATATCAAAATGAGAAACAAAACACGGGAGTCTCAACAACCACAAAACTGACAAAGAAAAAGATGAAAAGTCAATCCACAAAGAATGACCCAAAACAGAATATTAAGAACAACATAGAAAACACCAATGCAAAAATAAATACACCAAAATGACAGCACTAAACACATACCTACCAATACTTACACTGAATGTGAATGGACTCAATGCTCCAATAAAGAGACAAGTGACATCCCAGATCAAAAGACACAATCCATCTATATGCTGACTACAAGAAACACATCTTAGACTTAAAGATATGAACAAACTGAAAATTAAAGGGTGGAATAATATATACCAGGCTAACAATATACAAAGAATAACAGGTGTGGCAACACTAATCTCAGATAAAATAGATTTTAATGTAAAATCCACCAGTGTAGACAAGGATGGTCAGTATTTATTGCTGAAAGGTTCAGTACACAATATTAAATATTTATGCAGCCAATACTAGAGCATCTAAATACATTGAACAAACACTGGCTACATTGAAAAATGAGATAGATCACTCCACAATAACAGTGGGAGACTTCAACACTCCACTTTCAGTAATGGACAGATCATCCAGAAAAAAGGCTCAGTAAAGACTCAGAAGATCTTACTGAGACAATTAACCAACTAGACCTCATCAAAATATACAGCACTTTCTATCTGTCAACAGATAAGTACACCTTCTTCTCCAATGCACATGGAACATTTTTCCAGAATAGACCATGTGTTAGGACGTGAAGCAAATCTTAACAAATTCCAAACCACTGAATTATTGCAAAGCATCTTCTTGGACCATAAAACCATAAAGTCGAAATCAATAGCAGGAAAAACATAGAACTTTGAATTCATGGAAATGGAACAGCACTTTGCTCAAAAAGCCATGGGTTATAGAAGAAATCAAGGATGAAATAAAGAAATTTATGGAGTCAAATGAGGATGAAAACACATCCTACCAGAACCAATGGGATACAGCCAAAGCAGTGCTCAGAGGTCAATTTATCTCTATAGATGCACATATCCAGAAGGAAGAAGGACTCAAACCAAAGAATTAACCCTACAGCTTGAACAAGTTGAAAGAGAGTAACAGAGGGACACCTCAGGCACCAGAATAGAACAGATAGTAAAGATTAGAACAGAACTAAATGAATTAGAGAACAGAAGAACAACTGAAAAAATTAACAAAAGCAAAACCTGATTTTTTGAAGAGATCAACAAAATTGATAAATCATTTACTAAACTTACAAAAGAAAAACAGGAGAGGAAACAAATAACCCAAGGAAAAATGAGATGCATGGTGTCACAACAGACCCAACTGAAATCAAAAGTATCATAGAAGAACACTACAAAAGACTGTACTCTAACAGATCTGAAAATCTAGGAAAAATGGACAAATTTCTAGATCCATATTACCTACTGAAATTATCACAAGGAGAAATAAAACAACTTAATAAACCCATCGCAAATCAAGAGATTGAAAAAGTCATCCAAAACTACCAACGAAAAAAAGTCCTCGCCCAGATGCCTTCACTGGAGAATTCTATCAAACTTTTAGAGAAGAGTTAACTCCAATACTACCAAGACTATTTCACAGCATAGAAAGGGAAGGAATACTCCCAAATTCATTCTATGAAGACAGCATAACCCTCACACCAAAGCTAGAGTCAGATCCCACAAAAAGGGAAAATTGCAGACCAATATCACTCATGAACCGAGATCAAAGTTATCAACAAAATCCTTGCCAATAGAATTCAACAACATATCAAAGAAATAAGTCATCAAGACCAAATTGGTTTTGTAACAGAGATGCAAGCCTGATTCAACATCGGAAAAACAATTAATGTGATCACATAAATAATACAAAAGATAAGAATCACCTGATTTTGTCAATCGATGCAGAAAAGGTATTCAACAAAGCCCAATACCCATTCGTGCTAAAAACTCCCAGCAAAATTGGCACAGAAGGGAAATTCCTCAGTGCAATAAGGGGCAGCTACACAAGGTCAACCACCTACATCATCCTGAATGGAGATAGACTGAAAGAACTCCCCTTAAGAACAGGAACTAGACAAGGATGTCCGTTCTCCCTACTTGCATTCAACACTGTATTAGAAGTTCTGCCTAGACCAAGCAGACAAGATGTCATGGTTTGAATTGTGTCCCCCCAAAAATGTGTGCAGCCATGTGGCTGGGATATGGTTCCCAGTATCTTGGAAATGTCCTCCATTGTGTGGTTTTGCTAACCTGCATGTTAAAGGATTAGGGTGGGGCTGTGAATTCCTGCTATGGGGGAAGTTTCCCTGGAGTATGGCTTGCCCCACCCTTAATGCTTTTAGCTTGCAAGGAATAAAAGGAAAAAGAACCAAGGACAATTTGAGAACCTCGCTACCATCAAGCAAGCAGCACCGGGAGCAGAGCGCGTCGTTCAGACCAGAGGTTCTTGCGTTAGGACACTCCCTGGACAATGACTGATGCAATACCGGACTTTCCTCCAGAGCCGTCAAGGGGAAAGTCTTTCCCTGGAGCGGACACCCTGAATATGGACTTGCAACCTACCGGACTATGTAAGAATAAATCTTTCTTTGTTACAGCCTTCCACTCTGGTATTTCTGTTAGAGCAGCCCTAGCTGACTAAAACAGAATTGGTACCGGGAGTGGGGTGCTGCTCTAGCAAATACCTAAAATGTGGAAGCCACTTTGAAACTGCGAATGGATAGAAGATTCAGAAGGAATGAAGAAGGCGCAGATGGGGAGAAACAACAGAGGACCGGCAGCAGCGGCAGCGGCAGCAGCAGAACCAGAGGCAGCGCTGGAGCCGACCCGTGGAGCGAGAGAGGTCAGTGCCTGCACAGTTTTCCTCGCGGAACGGGGTGCCTCTGGGCACTTGAATCGGTGAGCTGGCCTTGCTGACCCACAGAGTGAGAGAGTTGAGTGCCTTTGGGCAGGACACTTTCCAGCAAGAGTGGGGTGCCTCCGGGCACTTAAACCAGTGGAGCTACAGAGCTTTGGAACACTTGACCGGCAGGGCAGATGTGGGCCTGAGGCCCGGGCCATGCGGCCAGAGGAAGCTGACGCTGAAGAGACAAATAGCCTGAGAAGCTGAGCTGCCTCAGTCTCAAGAGATATGGCCATGACCTCAGGGGTTTGAAAGGGTGGAACCATGGCGTGCTGTGTTCGTAAGGGTGGAATTGCCACTCAGTGGGGCTTAGGGTGTTCCTAAAGCCAATGGGACAGAGTTTCTGTCCAAGTGGGCCTTGAAGGCAGAGTTGTAGCACGGGGCTGGAGGTCTCCACTCAGAAACCAGAGAGTGTGGCCGATACCTAGAGTCTGGAGAGCATTGCTGTTGTGTAGAATGTCTCAGAAAACGTAAGAGTATTTCCAAAGCTTTGAGGGCTAATGTAATGTGTTCTGTTGACTTGCCTGTTGCCTGTTAATGCCTTCTAAGTTTCACAGATGTAGAAGAGTTTTTGTATTTTGGACTTGGAACTGATTTAAGACTTCTGTTATATGGATGGACATAATTTTGCTATGGTGAGATGAATGTGTTAAATGTTTTGTGATGTGATTTTTGGGTTGTCAAAGGGTGGGGTGTCATGGTTTGAATTGTGTCCCCCCAAAAATGTGTGCAGCCATGTGGCTGGGATATGGTTCCCAGTATCTTGGAAACGTCCTCCATTGTGTGGTTTTGCTAACCTGCATGTTAAAGGATTAGGGTGGGGCTGTGAATTCCTGCTATGGGGGAAGTTTCCCTGGAGTATGGCTTGCCCCACCCTTAATGCTTTTAGCTTGCAAGGAATAAAAGGAAAAAGAACCAAGGACAATTTGAGAACCTCGCTACCATCAAGCAAGCAGCACCGGGAGCAGAGCGCGTCGTTCAGACCAGAGGTTCTTGCGTTAGGACACTCCCTGGACAATGACTGATGCAATACCGGACTTTCCTCCAGAGCCGACAAGGGGAAAGTCTTTCCCTGGAGCGGACACCCTGAATATGGACTTGCAACCTACCGGACTATGTAAGAATAAATCTTTCTTTGTTAAAGCCTTCCACTCTGGTATTTCTGTTAGAGCAGCCCTAGCTGACTAAAACACAAGATGAAGAAATAAAGGGCATCCACATCTTTCATATGCAAAGAATCCTAAAGAATCCATAAGTAAACTACTGGAACTAATAGCAGAGTTCAGCAAAGTATCAGGATATAAGATAAATGCAAGTAAACCAGTAGGATTCCTTTATAGCAACAAAGAAATCATCAAAGAAGAAATCACTGAATCAATACCATTTATTATAGCCCCCAAGAATACAAAATACTTAAAAATAAATCTAACTAGAGAAATAAGAGACCTAAACAAAGAGAAGTACAAGACTATGCTGCAAGAAACCAAGAGAGACTTACATAAATGAAGAAACCTACGCTGCTCACAGATAGGAAGACTTAACATATGAAAATGTCTATTTTACTCGGAGCAATCTACATACGCAATGCAATCCCAATCAAATTTCAGTGATATTTTTTAATGAGATGGAGAAGCAAATCACCAACTTTGGAAAGGGAAGAAACTCCAGATAAGCAAAGCACTACTGAAGAAGAGGAACACACCTATTACACTGCCACAGTAGTCAAAACAGCCTTGTATTTCCACAAAAAGAGACATCTAGACCAATGGAACAGAGTTGAGACCCCAGAGATGCCACCATCCTCTTACAAACAGTTGATATTTAACAAAGCCCCTAAGACTGTAAACTGGGGTATAAACAGTCTCTTTAACAAATGGTGTTGGCAAAATTGAATATCCATCTGCAAAAAGTTGAAACAAGGCCCATATATCACATCTTACACAAAAACTAACTCAAATTGGATAAAAGGCCTAAATATCAAATCTAAAATGATAAAGATCATGCAAGAAAAAACAGGGTCAACAACAGAAGTTTTAATATACAGTTTAGACAGACTGCAAAATCTGACAAAGACAGCATGATGAACAGAAGAGAAAATAGACAAATGGGAACTACTAAGAATCAAACACTTTTGTTCATCCAAAGACTTTACCAAAATTATTAAAAGACTACCTACAGACAGGAAAAAGTATTTGGCAACTACATGTCAGAGCAATGTCTGATCTCCATAATCTACAAGGTACTGCAAAATATCAACAAGAAAAACATAAATAACCCAGTTAAGCAATGGGCAAAGGAGATGGACACACACTTCACCAAAGAGGATATCTAGGCAGCCAAAAGACACATGCAGAAATACTCATGATCATTTGCTATCAGAGAAATCCAAATCAAAACTACAATGAGATACCATCTCACCACAACAAGGTTGGCCATGATCCAAAAAACACAAAACAACAAATGCTGGAGAGGCTATGGAGAGATTGGAACTCTCCTACACTGTTGGTGGGATTACAAAATGGTATAACCTCTTGGGAAAGCAACCTGGCACTTCTTTAAAAATCTAGAAATAGATATACCCTTTGACTCAGTAATGCCACTGCTTGGAATGTATCTACAGAAGCAAGAGCATTCACACGAACAAATACATAACACGAATGTTTATTGCAGCATAGTCCACAATAGCAAAAAGATGGAATCAACCCAGATGCCCAACAACAGATGAATGAATCAACAAAGTATGGTATATATGCTTGATGGAACACTATGCAATAATAAAGAACAATGATAATTTTAGGAAGCATCTCATAACTTGGTTTCAATTGGAAGACATTATGCTGAGTAAAATCAGTCAGCAGCAAAAAGACAAATACTGTAAGACTCTTATTATAAGGACTTAAAAATAGACTCATGTACAGAAAAAAGGACTCTTTGATGGCTGCAAGGGTGGGGAGGAAAGGAGAGGGCTTGTCACAGATTAGATAACTGACAGAAATTTGGTTGGGTGAAAGCAGTGACAGCACACAGTAGAAAGACTTCAACATAAACCAAAAACTCTTCTAATCTTAACCCAATATTACAAGGATAGAGTAGCAGGGGCAGTGGTGTGTGGACAATGCTCTCAGGGGACATCAAGGCCAATTGGCTTAACCAGCCTATTGCTAAATCAGTCTCCTGCGCCCATATTGGTGAGGGGAATCTGCCATCTTAAAAGTTAGCAAGCTGCTATCTGATGTACAGCAAATGGTCCCAACTCATCCAAGAACAACAAAGGCACGAGGGAAAAAGAGCCCAAGAGACAGAAGGACCCATGTGAAAGAGTGAATGTGTCAATATGTGACCAGTGCCTGGCCACCACCAAAGACAGCTGTGATGGGGCACACAATGTCGAGTCCCAGTGGCAACACGAGAAAAAAAGGAGTGTACCTCAAGAACTCCACTAAAAGACCAGAATTTATGGTCCAGAGGCCTGAGAGTTCCCCTGGGAGCATGGCCCCTAGACCTGCTGCTGCCCCTGACCAGAAAACATTACTGAGGTCAAGTCTTCGGACAGGAATGGACTGGACTCGGGGACACAATGTGACCATATGGTGTGTGTACTTTATGGTTCTATGCACCTACAAGATGTTGTCCTACTGGCCTCTTATTAGAAGAGGGGAGGAAAGAGTGGAGAGGAAGAGACAGGATGTTGTTAAGGGGGCATGACACATACAGAACAAAAAGGAAGAATGTGATGTCACTGGGCAAGGAGCAGATGGAGCTGCAGATAGGTGGGCATAAAATTTAATTCGGATTGTATACTTTCATTTAATCTCAATTTAAAAAAATTAAAAAAAAAATCAGATTCCTGTTGCCCAACCAGAACCACTGATTCAGAATCTTTAAGAATGGTGAGATCTTATTGGTGGAAAGGTCTTCAATTCTAATAAGCTTCTCAGACTGATCTTCAGTGTACTACACTTTGAGAATCTCTAGACTGAAGCAATCCCAGAGGCTACTTGAAAGCTAGTGAATTCATCAGCAAGAGAGGGCGGAGACAAGTACTTAGATAAAACAGGATATCCCAGCAAGTTGGTAGGTAGTGTGCGGGCAGTGTGTGGTGGATATGCATGCGTAAACGGGCAATTTCAGGAGAGAAAGGTTGGAGGTGGATAATAACAATAGTATGATAACTGGCTTATTGAGCACCTATTCTGTGCCAGACATCTGTATCAGATGTGTTACAACCTGATGTGAATTCATACCATCTTTTATATGACGAAAACTTCACTCATTTTCTCCTTTTGTGTCCAAACATGCTGTGATCTCATACTCAGTTAACCATATTTGTGAGACTCCTGGCTGCTGTTTCCACAAGACTGTGACCAAGTGCCCTGTCCGTCCAGTAGTAGTTCACCCTAATTGCAACTAAGTGGCTAAAAATTATTAAAATAGCTTCCGGAGATATCAAGCTAGGATGTTGGATGGATGGACTAATGGTGGACTTTACCCAGGATGATGGCAGGACTTAGGAAAAGAGGCAATAACAGGCCAGTTGTCAAAGCCTTCTGTCAGGCCTGAAGATGACAGAAAGGAGGGTGATGAGAGAACGGTAGACTTGGCTAAAATCAGGGGCTTTCTATGGGAATAGAAAAGCAATGGTGCTGAGGCATCGCTGACCCTACCACCATCTTTGAGCTATATGGGGCGTGGGAGAAAGAGTTCTCCCACCCAAGAGGGCTGTAAGTGAAGTACAGTCCTCAGAGAGACAGATTTCAATTAAGGCAGGAATTTGAAAGCAGCAGTCTACCAACAGCTTAAGAACTTATGTAAGCATTTGTTTCCAGAAGATAAGGGTTGTGCACGGCCTAGTAGGTGTTTGGAAGAACAGAGAGTAGAGGATTTGGGTCAGTGGGGAGAAAATACAGAGTAAGGTCTGATTGAGAACATTATAGAGAAACAATGATCAGAGGGCTACAAGCAAGATGACAGAAATGCAGGCTGGTAGGATTGAAGGTGTTACGTAAATCCACTCCTACCATCCCACCCCTTGCCTATGTCCAGACCCAAAGAAAGACTCTGCAACCAGTGATGATAGAGACATATGATTTATTTATGGGAATGTACATACTGGTGGTCGGCTGACATCTAGACCCAAGTAGTGCTCTGCTACTGCCTATCAAAAAGTGTAAGCTTATACACTGTAGTGGCTGGGGCTAAGGCTTGTTGCATTTCTCTTAAGTGCTCTTGCACCAGCATTCTGAGTGACTATCTGTACAAATCCAGGTGTTTTTCTTCTTGTTGACAAGGCATTCCTTAACTTCTGTCCCCTGCCCAGCCACACTGCTCCCAGGCATTTTGGTATGAGTTTATCTGACGCTCATCCCTGGGATACTTAGGGGAAAAGCAAAACTGACTCACATTAGGAGGGGGTGCATATAGCTAAACAGAATTGTACTACAGAAGGCATCAAGTTTGCAAGCAGTTCTCAGGCACAGCATGTGTGACCTCACTGGAGATCTCCAGGCAGAGTGAAAGACCCAGACACACCAGCACTTCCTCTGGAGATGCCGTGAACCCAAGAACAGGTCCCAGATGGCTAACGTCTCATCTGTACAGGCTGTCCCCAGATTATGACTGATATCAATTTCCAAATACGTCTTTAAGCCAAACTGTAGGTAGTCAGAATAGGTACATTCAGTTCTTAGCCTTTATAGTGCTGAAGAAAAGGCTAGAACATTTTTCAGTGATGTAAAACCTGCACATACAAGTGCAGGTGATCGCAATGAAGAATTTGTTATGAGTAGGGGTTGTCTCAATTTTTTCAAAGTGAGAGCAAATTCACATAACATTAAAGGGCAAGTACTAGTTGTCCTTGAGTCAGACATTTGTTGCGTAGGGACTTACTATAATTGTTGCAGTCCTATAATGTAAGCAGAGCCCCCGTGAGTGAAGACCAGAAGTGTGGACACAGACTATTACGGGAACAGGTTCCGGTGGCGGGAGGCTTTGTCAGTAAGTTCTCCATTTCCTATCTTGATAAACAGCACCTTCACCCCACCAGTCCATGCAGGCCAGGATCCTGTGCAGCACTGGTGAAGCTGCAGTCCTCGTCTACGACTTTACCTCCTTAATATCCCAGGAAGGAGCTCCAGTGATACAATGGTTAACTGTTTAGATGCTAACTTGCTAACTGAAAAATGGTGGTTCAAACCCACCTAAGACCTCTGCAGGAGAAAGATCTGGTGATTAGCACCCATAAATATTATAGCCCAGAAAATCGTACAGGCAGTTCTACTCTGTCACGTGGAGTTGCTATGGAAACTGACTCAGTGGCACCTAACAACAACAATGATACTGTGTCTAGAATCTGTCTGCCTCCCTTCACTCTATTACAACTTTGCTGCAGGCCCTCATTGCTCCTCTTCTGGCTACAGCAGCAGCTTCCTAACTATTCTCCCTCTTCTCCAGTCCATTCTCTCCCGCACAACCAGAGTGATCTTTTCAAGTACAGCTGTAAGCATGTTGTTCCTTTGCTTACAACCCTTCAGTGCTCTTAAGATAAAGTAGACTCCTAAATATGGCTCAAAAATCTATATGCTCTGGACTGCATTAATCTCTCTAGACTTGCTGGATAGTCCTTAACACTAGGCTCCCATCATTGTACTATCTCGGTTTCCCCAAATGATATTATGCTTCCCTCTTCTCTCTCCTCTCTCATGCATGTGTGTGTGAGCACACAAAAATATACATACATACATACCTGTGTGGTCCTTTGCACAAACTCCTTTCAGGGCTGAAAATGTCCCTTATACCATTCCACACAGCTTACTCACACACATCCTTCAGAACTCAGCATGGATATTCAGTCTTCCATAACCGTTTCCTCTCCCATCTCCTCATCATCCCAGTCAGGGTGAGATGCTTCCGTTAATGCTCTCACTATACTGTCTAACATTATCAAAATTCTTATATCACAATAACAATATGTATATATGTGTGATCATTAAGGTTCTGTGCCAACTTGACTGAGTCATGACTTGGCAGTGGTGTAGTGTAATCTCCTCCACCGTGAGATCTGATACAACGGGATCACCTCCATGATGAGATCTGTTCTGAGTAGGAATCAGTTGAAATGGAATTTCCCTGGGTGTGTGGCCTACATCCAACTTGTTGGACTTTCTGACAAAGCTTACTGGCTTTTGTTTTACTCCAGATCCTGTATTTGGCTTTTCAGCATCTGAACTAGAGTTCTTGAGACTTGACCCAGCAGCCTGCCGTCTTACCTGCCATTCTTGGATTCATTAGTCTTCAAAGCTGTGACCCAGCAGCCTACCATCTAACCTATGAATCTCCAATTTGTCAATCCCTGCAGCTACATGAGTCAGAAGAAGCCTCCAGTCTGACACCAACACCTGACCCAAGGACTTGAGACTTTCCAGCCTCTAAAACCTTCTTAGTCATGTCCACAATATGAATGTCTCTACCTAAATATATATATAGAAAAAGATATACATGTATGTATAATACACACACACACACACACACCGCACTAGTTTCGCTTCTTTGAGAATGGTTCTACAGAAACAAAACTGTAAAGATGAATTCTCTAAATTCATTCTCCAGTCTGGTTAGTCTTCAAGATGTTGATGACTCTGCTTCCAATAGGAAAGGTGGCACTGCTAATCCATAGAGTGAGCTGGCAGTAGAAACAAAATATCGCCACTAATGGATCAAGTGTTAATGAGAGGTGACGTTCTGGGTAACTGCAAGTTTGACAAATTTCTACAACTTTGTCAAAATTAGAAGTATAAGTAAGCTAATTCATTGGTCCTACTTCTGCAAAACAAAATGATGAAATAAAGAGATGAACTCAGGGTAAGGCTCAAGTGTTATATAAATGACATCAAATTTTCCACCTGTTCCTTGAAAGAAATGCTTATTTATTCTAATAATAGAGCTGATATTGCCGAGAACAAAACTCAGAATCTTACCATGCAAGTGGCTAAATTACAATGCCAACTCAATTCTCAACCTCGAGAGGTGTCTGAAGTTAAAGTGAGGGCACTAATTGGGAAAAAATAGGATCTTGAAACCTGGGATAGGGACATACAGGCAGATAATCAAGAAGCGGGGGACACTGATCCCCTAAACTTCATTGAATCATTCCTGTTAACAGAACCAGCCCTCTTATTCACATCTGAAGTGATTGTTTCACCTTTGTCTGCTATACCACCTTCCCCAGCAAAACCATTAACTTCTCTATCCCATCTGATGAAATTAACCCAGCTGTGTCTAAAAAGCCTTTGAGTCATTGCCTGGCATATCACCTGAGGCAGATGCCTTAGAAGACATTGCTGTATGTTCTCAGAATACAATCCCAGTACCCATTTTGACTTCTAGACCTATAACTTAAATTCCCTTGATCCTTAAAAGATGAAGTGCAGAGCATGATCTATAAGGAGGTGCACTATACTACAAAACAACTACTTGATTTTTCTAATATGTACAAAGGGAAAACTAGGGAATATGTGTGGGAACGGCTATTAATGGTGTGGGGTAACAGTGCAAAGAACATAAAGATGGATCAGTCTGAGTTTATTAATGTGGGCCCATTAAGCACAGATTCTTCATTCAATGTTTCAGCTTGAGAGGTTAGGAAAGGATCTGATGGTTCATTTGGTTGGGTTGCTGAAGCATGGATTACATGTTAGGCTACACTATACCAAGTTTAACTACCATACTTGCCTTGGCATATTTAAAAGAAAGTATCCAAAGGCTTAGGGAAATTGGCAGAGTGGATTTACCAGGTTAGACCTACAGACCCACACACAGAGTGCCCAGTGGATATACCTTTGGCCACAATGACAAAGAATGAATTTGTGATGGGAGCTCCAGCATTCTTGAAGTATGCTGTAAATGCTATTTCATGTAAGTCACAATTGATAGTGGGGACTGCCATACCTGAAATTAAAGCAGCTAATTACAGTGGGGCTGACTAGACCCTGTGGCAGTAGAGATCAAGCCCAGCACTCAATTGAGAAAGGCAAGGTAGGTGTGTTATTGTAATGAACAGTGAAGTGAAAGCAGTAATCAGAACAACCTGACTTCTATGGATTTACGGTACTAGCTACTTAGTCATGATGTCCCTAGGCGTGAGTATATAGAGGCTGGAAGAGGTACTGTGAGGATGGATTGCAAATGTTTCTCTAGGCTGTCTTCAAATGTAAAGCAAAAGGTATCTGACCAGTTCACAAGTCAGTTAGGTTTTCAGGGGTAGAGGTCCCTCTTCCCATCTGACAAAGTAAGCACCACTGTATCCAACCCAGATGACAACAAACTAGTTCAGAATACCGCACTGCTACTGCCCTGGTGGCCTCTACTGACAGGCCTAGCCTTATCCAACACTGCGTCGAGTACCGGTTTTGCGATAGGAAAGTGCTCTCCTGTGGGCAGGCTCTGGCTCCCAAGCTAAGAATTAGGTCCAGCTACGGCCACCGTATCCAAGGTGGCATCCTCCACACAGGCAGCAGACAGAGGGGCTAAAGGTGCTGAGAGGTAGTGATTCCTCTGATTCTGTTGCAGTGCCCCCGACGTAGGCAGCACTGTGCAAAATCACTACTTTTCTGTTGGAGAAGCGCTGTCCCGTCTGCAGGCGCTGGCTCCCAGGCTAAGAATGAGGTCCCGCTAAAATCTCGGTACCAACATGGCGTCCCGCACCCTGACCGTGGAGCTCCGCATAAACCCCGCTGAGGCAGCTACAAAATGAAAGGCTCAAAGTGTCTAGATTAACAGAGTCCCGAGCCTGGCTCTCAGAATATGGGAATTTCACCTGCCTATCCCCCCAGCAGCACGTCTGAGTCCAGCCGCCAGGCAAGACCCAGCTCCGCCCGCCAGCCGAGACCGAGGAAAAAAAAGTCAAACTGGTGCGTTTACCTTCCGTCCGTGAGAGCCGGGGCTAGCCAGGAGCGGGAGTCAGCCAAAGAGAGGAGGTTTTTCGCTGAGTGGTATGAAGTCCCAATTAACAGCTCTGTGCCGTGTCCTGAGGCTGATTAGGTGCTCAGAAGGCTCTGTTTGACTGTCAGTTCAGGTCTTGGTTTCCAGAGGGATAGAAGGAGACGTGGGCTTAGTCGGCCATCTGGACTCTGCTCCGTCCCTAGGGGTGAAATAAGAAATTTGCTAAACATTTACTTGATCTGAACAAGTGGAAGAAGTCTAGGTCAAATGAATAGCTGTCTAATTCAAATTACTAGAATAGAGTTACTCAAGTAAATTCCAAGTCCCGAGCAAGTTTACAAGCCTTTCAACCCTTGAATGACTGAGACGCTCAATCTCCTTGAGGAAGGACCCTGCTATACTGCCAAAAATTTATACTGTTAATCTTTCTGCCAGCCTTGCCCAAAAGGACTGATGGTCTTTTATGAGAGGGACAGCTTATCAGTGAAAAGAATACCAGATTCTTCAGGAATTAATTCATACTGGTTCTGAACTGACACTAATTCCAGCAGAGCCAAAATGTCCCTGTGGCCCATCAGTCAGAGTGGAGACATATGGAGACGAGGTTATTAATGGAATCTTATCTCATATCTGTCTCACAGTTTGTCCACTGGGACCCCAAAGCCATCCTCTAGTGATTTCCCCAGTTCCAGAATGCACAGGTGGAAAACATACACTCAGTGATAGACAGAATCCCAACACTGGATTCCTAAGAAGTAGAGTAAGGGCTATTACAACAGTAAAAGCCAAGTGGAAGCAATTAGAACATCCCTTAACCAGAAAAATAATAAACAAAAAGCAGTATCTCATTCCTGGAGGGACTGCAGAGAATTACTGTCACAATTAATGCCTTGAAGGACACACCCTACTACACCCCACTCAACTCACCTATCTGGCCTGTGCAAAAAACACATGATCTTGGAGAAGGACAGTGGATTATTGAAATTTTAATCAGGTGATGAATCCAACTGCAGCTTCTATTCCAGCCATAGTTTCATTATTTGAGGAAAGCAACATATCTCCTGGTACCTATTATGCAGCTATTGTCAGGCAAATGCTTTTTTCTCCATACCTGTTTTAAAGGATCACCAAATGCAATTTGCCTTCAGTTGGTAAGGCCAGCAATACACCCTCAGTGGCCCACATCATAGCTACAGCAACTCTCCAGCCCTGTGTTATAATTTACTCCACAGGGAACTTTATCACTTTTCCCTTTCACAAGTTGTCACAGTGGTCCATTACACTGATAGTATTATATTGATTGGAACTAGTAAGGAAGAAGTGTCAAAGACTGTGGACTTACTAGTAAAACATTTACATACTAAACCTCAAAAAAAACTGTGGCTGTCGAGTCGACTCTGATTCATAGTGACCCGACAGGCAGAGGAGAACTTACCCCATAGAATTTCGAAGGAGTGCCTGACAGAGTTGAACTGCTGAGCTTTTGGTTAGCAGCCCTAGCACTTAACCACTGTGCCACCAGGATTTCCACTTATATACTACATAAATATTTATATACTAGAAGGCAGCAAGTAAAACCAACAAAAATTCAGGTGTCTTCCACCTCAGTGACATTTCTTAGTGCTCAGTGGTTTGTAACTGATGTGAAATGCCAAGAAATTTCTTCTGAAATAACAATATGTTACTGAATCTGGTCCTGTCACACTAAAGGAGGCACAATGTTTGGTGAGTCTTCAGATTTTGGAGGCAACACATCCCTCATCTGCATGTGTTACTATGGCCTATTTATCAAGTGACTCAAAATACTGCTAGTTTGGAGTAGGGCCCCAAACAACAGAAGGCTCTACAACAAGTTCAGACTGCTGTGCAAGCATCTCTGTCACTTAGGCCATATAATTCAGCTGATCCTATGGTGTTTGACGTGTCAGTATCAGACAGAGATGTTGCTTGGAGTCTTTGGCAGGTCCTATTGTTGAATCACAATACAGCCCTTTAGGATTTTGGCGTAAAGCCATGACATCCTCTGCAGATAACTACTCTCCCTCCAAGAAACACATTTTGGCTTTTTACTGGGCCTTAGTAGAGACTGAACACTTAACAATGGCCACCAAGTCACCACGTGGCCTGTTTTAGTCAGGTAGGGCTGCTCTAGCAGAAATACCACAGAGTGGATGGCTTTAACAAACAAACATTTATTCTTACATAGTCTGGTAGGCTACAAGTCCATATTCAGGGTGTCCGCTCCAGGGGAAGGCTTTCTCCCTTGTTGGCTCTGGAGGAAAGTCTGGTATTGCATCAGTCTTTGTCCAGGGAGCATCTTGGCGCAGGAACCTCAGGTCTGACGGACGCACTGTTCTCCCGGTGCTACTTGCTTGGTGGTGTGAGGTTCCCAAATCTCCGCTTGCTTCTCTTTCCTTTTATCTCTTGCAGGATGAAAGGATTAAGGGTGGGGCAAGCCACACTCCAGGGAAACTCCCTGTACAGTGAAGCAGGGAGGTGATCCTATGAAGGGATTTACAGCCCCACCCTAATCCTTTAACATACAGCATAGGAAAACCACAGAATGGAGGACAGTCACAAGATACTGGGAATCATGGCCCAGCCACATGGCTACACATATTTTGTGGGGGACACAATTCAATCCATGACATGACCTGAGCTGTCTATCATGAACTGGGTGTTCTGTAACTCACAGTCATAAAATTGGGCATGCACAGCAGCAATCCATCATTAAGTGGAAGTAGTATATATGAGATCAGATCCAAGTAGGACCTGAAGGCACAATTAGTTGCATAAGCAAGAAGTACAAATGCCCATGGCCTCCATTCCTTCCCATTACCTTCCACCTCCCAGTTTACACCTATGGCCTCAGTTGACTAAGAGAAAACTTACACTTGGTTTACAGATTATTCGTGGAATATGCAGGCACCACTTCTAGTAGCAGCATTACAGACCATCTCTAGGATCTCCCTGATGGACATGATGAAAGGAAATCCTCCCAATCAGCAGAACTTCAAATAGTGCACCTGGCTGTTCATTTTGATTGTAAGCAGAAATGGTCAGAAATATGACTGTATACTGATTCATGGACCGTGGCCAATGTTTTGGCTGGGTGGTCAGGGCCTTGGAAGGAGCATGACTGGGAAATTGGAGACGAGGAGATACGGGGAGAGGTATGTGGATGGATCACTCTGTGTGGGCCCAAGATGTGAAGATATTTTCATCTCATGTGAATGCTCGCCCAAATGTGACCTCAGCAGAGTTAGCTTTTTAACAATCAACTGAACAGTATGATGCATTCTGTGGAAACCAGTAATTCTCTTTGCCCAGCTTCTCCCAATGGGTTCATGAACAGAAGTGGAGGTTACGCATGGGCTCAGCAATAGAGACTTCCACTCACTAATGCTGACTTGGCTACATCCAGTGCTGAGGGCCCAATGTACCAGCATCAGAGACTAACAGTGAATCCCTGATATGACACTGTTCCTCATGCTGATCAGCCAGCCACCTGGTGGCAGGTTGGTTACCTTGGACCATTTCCATCTTGGAAAAGGCAGCATTTTGTTCTTACAACAATAGACACTCTGGATATGGATTTGCTTTCACTGCACTCAATTCTTCTGTCAAAACTATCATTGTCTGCTTCCATGACATCTTACTGACCATCGTGGCACCCCACACAACATTGCCTTGGGTCAAGGAATTCACTTTATAGCAACTGAAATGTAGCAATTGGCCTGTGCTCCTGGAATTCACTGTTCTTACCATGGTCCCCATCATCTTGAAGCAACTGGCTTGATAGAATAATGGAATGGACCAATAAACACACAGTTATGGTGCCACCTAGGTGGCAATGCTTTGCAGGGTTGGAGCAACATTCTCTAGAAAGCTGTTTATGCTCTAAACCAGTGTTCAATATACGGTGCTCTTTCTCCCATAGCCAGGATTCACAGATCTAGGAATCAACTGGTAGAAATGGCAGTGCACCACTATTACCCATAGTGACCTGCTCACAAAATTTTGGCTTCCTGTTCTCAAGACTATATGCTCTGCAAGTCTGAAGGTTTTAATTCTAAAGGCAGGAATGCTTCATTAGGAGATCCAACAAGGATTCTACCAAACTAGAAAGTTAAGAATGCCACCTGCTCACTTTTTGCAAAGAATGGAGTTATCATATTGGCTGGTATGACTGATTCTGATTATGAAGAGAAAATCAGATTGATATTACATAATTGTAATAAATAAGATCATGTGTGGAATACAGGAGACCCCTTAGGAGTCTCTTAGTACTATCATGCCCTGTAGTTAAAGTCAATGGAAAACTATTGCAGCCCAATTCCAACATAACTACTAATGGTCTAAACCTGTTCAAAATGAAGGTTTGGGGTCACTCCACCAGGCAAAGAACCATGATCAGCTAAAGTGCTTGCTGAGGGCAAAGGGAATATGGAATAGGTAGTAGAAGAAGCTAGTTCTAAATGATCAGTTACAGAAACAAATGCTGTAATTGTATTTCTGTGTTGTATGCCAGCCAAGCCATGTGTATCAAATATTTTTGTCTTTTTCACCTATAAAACATAAGATGTAAACAGAGCTAGTACATTTTCATTGGTGTATGTGTTAGTTGTAGCATGTTAGGCACAAGTATGACTTTATAATTGTCTTTATTCAGACATTATGGTTTAAAGAGATATGAAAACCTGGTAGTGCACTAGCTAAGAGCTGTGGCTGCTAACCCAAAGGTCAGCAGTTCAAACCCAGCAGGTGCTCCTTGGAAACTCTACTCTGTCCTATAGGGTCACTATGAATTGGAACTGACTTGACAGCAATGAGTTTGGGTTTTTTTGTTTTTGTTTTTGCTACAGATTGTCGTGCACCAAATTGTGTTGCCACAAAAATGTATAGCAAGTTTGCTAGACCATGATTCTTGGTATTGTGTGATGTTCCTTTACGTTGTAAACCCTGTCTTTATGATGTTAATGAGGGAGGATGGGCAGCAGTTGTGTTGGTCGGGCAGGACAATATTGGGATTATATTGTGCCTTGGGAAGCCTCTTGGGATATAAAGGAAAGAGATGTAAGTGGAGATTTGGGAACCTCATACTACTGAGAAAGCAGTGCTAGAAGCAGAGCTTGTCCTTTGGAAAGCACCAGCGTCCCCACACCTCAGAAACTCCTAGTCCAGGGGAAGATTGACACAAAGACCTTCCTCCAGAGCCAGGAGAAAGAGCCTACCCCTGGAGATGACACCAGGCAGCCTACAGGACCATGGCAAAATAAAATTTATCTTTTAAAGCCATTTACTTTTGCTATTTCCGTTAAAGCAACACTAAAGGACTAAGACACAAGTGGTAAGTTGACAAAGCGTAAACTGTGATTAAGGTTGTGTGTTACCTTGGCCAGGTTGCAATACTTAGTGGTTTGGCAGTTATGATGCAGTCTGGCAATTGAATATTGAAGTAATCTCTTCCATGATGAGATCTAAGGAATCTGCTATGAGTGCACAGTCAGTTGAAGGAAATTCCCTTGGGTATGTGGCCAACATCCAACGTATATGGACTTTCTGGCAAAGCTTGCTGGTTTCTGCTCTGTTCTGGATCCTGCATTTGGCTCATCAGCATCTGTCTTCCAGTTCTTAGAACTTGGGCCGGCAACTGGCCATCCAACCTGCGGAACTTGAATTGTGCCCTTGAAGCTATGTGAGTCAGGAGAGGCCTCTAGCCTGATGCCTACCTTGAAATTTTAGCTTGCCAGTGTCTACAACTGCAGGAGCTATTTCCTCGAGTTACATTGTTTTTTTCTCTCCCTCTGTCCCATCACTGGTTTTGATTCGCAACAAACCCTAGCCTATGACAATGTATATGTATATACATATCTAAAAGATCTTCCAATGAGGAAGTCCTATTTTTGACAGCTCACAGCAGCCAGATGTTTGAAGCTATAGCAGGCATATTTATTACAGTTTTGTGATTAGTCTTGAGACAGAGCCATGAAAAGTTACACCATTCCACAACATGTAGAAATTATGAAAGTTTATTATCAAAATGAGTGTTCCATTTGCCAAATATTCTATGTGTTACGTGACATTTACAGTGCACATTGTTGTCCCACCAAGAAGACAAAATTGACATTTAATAAAAAAATATCAGACAACTGGGCTTGTTACCAATCAATAAACCACACATTCCAATGAAAACATCACCACTGTTGTCTGAGGGTACACTAAAATTCATCTCAATCAATTTCTCACAGAGCACAAGAACTAGGCCTTTCATGGGCCACAATTTCAGGGATTTTGAATCTAGACTTGAAGCTTTACCCTTACAAAATCATTTTAACACAAGAACTGTAGTCCAGTGACCATAGATTGTGCCATACATTTGCTTACTGGGCTCTGGAGCAATTGGAAGTTGACCCTGCTTTTGGCTGAAATATCTTCAGTGATGAGGCCCATTTTGGGATGAATGGTTACGTTAACAACAAAACTGTCGCATGTGGAGCAATGAGAATCCAACCGAGACTCAAGAATGTCCACTTCATCCCCCAGAAGTTACCGTTTGGTGTGGATTTTGGTTCCTTGGAATCATTGGCCCTTCTTTTTCCAAGATGAATGAGAAGAGCTTGTGACTGTCAATGGTGAAAGATGTCAGGCTATGGTAACTGATTATTTCTGGCCCCATTTGGAATGTGCTATGGCGGCCACTTGCCCAAAGTTCTTTTCCACACATAATGTCATCAGATGTTACTTCATAATAATAAAACAATTAAAACTGTGTCGTTTAAACAACTTGTTTTATTCAAGTTCAAAGATAGGAAACCCTTATTGGAAGATCCTTTATATTCACATACATATTGCAAAACACAATGCATAAAATGCAAGCAGAATATATATATATGTACATACACACACAAGTACATATATTCTTGTTTGTCCCCCTCAATATGCTGTAAGTCAGTGATTTTAAAACATTTGTGTGTATCAGAATTATTTGGCATAGTGGTTAAGTGCTATGGGCCGCTAACCGAAAGACTGGAGCTCAAATTCACCAACTGTTCCTTGGAAACTCTGTGAGGCAGTTCTATTCTGTCTCCATAAGCTGGAATTGACTCAACTACAGTGATTTGGGTGGTTTTGATTATAAGACATACAATGATACTGGCAAAGAGTATGCTTTCGGGCTTAAGTAGATACATGAATCTGGGCACATACTGTCCAGAGGGGACAGGAGCTGGTTTAATGGACATGGGAAGTGCAGGGTGGAGAGGAAGAGTGTGCTTTCACAGTGTGGGGAGAGCAATTAGGGACAAACACCAATGTTTATGTAAGCTTTGTATGACAAACTGACTTGAATTGTTAACTTTCACTTAAAGTACAATAAAATATAAGTAAGTAGTAAAAGAATTACATTACCCTCCTTGATTTATTTATTCGATAAATATTCACTAAAGGTTTATCATGTGCCAGACCATGTGCTAGGAAATGGAGAACATTAGCACACAGACTCTCCCGCACAAGAGCTTAGGAGGACCGGCAATTAACGTTTGCAAATTCATTCTAGAAAAAGTGCTACCTACCTCGTTGCTGAATATCACTACAGTTACCTTTGAAGTACTCCCTTTTGGAAACTGTGCACCAACACCAGCACCTAGTCCACCCTCTAAAGTAATTTTGGAACACTTTTCTGGAATGGCCATCAGCGCTGTTGTTGTATTAACCTTGATGTTCTGAATGGCATCAAAATGTCTTCCTTTCAATATTTCCTTTATGTTCAAGGGAGAAAAAACGTCAGGTGAGTAGGGAGGGTGCTCCAATACAGTTATTTTATTGGCTAAAAACTCCCTTACAGACAACTGTACAATTAAGCTTGTGAACTGGCCACTGTGCCACCATGTGCAGTGGCCCTTCCAGAAAAAGTTCCTAAATTGCTTTGAAGGGTGGATAAGGGGAGTACTTTGAAGGTGACCGTAGTGATATTCAGCAATGAGGTATGTAGCACTTACAATAATTAAGCTTGCAGACTTGATGGTCAGACCTCACAGGTATGACCTTTGTCAAATGCCTTTTCTGCATCTACTGATAAAATCAAGTGGCTCCTATTTCTTGTTTTATTTATGTGGTTTATTTCATTGATATTTTCTAATGTTGAACCATCACTGAAAACCAGAAGAAAGCATTGCCATTGAGTGGATTCTGACTCACAGTGGCCCTATAGAACATCCTGCATATCTACTATGAAATCCACTTGGTCATGGTGAATTTTTTTTTTCATATGTTGTTGAATTCTACTGGCTAGTATTTTGCTGGAGATTTTTTTTTTATTACAGTTGAATGAGAATGTACATTCCCATATAAATTTTCATGCTCACCTATATGCAGCTCCCACTGCTCTCTCTGCCCAGTGACAGCAAACTCTTCCTCTCTACTCCATACATGTCCTATCCTCCCAACAGTCTCCTATCCTCTCCTCTCCACCCGCTCTCCTTCCTCCAGTAAGAGGTCAGCAGGATGACATCCCATAGATGCATAGAATCATAAAATGCCCACAAGATATGGTCACTCTGCATTGCCAAGTCCAACCCATTGCTGTCCGAAGAGTTGACTTTCATTATGATTCATGGACAGGGGCAGCATCAGGGCCAGGGGCCATGCTCCCAGGGGAACCCTGAAGCCCCTGGACCATCAATTGCGGTCTTTTAGTGGAGATTTCAGTGGGCACCCGTATTTATTTTTGTGTTGCCAGTGAGGCTCAATTCTGTGAGCTCCATTGTGGCTATCACTGGCAGTGGCCGGGCACCATCCAGTTCTTCTGGTCAATGTAGAGACCCACTCATGCATGTCTCTCTGTCTTCTGGGTTCTCTTTCCCCCATGTCATTTCGGTCCTCTGTCATTTCGGTCATCCATTCCTGCTGAGTTGGGACCATTTGCTATACTCTCAGATGGCAGCTTGGCAGCTTTTAAGACCTCAGATGCTACTTACCAATGTGGGGTACAGAGAGCCCTCATTTTGCTGAAGATTTTTGTGTCTAAGTTTACGAAAAATATTGATCTGTATTTTTTCTTGTTTTGTGGTATCTTTACCCTGTTTTGGTATGAGGGTTATGCTGCCTTCACAAAATGAGTTTGGGAATATTCCATCCTTTCCTATGCTCTGAAATACCTTTAATAATACAGGTGTTCACTCTCCTCTGAAAGTTTGGTAGAATTCTCCAATGAAACCATCAGGGCCAGGGTTTTCTTTCAATCATTTGTTTTGTTATGGGTTTATCTAGTTCCATCTCTGTGTTAGTTAAGTAGTATGTTTCTAGAAGTTTGTGCATTTCCTGTAGGTTTTCAGGTTTGGTACAACAGTTTTTCACAGTACTGTTATTTTTTTTTTTTAATTTTTGTATTGTAATTAAGTGCAAGTTTACAATCCAAGTCAATTTTACATATAAAACCCTGGGCACCATCCTCTATGCATTTCTATCTGCTCTCCTCACCCTGTGACAGCACAGTCTTCCTTTCCACCCTTCACTTCCAGTATCCACTCAACTACCACTTGTCTCTTTCTCTCCACCCTCTCTTTTCCCCTCCAAAGAGACCAGCTGGACAGCCTCAAATACATGTATACATATATTGAACTATAAAGTACACACACCACCTGCATCACTCTGTGTCCCTCAGCCCGGTTCAGTCTTGGCCTGAAGTGTTGGTGTCAGTACTGGTTTCGGCTCTGGACTAGCAGCAACTGTAGGGGTCATGTTGTCAGGGGACCCTCCAGGTTGTTGGACTACCAAGTCTGGTATTTTAATAGAGTTCTCTTTTTCTCATGCGATGTCAGGAACTCTACATTGTGTTCCCTGACAGGGCTGTCATTGGTAGCGGGCAGGCACCATCTAGTTCTTCTGGTCTCATGCTGATGTAGCCTCCCAATTATATGAACCCTTCTGTCTCCCAGGCTCATATTTCCCTCATGTCTTGGTTTTCATTGGCTCCAGGTGGGCTGGGACCGATTGCTGTTTCTTAGATGGCAGTTTGCTGACTTTTAAGATCCTAGGCACCATGCACCAATATGGGATGCAGAACAATCCCTTAGAAAAAGACTAGTTATGCCAACTGACCTCGATGTCACCTGAAACCAGACCCTGTCCCTGGTACTCTGTCCTTTAAAACATTGGATTGTATTTAGAAAACCTTTTAGCTTATGGTGTAGTCCAGTTGTGTTGACCTTCTTTCTATTACATGCTGTCATTCCCTTCACCTAACCAAATTCCTATGGACTATCTAATCTATGAATAACCCTCTCTCTCCCTTCCACCTTTGTAGCTGATAAAGAGTATTTTCTTCTGTGCATAAGTCTTTTTTTTTTTAGTCTCTATAATGATGGCCTCATATAGTATTTGTCCTTTTGTTGTTGAGTGATTTCACTCAGCAGAAGAATCGATGTCTTCCAGTTGATTCAAAGTTATGAGATGTTTCATAAAATCATCATTATTCTTTTTCATTGCGTAGTATTCCATTTTGTAAAGATACCAGTTTGTTTATCCATTCATCTGTTGATGGGCACCTAGATCGGTTCCATCTTTTTGCTATTGTGGACAGTGCTGCAGTAAACATTCTCATGCATGTTTCTGTTTGTGTAACAGCTTTTATTTCTCTAGGATAACAATCAAGCTTGTGAATTAATTGTTCTAAGTGCTACATACCTCACTGCTGAACATCACGACAGCTATCTTCCAGGTACTCCCCGTGGGAAGCTATGCACCAATGCCAAAACCTAGTCCACCCTTCAAAACTATTTTGGAACTCTTCCTGGAATGGCCATTGCACGTGGTGGCAAGGAGGCAAGTTTGCAAACTTAATTATATAGTTGTCTGTGAGGGAGTTTTTAGCCAGTAAACAAGTAATTGTATTGGAACACCCTTCCTACTCAACTGATCTGGCCCCCAGTGACTTTTCTTTACCTGAAGATAAAGAAACATTAAAAGGAAAATATTTTGATACCATTCAGGGCATTACAGATAATATGATGACAGCTCTGATGGCCATTCCAGAAAAGGAGCTCCAAAACTGCTTTGAAAGGTGGACCAGGTGCTGATGTCAGTGCATAGCTTCCCAAGAGGAGTACTCTGAAGGTGACCCTAGCGCTATCAGCAACAAGGTATGTAGCACTTTTTCTAGGATGAGTTCCCAAACTTAACTGGCATTCCTTGTATCCCAAGCAGTGGGATTGCAGGATCATATGGTATTTCTATTTCTAGCTTTTTAAGAAGATGCCAAATTTGCTTTCCAAAGAAGTTGTTCATCTTACACTCTAACAGCAGTGTAGAAGAGTTCATCTTTCCACAACCTCTCCAACGTTGTTATTTCATGTTTTTTGGGTTAGTGCCAGCCTTGTTGGGGTGAAATGGTATTCACCGTAGTTTTGATTTGGGTTTCTCTAATGGCTAATGATTGTGAGCATTTCCTAATATGTTTTGGCTGCCTGGATGTCTTCTATGGAGAAGTGTCTGTCCATTTTCTTTGCCCATTGTTTAATTGGGTTATTTGTCTTTTTCTTGCTGATATTTTGCAGCATAGATATGGAAATATAGATTATGGAAATTATATTCCATAGATTATGGAAATTAGGCATCAATCAGATAAATGGCTGCCAAATATTTTTTCCCAGTCAGTAGGCAGTCTTGTTACTTTCTTGACAAAGTCTTTGGATTAGCATCAGTGTTTGATTTTCAGCAGTTTCCATTAATTTATTTTCTCTTCTGCTGTTTGCACATTGTTATATTTCATAGTCTGTTGAAGCTGTGTATTACAGCTTCCAGTGCTGTCCCTATATGTACACATATGTATATTTTTCCATAATGTTGGTGTTTAGGTCTCTAATCCACTTTGAGTTAGTTTTTGGGTAAGCTGTGAATTATAGGTCTTCAGTTTTTTGCAGATGGATACCCAGTTTTGCCAACACCATTTTTTAAGGAGACTGTTTTCTCCCCATTTCACAGCCTCTGGGCTTTTGTCAAATATCAGCTGTTCATAGGTTGACGGTGTTATTTCTGGATTCTCTGTTGTATTCCATTGGTCGACATATCTGTTTTTGTACCAGTACCATGCTGTTTTAACTATCATGGCAGTGTAATCGATTCTAAGGTAAGGCAGTATGAGTCCTCCCACTGTGTTTCTCTTCTTCAGTAGTGCTTTACTTACCTGGGGTTTCTTCCTTTTCCAAACAGAGTTGGTGATTTGTTTCTCCAGCTCATTAAAAAATGACTTTGAAATTTGTTTTAAGATTGCATTGTATACACTGATCACTTTGAGTAGAATAGCTATTTTCACAATGTTAGGCCTACAAATTCATGAGCAGGGTAGTGTTCTCCACTTATGTAAGTCTCTTTTAGTTTCTTGCAAAAGTCTCTTTTAGTCTTTTGCAAGACTGGTTAGATTTATTTCTAGATATTTTGTTTTCATGAGGTCTACTTAAATGTTACTGATTTGGTGGTTTCCTCTTTGATGTTCTCTCTGCTGGTGTAAAAGAATCCTACTGATTTATTTATGTTTATCTTATATTCTGATGCTTTGCTGAACTCTTCTGTTAGTCCCAGTGGTTTATGGATTCTTTATAGTTTTCTCTGTATAAGATCATATCATCTGCAAATAGAGATACTTTTATTTCTTCTTTACTGATGTGGACACCCTTTATTTTTTATCTCATCTGACTGCTCTGGCTAGAACTTCCAGCACAATGTTGAATAAAAGTGGTGACAGTGGGCATCCTTGTCTGGTTCTTATTCTCAGTTGGAATTCTTTCAGTCTCTCCCCATTCAGGATGATGTTGGCTTTTGGCTTTGCATAGATGCCCCTCATTACATCGAGGAATTTCCCTTCTATTTCTATTCTCCTGCAAGTTTTTAACATGAACGGTGTTGAACTTTGTCAAATGACTTTTTGCATTGATTAATAAAACTACGTGATTCTTACCTTTTGTTTTGTTTATGTGGTTGACAACATTAATTACTTTACTGATGTTGAACCAGCCCTGTATCCCTGGTATGAGTCCTACTTGGTCATGATGAATTATTTTTTTTTTTAATATGTTGTTGAATTCTATTGGCTAGAATTTGTTGAGTACTTTTGCATCTAGTTTCACAAGAGACTGTAATTTCACAAGAGTTTGTAATTTCCTTTTATGTGCTCTCTTTACCCAGTTTTGGTATCAGGGTTATGCTGGCTTTATGGAATGAATCTGGGAGTGTTCCATCCTTTTCTATGCTGTGAAATATGTTTAGTAGTATTGGAATTAATTCCCCTCTAAAGTTTGATAGAATTCTCCAGTGAAGCCATCTGGGCCAGGACTTTTTTTGGTTGACAGTTATTTTTATTATTTTAATCTCTTGTTTTGTGAAGGGTTTATTAAGTTGCTCTACTTCTGTTTGTGATAATTTTGGTAGATAATGTGATTCTAGAAATTTGTCCATTTCCTCTAGGTTTACAAATCTGTTAGAGTACAATTTTTCATAATTATTCTGTTATGATTCTTTTCATTTTGGACTGACGTGAAATCACCTGTCTCATTTATTATTTGAGTTGTTTCTTGTTTTTATTTTGTGAGTTTGGCCAATGGTTTATTCATGTTATCTTTTCAAAAAGCAGCTTTTGGTTTTGTTACTTGTTTCAACTGTTTTTCTATTCTCTAATTTACTTAGTTCTGCCCTAATTTTTATTATCTGGTTTCTTCTGGTGCCCAAGGGGTTCTTTTATTGTTCTCTGTCTACTTGTACAAGTTGTAGCATTATTTCTTTGGTTTGGGCCCTTTCTTCATTTTGGATGTGTACATTTATTGAGATAAACTGATGTCTGAGCACTGGTTTTGCTGTATTTCATAGGTTCTGTTAGGATGTCTTTTCAATCTCATTTGATTCCATGAATTTCTTCATTGCATCTTTGATTTCTTCTATAGTCCAGGAATTTTTGAGCAAGATCCTGTTCAGTTTCCATGAGTTTGAATTTCTACCCACTTTTTTTCTGCTATTGATTTCAACTTTTATGGCTTTATGGTCTGAGAAAGTACTTTGTAATATTTCAGTGCTTTGGATTGTGTTGAGACTTGCTTTATGGCTTAATACTTGGTCTGTTCTCTAGAACATTCCATGTGCATTGGAAAAGAAGATGTATTTGTCTGTTGTTGATTGGCGAGTTCTGCATATGTCTGAGGTTGAGTTGGTTGAATGGTGCAGTACGATCTTCCTTATCTTTATTGAACTTCTTTCTGGATGCTCTGCCCTTTACTCAAAGTGGTGTGTTGAAGTCTCCTAGTATTTTGTGGAGGAGTTGCTCACTTTTCAATTTTGTCAACAATTTGTTTGATGTATTTAGATGCTCTGATATTGGGTGCATAAAAACTTAATTTTCTTAAATCCTCCATTTTTACTTAACTTTTAAGTAATCGATAGTGACCATCTATGTCCACGATGGTGGATTTTATTTTAAAGTCTACTTTATCTGGGATTAGTATTGCCACTCCTGCTCTTCTTTGCATGTTGTTAGCTTGGTATATATTTTACCATCCTTTGAGTATCACTTTGTTCTTATCTTTGAGTCTAAGGTGTGTTTTTTTGTAAGCAACATACAGATGGATCACGTTTTTTCATCCAACCTGTTACTCTGTTTATTGGTGCATTTATTCCACTTACATTTTGTGTAATTATGACATATGAATTTAATGCTGTCAATTTGGTGCCTTTATTTTTGCATTGTTGGCATTTTCTTTTATCCATTTAATATTTTGTTCTGAGTTGTTTTTCTTTATGAGTTTTCATGTTTTCAGTGTTCATTTTGTATCTGTTGAGACTTCTATACTGTGTTTCTTGTTTTGATGTGTAGTATGCTAGTTTGCTTCATGGCTATCCCACTACCTCCCGCTAATGTTCTAAGTTTAAACAAGTCTTTAACTTCTTTCTATGTCCTTGATGTTCTCTCCATCTGAAACATCGATGAATACATTAATATGTTTGTCATGGATTGAATTGTGTCCCCCCCAAAATAGGTGTTGCCATGTGGCTGGGCCATGATTCCCAGTATCTTGTGACTGTCCTTCATTTTGTGGTTTTCCTATGCTGTGTGTTAAAGGATTAGGTTGGGATTGTAAATTCCTTTATATGATCACCTCCCTGTTCCACTGTAAAGGGAGTTTCCCTGGAGTATGGCTTGCCCCACCCTTAGTCCTGTGACCCTACAAGAGATAAAAGGAAAAGGAAGCAGCCTGAGAATTGGGAACCTCACACCATCAAGAAAGCAGCACCAGGAGAAGAGTGTATCCTTCATACCTGAGGTTGCTGCACCAAGATGCTCCCCTGACAAAGTCTGATGCAATACTGGACTTTCCTCCAGAGCCAACAAGGGGGAAAGCCTTCCCCTGGATTGGACATCCTGACTTTGGACTTGTAGCCTACTGGACTGTGTAAGAATAAACCCTCCTCTATTCAAGCCATCCATTCTGCAGTATTTCTGTTAGAGCAGCCCTCCCGCCAAGTGCCGTAAGGTCGGATCCGACTCTTGGCGACCCTAGGGGCCAGGGTAGAACTGACCTCCAGAGTATTCAAGGAGCAGCTGGTGGATTTGAACTGCCGACCTTGTAGTTAGAGAGCAGCCCTAGCTGAATAAAACAATGTTCTTATTTACAGTGAAATGTTGCTATAATTTACATACTGAGATCTGTTTCCCTAATTTTAATATTCTAGTTCTGATTGAGCTTTGTGATTTTCCCAACCAAGAAACACTCTTGATGCTGTCTCCTGTACTGCATCCTTGAGTATATGCCTGGTGTTACTCATTTTGTAACTGAAGAGCTTCCTTCACCATTTCTTGTAATTTTGGTTTGTTTTTTGCAAAGTCTCTAAGCTTCTGTTTATGTGGGAAATGCCCTAATTTCACCATCATATTTGAGAAAAAAAATTTTCAGGGTATGTAATTCTTGGCTGGAAGTTTTATTCCTTAAATGCTTTGTATATGTCATCTCATTGCCTTCCTGCCAACATGATTTTGGCTGAATAATTGGAGCTCAATCTAACAGACTGTCCTCTGTAAGTTAGTTCTTGTTTTAGCCTAGCTACCTTTAAGAGCCTCTCCTAATGTTTCCTTTTGTTAAGCTTGATTATAATACATCTTGGGGTCTTTCTTTTGGGATCTACTTTTTGTGAGATTCAGTGAGCATCTGAGATAGACGTCTTCTTGTCTTCCATGTCAAAAAGTTTTCTAACAACACCTCTTCAACAATTCTCTGCATTTTCTGACATATCTTCCTGTTCCGGTACTCCAATCACTCATAAATTGTTACTCTTGATAGAGTTCTACATAAATCTTAATGATTCTTCATTTTTATTGATTCTTTATATGCTTTCTCCTCATAAATGCTGGCGTCAGTTGCTTTACTTTCAATCTTGCTGTCATGGATTGAATTGTGTCCCCCCCAAAAATAGGTGTAGCCATGTGGCTGGGCCATGATTCCCAGTATCTTGTGACTGTCCTCCATTTTGTGGTTTTCCTATGCTGCATATTAAAGGATTAACATGGGACTGTAAATCCCTTTATAAGATCACCTCCCTGCTCTACTGTAAAGAGAACTTCCCTGGAGCATGGCTTGCCCCACCTTTAGTCCTTTCATCCTGCAAGAGATAAAAGGAAAGAGAAGCTAGCAGAAAATTGGGAACTTCATACCATCAAGCAAGCAGCACCGGGAAAAGAGTGCATCCTTCAGACCTGAGGTTCCTGTGCTGAGATGCTTCCTGAACAAAGACTGATGCAATACCGGACTTTCCCACAGAGCTGACGAGAGGAAAGCCTTCCCCAGGAGAGGACACCCCAAATGTGGACTTGTAGCCTACCGGACTGTGTAAGAATACACGTTCCTTTGTTAAAGCCATCCACTCTTTGGTATTTCTGTTAGAGCAGCCCTAGTTGACTAAAACACTAATTCTGCACTCTGTTTCCTCAGTCTTGCTCTTTTGGCTTTCAATTGAATTGCTAACTCTGACTTTATTATCAATCTGCTGAATTTCAGATGGCTGTGAGTTGGAGCCGACTCGATGGCACTTGGCTTGACTGTCATTCTGGCACTTCATGTAGTTTGTTTTATTTTTCATTTTGTTCTGCTGCATTTTTTCTAATGTCCATTCTAAGATTTAGAAAGGCTCTATACATAATTCTACCTCTGATAATTTTAGGAAGCCTCTTGATCTGGGAATTTTTCTTTTTGTGTCCCATTATCTTTCCATTCCATTGGTAACAAATGATTTTAAATAAATTTTTGTTACTGGCACAGGTGTATGATAGGAAATTTCCATTTGTGGTGACATATTTTAGATTAAGTCTACAGCTTATTTGTGACATGTGGCCATCATTTAAACTGTAATTACAGAAATTTTTCAGCAATATTAATTTCTGTAAAAATTTCATCATTTCCTATCAGTCCCCAAACACTTCAATGCTTCTATTTTTTTCTGGGTAAAGAAATTCTTGCAAAGCACTATTATGAAAATATTCATTTGCTAAAAGTACATATTAAATATCCTATGTGTTCTTAAGACTGTACTGGCATTTCTTTATTTTGTTCTTCTTTCTTTCTTTTTAAAAATTTACTAAGACCCTCAAAATAGTGGATGTGGCAGCCCTTGCCCTCTGAGAGGCTCTGATTCACCAGCCAGCTCCCAAGTCCATGAGGACTCTGGCTGAGGCTGCTGTAGCTCTACTTTGGCCACTAAGGGAGCTGTGTCTCCTGGCCTAAGGGGAAAGAAAATGACCTTTACTCTTTTCCAACTTTTCTACTAGAAATAGATCTCATGGGTATTGTTAAAAGAAAATCCCCAAATAAACCATGGGAAAATAAAGAGAAATTATGGTCCAAATAGCAAAAATGATTTGAGTTTCAGTTGACTAACATCTACTCCTTGCTATCTGGATTAACACCACTGACTTGGCCCAGCCTCCACTCCTCTCCTTTCCCATATAAGGAAGCAGAATTCCATGATAACATTTAATTGGTTATAACATGAGGTTTAACAGAAACCTTACTGACTCGCCTAATTCAGTTCTTAATCATCTTTCCTGGCATCTTTCTTGGATTCTCCCAGTCCCTGCACATCATCCCTGAGAACCTTTCGTCTTCAGCCATCCCAGTCTCTGACTGCTACTTCCTTTGACTCAGAGGGAAGCTCTCTTGGATTCTAGCATCAGCCTTCCAAAAGTTTCTTTAGCCTCTTAGAGTTACTTGTCTATAACTGTCAGCCCTGGAATCTTACTCTCTTCTCCTTGTGCCCTGGCTAGCATCTGATTTGGAACCTTTGTCTCTTCTCCCAGTGCCCTGGCTAGCATCTGACTTGGCTCTTCATTTCCATCTCACTGCAGAGCTGTGACCATCTTGCCAATGGAGCAGTCAGGATCAGAATTCAGCTTTTTTGACTCCTAGAACCATGGACGGGCAGGACACCATCATCATGAGGTAACAAGGAACAAACACAACAGTAACAACATAAGAGGGCAGCGACAATATGAATGGAAAGGGATAAGTTTAGTAAGCGAATACATTAAGGAATCTTGAGTTCAAAAACACCGTTGTATTTTCTAGTTCAAGTTTCTCTGAAAAACTTTATTTTCTCAGCCAGCTGTTGCCTGGTTTTCAGGGATTCACATTTTATTCTGACAGGATACTTTCCATGTACTCTGGATTTAGATTTAATTGCTGGCCAAAGCCAGTTGCTAGGAAGCAACTCAATTAACATTGCAGCAAACTGATGATAAACAGCTGAGGGAAACCCTGCCTTGGATAAAATAGACTGTCTCCTCTTTGATAGGATCTGGTAAATCAACTACTTGAATTTTAACACAAACATTTTTGACTTCATAAAAATGTTTAGCTGTCCCACATCCAACCTTTTTTATGTAAGAATACTTCCTAGACGGTGCTGTGTACTTCCTATTGCATTTCATTGTTGTGTGTTTCTGTGAGAAACTGAGCTTGATCTGCTTTGTATTAATGTTCATCTAACAATTTTAGAATCTACCGATGGTCACTGCCTATTAAGGATCACAACACGGTGATTTTAAAATTCTCTTTTACTGCATTTATTAGCTGGAATTGTTTAGCTAAGATGAACTTTCCCTTGACTACTATCTGGCCACACTAAAATATAATTTCTATAGAAAAGGAGGTATAAAGGATTTTTTATTTATCAACTTCAGAATGATGTGTTGGTGGCCTAGCCATGAGTAATAGTGACCAAAAACACAAAGATTTTTGCATAATGAGTATGTTCCAATCCATTTGAACTATTACTATATGGCTTTATTGAGATATAATTCATACACCGATTTAATGGGTTTTAGTATGTTCACACAGCTATACAACCATCACAATTTTAAGACATTTATTTCAGGCAAAAAGAAGCCTGTATCCTTTTGCTATCAAGTCTCCTAGACCTCCTTCCCAGTCCCAACCCTAAGAAAATACTAATCTACTTTCTGTCTCTATAGACTTCCCTACTCTTAAGTCCAAAATATCATAAAATATATGATATTTTGAAATGTACATTTTCACTCAGTCATATTAAATAAAAAAATAACAGTAAATTAAAAAAATAAAATATATGATTTTCTGTGATGCTGTTCATTCATTTGGCATATTATTTCAAGGTTCATCAGTGTTGTAGCATATATCACTACTTCATTCCTTTTTGTGGCTAAATAACATTCCAAGGTAGGGATATAGCAGATTTTTTTATTTGTGCTTTAAGATGAAAGTTTATAGTTCAAGTCAGTTTCTCATACAAAAAACTTACATTTCCGTCGTTAGGTGACCCTAGTTGCTCTCCCTATAACGTGACAGCACTGTCTTTCTCTTCACTCCATATTTCCTCTGTCCACTCAACCAGCTCCTGTCTCCTTCTGCCTTCTCATCCTGCTTCCAGGTAGGAACTGCTCATTTAGTCTCATATATCTATTGGAGCTAAGAAGCATGCTTTTCACCAGTATCTTTTAATGTCTTATAGTTCAGTCTAATCTTTGTCTGAAGAGCTGGCTTCAGGAACGGTTTTAGTTCTGAGCTGTATCTTCCAGGGTCTCTCCAGTCTCAGTCAGACCATCAAGTCTGGTCTTTTTACTAGAATTTGAATTCTGCACCACCCTTTTGTCCTGCTCCGTAAGGTATTCTCTACTGTGTTCCCTGTTCCCTGTCAGACAGTCATTAGTGGTAGCCATGCACCATCTAGTTCTTTTGGTCTCATGTTGATAGAATCTCTGATTTATGTGGCCCTTTCTATCTCTTGGCACCATATTTGTCTTATGTTTTGGTGTTCTTCATTCTTCTTTGATCCAGGTGAGCTGGGAAGAATTGATGCATCTTAGATGGCCACTTGCTAGGTTTTAAGACCCCAGATTGGAAATCCAGGCCAATTGGCACAACTAGCATTTTGCTAAGAGAGCCCTCTGCACACCACATTGGTGAGTGGCATCTGGGGTCTTAAAAGTTGCCAAGCTGCCATCTGAGGGTACAGCAAATGGTCCCAACTAAGCAGGAATGAATGATCACCAAGGACCAAAATGCCATGGGGGAAAGAACCCAGAAGACAGAGAGACCCAAATGACTGGGTGACTACATCAACTTGTGACCAGAAGAAATGGAAGGTGCCTGGCCACCACCAGTGATAACCGTGATTCAGTTCACAAAGTTGAGTCTCACTGGCAACACAAGAACAAAAAGGAGTGCACCCTGAGATTTCCACTAAAAGACCACAATTGATGGTCCAGGAGCCTCAGAGTTCCCCTGGGAGCATGGCCCCTGGCCCTGATGCTGCCCCTGTCCATAAATCATAATGGAGGTCAACTCTTCAGACAGCAATGGACTGAACTTGGTGACACAGAGTAACCATATCATGTGTGAATTTTATGGCTCTATGCATCTCTAGGAAGTCGTCCTGCTGATCTCTTATTGGAGGAAGGGGAGTGGACAGAGAAGAGGGGATAGGAGATTGCTGGGAGGATAAGACATGTATGGAGCAGAGAGGAAGAGTATGCTGTCATCGGGTAGGGAGAGCAGTGGGAGCTGCATATGGGTGGGCATGCAAATTTATAGGGGAATGTACATTTTGATTCAATCATAATAAAAATAAAATTAAATTAAAAAAAGATCCCAGACAGGGTGTTGCAGATTTTATCAGTTGGATGATTTGGGCACCTGGATGGTTTCTACCTTTTGGTTATAATGAATGATGCTGCTACAAGCATTTATGTATAAGTTTTTGTATGGACTTTGAATGTTTTCTTTTGGGGGTACATATGTAAGAGGGGAATTGCTGGGTCAAATGGTAACCTTATGTTTAATCGTTTGTGGAACTCCCAGTTTTTCAAAGTGTCTGCACCATTCGAAGTTCCTACCAGCAGTGTGTAAGAGTTCTGATTTCTCTACATCTCTGTCAACACCTGTTATTATCTGATTTTTTTTTCTAGCCATATGTGCATATGAAGTAGTACCTCACTGTGGTTTTGATTTGCAGTTCCCTGAGAACTAGTGATTCTGAGTGTGATCAGTAAGATTGTGTTTCAATTTGACTAAGCCATGACTCTCAGTGGTTTGGCAATCATGTGATAACGTGATCATCCCGTGATGTGATTTGATATAATGTGATCACCTTCACAATTGTATCTGCTTTGAGTACCCAATCACTTGAATGAGAGTTTCCTTGAGGGTGCGGTCTGCATCCCAAAATAGGTGGACTTGGGCAAGGCTTTTGCTCTCTCTAGATCTTGTGGCTGACTTCCATTTGTTGGACCTCTGGTTATGGAGACTTGAGCTAGACACTTACTACCATCTTGCCTGCTGATCTTCAGATTCATTGATCTTTGCAGCTTATGAGCATGAAGCCTACTGTTTGACCCACTGATCTTGGGTTCTGCAGAATCAGAAGAAGCCTCCAGCTTGATCCACAGATCAGCCTCTACAACCAGCCTCTATAACCTAGTGAGCCATTTACTTGATGTGCCAATCTAAGCCAAGTGCCATTGAGTGGGATTTGACTCATGGCAACCCTGGGGCCAGAGTAGCACTAACCCCTCTATATATTTATATACTTCACTAGTTTTGTCTCTCTAGACAACCCAGCCTAAGATGCTGAGCATCTTTTCATATGCTTATTGGCCAATTGTGTGTCTTCCTTGGAGAGATCCCTATTCAGATTCTTTGCCTATTTTAAAAATTGGGTTATTTGTGTTTATGATATTTAAATACTCAAATGGTCCATGGAAATTGGTTCTTATATCCTTTTGAAGTGACTGTATTAGTTTTTAAAATCTCTTTTTGTGGCACAAGATGTTCCAAACTCATTTTATACACTTGCCAGCCCAGAGATGTTGTTGTTAGGTGCCATTGAGTCACTTCGACTCATAGCGACCCTATGAACAACAGAACGAAACACTGTTCTGTCTTATGCCATGTCCACAATTGTTTTTATGCTTAAGCCCACTGTTGCGGCCACTGTGCTGATCCATCTCATTGAGGGTCTTCCTTTTTTTCGCTGACCCTCAGCTCTACCAAGCATGATGTCCTTCTTCAGGGACTGATCTTTCCTGACAACATGTGCAAAGTATGTGAGACACAGTCTTGCCATCTTTGCTTCCCAGGAGCACTTTGGCTGTACTTCTTCCAGAACAGATCTGTTTGTTCTTTTGGTGGTTCATCGTACATTCAGCATTCTTCTTGAACACCATAATTCAAAGGCATCAATTCTTCTTCTGTCTTCTGTGTTCATAGTTCAGCTTTCACATGCATATGATGCAACTGAAAATACCATGGCTTGGGTCAGGTGCATTTTAGTCTCCAAGATGACATCCTTACATTTGAATACTTTCAAGAGGTCTTTTGCAGCAGATTTTCCCAGTGCAATGCATCTTTTCATTTCTTGACTGCTGCTTCCAAGGGCATTGATTGGGGACCCAAGTAAAATGAAATCTTTGACAACCTCAACCCTTTCTCCATTTATGACCATGTTGCTTACTGGTCCAGTTGTGAGGATTTTTGTTTTCCTGATGTTGAGATGCAATCCATACCGAAGGCTGTGGTCCTTGATCTTCATCAGTAAATGCCTCAAATCTTCTTAATTTCCAGCAAGTAAGGTGTTGTCGTATGCATAACACAGGTTGTTACTGAGTTGTCCTCCAATCCTGATGCCTTATTCTTCTTAAAATACAGCTTCTTGGATTTTTTTGCTCAGCATACAGATCAAAAAGGCACGGTGAAAGGATACAACCCTGACACATGTCTTTGCTGACTTTAAACCATGCAGTATCCCCTTGTTCTGTTTACACAACTGCCTCTTGATGTATATACAGATTCCTTAAGCGCACAATGGACATTATGGAATTTCCATTCTCCACAACATTAACCATAGTTTAGTATGATCCACACAGTCTAATGCTTTTGTATAATCGATGAAACATAAGTAAACATCTTGCTGGTATTCTTAGCTTTCAGCCAAGATGCATCTGACATCAGCAATGGTTCCACATCCTCTTCTGAAGCTGGATTGAATTTCAGGCAGTTCCTTGTCAATATATTGTTGTAGTTACTTCTGAATGATATTGAGCAGAATTTTATTTACATGTGATATCAACAATATTGTTTGGTAATTTCCACATTCAGTTGGATCACCTTTCTTTGGAATGGCATAAATATGGATCTCTTCCAGTCAGTTGGCCAGGTAGCTGCTCTCCAAATTTCTTGGCATAGACAAATCAGTACTACCAGCACTGTGTCTGTTTGTTGAAATACCTCAGTTGATATCCCATCAATACCAGGAGCCTTGTTTTTCGCCAATGCCTTCAACGCAGCTTCTACTTCTTCCTCAGAACCATTGGTTTCTGATCATATGCTACCTCTTCAAATGGCTAAACATCGACCAGTTCGTTCTTGTATTATGACTCTGTGTATTCCTTCCATCTTCTTTTGATGCTCCCTGAGTTGCTTAATAGTTTCCCTGTAGAATCCTTCACTGTTGTAACTCAAGGCTTGAATTTTTTCTTCAGTTCTTTCAACTTGAGAAATGTAGAATGTGCTCTTCCCTTCTGGTTTTCCATTTCAATCTCTTTGCACATATCATTATATTACTTTCTTTTGTCTTCTCAAGCTGCTTCTGAAATCTTCTGTTTAGGTCTTTTACTTCGCCATTCCTTCCTTTTGCTTTAGCTGCTCAACCTTCGAGAGCAAGTTTCAGAGTCTACTCTGACATCTAATTTGGTCTTTTCTTTCTTTCCTGTCTTTTTAATGATCTCTTGCTCTCTTCATGGATGATGTCTTTGATGTTATTCCACAATTTGGCTGGTCTTCAGTCATTAGTGATCAACACATCAAATCTGTTCTTGAGATGATGTTTAAACTCAGGGGGATATACTCAAAGTCATATTTTGGCCCTCTTGGACTTGTTCTAATTTCCTTCAATTTCAATTTGAATTTGCATATGAGCAATTGATGATCTCTGCCACAGTCAGCACCTGGACTTGTTCCAACTGCTGATATGTAACTTTTCCATTGTCTTTTTCCACAGATATTGTCAGTTTGGTTCCTGTGTAAGCCATTTGGTGATGTCCATGTGTGTTGGTTAAAAAAGGTATTTGCAAAGGAAATGCCTGCTATTGTGTCCTTTAAATACTGAGTTGTAGGAACCCTACTTAAGGGCCACTAGCAATAAAATAACTGTTTCTAATAACAATACCCAATTACCAGTGATACAAGATGCAGGAATGAGATGAAGATTTGCTTTTTGGTTGGTTTTGGCCTTACAATGTCACACTAGGCAAGTACAGTAAAAACTATAACATTCTCAACTCACCTGAAATTCTTTTTTTGTAGTAGGTAGAATTTGAAAATGGCTTCATGAAGATGTCCCACCCTAATCCCATGAATCTGGAAATTATGATACCACCCTATGACTGTGTGATGTTATATGGTACAGGTGACCTTGAAACAGGGAAGTTATTCTGTTTTATGGTTATTTCCATTCTGTTTTATGGTTATTTCCCTGTTTTAATGTCTGAGATAATTACTTGAGTCCTTTAAAGCAAAGCACTTCCTCTGATGGAGGCAAGAGAAGCCAGAGAGTATGACATGGACTTGACAAGATGTTATGACTTTGAAGGTGAGGGTGGGCATGTAAGGTGGAATACAGGTACCCTCTAGGAACAGAGTGAGCCCTGGCTGACAGTCAGCATGGAAGTGGGGACCACAGTCCTAAACTGCAAGAAATTCAATTTGGCTAACAACCTGAGACTTTAGGATGGGTGTGATTTATTTATTTATTATTAAATTTGTGAGATTCACTCATACTGTTGTGTAAGATTGTTTACTTTTGTTGCTGTATAGCATTCCACTGTGTGAATATATGTTTATTTATTTATACCTTCTGTTATTGACAGTGAGCCCTGGTGGTGGAATCTTTAAGTGCTCAGATGCTAACCAAAAGATCAGCAGTTCAAATCCACCAGCTGCTCCTTGGAAACCCGATGGAGGCAGTTCTACTTTGTTCTATAATGACTGAAGACCAGATGAGTTGTGGAATCAACTTGACACATGAATTTCATTTCCTTTGGTTAATTACTGATGGCAATTGAGGAAGTTTCTAGTTTGGGGCTATTATAAGCAGTGCTATTATGAATGTTTCCCCCATATGTCTGTTCACTTGTCATACTATCAGGGCTTGTTTGTTGCTGTGATGCTGGAAGCTCTGCACTGGTATTCAAATATTAGCGTGGTCTCCCACAAAAGACAAGTTTTAGCTGAGATTCCAGACTGAGACAGACTAGGAGGAAGGATGCAGCAGTCTACTTTTGAAAAGATTTAGCCAACGTAAACTTCATGAATAGCAGCAGAACACTGTTTGACAGAGTGCCAGAAGATGTGCCCCTGAGGTTGGAAGGCACTTAAAAGGCAACTAAGAAAGAGCTGTCTTCTCAAAGTAGAGTCAGTTTTAGTGATCTGGATGGAGTCAAGCTTTTGGGACCTTCATTTGCTGACATGACATAACTCAAAATGAGAAGAAACAGCTGAAAACTTCCACTAAAAACTAGGATATGGAATGTATGAAGTATGAATCCAGGAAAATTGGAAGTCATCAAAAATGGAATGCATAAACATAGATATCCTAGGCATTTGTAGGTATAAATGGACTGGTCTTGGTCAACTGAATCAGACAATCATATGGTCTACTATTCCAGGAACAACAGCCTGAAGAGGAGAGATGTTGTCTTGATCATCAAAAGGAACATTTCAAGACCTATCTTTAAGGAGAGTGCTGTCAGTAATAGGATAATATCCACAAACCTACAAGAAAGATCAACTAATATGACTATTATTCAAATTTACCCATAAACCAATAAAACCAAGATAAAGAAATTGAAGACTTCTGCCATTTCTGTAGTCTGAAATTCATTGAACATGCAATCAGTATTCACTGATTATTACTGGAAACAAAGGAGAAGAATCATTAGTTACAAAATACGGCCTTCGTGATAGAAGCAATGCCATAGATGGCATGATGCAATTTTGCAAGACCAGTGACTTCTTGACTGCAAGTACCTTCTTCCACCAACATAAACAGAGACTATACACATGGACCTTGCCAGACGGAATACACAGGAACCAAATGTAACTATATTTGTGGGAAGAAATGATGGAAAATCTCAATATCATCAGTCAGAACAAGGCAAGGGACCGACTGCTGTCATGGAAGTTCAAGCTGAAACTGAAGAAAATTGAAACAAGTTGACAAGAGCCAAATTATGGCCTTTAGTATTCTCATCTGAATTTAGAGACCATCTTAAGAATAGATCTCACGTGTTGAACACTAATGACTGAAGACCAGATGAGTTGTGGAGTGACATCATGCATCAAGAAAGCAAGAGGTCATTAAAAAGACAGACCAAAAAAAAAAAAAAAAAAAGACTAAAATAGATGTCAGAAGAGACCTGGACAGTCCTAAACTTGTTCTTGAACATCGAGTAGCTACGGGGAGAGGAAGAAATGATGAAGTAAAGGAATTGAATGGAAGATTTCAGAGGACAGAAGACATGTACAAAGATCTGGAGACGGAAAATTCAAAGGGAAGAACATGCTCTGCATTTCTCAAGCTGAAAGAACTGAAGAAAAAATTCAAGCCTTGAGTTTCAGAATTGAAGGATTCTATGGGGAAAATATTAAAAACAAGTCAGCAAGCATCAAAAGAAGATGGAAGGAATACAGTCACTATATCAAAAAGAATTGGTTGACATTTAACCATTTCAAGAGGTATGAGAACGAACAAATGATACTCAAGGAAGAAGTCCAAGCTGCACTGAAGGCACCAGTGAAAAACAAGCCTTCAGAAACATCTAATTGTGCTCATGAAGAACCTGTACAGAAATCAAGAGGCAGTCATTTGGACAGAACAAGGGTATACTACATAGTCTAATGTTAGGAAAAGTGTGGGTTTCAGTTGTTTCCTTTCAGCATACTTATTCAGTCTGTATGCTGTGCAAATAATTTGAGAAGCTGGACTACAAGAAGAATGGGCATCAGGATTGGAGGAAGACTCATTATTCTATCCTACACAGATGAAATGACTTTGCTTACTGCAAGTTAAGGGGACCTGAAGCACTTACTGCTGAAGATTATAATAGTAGTAAAAATTATTATACTCTCCTATTCAGTACTTTACAGTTTACAAGACACTTTCAAATAAGAATGGTAGTAATAATATCGGTGATAATAGTAAATCCAAAAACCCCAGTCCACCGAGTTGATTCCAATTCATAATGACCCTGTAAGACACAGCAGAACTGCTCCACAGGGATCTATGCATCTTTACAGAAGTGAACTGCCGTATCTTTCTGCCCCACACTGGCTGGCGGGTTTGAATCACTGACTTTTCATTTAGCAGCAGAGTGCTTTAGCCACTGTGCCACCAGGGTTCCTTTGAAGACAAAAATATATAGCTTTTATTGAGCACTTGCTAGCCTCCAGGCATTTTGTAAGCATTATAACTGCTCTAGAAAATAGGTTTTTATTAATTTTGTTTTACAGATGAGGAAAATGAGGCACAGGAAGGTTAAGTAACTTGCCCCAAGTTAGTCAGTGATGGGATTTGAACCCCACAGTCTGGCTCTGAAGTTAGAGCTTTAAACCACTATTTATATTACCACATGTAACCCTCATATGATTCTGTGGGTTAGGCTTTGTCATCCTATGTCACATGTGAGGAAACTAGAATAAGAAAAAATTACTCAAAGTTATCTATTACATAAATATGAAATCTGCATCTGGCTGGGACCCAGATTTTGTGTCTGGGAGACCAGGATTTTTTATTACCCCACCTCTGCCTCCCACATCTACCCAGACTACCAAAATTGAGTCCAGCAGAACCTATGAGATTTAAGAAGCCAGGCTGAAGGGGCAGGCAAGGCGGAAAACAGTCATTTCGGACCTGATTGGGCAGCTGACAAAGTCTTTCAGGCTGGGGTCGAATGACCACTCATGGTTTTGGGAGTCCAGGGTTTCTGTATGGGTTTAAACAATGGAGTGATGACTGGCAACATAAGAACCTCCTTAGCCAAGCCAAGTGCCGTTGAGTCGGATCTGACTCATGTTAGGAAGTCCAATAAAATGAGTGGCAGAAAAAAGTTTCACTTAGCAATGTGGTGAAAATGTGTTTGAATCAACTGAAAGTATTCAGCAGGCCTTAAATCAGGATTTCACAGGGGATACAGAATATCCTTAATAAACAGGTCCAGAAAACATGCACTAAATTGGCCTGGGATAGAGTTAGGATACATTATGTTGAAATACACATACACAGATACACACACACACACACACACACACACACACACACACACACACACACACACACACACAGCCAAGCCAAGTGCTGTTGAGTTGCATCCGACTCATGGCGGACTGCCAATTAAGTTCATGAGCTCATCCTAGAAAAAGTGCTCATACCTCACTGCTGAATATCAGTACGGTCACCTCTAAAGTGCTGCCTTTGGGAAGCTATACATTGACACCTGTGCCCAGTCCACCATTCAAGCAATTTTGGAACTCTTTTTTCTGGAATGGCCATCAGAGTTGTCAACAGATTACCCTTGAATGTCAGCAAAATGTCTTCCTTTCAATATCTCCTTTATCTTCACTAAAAAATATTGAAGCACTCAGACTCCCACTCCCACATGCACTCACTACTAGGTTCAAGGCCTTCTCAAAATCACCCATTTCTGTACCTTAGCTTCACCCATTTCTGTCCCTAAGCTTCCACCTAAACACTGGATCCCATCCCTTTTGATTACACTAGAACATTTATCAGACACTCTCTCTACATTAATAATGCTTTTTCCTTTCTACCTGATCATTCCTATCAGTATATAAACACTCTTTCTGACCTACTTAAGGAAAACAACAACAACAAAACAACTTCTGTTGATTCCATTTTCCATTCCAGGTAACAGTCTATATCTTTGTTCCTCTTTGCTGCAAAACTCTTCAATATAGAAAATTCTTCCAATTTTTTCCTTTTTAAGTCCCTCAATAGTGGGAACAGTTTGCACTTGACTACTAGGCCAAAGGTTGGTGATTGGAACCAATTCAGTGGACTGCAGAAGAAAGGTCTGGTCCACTTCTATCAAGATTACAGACAAGAAAATCTACTGAGTAGTTGTACTGTGTAATATATGATGTCATCACAGGTTAGAATCAACTCAAAAATAATGAGTTTGGTATGGTTACACTCAAATTCACTCCAGTCAAGCTTTTGCCCACATGCTCATCCAAAATACTCTTATTAAGGTTACCGGTAACTTCTACTTTATTAAATCCAATGGTCATTGTATTTGACCTGTCTGTGGTTGACCACACCCCTCTCCATGAAATGCTTTCTTCAGCTGGCTTCTAGGATACCCCGCTTCTATCTTCTTTAATGAGTCCTTGTCCTCTCCTCAATGTTGTAGTGCTCCAGAGATCATTCTTTGGTTCTCTTCTCTCTCTACACTCTGTCCCATGATGATATCACCCCTAGTCTTACAGCTCTAAAAATATATATGTGAAAGATTCCAAAATCTTTAGCTCATCCCTCTTCATAATTGTTTAGTTTGCATCCCACCTGAAAAATTAGTAGACATCTCAAACTGAACATATTGGGAACTTAGTATCTGATCTCCTACCCACCACTAATCAGGAGGAGGCTCCATCTCAGTTGATGACAACTTCATACTTTCTGCTGCTCAAGAGAAGTCTTGGAGACCATCTTGGCACTTTTTTTTTTTCAGTACCCTGCATCTAACACACAAGGAAATCATATTGCCTCTACTTTTAAAATACAGTCATAATCCAACTAACTGTCACCTCCTTGACTGATATTATCCCTGTCTACTTACCTCTCACTGATACTGTCTTGGTCTAAGACACCATCATTTGCTGAAAATCCTCCTGCTTCTACTCCTAGTCAAAGACAAAGTCCTTACCATGGCCTGGGAGACCTACATGGTCTCCTTCTCTCTTACCTCTTTTAGTCATCACCTACTACTACCCGCGACTTGCTAAATCTGCTCCAGCCACACATGCCTACTTGCTGTTGCTTGAACACACAAGGCACACTCCTGCCTTACGGTCAGATAGTTTAACCAGGACTCTAAATTCCCATATTCCTCATTCCCCTCTTTTGCACTCTGTTTTTTAAGTTTGGGTTCCCTTTGGGCAGAATACATTCTTGTAGTCCCAAAACAACTGCCAAAAACTAGACCTACAAGCTTCCTCACTAATATCCATAGACATGAATAATCTAGTTACCCAGTATTCTAGAAAAAAGTCCTCCAGGCTTCACTCTGACTGAAGAGGCATGGTCCATGTGTGCAACCCCAAACCAGTCACTTTGGCTGAAAAGGGATGGAAAATCCTCATGGGCCTAACAAAACAGAGGTCATCCCTGAAGGTGGGGGAGAAGTCAATCTTATGCAAATCCTATGGCTGGTATCCCCTCCCTCAAAAGCAATGGTTTCCCAAAGGAAATTTCAGGGTATATATCTTGAGGAGTGGGTATGGATGCTGAACAGCAAACAGTGGCTATCCACGACACCTTCACAATCAGCATCCCCAGGAATGGGGCAGAGACTTGTAATTTTAACAGATTCCACTGGATCTTCTTTAACTATTGCTCTTGTTTAACTGTGCTTTAAGTGAAAGTTTCTAATTCAAGTAAGTTTCTCATATAAGACTTACATCCACATTGCTGTGTGACCTTAATTGCTCTCCCTATAATGCGATAGCATACTCCTTCTCTCCACCCTATATTTCCTGTGGGCATTCAATCAGCTCCTGTCCCTCTCTACCTTCTCGTCTTACCTCTGGACAGGAGTTGCCCACTTAGTGCCATGTATCTACTTGAGCACACTTCTTACCAGTACCATTTTAGGTCTGTAGTGCATTCTACAGTACTATACACAGTGTTGCCTATGGCTGGGGCCTGTCAGCAGAGGCCAACAGGGCAGTAGCCTTGCTGTACTTGGAAACAGTTCATAACATCTGGGGTTGGATATAGAGGTGCTTACTTTGCCAGCTGGGAAGAGGACCCTGTACACCTGAAAACCTGACAGATTTGGGAAGTGGTCAGATACCTTCTATCTTTCATTTTAAGATGGCCTAGAGAAAGAACTGTGGTCCATCCTCGCAGCATCTCTCCCAGCCTTTACTGACTCACATGAAGCCCAAAAAGCAACAGACTCTGGAGAAAACTGTAACCAAGAAATCACCCACGGCTTCAGAAGGCTCCCAAATGAAACCACCAAAGAGCTTTCTGGGCAAAGAAACTTTTCTGAAATTATCAGAAGGTGAATACAAAAGGATTATACATAGAGCCCTCCTAGACCTTGTACAAAATGCAGCAGAGCAAAATGAAAACTTAAGCAAGCTACTCGATCTCATGGAACACCAGTACTCTGAAATCCAACAGATCAAGAACAAAATCAAAGACATAGAAACTTCAATTCAAAGCCAAGAAAACAGAATGGAACAAATGGAAAAGAGACTTTCTGACTTGGGAGACAGAGCTACTGACTCCAGCATCTATGAGGAGAAGTCAGAAAAAAGAAACAAGAAAAATGAACAAGCATTAAGAAGCATGTGGAACTCTATTAAGAGGAACAACCTGTCACTAATTGGAATATCTGAACAGGGCGAGACATCTGAGAACACAGACAGTATTGCTGCTGAGCTGTTGATAGAGAACTTCCCAAAAATCAGGAAGGAAGAGAATTTAGATATCCAAGATGCATACTGAAAACCACTCAAGATAGATCTCAAAAGAAAGACTCCAAGACATATTATAACAAGCTTAACAAAGTGAAACATAAGCAGAAACCCTTAAAGGCAGCAAGACTCAAACCAAAGCCAATATTCAGAGGGAAACCCTGTAGGGTTTTGTCCAATCTTTCAGCAGAAACAATGCTGGCAGGGAGACAGTAGCATGACATATTCAAAGCCTTGAAGGAGAAGAACTTCCAACCAAGAATTATATATCCTGTAAAGCTATCTTTCAAATATGAATTTGAAATTAAGACATTTGCAGATAAACTGAAACTCAGAGACTTTGTAAAAACCAAACCAAAGCTACAAGAAATAATGAAAGAATCCCTTGGCTTTGGCTTAGAAGTACAAAACCACTAACTTTACATTTTAGAAGCAAATACAGCACACATCACCCAGAATCCCACTCGGTTAGGGAAGGCTCCAAACTCAATCAAAGCTATAATAGTGAAAGAAATAATCCAGTGATTATTATCATGAAAACTATGATGTCATCATATTAAAAAGAGGGATGTACTGCAGCCGTTATAGTCCTTCCAGATGGAGAGAAAGTTACTAAGACTTGGAGTAGTTAAAATTAGGTTTATATACAGTTGAATAAGGGGGATCATAGGGGCAGCCATAAAGCACAACAAAGATGTAACATATCATTCAAGAAATGCAATACAGGAGTCTCAACAACCACAAAACCAACCCTGAAAAAGGCAAAAAATTAACTCACAAAGAAGAATGCCCCAGAACAGATTAATAAGAACAACAGAGAAAACATCAACACAAAAGTAAACATATCACAATGGCAGCACTGAATACATACCTATCAATAATTACACTGAATGTGAATGGACTGGATGCTCCTGTAAAAAGACATCGAGTGACATCTTGGGTCAAAAGACATGACTGATCCATATGTTGCCTACGAGAAACTCACCTTAGACTTAAAGATACAAACTGAAAATTAAAGGATAGAAGACTATATACCAAGCCAACAATTAACAAAGAAGAGCAGATGTGGTAATTCCAATCTCAGATAAAATCAATTTTAATATAAAATCTACCATCGTGGACAAGGATGGACACTACTGCTGAAAGATTCAATACACAAGCAGGACTTAACAATATTAAATATTTATGCACCTAATATTACAGCACCTAAATACGTCAAAGAAACACTGACTACACTCAAAAAGGAGACAGATCACTTCACAATAATAGTAAGAGACGTCAGCACTCCACTGTCAGTATTGGACACATCGTCTAGAAAAAAGCTCAATAAAGACACAGAAGAACTTATTGCCACAATTAACCAACTAGACCTCATCTACATGTACAGAACTTTTTATCATCAGCAGATAACTACATCTTCTTCTCCAGTGCATATGGAACATTCTCCAAAATAGACCATGTGTTAGGACATAAAGGGATTCTCAACAAAATCCAATTAATGCAAAACATCTTCTCAGATCATAAAGCCATAAAAGTCTAAATCAACAGCAGAAAAACCAAAGACAGAAAGTGAAACTCATGGAGACTGAAGAACATCTTGCTGAAAAAGCCATGGGTTATAGAAGAAATCAAGGATGAAGTAAAGAAATTTATGGATTCCAATGAGAACAAAAACACTTCCTACCTATGGGATACAGCCAAAGCTGTGCTCAGAAGTCAGTTTATCTCCATAAATGCACATATCTGGAAGGAAGAAAGAAACCAAATCAAAGAACTAGGCTTTAACAAGTAAAGAGAGAACAACAGAGGAACTCCTCAGGCACCAGAAGAAAATAGATCCTAAAGATTAGAGCAGAACTAAATGAGTCAGAGAACAGAAGAACAATTGAAAAGACCAAAAGCTGGCTTTTTGAAAAGGTCAACAAAGTTGACAAACCATTGGCTGAACTTACTAAAGAAAAACAGAAAAGGAAACTAATAACCCAAATAAGAAATGAGAGCCGAGTTGTCACAACAGATCCAACAGAAATCCAAAATATCATAACATAATACTATGAAAGACTGTACTCCAACAAATTTGAAAACCTCGAGGAAATGGACAAATTCCTTGATTTATATCGCCTACCAAAATTATCACACGGTGAAGCAGAACAACTTAATAAACCCATCACAAAGGAAGAGATCGAAAAAGTCATCAAAAAACTACCAACAACAAAAAGCCCGGGTCCAGATGGCTTCACTGCAGAATTCTACCAATCTTTTAGAAAAGAGTTATCTCCAATACTACTGAGACTATTTAACAGTATAAAAAGGGATGGAGTACTCCCAAATTCATTCTCTAAAGCCAGCATAACCCTGGTACCAAAGCCAGGGAAAGATCCAATCAAAAAGGAGAACTGCAGACTGACATCACTCATGAATCTAGATGCAAAAATCTTCAACAAAATTCTTACCAATAGACTACACATCAAAAAAATAATCCATCATGACCAAGTTGGATTCATACCAGGGATGCAACGCTAGTGCATTCTAAGGTTTTTACTTGCTAATTCTTTGCAGAAGTAGACTGCCAGGTCCTTCTTAATCTCTTAGTCTGGAAGCTCAGCTGAAACCTGTCCACCATGGGTGACCCTGCTGGTATCTGAACATTGGTGGCATAGCTTCGAGCATCACAGCAACATCCAAGCCCCCACAGTATTACAAAATCTCAGATGAATGGGGGCATTAGATTAGACTACAAGACATCCTTGTCTGAAGAATAGTTTTAGTTTAGGGCTAACAGAGTCCAGAGGCCATGTCTCCCAGGGTCCCTCCAGTTTCAGTCAGACTGTTGTCTTTTAACTAGAATTTGAGTTCTGCAATCTACTTTTCTCTTGCTCTCTCAGGGACTGCCTGCTGTGTACCTTGTCAAGGTAGCCACTGGTGATAGCTGGGCACCATCTAGTTCTTCTGCTCTCAGGTCGATAGAGTCTCTGGTAATTTAGACCTTTCTGTCTCTTACACTCATACTTTCCTCATGTCTCTGGTGTTCTTCATTCTCCCTTTACTCCAGCTGGGTTTTGTTTTGTTTTGTTTTTTTAAAGCATCCTTTCTGAGGCATAACTTACTAACTTTGAAGTCCAGTTGTCTAAACTGTACAATTTACTTTTTTATAATATACTAATAAAGGAGCCCCAGGGGTACAGTGGTAAGTGCTAAACTGCTAACTAAAAGACTGGCAATTTGAACCCACCAGCTGCTCCACATGACAAAGACATCACAGTCTGCTCCCATTAAGGTATACAGCTTTGGAAACTCTATGGGACAGTTTTCCTCTCTCCCACAGATTCATTATTAGTTAGGTTAACACATTCATAAAAGTTGCAATCATCGCCATAATCTAATTTTAGAACATTTTCATCTTTGTACCAATTATTAGTCATATCCATTCCTTTTCAAGTCCTGCTCCCAGCTGTAGGCAACAACTTATCTATTTTCTGCTGTATACGCTTGATTATTCTCGACATTTCATATGAAGGGACACATATGCTATATGGCATTTAGTGACTAGTTTCCTTCATTTAGCACAATATTTTCAAAGTTCATCCATGTTGTATCATATATCAGTACTTCGTCATTCCTTTCTATGGTTGAATAATATTCCATCTTATGGACTTAGTAATCTTGTGCTGTTGTAACAGAAGTACATCAAGTGAATGGTTTCAACAAGCAGAAATTTATTCTCTCGCAATCCAGGAGGCTAAATTCAGGGTGCCAGTTCCGGGAAAGCTTTCTCTCTTTGTCAGTTCTGGTGAAGGTATTTGTCATCAATTGCCCTGGTCTAGGAGTTAAAACCTAATCCTGTAGATTGTGTTCTGTCTCTGTAACTGCCTTTAATCTTGCCTCATTAACATCACAGAGATTATGATTTCCAACATATAGTATAACTGTATCACAAAATGGTGGATAATCACACAATACTGGAAATCATGGCTTAGTCAAGTTTACACATACTTTGGAAGATATAACTCAATTCATAACATGGATATACCACATTTTGTTTATCATCAGTTGACAGGTATTTGAGTTGTTTCTACTTTTTGGTGCTATGGACATTTGCATGTAATTTTCTGCATGGACATACGTTTCCAATTATCTAGGGTACGCAGGGACAAACAGAACTGCTACATCATGTAATAGCTCTATTTAACACAGAGTTGAGGAACCGCCAAATTGTTTCCCAAAGTGGCTGCCTCATCTTATAATCTCACCAACAATGTATGAAGTCTCCAATTTTCCACAACTGAGCAACTCTTGTTATTGTCTGTCTTCTTGATTATAGCCGTCCTAGTGGGTATGGATATAATTTTCAACTGTATGGATCATAACAAATTATGAATAACATTGCAAAGAATGAGAATTCCAGGACACTTGATTGTGCTCATGCGGAACCTGTATAATTTATCCAACTTCTCCTTTATTGCTTGTGCCTTTGTTGTTGTATTGAACAAATCTCCAGGGGGCTCCAAGGTTTGAGTATCAGAGGCTCCTGAAGACATACTTTATTTTTATTTTTTCATTAATTTAATAAAAAATATTATGGTAGGACCTAGTCCTATACAAGTGAATAAACAGAGTTCCTGCCCACATGCAGTGTACATCAACCAGTAGAGATAGACTGTATACAAGCAAAAAACCTGTATACTATAAATTGGGGTACACTTAATACAGGAAAAGAACAGGGAGCCAGGAGAGAGAATAAGTTAGCGAACCGACTTTAAATTAGGAAGAGAAGATTTCTCTAAAGAGGTAATATTTAAGGTGAAATGTGAAAGGTGGGAAGAATCCAGTATGTGAAACATAGCGGGATAATACTGGACGCTTGACAGAGAGTACATTTCATAATTTTGCTTTGACAAGTTTTATGTGTCTTGCTGGTTTAAAACAGTATTTTATACAAGAGCTGTCTAATCATATGCAGGGACTCGCTGGGTGGCTCAAACAGTTAAATGCTGGACCAGTAACCAAGCCAGCCAAGTGCCGTTGAGTCCCCAAAAGGTAGTTCAAATCCACCCAGAGGTACCCCAAAAGACAAGCCTGGCAATCTGCTTCTTATCCAGTCACAGCCTTGAACATGCTATGCAACAGTTCTACTTTTCAGGCCTGGGGTTGCCATGTGTAAGAATGGCTCAGTGGTAGCTAACAACAGTCACCTGTAAATTCTTCAGGAAGCATTTTGAACTCACTTTGACTGGGGGGAAAAAATCCAAACCAAATCCACTGCTGTTGAGTCCATTCCAACTCACAGTAATCCTACGAGAAAGAGCAAAACTTCCTTCATGGATTTCCAAGGAGCACTGGTGGATTTGAACCACTGACTTTTTGGTTAGCAACTACAGCACTTAACCACAACTCAATTAGTTGGCCTCTTGTTTCTTAGTTCCTAAGTTCTTTCGGGGCCTAGAAGAAAATGGCTTGTATAACTGGTTTGGGAAATGAAAAGTTATTGAGTGTCTTTCTGATTTTTGAAAAAAAATTAAATTCTTGCACAAAATGAATTTCATGGTTTTCACTAGACTACCACCTTCACAGGGATATACACTGAAATAAATAATAATAGTTTTTCTGTTTTCTCTTAGTGACTGAATAGTGTTCACCACTCAACATTAGCTCTAGAAAAAGAAAGAAAAAAAAATCTTAAGAGGACCTGAAAAAACTCATTTATTGGTAGCCATTTCTAGCCTGAATGCAGAGCAAGTTCTGAGTGTGTGTGCATGGAAAGAAAAGCCTTTGTGATGAATAATATATTTCATAATGGGCAGCAGGGGAAAAATATTTTCAGCTGAAGAGTTCAAAGTGAACTAGACTAAGTATGGGAGAGGCCTGCTCAGTGTGAAGGGTATCTGCATCATGGATGGATACGGAGCCGAAAAAGCCACAATTGTTTGTTTTTGAATACCATTTCCCTCCATGCCTGCCTTAAATACATCAATTTTCAAAAGGGCTTAGTTCTTACGGTCTATGATCTGGGTAATGTACATATCGTACTTAATCTTTTCACTCTACAGATAGGCAGGTTTGACTATCCTCATTTCATACATGAGTAAACTAAGACCCAGAATGGTTAGATATCTAACTCCCCCAGGGTCAGAAAGCTCTGTTGATGTCTGAGTTAGCGAAAACTAAAGAAATAAATAGGAATTTACAAACAAACGGCTAAAATACTCTAGAGAACCAACTGCTTTAAGTGCCTTCAAGCAGCTGGCTTGCTGGGTGACCTAAACTTTAACTTTTGTTTTTTGATCAAATAACGCATCTATCCCAGAGGAATAATAACGCTTCCATTTACGTTTTTTCTCCCCATTATTCCATTTGTCTGTGAGGCAAGCTGGATGTTTGGCAGGTGCTAGATAGTAAATTATTGCTCTAACCGGTGTCTCAGTGGCATAATAATAATAGTGCAGCAACTCCCAAAGTGTCAATCCGCAGACAAGGGAATAATTAGTGGATTTATCAGATGGATATTAGAGAACCTTGAATCCTGTTCAAAATGCAGTATCATTTTTCTGCCAGAGTTTAGTGAACTGGGATTTATAACTTTTTACCTTATTATTTTAGTGCCTGTTTCTTTCTAGTAGTTTTTCTTCAGCTTTTCACCCCTTATTAAGGCTGATGCATAGAAAACACAAGAGGCTGGGGACAGGCACGGAACATGGGGGACAGGAAGGGAAACAACACCAGTTGTGAGAAAAGAACAGTTTTGTTCTGAGCTGGTAGCACCCTGGCTTTTGTATTGTAATTACCGCTCCCAGCTTTTAGCTTAACAGGGGCGTACAGTAGGTTGGTGCAACTCTGTTTACATCCACCCTCCTCCTCCAGCTCCGCCCGAGGGCTGTGGGTTCCTGAGAGGCCAGGTTCCCGGTTAATTCACTCCCTGGGCCCAGGACAGCGCCTGGCACCAGGCAAATACTCAGACACTGGCTGAATGAATGAAATGCGATCAAAAAAGGCGAAGCCAGGAAGTGCTCACGGCGAGACTAGAGGAAGAATCTGGGACTTGTATGGAGCCCACGGGTAGAATCTGAAAGTACTTGTGCGATGGAGAGAGAAATGGAAAAGGGGACGTCCCAAGGACGGAGGAACGGCAACAAGGAAGGCCCAAGTAGGAACCACAAAGGTTTACAGAAGAAAAAAAAAGGGGGGCGAACCCAGACGGTAAGGGCAAGACAAAAACCAGCAGCCGAGACTGGTCGTGGGAATAAATGGCAAAGTGGGGAGGCCAGGCAGACGCAAAGAGGCCCAGTGGCTGGAAAGCTGCATCGCCGGGGCTCGGGGCAGCGGCGCGGGGCTCGGGCGGGCACTGGGCCCCTAGGGGCCGCGGGCGCAGGGCGCGCGGACGCGGGGGAGGGGCGAGGGCGCCGCAAAGTTCCTTGGCCTGCGCCAGCCTGGGTCCGCGCGCCGGCGGTGGGGCGGCGGACTGAAACCCGAAACCTTCAGTCCCCGAGCGCCGCTGGGAGGAAGGAAGCGGCGGCGGAGCCGGGGGAGGCGGTCCGGTCCGGCCCTGAGCTGCCGCGGCGGCGGCTCCGCGGTGAGTACCGGGCTGGGGGCGCAGGGCGGGGAGCAGGTGGTGCCACTTGGAGCGGCGGGGCTTCTGACCGGGATCGAGCGATCGGAGTTCATTGTGCAGGGATGAGAGCGCCAAGGGGCGGGGGCGAGGAGGGGTCTCCGCACCCCCTCCCTCCACAATTCCCCGCCCCCACGCGCTTTTCTTCTCCTTGCGCCCCACCCCTCGAGGTAGGGGCTGTCCCCCCGGCCGCACCCCACCATGTTTTAGGGAACCAGATTCCTTTGTGAGGAGATATTGGGGACGGCGCCCTTCCCCAGCGGCAGGGGCTTCTGAGAGGCTCATCACATGCTCTTGGATGCCACCCGCTGCATTTCTCTGGCGCCATCCGAAGCCCCTTCTCAAGTCGCCCGGAAACGGGAAGCATCAGGGCATGCCTGGGACCCTGCTGATGGGGACTGCGTCTCTCTAGCCGGGTGCTCCTCGCTTTCATCAGGAAAAGGGGTGTGGGGCGAAGGGGCCTTGACACCCGGCTGGAATGCGTTGGGGACCAGGTGAGCAACATCCTCCAAGTCGCAGCTCAGGGCGCCGTCTCCCACAGGGTCTGTGGGAATCGTCCCCTAGAAGGCGTCCAGCTGGACCTGAAGCAGTAGAGTGGGCACCTCTGCCCTTCAGAGCTGCAAGAGGGAAGCTTGGTTAGCTTTGGTCAGAGCCCCCTTCTCCCGTGCAACCTTTTCACAAAGGCAGGTGGAATGAGAACGTCTGTTGGATAGGTGGGGTGTTCTCTGTGCTCCCAGAGAGGTCTCCTTGCCAGCAGCCCCCTAGCTTTGCACTTGATCTACTTTACTTTACATCTTTGGGGCTATTTTTGTTCATTATTGTTCCTTTCATCCGTTTTACAAAGTGTTTTTAAGAGCAAGCACTTGAAAGCAAGCAAGTCGTTTGATCCTCCTCTTGGTGAAGTAGGGAAGTGGTGTGGTTTTGGAGGGAGAGGATCTCGGTTCCTTGATTCGTCCACTGGGGACAGTGATTAAGATTGGGGACCCTGTCCCAGCTCAAAGAGGGGCCGTGGCGCAGGCATCTTGGTATGTCCCCCTCATCTAGCCAGCCCTAGCATCTTTTCCCTCTGTGAGTAGGATCTGGAGTTGAGCTCCAAAGATCTCCTGCTGTAGGGAAATAGTTATTCCTTACCATCCATCTTACTACAGCCACTGAGAACGGGTGAGCCATAGGCATTCTCTAACTCCAGGGCAGAAAGGAGAGGGAGAGGGAACCGCAGATCACACTGACAGGTGTCTTCATCCAGCTCTCTTTAGACTGGATTTGTGCAGCCCAATTCTGTCAGTTCTTTCAGAATGCCACTCTTTCTGTCCCGTCTTTACTTCATGCTTGTAAGGTGCTTACAGAATCCCTAGTGGCATAGTGGTTAAGAACTAAGGCTGCTAACCAAGAAGTTGGCAGTTTGAGTCTGCCAGTAACTTCTTGGAAACTCTATGGGGCTTGTTCTACGCTGTCCTGAATAGTTGCTATGAGTTGGGGTCGACGGGGCAGCAACAGGTTTTAAGGTACTTAAAAGCACTTTCATATACACTATTTTTTTTTTTTTAATTTCATTTCACACAACAGCCCTGTGAGATGCTATTGGCTTATTTCATAGGTGAGAAAGCTGAGAAAGCCTTAGAAAGGTGAAGCACTTTGCCGGGCTAAGTAAGTGCCAAGATCGAACTCCGGGTTTTGACATGGCCTCAGTCACACAGGTGGGTTCTAACTCAGTTCTTCTCCCTATGTGACAGCAGCACCACGGCAGAGAGAATGACGATGCTCATAAAGAAGCTCACTGAGTCTTTTAAAAATGAAACCTCAGGCCTTAGATACCCACATTGTCCTTCTTCTGTGTTACAGTGGGGTACGTCTGGGAGATGGGAGGGCTCTGTGGTTGGAGGACGTGAACTCGCTACACATCTGTGGGTTCCATGGAACGGAATGGGTTGAAGTGGAACTGACCAGTGTCAGCAGAAGGAGAAGCAGTTCTGTCTGGGACTAGGCAGGAATGCCTGAGTTCGGGAGGAACCTGGGCAGGAGGGTTGGTGGGAGCTGCGTGTGAAGGACACCTTGCCAAGAATGCAGGTGTCAGAGTCCCAGCACACTGTAGCTTAATGAGACCCTATAGTCTGTATTTTCATGAAGAAAACCAACTTTAGAAGTTGGTAACTTATTAAAAAATTTTTTTTAAAATGTGTGGAACAATCAAATTATGTGTGGAGGCTGGTTGTGGCCTACAAGTTGCCAGCTGCGACCTCTTCTTTAGACTTTCAGAGTACTTCCCATCCTTCTGAGATGTAGTAAGTGTGACTGGGGGTAGAAGTGATGTCTTCTGTTTTTCTACAGAGCAAAACAGATAACTATGAGTGCCTCCTGGGTTTTGTAAGGATTGACTTGGATGACTCAATACTTCACTCAGTCAACCAGTCCTCTTTCTTATCTGTCATTCTGGTGTCCTGCTCCCTTACCCACCCCTCCCAGGAGATAGTGCTTCCAAGTGGGTTTTCATCTATTTGCTTGGCTGTTTTGTGTGCCCATCAGGGAAGAGGATGGCACTCATGGAAAATGCATTCAGGGAGCACGTCCAAGCACAAAGCAAGAGTTCTCAACCTGGCTGCGGGAGGCTGGGATGCCTTCAGTGAAGAGGTACTTCTGAAGCAAAATAAAATGTAATGTTGATAGATTCTTTTAAACTTACTGTTGGGTAAAAAAAAAGCTTACCCAGTTTATACTTCCTCTAATTACCTCAGTGCAGTCCTTTGGCAAATTTTCTGTTGGGTTGTTCGTAATATCATTGATTTGTGGGGCTCTTTGTAGACTCTGGAAACTTTCTAAACTCTGTAAACTCTGGCATACTAGTTAGGTGCTACAGAAGCTAGCTGAAAGATCAGCAGGCAGTTCAAATCCACGAGGTGCTTCTTGGAAACACTATGGGGGCAGTTCTACTCTATTCTAGAGGGTTGGTATGTGTCAGAATTGGCTTGGTGACAGTGGGTTTGGTTTTTTGGTTTTTCTAAATTCTGGGTTTTATCCTTCTCGTTAATAAGTGAACTATTTTGTCTTCTATGTCTTTTTTTAAAGCAATATGTATATACATATTACATATATTTGTATGTGTGTGGATAGCTTTATTGTGCTTTAAGTGAAAATTTACAATTCGAGTCAGTTTTTCCAGACAGAAATTTAACACACATATTGTGATGACACCCTAGTTGCTCTAGAAACCCTGATGGTGTAGCAGTTGAGTTCTGTCTGCTAACCAAAAGGTCAGCAATTCATATCTGCCAGGCACTCCTTGGAAACTCAGTGGGGCAGTTCTACTTTGACCTGTGGCGTCGCCATGAGTTAGAATCGACTCAATAGCAGTAGCTGGTTGCTCTCCCCACACTGTGACAGCAAACTCCTGCTCTCCACCCCATATTTCCTGTGCCTTCTTGTGTTGCCTCTGGACAGGAGCTGCCCATTTAGTCTCAGGCATCTGGATCTTCTGTGTCTTTTACTAGACCTTTATTGACTGTATCTTTGTGCAGAAGTTTTAAAAATTTTTGTGAGATTACATTTATTGTCACTTTTCTTAGTGGCTTCAAGTTTTCTGTCTTGCTTTGGAGGCCTTCTCCTGTCTCAAGATTATATAAATAGCCTAATTTTTCTCCCATTCTTTGTTTGCTTTCTTTTTTCTTTTGAAATATGTTCATAGTTACTTTCTTGTCTTTTAATATGTATATATTTTTCAGTTTCCTTCTTGTTTGTAATGTTGGAAAGATTAGAAGGTTTGAATTTGTCTGGGATACTCTATAGTAAATTTAGCACCTCTGTTTCCTTTTAATTCTGTGGGGACTTTTTTTCACTCAGTGTTAGGCGATCAGCTCCTCCTTAGGCGGCTAGTGAGGAAGGAAAAGTGTACTGAGCAGCAGGAACTGAGTGCAGAGTTACAGAGTTGGAGAACAGCAGAAGATATTAGGGAAATATGAATAATTTGGGATAGCTAATGTGAAGGGTACATCTGAGGTCTGGAGGGGACAGACTGCAGAACCTTGTGTGATCTGTAAGTAAGTCAATTCTGCGGGTGACAGCGAATAATGTGGCATGATCAGGTTTATGTTTGTGGCTGTCATTGTGAAGGATCTGTCTTCTGGGGTGAGATCAGAAATAAGTAGATGAAATAGAAATATCTGGTAGTAATCCAGAGGGATGATGATGAGCGCTCTGAGATAGGGTAATGGCAGTGAGGATAAAGTTTGGCTTAGAGTTTAGTGATGCACTAGATATCAGTAACAGGAAAGGGAATACACCAACATTTATTGCTTTTGAGAAATCATCTGATTTAGTCCTAAGAACCACTCTGAGGGATAATCATGGGAAGATACATTTATTAATCTGTTCAAATTCAGCAGTACCTGGAAAGAGTGGTGTAGGGTGTTCAAGTTTCCAAATTGAGTGATTGGATGCATGACATTTTATCTAGGGCAGAGAAACCACACTGGGAGAGGGATGACAGGGGCAGAGTTGATCAGTCACATATTGTAATGACTCTGAGGGGCCTGGATGTAACCAAAAAGCTGGTTGCCACTGAGTCCATTCCAACATTCCAATTCCTAGTGACCCTATAGGACAAAGTAGAAGTGCCCCATGTGGTTTCCAAGATATGGCTGGTAGATTTGAACTGCAGACGTTTTGCTCAGCAGCTGAGCTTCTTAACCATTGCACCACTAGGGCTTTCCTAGATGTGACATATGAGAGGGAACCTCTACTAGGTGGTTAGATACAAGTCTGGAGCTCTGAAGAGACATCTAGGCTATAGATGAAGACCCAGAAGGAAAAACTGACTGACGTTGATTCTAGAGAGGAGTATATGTGTAGAGAGAGGTTTGGTATCTGATAGGACTCTGTCTTTTGCAAGCGGTAGAAAGTCCAGTTCAAATTGGCGTAGGAAAAAAGGGAAAGTCATTGCCTCATGTCTCTAAAAGAGCTCAAGAGTGTATCTGGTCAGGTGTGACTAGTTTTAGGATTTAAACGATGTCATCAGGACTCATTTTTTTACCTTCTTGTTTCATGTGACGGTCCCTGGCAACTCCAGGCTCCCGCCTTGTGACGGCAGGTGGAAGGAAGCTGCAGGTTCATGTCTAGAGTGAGAGGGGAGCAGTCTTTTTCTTAGCTATTCCAGCAATAGCCCTGTTACATGTCATAAGCTCTGAGTGAGCCATAGGGAGTCGGCATGTACTGATTGATGAGCCATAGGTCCTTGCATGTGGACTTGGAATAGGAAAAGTTGGAACCTTAAAGGAAACTCAGTGCCCCTACCAAAGAAAGGGAAAAGACATGGGACACAAACAGTTCATTTCCTCTGTAAGTGAGAAGGGAAGCAGTAGTGCTCCAGACAGCATGGTGGGAAACAGTAAAACGCTTACAGGATGGGATGACCAGCCAGTGAAGAAGGTGGTTAAGGAACTGAAGGAAAGAGGCAGGATAAAGCAGGAGCAGGGTCGGCTAAAAAACAGAGCCCCTCAGGGGAAAAAATCGTCAGAAGAGCCAGATGCGCAGTTAAAAGAAAGGCCCGCTGGATTCAGCAATTAAGAAGGCATTGGATTCAGCGATTAAGAAGGCATTGGTGGCCTTTATCAAAACAAAGATAGTGATTTATTCTGACAGTATGTAGGACTACCTTCTGTAGCCTTTAATGGATGGCAGTCGTCCTAGCAAAAGTGCCATGTACGTCATTGGCTGAGTATCACTACGGTTACCGTCGAGGTACTCCCGTTGGGAAGCTATGCACCAGTGCCAGCACCTAGTCCACACTTCTTCAAAGCAGTTTTGGAACTCTTTTTTTGGAACGGCCATTAGAGTTGTTGTATTACCCATAATGTCCTGAGTGTCATCAAAATGTCTTGCTTTTAATGTTTGTCTTTGGGTGAAGAAAAAAGTCGCTGGGGCCAGATAGGTGAGTAGTGAGGCACTTCCAATACAGTTGTCTACTGCCTAAAAACTCCCTTACAGACAACTGTACAGTTAAGTTTCAGACTTACCACCATGCCTCCATACACAATGGCCATTCCAGAAAGTGTACCAAAAATTGCTTTGAAGGGTGAGTTAGGCACTGGCACTGGTGCACAGCTTCCCAAAGGGAGTACTTTGAAGGTAACCATAGTGACATACAACAGTGAAGTATGTAGCACTTAGAACAATTAAGTTCTAGGTCTTAATTGTCAGACTTTGTATTGTTACTTTTCTTGTAACACTACGCACAGTGGCCTACCTAATGTAGCCCCTACCTGCCTCCAAAGGCTACCATTCTCAGTTCCTTTTTCTCTTCTCTGCCTTTCTTGCTGCCCCTTAACCAGGTTCATGCTGACCTCAGGGCCTTTGCAACAGCTCTTCTCTCAGCCAGGAGTGCTCTTCTCCTGGATCTATACATGGCTTCTTCTTTTGCCTCAATGGGCTTTGCTTAAACATCGCCTCCTCAGAGTCTTTCCTGAGTACCGTGTGTAAGCCCAGCCACCCATTCCCTCTCCTCTTACCCTGTTGTACTTTTCTTCCTAGCATGCGTCATGATCTTTCTTACATTTATTGTCTGCTTATTTACTCTCTGTCCCCCCCCACTACGACAGCTCCAGAAGATGAAAGATACTAACTGGCCTGTCTTGTTCAGTCTGTGCCCTAGTCTTGAGTAGAGTTGTGCTCGGCTCAGAGTCAAGGGCAGATTATCCAATAAATAAAGTCAACATGGGCTTACTTGTGCTCACTTACTGATCTGTAGGGAACAATGTCGCATGGGTTTCACTATTGCCACATCAAAGGGAAATCATTTCCTGCAGATTAGCAGATAAGTACAGGTAAGCCTGTGCTTACCTTGTGACTTAGTCGTTTAGTACTGTTATAACAGAAATACCATAAGTGGATGGGTTTGAAAATGAGAAGTTTTATTCTGTCACAGTCTGGTAGGCTAAAAGTCCCAATTCAGGGCATCAATTCCAGGGGAAGTCTTTCTCTTTCTCTCCTGGCTCTGGAGGAAGGTCCTTGTGTCTTTCTTCCCCTGGACTGGCAGCTTCTTAGACACAGGGACCCTGTTTCCTTTCCAAAGGACGGGTTCTGCTCTCAACACTGCTTCTTGATGGTATGAAGTCCTCAATTCTCTAGTTGCTTCCTTTCCTTTATATCCCAAAAGATTGCCTCAAGGTACGATACAGTCATACATGCTGACTCCTGTCCCGCCAACACAACTGCCACCCTTCTTTCCTCGTAACATCCTAGGGACAGGATTTACAACACAGAGAAATTTTGCAGGATACTGTGGAATCATGGCCTAGCCGAATTGCTACACACATTTTTGGGGAACACAGTTTAACCTTTGACACCTTGCTTTTTGGATAATCCCTGCTGCCTGTAGCAGATGTTCAGTAGGTGTTTGCTGAGTGGTTAAGTGAGGAGTGAGAAGAGAAGCTGACTGGGGACAATAATATAGGAACCAGTGGTGGCATGGCTGTCATGGTATGGTGAGGGAGGGGACATCCCCTGTTCCTAAGGGGCATGTAGGATGGCATCTGTCTTAGATATGATCATCAGAAGAGGTGTGCTCTGAATAAATACTTCTTTAAAGTGTTTAAAAATAATCTCAGTTTTAGCAATATGAGCTTAATTAGTTTGCTCGGTTCTGTAATGTTAATGAGTTTAAAAAAAAAAAAAGATAAAAGCCAGTTAGTGTAGTAATCATTGTTTACCTTGTAGTGGAAATAATCGTTTCAGTTTCACTCTCAGCGTAACTTTTGTCTTGTCTTCTTGGAACATGTGTGTGTTTGTGGAAAGGGTTTTTCTATTTTCCTTAAGCTGTTTCATAGGTGTACAAAGTAAAAAAATCAGTAAGCAGAATGAACCCAAATTGCTTCTGGGAACAGTGTATTTCCACCGTGGCATGACTGATGGTTTTGGCCAGGTAATTCCTTGTTTGGGGAGACTGTCCTCTGCATTGAAAACCCTGGTGTTGTAGTGGTTAACTGCTACAGCTGTTGACCAAAAGGTTGGCATTTTGAATGCACCAGGCACTGCTCGGAAACCCTGTGGGACAGTTCTGCTTTGTTCCGTAGGGTCATTGTGAGACAGAATTGACTTGACAGGTTTGGATCCTCTGCATTGTAGGGTTTACATACTATTTCAAAGAAAAAGCATTCTCACTAAAAATAAAAGCTCGTATCAAGAGAAGACATGCATGTTTGAAAGAATAACTCTAAAAGCAAAGTATAGGTAGTAAGAAGTGGTAAGGGTCATTTTGTGGTGGAATATTCTGGAAGAGTTCCTCAGAGTTTTCCTCTTTAGGTGGGCTGTGGGGTAGATGTTCTCTCTAGAGTGGCAAGAAGGAGATGGGCTGAGAGAAGAGAATGACTTATGGTGGGTCACCTCCAAGCTTCCCCAGGCTGAGCAGATCATGGGTCCCCACTTGTATTTTAGTATCAACTCAGTTGAAGAAAATGCTTCACTTCTAAAAGTTGCTGTGAATCAGTAACAGTGTAGACAAATGACCCTGAATTTTATTGACCACAATAGCATTTAGAGACGCTTGGAACATAATACCTTACATAGATGCATGCCATTGCTTATTTGGTCTGTGAACAGGGCTTGGGGGACATTTGTCTGGGAAGACCCCTCGCAGTAACTGCTCTCTGCAGTTTGAGAAGGCCTAACATAGAGTGGTATGATAGTTTATAAATGAAAAGTAAAGGGGAAGCAAAACAGCTGAGAAACAGTAACGTTCTGCCTTAGACAGGGTTCTGCAGGTCTTTACTCATTAATGTTTCTGCCTAGGCCTGTAGAGAGACGTGTGCCAAGCTGCCTAATGTCTTATTATTCATTCGCGTGTATAGATATGTGTGTGTGTGTATTTGTTTATCACACAGTTTTGAGGACCTACTGTGTGCCAGGCACTATTCCAGGTGATAACCAAAAGAAAATCTACATATCCCAAATTCCATGTAGGGAATACCCAACCAAAAAAACAAACCCACTGCTGTCAAGTTGATTTCAACTCATAGTGACCCTATAGGGCAGAGCGGAACTGCACCATAGAGTTTCCAGGGAGCACCTGGTGGATTTGAACGGCTGAACTTTTGGTTAGCAGCCATGGCGCTTAACTGCTATGCCACAAGGATTTCAAAGTCATTAAATAAGCACCATGTGTGTCAGTGGGTGTATGTATGTGTATGTGTTTATGTGTATGTGTGTGTGTATTTGGTTGCTCTAACTGCTGGGGAAATGACTGACACATGGTGACCTCATGTTTAACAGATTGAAACGTTGCTGGTTCTGCGTCATTTTCACAATCACCAGAATGTTTGAGTTCATCGTTGTGGCTGTTATGCTCTTCTTGTTGGCTGTCTGTGAGGACTGACAGTTAGGTTCACAAACTCATGCTAGAAGAAGTGCTACATACCTCATTGCTGAATTTTACTATAGTCACCTTTGAAGTACTCCCTTTGGGAAGCTATGCACCAACAGCAGTGCCTAGTCCACCCTTCAGAGCAGTTTTGGAACTCTTTTCCTGGAATGGCCATCGGAGCTGTCATAGTATTACTCTTGATGTCCTGAGCATCATCAAAATGTCTTCCTTTCAATCCAGTTATTTGTTCCCAGACAACTATACCATTACGTTTGTGAACTTGCTCCCATGCCCCATGCTTAACGGCCATTCCAGAAAGAGTTCCAAAGTTGCTTTTAAGGGTGAACTGGGTGCTGGCATTGCTGTGTAGCTTCCCAAGGGCAGTACTTTGAAGGTGACCATAGTGGTATGCAGCAACAAGGTGTGTAGCACTTAGAACAATTAAGTTCATGGACTTAATTGTTGGAACTCATATGTTGTGATCCTATAAGGTTTTCATTGGCTCATTTTTTTAAATACGTCACCAGGCCTTTCTTCCTAGTTTGTCTTCGTATGGTAACTTCACTGAAACTTGCTCCCTATGGGGTGACCTTGCTGATATTTGAAATACTGGTAGCATAGCTTCCAGAATCATAGTAATATACAAGCTACCACAGTACATACAACAAAATGACAGATGAGTGGTGAGTGTGTGTGTGTGTGTGTGTGTGTTAAAAATGGCATGGCCTGACCTCCTCTAACTTCACGGGGAGGGAGGATAGTCAAGATCAGCAGCCTAAGGCTGCTTCTTATGTGGTGGGGGTTAGACTTGCCTCCTCTCTGCACCTTCTTTGCTAATTCTGTCACTGACTGCCCCTTCCATCTGCTGGGTTCGATAATTCATTGCAGTGTCCCCACAGCACTTACAGGCCATATTCATGATTATGGGGTTTGTTAGGGAAGTAACAGGTTACAGTTCAGTCTCAGGAATGCTCAGGATGCAGTTCTTCCACCAGGACACCTTCTTCCCAGCCTTCCTTGCAGGCATGCCTCTCTCCCTGGCTCTGTGTCTGTGCCCAAAGACACTCAGCTTTCTCTCTCCTTGGGCTGGGGAATCCCACCCCAGCATCTTCTGTTTGTGAGCCTCTGCTGCCCCGTCTCTCCTGCCGCCACTTCTCAGCATCTTCAGGTCACAGCTTTCTCTCTCTCTCTCGGTCTCCTGCTTGCAGGAGCTTCTCGGTGCCGGAGTCCCAGGTCCAAAGGATGCACCGGCTCTTCTTTCTTGGTAGTGCTGGGCTTCTTCTCTCTCCTGCCTCTGGAGCAGATGATTTCAACCCTAGCAGGATGGCAGAAGTTACCAATCCCTTGAAACCAAAAACCAAATCTGTTGCCATTGAGTTGATTCTGCCAGATAAGGCAGAATAGAACTGACCCACAGAGTGTCCAAAGAGCATCTGGTGGATTCAAACTGCCAACCTTTTGGTTAGCAGATGCAGCTCTTAACAACTATGCAAACAGGGTATCCGTACCAACTCCTTTCTTGGGCCACAGTTACCAAATCTGCACAGTCCCTTCCAATCAAGTGGGTGGGAGTTGTAAGACCATGGCTAGAAAGGCCATACAAAAGTAATCTAGGGCACCACAGTGCATGTGTGTGTTTATGTGTATGTGTACATGCATCTAAAGGGAAAAGAAGTGAAAAAGGGTAATGAAGTACTGGGAGTATGAAATGTTAAGTTTTGTGGATGGACTGCAAAGGCTTTGTTAAAGAGGTGACTTACAGGATCTAAAGAAGAGCCTGGAGAAATTAAGAAAATGACCAGTAAAAGTGTCTACGGTCAGGAAATTCCAAGCACGGGGAACAGAAGTTCTTAAGGATGAAGCATGCATGATGGATGTACTTGGAAAACAGGAGGCAATGTGTTTGGAGTGGAAGGAATAAAAAGTAGTTTTTAGTATGAGGTTGGAGTGGTAATGAAGAGCTAGTTCATTTCAGGAGATGCAGACCAGGAGAGGAACTTACGCTGACTGCGATCAGAATTGCCTTGAAGGTCTGAGTGGAAGGAAGAATTTTTTCTTTTCTTTCTTTCTTTCTAAAAAACAGACTCATTGTAGTTGTTTTCTTGAAAATGGGGGCAAGGACACAAGCAGGTACACTAGGGTGGAAGCTGTTTCAATAATCCAGATTAGACATAATGCAGCCTAGACCAGAGTGGTGGTAGCAGATAGTTAAATACAGTTAAATTCTATGTACATTTCAAAAGTAGAGCCAACAGAATAGCTAATGGACCAAATGTGGGATGTGAAGGGAGACAGGAGGTCAGGAGTGATTTCTAAAGTTTGGAGTCTGAGCAACTGGAAGGATATAAATACCATAACATGACATGAAGGAGAACTGTGTCAGGTTTGAGAAGCAGGAAATTTAAAGTCTGGTCTTGGATATAAGCTTGTGATGCCTGTGATGCTCAGGTGGAGGTGTTGGGTAGCCAGCTGGGTGTAGAGTTTCAGAACCTGAGTTCAGAGCCTTGAGGAGTGGCACTTGCTTCTAGCTGCCTGAGTAGGTCTCCTAACCAGATGCTTGGTCCGGTTGCCTGTTCAGTCACCATTTCTGGTGGCACTGTCAGGTAGCTTTGGAACAGCCTTGGGCAGTTCTGACGTGGTTTGACCCAACTTTGCCTTTGGGATTTTCTGGGATCCCAGTTCAGGGCAGGATGGCTGTGGGTTGGTGTGAAGCCTTCCCTGATCCTACCCTTAAAAGCTGCATTTTAGCTCTTCCCCCACCCGGGGGAATAACACGATCTGGGCCATGTATCCTGTGGACTGGCAAAGGAAAGATCACATGTGCAGCTGAAGAAGTTATTTCTATAGTGAGGCTTGTCCTAAAGCTTCCCTAAATAGCTGTGAAAATGCTACAGCTGTTTTTTCTTCCCTTTTCCTAAAGCGCTTTTCTCAAGACTTAAGGCTCTTTATCCTGGGTTCAGCGGGACATGTGTGGGTTGTCTGGAGGCTGAAGTGGACCTTCCCTGTGTGTGCTGACTCAGGAGCATGAGGGGGATGATGGCAGTCTTTCATATTTCCGGTGGAGACCTAGGGGAGGAGCCAGTTTAGTTGCCTTTTAAAAACTTCAGCTGTGGCTCAGAATCTAACTTTGCTTAATACTGAGTGTTCCTTACATCCTTTAACATGTTGCAACAACAACAAAATGAAACACAGGTGTCTGATAAACAAAAAGTTGAGTTGTGTTTTAGCACAGAATCTGGGGAATGCCATCTGCTGGAGTGGGCACAACCCAGTTCATGGTTTCATTCAGTGATTCAAACTTGAAAGCAACTGCTGTACTATTCCCTTGAAAGGACTCATTCATGCTAGACAAGCCCAGGTATCACAGATTAAATTACGTCCCCCCCAAAATATGCGTATCGATTTCACTGGGCTGTGATTCCCAGTAGTGTGATTGTCCATGATTTTGCCATTTGATGGGATTGTCTTATGTGTTGTAAACTCTGTCACCGTGGTTGAGTAAAGTGGATTATACTGCAGTTTACAGCAGTTATACTGATGTGGTCTATGAGATTCGGTAGTGTTTTAAGCCAGTCTCTTTTGAGATATAAAAGAAAGAACCAGGCAGAGAGACACAGGAACCTCCAACCACCAAGAAAGCAATGCTGGGAGCAGAGCGTGTCTCTTGGACCTGAGGTTCCTCTGCTGAGATGCAGCTAGACCAAGGGAAGACTGATGATGAGGACCTTTCTCCAGAGCTGACAGAGAGAGAAAAACTCTCCCTGGAGCCAGTGCCCTGAATTTGGACTTCTAGCCTGCTGGACTGTAAGAGAAGAAACTTCTGTTTGTTAAAGCTGTCTACTTGTGGTAGTCCGGTTAGAGCAGGAGCAGATGACCAAGACATCTGGTTTTCTCTTCTGTTACAGCAGAAGATGAAGCTGGATGTTTTCAAAGGTTCTTGTCATCTCTAACAGCCTGGCTGAGAGGCCGTGAGGATTGCTGGCTTCATTTACTTCATGACTCTCCAAGCCCAGCAGGGAAGGAGAGAAGTTCAAGTGCGCATGCACTGGTGTTTTTTTTTTGTGTGTGTGTGTGTGTTGTATTAAGCAGCAGTATCCTCTGCAGCCCCATTTGTTTCTTTCTTCCTTTCTCTGTTTCAGAGAAGTTATTAGACCAGTATGTCAGTAAAATGTTTGACTTCATCTTTATTCATTCCACAGTAGGGCAAGTGTTCCAAATAAAGGACAGGCATCAGTGAGAGCAAATCAGAATGGTAATGGTGCCATGTTTCCAGATGGGAGACAGCACAGCTCGCTGAAGCGGGGAGTATGTGAAGGGAATGCTGGGAGAGCAGCCTGGAAATAGATGAGGCCAGACCATGTAGAATCTCATTGGTCATAGTGAATGGATAGATTGCAGATAGGCTTGCACCTGTAGGACCAAGTTGTGGCCCTATTCCTGCTGCTCTTAATTTAGTAATTTAACCTTTCTGAGCCTCGGTTTCCATTATTTTATTATTTAGCAAACACATGGAGTCAAGTAGTATTCTATGAACTATGGAAGTATTAACTCATTGATTCCTTTCAACAATGCTATAAAGTTGGCAATTCTTGTTATCCCCATTTTACAGATGGGGAAGCCGATGCCCAGAGAGCTAAAGTAGCATACACAAGTTCCAGAACCAGGAAGTAGTAGAGCTGGAATGTAAGCCCTGTTCTGTTGTCCCAGAGGTTGTGTTCTAACTGTCAGAGTTATGCTGCCTGTCTACAATGGGGAGAGTAACTTCTTCCTCTAAAGGTTATTCATAAGGTCCAGTGAGGTGATGGTGTGTCTAAAGGTACTTTGTAATTCGCAATGTTTGTGTGTAGATTTGTATTAGTTAATAATAAGTAAGCAGTCAAGTTGGAAATAGGTCAAATTCTGAAGGATATAGGAATTGAGCCTTGGAAAAGATCTGTGTTTAGCAGCCAGAAACGTGGTTTTGGAAAGATATTTGATTCCTCACTGCTGAAATCCTTGTGGTGTCATAATTCGTGGCAGAATCTGGAAAAGAACCCAGGCCTTTGGTTTTCCAGCCCTCCTTATAAATATTGTGAAGGTCAGTGAAGCAATCCAGTTTGATAATGTCTGTGTGAAGAAGATCAAAGTCACTGGCAAAGGAAGAATACAGAAAGGGGCCATCGGTCTTCTGAGGTTCTGACTCTAGTGTCTTTTCCTCTGCCTGATGCCTTGTCCCAAGTAGACCAGAGCTCAGAGCTGCTCCACGTGTTGAGAGACCTTGAACAAGGATATCACTAGGTTTGTGATTCACTAGTGGAGACAGGAGTGAAGAAGCACTGTGTCTTGTGACAGACTCTGGGTTAGATAGGTGGACACATCCTCTGGGATTGCAATGGCCAAGTTCATGTGCCTACTGTCTTTGGAAACAAATTCCATGTGAGTACCAGGGAAGGAGGGACAGAGGGAGAGTCCCTTGGTACGTGGCCAGTGACCTGTGTGGAGACCCAAGGACCCTGTGATCTCTTTCTGCTTCTCAGTGTGCTGTGTGGTCTGGTTTGGGGTAGGTGGGGATAAGAGTTGACTATCTCGGTTACCTTGACCATAAGGCAGAACCTGCTTCCCACCTTCCTGCCTCCACTCAACCTCCTCAGCTGCTGATGAATGTGCTCTGAGGTGCTAACATGAAGAGCCCCTGAGAGTATGGCCAATGTAGCATCACTGGGACCTCACCTAGGCTTGACTGAAGTGGTATTTACAAGTATTTCCTTGCCTTGAGGGCTGCTTATTTGAATGCCTTTTGTGTTCACTGTATGTGTTGGCATGTGATTTCTTCAGAAGGGGGCATCTGGTGATCCCAGCTTTTCAAGCTGTGCAGCTTTTCATAAAAATTGGTATAAAAGGCTGTGGGATGCATGGAGTGGGAATGAAGTGGGGCGGACTTCTCTGAGAGGCTACGGAGCGGGAAGTGAACCACTACCTTGCTAGGCTGTATTTATGGCTATCCAAAGAGAACCTTATTCTAAAAGAAACTTTTCTATGGAACAGAATTCTGGAGAGGACAGATGTTACTTGGCTTCTTCAATAACCCCTGGGTAGAGAGGATGCTGAGTCCTGCTTCCTTCTGATCCTGGGGCCTCCCCCTACCAACCTGTGCCTGGGCTTGTCATCTGTAAACCTCAGGCTGTCCCTTCGATGGCCTCGTTGAGAAGAAGCATTGTGGAGGTGATGTGGGGCAGGTCTCCTTTTCCTTAACAGCAGCTGGTGGACTGGGACATGGCTCTTCTGATCCCAAAGAGACCACTCTGAGGGTGAAAGGTTCTTTTTGTTTCTGTAATACTTGTCAGGGTCTATGGCAAGAGGAAAAGCGTAAGGAGGTCTGAAGAAGGAAGCTGTAGGCCAGCAGAGCTGTGCCTGAGGAGTTTCCCTAAATTTGCAAATGGATGAAGTGTTGACATGTCACATACAGACCACGGTGTATCTGAGCATACTGTATTGGTCAGGATTCTTTAAGATGCAAGTAACAGAAGCTCATCCACATTAACATAAATGAAACAGAAAATTGCATAGCCTTATGTAATGGAAAGAGCAGGAAAATTTAGAATGTCAAGTTATTTAATCAGCATTTGTGGGTTCATTTGTGATCTTTCTCCACCTCTCTTACTTGCTTATTTGGGAAAATCTGCTGCAAAAGACTTCCTTGAAGTACTAAAAAGTAAAGATGTCACCTTGAAGACTAAGGTGTGCCTGACCCGGGCCATGGTTCTTTCAGTCACATCATATGCCTGCAGAAGCTGGACAGTGAATAAGGAAGACTCCAGAAGAATTGATGCCTTTGAGTTGTGGTCCTGGAGAAGAATATTGAATGTGCCGTGGACTGCCAAAAGAACAAACAGATCTGTTTAGAAAAAAGTACAACCAGAGTGCTCCTTGGAAGTAAAGATGGCAAGACGGCATCTCACATGTTTTGGACGTGTTATCAGGAGGGATCAGTTCCTGGAGAAGGACATTATGCTTGGTAGAGTGGAGGGTCACCAATAAAGAGGAAGACCCTCAACAAGATGGATTGACACAGTGGCTGCAACAATGAGTTTAAGCATAAAACAACTGTGGGCGTGGCGCAGAACCGGGCAGTGTCTCATTTGTTGTGCATAGGGTCGCTATGAGTTGGAACTGACTCAGTGGCACCTAAAAACAACAGCTAACTTGCTCGCACTTTTGTCCTTGCTCACTCTTATTCTCTCAGCTTTGTTTGATGGTAAGCTCTCTCCATAGCATGCCGAAGATGGCCAGGTGCCTCAACCCCAGCCTCAAGTATTGTCACCCTAGCGTCACCCAGACTCTTGGGTCTCATTTTGGGTAACCATCTCTGGACCAATCACTGTGGCTCCTCGGCCAGCCTGGAATCAGGGGCTGAACCTGTGTCTTCGTCATCTAGTGCTAATGTGATAGAAATACCACAAGTTGGTGGCTTTATCAATGAGAAATGTATTCCTTTACAGTAAAGTGAAGTCCAAATTCAGGGAATCAGCTCCAGTGGAAGGCTTTCTTTGCCAGCCTTCTTCCCCTGGATTAGGAGCTTCTTTTCTGTGCAGAAGCCCCCAGTCTGAAGAATGTGCTCTGATCTGGCACTGTTTTCTTGATGGTACGAGGCTCCCTATCTGTCTTCTCACTTCTTTCTTCTGTATCCCAAGAGATTGCTTCAACACAGTCCAAGCTTGCAGGCTGAGTCCTACCTCACTAACATAGTTCTCCTTCATTAACATCATAGAGGCAGGATTCATAACATACAGGAAAAATCACACAATATCAGAAATGATGGCCCAGCCAAATTGGTACATACGTATTTGAGGGGGTACATAATGCAGTCCATGACATCCTGGAAGCTGGGAGTGACACTGACTTGACCCAAATCCCAACCCAATGCCATTGAATTAGTTCTGCCCCATAGGATTTCCAGGGAGCAGCAGGTGGATTCAGACTGCTGACCTGTTGGGTAGCTACTGAATTCTTAACTGCTACACTACCAGGGCTCCTGACCCCAATCACGTGATCTAAAATCAAAGGAAAGGTGGTTTCCTAAAATAAGATCAGGGAAGCATTTAACAAATGGTAATGTTAAGATGGAGTGAGGACCCTCTCTGTGCTAGACACTGTCCATAAACTCATTTAGCCCTCACCACACACTGTGGGAAGGTTATATTCATCTTATAAGTGTGGAAATGGATAGGCTTACCTATCTAGAAAGTAGAGGAGCTGGGCTTCGCAGTCTGCACTTGACCACTACTGCCACACCGTAAGTGTGCACTTTCTGATAAGTGCAGGGTGATAGCAACCTGAGTAGAAAAAAAGGAAAAAGACTGTAAGTAGTTCAAAGTCAAATTTATACAACTAAAAAAGTGATGGGAACCCTGGCGGTATAGTGATTAAGTGTTACAGCTGCTAACCAAAAAGTTGGCAGTGCATCTATCAGGTGCTCCTTGGAAACTGTGGAGCAGTTCTCTTCTGTTCTGTAAGATCTGTGAGTCAGAATCGACTTAATGGCAGTGATTATTTAGCACTTGGTAAGTGCTTTGCCTTGAAGAAACACCTTGGGAGAACCCACTCTTGGAAATGCCCTTACAACTAAAAGCATTTCTGGAATTATTTCTTGTAAATTATCATGGAATCAGTTTACAAAACACAGTAGAGATCTCAAAATTCTATGGTGTTGCCATATTTTTTAACCCAAACTGTTATTGATCACTCTCTTGAGTGGCAAGATTTGACTTTGACTGACTTGAAGCTATGGCACTAGTCTCATTGATCAGTGAGTCACTGTCTGCCAGAATGTTCAGGAAGACCAAAGACAGTTCCGAGGGAGGAGTGACTGTGATGCATTGAGCTGTGGCTGTAAAGGGAAGTAGACGTTCACTTTCCCTGGTGACCACCCTACAGAGGTTGTCCTCTTTCCTGGGACTGATTTCCTCTGTGTCTGTTAGGACCTGCATCCTGTTACTGTCTAGTTGTTTCTCAGAGGATAGTACAAGGTGGGTTGTTTGGCAGGTCAGGGATGGGTGAGCGTGGGAGTTCTGAAGCACCTTTGAGTCTGGTAGCAGAGCTGCCCTGCCGAGTGCTGGTGATGTGAGTCACACTTGAATTTGCTTCCACTCAATGGGCCCTGGCTTGTCAGACCCTGGCTAAGCTGCTTCCCTGTGAGGAAGCCTCTTGGCTGGGGCATTCCAAATCCCCTCTCATCTTGTTCTTGAAAGGTACATTCTGGGGGATTTGCTGGGAATTGTGGCTCCCAGAGTCTAAGATTTGGGGTTTCTCTGGGTAGACAGATCTGTGGCCCATATTCCTCCTTTGCCTCCTTCGAAGGGTTGGGCCAGGGGACCTCAAGGACTGTGTCCAGTCTCTGATGCTGTAGTTGACTCTCTGATCCTATAGTTGACTAGTATGTCTGTCCATGGGCTACGAGAGAGATGGAAGTCAAGTAGTACTGTATTCTCCCTTTCCATCTTATGACTTGGAAGTTTTGTGTCCTAATTTTATTCTTTTATTGGTTACCTTTATAGTGATAACTCGACGGCACTTGGCTTTTATAGTGATAACAGCTGTATTTGACTTAGTAATGACAAAATTTTGAAAGCTGGTCATTCATCAGTAAATAGCTACTGAGTACCTACGTGTGGCAGGCATTTGTCCAGGTACTGGAGGAGTAACTGTAACTGAAGCTCCTGCCACCTGTACATGCTGACTGAGAAAATGTCACTCTGTCACACCTCTGAGAGCTTCCATTTTGTGTAGTGTTTTTGTTTCATCTTGTTTTAAATCTCCCGAGGTAGCTATTTTTATAATATTTGCTGTTGACATTTGGGTTTTTAAGTTTAACTTTTATGTTACACAGTTTGTAATTTAGGTTTAGCCACATGTTTACCAGTTTCTTCTCGGTTGGTCTACCCCTTATCTCAGTTTCCTTCTTTGTGAAGACTTTCCTTGAGTAGGTCATCCACAGAGGAGTCAATAAACATTCAGCCTTTATTTGCCTCAGAAGTATCTGTGCCCTCTCTCCTGAATGACGTAGACAGGTAGAACTTTCCCCAGGACACTGTTTTCTGCCCTCCGTTTTTGCTTGTGAAGTCTTTGTTTATCCAGTTGTTATTGCTACATAGGCATATTTGCCCTTACTATTTTCCCTCTTTGATGTTTGTCATTTTCATTGTGATGTGCCTTGATGTGAGCGTATTCTGACTCATTCTCAGGACTTGATATGCTTTTTCAATCTGAGGATTCACGTGTTTCTTTAATTCTGGAAAATGTTCAAGTATACATCTATATATTTTGTCAACCCCATTGCAGGGAGTTTAGTTGCTTTTGGCTAGTAACCAAACCCTATGAATCCTAGCTTTTAAGTAGTTTGCATAAGTAAACAAACATATATTTATGCATATGTGTGTCTGTGCTCAATATTTCTCACTTACCTCTTTTTTTTGTTACAGCTAGAGCCTCGGTGAATAAACTAACTTTGGCCTCTGTTACTTCATTTTGTAAACTTGTATCTTCAGGGTAGATACCTAGAAATGGCATAAGTGCATGTATGGTCTTGTTAGGGATTCCCAAGCCCTTCAGTAAGGTACTCAGTTTTCTATTCCCGTCTGGAGCGCAGGAGAGGGCCTGTTCCCCACAATGTCACCAAAAAACTAGTGTTGCTATACTTTTGGATTTCTGCTGGTCTGAAAGGAAAGAAATGGTATCTCACTGCAGTTTTAATGGGCATTTCTCTTGTTTTGAATGAAATTAAATATTTTTTGTTTAATACTGTTGGTATGTCTTTCCGTGAGAACTCTTTGTTTATGTCTTTTACCCATTTTTTTTAATCTTTTTTTCTGTTGATTTTTAAGGATTTTTAAAAAAAAATAAATTAGGATGCTCAGCCTTTTGTCTATGATGTAAGCTGTAAATATTTTCTTCCGATTTGTCTGATGACTCCAATTCCGTTTTCTTAACCACTGTGTTACACTAGACTGATGCTTGTTCAGTTAACTCAAGAACAATATGGAGAAAGTTTGTTTTGAGACACCAGTTGATAACATGAGAATTAATAAAAGCCAGAACTCACCAAGTAAAGACAAAAATCAGAAATCAGGAGGCGTTCTGATAAAACATATTCATGGCACAAAGCTAGAGGAAACAGTGTACTACTGCATTTTTGAATAAAAATTTGAGATATTTTAGCAGCCTGGAGATTGAGTCAAAATTGTACAAAATAAAATTTAGCAGAAAAAATGCTTTATACTTCAGCTTAAGAACTGAATTTCATGAATTCTAGTTTGAAACCAGGGCCTTTAGACACATGCATACATGTGTAAAATTGGGGTTTTAGTTGACCACTTCCTTATTTAAGGCTCAACAGAAGGATAAAGCTGCTGAAAGAAGGTATAACCTTAGAGTGCCCAGAGGAGGGAACTTACCCTGGCTGCAGGGAGAATGGCCTGTTGTGTTCAGTACCCAATAGACCACATCTCGAGTTCTGTTTTGGGGACCACAAGCCAAGGGAGTCATGGACACCATAGACATCTTTGAATTAATCCAGAGCAAGGAAGCCAAGTTAGTCAAGGGTCTAAAAGTCATACAGTGAAGAACATTTAGGAACTGGGGAGATCCAATCCAGAGAGGGGAAAGCAGGTAACTTTTCTGAAATGTTGGAGACTGTCAGGTGGAAGAGGGATCAGAATCATTTGGTGTGGCTTGAAGAAAGAGGCCTGGGATCTGTACAAGCTGTTGCAGTCAAGCTCCCTAGAAGGGGAACTTTCAGATGGCATTGAGGACTGGCAAAGGGAGGGCCACCTTACTCTGTAGCCTCCCTGTGGCCAAAAGCATTTGAATGGAGCTACCAAAAGCAGCAGCGGGGTGCGGGGAAGGTTTTGCTTGCTATGTGTAGGCAGTTTAAGAACCAAGGTACTTTTTCCGCTGGTGGGAAGCAGACTTTCTTTCCAGTGTCTTCTGTTGGTGGGAAAACAGAGCAGGTGATCTGTGGGATTTTTTTGGCTGACTAAAGCCAACTAAAAGTTTTAGAGAAACATTAAATCCGTGGGATTTAATGTTGAAATATGTCATGACTGAATTTTAGCCTCACAAAAATTTTAGCCAGGCTCTGGAGTGAGTTTCCTGAAAGCAGCAATGGCACCTTGTAAAGAGCCGTGGGCCAGGTTCTTAAACTGCCTCTGCTTAACCATTTGTGGAGAGTGCTTGGCTGCCTGCCCTCCCTGAGTGTGTCAGATGAAAGCACTAACAGTGTTTTGATATGAGTTGTACTTAATCAGACCCTGTTCAGGGAACTTAGAATAGTTTCTAGGATCATCTGATAGCCTCTCATGTGCACCTGAGTCCTCTGGGGATGGACTTAAAAATGCAGATTCTGATTCCATCAGCTGGAGGTGGGACCTGAGCTTCTGAGCTTCTAAAAAGCTGATGTTGATACTGCTGGTTAAGGGACCACACTCCATAGCAAGGCTTAGAAGTGGTAGTCCATAAAGCATCCTCCCATCAACCACTTGTAACATAATCACCTGCCTCCCTTCAACTTGGTTGTTTAAAATGCAGATTCTGAAGCTGTATCTCTAAGTCTCTGGAATCAGAGCCCCTATTGGTGGAGCCTAAGAGTAGGCTTTTTTGAACTGGCACTCCAGGTGATTCTAACGGACATTTAAAATTTTGAACTACCCGTCTCAGGGAAGGGTGTAGGGGGTCAGATGAGAGACACAGTTATTCACAGGGTTACAGTGAGTCATGCGCAGAATTGGTTGCAGAAAATAGCCTACTGTGTGGAGCCTGGGTGAGGAAGATGGACTGAGTGTCACTGGGTGAACTGTGGCACACTGACAAAGGCCTGTCAGCCTGTCTGTCCTCTTGGAAAAAGTGGAGGTGGTATGATCTGATGATTCTTCTGCTCTTGCCTTGTTTTCCCAGTTGTCCAGCATGCCCTGCCCACCCCACGCAGAAGTGCACTGATCATGAGCCTCAACTCCTCCCTCAGCCACAGGAAAGAACTGAGCAACCTGACTGCGCTGGAGGGCAGCGAAGGGGACGTCCTTGTCACCGAGTTCATTGCCATCATTGTCATCACCATTTTCGTCTGCCTGGGCAACCTCGTTATTGTGGTCACCTTGTACAAGAAGTCCTACCTCCTCACCCTCAGCAACAAGTTTGTCTTCAGCCTGACCCTGTCTAACTTCCTGCTGTCTGTATTGGTGCTGCCTTTTGTGGTGACAAGCTCCATTCGGAGGGAATGGATCTTCGGTGTGGTCTGGTGCAACTTCTCCGCCCTACTCTACCTGCTAATCAGCTCGGCCAGCATGCTCACCCTCGGGGTCATTGCTATCGACCGGTAAGTGTGCGTCAGACTTAGGGCATCCAAGAGTTAAGGAATGTGTGCAGGGTACAACCCTTGAAAGCATCTAATCCAGCGACTTTCAATCTTAGACCCTTGGGGTAGTGTTTAGGATCCTCTGCTGTGGGGGAGGCTGAGAAAGTGGAGTTCTACCTCTTCCATCCCTTCAGTCAGGGCACCTCTTATTTTATCTGTCTGTACAATCCCTGGGTGATGCAAATAGTTGCCCCAAAAGGTTGGCAGTTTAAGTCTCCCAAAGAGGCCTCACAAGAAAGGCCTGGTGATCTACTTCTGAAAAACCAGCTACTGACTCTTCAGTGGAGCACAGGTCTACTCTGATACTCACTGCAGGGCCAGGGGTCAAAGCTGACTTCATGGCCGCCGGTGGTACTAGTGTTGCAAATAATTTTCTTTTTTGAACAGAGGTTTCATTTCTCAAAACAAGCTCTAGAAACTTCTGATTCTCAATTTACAGATTCACAGAAGAAACAGATGCTGAGAAAGGGGAAATATCCAGGTCCTCTGACTCTTCTCTTTATTTCCCAACATAATGCCCGGTCTTAGCCCAAGCTTGACAGATGGAGTCCAGCTAGGAAATACCCTCGCTGCTCCACAGAAAAGGGGCCTTATAGAGGTAGCTTAGTTCAGAACTGGAAAGGGAGCTGGGGGTGGGAAGACAGGCCCGGGAAGAAAGGCAGTGGCACCTGGAAGAAACGGTGTGCTTTTAACAGCCTGGTTGTTCCTTGCCTGGGTGTAATTGGTTGGGATAGTCACCAGTCCTCTCAGACCCAGCACTGTGCTGTCAGAGACAGTTCTGCACATCTTACGGGCTCTGATAACAAGTTTCCAACATGTTCAAAACATTCAGTATTGATAGTTGAGTACCATACCTTTCTTCCGGCCTCACGGCAAAGGAGCTTTATGGAGGCTTTATTTTTTGGTTTGTATTGGCATACAGCAGAAAATAGTAGGTTTATGGCACATATGAGGATCCCTGGTGATGCTGTGGTTAAGTGCCTGTCTGCTAATTGAAAAGTCAGTGGTCTGAACCCACCGGTGCGGTGTGGGACAAAGATGTGGCAGTCTGCTCCGATGTCTTGGAAACCCTGTGAGGCAGTTCTTCTCTGTTCTGTAGGGTTGCTGTAAGTCAGAATCAACTTGATGATAATGGGTTTTATGGCACATAGTGTTTGTGACCTGCTTTTTTCAGTTAATAGTGGTCATAAGCATTTTGTCTTATCTGCAGACACTCTTCAAGAACATGATTTTCAGTGGTTATGTGGCATTCCATCCTACGGGTGTACTATAATTTATTTTACAGTCGGCTATTATAGGGTGTTTAAGTAGCTCCAAATAGCCTACTATTATAAATAGCACTTTGAGGAACATTTATGTTTGTGGAATTGCTGTGTTTTCAGTAAAGTAATATCATTTTCAAGACTCTCAATACATGAAAGGCAAATTGCATTTTAGAAGGTTACATGTATTTTACCGAAGCAGCTATTTCTCAGCACTCTGTCAAGACTGATTTTAAAAAAAGCGTGCTTATTGGCGGTAGGGAGGAAGGAAATTTTGTTGTTTTACTTTGTGTTTTTAAAATGTCTTTGAGTTTTTAAAGACCATTTGTAGGGTCCCAGACAGTATGGTTTATGGCATGTAGCTAAAGGCCCCAGGAGTGGGGGTGGACACTGGCCCTCCATTGCCTCACACAACAATCTCTATACACAGACACTTAGTAAATAGTGCCAGCTGTCTGCACTGGTGGCTCTAGGAGCTTGTAAATTGCGTTTTTGGATCCAAGGTCTAGATAAGCCAGAGGGAGATTTTTCACCAGCAAGTATGACAGATCCTCAAATCATGCCGTTAAAATGTATCAGCGTGGGGAGGATTTCCCTCTTTCAGTGCCTTATCCCTTCACACTGGGAAATTTGTTGATTGCCTGCTCCGTGCAAGGCCTTGTGCTAAGTCCTTGGGTTGGTAAGGTGTGAGCATAAACAGGACAGGGAACCTGCTACCCGGAGTTTACAGCTTAGTGGCAGAGGCTGAGTTGCGAGTGCTGACAGTGAAACAAAGCAGTAATAGCAGCATAGACAGTTCCTCTGGCCACTGCTCTGGGGAAAATGTGACATTTGAGCTAGGTCATAAGTAGAGGACTCTACAGGGATGTAAGAGGTTGGAAGGGCCCTCCTGGGTGAAAGAGCAGCCTTTATTATATCTTTCACTTGGGAGATAGTTACCGAGTGCCTGTCTACTGTGTGCCTGGCACTATGATTGGTGCTGGGAACACAAAGCTAAATAAGATGAATAAACATGCCAAGAAATTTGCAGTATGGAGGCGGTAGGTGTGTCAACAAGTAGTTTTAGGACCAGATGATACATGTATGATGCCAGAATATGTAAGGTTTTCTGTGGAAACATACAGGAAGAAGCAAGACAGAACATGATGAAAATGCATGGGGTGTATGCTCAAAGGCACAGTGTCTCATACAAGAGGAGCTCAGGGGAAATGGCTAGATATAAGAAAGTGGTGCATATGGACACTTGGCACCAAATCTATCCATTAGGGTTTCAGTGCAGGCTCCTCTGGGCCCCACAGCTGTGCCTCGGTGTCACCCAGAGACTAAAGCCTGCCTCACAGTAGTGCCAAGTTATTTAGGCCTGATTATCTGTGGAAATAAGAGTCGTAATTATGCAATGGTTAAGTGTTGGCTGCTAAGTTTTGAACCTACCAGTTGTAACAAGGGCAGAAAGACCATCAGCTCCTGTAAAGATTTCAGTCTAGGAAATCCTGTAGGGAAGTTCTGCTGTGTCCTATAGGGTCACTGTAAGTTGGAATGGATGCTGTGGCACCCAGTACTGCAAACATAATCTTTGGAAAATTGTTTATTTCTACCCATGGGCAAAATAAGGTAGATTCAGTGTTTTGAACAGATCTTTAAAATATATAAAACCAAAAACCTCACTGCCAATTGAATCAAATTCTGACTTATAGCAACCCTATAGGACACAGTAGAACTGCCCCATTGGGCTTCCAAGGCTGTAATTTTTATGAAAGCAGACTGCCACATCATTTTTCTTAAAAATGCAGAGATTGCCATTACAATCTCATCTTAAGATATTTTAATGACTGATACAATTTAGTTTTGTTTATTGGCCATTTGTGTGGCTTAAACCACAGCTTGACTAAGATCAGCTAATTTGGTGATGTTTGTATAAATGATCTTCATTTGATTAGGTATTAATATACTCTTTCCCTTTTTAATTTTAGGGAATTAGTTGTATTTGATGTAGTAATTTTGAAGGGCGTACATTCTGCTCTTTCAGATGCAGTGTTTTTGTGTATGTGAGAGAGAGAAAAATAGAAGATAAGTGAGGGAAAGAAGGATAATAAGGGTGGTGCAGAGAGATGGGAACATCATTAAGAAAGGAGAAGTGGAAAAAATAAGGACAGCGGTCATCATCTTAACTAACATGTTTCACGTGCTTGTCTTGAATCGGGCATATGATGAATTTGAGACATTGAGTATCAACATGTATCTCAGTTAATCCTCTCCACAACGTATGAGCCCCCATTTTGCAAAAGAGTGAAGTTTTGAGACCTTGAATGAACTTACATAGCACCACAGAGCCAGTGCTGCCCATCAAGTGTAATGCCCAGTTAGCTTAGCTTAGAGTTTGTCAACAGTGGCACTTTTGACATTTGGGCCAGATAATTCTTTGTTGTGGTAGGCTGTCTGTGCATATTATAGAAAGTTGAGCAGTATCTGTGGTCTGTATTCACAAGATGCCTGACACGATCTTGTGATTCAATGCCTATGTGTCCTATTTGATTCAGCACCCTATTTGTGATTCTAAAAGATTAACCAAAAAAAAAAAAAAAAAGACATTAACAAATGTCCATAAGGGGCAGAATTGCTCCCAACTGAGAACCCTAGCTAAAGAAATTAGTTAAACTGGGTGGCAGATGAATCAAAAAATCTGTCTTATACCCTCATAAAGGGAGAGCAAAAAGAGAATATAAAAAGAATAGCCAGGGAAGAGCAAGGTGGCCAAGTGAGTCAATGCCTCTGTTCACTCCCTCAGCAACTAACCCACTGAGCAACAAATAAAAACAAGCACAGACTGAGATCTCAGAACTTTGGCTGGCAGCTAAGGTATTGGCAAGTTGCAGTGAGTCCAGGAGTAGGGAAGGGGAGGTGTGGTGATGACATGAAAGCTGGGAGAACCTGCCTGCTAATATCTGGAGTGCTTAATCATTGTAGTCATTTTTGGATGGCCTGGTAACATCTCACACAAGAAACACAGCAGAGGAGCTGTTTTGAGGAAGCTTTAGCCTTGTGTTTGTTTTTTAACATGGCACAAATTGGCTGTAGGAGTTTGTGGGGTATGCACTGGGGAAGGATAAAGGGAGTCCACAGTGCTGCAAGAGAGCACCAGGGAGTCTCAGTGAGGCTCAGGATGGATGGGTACCAGTGGGGAAGGGTGAAGGAAGACCACAGTGCTTCAAGAGAGCACCAGGGATTCTCAGTGAGGCTCAGGATGGAGGGGTACCAGTGGGGAAGGGTGAAGGAAGACCACAGTGCTGCAAGAGAGCACCAGGGAGTCTCAGTGAGGCTCAGGATGGATGGGCACTGGGACTAGGAGTCACTTCAGGGGAGCAGGGTGAAGAGAATACTCCAGATTGATGGAGTAACACTGCGAGAAATGGCTCACATGGGATACCATGGGAAAACTCATGAGGGAAAGACAGAGAGCTCCTTCCTCTGCCACAGAAGTGTCAAGTCCCACCACTTGTGTCAGCATCTGTAACCAGCTCTACACGTACGTATTGAATTCCTTAAGTGGAGCATCCAAAACTGAATCAGCACTGAAAAAAACCAAAGGGTGAGAGTGCCCTCCAGTGTTTCTGCCAGGCCCATTGCCACTGGGTTGATTTTACAGTGACCCTGTGCGGCTGAATGGAGCTGTCTCATAGGACTCCCAGGGTTTCAGGCTGCTACATCTTCTTCTCATGGAACAGCTGGTTATGACAGGAACAGCTAGTTGTGGCAGGAACAGCTGGTTGTTGCAGGCCCTGATATTTCTCAAAAACCAGAATACAAAATTTAAAGTTAAAGAAAGATAACAAAATGGTCCAAGTTCAACAAAAAAAGTGAAAACACGAAATCATAGGAGGGGAAGGACAGGGGAAGGACAATAAAAAGCGAAATATGAAGATGAGGAAATATCTCCTATAAGCCAAGACTAATGTAAAGAATTGGCAGTTTTCAGACTGTGATGCTGAATGTGTTTAAAGAAGGCAAAAAACATGTAGAAAAACTAGTGGAGATGAGGAAACAAATGGAGGAACAAAGCAAGAGACTCAAGAAAATTGAAAACATGAGAAACAAAATACAAAGAGAACTACTGAGACTGAAGAATAAAGCAATTGAATTAGAAGCAAGCAAGAGAAACCCTCAATAACAGAACTGAACAGATGGAAGATAGAATAAGTGAACTAGAAGACAAAATAACTGAACTTACCAAATCTCAAGAGAAACAAAAGAAAAGAACAAAAGCAAATAAGTCTTAAAGGAAATGTGGGATTCAGTTAAGGAATCTAACATCAGAATTGGAATCCCAGAGCACCGTGACAGCAGTAAAGGCACAGAAATGATTTTCCAAGGGATAATCAGAACTTCCCAGACCTGAACAGAGAACCAAACCTGTATAGGAAGCTAAATGGACGCCAATCAGAAAAGACACAAAAAGATCAGCTCTGTACCATATCATAGTAAAATTCTTGAAAACTAAATACAAGGGAGAAATTCTGAAAGCAGAAAAGACAAATACAATACACCAAAGGTCTTTCATAAGAATTAGTGTAGATTTTGCCCCAGAAACCCTAGAGGCCAGAAGACAATGGTGCAACATATATAAAATACTAAACTAAAACAGTGGCCAGTTACGAATTCTGTACCCTGCAAAGTTGTCATTTAAAAATGACAAGGAAATCAAGATATTCCCAAACAAACAGAAGCTCTGGGAGTTTGTCACCATCAGACCAGCTTTGTAGTATTACTTAAGAGAGCACATCAGATGGAAAGGCAAGAGCATTAAATAAATGCGTGTATCTACATGTGGGGGAGTGGTGGGATAACAGAGAGTGGGAGATCTCCAAAAAACACAAGATGGGCAGTCACAAGGACTAACCATATGATATTTTCAGAGACTAAATTCAAAGATTAAATCCTGCAAACAATACAACATCAAATTTGTAAGAAATGTATCAATTATAGGTTGTATATCAGTGTTAATGGGGACACACCAACAGGAATGGGGGAAGAAGGAGCAGATTAGGAATAAATTTATTATGTTAAGGTTGCATGTCAGCTGTTGCATATTATTGCAATTGCAAGTCATGTTGTGGAGTATACTAAGAAATCATGATTAAAGAAACATTCAGAAGAAAGCAAAAAGGGTCATCATGAGAAAGCAGCCTAACACAAATAAAAACAGAAAAATCAGAAAAAGAAAGAAGATAGGAAACACTTAAAAAAAAAGTAAAGTGAGTTCAATAATTTGTTTTCAGTAAATGTAAATGGTCTCAGTGTCCCATGTAAAAGGCAGAGAGTGGCAGGATGGAGAAAACAATGTGGTCTCTTTTGTTGTCTACAAGAAGCATACCTTAGACATAAGGACGCAAACAGACTGAAAATAAAAGAGTGGAGAAAAATTTTCTGTGCCAACAGTAAACAAAAATGGAGCAAGGGTGGCCATTTTAATGATAGATAAAATAGACTTTAAATCAGAATCTTTTGCAAAAGACAGAGAAGGGCATTACTTAATGTTTTAGTCAGCTAGGGCTGCTCTAACAGAAATACCACAGAGTGGATGGCTTTAACAAAGAAAGATTTATTCTTACACAGTCCGGTAGGTTGCAAGTCCATATTCAGGGTGTCCGTTCCAGGGAAAGACTTTCCCCTTGACGGCTCTGGAGGAAAGTCCGGTATTGCATCAGTCATTGTCCAGGGAGCGTCCTCACACAAGAACCTCTGGTCTGAAGGACGTGCTCTGCTCCCGGTGCTGCTTGCTTGATGGTAGCGAGGTTCTCAAATTGTCCTTGGTTCTTTTTCCTTTTATTCCTTGCAAGCTAAAAGCATTAAGGGTGGGGCAAGCCATACTCCAGGGAAACTTTCCCCATAGCAGGAATTCACAGCCCCACCCTAATCCTTTAACATACAGGTTAGCAAAACCACACAATGGAGGACAGTCCCTAGATACTGGGAACCATATCCCAGCCACGTGGCTGTACACATTTTTGGGGGGACACAATTCAAACCATGACACTTAATAATAAAAGGATCAATTTAGCAAAAGGACATAACAATTACAAATGTTTATGTACCTAACAGCTGTGCACCACAATACATAAAACAAATACCGACTAACATGAAAGGAGGAATAGGCAATGCTGCCATAACTGTAAGCGACCTCGGCACAACACTCTGAGTTACAGACAGAACATCTTAAAAGATCACTATCACTAAGACATTGAGAACTTAAAGAAAACTGTAAACCAGTTTGACCTAACAGACCTACGTGAAGCACAGCCAGGAATGACCTTGGACAGGGAATACAGGAAGGCAACTCCACGGAGCTCCCAACAGGGGACAGAGTACTTGGTAACCAGAAAAACATATTTTGCCACCACTCACTCTTTTGGTGAGTAGAAGAAAGAACCCCTCCAGCCTGGTAGCCCCCACCCTAGGGTCTGCAGTACAAGCCCACCAGTCTGCAGGCCCATCCTGCCATGTGGCTTTTTTTCCCCCTTCATTTTCTTCTAGTTAAGCAGATACACAACCACCCCTCCTTCCCCTAGCCCTCACCCCGCCATCACAGCTAAAGAGGCTCTGGGGCACTGGTCTTGCAATCCACTGCTGCCACATCTGCCCCCCCCCCACTCTCTGGCTCCTGTTGCACCGTTTTTTATCTTGACTGTTTTCTTCCCCCCTAGCCCAATATGTCACTCCCTACCCTTCCTACCAGCCCTGGAGTCTGCCCTGCCCCACTGACCACCCCACACCATGCTGACATTTTTTTCCTGTTGCCTTTCTTCCTTTTCTTTCTGCCTTCCGTTGCTCTGTCTGTCACCTCTGCCCACTTCCTGCTGGCCCACATGGCACTGCTGCAGCTAGGGAGTAACTAGCCCGCTGCCTCTGCCCACCTGCTGGCTCCAAGCATGCTGCCGCTTATTTTTCTTCCTTTAATTTCTCCCTTCCGTCTAACCATATAGGCCACCACCCCTGCCTTCTCTCGAGTCTCTTTGCCCCACCTCCACGGCTGGCCTGGCCATGCTGCCGTTTTTTCTCCTTTCTTTTTCTTTCTCTCAGCTTGTCCCATGTGCCACTTGCTCTGCTTCCCACGGGCCCGTTACTGTGCCACCTTAGCAAGAGTGCCACTGGTACACTAGCCCACTGCTGCCCAGGGTCTGCCCAGCCCCCCACATGCTGGCCCTACCATGCCAATGTTTCTTTTATTTTCTGTTTCTTTTTGCTTTTCTTTCTACCTCCCACCTTGCTCCATATGCCATCACTCCCCCCTCCCCACTGGCCTCTGCTGTACCATCATAGCTAGGCCATGTCGGGCACTCAGACCCATTGCAGCACCAGGCCTGCACCACCCGTTTCCTTCAGCCACTCAGCCAGCTGCTGAGTAGTGGGAAATGGGCCTGTAGTCAGACACCACCACTCGTCTGCTGAGGAGCTGGGAATGCTTTCACACTGCTGGACCAACATTAGGAGTCAGACAGTGCCCACCTAGCCCACTCTAAACCACCTCACTACGGCAGTGTACAACAAAGCTTGTTTACCCTGCCTGCTGCTTCCCTGCCCACCCAGACAAGGTGATGAGAGTGGTGGTGCCCACAGATGCACAAGAAGCAAATTATGGCTTGCCCATCCACCCTGACATAATGAAACAGGACAAACAAACAAAAAAACCCATACAATCAGCAAGTGGAATAATACCTTAATGTTTTGGAGACAGCAGACAATATCAAAATATATAAAAAAGCAGGGCAAGATGGCTCCAGTCAATGACCAAAATAAAGAATCGGATAATCTTCTGGGAGAAGAAAAGGCAGTGAAACTATCTGATATGGAATTCAAAACACTAATATAGATCAAGGAAACACTAATAAGATCAAGGAAAGCAAACAAAACCATGGGAAAAAATAGACAAAATCAAGGAAAGCACAGACAAAACCAATGAAAATAGCCAAAATCAAGGAAAACAAAGCAATAGAAGAATTCAGGAAAATAATACAAGAAGAAAACACCAAAATTTAGGAACCATACAGCTCAAACTGTTTCAGAGCATAGACAGGAAGGATAATTCTCACATTTATTTGTGAAGCCAACACAACCCTGATACCATAGCCAGGCAACAACATCACAAAAAAAGAAAATTACAGAGTACCTCTCATAGATGTAGCTGCAAAAATTCTCAACAAAATTATAGCCCAAAGAATTCAGCATCGTATCAAAAAGCTATACATTATGATCAAGTAGAATTTATATCAGTTATTGCAAGGATGATTCAACAGTAGAAAATCAATCCATGTAATCCACTGCATACATAGAACAAAACAATCACATGTTCATCTCAAGCAGTGCAAAAAAGGCGTTTGGTAAAGCCCAGCACCCATTCCTGGTAGAAAGTCTCAATACAAGTAGAAGGGAAATTTCTCAAAAAACACATCTATATCTAACCAACAACCAGCATCATTCTTGATGCAGACAGGCTGAGACCATTCTCCCTGAGAACAGGAACAAGATGTGGATGTACTTTATCCCCACTCCTATTTAACATTGTGTTGGAAATCCTAGCCATAACAAACAGGCAATAAAAAGAGAACTCAAAGAGGAAAGGAAAGCGTAAACCTGTCCCTATTCTTAGATGATTTGACGCTACACATTAGAGAACACCAAAGATTCCAGAAAAAATCTACTGAAACTAACAGAAAAAGTCATCACAATAGCAGGATTAAAGACCGTCATACAAAAATCAGTTGGATTCCTATATTATCACAAAGAGAACTTTCAAAAAGAAACCAGGAAAAGAGCACCATTTATATTAGCCCCTAAGAAGATAACAATACTTAAATCTAGCCAGAGATGTTAATGATCTATTTAAAAAACCAAAACCGAAGACAACTCTTGCAAGAAACTAAAAGAGACCTACATGAATGGAAAAACATGGCATACTCATGGATAGGAAGACAACGTGAATGTGACAGTTCTTCTTAGAGCAGTCTACAAATACGGTGTAGTTCCAGTGCAATGCCAGCATCATTCTTTAACGAGATGGAAAAATGAATCAGCAACATTATATGGAAAGGAAAGAGGCTCCAGATAAACTAAGTATTATTGAAGAAAAAGAGCAAAGTAGGAGGCCTCACACTGCCTGATCTCAGAACCTACTATACAGCCATGGTAGTCCCAGTAGCCTGCTACTGGTACAATGGCACACAGACCAGTGGATCAGAATTCAGAACCTGTGTATAAATCCATCCACTCATGGTTAGTTGATCTTGGACAAAAGGTCCAAGTCTATTAAATGGGGAAAAGACAGTCTTTTTAACAAATAGTGCTGACAAAACTGGATGTCCGTCTATGAAAAAAAATGAAACAGGACCCATACTTCACACCATAGACAAAGACTAAATCAAATTGGATGAAAGACTAAATATAAAATCTAAAATGGTAAGAATCAAGGAAGACCAAGGAGAATGCTAGGGCCCTAATACATGGCAGAAATAGAATATAGTCCATAACTAGCAGTGTATTAGAAGATAAATGAGTAACAGGGAGCTGCTAAAAATTAGACACTTGTGCTCATCAAAAGACTTCACCACATGCTGACTAGGGTAAAAACATTTGACTGACATATCTGATAAGGGACTAATTTCTAAATCTTAAAATACCATAACACCTCAATAACAAAAAGACAAATAACCAGTTTTAAAATGGGCAAAGGAAATGAACAGACACGTCAACAAAGAAGACATCTAGGCACCTAACAGATGTGTGAGGAAATGCTTGCAATCATTAGCGAGCATTAGAAATGCAAATCAAACAATGAGATACCCTCTCACTCTATTACTAGTTCTAATAAAATAGACAAAGATGGAAAATAACACATCTTGGAGAGGTTTGGGAAGCTTGGAACTCTTATGCACTGCTGGTTGGAAGATAAAATGTTACAAACACTAGGTAAAGTTATCTGATGCCTCCTGTAAAAACTAGAAATACAGATACCATACCATCCAGCAAACCCACTCCTAGGAATATAATCGGGAGAAATACGAACCATCACACAAGTAGATATATGCACACTCATGTTCATTGAAGCATTACTGACAACAGCAAAAAGATGGGAACAACTTAAGTGCCCATCAACAAATACATGGATCAACAAATTACGGTATCTACTAGGTGTGATAATTAAGTTCGCGAACTCATTCTAGAAAAAGTGCCACATACCTCATTGCTGAGTATCACTGCAGTCACCTCTGAAGTACACCCACTGGGAAGCTATGCACCGATGCAGGCCTAGTCCACCCTTCAAAGCAGCTTTGGAACTCTTCTTCTGGAATGGCCGTCAGACCTGTCATGTCAGTGCTACCTAAAGCAGTCTACAGATACAATGCAATCCTGATACAAATCCCAACATTTCTTTACTAAAATGGTAAAATTAAAGGCCAGCTTCATATGGAGAGAAAAGAAACCCTGAATAGCTAAAGCAATATTGGAGGAAAAAAACGAAGCAGGAGGCCTCGATATCAGAACATACTTATAAATTCTGTGTAATCAAATCAGCCTTGTATTGTGTCAGCAATAGACACATAGGCTAATAGAATAAAACTGAGAACTCAGAATTAAACACTGTCATCTGTGCACAACTGATTTTCAACAAGGGGTCGGAGTCCATTCAGTGGGGGCAGAAACAGTCTCTTTAGTAAGTGGTGCTGGCAAAACTGGATATCCACCTGCAGAAAAATGAAACAGGATCTGCATGCTATCTACAAAAACTAACTTAAAATAGTTCAAAGGCCTAAACCTTAAATCTAAAACCGTAAAATTCCTGGAAGAAAACACAAGGAGAAAACTATAGAACCTAAATTTTTATAAAAATACTACAACACATGTTACTACAAAGGCACAGATAGAAGATGCCAAAATAGATAAATGACATCTCATAAAAAATTAAAAACTTAGCCTTGTCAAAAAGACTTTATTAAACAGCCAACCTTCAGACTGGGGGAAAAAAACTTTGGAAAAAACTTACCTGATAAAGATTTAATCCCTAAAATCTGTAGAAAACTGCAGCAATTCAACAGCACAAAGACAGTCTATGCACTCCCAAAATGGTCAAAGGATATGAACAGAACGTCGTCCAATAGGGACATCCAAGCAGCCAGCCAACATAAGAAAAAATGTTCACATCATTAGCCATTAAAACCAAAAACACCTGTTGCCATCAGGTCAGTTCTGACTCAGCAACCCTACAGACAAGTAGAACTTCCCCATAGACTTTCCAAGGAGTGCCCAATGGATTTGAACTGCTGATCTTTTAGCTAGCAGCCATAGCATTTAGCAATTACACCACCAGGGTTTCCAATTTGAGGTGCAAATCAAAACTACCATGAGACACCCATCTGACCCCGGCTAAACTGGCAATGATTTTTTAAAAAAAAGGTTATAACAAGTGTTGGAGAGGTTGTGGGGAGATTATAACCTTTATCCATTGCTGGTAGGACTGTAAAGCAGCACAACTACTGTGCAAAATGTCGTGGCACTTTCTTAAAAAACTAGAAATAGAACTAACTTATTATTTAGGACTCCTAGATATGTAACCTAGAGACCTAAAAATAATGACTCACCAAAATGTAGGCACCTATGTTCATTGCTGCTTTACTCACAGTAGCAAAGAAGAAAAAATGGAAGCAATGTTAAGTATCCATTAATGGATAATCGATTCACACACTGTGGTACACACATACAGTGGAATACTTGTCAACCATAAAGAACAGTGATGAGTTCATCAAACATGTTGTTGTGGAACCTGGGAAGGTGGATCCGTGTCCAGCATGCTCAGACTTGCCAGTGATCTAGACATGGGTATATGGGAAACTAATGTTAGTGCAGTGTTCAGAACAGGGAGCTAGGAGGGAGTTCCTCAGACCTGACTCTGAGTCCTGGGGAAGCAGGGCTTATGTGTGATTTGGACAGTAAGATGGTCCCAAAGCAGGCATACTCTGAAGGGAAAATTCTAGAAGGAAGACGTAGGAATTACAGTGGCCAGGAAATGAAGTCTGAAGAGTGATTTTCGTGACTGGCTCCACTTCTTGGTGTGTCCTCTGTTGAGGTCAATTAACAGTCAGAGCTGGCCCTTCTGTGCCTGCAGGGTGGGCTAAATCTGGCGTGAGCTAGTTTAAGGGTGAGTGGAAATTTGCTGGCATTCAGGTTACAATGTTATAACATGGGTATACCGGGAGAGCATAGCGCAAAGTGACTTAAGTTAGTCACATCAAGACAAATATTGTATGATCCCTCTTTTATAAGAAGAATAGACGTATACAGAGAAACCTGTTTTCGTTGGTGAAGGGAAGTGCGCTTAAGACCACGGAGAACAGTTACTTATTTCGGTAGTAGCAAAAGGAGCGCTGAATGCAGTGAGCCCAGCACAGTCAAAGCAAAAACAAGCATTTGAGCATGTCTGAATGGGTACATGCATATAGGTGTATTGGTAGGCACAGATGTGTGCAGATGAGAACAAATAAAAGTATTTATAAATCTAGAAAACCAAACCCACTGCTAAAAATTCTGACTCAGAAACCCTGTAGGACAGAGTAGAACTGCCCCGTAGGGTTTCCAAGGCTGTAAATCTTCACAGTAGCAGACTACCACATCTTTCTGCTACAGTGTGGCTGGTGGGTTGGAGTTGCCAACCTCTTGATGAGCAGTCAAGCACTTTAACTACTGTGCCTCCAGGGTTCCTTTTACAAGTATCTGCTGGTACAGGAGGCGCTCTGGTGATGCAGTGGTCAAGAACTTGGCTGCTAACTAAAAGATTGGCAGTTGGAATCCACCAGCTGTTCATTGGAAGCTCTATGGTACAGTTCTACTCTCTCCTAGACAGTCACTGTGAGCCAGAGTCAACTCAGTGACAATGGGTTTGGATTTTTTTGGATTTTATAGGTACATGCAAATACAAATATGTGGGTACAAGTGCATATATTCATTGAAGGCACAAATATGAAAATTCCTCAAACAGACCAAACACCATCTAAGATGGGTGTTCTGGTTTTGAAAGCTTAGGGCCATAGTTTCATGGGATAACTCAGTCAGTTGGCCTAACATTGTTCACAAAATATGACCTGTATCCTAGTGAAATGAATAGGATCTGGGTCTTAAAAGATTATGCGTGACTGGCTTAAGGCACGACTGTGAGTCTGTATTCACCAAGTGAGCTGGTAACCAAAAGTCCAGAGAAGAAACAAATTTATATGAGCCACAACTTCATCTACACTGAGACCAGAAAAACTAGATGGTGCCCAGCCACCACCACTGATTGTTCTAACAGGGACCATAATAGGCACTGATGAAATGTTGGGCTGTATTTAAAAAACTTTATAGCTTATGGTACAGTCGAATTGATTGACCTCCCTTCTACTGCACGCTGTCACTCCTTTCATGAAGGGGTTGTAGAGCGTAACTCAAATTCTTGTTAAAGAAAAAGCCAGCCAGATTGGAAGAGTGTAGAACAGAGGATTCCCTGAGACTATCTCCCTGAAATCATGTTTTAGTAAAACAGCGGAGTGGCACACCAAATAGAGGATATTACTATTAGATCAGTGTTCTACTTAGCCATCTGTATGAAACGTAAAGGTCAACAATTTTTCAAAAGCAAAAATGAGAACATAGGGGGGCAGGGAAACAGAGTACTGGAAAGGGAATGATCGGAACATAATTAGAGAGTGTTGACACATGGTGCTGTGTGTAACTCATGTCACTGAACAACCTGTGAAAATTGTCAAATGGGAACCCAACTTGCTGTGAAAATTTTCACCAAAAACTCAAAAATACAGAACAGATGCCTTGACTGAAATTCACTGTTTATGTTTCAATGTCTTAAACCAACCAAGTAAAAAAGAACCAGCTAGAGACATCATTAGACCTTTGAAGAATTACTGTAAGTCTGCAGCGTGGCCAGCTTTAGGTTAACTACAGAACTGCTAGAGCTCCAGATCCATTTGAAACATTCTGATTATTTTTGTACACTGTGCTAGATGTAACTGTGGTTCTAAATGTGGTATTTTGACAAATGAAGGTGCTGGAGCCGTGTGGGAATCACTGGTATCTTCAGGAGACTGTTTCCTGCATCAGTTAGTCTGTTCACCTTGAGATAGCTGTAGGTGGTTTATGTTTTTTCGTTCCTGATTTTAGTGGGGCTCCAGCTCTGAGCAGCTCCAAACCCACCCCTGATTGGTAAGGCGCTGGCGCTTAGCTAAGGATGGTAACTGAGAAGGCAGCACCTCCGTGATAGTTTCCAGTCACTGAGTAGCTGTTCAGGCTTATGGACCTGTCTGTGAGCAGCTGGTGCCCAAGGGTGCTGCGGGGAAGTGCTCGTAGAGGAGGCAGCTTCTCTGGGCTGCCATTGAGTCAATTCTGACTCACAGCGATGGAGTAGAACTGCCCCATAGGGTTTCCAAGGCTGTAAATCTTTTCTATTTTTTTTTTAATTATAATTGAATGAAAATGTACATTTCCATATAAATTTGCATACTGACCTACATGCAGCTTCCACTGCTCTCCCTTCATGGTGACAGCACACTCTTCCTCTCTGCTCCATACATGTCTTATCTTCTCCTCTCCAGCCACTCCCTTTCCTCCTGTAAATCTTTACAGGAAACCGTGGCATCTTTCTTCCATGAGCAGCTGGTGGGTTCAGACTATCAGCCTCTCAGTCAGTAGCTGAGTGCTTCGCTGCTCTGCCATAAGGGCCTAACCGCAGGCATTTCAGAACACCCGGCACGGTAGCAGGCAGCCTCTGTGCACCACCTTCCCCCACTTTTACACATTGCCCACGTGGAAATAGCCTACTCACGTAAACAGCATTTCCCAGGGATAACATGTCAGTGTGGGGCAGGTATTTTTTTTTTCAGCCCTGTAGTCTGGAACTTTTTGCCATTTCAGTTTAGGGGTCAGTTCTTAGCAAGACTGCCTACCTGTCTGCCTTCGGTAACTGTTCAGTGACTCAATGAAGCCTACAGTCTTTGGACATTATTTTAGTTACTGATCTCCTTGAAAACTTGTCTAAAAAGGAGAAATACCAGCAGCAGCAAAACTGCCCTGGCCTCATGCATGGTCCTTCAGTTCACCTTGTGCTCTACAAAATCCAAACCAAACAAATTGCTGTTAAGTGGATTCTGACTCATAACTACCCGATGGGACAGAGTAGAACAGCCCTGTGGGCTACAACTGGTGGATTCCAACTGCAGACCTTTTGGTTAGCAGCTGAACTCCACCACTGTGCCACCAAGGCTTCAGATCTTATTGAACCCCTGGTCTACATGGGGCAAGGTCAGCAGCAGCAGCAGAACTGACCTGGCCTGACGCATACTCCGTCAGACAGGCCACCCCCCCAAATGTCAATGTGCTATGATGGGCACAGTTGGAAGAACCAGGGCTCCCTGAGCTCCGTGCTCTTCTTGGCTTCTGGTTCTTCAGTGACGAAGAATCCTCCAGAACTATGTGTGTCAATGGTCTGGGAGAGTTGGGAAAGGTGCTACTTTGATAAATATCCCATGTCTGGGTTGGACAAAAGAAATTCACAGACTTTTCACCCAGGAAAGCAGTGCTTGCCGTCCCTTATTTGTTCTTTCTGCTTTTTGACTCCTCTCTCTCCTCTCTCCTTCCCTTCTGTAGCTACTATGCTGTCCTCTACCCCATGGTGTACCCCATGAAGATCACGGGGAACCGGGCCGTGATGGCCCTTGTCTATATCTGGCTTCACTCCCTCATTGGCTGCCTGCCCCCCTTATTTGGTTGGTCGTCGGTGGAGTTTGACGAGTTCAAGTGGATGTGTGTGGCTGCGTGGCACCGGGCGCCTGGCTACACCGCCTTCTGGCAGATCTGGTGTGCTCTCTTCCCTTTCCTGGTCATGCTGGTGTGCTATGGCTTCATCTTCCGCGTGGCCAGGATGAAGGCACGCAAAGTTCACTGTGGCACTGTGGTCATTGTGGAAGAGGATCCCCAGAGGAATGGGAGGAAGAACTCCAGCACCTCCACCTCCTCCTCAGGGAGCAGGAGGAACGCCTTCCAGGGCGTGGTCTACTCTGCCAATCAGTGCAAAGCCCTCATCACCATCCTGGTGGTCATTGGAGCCTTCATGGTCACTTGGGGTCCCTACATGGTTGTCATCACCTCTGAGGCCCTCTGGGGAAAGAACTGTGTCTCTCCAACCCTGGAGACCTGGGCCACGTGGCTGTCCTTCAGTAGCGCCATCTGCCATCCTCTCATTTATGGACTTTGGAACAAGACAGTTCGCAAGGAACTACTGGGCATGTGCTTTGGGGACCGATATTATCGGGAACCATTTGTGCAGCGACAGAGGACTTCCAGGCTCTTCAGCATTTCCAACAGGATCACAGGTAACTTGGGAGCTGGTCAGGAAAGGAATGTCTACCCCTAAGGTAGGGGTAGCCTATGATGCTGTCAGCTGCTGTGGCATGTAAGTGGGACAGTTCTAAGACGGCTGCCTAAAGGTGGAAAGGACCGAGTGTCCACTGTAATTCCAAGCCAGCTCTCCAGAAGTCAGCGGATACAGGCCATGCTGAGGAGCAGACCACCACAGCATCCTCAAGTGCCTCCCAAAGCAATTAGGAGACACCGCAGTTGAGAATTCATTTTATTTTCCCTGCCATGGCCCGCTGACCTCAAGAGTATAGTTGTTTCTGTACTAGAGAAAAAAAGAACCTCAAGAATTAGACCAGGCTACAGATCCTTTCTTCTGCATGTTCTTTCTTTTCAGCAGTCCCCTTCCACCACCCATGCCTCTGCTCCCCAACCAAACGACCTCTCATTTATTCCCAGGCACAGTCTACTTCAGGCCTTTTCTCACTCATCAGTGATTTCCTCCTTTTGTCCCTGGTGATAGGGGGCGTGTCATTGCCACACCTCAGCCATGGCCTGCCCACTGAATCCTCAACAACCTTGTAGGTGTCAGGCGACTCCTTCATTTCACAGCTAATTTTGTGCCAGCAGATTTCTGGAGACAACACCATGACTCTGGTGAGACTGAGAGGGAGTCCTTTAGTCACTAACTAAATTTATTTTTAACTTCGTAGTTTGAAGTCCTTTTAGGATTACAGAAGAGTTGGATATGTAGTACAGAGTTCAATTTGTAATAACCCCTCGGCATCCTCATCTTCCATGACCTTGACACTTTTCAAGAGTACTGGTCACATGTTTTGTAGAGTGCCCCTCCGTTTGTGTTTTCCTGCCATTTTCTCGGAGTTGGCATGAGATGAGGCATTTTGGTGAGAATGTGGCAAGGGTGACGTGCTCTTCCCAGTGCCTCCTACCAGGGGGTACATGATGTCAGCATGTGTTACTGCTGGTAATGTTAACCCTGCTTTCTTGGCTAAGATGGTGACTATAAAGTCACTGGTTCCCCATTGTAATTAATAAACATTTGAGGGAAAGATACTTTGACACTGTGTGAATATCCTCTTGCACCTTGAACTTGCACACATTGGTGGATTTTTGCCTTCAGCCATTATTACTGTTTTGTTTTAATGGTGAAGTAATGTGATTTTTTGAACATAATTTTAGGGAGACCTTGTCAAGCCATTAAAAGGAATATTTGGGGGAGTATTCTTTCTATCATGAAACCTTGGTGGTGTAGTGGTTAAGTGCTACAATTGCTAACCAAAAGATCAGCAGTTTAAATCCACCAGGTGCTTGCAAACTCTGTGGAGCAGTTCTGCTCTGTCCCATAGTGATACTGTGAGGTGGCTTTAGTTTGGTTTATTATATCATACTTAGAAAATGCCAATTCTCACTTTAGTTCTAACCTCTTACCTGATGACTTTGAGGTGGTCATCAAGCCTCTCTAGTTGATTTTTTCTCTTTGTGAGCTAGCTAGATCTTCTCACCTTCCCTCTCAAGGGGCTAGAAAGGAATAATGACCGCTGGTTATTATGACACGGGAGCATTGGCGGTTCAATAGCAGAATCCTCACCTTCCGCTTGGGAGACCCGGGTGCAGTTCCTGTTCAGTGCACCTCATGAACAGCCACGCCATCTGTCAGGGAAGGTGTGAGTGTTGCTGGGATGCTGAACCAGTCCTGGAGCAGTGGTGCTCCGAGACTACGATGGACTGGGAAGAAGGGCCAGGGAATCTACTGAAAATGAGGCAGTGAAAACCCTCGGGATTACTGTTTTCCAAACGGCAGGTGATCATGTGCGTGGGTGTGCCGTGAGCTGTGTGCCTGTGTCACGTCCGCTAACTGATCAGCGTGACTGCTCACTGGCAATGAGGGAAGCTCCTTTCCATATGGTAATTAATAAAGAGAACATCTCTGACTTATAGACTGATGGAGAGTTACTTTTTAAGAGGAGTAGGAAGTCTGGGCCTTTTATCTGACTGTAGAAGAGTGAAGTCTCTGCATCTGTGTGATCTAACTGCAGAAATGCTCACCGTCCCCACCACCATCACTTGCAAGCCCATATTTCCCGTGTGTGACCTGTGGCAGGGACACATCCAGTGTTTGGGCTTATTTCTACCAGTGAGCTAATTGGTTCAAATTTTATAAAATCGCTTACCTTCTAGGCACAAAATAAGTTTTCTCTGTCAATGAAGTTAAGAATGAAAGAAGGCAAAAAATGAGGAAGGAGAATGGACGAGGAGAGGGTAGATAGAACAAAAAGAAACATCTGCTTTCTGGGTCAAGATTTTCCATGTAAAACATTTTGATTATCCTAGGAGGAGTTCACCAGCCTGTGAGAACAGGAGGGAAAACACCAGCTGTGGTTTGCTCTGGAAGTTCAAAGACATTGGCAGCCTCCTCATAACATTTTCCTATAGGCAAAGGCAGCCTTATGGGGTAGTCTTGAGTGGAAGAACCTGTGGGATGATGGGTTCCTCACTGCTCATCTTTCCTAGAATTGTGACCTGAAGGATTCTTACTGGCTCTTTCCCAAAAGCCCTGGTCCCAGAGAAGTCTTGGAAGCAAAGCACCCATTCCTTGCCAAACCATGAGCTGTTCCTGCATTGATCATTGAGGAGAATCCCTGCCTCTGCCTTATGTCCTTGGTTCCTCTGAGACAGAGCTGACCTGATCCTGGTCTGACGCCCTCTGGGTGTATGTCACTGATCTGCAGCATGTTTGTAAACCCAGTCGGCTTCCCCTGATCATGGCCTGCTTCCAGACCCCCTCCCTCATCCTCAGAGAGTGCCTTGTTCTGGGTGCTAGCACAGGGTCAGAGGAGTGGCATGATCCATTCCAAAACTAGCAGGACAGGACTTAGAGATTCTGTCTTGGTTTTGTTCCTCTTGTCTGCATGGACTCCTGGGAAGCTCTAACCAAAGAAATTAGTAAATGGAATTACAGACTCTGCTCAGCTGTGTTCATAAGCAAAAACAGACTGGAATTCCACAAATACCAGAGTTTCCCAGCTGAGTCTGGGATACTAGGAATCTTATAAACACTCTGTCGTGTTGTTTATTTTATACATAGCAGATTTTCACTATAATCAGTGGATTTCAGTTTTCTCATTCATTTAGCACCAAATTGAAGAAGTTCAAAAGCCTAGATTTTTCCTAGGGGGCCACGTACCGCAGAGCTACCAGACTCTCCTATCAGTAGCCGATTCCCACTAGGGGGGCCTACCTAGGCTTTTAGATCACTGGGCTACCTGGAGGTTGACAAGCAGAGTGACTTCATGTTGGCAGGCAACCTTGGAGTGAACGCTGACTTCTAGTACTGAAAGGTGGGCTAAGTTTTGTCTTAGGACCCCAAACCATACATCCAAAGTGTAAGGTGATTCTAGACCATCAAAGGAAAGAAAGGGCTTTTAGAAGAAAGGGCAGCCGGCTTCTTGAACAACTTTTCCACAAGCAAGTCCAGACCCTTCACCCCAGACAGGGCTGGAAAGTCCAGGCCCCACCGCACCCCAGACCTATAAGGTGACCTGGGCCCAGTGACAGTCTCGCTGGAGCACGCTGCTCAGGTCTCCTGGATATGGATGTGGAGCCTTTCGCGGCATCTTCTGGGAAGGAGGACACAGACACACACACCAAGGAAAATTCTTTGTTCCAGATCCTTTTTTCAGAGGTTGTGCTGGGGGAGGTGGCCTTGGAAGCTTTCTGCCTTGCTTTTCCCAGGTTCCCTCAGGTGGCACTTAGAGGTCTTCTGGTTACTTTCAGAAAGCCTACTTCACCACAGAACCTTGCTCTTTTAGCCTCTGAAAGGTCCTGTTTCTAGGGAGGCACCCGCCTGATCCCTGGGGCCTGTCCCCTTCTGCCATCTTTTTTTTTCTTTTTGTAAAAGAGATGGAATTGAGCCAGTTCAGTAGCTAGTCTGTGTTCGTGTGAAAAATCTCGGCCTCTCAGTTTCAGTGGTAAATTCTGTAGAAACACCAAAGTGAGAGATTCCACCCAACTGCCTTGTTGCTAGGCCTTTGAGTTGAGCCACACTGGGCTGGCTTGGGTGCATCTTCTGCTGGTGGAGACCAGGACTCGTTCCTGGCTTTGACCACAGCCTTAGAGCTGGTGCCCAAAGCTTCGGTGGCTTCTGCCGTCCCAGCTGGTGGTGGACAGTCTCCCACGGGCTCCACTCCCCAACCCAGCTTCCCACCCAGACAGTCATGCTTCAAGGCCCTGACCTTGAAGGGGTGTAGGAGGGGTAGTCATGGGGCAGGGGGGATATTTGGGTCCCAGCCCTTGATACCAGTGTCCAGCAGAGGGGCGGGCTCTTTGCAAAAGTGGAATTCCCAAAGTTAAAGGAGTATAACTTACGGGTGAAGCTTACTGTGGGTATCATCTTCACCAGCCCCAGGGAAGAAGAGAGTGGTTTCCATCACCTGTACCCTGAAAAGAATTTAGATGAAATTAGACAATGGGGCTTTACCCTCTCTGTGAGTAAATTATGGGAGAGCACACGGCTGTCTTTTATAGTAGGTCATTAAATCTCATAGGCAGTAATGCTTTCTTGTAAGATCTAAAGAGTGCTGACTTTTTGTATTACATTTTTAATTTCTCAGAGCTCTTGTTATCTCCTAGCTTCCCACTCTTTTTCATGGATTCATTATTTTTTCAACTTTCTGAGGATACCCAGTTTTTTTTTTTTTTTTGGAGACACATGCTCTGCTATGTCTCCTCTTGAGATACATTTTTCTTTTTTTCTCTTTCTTCTCCACCTCTGTCTCTCATGTTAGAGACTTTTCTTAAATGCTTAGTGATCCTTGGCCATCCTTAATCTTTAATAATGAGGTACTAGAGAGCTTTTCAGGAGGCATGAGCAGTGGTACAGCTTGTTGGACAGGGAGGCTTGTGGACCACAAAGTGGTCTGCCTGGACCTTTTCGCTGGATGTCCAGTTCTCCTTCTCTGTGGATCATGGTTGGTTCTCTCAGGGAAGAGCTCTCCAGTCTCACAGGGATAATGCAATGGGGTCAGGAGTCCAAACTATCCAGTGTGTGGGCTCTTATTTTTCCCTCCGTTTTTCCTGTGTTCCCCTGCTCTCCCACCCCCCCGTGCCTGGTGTCCTCATGTCCAGAGACCTTGTGGTCAGTTTCTGTCTTCTCCTGCCAGTATTGGAGGTCTGTCACCCACAGCCCAGCCTGGAGAAGGACATAGAGCACTGGAGGCATCCGTCTGCTACCTCTAGAGCCTTCCAAACAAGCCCTACTTGTTGAGACTCCTGGGGCTACCAGCAGCTGAGCTTTGTGGGGCCCTGATGAGAATTAGGCTGCTTCCAGCCCTGGGTCTCCCAGGGCCATCCTTGGGTCTCTTCCTTGGGGGAGGTTCATTACATTCACCTTCCAGCTCCAAAAACTCCAACTCCCTTCCAGCTTCCAAAAACTCTTCCCCCCTTCTTTGGGGTTTAAACTACTTTAAAAAAAAATCTCCTTTCTGTCATTCAAGTAGGATTTCAGGCAGTAGACATGGACATTAAATCCTTTATGGTTTACCTGGAAAATGTCACAACTGCACACCTCAGATATTCTCTCCCATGCTCAGCTTTGTCATGGGAGCACCTTCTGGGGACAAGAACAGCCTGGACAAGTACAAGATGCAGATGTAAAAGAGCAGTTGGGTGCTTCCTGTCCTTTGGATTGAGAGCAAGTTTTGCATGAGAGGATGGTGGTGCATGGGGAAACAGAGGGGAGAGAGGCCGGTGAGTGAATGGCCGGGAGCTGATCTTGGGCTCCTGTCCAGACGTAGATGTGCCCTCATTGCCAACCTTGCCTTTCAGACCTGGGCCTGTCTCCACACCTCACGGCGCTCATGGCAGGTGGACAGCCCCTGGGCCACAGCAGCAGTACTGGGGACACTGGCTTCAGCTGCTCTCAGGATTCAGGTAACCCTCACACATTGTGTGCCCCCCACCCTGCTGTGTTCCTCTGAGGCAGGCCTCAGTTGGAGGAGGTACATCTCCCACAGTGTGTGGGAAAAGCCCAGGGCAGTCTTGGTACCTGCAGAAACCTAAGTTGCTCTGTGCTTTTCTGTCTTCAATTTCCTTCTCTATAAAATGGGATCACAGTGACTACTTTTTCTGCCTCGCAGGGATATTGCAAAGCTGAAACTAAATAAAAGCTCATGAAAAGTTAAAATGCTGAATGACTGAGTTTCTACTATAATTACAGTAATTGTTGGAGAGTGCAGGATCTGGAGTTAGCCTGCCTGGTTTCCAGTCTCCTATGGGCTTTTCATGAGCCATGTTATCTTAGGGAAGTTGCGTAGTCTTTTTCTAATATCTTAGGTAGAACTTTCTAGTTTCCCTCATTGTGAAATGAGGGTGACAACCCACATGTCAAAGTGTTGCTGTATGAAAAAGCATAATGAATGTAAAGCACAGATCTTAATTCCTGGCACAGGGGAAGTCCTCCCAAATATCAAATATTTTTGCCACCCTGGTTCCATGCTCTGCTGCCCCACCTGTAAGACACTTGGTCTCCCCTGAAGAAACACGTCTCTCCTGCCAGTCCCCTAGCACACTGCCTTTAGCTATTTCTCAAAGGATCTTGCAAACACAGGGCCACTCCACTCTTCAAGCAGTTGGTTTGTGATGTTTGAGCATGCCCCTGGCCGTTTGTTGGGAGCAGTGAGTACACATCCCGTGCTTACCAGGTGGATCATCAGGACCCTCCTGGGGTCTTAGCGAGAGGCCAGTGGGCGGAAGCCAGGCGTCTACCTCGGTGGAGCACAGCCCGCGCTGCTAAAGAGGAGCCATGGAGCCCACCGGATCTGTCAGCCACTCGGGCTGGCATTTGTGTGGATGTGCTGAGGAGGGATAGGAGCACTGTTGCTCGGTAAAGCTGCTATAAAAAGAGTGCGAGTGTGGTGTGAGTTTTGAAGGGGATGCTGGGGCACCATGGGAACAGGCAGCAGTAAGTTGTAAGTTACACAGCGTATGGGCAGGGGATGTTAGGAAAGCCTCTCTGAAGAAGTGAATTGCCTGAAGAGTGAGTAGGAAGTAGCTCGACAAAAGTAGTAAGGGGACAGTGTCACAGGGAGAAGAAAGAGCATAGGCTTTGGGGTCATACTGGCCTCTGTGTGAGCTTCATCTCCACTATTTATTAGTTGTGTCCTTGTTAGGAATGACTTCATTGATTTAACACCTGCTGTGTGCCAAGCACTGTGCTAAACTGTGGTATGTTTGAACTCATATAATTCTGTGAAGAAGAATGAATCACAAACCCGTTTTATGGATGCAGGAAGACTGAGAAATTGGGAAACCTGTCACTGGTCTTAAGTCTGTCTGACTCTCAAACCCGTATGCTTCACCACCATATTCTAACACTTCCCACAGCAGTGTTCTTCCTGTAGGCAAGGTAGTAGCTACTTGACCAGGTTGTTCTGAAAAAGTATCTGAGGAGCTTCAGGGTTCCCAGTATTCCTGAGTACTGAAACCTTGATGGATTGAAAGCTACAGGTGAAGGCTGGTCTCTGACTTTCCATCCCAGTGTCTGGCCAGTGCTTTGTTGAGTAGCATATCTTGTCCCAGTCTTTCTTGCTGCTCTCGCCCCATCTTCCTCCGTCTACCTCCCCTTGCCTGCTCTTCTCGTAAACTGAAAACCAAACCCACTGTCCTCAAGTTGATTCTGACTCATAATGACTGTGTAGGACACAGCAGATCTTCTTCATAGAGTTTCCAGGGAGTGCCCAGAGGATTCAAACTGCTAACCTTTTGGTTAACAGCTGCAACACTTAACCATTATGCTACCAGAGTTTCTTCACCACTCCTTTTAATAGGACTTCCCAGACTCTCTGCCTTTGTTTATTTACTTTCTGGGGATAAAATTTTCCATCTTTCTTGGTTCCCACAGAATTTTATATTTTCAACCTTTAAATTTTTTTTAGCACAAGGCATTTTAGCTGTGGTGATGGAAATTTGAACTGTAAGAAGAATCACTATGAATACGAGTTCCCTTTAATAGGACCTAGTTCTCTTCAGGGAGTACCTAGGTGGCGCTGTTAAAACTCAGTTACTAACAAAAAAGTTGGTAGTTTGAGTCTACCTAGAGCAACTCAGAAGAAGGACCTGGTGTTTACTTCTGAAAAATCAGCCACCAGAATCCACGTGGAGCACAGTTCTGGTCTGACACCTGGGGTTCATCAAGAGTCAGAATCAACTTGATGCGAACTTTTTATTTAATGTCCTCGTATAGGCCTTTCTCCTCTTCCCAGTCCTACCGTCTCAGCATCCCCAGGTCTGGCAGATTTAACACTTTTGTGCTGTGCCAGCTGTGGCACATGGCCCACTGCTTTGGAGAACATCGCTGGATGTTTGCAGTAGCCCCATTGGTCAGATGCAGCTGGGCAGTTGAGCTGTATCAGATTATGGGTTTTAATGAACAGGAGACCAGGAGACCAGGGATATTGAGAGAGGTTAGGAGGAAGAGAGGAGCAGACTGACAGAGGAAGAGGATTTGTATTGATGGTGATGGATGCTCTTTATTTTAGGGACAGATGTGATGCTGCTTGAAGACTACACGTCTGATGACAACCCACCCTCCCACTGCACTTGCCCACCCAAGAGGAGGAGCTCAGTGACATTTGAGGATGAAGTAGAACATGTCAAAGGTTGGTTTCTGTGACTGGCTGCTTCAGAAAAACAAGGAGAAAGTAAAGAGTCTTAAGAAAATTCCTTGGCCCGTGCTTGCCCCTGCCCAGAACGTTCTAGGGCTTTAGTACCTCAGCTCTTGATGCACGTAGCATCTGAGTTTGGGCAAACAGTGGTTGCTGAGCTGTATGTAGACATACGCATAGAGTCTTAACAACTTAGATCTTGATTCATTCTCCTTCCTCAGCAAGTTGCCTGATGGATAAAACAGTTTCTGAGCCCTTATAATGGTTAAGATTGTGTGTCAGCTTGGCTTGACTTCTCAGTGGGTTAACAGTTTTAATGTAGTTTGGCAGTTGTGTAATGATGTAATCAGTTTCACAACGAGATCCCCTGTGAGTAGCCAGTCAGTTGCAAGGGAGTTTCTGTAGGAGTGTGGCCTGCATCCAATATATGTAGACTTTCTAGCAAAGCTCAGTGGCTTTTGCACTGCACTGGACCCTTCATTCGGCTCATCAGTGTCTGACTTCTGGTTATTCGGACTTGAGTCAGAGGTCTACCATTATAGCTACCTGTCTTGTATTTATCAGCCTTTGCAGTCGGATCCGACTCGATGGCACTTGGCTTGGCTTGCAGTCCATGAGCCAGCAGCTTGACACATGCCAGCCTCTACAACTACATGAACTGTTTCCTTGAGATAAATATCTCTATGTGTGTGTGTGTGTGTGTGTGTGTGTGAATACATTAAACTAGTTTTGCTTTTTTAGAGAAGCCAGCCTAAGATATTTGGTGCTAGAAGTAGTTCTAGAGAAACGACATTATAAAGAATGAGTTTTCTAAATTGATTTTCAAGTCTGGTTAGTCTTAAAAGTATTAATGACTCTGCTTCCAGAAGTAAAGAGGACACTGCTAATCCATGATGTGAGGTGGCAATAAAAATATGCAAAATATCACCACCAGTAGATCCTTGATGAGAAGTGAAGCTCTCGGTGATTGCATGCTTGATACTTTTCTACAATTCTGTCGTAATGAGAAGTATAAGGTAGCTAGTTGGGTGGGCCTGCTTTCACTGGACACAATGGTGCAAGAGATAAGCTAAGGGCTTCGTAGTTCAAATGCCGCATAAATGACCTCAGTGTTGCTTTTTGTGCCCTGAAGGAAAGGCTTATTTCTAATAGTAACGGCCCATATTCCTGAAAACTAAGCCCTGAATCTTAAGAATGGCTGAATTACAACGCCAGTTAATTTTCAACCTCAAATGGTATCTGAAGCTAATGTCAGGGCATTGATTGGAAGAAGTGGGATCCTGAAACTTGGAATGGAGACATGTGGGCAGGTAATCAGGAAGCTGGGGACAGTGAGCCCCTCAATTCTATTGAATGCCTCCTGCCACCAAAACCATTAATCCTTCATCTCCATCTAATGAGATTAACGCAACTGCGTCTGAAGAGCCTTTGTCTGAGATACCACCTGGGGCAGAGTCCAAGTCGTCTCCTAGGGGAGACAACTGAGTCATTGCCTGGGACATCAACTGAGGCAGATGCCTTACAGGACAATGCTGAATGTTCTCAAAAAACCCTCCCACCCCTTTTAGCTTCTAGACCTATAAATAGACTTAAATCCCAGAAGACCCTAAGAGTTAAATTACAAAATGTGACCCAGGAGGAGGTAAACTACACTCCAAAAGAGCTGTTTGACTTTTCTGATCTATACAAGCAGAAACCTGGGGAGTATGTGTCGGGGGAACATAAAGATGCATCAGTCTGGGTATATTGAGAGATGGACTCACTAAGCACAGAGTCATCATTCAGTATTTCAGCCTAAGAAGTTAAGAAAGAATCCAACAATTTATTTTGTTGGGTTGTTAAAGCATAGATTACATGGTAGCCTACACAAAATCAAGTTGAACTACCAGACCTGCCTTGATATACTGTAGAAAAAGGAATCTAAAGGCTTGGGGAAGTTGGCATGTTAGAACAGATTTACTAGTTTTGATCCTTGAACCTGCATATGAAGTACCCAGAGGCAATAATCTTACCATAATGATGAGAAACAAATTTGCCAAGGGAGCCCCAGAATCCCTGAAAACTCCTGTGACTGCTACTTTATGTAAGTCAGATTTGACAGTGGGAACTACCCTAAATGCATTAAAACACCTAACTACAGTTGGGCTGACTGGATCCCATAGGGGGTAGGAGCCAAATGGTGGCACTCAATTAACAAAGACAAGGGGAACGTGGTTACTGTAATAGATAGCAGAGTCAAAGCAGTAATCAAAATAGCCTTGACTCATATGGATTTATGGTGCTGTCTGCTTAGTCATGTTGCCCAATGAGTGAAATAAATGGAAAATCTAGTAAATATTTACTTGATCTGTACAAGTAGAAACATTCTAGGTCAGACAAACGTCAGTCTAATACAAATTGCTGAGATAGCGAGTCACAGCCCCTCAGTCAGTTCCCAGAGTCACAACACCAAATGAAGGGGAGACTGGGTCCCCTTGGTGAAGGACTCCAATACACTGCTAAAAATATATGCTAATAATCTTTTTATCCCTCCCCTAGTATATCTAGAGCCTTTTATGAGAGTGACTGTTCACTGAGGAAAAAGACATGATTTCAGACTTTTCAGGCATTACTGGATCCTAGCTCTGATTTTGGCCCACTAGTCAAAGTAGGGGCATATGGAGATCAGGTTATCAATGGAGTCTTAGCTTATGTCATCTAACAGTAGATGCACTGGGTCCCCAAATCCCTTCTGTAGCGATTTTCCCAGTTCTAGAATCCATAATTTGAGTAGATGTATTCAGCAGAGACTAGAGTCCAAGAATTGGATCCCTCACAAATGAATAAAGGCTATAATGGTAGGAAAGGCCAAATGAAAACGGTTAGAATTGCCCCAGCCTAGAAAAGCAATACTGCATTCCTGGAGAACTGCAGAGATAACTGTCACCATCCAGGACTTGAAGGATGAAAGGGTAGTAGTTCCCACCACATCCCCATTTAATTCCCACCATATCCCCCTATTTGGCCTGTGCAGAAAACAGGCAGATCTTGGAAATGGCAGTGGATTATCAAAAACTTAACCAGGTGGTGACTTAAGTTGCAGCTGGTGTTCCAGAGACAGTTTCATTGCTCAACAAATTAATACATCTCCTGGTACCAGTTGTGTAGCTGTTGATTGCACTAATCCCTTTTTCTCCATGGTTGTTTCAAAAGACTGCCAGAATTTGCCTTCAGCTTGCAAGGGTAGCAGTGCACTTTCACTGTCCTACCTCAGGGGTATATCAACTCTCCAACCTTATGCCATAATTTAGTCATCAGGTGTCTTGATCACATTTCCGTGCCACAAGACATCACACTGGTCCATTACATTGATGTCATTATTGTGATGACATTATTGTGATGTCATTATTGTGATGTCATTATAGTAAGGAAGAAGTGTCAGTATCTCCAGACTTACTAGTGAAAACACTTGTATCCTAGAAGGCAAGAAATTCATCTGACAAAAATTTAGGCACGTTCCACATCAGTGAAAGTTGTAGGGGTCCAGTGTGTGGAGCGTGTCAAGACAGCCTTTCTAAAGTGAAGGGTAAGTTACTGCATCTGGCCCACCTGATGGCTTGAAAGGAGGCACCGCATATGCTGGGCCTCTTTGGATTTTGGAGGCAACATAGCTATTATTTGGGCATGCTACTGTGATCTGTTTCTCACATGACCCAAAAAGCTGCTGGTTTTAAGTGGGTCCCAGAACAAGAGAAGACTTTGCAACAGGTTCAGGCTGCTGTGCAAGCCACTGTGTCGTTTAGGCCGTATGATCTGGCTAGTCCAATGGTGCGTAAAGTGTCATTGGCAGATAGAGATATTTGTTTGGAGTCTTTGTCTTGTCTCTGTTGGTGAATCACAGTTCAGACCCTTAGAATTTTGTAGTAAATCTCTGCTGTTGCATGCAGACAGCTACTCTCCTTTTGAGAAACAGCTTTTTGCCTTAGTAGTGACTGAACACTTAACCATGGACCACTAAGTTACCATGTGATGTGAGCTGTCCATCATGAACTCAGTATTATCTTACCCACAGAGCTATAAAATTAGGTGTACACAGCAGCACTCTGTCATTAAATGGAAGAGGTATATACAAGGTTGAGCCAAATTAGGACTATGAGGAAGTCGCCCAAATGCCACGTAGTCTCCACTCCTGTCACATTACCTTCCATCTCCGAGTCTGCACCCATGGCCTCATGGAGTTTCTTATGATCAGCTGATGGAAGAAGAAAAAAACTGATGCCCAGTTTATGGATGGTTCTGTATAATACGCAGACACCACTGGAAAGTGGACATAGGCAGCACCACAGCCCCTTTCTAGGATCTCCCTGAAGGACAGTAGTGAGGGTTAATCTTCCCAATGGACAAAACTATGAACAGTGCACTTGGTTGTTCATTTGGTCTGGAAGGAGAAATGGTCAGACGTACAATTGCATACTGATTCATGGGCTGAGGCCAATGATTTGGCTGGATGGTCAGGGATTTGAAAGAAACGACTGGAAAATTGGAGACAAATTTGGGGATGAGCTATGTGGACAAACCTCTCTGAAAGGCCAAAGAAGTGAAGATATTTGTGTCTCACGTGAATGCTCACCAAAGGGTGACCTCAGCAGATGAGGATTTTAACATTCAAGTTGACAGGAAGACACATTCTGTGGAAACCAGTCATCCTCTTTGCCAACCACTCCTGTCATTGGCCGATGGGCTTGTGAACAAAGTGGCCATGGTAGTAAGGATGAAGTTTATGCATGGGCTCAGCAATGTGGACTCCTACTTACCAAGGCCTACATGGCTATATTCAGCACTGAATGCCCAGCCTGCAAGCAGCAGAGACCAACACTGAGTCCCTGATATGGCACCATTCCCCAATGTGATCAGCCAGCAACCTGGTAGCAGGGTGATTATACTGGACTGCTTTCATCACAGAAAGTCTCAGCATTGTTCTTACTGGAGTGGGCACTTACTCTGGATATGGGTTTGCTTTCCCCGCACATACTGCTTTTGCCAAAACTACTATCCATGGACTTATAGAATACCTGTCCACTGTCATGGTATCCAACATAACATCACAGTGGATCAAGGGATTGACTGCACACCTCATGAAGGACAGCAGTCATCCCGTGCTCGTGGAGTTCACTGATCTTACCATGTTCCCCGTCATTCTGAAGCACCTGGCTTGATAGAGCAATACACTGGACTTCTGAAGATACAATTATAGCACAGCTAGGTGACAGTAGCTTGCAGGATTGTGGCAGTGTTCTCCAGAAAGCTTCATATGCTCTAAACCGGAGTCCAGTATATGGTGCTGTTCTCCCTTAGCCAAGATTCGTGGGTCCAGGAGTCAAAGAGTGGAAATGGGAGTGATACCACTCCCTAGTACTCTTAATGACCCACTCAGAAAATATTTGCTTTGTCTGTTCCCATGACTGTGCACTACAGATCTACAGGACCTAGTCCCAAGGGGAGGAATGAATCAAGCACTGTAGACACTTCACTAATTCCATTGTACTGGAAGTTAAGAAGGGCACCTGGCTATATTGGGCTCTTTATGCCTCTGGATCAACAGGCACAGAAGGGAGTTATCCTATTGGCTGGTGTGCTTGATCCTAATTGCCAAGAGGAAATTGGATTGACATTAATGGAGATAAAGAAGAGTATGTGTAGAATACAGGAGATCTCTCACGGCTTCTATTAGTACCACCATGCCCTGTAATTAAAGTAAGTTAAAAAGTACAGCAATATGATTCTTATATGACTGCTAACGGCCCAGACCTTTTAGGAATGAAGGTTTGAGTCATCCCACAAGGCAAAAAACTACAGTCCGCTGAAATGCTTGCTAATGGCAAAGGAAATACAGTATGGGCAGTGGAAAAAGATAGTCCTAAATAGCAGTGTTGATGTAGTAGTTAAGAGCTATGGCTGCTAACTGAAGGTCAGCAGTTCAAATCCACCAGGTGCTGCTTAGAAACCCTGTGGGGCAGTTCTACTCTGTCCTTCAAGGTTACTATGAGTCAGAATCAACTCAGCAGCAACAGGTTTGGTTTGGTTTGGTTGAATACCAGTTACAACCATGTGAATAATTACAGAAACAAGGACTTGATTATCATGTTTCTGCCTTGTATGTGTACATCAAATATTTTTGTGTTTTTCACTTACAAAATATAAGATATAAACAGGGCTAGTACATTTATGGTTATATTGATGTTGTATCATTTTAGGCACAATTATGCCTTTTGCCAATAAATTGTCTTTGTTTAGAGATTATGTATAGTGTAAGGATACATATACAGGTGCCAAGTTGACAAGGAGTTGACTGTGATGGTTAAGGTTGTATGTATCAATTTGGCTGGGCTCTGAATCTCACTGATTTGGCATTTATGTCGTAGTTTGGCCAGTTATATGGTGATGTTACCATCTGCACAATGAGATCTGATCTATTCACCTCATGATGAGATCTGCTATAAGTAACTACTCAGTTGAAGGGGATTTTTCTTGGAGGTGTATCCTGCATCCAATATATGTGCACTTTCAGACAAAGCTCAGTGGATTTTGCTCTGCTCTGAATCCTGCATTTGTCTTGTCCACATCTGACTGCTGGTTCTTAGGACTCAAGCCTGCCACCTTACCTGCCAGTCTTGGATTCATCAGCCTTTTCATCCTGTGAGCTAGCAGCCTACTGTCTGACCTGTAGATCTTGGGCTCTTCAGCCCCTGCAGAGAGTGGAGAGGCCTCCAGCTTGATGTATGACCATGGACTTCGGACTTGCCAGGCTCTGCAACTGTGTGAACCATTTTCTTGTGATAAAGCTTGTATATTATACATACATGCTTCACTGGTTTTGCCTGTGTGGAGATCTGGCCTAGGACAGCCCTACATAGTTTCATAGCATGAAACCAAGACTTGACCTTTCTTTTTTGGGTGATACACAGTTGTCAATTTGGACTTGTCCTCTCTGGGCCTCACTTTCCTCATATGGAGAATGGAAATCATGGCTTGGTGAGTACATCTATTTTACTGTAGGCAAAAGTTACCACCTTGGTTGTCTGCTGCCCCTGGTGTTGATGAGGTCACATGGTTTCTGTGAGGGTAATGAGTTCTGCTATAGTCCAATCCCTACATTTTTCCACCCTGGCTGTTTTCAATTCATCCCTGGCATGCTTTTCCCCTCTGGACTTGGAATCTTGTTTCCCACTACACATTCTGATTAAAGAGGTAACAAAGGAAGAGCCATCCAGGCTGCTCACTGAGGTAAGACTTTCATTTTCTCTGAATCATGCATAGTGAGGACAGCCACCAGCATGACTTTTCTTTGGGTGTGGTAAAAAAGTCTAGGGACTTCTAGAAGGTAATGCTGAGTATGGAAATAAATATGGGCCCTGCTCATAGGTTCATCATCAATCACACCTTTCCTATCATTCCTCTCCCTGAGTTCAGAATGGATTGAGAAGTAGTTAGAGACACTAGAGGGAGAGCAAGTAGATAACCTGCTTTCTCAGCAAAGTGGATTGAGGAACAGAACTCGGACCCCAGCCACACAGGCTTTCTAATGTTACCCTCCATATAAGAAAAAGAAATTGGGTCCCTCCCTGATGGCTCCTGTCAGGCCATGTCAAACCTGCTCTAGGAGGATGGCATCTGAGCACCCTTGCTGCAGGTGAAAAGGAGAGCTAGGTATAAATCTCCTGTCCTAGGACAATGTGTAGGCAAGTGGCAGGATAGACAGAGGCCTGAAATGTCCTTCCCATGCTTTTCCTCATGGAGCCTGGAGGTGTTTAAGAATGGGATGGCAGGGGCAGAATCAAGAAGACAGACTAAACACACATTTCCCTAAATCCCTCTGGAAACCAAGGCCTGAATTGATAATTAACAGAGCCTTCTAGTGAGCCCTAGGACACAGCATAGGGCTGTTTATTTGGTCTGTATACCACTGAGCAGAAAACTTCGTATCTTTCTCCGACCCCCACCCTTGCTGAGTCCCAGCTCTCGCAGACTGAAGATAAATGACCATTTTGACTTTTTTTTTTCCTCTGTTTTGGCCAGCAGGAGGGGCTGAGATGACTGGCACCAAGGCTCAGACATGCTGCTGATGAGATCAGCAAGCAGAGTTGCCACATTTTGAGAGCCTGGCCTTGGAATCTGTGCAACTCGGCACTTCTAACCTCTCTATGTATCTCTCAGAATCTCCTGATCTCTGCCATTGAATAGCCTTTTCTGAGGTGGGCAGGGGAGCTTGTGCAGGACACCATCTTGATTCACTGGAAGGTGGATTTTCCTATACGGAGGCCTCAGCTGGACGTAATTCCCAGGCTAGGAGGCAGTGCCTGCCCAGGGAGCGCTTTTCCATTAGTAAGGCAGTCTTTGACAAAGAGGTGCATATTTTGCCAGCCAGGAAGAGGGACTTGCACACTTGAAAGCCTGATTAATTTTGGAAGCTGTCAGATACCTTTTACCTTACAATAGGAAAATAAAAGCAGTGTGTCCTGATGGCTTCTCTTCCAGCCTTTACTTTCTCACATTATAGGGTCAGCTGACGGCTCCCCAGTGACTATGTAAGTGGGACTGTGTCTTTGCAAGTCAGGAGTTGGAGCCTGCTACCCCACAGATTCCACTGAGTCCAGTCACTGCGGTACATAGATGTGTCTGGTGATCAATTTCATTTCCAGACTGAGCTTTAACCCCATTAAAGTAACACCAGAGAAACAAAACAACCTCCAGATGCCCCAGAAGCAACAAGCTTTGGACTGAAACATTAGGAAGAATTCAACTATGGCTTTAGAAGGCCCACAAAAGAAAGATCCAAAGAACTTCCCAGATGAAGCTTTTCTGAAACTATCAGAGGGTGAGTGCAAAAGGATTACTTATAGAGCCCTCCTAGACCTTATACAAAATGCAGCAGGGCAAAATGAAAAGATAAGCAAGCTGTTTCATGTGATAGAACACCAGTACTCTGAAATCCAGTAGATCAATAACAAAATCAAAGAGATAGAAAATTCACTTCAAAGCCAAGAAAACAGAATTGAACAAATGGATAACAGACTTTCTGACTTGGAAGACAGAGCTGCTAACTCCAGCATATATGAGGGAAAATCAGAAAAAAGAAATAAGAAAAATGAAGAAGCACTAAGAAGCATGAGGGACTCTATTAAGAGGAACAATCTACGATTAATAGAAGTTCCTGAACAGGGTGGAACACCTGAGAACACAGGGAGTATTGTGGCTGAGCTGCTGACAGAAAACTTCCCAGAAATTATGAAAGAAGAGAATATAGATATCCAAGATGCATATTGAATGCCACTCAATATAGATCTCAAAAGAAAGACTCCAAGACATATTGTAATCAAACTTAACAAAATGAAGCACAAGCAGAAACTCTTATTAAAGGCAGCAAGACTCAAAGCAAAACTTTGAGGGAAACACAGCAGAAATGATGCTGGCACAGAGACAATGGGATGACACATTCAAAGCCTTGAAGGAGAAGAACTTCCAACCAAGAATGATATATCATGAAAAACTATCTTTCAGATATGAAAATGAAATCAAGACATTCACAGATAAACAGAAACTCAGGGACTTTGTAAAAACCAAATCAGAGCTACAAGAAGTACTGAAAGAAACTCTTGGCTTAGAAGAACAAAACCATTAATTGTATATTTTAGGAAGACATACAGGACATATCACCCAGAAACCTTTGCAGTTAGGGAAAGCACCAAACTCATAAAGCTGTGATATTAAAAGAAGTGATCCAGTGACCATAGCATGAAAACTATGATGTCATCATATTAAAAAGAGGGATGTACTACAGTTGTTATAGACCTTCCAGATGGAGAGGAAGTTAATAAGACTTGTAGTAGTTAAAATTGAGTTTAAGCATAGACTTTTAAGGGGGTCACAGGGACAGCTGCAAAGCACAATAAAGATGCAGCATATGAAACCAATAAACGTAATACTGGAGTCTCAACAACCACAAAACCAATACTGAAAAAGGTGCAAAATCAACTCATAAAGAAGACTGTTCCAAAACAGAATAATAAGAACAGAGAAAACATTAACACAAAAATAAACAAATCACAATGACAGCACTAAGCACATACCTATCAGTAATTACATTGGTTGTGAATGGACTGAGCACTCCAATAAAGAGACAACGAATGAGGGGCATCTTGATCAAAAGACACAACCCATCTGTATGTTGCTTACAAGAAACTCACCTTAAAGTTAAAGATATGAACAAACTGAAAATTAAAGGATGGAAGAACATATATCAAGCTAACAATACACAAAGAAGAGCAGGGGTGCCAATACTAACGTCAGATAAAATAGATAGATTTTAATGTAAAATCCACCATTGTGGACTGCTGAAAGGTTCAATACACAAACAGGACTTAACAATATTAAATATGCACCCAATACTAGAGCATTTAAATACATTGAAGAAACACTGACTGCACACAAAAATGGGATAGATCACTCCACAATAATAGTGGAAGACTTCAATGCTCCATTCTCAGTATTGGACAAATCATCTAGAAAAAAGATCAGTAAAGACACAGACGACATTATTGCCACAATTAACCACCTAGACCTCACTGACATATACAGAACTATCTGTCTATCAGCAGATAACTAAGCATGGAACATTTTCCAGAATAGAGCGTGTGTGAAGACATAAAGCAAATCTCTACAAAATCTATGTCACTGAATTATTGCAAAGCATCTTCTCAGACCACAAAGCCATTAAAATCGAAATCAATAGCAGAAAAAAAAAGAAAGTGGAACTCATGGAAGCTGAACAGTATCTTGCTCAAAAAACCATGGGTTATGAAGAAATCAAGGATGAAACAAAGAAATTTATGGATTCCAACAAGAATGAAAACACTTCCTACCAGAACCTATGGGATACAGCCAAAGCAGTGCTCAGAGGTCACTTTATCTCCATAAATACACACATCTGGAAGCAACAAAGAATCCAAACTGAAGTTCTAACCCTACAGCTTGAACAAGTAGCAAGAGAACAATAGAGGAACCTCTCAGGCACCAGAAGAAAACAGATCATAAAGATTAGAGCAAAACTAAACGAGTTAGAGAATAGAAGAACAACTGAGAAAATTGCAAAGACCGAAAGCTGGTTTTATGAAAAGATCAACAAAATTGACAAACCAGTGGCTAAACTTACTAAAGAAAAACAGGAAAGGAAACAACCCAAATAAGAAATGAGAGGGAAGTTGTAACAAAGATCCAACAGAAATCCATAATATCATAACAGAATATTGTGAAAGACTGTATTCTAACAAATTTGAAAACCTAGAGGAAATGGACAAAGTCTTAGATTTCATATCACCTACCAAAATTATTACAAGGTGAAGTAGAACAACTTAATGAACCCATCACAAAGGAAGAGATTGAAAAAGTCATCACAAAACTACCAAAGAAAAAAAGCCCGGGCCCAGATGGCTTCATCACAGAATTCTACCAAGCTTTTAGAGAAGAGTTATCTCCAATACTACTGAGACTGTTTCACAGTACAGAAAGTGATGGAATGCTCCCAAATTCATTGTATGAGGCCAGCATAACCCTGCTACTAAAGCCAGGGAAAGACCCAACAAAAAAGGAGAACTACAGATCACTCATGAATCTAGATGCAAAAATCTTCAGCAAAGGGTCAGTAGAATACAACAGCATATCAAAAAGATAATTCATCCTGACCACGTTGGATTCATACCAGGGATGCAAGGCTAGCTCAACATTAGAGAAACAATGTGATTAACCACATAAATAACGCAGAAGACAGGAATCATCTGATTTTGTCTACTGATGAAGAAAAGTCATCTGATAAATTCCAACACCAATTCATAACTAAAAATTCTCAGCAAAATAGGCATAGATGACAAATTCCTCAATGCAATAAGGGCCATTTATACAAAGCCAACTGCCTATGTCATACTGAATGGAGAGAGACTGAAACAATTCCCCCTGAGAACAGGAACTAGACAAGGGTACCCACTCTCACCTCTCCTGTTCAACATTGTACTAGAAGTTCTAGCCAGAGCAATTAGACAAGACCAAGAAATAAGGGGCATCTGCACTGGTAAAGAGGAAGTAAATATCTCCCCATTTGCAGATGATCTGATAGTATATACAGAGAATCCTAAAGAGTCCATAAGTAAACTACTCAGATTGATAGAAGAGTTCAGCAAAGTGTCAGGATACAAGATAAACATAAGTAAATCAGCAGGAGTCCTTTATACCAACAATGAGATTATTAAGGAAGAAATCACCAAATCAATGCCATTTACTATAGCCCCCAAGAAAATAAAATACGTAGGAGTAAATCTAACCAGAGAAATAACAAATCTTAATGAAGAGAACTACAATACCTTACTACAAGAAACTTAAGAGAGACATACATAAATGGAGAAACCTACCCTCCTCATGGATAGGAAGACTTGTGAAAATGTCTGTTTTATGCAAAGCAATATACTTATATAATGCAATCCCAATACAAATTACTCTGACATTTTTTAATGAAATGGAGAAACAAATCACCAACTTTGTTTGGAAAGGAAAGAAGCCCCATATAAGCAAAACACTTCTGAAGAAGAAGAACACACTGAGAGGTCTTTCAACTACCCAACTTTAGAACCTATTACCCTGCCACAGTGGTTAAAACAGCCTGGCACTGGTACAAAAAGAGGCAAATAGATCAATGGAACAGACTTGAGACCCCAGAGATGACACCATCCTCCTATGAGCAGTTAAAATTCGACAAAGCCCTAAGACATTAAACTGGGGTAAAAGCAACCTCTTCAACAAATGGTGCTGGCAATAATTTGCTGCAGTAATTGGAAACAAGACCCATATCTCACACCTTATACAAAAAAAACCTCAAACTGGATATAAGACCTGAATATCAAATCTAAAACAATAAAGCTCATTCAAGAAAAATTAAGATCAGCAATGCAAGTTTTAATATGCAACATAGACAGACTTCAAAATCTGACAAACAAATCACAATCGACAGAAGAGAAAACAGATAAATGGGAACTACTAAGAATCAAACAATTTTGCTCATCCAAGGACTTTATCAATAGAGTTAAAAGACCACCTACAGAATGGGAAAAAATATTTGGCAACTATGTCAGACTGATGCCTGATCTCCATAATCTGTAAGGTACTGCAAAATATCAATACGAAAAGGATAAATCATCCAGTTAAGCGATGGGCAAAGGAGGTGGACAGACACCTCTCTAAAGAGATCCAGGCAGCCAAAAAACACATGTGGACATGCTCGCAATCATTAGCTATTAAAGAAATTCAAATCAAAACTACAGTGAGATACCATCTCACATCAACAAGGTTGGCCATGATCCAAAAAATGGAAAACAACAAATGCTGGAGAGGCTGTGGAGAAATTGGAACTCTCCTACACTGTTGGTGGGATTGCAAAATGGTGCAACCACATTGGAAAGCAATCTGGTGCTTCCTTAAAAAGCTGGGAATAGATATAGCACTTGACCCAGTAATTCCACTGCTTGGAATATATCCTATGGTATCAAGGCTATTCACACCAACTGATACATACAGGCGAATGTTTATTGCAGCACAGTCCACAATAGCAAAAAGATGGAACCGACCCAGATGTCCAACAACAGAGGAATGGATAGGTAAACTATGGTATATATACGCAGTGGAACACTGCAATGATAAAGAACAATGATGATTTTAGGAAACATAACCTGGTTTCTATTGGAGGACATTATACTGAGTGAAAGTAATCAGTGACAAAAGGACAAATATTGTATGAGACCCCTAAGATAAGAACTTAAAAACAGACTCATGCATAAAAGAAAAGACTGTTTGATGGCTGCAAGGGTGGGGAGGAAGAGAGGGAGAGGGTGAGCTATAGATTGGATAGCTGATAGAAATTTGGTTGGGTGAAATCAGTGACAGCACACATTAGGAAGAAGATCAGTTTTAATTAGACTTCAACATAACATGATTACTCCTCCCATCTTAACCCAACATTGCAAGGATGGTGTAGCTGGGGCGGGGGACCAGGTACCATGCTCTCAGGGGAAATTGAGACCAATTGGCACAACTAGCATTTTGCTAAGAGGGTCTTCTGCACTCCAAATTGGTGAATGGCATCTGAGGCCTTAAAAGCTGCTAACCTGCCATCTGAGATACACCAAATGTTCCCAACTCAGCAGGAACAGATGATCTCCAATGACATGGGGCAAAGAGAACCCAGAAGACAGAAAGACCCATGTGAGCAGGTGACTATGTAGACATATGACTGGAAGAACTAGATGGTGCCTGACCACAACCAGTGATAGCTGTGATGGGGCTCACAAAGTTGAGTGTCACAGGCAACACCAAAATAAAAAGGGGTGCATTCTGAGATACCCACTAAAAGACCACAGTTGATGGTCCTTGGGCCTCGGAGTTCCCCTGGGAGCATGGCCCCTCGCCCTGATGCTGCCCCTGTTCATAAATCATAATGGAGATCAACTCTTCAGGCAGAAATGGATTGGACTTGGTAACACAGAGCAATCATATCATGTGTGCACTTTATGGTTCTGTGCATCTATAGGATGTCAGCAAGCTGACCTCTTACTGGATGCAGGGGAGAGGGTAGAAAGGAGGGGATAGGAGATTGTTAGGAGAATATGACGTATACAGAACAGAGGAGTGTGCTGTCACCGGGCAGAGAGAGCAGTGGGAGCCGCTCATTGGTGGGTATGCAAATTTATATGGGATTTTATGTTCTCACTCAATCATAATAAAAAAGTATATCAAAAAAGAATGGCATGCATGGCAGAGGCATCTGACCTCTTATAACTTCGTGAGTGGGAAGGAGAATCAAGATCAACAGCAGAAGGCTGATTCCTGTGAAGCAGAGGTCAGGCATGTCTTTTCTCTCCTCTGTCTTTACCAATTCTGGCAGTAATCATCCCCCCAAGCATTCTCTGCTTCATACCTGGGTTAAATGATTCATTGCAGTGGCCACACAGAAGGGACAGACAATGCTCATGCTTACGGGTTTGTTGGGGAAGTAACAGGTTACAATTCAGATTCAGGAACGGCCAGGATACAGTTTCCATCTGGATAACCTTTTCTGCCATGCTCACAGATATGCCTCTCTCTGGCCTCTCAGCCTCTGCCGTACTTTGGCAAGTGTTTCAAAGCTCTTTGAGCTCTGCTGATAAGTGCCTGAAGGCACCCGACCCTGCCAGTAAGCCTCCGCCTGAAGGCTTCATGGGTTGGCAGACCTAGTCCACCAACTACCTGGAGGCATCCTACTCCTCCAGCAAGCCTTGAGGGCACTTAGCCTGGGCCAGGAAGCCCACTGCGCCATCTCTCGCCAGTCTGTCCTGCTGCCATTTGTCTGCCACCACTTCTTGCCATTTTCAGTGTTCTGGTTCCAGGAGCTTCTCAACACAGGGGTCCCAGGTCCCCAAGTCCAAAGGACACACTCACCTGTTGTCCATTCTTCCTTAGTGGTGGTAAGATCCTTTCTCTGCTGTGCAGTTGGCTGTCTTTTAAACCCAGAGGGATGGCAAAACTGATCAGTCCCCTTGGTGGGTTACAGTTGCCTTATTTTCACAGTCCCTCCCAGTCACTTGTAACTCCCAGCGGGAGATACAAGGCCATGGTGAGAAAGGCCACACAGAAGTGATCCATCACAGTGCTGAGTGGAAGTTACCTGCTCTCCAGGAAGATGTTAGGAGTCAGGGATAAGAGAAAAACAGGTGGTGGGTTTAATAATAATAGGATACTGGGTAGGCAATTAAAGATCTACCAGCTTTGTCTCTTCTTTTTCATTTCACTTGTCCAGAATTCTAGTTCTGGAGAGGCCATGCAAATCTTTAATATGATTTCCAACTAGTGAGGAATATCTGGGGGTGTGTGGAAAGAAGAGAGATGCATTCAGGTTTGTAGAAATTGATGTTACAGTGCTCCAGGAAGCTGAAAACACAAAGAACTCTTTTCAAACTTGTAAATTTTTCATTATCAGCGTTATTGTGTTCCCCTGAAATCTGTGTCATGGTTTCCAGTATTGTGTGTTGGCCACCATTGTCATCTGATTCCGTATGTGTTGTAAGTCCTAGAACAGTAATGTTAGTGAGGCAGGATTAGATGCAGTTTTAGTAATGCAGAACTCAGTCTACAAGATTAGGTTGTGTCTTAAGTCAGTCTCTCTTGAGATATAAAGGAGACAGATGACCACAGAGAAACCGGGGAGCTCATACCACCCAAGAAAGCAATGCTGGTAGCAGAACACCTCTCTGGACCCCAAGCTTCCTGTGCTGAGAAAGTGCCCGAGCATGGGAAGATTGATGACAACCACCTTCTCCCAGAGCAGAGAGAGCCTTCCCTTGGCATAGCACCCTGAATTCAGACTTCTAGCCTCCTAGACTGTGAGAGAATAAATTTCAGTTTGTTAAGGCCATCCGTTTGAGCTATTTCTTTTACAGCAGCACTAGATAATCAAAAGAATCGCTAATAGAAAACATTAATTACGTTATTTTTATGAGCCAGGCCTAGACTGAGCATCTTGCAAGGAATTATATGATGTGATCTTCACAGAAACCTTAAGGAGTAAGAGCTGTATTAGTATCCCCTGCTTCCCACAGATGGAGCTGTGGCAGGGCAGATGTTACGAGCTCGGCTGCTAACTGAGGTCAGGAGTTCTAATCCACCAGCTACTCCTTGGAAACCAAATGAGGCAGTTCTCCTCTGCCTTGTAGTGTCATTATGAGTCAGAAACGACTCAGTGCCAGTGGTTATTTATTTATTACCTATCACAGGTGAGGAAACGGTGGCTAGGTTTAATAATTTGTCTAAGAGTTTCCAGGTAGTAAGTAGGGAAGTCAAGGAATTTTGGCTTAGGATTCTGACCTCACGGCCCATGCCACAGCAGGCATATTCCTGAGGTCGTTATTGGTCTTTGTGTCTTGGCTAATGGCTAACCTTTTTTTTTTTTTTTGCCTTCTTTCTCAGAAGCTACCAAGAACTCTATTCTTCATGTGAAAGCTGAAGTACACAAGTCCTTGGACAGTTATGCAGCCAGTTTGGCCAAAGCCATTGAGGCTGAAGCCAAAATCAACTTGTTTGGGGAGGAAGCTTTGCCAGGGGTGTTGTTGGCAGCACGGACTGTCCTGGGTGCTGGCTTTGGGGGCCGCCGAGGCAGCAGAACTCTGACAGGCCAGCGACTTCAGCTGCAGAGTATTGAAGAAGGGGACGTTTTAGCTGCGGAACAGAGATGAGGGCCTCCAGGGGACTGCGGCCGGAGCTGGAGGTGGTGTTCTGTGGTGGCCCCGCTGGAGCCTGCACGAACATGTCAGTGCGTACCACGGACAGTATACTATTGTGGCAAAGGAACAGCATCTGGTGTGCAGCCACCAGCAAGAGGACTGGAAGCTGTCTGGAGCTGGTGACCTCAGTGTCTGCCGTCAGACCACTCATGGGGTTTTTTTTAGAGCCAGTACTGAGACAAGAGATGTCTAAAGCACTGAGGAAAGCAGATAGAGATGTGGTCTTGACTTTTGGGGAGGTGGAGCCCAGAGGAGGCTGGGCTTGGAAGAGAAGTACCATGTGGACCTCTTCATCTTCTTCACAGCCTGCCTCCCGGGGTTCCAGGCACATCCTGAGGCTCTCGAGAGTTAATCCTTCCCAGTGCACTGTGAAGGTCCACACATCTTCCTGATAAAGCAGGAACATGACCGGGGCTTCCACATAGCTGATATGGGCGGTGGGAGGACTTGGCTTGTAGACTGAGTGGTCCCTGGCGAGAGAATGCAAGAGCGGAGCATCCCAGGCAGACTCCCCACCTCCTCTCCTAGTTCCAGCCTTACCTTCTGCAGAGTCCGCTGCCTGTTGGTACTATTAGGGTGGCACACAGGCTATACTGGGCAGAGGGGGACAGGGCCCAGCCCATCTACTCGCTATGGACAGATACTTCGATGTTTCAAAGAAGGGAGAAACCACTACCACAGACGGAAGGAAGGGGCGGGCAGCAGGCACCTCGTTTTCAGAATTACATCCATTTGATTATGACGTATCATTGTCTTCCAAGCCCGAATGGGGCTGCAGTGCCAAACATAGCCTAGAAATAGAGATGCTATTAGAGGGGACCCGTTTTCCATAGGACAGCCTCATGGAATAGATACTATTTGTGACGTTATGGGACCAAATACAGGAGTTGGCCTCCACTTCCCAAGGAGATACTCCTAAGTTCCACAGCTACTATTAGTACAACCTTGAGCAGCCAAACATAAGGTAGGAGAGAGAGCACACTGGACTCAGTCAGCAAGGTGGGTTCTCAGCACTCCTCTGCCCCTGACTGCATGTGTAATTACAGCGTTTCGTCACTTCCAAGGCCGTCTGTGACATGGGAAAAGGGAGTAGGGAGTTAGGTTGAATCGTCTGCAGGATCTTTTCTAGTTCTGACCTTCTTTGGTGTTCTCTGAGTTGATAAATTAGAGACAAAGAACAAAAAATAACAGAACCACTGACCAACATTTGTATCACTTTGAGGCTAATGGATACATGAAGCAATGCCAAGCCTCAGGACCTGGGTCTGTGTCTGAGCGGTCTGTTTAGAGCATAGTCCTGAGAATGCCGACCCCCCTGTTGTATCTCGGAAGAAGAGGGGTGCCTCCTCAAAGGTGGAAGTATAACAGCAGAAATTGTAATTTGTGTGGTGAAATCCTTCTCTTCTTTTTGAGGTCCAGGTGGGAGCAGTCGTTTTACTGTGGGTCCAGAACCAACGACGGGTTTATTCCCTGGGTCTGCAGTTTATGGAGGCTTGGGGTCTTGCCACCTTCATAGTAAATGAACTCCTCAACAGTGGCTCTACAGGGTTAGCTGCATGCTGGGCGCTGGTCCTGGCTCTGGATGGGAGTGGAAGTGGCTTTCCCAGAGGAGGAGAGGACAGTCCCACCTGTGGCTTCTGCCAGTGTGATGTGCAGATCAAACAGATTTTCTCCCATTGCTGGGGGGTGGGGGGAGCTGGCGGTGTTCATTAGCCTAAGAGTGCTTTGTCCCTTTATTCTAGGTATACATATATTTTTCTGGAAGTTGCCTGGTCTCTAAAGGGACTATATTCATAATCAGTTTGTGGGCCCCGAAGTCGTTCATGGCAGAGACCTTTACTTCTGGGCTGCAACGACGTGGGGTCAGTGACTGCATAGACTTTTATTGGGCTGGAACCCCAGGATTGCAGAGTATCCTCTGCAAATGGGAAAGACTTCTGCTCTGAGGCCAGCTGGGATATACCAGGATTCACAGGGCAGCTATGAGTTGGAACTGACTTGATGGCACCTAACAACACAGCAGCAATCTAGAAAAAGAATTTCACGAAAGAATTCACTCTATTTCCCCTTACTGTATTCAGGCCCCTTCATTTGTTCATCCACCAAACACTGCATCCATTGCGTGCAAAGCAGCAAACTAGGCTCTGTGGCAGTAACACTAAATTGTTTTCACTCTAGGAGGGGAGACCTGGAGGATCCTGATTTTGATACATAAGAGAATCAAGTAATGAATCTAGAAAGAACTGTAGGCTACAGAGGGAGGTGGATAGTTCCACAAAGGGATTTTAGAGATGACTCCACGAGTCGTCTCTGAGCCAAGTCCTGGAAGCGATTTGATGGCTAGATACGTAATTTGCATATTAAAGAATTCAAATTTGTCTTGGCTTGGCAAAAAAGAGGGAGAAAACACATGATCCACATACATTCTGAAGTTTCTGAGAGGTTTTTCAAGACACTGACCCTCAACGCAGAAGGTCAAAGTCCCCAGCAGTGCCCAGAGACCCCAGCCTAACTAGCTGTGTCCTGCAGTGCAGTGGCAGGCCAAGGTCTTCCTGAGAGACCACGCGGACAGTGGGAGATTGGGCGTTTGGCCCCTGGTTTGCAATCCTGTGACTTCTGGTTTTGACAAGACCACTTTTAGGGCTGTTGCACAGCTCTGCTGCTTTCACTGAGGTGCCACTTGCCTAGGTTCCTATGCCACAATCCAGTACTGGTGGCTATTGTGATCCATAGGCTTTGAAGTCCTGTGCCACCTCAAAGCCTAGCCTGGTGCCCTGGCCAGAGGCACCAAAACTTCTACTGACCACAGACACTAGGTGGCAGCACTGTGGCTGTGATGTTAGCAGCAGTTCCCAAAGCTAAGATCTGAAAACTTGTTTGATTCTGGCAGAGAAGCTTGCTCTGGACTTCTTCACTAGGCCTGCAGTCGTCAGCATGTAAAGGGCCACTCAACTTGTCTGCTTACGTGTGTGACGCCCCCCGCCCCCCACCCCGTTCAGGTTCAAAGGCACTGCCACTACTCACCTGTGTGATCTTAAGAGTGTCAGAGAGGAGTATAAGACCAAGGGCCTCTGGTGCCCGTTTTCTCTGATTTCCATTGAAGGAGCTGTTTTGTTTAGTCTATACAAAGAACTGAGCAACCAGAGGCCAAGGTAGTCTGAATTGGAAATGGGAAGGAAGGAAAAGTGTTCTGATAGAATGAGAGGTATTAGCTGTTTAGATTTAACTATATGAATCCTTTTCCATGCTGATAGTGTGCCCCTTAGACACCTCTGAACTACGCATAAGATATACCCATACCAGGAAATTAACCTAGAGCTTGGGCTGTAGCCTGTCTGGAACTGTAAGAATGACAGCAAACTAACACTGAGTGCATACTGTGTTTCTGACCTATTAGATATTTGAGTGCCTACTGTGTGGTAGGCATTATGTTAAAACAAAAACCAGACCTGATTCACAGTGGCCCTATAGGACAGAGTAGAATTGCCCCATAGTGTTTCATAGGAAGGCTGGTAGATTGAAACTGCCTAGCTTTTGGTTGGCAGCCGAGCTCTTAACCATTGTGCCACCAAGACTCCAACACTATGTTAACCAAAAAACCAAACCCACTGCTGTTGAGTCGATTCTGACTCATAGTGACCCTATAGAACAGAGTAGAACCGCTCTGTAGAGTTTCCAAGAAGCACCTGATAGATTCCAACTGCTGACCTTTTGGTTAGCAGACGTAGCATGTAACCACTATGCCGCCAAGGGACTGTGTTAGGCATTTGCATATGCTTCATCTCATTTCTCTTCAGTAAGTACGTACATGATACTGTGGGAGTACCACAGGATTTTATATGTAAACTCTGAGTTCAGATCCTGCTCTGTTGCTTGTTACCTGGCTGTTCTTGGTCAAGTTACTCAGTCTTTCAGTGTCACAGTTTCTTCATCTGTAAAATGGAGTGTTGTGATCTCTGGGGACACACAGAACTAGGGAGACCTCCCTCAAAAGGTGATTTTGTGGGTTACATCAGAATGTGCTGGTAAAGCATCCAGTACAGCACCTGGTGCAGAGCTGATGATGAAGAACTGACACTTGGTCTCAGTAATTCTGTGAGGTGGGTGTATTATTCCTGTTTTATAGGAATCTCTGTGACAAGAAGTGAGAATCTTGAAAAGATGACTGTTATCCCAGACAGAAGATACTGAAGGTTGTTGCTGGAATTGTCATGTACGCCATATAGTGCGAAAGGGTCTTTTGGGAAAGAAGAGACGGGTTGAGGGGAAAGAGAGGCTAAGTAGTGTTTGAAATTCAAGAGCTTTGAGAGCACAGGAATGAGCTTTTTAATAAATTTTTAATACCTTACTAGGCCTGCTTGCACAGAAAACATAATCCTAAATTGCCGTGAATGGCTATCAGTAATGGGCCAAACCCCGGGGCCTGGTGGAGAGTCTCCCATCACAGTGCAAGTTCAGCCTTGACTTCCCTCACAGCCCTAAAGGGATCCTTCCCCTTGTGCCCTTCAGTGTTGAGACAGCTCTGTCCTGCAGCGAGGGGCTTGATCTGGGCCCTTGAGAATCACCCTTGAGGTAAGAAAAAAGGCTGTGATCCCAGTCATATATGAGTACAAGGGGAAGACCTATGCCTTCCTTGCAGGTGGAGTAGAAAGGTCATAAAATCCAGGGAGGCCCAGGGAAGTGAAATGACTTCTTCCATGTCACAGAGTGAGTTAGGCCTGAGTCAGTACCAAACTCCAGGTCTTGGCCATGTGGCCGAGAGAAGGAAAGAATCAGTTTTTTTGTAACTCAAGGAACGTGAGGTATTGTTAGAAGTCATTATCGGGAGAATAGGCCAACTGGCCTATATTGGGTAGGTAGAAAGAACAGTTGTAAACCAGGGATCTTCGGAGACATGAAGCATGTGTTTGCCGGACCTCAAAAAAACAAAACAAAAAACTGCAGGCCCGAGGAAAGAATGAATTCAAAGCACAAACTCAAATTTGCACAAGATTACAAAGAGCACAATTTTGGTCAGTGTTTTTAGGAGAATATAATACACAAAGCTGTGTTCATTCTCTCAGAAAACATTTTCCTGAGCAGTATAAATAATGTAGGAATTAGAAGCCACTTCTATTTGATGGCACCATTTTGTACTCTCACAAATCATAGGCCAGTCAGCTCTTCCCAGAGGAAAAGACAGTCCCAGGGAGGCTCTCAGGCCTGGGTAGGCAAGATCACAATGAGAGTGGAAGAGAAAACGCATATGGGGACTGGTCTGCTAATTGTCACTGTATTCTGGTGATGGACCCTTGGATGCAGAAATGGTTTAAATCCAAGCTTCAAAACACAACAAAAACAAGCTAATCCTGAAATACATTTGACTTGAAGTTTTTTGATTTTTTTATAAAGATGAAAAATATTTAGAATTACTATAAATTAGTATTTATAAATGAAGGTGTATTTAGAATAGGTTTACCTGATTAAATATCTGTTTTGGGTATGTGTATAGTTGTAGAAATTGTGCATAGTGGTTGCACTGTGGATTTTCTGTGTGGCCCCCCATTCCCTGTTCCTTACAGGCTCCCTTCCCAGGACACGCAGGGAGAAAAAGGAAGTCTCCTAAGCAGGAAGGGGAAGAGTGTTGCGTCACTGAGCTAGGAAGATGCCCGTACCAAAGTCAACCAGGTACATTGATCCACATTTTCCATACATCCCGTCAGATGGTTAGACCCATGGAGTATTGTTAAATGACTTCTTAGCACGGCCAAGATGCACAGAACATACGCTCAACCCAAAGTTTTAAAAGAGGTTTGGTGTGCTACGCACACAGATGTCTAATGTGTAATCAGGAGAGGAGGCAGAAGATTATCACTAAGCCTCAGAACCCACCACCATTACCTGACCCCTTCACCTGTCAGCACTGATTTTATTTATCTATTTATTTTCTGAGAGGGTCGATGAGATCTAGGGTCCAGTTGCCTAAATTTCCAGCCCCACTTCCCCAGCATACAATGAATTTTGGAAAAGGCCGGGACTTAACCAGCTCTGCCTTTGTGGAACATCTTCTGTCTTTGCTGCCTCACTAGACTGCTTGCTTGGCCTGCCTTTATCCTGAGTTATATATATAACATCAAACTGGCAAACTTCTGAAGGCAGAGGACCTTATTCCTTTGACAAATACCGTTTTGACTTTCTTTTGTTGCATTTCCAGCCAGAGAAGTACCCTTTCACTGCACAGAGTTAGCCACAGCCTCTGTCCTTTGAGTTCTCCAACACCTCTCTAGAGCATGTCTGTACAGTGATCATTGTTGTATAACCTTGGGGGAAATAATGCCGTTCTATGCTTAGTCTTTTTTTCTGTAAACTGTTCTGTGGTTTCAGGGTGCTGAGGCAGCCCGCATACCATAGATAGACACGTATGAATACTAGTATTAAAGAGGAGGAAATAGAAGCCCAGAGAAGTCAGTTAGCCTGACCAGGTCACTTAAACTAACTGGAAATTAGAAGGTAAGAATCGAACTTTCCAGAAATCCTGAAGTTGCCCTGTTTGACTAAAGCTTGGGTTCCTTTTTGCCTTTTGATGATTTTCCACTGTACTTAACATGTATACATATGTGCTTTTGTCTAGGGTGGTGGTTTTTAGGTGCCCAAGTCAAGTCGGTTCTGACTCACAGCAACTGTGGGTACCATGGAATGAAACATTGCCTAGTTCTCTGCCATCCTCACAATGGTTGCTGTTTGGGCCCCTTGTTGGAGCCATTGGGTCAATCCATCTCATCAAGGGTCTTCCTCTTTTTCATTGGCCCTTTGTGTTATCACACATGGTGTCCTTCAGACAGTGGTCCCTACTGATAACATGTCCAAAGTATGGGAGATGAAGTCTTCCCATTTGGGTTTCCAAGGAGCATTCTGTCTGTACTTCTTCCAAGACAGACTTGTTTTTTGTTCTGGCAGTCTATGGTATGGTATTGTTAGGTGCTGTCAAGTTGCTTCCAACTCACAGTGACCCTGTGCGCAATAGAATGAAATAGTGCCTGGTCTTACACCACGCCTGTAATCATTTTTATACTTAAGCCTGCTGTTGCAGCCACTGTGTCAACCATCTTGTTGAAGGTCTTCACCTTTTTCACTGACCCTCCACTCTACCAAGCATGTCCTTCTCCAGGGATTGACCCCTCCTGACAACATGTCCAAAGTATGTGAGATGTAGTCTTACCATCTTCGCTTCCAAGGAGCACTCTGTTTGTACTTCTTCCAGAACAGATATGTTTGTTCTTTTGGCAGTCCATAGTATATTCATATTTTGTTTCTAAACAACACCATAATTCAAAGGCATCAGTTCTTTTTAGGACTTTCTTGTTGATGGTCCAGTTTTAACATGTATATGGCAACCCTACTGAAAACACCATGACTCAGGTCAGACACACATTAGCCCTCAAACTCCTGTCTTTGCTTTTCAACTCTTTAAAGGGGTCTTTTGCAGTAGATTTCCCCAGTGCAATGTGTCATTTGATTTCTTGACTGCTGCTTCAAAGGGTGTTGATTGTGGATTCAGGGAAAATCCTTGACAACTTCAATCTTTTCTCTGTTTATCACGGTATTGCTTATTAATCCAGTTGTGAACTGTTTTATTTTCTTTGTTGAGGTGTGATCCATTCTGAAGGCTGTGGACTTTGATCTTCATTAAGTGCTTTCAGCAAGCAAGGTCATGTCATCTGAATACCACAGAATTGGATCTCAAGGTGGCACTGCTGATGGTAGTGAGGGCTCATACAGAGGTGACCTTGACAACACTAACACTGATTTTCTTATGCCAGTGTTACACTTTCTGCAGCACTAGATGGCTGCCTCAAAATTAGTTCAGTGATTACTACCAGTATGTACTTTCTTCTCCATTTGTTTACTGGTTGACAAGGAGGTAGGAAAATGATAGTTACTGGCTGGAATACAGCCCAAAGGGAAGTTGCTGGGTTTACCTGCTGTCATTAAAAGTGAGACATTTCCAAAGAACTCATTGACTGGAAACTCAAAAATATTCTTCTAGTTACAAAAGCCACTCATTTTTTTTGTTCTTTCTCTTGTGCTTTAAGTGAAAGTTTACAATTCAAGTTAGTTTCTCACACAGAAACTTATACACACATGCTGTTATGTGACATTAGTTGCTCTCTCTACAGTGACAACAGTCTTCCTCTCTACCCTGTATTTTCCATGTCCATTCCACCAGCTCCTGTCCCTTTCTGACTTGTAATCTCACCTTCAGATTGGAGTTCCCCATTTAGTCTCACATATCTGCTTGAACTGAGAAGCACGCTTTTCACCACTATCATTTTATGTCTTCCAGTCCAGTCTAATTTTTGTCTGAAGAGTTGGTTTCAGGAATAGTTTTAGTTCTAGGCTAACACGGTCCAGGGGCCCTCTCTTTTGGTTGCCTCCAGTCTCAGTGAGTTCTCAACTCTGGTCCTTTTACTAGAATTTGAGTTTTGCACCCCACTTTTCTCTCGCTCTATCAGGGACTCTATTGTTTTTCATGTCAGGGCAGTCGGTGGGGGGTAGCTGGGCACCATCTAATTCTTCTGGTCTTGGGTTGTCTTTTTTACTCTTTTGTTGAAGTCTTTGGTGAGCATAAGTGTTTGATTTTTAAGTGTTCCCAGTTATCTAATTTCTCTTCAGGTGTTTGTGCATTGTTAGTAATGTTTTATTTTCTGTTTTGCCATGTATTAGGGCTCCTATCATTGTCCCTATTTTTTCTTCTATAACCTTCATCATTTCAGTTTTTAGATTTAGGTCTTTGATCCATTTGGAGTTAGTTTTTGTGCATGGTGTGAGGTGTGGGTCTTGTTTCCCTTTTTTGCAGATAGGTACACAGTTACGCCAGTACAATTTGTTCAAGAGACTATCTTTTCCCCAGCTGACAGACTTTGGGCCTTTGTCAATTATCAGCCACTTATAGATGGATGATTTTACCTCTGAATTCTCATTTCTGTTCCATTGATCTGTGTATCTATTTTTGGATGAGTACCAGGCTGTTTTGACTACTACTGTTGTGTAATAGGTTCTAATATCAGGTAGTGTGAGGCCTCCCACTATGTTCTTCTTCAGCAATACTTTATTCATCTGGGCTTCTTCCCTTTCCATATGAAGTTGATGATTTGTTTCTCCATGCCATTAAAAAAATGCCAATGGCATACCTAGTCTTTTTCTAAGAGATTGTTCTACATCTCATATTGGTGAATGGTGCCTGGGTCTTAAAAGCCAGCAAGCAGCCATCTAAGGAACATCGATTGGTCCCAATCCACCTGGAGCAACAGAATGAAGGACATCAAAGACATGAGGAAATTTATGGGCCTAGGAGATAGAAGAGGCCAAATAATCAGGAGACTACATCAACATGTGACCAGAAGAATGAGCTAGTGCTTGGCCACCACCAAAGACAGTCCTGTAAGGGAACACAGTGTAGAGTCCCTGTTGTAGCATGAGAAAAAGGGAAGTGTAGATCTAGAACTCTTTAAAAGATCAGACTTAATGGTCCTACAACCTAGAGGGTCCACTGAGAATATGGCCCCTGAACTTGCTGCTAGCTCAGAGCCAAAATCAGTACTGAAGCCAACACTTCAGACAAAGAATGGACTGGACTATGGGACATAGGGAACTCCTGGTGGCCTAGTAGCTAGGTGATATATCTGCTAACCCCAAAGCGGGTAGTTCAAATCCACCAGGCACTCCTCAGAAACGCTATGGAGCAGTTCTACTGTGTCCTATGGGGTTGTTATGAGTCAGAATCAACTTGACAGCAGTGGATACTTTGGTTTGGGGTATGGGACATAGAGTGATGCAGGTGATGTGTTTAATTTATGGTTTAATACATATATATATGAGGCTGTCCAACTGGTTTCTTTTTAGAGGGAAGAGGAGAGATTGGAGAGGAGGGGATAAGTGTTGGTCAAGTGGATACTGGAAGTAAAGAGTGGAAAGTAAGAGTGTTCTGTCACAGGGTGAGGAGAGTAGCCAGAGTTACGTAGAGGCAAGTGCTCAGGATTCAGATGAGAATGAAACATATCACATATCTTTGAGAGTCAGTAAAAGCAGTACTCAGAGGTCAATTTATAATAATAAATGCACACATTCAAAAAGAAGAAAGGGCTTAAACCAAAGCATTAACCCTACAACTTTAAAAAACAGAAAGAGGTCAGCAGGATGACATCCTATGGATGCATAGAACCATAAAGTACACACATGATATGGTCACTCTGTGTCACCAAGTCCAATCCATTCCTGTCCAAATAGTTGACCTCCATTATGATTTATGGACAGGGGCAGCATCAGGGCAAGGGTGAGTGGGTGGATGGTCAATTGACTTGGATTTGCACTTAATCGATATTTTAAAATACAGACATCTAAAAAAAATACCATTGGAATTTGGATTTGGATTACACTGTATCTATAAGATAGCTTTGGGTAGAACAGACATTTTCACAATGTTGAATCTTCCTATCCATGAACAAGGTATATCTTTTCACTTTTGTAGTCTCTTTTTGTTTCTTGATATAGAGTCTTGTAGTGTTTTTGTATAGGTCTTTTACAAATCTGGTTAGATTTATTCTTAAGTGTATTATCTTCTTGGCGGCTGTTGTAAATGGCACTGATTTGGTGATTTCTTCTTTGACGTTCTCTTTGTTGGTGTAGATAAATCTGGCTGATTTTTTGTATGTTTATCTTGTATATGATATTTTGCTGAACGCTTCTATTAGTTCCAGTAGCCTTTTCATGGATTGATTCCTTAGGGTTTTATGTGTATAACTTCATATCATCTGCAAATAAAGATACTTTTACTTCTTCCCGATCAATTTAAGCCAAGCCAAGTGCTGTCGAGTTGGATCCAGCTCACTTGTTATCTTGTCTGATTGTTCTGGCTAGGACCTCCAGGACATGTTGAATAAGAGTAGTGATAAAGGGCGTATTTCTCTGGTTCCTGTTCTCAAGGGGAGTGCTTTCAGTTTCTCTCCAGTTTAGATGATGTTGCTGTTTTCTTTGTGTAAGTGCTCTTTAGTATGTTGAGGCATTTTCATTCTATTGCTTTTTTGTTGAGAGTTTTTATCATAAATCAGAGTTTGTCAAAAGTCTTTTCTACATCAATTGATAAAGTCACATGGTTTTGTCTTTTGTTATATTTATGTGATTGATTACACCAATGTTTTTTCTAAAGTTGAACCACCCCTGACTAGCTGGCATGAATCCCACTTGATCATGGCAAATTATTTTTTTTTTGATATGTTGTTGAATTCTGTTGCCTAGAATTTTGTTGTAGATTTTTGCATCTGAGCTCTTGAGGAATAATAGTCTCTAATTTTCTTTTTTTGTGTGGTGTGTTTACTTGTTTCTGGCATCAGAGTTATCCTGCCATCATAGAATGAGTTTGGGAGTATTCTATCCTTTTCTGTTTTCTAAAGTACCTTTAGTGGTATTAACTCTTCTCTGAAAGTTTGGTAGACACTCCAGTGAAACTGTCAGGGCCAGGACTTGCTTTTGCTGGAAGTTCTAAAATTACCTTTTCAGTCTTTTTTTGTTATAGGTTTATTTGTTCTACCTCTGTGTTAGTTTAGGTACATAGTATTTTTCTAGAAATTTGTCGATTTCCTATCGATTTTCAAATTTTTCGTGATATTCTGTTATGATTTTTTTATTATTATTTCATTAGATCTGTTGTGATATTACCTGTCTCATTTCCTGTTTGGGTTATTTGCTTCTTGTCTTACTGTTTGTCAGTTTTGCCAGTAATGTGTCAACCAGTTTTTGGATTTGTTATCTCCTTCAGTTCTCTTTCTATTTCATTTAAATCTACTCTGGTTTTTATCATTATGATTATTATTTTTCTGGTACCCAATGACTTCTTCTGCTGTTCTTTCTGGGGTTTTTTTTATGATTGAGTGAAAATATACATTGCCATATATATTTGCATGCCCACCTATATGCAGCTCCCACTGCTCTCCATGCCCAATGGCAGCACACTCTTCCTCTCTGCTCCATGTATGTCTTATCCTCCCAGCAATCTCCTATCCTTCTCCACCCACTCCCCCTAGCCCTGATGCTGCCCCTGTCCATAAATCATAATGGAGATCAACTATTTGGACAGGAATGGATTAGACTTGGTGACACAGAATGATCATATCATGTGTGCACTTTATGGTTCTATGCATCCATAGGATGTCATCATGCTGACCTCTTTCTGTTTTTTAAAGTTGTAGGATTAATGCTTTGGTTTAGGCCCTTTCTTCTTTTTGAATGTGTGCATTTATTATTATAAATTGACCTCTGAGTACTGCTTTTACTGTATCTCAAAGATATGTGATATCTTTCTTTCTTATCTGATTCTATGAATTTCTTTATTCTCTCCTTAATTTCTTCTATAACCCAGTAGCTTTTGAGCAAGGTGTTTTTCAGTTTCCATGTGTTTTATTTTTTTCCCCTTATTTTTATGTTATTGATTTCTACTTTTATAGCTTTATGGTCCAAAAATATGCTTTGGAATATTTTGTTGCTTTGGATTCTGTTAGAGCTTGCTTTATGGCCCAGTATGTGATCTGTTCTGGAGAATGTTTCATGTGCACTGGTAAAGAAAGTATGCTTGTCTGTTGTTGGTTGGTCGAGTGTTCTGTGTATGTCTATGAGGTCAAGTTGGTTGATTGTGGCATTTAGATCTTCTGCAACTTTATTGAGCTTCTTTCTGGATGGTTTGTCCTTGACCAAAAGTGGTGTGTTGAAGTCTCCTACTATTATTGCGTAGCTGTCTATCTCTCTTTTGAATGCTGTTAGAATTTGTTTTATGTTCTTTGAAATGTCATCAGGTGAAAAATAATGTGACTATGTCCTCCTAGTGTATTCATTCTATAATCATTACGTAGTGTCTTTCCTTATCCTTTGTGTTGGATTTTACTTTAAGGTATATTATGTGAGAAATTAATATTGCCACTCCTGGACTTTCTTTTATTGTTGTGTGTTTGATACATCTTTCCCATTCTTTGAGTTTGTGTCTTTAAAGTGTGTCTCCTGTAGGCAACATATGAATGGATCTTTTTAAAAATCTATTCTGCTACTCTCTTTCTCTTTATTGGATACATTTAGTCTATTTACATTCAGCATAATTATTGATAGGTGTAAGTTTAGTGCTGTCATTTTGATGTCTTTTTTGTGTGTTGCTGACAGTTTCTTTGTTCCACTTAATTTTCTATGCTGAGTCATTTTTATGTATTTTATTTTCATCCTTTTCATTGTTGATTTCCTATTTACTGAGTCTTTATTTTTTAATATTTTACTCTACCTTAAGTGAAAGTTTACAATCCACATCAACTTGCTGTGTAAAACCCCACACACACCTCTGTGCAGCTCTAGCTGCATTCCCCACCCTGTGAGAGCACACTTGTACTTTCAACCCTGAACTTCATGTATTCATTCAACTGAATCCCGTTTCCTCCTCTCCATCTTCCCATTTTCCCTCTAGAGAGGAGCTGCTCTGACAGCCTCACATAAATATTTAAGCCCAAAAGCACACACTCACCAGCATCACTCTGTGTTCTGTAGGCCAGTCCAACTTTTGTGTAGTTGGCTTTGGTACTGGTTTCAGCTCTGGGCAAGGAGCAAGTCCAGGAGCCACGTCCTCCGGGGAGCCTACAGGATGTCAGACTATCAATTCTGTTCTTCTAGTAGAGTTTTATATATCCATCCTCATTTTTCTCCCACTACGTCAGGGATGCTACATTATGTTCCCTGTCAGGGCAGTCATTGATGGTGGCCAGGTGCCATCTAATTCTGGTCCTATGCTGATGTATTTTCCTAATCATTTGGCCCTTTTTGTATCCTGGACTCACATTTTCATCATGTCTTTGATGCCCTTCATCCTCCCTACTCCAGGTGGATTTGGACCAACTGATGCTCCTTAGGTGATAGTGCACTAGCATTTAAGACCCCAGAAGCCACTCACCAAAATGGTATGCAGAACATTTTCTTCAGTAAAATCCTTAGTTATGCTAATTGACCTAGATGTGCCTTGAAACCATGGTCTCCAGATCCACAACCCTGAAACTCTGACCTTTGGAATGTTGGGTTTTACTTAGGAAACTTGCTAACTTTTGGAGTAGTCTAGCAGTATTAATCTCCCTTCTACATCTTGCTGTCACTTTATTTAACCTAATTCCTATCTACTGTCTAACCTATGATAACCCCTCTTTCTCTCTTCCTTCCCTTGTAACCATTAATGATTATGTTCTTCTGTATTTAAACCTTTTCTTGAGTTCTTATTACAGTGGTCTCCTACAGTATTTGTCCTGTTGTTACTGACTGATTTCATTTGTCATTAATAATAATGAAAAAGGTATTGCAATGAAAAAGTAGTTGGCCTTGTGATATTCTATCATGTGATCTCTGTGATGATTTCTATCATTGAGGCCATATTTTTCAGCTAGAGAGCCTTCTTTGTTTCCAGCTTTTGAATTCCAATTACGAATAATTATCAGTGCATCCTGATTGCGTGTTCAGTTAATTTTGGACTGCAGAAGCTGGCAAAAATCTTCAATTTCTTCATCTTTGGCCTTAGTGGTTGGTGCACAAATTTGAACAATAATCATATTAACTGGCCTTCCTTATAGGTGTGTGTGGATATTATCCTGTTACTGACAGGACTATACTTCAGAACAGATCTTGAAATGTCCTTTTTGATGATGAATGCAACACCATTCCTCTTCAAGTTTTCGTTCCCAGCATAGTAGACCATGTGATTCTGTGATACAGAATGACCACTAGCAGTCCATTTCATTTCACTAATGCCTAGGACACAGATGTTTATGTGTTCCATACCAATTTTCCTATATTCATATTTTGTACAGAAACCTTGGTGGTGTAATGGTTAAGTGCAATGTCTGCTAACCAGAAGATTGGCAGTTCAAATCCACCACGCACTCTTAGAAACTCCATGGGGCAGTTCTACTCTGTCTATAGGGTCACTATGAGTCAGAATTGACTCTATTGCAGTGGGGGTATACTTCGTACATTCCATGTTCTGATTATTAATGGATGACTGCAGCTGATTCTCGTCATTTTGAGTCATGTCCCATCAGCAAATGAAGGTCCTGAAAGCCTTACTCCGTCCATACCATTAAGGTCAACACAGCTTTGAAGAAGCAGCTTTTCCTCAGTCTTCTTTTGAGTACCTTCCAGCCCGGGGGGGTCATTTTCTGGTTCTATGTCTGACAATGTCCTGCTGCTACTCATAAGGTTTTCAATGGCTAATTCTTTTCAGAAGTACACTTCCGGGTCCTTCTTCCTAGCCTTAGTCTGGAAGCTCAGCTGAAACCTGTCCACTATGGATGACCCTGCTCAGATTTGAATATCAGTGGTATAACTTCCAGCATCACAGCATCATGCAAGCTCCCGCAGTACAGCAGACATAAATGGCAACTATACACAAGGACCTCACCAGATGGAATACACAGGACTCCAACAGACTACATCTATGGAAAGAGATGATGGAAAAAGCTCACTGTCATCGGTCACAACAAGACCAGGTGCTGACTGTGGCACAGCCCATCAACTGCTGACAAACAAGTTCAAATTGAAACTGAAGAAAATTAGAGTAAGTCCGTGAGAGCCAAAGTACACCCTTGAGTATATTCCACCCGAGTTTAGAGATCCTCTTCTCAAGAACACATATGATGTGTTGAACACTGGTGACCAAATACCAGATGAGTTGTGGTATGACATCAAAGATATCATCCATAAAGAAACAGGAGGTCAGTTAAAAGACAGGAAAGAAAGAAAAGACCAAATTGACAGTAACAAGAGACTCTGAAACTTGCTCTTCAGTGTCAAGTTGCTAAAGCAAGAGGAAGGAATGATGAAGTAAAAGAATTGAACAAAAAATTTCAAAGAGCATCTCAAAAAGACAAAGTAATATAGCGACACGTACAAATAGCTGGAAATAAAAAACCAAAAGAGAAGAACATGCTCTGTGTTTCTCAAGCTGAAAGAACTGAAGAAAAATTCAAGCCTCGAGTTACAGTAGTGAAGGATTCTACAGGGAAAATATTAAACAACTCAGGAAACATCAAAAGAAGACTGAAGGAATAGACAGAGTCATTATAGAGGAAAGAACTAGTCAATATTCAGCCACTTCAAGAGGTAGCATATGATCAGCAATCAACAGTCCTGAAGGAAGAAGTCAAAGCTGTATTGAAGTTGCTGGTGTAAAGCAAGGCTCCAGGAACTTATGAAATATCAACTGAAATGCTTCAACAAATGGATGCAACACTGGAAGTGCTCACTTGTCTATGCCAAGAAATTTGGAGGACAGCTACCTGGCCAACTAACTGGAAAAGATCCATATTTATACCTATTCTCAAAAAAGGTTATCCAACCAAATGTGGAAATTGTCAAACAATATCATTATTATTACATTACCAAAAAGTTTTCCCCAATTTATAGGTAGTCCATTAACTCTGTTGATGAAGTCTTTAGATGTGCATGGAAGCCCTAGTGGTGTAGTGGATTAAGTGCTACATCTGCTAACCAAAAGGTCAGCAGCTCAAATCTGCCAGGGGCTCCTTGGAAACTCTATGGGGCAGTTTTACTCTGCCATATAGGATCATATGAATTGGACCTGACTCGACGGCAGGGGTTTGGTTTTGGGTTAGCACAAGTATTTGATTTTTTAGGAGTACCCCATTATCTATTTTCTCTTCTGGTGTTTGTTTGTGTATTGTCAATAACATTTTGTAGTCTGTTTATGTTGTATACTAGGGCTCCCAGCACTGTTTCTATGTTTTCTTCCATGTCATTTATTGCTTTACATTTTATACTTAGGTCTTTGATTCATTTTGAGTTAGATTTTGTGCATGGTTTAAGATATGGGTCTTGTTTCATTTTTTGCAGGTGGATATCCAGTTTTGCCAACACCATTTGTTGAAGAGACTATTTTTCCCCCATTCTTGGACTTTGGGCTTTTGTCAAATATTAGCTGCTCATAGGTAGATGGTGGAGTCTCTATCCTGTTCCGTCAGTTTACATACCCATTTTTGTACCCGTACAGTACTAGGCTGTTTTGACTGCCATGACAGTGTAATAGTTTCCGAAGTCAGGTAATGTGAAGCCTCCCACTTTGTTCTTCTTCAGTAAAGCTTTACTTCGCTTGTGCTTCTTCTCTTTCCGTATAAAGTTGGTGATTTGTTTCTCCAACTCGCTAAAAAAATGCCATTGGAATTTGTATTGGGATTGCATTGTGTCTACAGATTGCCTTGGGTAGAGTAGACATTTTCATGATGTTACATCTTCCTGTTCATGAGCAAGGTAGGTTTCTCTGCTTACATAGGTCTCTTTTGGTGTCTTGCAATAGAATGTTGTAATTTTCTTTCTATAGGTCTTTTACATCTCTTGTAAGATTTATTCCTAAGTATTTTATCTTCTTGGGAACAATTGTAACTTTTATTGATTTGGTGATTTCCTCTTTGGTGGCCTCTTCATTTGTGTAAAGGAATCAGACTGATTTATTTATGTTTATCTTATATCCTGAAACTTTGTTAAATTCTTCTATCAGTTGCAGTAGGGGTTTTTTTGTAGATTCTTTATGCTTTTCTGTATATAAAATATATCATTTGCAAACAGATATCCTTTTTCTTCTTCTTTACCAGTCTGAATGCCCTGTATTTCTTTATCTTGTCTGATTGCTCCAGAACAATGTTGAATAAAAGTAGTGACAATGGGCATCCTTGTCTGGTTCCTTTTCTCAAGTGGAATGGTTTCATTCTTTCTCCATTTAGAATTATATTGGCTGTTGGTTTTGCATAGATGCCCCTTATTATGTTGACTAATTTCCCTTGTACTACTATTCTGATGAGAGTTTTTAATGTGACTTCACCAAATGCCTTTTCTGAGGCAACTGATAAAATCAGGTAATTCTTATCTTTTATTTATGTGGTTGACTATATTGCATTTCTAACGTTGAGCCATCCCTGCATCCCTGGTATAAAGTTGGTAATGGTGAAGTTTTTTTCGATATGCTGTTGAATTTTATTGGCTAGTATTTTGTTGATGATTTATATCACTAAGTTTTTGACAGATATTGGTCTGTAATTTTCCTTTTATGTACTATTTTTACCAGGTTCTGGTGTCAGGGTTATGCGGGCTTCATAGAATAAATTTGGGAGTATTCTATCCTTTTCACTCCTCTGAAATATCTTCAGTAATAGTGCTGTTAGCTCTTCTCTAAAAGTATGGTAAACTTCTCCAGTAAAGTTGTCTGGACCAGGAGATTTTGGGGTTGGAAATTTTTAAATTACTTTTTCAGTCTCCTTTTGTGATAGATTTAATAAGCTATTCTACTTCTGTTTGTGTTCATTTTGGTAGGTAGTGTGTTTCTAGAAATTTGCCCTTTTCCTGTGGGTTTTCAAATAATTAGAGTATGATTTTTCCATAATATTCCATTGTGAATCTTCTAATTTCAATTTGGTCCATTGTGAGATGCCCATCTCATTTCTTATTTGAGTTATTTTTTTCCTCTCCTGTTTTCCTTTTGTCAGCTTAGCCAATAGTTTATTGATTTTGTTGATCTTTTCAAAAAACCAGCTTTTGGTCTTGCTAACTCTTTGAATTGTTTTCCTATTCCCTAATTCATTTACTGATGCTTTAATTTTTATTATCTGTTTTCTTCTGGTGTTTGAGGAGTTCCTTTGTTGCTGTCTTTCTTCTTATTTTGGTCCTACAGTTAATTCTTAGATTTGGGTCCTTTCTTCTTTTTGGATGTGTGAATTTCTTGAAATAAATTGACCTCTAAGCAGTGCTTTTGCTGTGTTCCACAGATTCTGGTAGGATATGTTTTCACTGTCATTTTATTCTATGAGTTTGTTTATCATGTCCTTGATTTCTTCTATAAACCAGAAGTTTTGAGCAAGGTGTTGTTTGGTTTCCATATATTTGATTTTTTACCCTTAGTTTTTCTGTTATTGACTTTTATGGCTTTACAGTCTGAGAAAATGTTTTGCCATATTTCATGCTTTGGGTTTTGTTAAGACTTGTTTTATGTTCTAATATGTAGTCTATTCTGGAGAATGTTTCATGCACATTGGAAAAGAAGATATAGTTGTCTGTTGTTGGGTAGAGTGTTCTCTATGTTACTATAATGTCAAGTGGCATTTAGAGCTTCCATTTCTTTGTTCAGCTTCTTTCTGGATGTTCTGTCATGAAACATGGTGTGCTGAAGTCTCCTAGTATTATTGTGGAGCTGTCTCACTTTTCAATGCTGTTAGAGTTATTTTCATATATTTAGAAGCTTTGTCCTTAGGTATGTAAGTATTTAATGTGGTTATTTCCTCCTGAAGTATTAACTCTTTAAGCAATATATAGGGGCCTTCCTTGTCCACTATGGTGAATTTAAAGTCTATTTTATCTGAGTTTAATGTTGCTACTCTTGCTCTTTTCTGAAAGTTCTTAGCTTGTTATATATTTTTCTATCATTTGAGTTTCAGTTTGTATCTATAAGTCTAAGGTGTGACACTGGAAGCAGCATATAGACATCTGCTATTCCCTGTCTTTTTATTGGTGCATTTAACCCATTTACATTCCATGTAATTATTAATAGGTATGAATTTAATGCTGTCATTGTAGTGCCTTTTGTGTGTCTTGTTGACAGTTTCTTTGTTCCACTTAATTTTCTGCGTTGTCATTTTTTATGGGTTTTCTTTTCATCTTTGTTGTTTTTCTAAGACTTGATTTTTTTTGATGTGTAAAAGATTGTTAATATCTTTTGCAGTTATCTTAGTATTTACTCTTAATGTTTTAACTTTAAACTTGTCCTTAATTTATTTGTATCATGTTGTCTTCCTCTCCATTTGAAAGATCTATGAATATATTAATTTGTCCCTATTTTTGGTATGATGTCATTATACCAGTAATGACAGTATCACATCTCAGTGTCACATACTGAGATCTCTGTTTCCTTATTTTTAGTGTTTTAGCTTTCATTTATACTTGTGGATTCCCTACTCATGTTGATATCTGGATATTCTTTCCTGCCTTGTATCCTTGAGTCTATATCTGATGTCACTGATTTTCTAATTGACGATCTTCCTCAAGTGTTTCCTGTTATTTTGGTTTCCTGTTTGCGAATTCTCTAAACTTCTGTTTATCTGGAAATGTCCTTATTTCACCACCATATCTGAAAGATAATTTTGCAAGATATATAATTCTTGATTGGCATTTTTTCCTTCAAGGTTTGCCTGTTATCATTCCATTGCCTTGTTGCCAGCATCATTTTCACTGAGTAATCTGAGCTCAGTCTTGGTGACTCCTTTGTACATTCTTTTTTGTTTAATCCCAGCTCCCTTTAAAAGATTCTCCTTATATTTAGTTTTGGTAAATCTGATTATAATGTGTCTTGGTGTCTTTCTTTTGGTATCTGCCTCGTATGAAATTTGGAGAGCATCTTGGATGGATACCTTCGTGTCTTTCATGATATCTGGGAAATTTTCTGTCAACGTATCTTTAAGAATTCTGTCTTTATTTTCTGTTATTCCCAACTGCCTCAATGGAGTACCAGAAAGGTCATTCATAAATCACTTCTCTTGATACTGTATCACATAACTCATAACTCAGTGATTCTTCATTTTTGAAAATTCTTTTTTCTGATTTTTCCTCGTTTGCTGGTGCTAACTGCTTTATCTTCAGTTTCACTGACTCTGCATTCCATTTCTTCAGTCTTGTTCCTTTGCTTTTCTATTGAATTGTCTAACTCTGTAATTTTATTGTTAATTTGCTGAGTCTCTGATTGTTGCTCAAGTATTTCTTGTAGCCTGTTCAATTTTTCATTATGCCATGCTGCACTTTTCCTGATCTCTTCCTGATGTCTTCAAGAGCTCTGAACATTGCTCTTTTGTATTCTACCTGTGATAATTTCAGGAAGTCTTCATCTGGAAAATTTTTTTATTCTTTATTTTGGGAGTTGTCTGAAGGTATGATGGTCTGCTCCTTTATATGATTGGCAATTGTTGTCTCCTAGCCATTGGAAAGTTGTAGTTTATTTGGTTATTATGTTCTACATACACATACATATACACACATACATGCATGTATTTTAGTTTCATTTTTGAGTATCCAGATAGCAAATAGTCTGGTAATTTGAGCTAGTTTGATTATTGGAGTCTTAAAAATTCCTGTTCCGTTTGATCAGACAGATGTGTGCACACACTGACAAAGATAGGTGGGTTACCCACTCAGGGGACCTGGCAGAACTTTGTTTTTTCCCTCTCTTTGTTTCCCTCTACAAGTCCAGGAGAAATCTCAGGGCACAAATAACCCACTTCCAGCCCAGGTAGAATATCTGAGTTTATTGCCTGGTGCATAGCAGAGAAAGGAGGGAAAAGTGCTGGGGAAAGGAAGAGAAGCCAGTGCATAGGATTGGTTTAAAACCTCAAGAGTTCAGAAGGCCTAGCTTATGACACTTAGGTAAAAGTCCTCTGCAGTTCTGTAGGTGCCACCATTGGCAGCTCAGCTTCCCTGCTAAGAAATGCTCCACTCACGTTAGCGTTCTGATTGGCCACTGGCTGCATTAGTGCCACAGGTCCGCTTGGCTGGCTTAAGCGGATTCCTCTGCAGAGTGCAGATTTCATTGTGGCTGAAGTAGTTGCTTCTTGACCTTGCTCTCCCCTCCCTTTCACCAGTCTGTTTTCTCAGCTTTCTGCATGAGTTTTCGGGTGCCTAGAATGTCCTATATAATGTTATTTTTCTGGCCATTTGTTACTACTTTGTCATCTTAGCTTCACCTCCTCTTGGTTTTTAGTTTGATGTGTAGATTTGTTAGTTTCCTTGTGGTTACCATAATATTTGTCCCTATTTTTGCCAGTTTAAACCAATCTTTTCTTTATATTGCCTTGTCTTCCTCTCTGTATGAAAGATTTATGGCTACATTTTTTAGTCTCTCTGTTTCATTTTAATGTTGTCATCTTTTACATAAAGATATCTCTGTTTCCCTTTGGTGTTTTAGGTTTGTTTTTGTGATTTCCCCATGTAGGCTGGTATCTGGTGGTTCTGTTCTGTGTTTTGAGTGTAGTTACCTGGTATTACTGATTTTCTAACTAGAGGCCTCCCTTTAGTATTGCTTATAACTTTGGTTTGGTTTTTGCAAATTGCATAAACTGTTTTTTTTCTGGAAAAACCCTGATTTCACTGTCATATTGGGGACAGTTTTGCTGGATATGTAATTATTGGCTGATAACTTTTTCCTTCAAGGTTTTATATATGTTTCAGTCAGCTAGTGCTGCTCTAACAGAAATATCTCAAAGTGGATGCCCTTAACAAAGAAAAGTTTATTCTGATGCAGTCTAGTATGCTCCAAGTCCAAATTCACGGTGTCTGCTCCAGAGGAAGCCTTTCCCTCTGTTGGATCTGGAGTAAACGCCTTGTGTTGCATCAGTCTTTGTTCAGGGAATATCCTGGCAAAGGAACGTTAGGTGTGAAGGACACACTTTTCTCCCAGTGTTGCTTTCTTGATGGTATGAAGTTCCTGACTTTGCTTGCTTCCCTCTTTTTATATCCCATAGGTTGAAAGGATAAAATGTAGCTGTCATGGATTGAATTGTGTGCCCCCAAAATATGTGTAGCCATGTGACTGGGCCATGATTCCCTGTGTTCTATGATTGTCCTCCGTTTTGTGATTTTCCTATGCTGTAAAAGGATTAGGGTGGGACTGTAAATCCCTTGATAGGACTACTACTTCCATGCTCCACTGTAAAGGGAGTTTCCCTGGGGTATGGCTTGCACCACCCTTAATCCTTTCATCCTAAAAGAGAGAAAAGGAAAGAGAAGCAGAGAGTTGGGAACCTCACACCAACAAGAAAGTAGCACCAGGAGAAGAGCTGAGGTTCCTGAACCATGATGCTCCTTGGACAAAGACTGATGCAACACAAGGACTTTTCTCCAGAGCCAACAAGGGGGAAAGCTTCCCCCTGGAGCAGACATCCTGAATTTGGACTTAGAGCGTACTGGACTGTGTAAGAATAAACTTTCCTTTGTTGAAGCAATCCACTCTGTGGTATTTCTGCTACAGTAGCACTAGCTGACTAAAACAGTGACACAAGCCACACTGCAGGAAAACTCCTTAACAAGAGTGTGGCAATTCCACCCTAACCCTCTTTTAATGTTATCATCCTATCTATTAGCCATAGGCAGAGATTAGGATTTACATCAGAAAATACCAAAATGGGGGGCAATCACAGAATACAGGGAATCCTGACCCAGCCAAATTACTACATATATTTTTGGGGGGACACAATCCAATCCATGACAATGTATGTCATCCCATTTCCTGCATGTTTCCTGGTGAGCAGTCTGAGTTTAGTCTTACTGACTGCTCTTTGTAGATGACTTCATTTATCCCTAGCTGCTCTTAAAATTCTTTATCTTTGATTTTGGCAAGTTTGATTATTTCATGTTGACCTTTTTGGATCTGTCTTGTATGGGGTTTGATGAGCATCTTGGATAGGTATCTTCTCATCTATCAGAATATTATGGAAATTTTCTGCCAACAAGTCAACAATGCTTTCTGAATTTTCTGTCATTCCCTTCCTTGTTCTGATAGCCTAGTCACTTGTAGGTTGTTCCTCTTGATAGTGTTCCATAATTCTTAGTTTTTCGTTATAAAAGATTCTTAGTCCAATATGTTGGTGTATTATTGTTAATTGCAGTAATTCTGACTTCCATTGCCTCAGTTCTGCTCCTCTGACTTTGTGATAAGTTGTCTAATTCTGAAGTTTCATAGTTAATTTTCTGGATTTCTGTTTGCTGTGAATTTTTGTACTTGCTCAATTTTTAATTATGCTCTTGTATAACCATCTTATGTTTCTCTATTGCTTTGTGTGCTCCTTGGCTTGTTCTGCATTTTGCCTGATTTCCTTGAGGAGTTCTGTATACTATTATTTAATATTCTACCTCCAGTGATCCCAGGAGGTTTTCTTCACACAGGTTTCTTCTTTGTTCTGGGAGCTTGCTGAAGCTATCATGGTCTCCCTCTTTATGTGATTTGATATTGACTGTTGTTGCCAAACCATCAGTGTTATTGTATTTATGTTTGCTTCATGTGTTCCAGCTTCTTGCTTCATATGCCCAAATATGCTAGTCATGTGAACTACCTTGAGTACTGGTGCCTCTGAAGCTCTAATGCCCTGTCACCAGGTGGTTAGAGCTGTTACTATGTATATGATTCCTGGAGTCCATTTACTTTTATTGTATGGATTCAGTTCAGGTGTCTAGGTCGTTGGTCACCAACAACCTAGATGGGCAGGAGTGATTAGTGTAGGCATAGGTATCTAGCTGCTGTTGGTGGCCATAATCTGAGCAAGGCAGGGAGCTGATACCTCCCGAGTGTCTGTGGGGAAATTGCATCCCTGCTCCCTACAGTGTGTAGGTGGGTTGGTTTTGTAGCTGGATTATAGGCATCCAGTGTTGTTGGCTGTTAGGAATGCGAGGTACCACTTATTCTTTGACCCCTGTTGTAGGTGGCTAGATAGCTTGGATGGAACCACCAGTCCTCAGGCCCCTGATGCAGGTAGGTGAGGATCCTGCTTAACAAACTAGCATCTTCACCATATAGCTGATATATTTGAGGTTAGATTTCAGGTATATACCCTGTTGTAATGTGCTCATGAGGGCTTATGCTGTTCAAAGTGGCCTACACAGTTTTATGCAGGAGTGGAAGGCATTCAAAGTCCATGCATCCTTATGTCTGTGCATAGGCAAAGGAGTTGTTTCTAGCTTAGGGGAACCAGATTATTTTTTCACTGATTCTGGAGGAATGAGTAGACTCTCCATCACTTATTTTCTCCTAATGTGGAAAATATGAACCAAATAACCACTGCTTGGTTCACTGCCCCTCACATCAGTGGATCCAGCCTGAGGGGTACCAGTTCCCACCTCATCAGGTATTGTAACTCCTTGCTACTTCTGAATAGTCTCTCCCTTCTTCTGTCACTCACTCTGATTCCTTAACTTTGCCTTTGATGTTCAGGGCTCCGAGACTGTCACATGTATTTACTTGTTTACCCAGATTGTTGTTGTAAGAGGGACCACAGAAAGTGTCTGACTACTCTGCCGTTTTAGCCCCACCTTCTGCAAAGGCCATTCTTAAAAGAATAATTTTGGTGTGCTGTCCCAGAAACTTACAGCAAATGCCAGGAATGTGTGTGTGTGTGTGAGAGACAGAGAGAGAGAGAGAAGACAAAAGAATGTCTTTGACACAACAATTTGCTGTGCTTGGTTTTTGCCTCTAAGGTACTATGAGGCAGGAAGGCAGGCCTGCCTTCTGGAGGCTCTCGACATCAAGAATGTAGCATAGAGAAGCCACGGATATGTAGTACGGTCACTTGGTGGAGGAGAGGAATTGGAACTTACATAGATAATAATTTGGCGTCAAGACAAGAGTTTGCTTCTTTTGTGAAAGCATTAAAGACATGTAAGCATGTGCACCGATTGAGGAAATGACACCAGCAGAATAAATACTTAGGAGGGAAGGAAGGCTGACTGGCGGAGGAAGTATGCAGGAATAGATTCAGGCCATTTCCTAAAAAATACAGGTTAGGATGCGGACAGCTATAGTTACTAGAATTAATATGCAAGACTAGGAACTAGAAGAATTAACGGTCAAACCTTTTAGTTGAACTCTAGATAGTGGAGAGAGGTGGACCAGAATTCAGATGCCATCAAAATCAGCTTGTGCTATGTATAACATATGAATTTTCCCCCTGCTGTTCTCCGTTATTTATGCTTGAAGCCTAACTCTTGTACTTGTGTAATGAGGTAGCACTAAATCATGAGGAGATGATGATTTTAAGTGTAGATAGAGTACTTTGGAAGGAAAAACAAAAAAAGCCTTTCTAGGTGATCCTATCAGAGAAGTCAAAATAGGAGAGGTTACTAAAACTAGAGAATAGAGAAGGACAGTCCTCTTTTGTTACAGAATGGACTGGGCAAACAGGGATCCAAGAAGCAAGGTGATAGTCAGGCAATAAATAAAAAGTCAAATTTGGAGTATCGTAAAACAACCAACTTCTTTAATTAGAAAGCAACAAACATGCAAATGGCAAGTATAGAAATTTATTTGAACATTTTCACTATAATGAAAATTACTCTTCAACACTGATCCAAGCTCCCACATCTGAAGGTCAGGGAAAATATTGCACTTTTCATCGCTTAGCACTCCTCATTCACGGCAAAAGTTTTTAAAACATTTTGCTAATTTTGTTTTACACACACTCTCAAAGTCATGCACACATTGTTCCAAACCAAAGTTAGGTTATCCCATAAAAAGGGAAAAATTCCAAAAAACCCAAAACCTTAAAATTGCACTAAAGTTCTTTAAAGCAAAAAAATATTATAAATGTCTTATACAAATTTTAGAACACCTAAGTGCTTGCCAACAGGAGGTGATTACTCTTCATCCTCATTTTCATTCTCCTGGCCAGAGCCTTCTGATCTGTCACCCTCCAACCGGTCTAGAAAACAGAGACAGGGGAATCACCAAAGGGAATAAATACTTTCAGCATTACAGTTATAATGTTCAATGCTTTATATTTAAAAGTGACTAAAATGCATATGATTTAACACATCACTATGCAAATATCATCACACTGCTGTGTGGCAGATAAATTATTTTTTGTCTCTTGTTAGTTGCTGTTGAGCTGGCCCCTGACTCACAGTAATCTCAAGAGTACAAGAAACACTGCATTATTAGCCTTAAATATGCATGCAATTCTAACACATACCAAAAAAAAAGAACCCTATGCCGTTAATTCTGACTCATAGTGACACTACAGGGCAGAGCAGAACTGCCCCACAGAGTTTCCAAGGATCACCTGAAAGATTTAAATGGCCAGCAGATGTAGCACTTAACCACTATGCCACCAGGGCTTTCTTCTAACACATACACATTAATTATCATAACAAGATATTTATCGTAAAGATATTTATATGTTGTTTGCAAACTGTGTTCCTTGGAGTCTAGATCCTATGGAGGCATGTCAGGTGCCACCGAGGGGGAGACTGCTACGAGAGAATCTGATATCCACCCTTCAGGATCTGGATAATTTTGTTTGCAAAAAGATGTTTTAAATTAAATACCTAATATGTTTCAGGCATTGTACTAACAACTGAAGATACAATGGCAATCAAAATACATATTTGTGAATTCTGCCCTGAAGAAGCTTATCTAGATTAAATACTTAAGCGACTACATAATTACAAACTGTGCTAAGTGCTTACTTGGGCAGTGTCATCTCTGGACATGTTCATCCAGGCACCTGATACTGCAGCATGTTAAATACTAGCCAGTCTCAGAGCACAGCATGGAAAGAACCCAGGAGGCACAGCAGTTAAGTACTTGCCTGGTAACCAGAAAATCAGCAGTTTGAACCCAAGAGCTACTGTGTGGGAGAAAGATGGGGCAGTCTGCTTCTGCAAAGGTTTATGGCCTTGGAAACGTTATGGAGCCATTCTACTCAGTGTTACAGGGTCACTGTGAATTAGAATTGATGACAACAGGTTTGGTTTGGAGCACAGCATGCTGTCTCAAAGTTTTCGTAATTTAAGACTCAACAGCAACAGATGATATAATTGTAAACACAGACAATCCTAAAGAATCCACAGGTAAACTACTCAAACTGATAGACGAGTCCAGCAAAGTCTCAGGATAAGAAAAACGTAAGTAGATCAGTAGGATTCCTTTAAACTAACAATGAGATTATTAATGAAGAAATCACCAAACCACCATTTACTATACCCCTAAGATAAAACATCTAGGAATAAATCTAACCAGAGAAATAACAGACCTTTACAAAGAGAACTAGAAGCCCTTTCTGCAAGAAACGAAGAGAGACTTACATAAATGGATATTTTGTAGTACCTTGCTCATGGATCAGAAGACTTAACATAGTGAAAATGTCTACTTTGCCTAAAGCAATCTACTCATATAATGCAATTCCAATGCAAATTCCAGTGACATTTTTTTAATGAGATGGAGAAACAAATCACCAACTTTGTCTGGGAAGGGAAGAAGCCCAGGATAAGTAAAGCACTACTGAAGAACAACAACATGCTGGGAGGCCTCTCACTACCTGACTTTAGAACCTATTACACTGCCACCGTAGTCAAAACAGCCTGGTACCAGTACAAAAAGACATCCAGGGGGTAGAATTGACACCCCAGAGATGACACCATCTTCCTGTGAACAACTGACATTCGACAAAGGTCCTAAGACATTAAACTGGGGGCAAAAAAATCTTTTCAACAAATGGTGCTGGCAAAATTGGATATACATCTGCAATAAATTGAAACAAGACCTGTATCTTACACCTTATACAAAAACCAACTCAAACTGGGTAAAAGACCTAAATATCAAATCTAAAACAATAAAGCTCTTCCAAGAAAAAGTAGGAACAACAATGGAAGTTTTAATACACAATGCAGACAGACTTCAAAATCTGTCAAACTACAAACAACAGAAATTAGGTAAGTGGGCACTATTAGGAATCAAACACTTTTGCTTATCCAAAGACTGTATTAATAGAATGAAAAAGCCACCTACAGAATGGGAAAAAATGTTTGGCAACTGTATGTCAGACCGACGCCTGATGTCCATAATCTACAAGGTACTACAAAATTTCGGTAAGAAAAAGATAAACCATCCAATTAAGTGTTGGACAAAGGGGATGGACAGACACTTCTCAGAAGAGGAGATCCAGGCAGCCAAAAAACACATATTCACGATCATTAGCTATTAAAGAAATTCAAATCAAAACTACAATGAGACACCATCTCCCCCCAAAAAGGTTGGCCATGATCCAAAAAAACACACAACAACAAATGCTAGAGAGGCTGTGGAGAAATTGGAACTCTCCTAAACTGTTGGTGGGATTGCAAAATGGTGCAACCTCTTTGGAAAGCAATCTGGCGCTTCCTTAAAAAGCTGGATCTAGATATACCATTTGACCCAGTAATTCCACTGCTCGGAATATATCCTACAGAATCCAGGCCATTCACACCAACCGATACATGCACAAGAATGTTTATTGCAGCACAGTCCACAATAGCAAAAAGATGGAATCAACCCAGATGCCCAACAACAGAGGAATGGATAAGTAAACTATGTTATATATACTCAATGAAACACCATGCAATGATAAAGAATAACAATTTTAGGAAACATCTCATAACTTGGTTTCAATTGCAGAATGTTATGCTGAGTGAAAGTAGTCAGTGACAAAAGGACAAACATTGTATGAGACCCCTACGATAAGAACTTAAAAAACAGACTTATGCATAGAAGAAAAGACTCTTTGACAGCTGCAAGGGAGGGGAGGAAGAGAGGGCAAGTGGGAGAGGGTTTAGATTAGCTGATAAAAACTTGGTTGGGTGAAATCTGTGACAGCACACATTAGAAAGAAGATCAGTATTAACTGGACTTGAACATAACACGATTACTCCTCTCATCTCAATCCAATATTACAAGGACAGAGTAGCTGGGGCGGGGGCCCAAGGGCTGGGGGCCAGGATCTCAGGGGAAATCAAGGCCAACTGGTACAACTAGCATTTTGCTAAGCGATCTCTCTGCACCCCACATTGGTGAGTGGCGTCTGGGGTCTTAAAAGCTGACAAGCTGCCATCTGAGGGTACAGCAAATGGTCCCAACTTAGCAGGAATGGATGATCACCAAAGACCAAAACGACACGGGGTAAAGAGAACCCAGAATTCAGAGAGACCCATGCGAGTGGTTGACTACATTGACTTGTGACTGGAAGAACCGGATGGTGCCTGGCCACCACCAGTGATAGCCATGATGGAGCTCACAAAGTTCAGTCGCATGGGCAACAGAAAAATAAAAAAGGGGATGCACCTTGAGGTCTCCATTAACAGACCGCAATTGACGGTCCATGGGCCTCAGAGTTCCCCTGGGAGCATGGCCCCAGGCCCTGATGCTGCCCCTGTCTATAAATCATAATGGAGGTCAACTCTCGGACAGGAATGGATTGGACTTGGCGACACAGAGTGACCGTATCATATGTGCACTTTATGGTTCTACGCATCTATAGGATGTTGTCCTGTTGACCTCTTACAGGAGGAAAGGGGGTGGGTGGAGAGAAGGCGATAAGAGATTGTTGGGAGGGTAAGATATTTATGGAGCAGAGAGGAGTGTGCTGTCGCTGGACAGGGAGAGCAGTGGGAACTGCACATAGGTGGGTATGTAAATTTATATGGGAATGTACATTTTCATTCAATCATAATAAAAGGTAGAAAAAAAGCATTTCTGCTGATTTCAAGGAGCCCTGGTGGCACAGTGGTTAAGTGTTCAGCTGCTAACTTAAAGGACAGTGGTTCAAACCCACCAGCTTCTCACAGGAGAACAGTGGAGTCTGCTTCCATAAAGATTACAGCTTTGGAAACCCTAGGAGGGAGTTCTATTCTGTCCTGCAGGATCACTCTGAGTCAGAATTGACTTGATGGCAATGAGTTTTTATTTTTTTTCTGCTGGCTTCATTCCAATGTTATTTTTTTTTCTTTTTTACTATTCAGTTTTATAAAATCAATGTCTTCATTTCACTCTAAGAGCAGGGTACTTAATTACATATAAATATATATGAAATGGATTATACTAAAATAATTTCAGCCTCTGAAAAGAAATAGTGACACACTCAGGATCACATGTGTTCCTAGCATTATGCATTATACTTAATGCATTAATGGAGTAATATGTATGTATGTGGTTTTTAACCCCAGATATTAAAAATTTAGCTATTATTAGTACATAATAAATGTTCAATACACATTTGTAAGCTGATCAAAATATGACTCGAACGGACCTTCACGGATCAACTAATCAAAACACAGTGGAAGGATTTCTGACCAATAAACGCTTAAGAGGTGTTAGTTTAAAAGAGATTTCAAGACTTTTATTATGCCATATACTTTCATGAGAAAATAAAACATTATGTTCCCATTCCATTTAAATATTTTATCATAAGTAGGAATCTTAGATATGATTGACTATATTCAGTAAATCCATTGTGTCATATCAGTGGTGCATGAGAAAGCAGGATTACCATATCTGAAAGTTTATAGGCTTCTTAGCCAAATTTCTTTCTGTTGTCACACTATAAATGAAGATGTGGAAATAGAGGGTTAAGAAGAAATGTCATGGCATTTAAAGAGGGCCCAAAGGAAGATATAAGGAGACAAAATAGTGACAAAAATCTCTTATGGCAGAAAGTAACTGACAGTGGTTTCTGGAATGAAGAGGAGGGCACAAAAGCTGTTCAGCTTGTTTGCTGCAGAGTGATCTCTTGGAACATAAACTCAGTTTCTAAGAATAAACAGAATCAAGTCTGTCTACAAGTGCTACCAGTGCGGTAAAACTGGCAAAGCATTTAATACTTCCACAAATTTCTGGTTGTCAATTATAGATGAAGGGAATTTGAAGACTGCTGTGAAAAGAGGAATCACCTCTGTATCCACTGTTTTCAAAGGCAGAAAAGGCAAAACTGCTTTGTGAATAATATTTAAATTTGTAGAAAGGTTCCTTTGTTCTCTGTTAGAAACATTTCTTCAGAAAACTATTTTTGGCTGAAGAAGGTATGACATGAAGAGATTAAGTTTCTTACCTAAGACATATAAACCAAAAAAAAAAAAAAGCAAACCCAGTGCTGTTGAGTCAATTCTTCCTCATAGTGGCCCCACAGGACAGTAGAATTGCCCCACAGAGTTTCCAAGGAGCACCTGGTAGATTTGAACCGCTGACCTTTCTGGTTAGCAGACATAGCATTTAACCACTATGTCATCAGGGTTTCCATATCACGGGTGGGAAAAGAGGAGGGATCTGAGAAAAAAACCCCTAAAGAAACCTGTGTTCTACAAAAACACTTCTTATTTTCCAGGTTTTAGTCTATAAATAATTTATTTTTTAAAGTTTTTTTTTTTTAATTGTGATTGAGTGTAAGTTTATCATACAATTCAAATTTGCATGCCTGCCTATCTACAGCACCCTCTGCTCTCCTTGCCCAGTGACAGCACACTCCTACCTTCCACTCTATACATGTCGTATCATCTTAACAATCTCCTGTCCCCTTGTCACCACTCCCCTCTAGTAAGAGGCCAGTAGGACAACATCCTGCAGAGCACAGAACCATACAGCGTGCACACAGTATGGTCATTCTGTGCCCCTGAGTCGAATCCATTCCTATCCAAAGAGTTGACCTCACTAATGATCTATGATCACGGGCAGCATCAGGTCTAGGGGCCATGCTCCCAGGGGAGCACCCAGGCCTTTGGACCATCAATTGTGATCTTTCAGTGGAGTTTAAAGAATTTATTTTATTTTCTTAAGAGAATAAATAGAAGACACATCATAAGCTATAGATTTGATACTATAAGTTCATTTACCCATTCATTCAACATTAAGCAACTATTATGTGCTAGGCACTGTTTTAGGAGCTAAATATCCAACTGTGAGCAAGAAAACAGTCTCTCCTCTTAAGAAGCTTAGATTTTAGTAAAGGAGGATAGACAACAAATGTGCTTTTCTCCTTTAATCTGTGACAAGGCAGAAAATAAAGAAATGAAACGTAAGAGTCATAAGCACCTGAGGAAAATCAAATAGGGCAATGAAGAGAAAGGGACTAAGGGAGATGGCACGAGAGAGTAAGGCAACAACTCTAGATTAGGTGATTGGGGAAGATCTTTCTGAGGAGGTAACGCTAGAGCTGAGACCTCAACTGTACATTCAACTGTATGTTAGGTTATGGGGATAAGTCTTTCAGGTACAGGAAACAGCAAGTGAAAAGGTCTTAAAGGTGGTGACAAGCCTGATGTGTTTGAAGAAAAGAGGACCGCATGGCTAAAATGCAGTAAGTTACGGGAAAACTGGAATGAGCTGAAGTGAGAGGTTTAAGTCACGTAGGACCGTGTAGACCAGTAAGAACTTTGGGTTTTATTTTAAGAGCAGTGAACAGCTACTGAGAATTTTAAACAGAAATTAGACAGGATACAATTTATGATTTTAAAAATGGTTAGCAAACTATAGTAAATTCAGCCCACTGTCTGTTTTTATGAACAGAGTTTAATTAGAACTTAGCCATACCTATTCTACGGCTGCTTCTGCACTCCCAACATCAGAATTGAGTAGTTGTAACAGAACAAAACCTAAATAAAATATTTGCTATCTGACCTTTTACAGAAAAAGTTTATTGACTTCCATTTTAAAAGGATCCCTTCTGGCCACTGTGTGGAAATCAGACGGAATGAGAGTAAAAGTGGAAGTCGGGGAGCGAAAGTAGTTGGATATGGATTATATTCCACAGTGGTTAACAGGATTTGCTCATGGAGTGAGTTTGTGCATGACTTGTGAAGTATCTGCCAAGAGCTCAGTGTGGTGTCAGGCTCTACAAACTGGTCATAGGAACACTACAGTTATCTAAATCTGCATGTGCAGAGGCGGCAGTGGTATGAAGGAGAGAATGCCAAGAGACAATACATGTTTTTTATAGGCCACATTAACACAGTTGCACCCTATCCCAAGAACAGAGGGAGGCACAGGACAATTTTAAGCAGGGGAGCAACTTGATCATATTCTGAGATATTCTAAGAGTCTTCACCTTGGAGTCTACAATGGTCCATATATTCATTATCATCTTTCTAAAGCCTATCAAAGTTTCTAGGGATCACAGAACTAACTATCTATCTCAAGAAGAAGCGTAGACCACAAGATTTCAAAGTATTCAGGAGAATAATTTTTTTTTTTTAAAAAAAACATAGGATCCCAAACGCAACTTGCATCAAATCTTTACGGGGTGGGATCCACACATACGTAGTTTTAAAGAGCCCTACAGAGGATGTGACAAGTATCTTTCATTAGGTAACCACAGCCCTAAGAGGAAGGAGCTTCTCAAGTCTATTCCCTGCACTTCCTGGGAGGCCCCCTGGAGTAGTAGATGGGCTATCTTGTAGCCAGGCTGTGCTTTTTTCACCAAAGTCCACTCCTAAGTCTCCTTGAATATGTATGCTTATATTATGGTACTCAGAATACTGGATAGTGAAGGTAAGATAAGAAAAGGAAAACAGTGGGTTATTAATTTACCCATAAAATACCTAGATTTGCTAAGGATAAGGCCATCAGAAATATAAACACTTAGGTACCTTATTCTATGTAGTCTTTTACATAAGAGGAACAAGAAGATCAACTAATGACCAAACCAACTCGGAATTATCTACTTTTGATTGATTGTGAAAATAAATGGAAGAGGATTTTTATTTTACAGTAGCAACTATTAGCTAACAAACCACTACAAATGGAAGAAACTAATTTTCTATAGCAAAACACGAAATCTCTATTTAAGAACAAGTACATTTTAGGAATCATGATCAGCAATTATTTTTGTTGCTGTTGTTTTATAAAATACTGCCTCCTCCAATCTGAAACGCAAATGGATACATTTTTAAAGGCTATCATGTTGAAGAAAATGGATCAAAAGATGTTACAGTGACCAATTTAATAACACAGGAGCCCAAAGAAGTATTGCAAAAATATGTTGTTAGACCATTAACAGATTTTTGTTTATATTTGATGCTCATTTTTGTGTTGATCCAATTTCACTCTCTCCTGATAATAGTTATTATCTACAACTGAGAATTTATTTTCTCTCCAGTGTTTTTAATTACAAATGAATTCTTCTCAATTCTTCAAATACACGTTCTCTCTCCTTCAGGGCTTTATGTTGGTTACTTTTTCTGGAAAACTTCTGTCTTCATTCCCCCTCTTTCAGAAGTAATACTTAAGTCACTGCTTATACAGAAGTTATCCTAACAAGAGCAAGGATGGGAAAGGACAGTATAGTTATAAAATAAGTTTGGTATGTTCCAAAGATTCCAAGAGGGCCAGCATGAGGTATAGAGAAGGAAAGTACTGTAAATAAACTAGAACTGTAGTTTAAAATGAGACCACCCATAGGCTAGCAAAGCATAGTCACGACCTGACTATTCCTGTAAGTAAATTTCTAGGTCAAAGGGGAGTAAGGGCTTGGAAAGCTGGTTTCAGATTCAGGCTTCATTGTTTATCAGTTGTGTGACTTTAGGTAAGTCATTAGAAGTAACATCCCTTTGTAAAGGGTTGGAATTAGATGAAGAGTTCACAGGTTCAGATTTAACTGTCTTTATTCTATGATGTGACAGAAATTACATAAATCTCATTAAAGCAGACCTTCAGAAATAACACATTTTTCAAATAAAATAATGATGTCAATAGTACACTGAAAGTTCTTACCAGCTCGGATGTGATTCAGTGAAGCCAACATCCTCAGCATGAAAGAGGCTGGAACTGTAATGGTGTTTCTGGTCTCTTCCAGCATGAGTTCATTTCGAGTTATAACCTATGAGGCAAGTTAAATGTTCATGTCAAAGATCACATGTAACTGTACCCTTTCTCTGAAGATAAATGCAATTAAAAAAATTAGTAGGTTCTAGGAGAAGTACTTCAGCATGTCTACTTGTATGTATGAGATCTGTTTCTGTCTTAATCCTCCGCACTGCCATTAAGTCAGTTTTGCCTTGTAGCGATTCTATAGTAAGAGAGGAGAACCACCTCACAGGGTTTCCAAAGAGTGACTAGTTGATTTGAACTGCGGACCTTTTGGTTAGCAGCTGAACTCTTAACCACTGCCCCACCTGGGATCCAGCCTTAAGGCTACCTAATACCAAATAATTAGTTTAACTTGCATTTGAGAGACTGACATCAGAGAACATTATTCTTTCAATTGTGGCAGAAAGACCAAGGCTAAACTTTGAGGCTATTTACAATATTCAAGAATTCAGTTTAGTTTTTGCTTGTAATTTGTTTTCCTAGAACAGGCACTATGTGCCTGCTCAGTATTTTTCCCTACAGCAGAACGAATATTTTCAGTGACACTATAGTGTTAAACAATTATCTCTGGTCACCTGGGTCCCCCAAGAAGATATTATCTTGACTACAGTGAAGTACTCCTGAAAAATACTTTTGGAGAAGAATTAGCAATGAGTTGAGCCTTAAGAACCAAGACTAAGACTAAATGAATATCCATGGCCACTCAGAGACTTACTGTGTAAACATGGGGAAAGGAAAAAGAAAAAGAGGAAGGCAAAGAATATGGGAAAGGAGAAAAAAAAAGGGGGGATAGGAGGACAGTATGAGAGAGGAAGAAAAGTGATGTTAATCTGATCATTTTATTCTAATAGTTCCAGTCAACGGTTGACCAAAGAGAGAATAAACTGCCAACTCATCAGGGTGTCCTACAGGGCCCTTTACAATTTTATCTCAATCCTACCTTTCTAGTTCAGTTTAGCTAACCTTTCCTACATGCACTCTAGGGTTCTTGCCACAATGATGGTTCATTTACCGTACAATAACTTGGTACAAACTGATCTGTCTTGAATGCCCCTTTGCTCCTTGTCTGCCTGGTGAAATATTACTTCTTCAAACTTCAGTCCAATTCTTATTTCTTCTATGAAGACTTCCCCATCCCATCTAACCCATTTATAAGCACAGTTCCTTTTTTGCTCCCAAAACACTTTGCATATGCCTCTGACCGTCACTTATCGCTCTGCGTTCTGCAGTTTGTTTACGAATCTGTCTTACCACTGGACTATAAGCTCTGAGGGCTGGGCTTTTACTCTTTATCTCCAGCGTTGGGCCTGAAATACCACAAGTGTTTTACAAATGTCTACTAAGTGAGCCAGAGTACATGGAGGAACTACAGGCTGCCAACCTTGCTCTGGAAACCAGATTGCACAGTGGTTAAAAAACTTGTCTGCTAACCAAAATGTAGGCAGTTCAAATATACCAGCTGCTCCTTGGAAACCCTATCAACTTACTAATATTTTTAGCAAGTGACCCTTACTTTCGTAAGAGATCTTATGTGAGAAACCATTATATAAAAATTCTAGTTGAAGCTGTAAAGGAAAGGTTCAGAGTACAGCCTTCCTGTCAGCTACCTTCTGTCTCCCAATGCCACAAAAAACCTAGAGCTTTGCACAATTGTTTGAAAACTACTGAAGCTAAGGAAACCTTACACTAATAACAAAGGATAAGTTTCTCCATTTACTGTGCTACTTATGGCTTCCAAAAGTGAGAAAGTCTCATTTCCTTTTTAAGAAAATTCAAAACAAAAACAGCTACTAATTACAAAGGACAAGCTACAGTACAAGTATATTTTTATCTTCTTAGGGACAGATTTTTAAAATAATTTGTTACTGCAATCAGCACAAATGATCAAATCTTAAGCTACAATGTACCTAATATAGGTATTACTAATAATTAACATTATAATTAGCAAGGTACTTATTACTTTGATATTATCTCTCTAAAATTACAGGTATGCTTTTTATCTGTTCTTTTTTTAAAAAAAACTTGACCTTTTTAGCATAGTCATTTGTTTTATGTTGTAACTAATAATAAGCTGCTTATTCGATGCTTCTTGGGAAGGCATTTTAGGAACAAATCAAATATGGTCTATATTAAGTATAATAAAGATCTTACCTCATCAGCGAGTTTTCTGTTAAAAATCCTTGACTCTTCCAGGGGTGACCAGATCTTTATGTCATAATCTATGCCAGATGAGGCTAAAACTGGAAATAAAATTTACATATTAATATAAATCTTAGAAACATGGTATCTATTTCTCTATATTTACTGTGTAGCTATAGATATGTGTGTCTATGTAAGTATACAGCAAATGTGAACTTGAATGGAAATTATACTGATACATTTGGTTATTAATTGAGATTATTATGAAGATTTCCTAAAATTTACCTTAGGATGTAATTGTAAAACTGCCTTTAAATCACTTAAGTGTATTTCTTGTTCCTTAATCTTTTATGAGATACATGGGCAACTTAGAATAAAAGGCAAGAGCAGGCAAATGCTTTCATTCTGGGAAATTAATTTAGAGATGTAAAAACTGAAAGTGTCTGAACGAAGAGGGCTTAGATATGGACTAAGCAGTGGAGAGTTTCGTCATGCTGAACCTCTTAAAACCGATAAAATTTGGAAGTCTTAAGACAATGAACTCTTTGACCTATTTTTTTATACTGTTTTGTTTGTTTTAAGTCCAAGTAGGGTTAACTGACTCTAGTGACTGCCTGTTAGGATCCTTTGGATTAGTCTTATTAGCAACTAGAAAAACATTTTAATTGATAAATCATGCTAATAACTTCTATCTCTTGCCTGTTAAAAAAATCTTACTTGGGTCAAACGGATGTGGCTGTAGGCAGTTCACCACATGATTATCTGCTTCCAGAAGCATCAAATGCTCAGCAGTATGCCGATCCCAGATGAAGATATGGCCACAGTCAGAACCACTCATTACAAAGTTAGCACCCCAGAAATTGGCTTCTTTTATCTAAAGCAAATTATAAGAAAATTCAAATCCAAGTTGTTAAAATGAAGATAGACACTATTCTCAAGTTAAAAAAAAAAAAAAAAAATTGCCCTAGAAATTAATAAAAATTGAATACTCCTTAGCTTCTTAATATCTTAAGATCATGACAGAGACTCATCAGCAGGGGTAATATGGTAGCAAGTAATGAAAAAGAACTCCTTCCAGGCACACACTCTGCTTTGTGCAATGCTGTATTTCCAGTGCCTGAAACAGTACTTGGCACACAGTAAGTACGTAACAACTATTCATTAATTAATAAATACACTTTATGAGTTCTGGAGAACAGTGGAAACTTACATGTAATGTTGTTGCCCTTTCCAAAAGTTGTGCCATTTTAGCTTTACATAGTGCAGTGCCATTAAAAAGAAGTATTTTCTTTTATGAAGCAATGAGGAAAAGGAATATATTAAAATTGCTACGATGATTTTTTCAAAATGGACACACATAAATGAACCATGAAAAACCTCTGAAATTCAGATCAGGATTTCTTCAATTACTGTACCTGCATCTGCTACTTTGCTTCCTACCAGATTTTCTGATATTCAGTTACTACTGTATTTTTCTTCCTTTTTAACTTTTTCATCTCTTTCTCTGAGTATTTCACCCAAACTTTTAACCAGAGAAAAGCAAGAAAAGTTAATCAGCTGCATCTATTAACAATGAGCATCCTTTTAAAAAATACAATTATTACTGCCAACCAAACGAAACCCACTGCTGTTGAGTCAATTCTGAATCACAGGGACCCTATGGGACAGAGTAGAACTGCCCCACAGAGGTTCCGAGGAGCACCCGATCGATGTGAATTGCTGACCTTTTGGTTAGCAGCCATAGTACTTGACCATTATGCCATGAGGGTTTCTGAATTACTATGCCAGTGACACCTAAAGAGAAAACCTGTATTTCCATGTCCCAAAGTAACTTTTTACACTGGCCCAAAAGGGAATAGATTAAAACAGACTCTGCGGAATACTTCTTAATAACTCAATATATGAAGAAAATGACACTTTCTAGACATGAATCGTTTGAAGTAACAGTTATTTATATTAAACATGTAGTAAGATTCTCTTGGTATATGGACTAGTGTGGATTGTAAAAGCAGGAGAGATTTTAGAGCTCATCTGGTCCACTTTTCTCATTTCATACATGAGGAAATTAAAATCTGGAGAAAGAAAGTGACTAAAACAAGTCTTCACTTACCACATTTAAAACGATTATGCTATTAAGAAATCTGGCTATGTTTTATAATAAATCTGATCTTCCTAAATCTAACTCCTTCTCTACAGCTAACAAAGGGAGCTAAGATAAACTAAAGCATCTATAGGACAGGAACTTTTCAGGTAGAAAGCAAGTATGACAGAGCAAAAAAGAAGCAACAGTTACTTGTAAAAGCTCACATTAAGAAAAAAAGGAACTCCATATATTTCTTCAATAAGGCGGAGTTTTCTTGTAAACAATAATAGTCTCTCACAGTTTTATGGAGGACTAAAAGAACCACGTTAGGTAAAGACATAATTGTGAAGATGCAAAAATGTTATGTTGAAACCATGCTGGCAACACAGGAAGATAATTGTTACAGAAAAAATATACATATCATGAAATCAAAACTTCTCCCAAATAACACTATGAGCATTTTGTACCATTGTCCTGGAGTTGCGATGACCCTTATAAACCATTTTCACTAGTGGCCTTCTAATGTTCAAAGTATCCAATTCTTCCATTTCTTTCCTTTCTTTTCTCCTTCTGAAGAACTCCTGAATGCGAGCAACAGCAGAGCGTCTATGAATTACATATTTAAAAAAAACAAAATAAATAAAAACCTTACAGGTCAGTGCAGAATGACAGTAAGTCTGCGAGATAATTTACACACATTATTTTAATAAGGCACCCTCAACCAAATGCATAAAAAGGCAGACACAACAGTGAGACTACACCAGACTAGTTGAGTTACTAAAATAAAATGTTTTAGTTCAAGAGATCACTTAGAAATTTGGTACTGGTTGAGAAAGTAAAAGCAATAGCATGCGGCACACTTTTTTAAAGGGCTGTCTTATAAAAACACAATAAATAAATAATAAAATTTATGTGCAATTTACTACAAATAAAATAAATTTGATTCTAAATTGTTTTCTTCCTCTCCATATCAGGAAAAATAAAGGCATAAAGAGAAACCAAAGAAACTAAAGACAATACACAGTAACAGTGTACGAATTTATAATTTCCTTCATTTAAGACGCTGTTTAAAGACATTCCAAGGAAAGAACAAACTAGTCAAGGTAAAACAAAAACCCAAACCTGCTGCTATCAAGTTAATTCCTACTCACAGTAACTCTAAAGGAAAGAGCAAAACTACCCCAAAGGGTTTCCAAGAACAGTTGGTAGATCTGAACATGCCAATCTTTTAGTTAGGAGCTGAATGCTTAACCACTATGCTGCCAAGGTTCCAGTCAAGATAAAGAGAATGTTAATATACAGGTGATAAAATATGGACTTTCAAATAACATCTTTCATGTATCTATCCCATACTGGAGTATAGATGACGGTAAATTTTACCCTCCATGGAATTGAGTCCGTGACAGAGTAGGGGACTGAACTAGAAGGGCCTCTCTTTAAGATTGATTTAACTGTTAGAAAAAACTTCTAACACATGGTAAAACCCCATTGCCATCAAGTTGATTTTGACTCACAGCAACCCTACAGAGTAGAACTGTCCCACTGGGTTTCCAAAGAGTGGCTGGTGGATTTGAACTGTAGACTTTTGGTCAGTAGCCAAGCTCTAAACCACTATGCCACCAGGACTCCCTAACACATGATATTACTCAATAATCTTGATGATTTGAATTTGTTATTAAAAATTTTATAGACCAGAAATCCATAATATACGAAAAGTCTACAAATTAAAAGAAAACCAAACATTGTTAACAGTCAAAAGACTACAGAAGTTCAGAAGAAATGAAGCTAATAAATATATAAAAGTGTTCAGTCTCATTAATAAATGAAAATAAAACAACATATTGAAGTCTTTTTACAGTTTATCAAAGTGAAAAAGTTTTTTACTCTGTCACAGTAGGAAGAGATCAGGAAAATAGGCATTACTGGTAGGAGTTTGAAGCCAACCAAACCAAGTGCTGGAGAGTGATTCTATATAAAAAAAATAAAGTTGCACTCTGTAAACTTTTCATTAAAGTGAAAGACATATACAGGAAGGTGGAAAACTTTAAATGTGTACAACTAAATTTTCACAGCTGGCACATGCCCACGTGATCACCAGTATTGAGAAACAGAGCAGGACAGGATCTGAAACCCAGAAGTCTCCTAGGGCCCCATTTCTATTTCAGTCTCCCTTTAAGGGTGACCACAATTCTGAATTCTAACACCACGGATTAACTGTGACTGTTTTGGAACTTTAGGTGAAGCAATACAGTCTGTATCTGTTTCTGCCTAGGTTTCTTAGCTCAACATTATGTTTCTCAGGCTTATCCATGTTGTTGCATGTTAGCTGTAGCTCATTCACACTCTTTGCTGTAGAGCTTTCCTTTTACCATTTCTACTGCTGGGGTAATACCTGTTTATTATGAAAACAGTGCTACATACATACGTATTTCTGTTGGGTATCTATCTAGGCTGGGAAGTGCCTGTGTTGATCTTTAGCATATATTCCCAAACAGTTTTCCAATTGTATGAATTTACACTCCCACCAATAATATATTAGAGCTCCAGTACAATATACTTTTCAGAAGAAATTAAATATCTTTTAAAATTTTAAATGTGTATAAACTTTGACCCATCAATTCACTTTTAGAAAATGTGTACTGTAGAAAAACTTAAGTAGGCAAATGTAGGTATAAGTATAATCACTATGGTACTATAAAAAAGATTGGAAACGACCTAAGTATTTATAGAGAAAAGGTAGGTTAAATAAATTATGGTATGTGGTATACTTATGCCACCCTTAAAAAGGATAAAGGAGATCCATAGCAACTACATGGAAAATGTCAGTATCACCTTACTGCTGAATCTAAAACATGTTAAAGAATGCCCCATTAAAAAAAAATTATACATGCATAGGAAGAGTCTGGAAAGATAGAGACCAAATTGTCGGAAACAACTTTTTAAACAATTCTGTAACAATCACATACTCCCACTTTTATAACAAAATGGTGTTCTTTTTCATAGTTTCTCTAAGTTATATAGTGCTGCATTCAAGGGTGTTTACTGCAACATTAAAGAAAGAAAGAAAAGGTGGCAAGCAGAAACCAAAGACAATAGTGTGTAACAAATTAAGAATTATAAAAATAAAAATCCGTTTTCTTCAGATTACATTAGGAGAATTTAATACCCCATGCAAAGGCTGCCCTGATAGCCAAGTACTAAAAATGCATGACTGCTAACCAAAAGGTCAGCAGTTTGAACCCACGAGTTGCTCTGCAGAAAACAGATTTGGCAGTCAGCTTCTACAAAGATTACCTGGAACCCTATGGGGCATGTCTATCTGTCCTACAGGTTGCTGTGAGTGGGAACTGACTGAATGGCAATGATTTCTTGTTTTTATACCTATGCAAAGCTCTTTCACTGTAATCACTGTGTTGTAGTTCTTTATATGTGTTGTGTATCTCACTGAATTGAGAGCTCACAGGGCGGAAGCTGAGTTTTCAGAATTCTTGTTATTAATCACCAGCATCCATCAGAGCACTGGCACATACTAGGTTTATAGAGTAAATAACATAATAATGACACAATTGATTCATCCAGGAATTTCAAAGCAACAACAAAAACATTCCAGAGTAAATCTGTGTAAAATACACCTATGAAAATGGAAAGATTGTTGACTTTACATTTCTGCTCCCTGCCTCTTCTCTAAGGGTCTTTATATTTTTTTTGAATACTGAATATTTTAAAAAGTTCTGTTTCTAAAGAACAATATTTCTTAAGATAACTCCAAGTTTAAATCAGGAAGTTGTATCAATCAGAAATAGTCTATAAAATCCTATTTTAAAAAAAAGTACCAAAGACACATATTTGGTAGTTAAAGAACTCAGCTTAAATATAAACAGAAAGCTACATTTATTTAACTAAAAAAGAAAACATGCAAATTACTTTGCCTGCTGTTTTCAACACTTGTAAACTCTTTTATAAAACACCATTCTGTATACTGAGAATGGCACAATTTAAGTTGCCATGACTCAGAATCAACTCAACAACATAATAATAGGTATTATTGTAACAGTTTGCAGGAGAACAAAGAGAATTTTTAGGGTAGAAAAATAATGTCTTGATCACCGACTAGAGGAGTCCTGACTTACTGGTTCTGGAATGAAGTGACTTAAGAGGTAGTTCAGATGGCCAGACGAGGTCAATATACAAACACTACATTAAGCAAAGAGCAGGTGGACATCACTAAAATTACAGCAGGGGACTGCTGGGTTAACGTGTACAAAAAGGTTTTTACTGTGCAGATGTGAAACACTTAAGAGTTCCTCCTAGTCTAGGCACCTAATGGACTTGATCCTCACAGTCTAGACTGTGAATTAGAATGACCTGGAAGAGCATTTCCCCAAATGTGAGGTTTTCGTACATGTTCCCCAAAGTAGATTTTGTGTTCAAAATTAAATATGAAAAAGGATGTATTAAACAACTTGGCTAAACAAAATTCAACAGGATTTTTTGCTGCAAGTCTTCTCAGAAGTCTTCTTACTTAGTATGCTGATGTTCACTGTGATTCCTAAAAAGAGGTACATATAAGGGAGGGTTTCCCAAATTTTGTGACCATGTTGTAGAGTATCAGAACACTCTGGACAACAGTGACCTTCAGCTATCTAATTATATAGTTAAGCACTTCCACCCCCAAGCTTGTCTTTATCTTATAAACCTTCAGCTTGACTTTCTCAGTTTGAAGACTGAACAAATTAGGTCCTTATAGAGAAGCCATTCTCAGCACCCCCTTCCCTTCAACAGGAGAATTTCTGCAATGATTACTATATTTCTAGGTCTTGACTCTCATAACAGTCATAAAACTTCAGTATAAGAACCAAAGATGTTATGGGTATATGTCAAAAAGACATCCCTAGGCATAAATAGGAAACTCTGGTTGCACAGTGGTTAAGGTCAGCAGTTAGCATCCACCAGGTGCTCCCTGGAAACACTATGAGGCAATTCTACTCTGTTCTATAGGGTTGCTATGACTCAGAACTGACTTGATGGTAGTGGGTTTGGTTTTTGGCTCAGGCATATATAAGAGAACGATAACAGGACAAAGAATAAATTTCATTTATTTACATCTCAATGGAAATGCCTCACTGTTCTTCAGTATAATACAAATTTTAAAGTGACAAGTATTTAAAAATTTACACTACATGTATTTATTCTTCTTTTACTGACTTAATGGCTTTTCAAAAAGAAAACCTCACTGATTTGAATCTCCTGTTTAGAACTAGGAGTCCTTGAATGTACAAATGGCTAATGCACTTGACCACTAATTGAAAAATTCTAAGTTCTTGAGTCCTTGAGAAAAAAACTGTTAAAAAACAAACAGCAGTTTTAAATTGTTCTAAAACATTTGTTTATAGTAAAAGCCAGTTTTGGTTTGTCTTCTAGTTATATCAGCAGCAAAGCTTTCTATGCTGGAATTTCTGTCATTTCAACACATCTTTACAATGATCTGAAATACAAGAGTCAACTAGGTTGCTGATGAGTAGCTTGTTGTTTCGGCTCCTTTACCATGGAAGGCAGAAAAAACTGCATTCTTTTCACAATGTATTAATCAACAAAGGCAACAGCTACCTCACCTGATGATGCTGCTGTATTCAGAAGGTCCTGCTTGCACGGCTAGCCTGCAGTGGGTTTCTGTAAACTTGGTTTTAAGAATGTTCCCTACACTGTTCTGCCCACCTAGCATGTAAAACACTGCTATACATCAGCTTGTTTAGACTGTTTGTACAAATAATGTGGTTCATGGTGAACACATGCGTTCCTTCTGGGTCTGGAATTTTGGTAGTTGTGGCTGGTCACCCAGAGGGTACTTACATTACCGGCTCCCAATAAAAAACCCTGGAATTTCAGTCTTAAGCAGGCTTCCCTAGACAGAACTACTGCACAAGTGCTACTTGTACTTTATAAGGGAAGAAGGAGCATGTTTGGGGCAGCCTCTCCTGGGAGGAAGAATTTTGGAATCTTGTACCTGGATTCCTTCAGACTCCCAGCTCATGTGCCTTTTACTTTGCTGTAATAAACCATAGCCATGATTGTAAGTGAAGAGCCACTGAGTCCCGGGAGTCCTTCTAGAGAGTCACCAAATGTGTGGGAGCTTGTGTGGAATCATTCGTGGATTTTTCATTTGTTTAGGAAGCAGAGGACGAGAGTAATGAGCCTAGTCATCTAGGGAAATATGAATAAAAATTTACTTAGCTGACATGTTAGATTAAAATGGTATTCTCCTTTGCTAACTTTTATTATATATGCTCGAGGCATAGTGTTTAAGTGCTAGAGCTGCTAATCAGGAGGTCAGCAGTTCAAATCTGCCAGCCACTCCTTGGAAATTCTATGGAGCTGTTCTGTCTATAGGGTCGCTATGAGTCAGAACTGACTTGATGGCAGTGGGTTTGGTTTAGGGTATATACATCTGTATTATGCTAGCCTAGCCTTAAAAATACTTATATTCTTATATAAGAAATTACATATATATATATATGTATACAATAGAAGTGCTATAGGTGGCATTGTAAGATGTCTATAAGGGTACACAGGAGAAATATTCAGTTCTACTTAGCACTATAGATGAATGGGCCAGGAAAGTTTGAGGCAGCAGAAGCTAAAGATGAATGTTACAAAAAGAGGTGGCTGAAATGATGGTGATGGTGATGGTGATGGAGGACAGCCGGGAGACTGCTTCGGTTAAAGGGCACAGGTTAAGTAAGGACACGGCACGGAGGCATAAAAAGCTGTATGACGTACTCAGTTCTCTGAATGTGTTCACAGACACTCCATACATGGTAGACGTTGATGCAGTCACCTATTCACATAGGTCTTTCTATATTCTGGGTTCTTTTTCCCTCAGGTCATTGTTGTCCTCTGTGACAATATGTTTCAGCTGAGTTGGGATAATTTGATGTACCTCAGATGGCAGCTTGCTAACTTTTAAGACCCCAAACACCACTCACCAATATGGGGTACAGAAGACTCTTAGCAATAGGCTAGTTATGCCAATTAACCTTGAAGTCCCCTGAGAGCATGGTCCCTGGACCTGCATCTCTGCTGCTCTGTCCTTGAAATACTGGGTTAAGACTGGAAGTTTTCAGGTCCAGTTAAATTGATCTTTTTTCTAATGTGTGCTGTCACTGATTTCATCCAACCAAATTTCTATCAATTATCTAATCTATAACCAAGCCTTTCCCTTCCTCCCTCTCCTCTCTTGCAGCTGTCAAAGAGTCTTTTCTTCTGTATATGAGTCTGTCTTTAAGTCCTTATGTAGTAGGGATCTCATACAATATTTGTTCTTGTGCTGCTGACTGATCTCACTCAACATAACGTCTTCTAATTGAAACCAGGTTATGAGATGCTTCCTAAAATCATCCTTGTTCTTTATCATTGCATAGTGTTCCACTGAGTATATATACCACACTTCGTTTATCCATTCATCTATTGTCGGGCATTTGGGTTGATTCCATCTTTTTGCTATTGTAGAATGTTCTGCAGTAAACATTAGTGTGCATGTATCTGTTCATGTGACTGCCCCTGATTCTGCAGGATATAGTCCAAGAAGTGGAATTATTGGGTCAAATGGTATACCCATTTCCCGCATTTTAAGGAAGTGTCAGGTTGCTCTCAAAAGAGGGTGTACCATTTTGCAATCCCACCAGCAGTGTAAGAGACTTCCAGTTTCTCTACAGCCTTGCCAGTATTTGTTGTGTGTTTTTTGGATCATGGCCAACCTTGATGGGGTGAGATGGTATCTGATCATAGTTTTGATTTGAATTTATTTAACAGCTAATGATCATGAGCATTTCCTCATGTGTCTTTTGGCTGCCTGGATATCCTCTTTAGTGAAGTGTCTGTCCATCTCCTTTGCCCAATGCTTAATTGGGTTTTTTATCCTTTTCTTGTTGATATTTTGCAGTACCTTGTAGATTATGGAGATCAGATGTGAATTTGACATATAGCTGCCAAATATCTTTTCCCATTCTGTAGGTGGTCTTTTAATTCTTTTGTTAAAGTCTTTGGATGAACAAAAGTGTTTGGTTCTTAGTAGTTCCCACTTATCTATTTTCTCTTCTGTTGATTGTGCTTTGTTCGTTAGATTTTGAAGTCTAAGTTGTGTATTAAAACTTCCATTGTTGATCCTATTTTTCTTGCATGATCGGTACCATTTTAGGTTCGACATTCAGGTCTCTTATCCAATTTGAGTTGGTTTTTGTGTAAGGTGTGAGACATGGGTCTTGCTTCAATTTTTTTGCAGATGGATACCCAATTCTGCCAGCATTGTTTGTTAAAGAGACTGTTTTTACCCCACTTTACAATCTTAGGGCCTTTGTCGAATACCAACCATTCACAGGAGGATGTTGGCATGTCTGGGGTCTCAACTCGATTCCATTGGTCTATATGTCTCTTTTTGTACCAGTACCAGGCTGTTTGGACTACTGTGGCAGTGTAACAGGTTCTAAAGTTGGGTAGGGAGAGGCCTCCCAGTGTGTTCTTCTTCAGTAGTGCTTTGCTTACCCGGGGTTTCTTCCCTTTCCAGACAAAGTTGGCAATTTGTTTCTCCATCTCATTAAAAAATGTCACAGAAATTTGTATTGCGATTGCATTGCATATGCAGATTGCTTTGGGTAATACAGACATTTTCACAATGTTAAATCTTCCTATCTATGAGCAGTGTAGGTCTCTGCATTTAGGTAAGTCTTGCTTAGTTTCTTGAGGTAAGGTCTTGTAGTTCTCTTTGTATAGGTCTCTTATTTCTCTAGTTAGATTTATTCCTAGGTATTTTATCATTTTGGGGGCTACAGTAAATGGTATTGATTTGGTGATTTCTTCTTTAACGATCTCTTTGCTGGTATAAAAGAATCCTACTGATTTGCTTATGTTTATCTTATATCCTGATACTTTGCTGAACTCTTCTATTAGTTTGAGTAGTTTACTTAGGGATTATTCAGGATTCTCTGCCTATACAATTATACCATCTGCAAATAGGGAGATTTTTAACTTCTTCTTTGCCAATGCGGGTGCCCTTTATTTCTTTGTCTTGTCTAATTGTTCTGGCCAGAACTTCTAGTACAATGCTGAATAGGAGAGGTGAGAGACGGCATCCTTGTCTTGCTCCCATTCTCAAGGGGAATAAATGGTGACTACAAGCAGAAATGTCACCAGATGGAATACAAAGGAATCAAATCAACTACATCTGTGGGAAAAGATGATGGAAAAGCTTAGCCTTATCAGTCAGAGGAAGGCCAGGGGCTGAGTGTGGAACAGACCATTAATTGTTCATGTGCAAGTTCTGGCTGAAGCTGAAGAAATTTAGAACATGTCCATGAGAGCCAAATTATGACCTTTTGAGTATATCACCTGAATTTAAAGAACATCTCAAGAACAGATTTGTGCACTGAAGACTAATGACTGAATGAAGACCAGACAAGTTGTGGAATGACATCAAGGACATGAAATGTGAAGAAAGCAAGAGGTCATTAAAAAGGTAGGAATGAAAGAAAAGACCACGTTAAATGTTAGAAGAGACTCTGAAACTTGTCCTTGACTGTCGAATAGTTAAAGCGAAAGGAAGAAATGAAGAAGTCATAGAGCTGAAGCGAAGATTTCTAAGTGTGGCTTGAGAAGACAAAGTATGATAAAATATGTGTTAGGTGTCAAGAAAAAGCCGTCTTATAATTCGAAATTTTCCTGGACAATCTCTAAGTAAAAAAATTACTGAGACAGAAAATGAGCCTAATCTCCATTCTATAGGGAAGTAATTGTTTTAGTTGCTATTTTATGATTGTTTGTTAATTTACAGTAATTTTATTTTTAATGTTTTAATTTATCTTAAACTCATTTTTAAGCAACATAATATATTTTACTGGTCATCTTCACTATAAAAGCAGAAACCTCTGAATACTTGGGATAGAAAGTATCCATCAGAAAATCAAAAACCTTATAAAAGATTCCATTTTGCTCTTTTAATTAGAAAGTAGTAACTGGTAATAGACTAGTTACTCCAAATATATGTCAATGTTAATATCCTCAGAAATAACAGCACATGGGTATTAACATTGAGCTGTATATGGGTACTGTCCTGAAAATGGCCTTCCCCAAGGAATTTTACCCATCCATAATATTTCTTGTTTTATTACATTATTTCTGTATTTCCCATAAGGAATTCTACCAATTTTACATATCTGATTGTTGCTATATGTTTTATGTTCCATTTAATTTTAGAATTTAATGATAAATAACAAATATGTGCTACTAGAACTAAGTATAAGGCAGATTTTGTCAGTAAACCAAGTTTTTAGTAAGTGACTGATGGGGTTGAGATTTGCTTTAAAATTCTATCAAAAAATGTACCCACTGTCACTCTTGAAATTACAAAAGTGTTTGAGAGTTAGATATTATCTCGCTGTATGACAATCTTAAATTACTAAGTTATTTAAAAGAAAAGAGCTTTCTTTCAAAAACCAGAATTTTACATCTATGTATAGAATCAGACTCAAGCACATTTTTGGTTGTTAATTTCAAGAAAAGGGAATATAATATATTTTAAGAACAAAAGTTACACTTGTTATCCCAATCAAGTTAAAAAAGAAAAAAATTCCTAAGTTGCATTCTTCAACAAAATATTTAAAGCAAATGATTTTAGAGTATAGTTGCTTTGTCATGTAACACACTTGAAGTGGACATCAATTACATCTGCACACAGTAAATTTCTTTTCATTCTATTCTCATGCAGTGCATGCAGCTAAATATAGTTGGTGAAAAGCAACCTGCTTTACAATGCTTAGCACTTACAGTTCAGTTAATTCAAAAGAAATATTAACTGTTAATAGGAAAGATTGTTAGCTGTGGAAAAAGAGTACCTGGCAGATCCATCATAGAGAAGGAATAAAATAATGAAGGAACAGACTGAATTACCTCCTTATTCTATCACCTATTGTTGTTCCTCTGATATTAAATCTAGTGAAGGGAACACAATAACTAAAGTCACTCACAAAGATGTCAAAAAACCAAATATATAAAGCATTAAAGGTGTCACTTTTATCATCATAAAGAGACTTTTTGCTTTCCTTTGTGATCAAGGACATTCAGTGAGGAACATGTCATTCAACTAAATGTGCATGACGAAATTAAACAGAAACCCTTACTGAGGACACTGCACTTAATCTCTTTTACTTTTAAAATAGATTATAGCCCAACTTTGTCAGTGTGGGCAACTGAACTGACTTATACTACAAATACCATCTAGTGGAACACCTACATTATGCTCCTCAAGGCTGAGTTGCTCTGTGGGAAATAATTAAGCTGCAAGCTGATTCATTTGTCCTAACCATTTAAGACTCTGTAACAAGCAAACAAAGCCTAACGGGGCTTTTAGCTCCTTAGGAGCCCAGTTCTTTCTCTTCTGACTTTTTTTTGTGTGCCATTTACTTTGATAGAGAATAAACTAAGATCATTACAAATGCTGAAAGAGTGATTAAAATGACTGAATACACTCCGGCAAATTCACAACACATACAGAATTTTGGCTTTAAAGTGAAGATCATGTTCTAAAACATGAAACAAAATTTCTATGCAAATACATCTTCTTTTTTTACAAAATGTGATTAACAGAAATATAGGATTAACATCTGTAAATCTTCAGAGGGGGAATGGTATCATCAAAGAACCTTAATTAAGGCTGTAACTAAAATTTAGTCAAAACTACATGAGGATTTCTTCAGCAGTCAGATGATTGCCTATCCAGGCAGTGATTTATAGTTTTCCTCTTAGGTTAGGCAGTTCTCTAAAGCTACCAGCCAGGTCATCATTCCACCTACTACAAGATACACTTAGCATTGGGAAAACAATGTGTATGAAAACAACTGAAATAGAAAAGCTGGTCATTTGCCAAACGCAGGTCTGGAGGTCAACTTTATTCAAAAGGTACATACTTACATTTCTAAAAGACAGTATTTAAAACCTGTCTAGAGGATACAAATACTAATTTGATTTACTGTTCTCTAAAACATCACAATTAGAAAGCGTGTTTTTTGACTATGTCTTTTAGAATTCATTCTCCGTTTCCTGTTCTTGCTCTAGACAAAGTTAAAGGAGACTCAAAAGTGTGGAGATTCATAGATTTCATAGCTTTATACTATGGATTTCTATCACTACAGGCATTTTACCAGGACTCTCCGTAAAACTGATTTATTATAAAACAGGGATCAGCAAGTTATGGCACCAGATCAAATCTGGACAGCTGCCAGTTTTTTAAAAAAATATGGCTTGTAAGCTAAGAATAGTTTTTACATTTAAATGGTCGTATAAGTACCTATATAACAGTTTCTGTTTTGCTTCTTGGCTGAGAAAGCCTAAAATATTAACCATCTAGCCTTTAAGGAAAATCTGACCTCTGCTCTAGAGTCCCAGCTATACTTACACGGAAACAATGTATAGTTAATGAAAAGAGCATTCAAGTACCTAAGTTAGTTGTTACGGCCTTTGTTTTCTAAGACATTTCTTTTTCATGCTTGCTGCTCTTAGCCCAAAAATAAAATACTGGATCATTTTTATTTAACCAAATTATAAGAGTGCAAGTCTTTTATCAAAATTTAAATTATTACTTTGTATTACAAAAACCTTTTTGGTATTTTCATTAGATGTGTGTTAAAAATCACTCAGCTATTAAAGTTCTAATGTTTTATTTTAAGAATCAAATTTGGGACTCTGAAATACGGCACTTGGCTTGGCTAATAACTCTTATGCTAATTAAAGTACAGATCTAATTAAGTATATACTTTAACCATTCTTCAAGATTGGATCCATCTGACTCTCTTAATCAAACTAATCTTGACTGTACTTTTCAAATGACAGCAAGAAGTGACCTTTAAGACTTGCATCCTTTTAGTTTGGCATTTGATTCAATATTGGGAATACCAGCACAAACTCTAAGAGAACCAAATGGTATTACAGTAGAAATTCTGAAACCTTTGCCCCTTTGGAAGCAGAAATTCTTGAAAATCATATTTCTAATTACAGGTTGGTGAATGATTGTCTTTATGTTCTTAAGAAGCAAAGTGTCTTAAACTTAAAATTTCTCCATTCCAAATGAACATACCTATCCTTCCAAATTTAGGAGATGAACTGGTAGTAGTCTTAAGGATGAAAAGCCCGTAGAAAGGTTCATAAATATTAAAAGTATACTTTACATATGTAACTCAAGATTAAGCCAAGATGGTCCTAAGGAAGTTTGGAACTATAAAAACTATTATGTAGGAGTCAGAAGGAAGATTTTTTCACTATTTAGAAACATTTGGTAAATAGCTAGGAAAAAATAACGTAAATCTCAAAGACAAAAACTGATGTAATGTGAAATAATTACTAGAATCACTTTAGCATCACCACAGCATGTTTCTCTTTATATATGACGTGGTATTTAATTTTGTGTAATTTAAGTGGGTTTTCCATATTGCTGTAAATTACATTTGCATCTGTCCTCTCTCCTTCAATAAACTGGTTTCTTGAAGGGTAAGAATTTTATTATTCTTCTGTTATTCTTCAGTAAATCTACTATCATGTCCTATAAAATAAAACAAAAAAAATATGGAACAAACTAAGGCTAATGCTCTAGTAGACACGAGTATTGAATGATATTTAAAGAAAAAAACAGGGAAGCAAATGTGGACCCTGAAGTGGACTGAAATCTGAAACTACCGTGAAAGGATGGATTCAAGAGGACATGCATGCAGTGGGTCAGTGCTAGACTGTTGTCCCTAGTCATTCTCCTTTAAAAGAATCTGCAAGTCTGGCTCAGTTCCTGGGTTTCCTAGGTCAAGGGGCTGTCAAGAGCCATCGCAGTGGCACATTCAACCTCCAGGAGAATCTCTATAGCATGTAAAACATTTAAGTGTGAAAATGATAAATAATAAAGATCTAGAAAGATGTTACAGTTTCTGATATTCTAAACTACTGATAATAAACTTGTTAGTTCCAGATTCTCTAGGGCCTCTGCCTTCAGAAGCCTCTTTCTTGTTGATGTTATACTATAAAAAAAACATAACTTTTTATTTCAACAACCTGGGGCAGGGACAGGCTTCATTTTACTAGAAACTGGATCCTTACATTTTGTTTTTAATTATGAACCTAGTATGTTTAGCTACTTCAATAAAGGAGAGAAAAAAAAAGAGCTATGTTCCCTGTAACATAAACGGAAGGCCAGGAAGGAGCGTGCTTAAATTAATTCCAGATCCAGCGCTGCACCTGGCTTTCAGAAACCATCAGTTTGATTTTCAAACTGTGTTTCACTTGCAGCCTTATCTGTCACGTGGTGATGGTCTTCTAAAGGGGGCTCTTCAGGTGTGGAAAGGAACAGAACTAAGTTTGACTTCTCTAAGATACATTCTGAGAATGCTGAGGACTAACATGTGACAGGTAAAGAGAAGATGTAAACACTCGCCAAATACCACCAAAGGAAAATATATATATTCTTTCACAGATACAAAAGGCACTTTTACTGAACTACAAGCTATATTGTTCAGGATTTTTATTTGTCCTTTACCCCTACACTTCCTCTTGCTATATTTTCATTTAATTAAATGTAGCCATACAGAAAATGTTGGTTGTCTAACACAGTTATCTATGCTTTTTACATGGGCCAGGCTCTGTGAAAAATAGTTTGTTAATTCTTACAATTCTAGACAATCACAAACAAATTTTATAGATAAGAAACTGAATTTTTAGGAGACATTAAGCAACTCAACTAGGTAGACACAGCAGGTAAGTGATGAAGCCTGAGGCATTATGCTCTCGACTGCTATACAACAACGCAACTCTTTAGTGATAAATTAATCTTTTCATTATATTGCTTCAGTTGGCAGATATGTCAGACTATCTTATAAACAGCAACACACAGAGCATAGAAATATATGACGTAGTTCAAGTAGAATTTCACTCCTGTGTGAAATAGAATTTTAAGACAAAGCTGGGAAAGAATTTACAATACAATAATGATGGCACTAATAGTAGAAACAGTTTTCCATGAACACAGAATGCAACATAGTTTAAAAGACTTATCTAATAAAAAGAAATAAACATATCCTCAGGATCACATCGGATGAACACTGCAAAAAGGCATGAACATACTGGCAATTCAGTTCTTCACTGTATCTCTAATCTTGGTTAACTGGTATACATTTTCATTTTCTAAATCAAGTCACTAAGCGTAACAGGAATGAGACAAAAATATTATGTTCTCAAAAGAGAAAAAAGTATTACATTACCTCAATCTATGGCTAATAACAAAGTTAAAACACAGAACATAAAAAAAAAAAAAAATACTGATATTGGCCAGGCTAGGGCCAGGCTGTCTACAGGCAATCTCAGAGGTAAATATACCTGAACTCCACAAAGAATCTGTTGATCATTCCCAACATTCCTTTTCCTTGATCTGAAATTTGAGGAACAAACCTCAGTGATGGAGATAAAGAGCAAGGAAGAATTTTTATTGCCCTTTTGCATAGTTTGCTTAAACAATGTGATATGTGGGGTTATTTATAATTTTAGTATTTCTGAGTTTATATGACTGAGACACTTAGAAAAAGCAATTAAGTGTCAAAAATGAAGAGACTCCCTTAAGTGACTCCAAACAAGAACTGTGAATTATGTTTTTTACAGTTCACATAAAAAATTTACCAACCTATCACCAGGTGCTGTTCGGTACCTTGCACCCGGAATCAGGACTGGGTCATCATCGCTGTCATCTGTGTCCTGAAGAGCTGAGTCCCTGGTTGCTGTCTCTTCATGGACTGAAGACCCGATGGCTTCTGTTTGGGGATGAGGCTCAGGACTGGTGCTGTTCTGATCGGTAGCACTCTCAGTGCTAAGCTGAGCTGTAGTTTCTGGTTCTTGGCCTTTTTCAGGTAAGACGGATTCTTCTGGAACCTCACAAGGGCTACCATGATCGAGATCGTTCCTTTCTCCTGAGCTGGAATCCAGTGGCTCAGATGTGACCGAATCTGATTGTGCTGTTAAAAAGTAAAGCAGTAACAGTCGGTCACATGGCAGAATTAGTTGTCTGATCAAATGGAGACTTTCAAAAGTGGTAAATTTTCTAATATGAAGGCTAATTCTAGACAGAGAGGAAAACTCCACAACACATCTATTTGGAAATGGCCTCTTCTTCTGGACAGACTAATTTAGATTTACGCTTATTTTTCCAAATGAAGCAATTAAAAGCAAGATAACTCACCTACATCTATACGGTTCTCAGTTGTGTTTTCTGCAGATGTGCCTTCCTGATGTTTTGTCACGTCTTCAAATGATGCTTCAGGAGCTTCTAGAAGCAAATCAGATTACCATTAAATCAAAAATTTTTACAAAAAATCAATGTCAACTTCATACAGTAGTTTTCCTAAGGATACATGGTTCTTAACCCTTTCTGAGTCACAGGAATCAATGACAAATAAGCTTCTCACCCCCTGTATTCAAATCTATGTATGTACACAAAATTGTAAAAACACCATCAAGGAATGGATGGACAACTCTGCCTATGGCCTCTTCCCAAAGCCTATGCATAGACCTTTGTGAAAATTACCTGAAGAATCTCTCTACTTTGGTTTATTTCTACAGTTGATATCACTGGTCTTGCTTTTCCTCTAATATTCTCAAAATCTACACTTAAAATTGAATACAGTTCTGCCCCATTACCATGCTTTTGGTATGATCCAAACGACTATGAACAGTAACACAACCCTGTTATAAATTTTATTTTGGCCACTGAAAACACTAACTGCTGAAATTTAAGTACAGGAGTCATGAAGGATCAAGTCTTACTTTTGCTCCTAACTGGACATTTGCTTACCAGCAAGTTGTCTTAGGCACATTTCTTATAAATCTCTGTTACACTGAGGCACCCATTCATTTGGTAAGAATTCATTTTTTAAAAATTTCTCATCAAATGAACAGGTAACTTAGTATAACAGGGATTTGTAATAAATATGTGTAAGACAATGCTCTGGTAAGCAAATGTCCAACTAGGGGTAAAAAATCATTTATTCCTTAACTTATCAAGCATTTATTGAACACATCTACTGTGGTCCAGGCTTTCCATGGTTGAGGCTTTCAGGTAAGTATAATGGTTGCTTGAAAATACATCAAAGAGTTCTGAAAAATTCCCTAAGTGGTCTTTTCATGTATGAAACAGTAGTCATTCGTAACAAGTTTAGATTTTCTCTCCCTCTGCTACCAAAATAAATCACTTACACTCTTCGAAGAATCAAAATTGATATATTCTGGATTATGCTGCTTAGTGTAAAAATGGCAAAGATAATTCAAACCAACATTTACAGTAGGGAAATAACCTATCCTGGTCATTGTGTTCACGTAGTAGAATTGTGGTACTTCACTATGATTTCCACTCTCAACTGCTTAAGGTCTCTGCCTTTTGCACTTACTACCTGCTTGTCAATAGCAACAGCTGGACTATAGAGGCAAAAGTAATTTACTAGAAATATGAAACAAAAATCCAGAGTCAGAGCAGAAAAACTGGTGAACATCCAACATCGTGGTTTTATAATGACAGAAGCAAGTACCAACTTACCTGTCTCACTGTCTCCTTTTGGTGACTGCACAGAGCTTTGTGGGGTAAAGTCTTGCTCATGACCCTCAGATTTGCAATGGCTTCCATTTCCTCTAGAAGTTGAAGCTGTACTGCTCCTGTCATCAAAACAAGTGTTTCCACCAAAAACTTGATAACTGTAATATTTTACAACTATAGAAGTGGATTAGAAAGTTCTGATTACAAAAAAAGCATGGTTTATTATTTCAATAGTACTTGTACATCATTTGAAAGAATCAAGATGACTACTCTTAACAAACATCAGTCTTTAAAAAAAAAAATTTAAAAATACAAACGATAACTCCTTTACTGGTGCGATGCTTCTATTAACTGCATGTATTTCTACTCATTTCTTTATTGAATTTTATCATAATTACACTGTCTCCCTTCTTAATCTTACTACAGATGGTTCACCATATCCAAATCCTTAATGGTTTTAGATGTTAATCTCTTGCCTTTTTAGACTTTGCTGTTCTAGACTATTCTTAAATTACTGGATTGACAGAAAGATGGTTATTGTTTTGGTCTTTTAAACTGTTCTCTGTGAAACACTTCTAGCTCCTGCTTGTTGCTCAGATATGGCAGGTGATTGGACATTATGGTTTTGTGTAGAAGATAACGTTATGTTGTCTGTTGTAGTTTTAATGTCCATCTAATGACGACTATAATTTTGTCAGTATTTTTGACAGGATGCTTACTGTTAGGTTCTGTCCCATCAGTTCTGACTCAAAGCGACCCTATGCACAACAGAATGAAATACTGCCAGATCCTATGCCACATCCACAATTGTAATAAATAATATTCAGTGACCATTCGCTGATAAATCATGGCATACGTGGAGGAAGGGATTTGAGTTAGAAGGAAATAGAGGAAAGTATATGAAAATCTGACTGAGAATAAAATTAGATTCATAAAATGCAACAATTTCTTAAATCTAGAATAAATGCAACAAGAAAAAGAAACTAAAGAGTTACAGAAACTGAAAAAAAATACAGACAATAACAGTGACAATAAAAAACACAAATTATCATAGACTTTTTGTCAGTCAATATATTAAAAAATTTGTTTTAGCTGTGGAGAAATTGGGACTCTCCTACACTGCTGGTGGGATTGTAAAATGGTATAACCTCTTTGGAAAGCAATCTGGCACTTCCTCAAAAAGCTGGAAATAGACATATCATTTGACCCAGTAATCACACTGCTTGGGGAGTCACACGAACAGACACATGCACACAAATGTTTATTGCAGAACATGCCACAATAGCAAAAAGATGGATTGAACCCAGATGCCCAACAACAGATGAATGGATAAACTATGGTGTATATACTCAATGGGACACTATGCAATGATAAAGAACAAGGATGATTTTTAGGAAGCATCTCATAATCTGGTTTCCACTGGAAGACATTATGGTGAGTGAAATCCATCAGCGACACAGTATTGAATGAAACTCCCACTATAAGGGCTTAAAAACTCATGTACAGAAGAAAAGACTCTCTGACAGCTGTAAGAGAGGAGAGGGAGAAAGGGAAAGGGCTGGTTATAGATAACTGACAGAAATTTGGTTGGGTGAAATCAGTGACAGCACACATTAGAAAGAAGATCAATTTAATTAGACTTGAACATAACCTGAAAACTGTTCTAATCCTAACCCAGTATATCAAGGACAGAATAGGGAGGGGAGGGCGGGGCTGGGGACCATGCTCTCAGGGGACATCAAGGCTAATTGGCATAACTAGCCTATTGCTAAGAGTATTCTGCACCCCATATTGGTGAGTGGTATCTGGGGTCTTAAAAGCTAGCAAGCTGCCATGTGAGGTATATCACATAGTCCACACTCAGCTGGAACAGATGCTCACCAAGGACAACAATGACATGGGGGAAAGAGAACCCAGAAAGATCCACTATTAAGTAACATGTGACCAAAAGAACCAGATGGTGCCTGGCCACCACAATGACAGCTATGATGGGGCTCACAATATTGAGTTCCAGTGGCAACATGAGAAAAAAAGGGGTGCACCCTGAGAACTCCACTAAAAGACCACAGTTGATGGTCCAAAGGTCTGGAGGTTCCCCTGGGAGCATGGCCCCTAGACCTGATGCTGCCTTGATCATAATATCATCACTGCAGTCAACTCTTCTGACAGGAATAGATTGGATATGGGGACACAGAATGACCATATCGTCCGTGCACTTATGGTTCTATGTATTTATGGGATGTCATCCTACTGGCCTCTTATTAGAGGGGAGTGGAGAGGGCAGAGAGGAGGGGACAGGAGATTGTTAAGAGGATATGACATACATAGAATGGAAAGGATGAGTGTGCTGTCACCAGGGAATGAGAACAGAAAGAGCTTCAGATAGGCAGGCATACAAATTTAAACCGGATTGTATACTTTCACTCAATCACAATAAAAATAAAAATGAAAAAAATTAAAAGGGGGTGGAGTCAAGATGGCAGACTAAGCATACGTCTCCTTATATCCCTCTGGAAACCAAGACCTGAACTGACAATCAAACAGAGCCTTCTGATCACCTAATCAGCCTCAGGACACTGCACAGAGCGGCTAATTGGGACTTCATACCACTCAGCGAAAAACCTCCTCTCTCTCGCTGACTCCCGCTCCTGGCTAGCCCCGGCTCTCACGGATGGAAGGTAAACGCACCATTTTGACTTTTTTTTTTCCTTTGTCTCGGCTGGCAAGCGGAGCTGGGTCTTGCCTGGCGGCTGGACTCAGACGTGCTGCTGGGGGTATAGGTAGGCGAAATTCCCATATTCTGAGAGCCAGGCTCGGGACTCTGTTAATCTAGCCATTTTGAGCCTTTCGTTTTGTAGCTGCCTCAGCGGGGTTTGTGCGGGGTTTGTGCGGAGCTTCGCGGCCAGTGTGCGGAACGCCATGTTGGGACTGAGATTTTAGCGGGACCTTGTTCTTAGCCTGGGAGCCAGGGCCTGCAAACGGGACAGCACTTCTCCGACAGAAAAGTAGGGATTTTGCACAGTGCTGAATACGTTGGGGGCCCTGCAACAGAAGCAGAGGAATCACTACCTCTCAGCACCTTTAGCCCCTCTGTCTGCTGCCTGTGTGGAGGATGCCATCTTGGATACGGTGGCCGCAGCTGGACCTAATTCTTAGCTTGGGAGCCAGAGCCTGCTCACAGGAAAGCGCTTTTCTATCACAAAACCAGTACTTGACGCAGTGTTGGATAAGGCTAGGCCCTGTCAGCAGAGGCCAACAGGGCAGTAGCATTGCTGTATTCTGAATTGTTTGTTATCATCTGGGGTTGGATATAGTGGCACTTACTTTGTCAGATGAGAAGAGGGACCTCTACATCTGAAAACCTAACTGACTCGTGAACTGGTCAGATACCTTTTGCTTTACATTTGAAGACAGCCTAGAGAAACATTTGCAATCCATCCTCACAGTACCTCTTCCAGCCTCTATATACTCACATGGGACCCAAAAAGCAACAGACAATTGTGGCACACAAGCAATCACTCATGGCTTCAGAAGGCTCCCAAACAAAGCAACCACGGAGTTTCCCGATGAAGAAACTTTTATGAAAGCATCAGGAAGTGAATACAAATTAACTATATACAGAGCCCTATAGACCTTATACAAAATGCAGCAGAACAAAATGAAAAATTAAGCAAGTTGTTCGATCTCATGGAACACCAGTACTCTGAAATCCAACAGATCAAGAAGAAAATCAAAGACATAGAAACTTCCATGCAAAGCCAAGAAAACAGAATGGAACAAGTGGAAAAAAGAATTTCTGACTTGGAAGACAGAGCTACTGATGCCAGCGTCTATAAGCAGAAATCAGAAAAAAGAAACAAGAGAAATGAAGAAACATTAAGAAGCATGTGGGACTCTATTAAGAGGAACAACCTTTGATTAATTGGAGTCCCTGAACAGGGTGAGACATCTGAGAACACAGAGAGTATTGTTGCTGGGCTGCTGAAAGAAAACTTCCCAGAAATCATGAAGGAAGAGAATATAGACATCTCAGATGCATATCGTAAGCCACCCAATATAGATCTGAAAAGAAACACTCTACGACATATTATAATCAAGCTTAACAAAATGAAAGACAAGCAGCGACTCTTAAAGGCAGCAAGACTCAAGGTAAAGCTAACAGGCAGAGGGAAACCCTGTAGGCTCTCATCAGATTTCTCAGCAGAAACCATGCTGGCAGCACGACACATTCAAAGTCTTGAAGGAGAAGAACTTCTAACCAAGAATTATATATCCTGCAAAACTATCTTTCAAATACGAAAATGAAATTAAGACATTCCCAGATAAACAGAAACTCACAGACTTTGTAAAAGCCAAACCCAAAGTACAAGAAATACTGAAAGAGGTTCTTGGCTTTGGCTTAGAAGAACAAAACCACTAACTTTATATTTTATAACGACACACTACTCAATACTCCAGTCATTTAGGGAAGTCTCCAAAGTAAATCACAGCTTTGATATGGAAAGAAGCAATCCAGTGATCATCATGAAAACTATGGTGTCATCATAATAAAAAGAGGGATGTACTACAATCGTTATAGTCCTTCCAGATGGAGAGGAAGATGACCAGACTGGTGGTAATTAAAATTGGGTTTATAAATAGTTTATTAAGGGGGTTCATAGGGGCAGCTGTAGGGCACAAAAGACGTATCATACCATTTCAAGAAATCTAACACACGAGTCTCAACAACTATAAAACTAGCTCTGAAAAAGGTGAAAAAATCAACTCACAAAAAAGAGTGTTCCAGAACAGACTACTAAGAACAACAGAGAAAACATCAACATAAAAGTAAACATATCACAATGGCAGCAGTGAACACATACCTATCAATAATTACATTGAATGTGAATGGACTGAATGCTCCAGTAAAGAGACACCGAGTGTCATCTTGGATCAAAAGACACGACACATCCATATGTTGTCTACAAGAAACTCACTTGAGACCTAAAGACAGGAACAAACGGAAAATTAAAGGATGGAAGAATATATATCAAGCTAACAGTGAACAAAGAAGAGCAGGGGTGGTGATTCTAATCTCAGACAAAGTCAATTTTAATGTCAAATCCACTATCGTGGACAAAGATGGACACTATTTATTGCTGAAAGGTTCAGTACACAAGCAAGACTTAACTATATTAAATATTTATGCACCTAATGTCAGAGCATCTAAATATGTCGAAGAAACACTGGCTACACTCAAAAGAGAGTTAGATGACTCCACAATAATAGTGGGAGACTTTAACACTCCACTCTCATCACTAGACAGATCATCTAGAAAAAAGCTCAGTGAAGATACAGAAGACTTCATTGACACAGTTAACCAACTAAACCTCATGGATATATACAAAACTTTCCACCCATCAGCAGACTACACCTTCTTCTCCAGTGGACATGGTACATTCTCCAGAATTGACCACGTGATAGGCCATAATGCAATGCTGAACAAAATCCATAGCATTGAATTACTGCAAAGCATCTTCTCAGATCATAAAGCCATCAAAGTTGAAATCAACAGCAGAAAAAACATAGATAGAAAGTGAAACTCTTGGAAACTGAACAACATCTTGCTCCAAAAGACATGACTTACAGAGGAAATCACGGATGAATTAAAGAAATTCATGGATTCCAATGAGAACAAAAACACTTCCTACCAGAACCTATGGGATACAGCCAAAGCAGTGCTCAGAGGTCTGTTTATCTCCATAAATGCACACATCTGGAAGGAAGAAAGAAACCAAATCAAGGAACTAACTCTACAGCTTGAACAAGTAGAAAGAGAACAACAGAGGAACCCCTTGGGCACCAGAAGAAATGAGATTAAAAAGATTAGAGCAGAGCTAAATGAATTAGAGAATAGAAAAACAATTGAAAAAATTGAAACGACCAAAAGCTGGTTTTTTGAAAAGATCAACAAAATTGATAAACCACTGGCTAAACTTACTAAAGAAAAGCAGGAAAGGAAACAAATGACCCAAATTACAAATGAGAGGAGAGTTGTCACCAAAGATGCAACAGAAATCAATATATCATAACAGAATACTATGAAAGACTGTACTCTAACAAATTTGAAAACCTAGGGGTAATGGACCAATTCCTTGACTCATACCACCTAACAAAATTATCACAACGTGAAGCAAAACAACTTAATAAACCCATCACAAAGGAAGAGATTGAAAAGGTCATCAAAACACTGCCAACCAAAAAAAGTCCGGGCCGAAGTGGCTTCATGGCAGAATTCTACCAAGCATTTAGAGAAGAGTTATCCCCAATACTAATGAGACTATTTCACAGTATAGAAAGGGATGGAGTACTCCCAAACTCATTCTATGAAGCCAGCATAACCCTGATACCTAAGCCAGGGAAAGATCCAACAAAGACAGAGAACTATAGACCAATATCACTCATGAACCTAGATGCAAAAATCTTCAACAAAATTCTGGCCAACAGAATACAACAACACATCAAGAAAATAATCCATCATGACCAAGTGGGATTCATACCAGGGATGCAAGGCTGGTTCAACATCAGGAAAACAATTAATGTGATTAACCACATAAATAACACAAAAGACAAGGATCACCTGATTTTGTCCATTAATGCCGAAAAGGCATTTGATAAAGTCCAACACCCATTCATGCTAAAAACTCTTAGCAAAATGGGCCTAGACGGCAAATTCCTCAACACAATAACGGCCATTTATACAAAGCCAATTGCCCACATCATCCTGAATGGAGAGAGACTGAAAGACTTTCCCTTGAGATCAGGAACTAGACAAGGATGCCCACTGTCACCTCTCTTATTCAACATTGTACCAGAAGTTCTAGCCAGAGCAATTAGACAAGACGAAGAACTAAAGGGCATCTGCATCGGCAAAGAGGAAGTTAAAATCTCCCTGTTCACAGAGGATATGGTTGTATATGCAGAGAACCCCAAGGAAAGTATAAGTAAGCTACTCAAACTGATGGAAGAGTTCAGCAAAGTCTCAGGATACAAGATAAAGGTAAGTAAATTAGTAGGATTCCTTTACACCAACAACGAGACTGTTAAGGAGGAAATTATCAAATCAATACCATTTACGATAGCCCCTGAGAAGATAAAGTACTTAGGAATTAATCTAACCAGAGAAACAACAGACCTTTACAAAGAGAACTACAAGCCCTTACTACAAGAAACTAAGAGAGACTTAGATAAATGGAAAAACCTACCCTGCTCACGGATAGGAAGACTTAACATTGTGAAAATGTCTATTTTACCCAAAGCAATTTATTTATATAATGCAATCCCAATACAAGTTCCAGCAACATTTTTTAATGAGATGGAGAAACAAATCACCAATTTTGTTTGGAAAGGGAAGAAGCCTCGGATAAGTAAGGCACTACTAAAGAAGCAGAACACATTGGGAGGCCTCTCATTATCTGACTTTAGGACATACTACACTGCCACAGTGGTCAAAACAGCCTGGTATTGGTACAAGAACAGACAGATGGATCAATAGAACAGAATTGAGACCCCAGAGATGACACCATCTGCCTATGAACAGTTGATATTCGACAAAGGCCCTAAGACATTAAACTGGGGTAAAAACAGTATCTTCAACAAATGGTGCTGGCACAATTGGTTATCCATCTGCAATAAACTGAATCAAGATCCATATCTTACATCTTATACAAAAACCAACTCCAACTGGATAAAAGACCTAAATATCAAACCTAAAATGATAAAGCTCATCCAAGTAAAGGTAGGAACAACAATGGAAGTTTTAATACACAATGAGGACAGACTCCAAAATCTGTCAATGAAACCTCAATCAACAGAAGAGAAAATAGATAAATGGGAACCATTAAGAATCAAACACTTTTGCTCATGCAAAGATTTTATTAATAGAATTAAAAGAACACCCACAGAATGGGAAAAAATATTTGGCAACTCTATGTCAGACTGACGCCTGATCTCCATAATCTATAACACACTACAAAATATCAATAAGAAGAAGATAAACCATCCAATTAAGCGATGGGCAAAGGAGATGGACAGACACTTCACTAAAGAGGAGATCCAGGGAGCCAAAAAACACATGCGGACATGTTCACGATCTTCAGTTATTAAAGAAATTCAAATCAAGACAACAATGAGATACCATCTCACCCCAACAAGATTGGCCATGATCCAGAAAATACAAAACAACAAATGCTGAAGAGGCTGTGGAGAAAGTGGAACCCTCCTACACTGTTGGTGGGGTTGCAAAATGGTCCAGCCTCTTTGGAAGGCAATCTGGCGCTTCCTTAAAAAAATGGATATTGGTATACCATTTGACCCAGTAATTCCACTACTTGGAATATATCCTACAGAATCAAGGCCTTTCACACCAATGGACACATGCACCAGAATGTTTACCGCAGCACAGTCCACGATAGAAGAAGATGGAATCAACCTAGATGCCCAACAATAGAAGAATGGATAGGTAAACTATGGTACATATACTCAATGGAGCACTATGCAATGATAAAGAATAACAATGATTCCAGGAAACATCTCCTAACCTGGTTTCAACTGGAAGACATTATGTTGAGTGAAAGTAGTCAGCGACAAAGGGACAAATACTGTATGAGACCTCCAAGATAAGATCTCATAAACAGACTTGTGTATAGAAGAAGACTCTTTGACAGCTGCAAGGGAGGGGAGGAAGGGAGGGAGGAAGGGTTTAGTTTAGATAGTTACTAGAAATCTAGTTGGGAGAAAGCAGTAATAGCACACATTAGAAGCAAGAACAAAATTAAGTGGACTTCAGCATAACTTGAGCAGTCCTTCCATCTTAACGCAATATTGCAAGGATAGAGTAGCTGGGGTGGCGGGTGGGGGACCATGCTCTTAGGCGAATCCCAGGCCAATTGGCACAACTAGCGGTTTGCTAAGAGAGCTCTCTGCACCCCACATTGGTGAGTGGCATCTGGGGTCTTAAAAGCTGCCAAGCTGACATCCGAGGACACAGCAAATGGCCCAAACTCAGCAGGAATGGATGCTCACCGAGGACCAAAATGACATGCGGTAAAGACGACCGAGAAGACAGAGAGACCCACAAGAGTGGGTGCCTACATCGACTTGGGACCAGAAGAACTGGATGGTGCCCGGCCACCACCAGTGATAGTCACGATGGAGCTCACAGAGAGGAGTCTCACTGGCAACACAAGAATAAAAAGGGGTGCATCATGAGATCTCCACTAACAGACCTCAATTGATGGTCCAGCAGTTTTGGGGTTCCTCTGAGAGCATGGCCCCCAGCCCTGATGCTGCCCTTTCCCATAAATTATAACAAAGGTCCACTCTTTAGACAGGAATGCATTGGACTTGGCAATGCAGAGTGACCATATATTGGAAGCACTTTATGGTTCTATACATCTATAGGATATCATCTTGCTGACCTCTGGCTGGAGGAAGGGGAGTGGACGGAGAGGAGGGGAAAGGAGACTGTTGGGAGGATGAGACATGTATGGAGCAGAGAGGAATAGTGTGCAGTTACCGGACAGGGAGAGCAGTGGAAGCTGCATATAGGTGGGCATGTAAATTTAGACGTGAATGTACATTTTCACTCAGTTATGTTAAATAAAAATAAAAAAAAAAGTTAAAAGAAACGGCCCTTTTAATAGGTTAATTACAAAAGTTGATTTGGTTTTACAAAAAAGCACACATGTATGTGCAGTGATGTAACCTTTAATGCAAATATATGTCTATATGGGTATATACGCATGGAAAAATTTCAGAAGGATGTGTATCGGTGTTGAGTGTCATCTCAGTTGAATTATTGTAGGTCTTTTATTTTTCTTTTACTTTATGTTCTGAAATTTTTTTTTTGGCAAAGAGTATGTATTTCTTTTTAACCAGGAGGAAATAGCTATGTTCTGTAAAGAAAAGTCTATGTGATATAATTTTTTCCCCCACTAAGATAGCTATGATATAGGCATGAAAATGCTCAATGTGTAAGTTATGATAATTAAGATAGGAATACAAAAGGATTAGCAGAAATGACATAGTAACCAAGTAGAATTAGTTTACATATGTTAATTTGCCTCTTGAGATCACGGAAAAATGAATAAACCGATTATTCAATAAATGGAACTAGACCAAAGAAGAACCATGTGGAAAATTAAAGCCATATCTCTCCACTGCAGTCCCCACTGAAATAATTTCTGAAAAGAGTAAATATATACTTTTTGATATAAAATCATAGATGTATAACAGAAAGAAGAAACTCTTAACCTAACTCTGGAAAGGGTAAAGTTTCCTAAAGAAGAGATTACAGGAAAAAAAAGTAATGCAAAATCACCATAAATAAGTGAAAAGACAACAGACTGCAAAAATATCTCCCACAAATGAAAGACAAATATTATCCCCACTTAATTGCATAACAAATTAATAGCTCTTATCAGTCAGAAAGAAACAAAGGATGGCACTGGTACAATGAAAGCAACACTGACCACTGGAAAAGAACTGAGAACCCAGATATAAAGCCATCCACTTATGGTCATCTGATCTCTGGCAGAGGCTCAAAGTTCATGAAATGGGGAAAAGATAGTCTGTATAAAAAACAGTGTTGGCAGAAGTAGATACCCATCTGCAAAAGAATTGAAACAGGACCCATACCTCATACTATACACAAAAACTAACTCAAAATGGATCAAAGACCTAAATATAAAACGGAAATTATTAAGATCAATATAAAACCAGAATTGTTAAGAAGAAAAAAAATAGAATCAACACTAATACATAGCATAAATAAGGTACAAAACGTAAGTTACAATATACAAACACCAAAAGATAAGCTAGATAACGGGAATCTTCTAATAATTAAACACACACACATCAACAGAGTTCAAGAAGGGTAAAAATGAGTAACTACAGACTGGAGAAAAAAATTTTGGCTGTGACAAACCTGACAAAGGTCTAATCTCTAGGAAAATCCAACACCTGACAACCCAATTAAAAAATGAGCAAAGATTATGAACAGATGCTTCACCAAAAAAAGACATTCAAAGGCTAAAAGACACATGAGGAAATGCTTACAATCACTAGCCATTAGAAACCCACCCAAATCCATTGCCATGGTGTTGTCTCTGACACATAGCAATGTTTAGTTAGAGACATGCAAATCAACTACAATGAGATACCATTTCACCTGACATTATGATACAGATAAAAAAAATAGAAAATAACAAATGCCAGAGAGGCTGCAGGGAGATTGGAAATCTTATGCACTGCTGATGGGAATGCAAAATGATATGAACACTTTGGAAAATGGTATGGCAGCTTCTTAAACAGCTAGAAATATCTATGATCCAGCAGTCCCACTCCTATGAATATACAATCTAGAGAAATAAGAGCTGTCACATTAATAGACATATGCACACCCATGTTCACTGCAGCATTATTCATAACACACAAAAGATGGAAACAACCTGCCCATCAACAGATGAATGGATAAACAATGTAAGGTACAGAAACACAACGAAATACTACACAACAATGAAAAACAATGTTTAATTTGCAAAACGCCTCACAATGTGGATAAAATCTGGAGGGCATGATGCTGAGTGAAGTCAGTCAATTGTAAGAGGACGAATATTGAGTAAGACCATTATTGTAATAATTGATGAAAAGGTTTATACACAGAAAGAAATAATCTTTGATAGTTATGAGAGAGGAGAGGACAGGTGAGGAAGGAAAAAAAGCAAACAGATATAGATAAAAGTGGTAACTGTGGTGAAGGGCAAAACAATCCACAATACTAGGGAAGCCCACACAACTTGACCAAGGCAAGCCCATGGAAAATTCACAGACTCCTCTGAGGGACTGAATTACTGTGCTGAGTGCCTGCAGACCATGGTCTCAGGGGACATTTAGTTCGACTGACACAACACAGTTTATAAAGAAAATGTTTCCCATCCTACTTTGGTGGAAACCTTGGTGCACAGTGGTTAAGTGCTACTTCTGCTAGCCAATAGGTCAGCAGTTCAAATCTGCCAGGTGTTCCCTGGAAACAGGGATTGCTATGAGTCAGAATCGACTTGATAGCAGTGGATTTGGTGAGTAGCATCTTGGTTCTTAAAAGCTTATCACTGGTCATTTGGGATACTCCACTGGATTTACCCCAAATGGAACAACGAAGAATGAAGAAAACGAAAGACAAAGAAAAGATTTGTCTAAGGGACTAACAGACCACAATCACCACAGATTCCACCAGACTGAGTCCAGCACAAGGAGAGAGTGCCTGGCAACCACCACTGACTACTCTGACAGGGATCACAACACAGGGTCCCAAACAGAGCTGAAGAAAAATGCAAAACAAAATTCTAACTCACAAAAAAACGGAACAGAAAAACATCGCACTTACTGGTCTGCCAGAGACTGGAGAAACCCCAAGAGTCTTGGACACCCTTTTAACTTAGGACTGAAATTACTCCTGAGCTTCAACCTCCAGCCAAAAATTAGAAAGCCCAAAATGCATATACACACACACATATATATATGTATAGAATCTGGTCACTTTTCACCACCTCCATTTCTTATATCCCGGTCCCAGCTTACCCTGCTTGCTGCTTTAGCCTTCTAATTAGTATCCTGGCTTCTGCTTATGGCCTGTTTTTCTCAAAATAGCAGCCAGAGATATCCATTATCATCTTCATTTACCTGGCTGACCTTATCTGTTACTATGCTCCTGTTTGGTCACTTCACTCCAGTTACACCGTGGTCTTCTTAAAGACCCTTGAGCATGTCAGGTCTGCTCCATTTCAGAATCCTGGCACTGGTTTTCTCTTTGCCTAGGATGGTCTTCCTCCAGATATAGCATGACTGACTCCTTCTCATCCTTAAAGTTTTTGCCCAAACATCACTTTCTCAAGGATGCCTACCTCCATTTCCTAGGTCTCTCAGCCACTTTTATCCTGTTCTATTTTCTTCTGTAGCACTCAGCACATTCTAACACACTGCATAGTTAACTTAGTTTTTTATGTTTATTGTCTGTCACCTCCACCTAAGAATGTTAAGTTCCACCAGGAGAGATTTTTTTGGTCTATTTTGTTTATTGACATAGTCCCAGAATCTAGAACAGTATCTAATAAGAAAGTATTCAATAATATTTTAAAATCCTATGCAAGCAATTATTTTAATGTATAGTATAGTATTTTAATGTATAGTATAGACACACAACCAAAAGACCATGAGACAGTGGGAATGAATATAACAATGTCATAGAAATTGATAGGAAAAAAAAACCTTTCAGGATTCAACATAGATATAAAGAGTAAATATAATCAGAAATTTTACAGAAGAGAATCTATACAACTATTAAGTAAGTATAAAGAGAAATTTTTAACCAAATTAGTAATAAAATAAACAAAAATAAATGAATATATTAAACACTGGCCTGGAAGACAGTAAAATATGTCATCACATGATGCTAGGAATGAAAGAAAACTCTTTTGAAGACAATTTGGCATTATCTGTGGAACCAGGTATCGCTTATTTCCCTGAAGATATACCTCAAAGAAATAATCCTGAAGACAGGAAGCAGTTTTGCAAGTAAAGATACTCATTATAATCTTAGTTGATAAAAAACAGTAAATTCATTGCCCAACTACAGGGAAATGGTTAAAAATATGAAGATACATCGAAGGTTAAACAGCTACTGAAATAATATTTATGGAAAGTAGTAACACGGGAACACAAAGTAAGTCAAACAAATGCAGCGGAAAATAAAGCATGTTCAGTATGATTAAAATGATGTTTTACAACTAAACCCCCAAATTATTCATATACATACATATCAGAGCATGGTTTGAATCTACCAGCTGCTCCCTGGAAACTCTCTGTGGCAGCTGTTCTGTCTTATAGGGTCGCTATGAGTTGCAACTGGGTGACAGCAGTGGGTTTGGTATACACTTGTAAAAGCATGAAAATTTTAGGTTTGCTATTTTTGCATTAATTGGAGAGGTAATTAATTATTCTAATTTCTTACATTTTCAATCAAAAAAAGTATCTCAGGATCAGAAACATCAGCATCATGTGGGAACTTGTTAGAAACACAGATTTTCAGAACCCACCCCAAACCACTGAACTAAAAACTCTGAGACTGGAGCTCAGTAATCTGTGTTTTAACAAACTCTCCAAGTGACCCTGAAACACAGTGAAGTTTGAGATCTGATGTACCACAACAAAAAATTAAAAAAAAAAATAAAGATGATGAAGGGCTAAAAACGAGTATCTATCACAATCCTCCTAAGTGGCTACGAACATCTTTACAAAAATGTTAACTTACCACTCATCTGTAAAGTTCAGTTTTATTGTGCTTGTAGTTGTCCCTTCTGTGCTGTAGTGCAAACTTAAAACTGGTTCACCTGTCCCAGGTTTGGGGCTCAGCTTTTCATTACTGTTATCTGAAAATTGTGTGTAAAACAGTTGAAAACGTCTCTGAAACCAGTAAAAAAAGATGACATTTCCTAAAATTTATAAAATTTAAATTAGGTTGTCCTTGTCATAATTTTTTCTCATTTCCATATGGTTCTCACTTAAAGTATGAAGACAAGCATTAGAGCAATACTCTCTGTATTTCAAAGCAGTAGTGCACTGAATTCTGGCTTTGTGTATATGACTCCTTGTGATTCAGATAAGAATCATACTCATTTGAGAAACGCATTTACTAATTAGGGAATCAAAGACTATTAACAAGCAAGGATAGCTGTTATAAGTGGATATCCTTATTTTGTAGATTACTCATGATTTTATTCTTCAATTGCCCTAACATCAAGAATAACTAATATTAACTCCTTCAAGGAGCACTGCGAAGATGCAAAGGCTTCAAAAGAAGTTGTTCAGTCAAAACTGTGCAATAAGTATATGTTACCAAATCCTTTCTGTTCTTTCAAGTTCATAGATTTTTATTTTAAGGAGAGATTATAACCTGCACTCTATGGGAGGAAATTTATTGTGCTTCAATTTTCAAAAAGCTCTATTAAAAATCATATATTTTGATGTATTTCAGCTTGTCTTCCTGACTAACCTTGCAAGGAATTTGTTTTCTTAATTATGGAAAGGGTAATGTTACCTTAAGAGTATACAGAAGATGCTCATGACATACACAATATACATCTGTTTCAATAAAAAACAATCTTTACAAAATATTAAGTAAACTTCCGTGAAAATTGATATAGATTTCAAAGCCCCCCTACCTCCAAAAAAAAAAAAACCTACACAGATGTTCAAAGACAAAAACAAAATAGGGCTCTTAACATTTTCCTTCTATGATAAACAACAGCTTGGTAAAACATGAAAATACACAGGGAATCACATATACAAATATACTTTATACCATAATCAAGTATGAAACATTCCTGTGAGGTTGCTTGCAGGAAGAAAATTCTTCAATGTAATCATTTTATTGATACCAGTTTAAGGACTGACACAGTAGCACTACAATAAGCTTCCTCTCTTGAAAGTTAACAACAAAAACACTAAAAACTTAGTACACCAAAATTACTCAGGCAATTGCTGCAATGAATGACTTTTCTCCTCTGAAAGCCATAAGAACACTGTGATCTGAAAAAACGTCTCTCTAGCTTTTATCCTATTAGAGGACAGTTAACAAGGCTTCAAATTCAGAATGTAGTAGAAAAATGATTCTTAAGGAAAGAAGGTGAAAACAAAACTCAGTAGTATCAATTCTTATGCGCTGACACTCGACTTCATGATAAGCTGTGTTCTATAAAATTAACTTCTAATTGAAAATATGAGTGAACCATTAAGGTGGCATCCCAAATCATATAATAACTTTCATTAATATTTTTGTTATAATTATGTCCTTGTTATAAACAGCTGCTGGAAATAAATTAGTAATCTCTTACAACTTCCAAAGATATAGAATTACATTCAGCATTTTTGGAGGAAGTATTTCATGAAATAAGGGTCTGGGGGTGCAGTGGTTAAGAGCTTGGCTTAAGAGTTCAGCTGCTAACCCAAAGATCAGCAGTTTAAATCCACTAGCTGCTCCTTGGAAACCCTGTGGGGCAGTTCTACTTTGTCCTTTACAGTCACTATGGGTCAGAATCAACAGCGTTAGGTTTGGTTTTGGGCTTTAGCTTATATAAAATTATCAAGAATGGGCCTTTAAAAACATCTCCTTTATCCTTAACCATATTTGAAAAACTTCTTGTTTGCTGATCATTTGCTCACACATGATTTTCCCTCAATCTTTAATTTATGCTGCTAAAATTTCTGTCTCACTGCTTGCCACCCACTGTGACATGGAACTGGTAGAGACAGATGAAAAATTCAATACTTAAGGAAACTGAAAGGAAGAACTATGGCTAGTTTTTTTATTGTCCCTTGCAACATTTCATAAAATGCTTTGCTATTTATTTCTTCTTTAAAGGAGAGAAGCAGACAACGAAAGTAGGTATGAGAGAATTGCAGGGCTGAATTTTCTAGATCAGCCTTGACTTAAGAACCATGAATTCTAAGAAGTCTTCTGGAATCTAAGTGTTATATCAAAACCTCGCTTTTAATAAAATGAAAGTACCTCCAGTAGTGATAGCATGTATAGTATTTATATAACATAGAAATATAGTAATGAAAGAGGTGTTAATAACCAGAGAGTTGCAGGAAATATTTTAACTGTATACAGCTATACCCCTCCAAAAAAGCAAGAAGCTTCCTGGATACTCAATGTAAGTTAACAGTTTGCTCCTAAGGTTGTTTAACTTCTCAGGAATAGTCTACATATTGTACAACACAGCAGCATTTGTTCATTCCATAAAATGTTTGTTATAGTTGATAGAATTTCTTCATTTAAATTGTTAATAAACCCACCAGCCTTGTGTAAAGCTGGCCCATGACTATATTGAAAGAACAGACTTTTGTTAGTTACAAATACTTTCAAGCCCTGAGTCATTTCCTTGTACACTGTGCATAAATTAACAGTGTCTCTGGCAAAAACACTATACAATGCAGAATCTGGTTTCTTAACCAAGATATTAATGCCTGGGATAAGTATCCCAGGAACAGAATATATTTCTTAGTCCTGTCCCCTTCTACTCTTCCTAGTTTAATCCCCTGTGTGCAATCATATGCAACCCACCAGGCTGAATTATCTGAAATGCCGATATTTGGCTTACTAGTAAATCCATTCATCATTTCCTTATTCATCACATATATATTAAGCTACAAGGAGTATTTTTCTTTAAAAACCTAAAAATTTTAATTTTTTTACTTTATTTAAAAAAATGCTTATAACCATTCTAATTTTCCCTAGCTTGCTCTATTTCTTACAAGTTGAATGTGCACATTCCAAAAACTATTATGTTTTATAGTACTTATATAATAAACAGATTTACTTATACAACAAACATATATGACTGAAATATTTTCCTTAATAAATAAAGGTTTTCCTTTAAAAGCCTTAGGGTTTAAAATTTTACTTAATCACCATCATAATAACTGCTCCTTACAGAATATCACTAGAGGGTCACTATGAGTCAGAATCAACTCAACGGCATACAGTATACCAGGGTCTTTTAAAATCTGTCTTAAACCTTTGCGGCAGGCATCATCATCTTCATTTTACAGATGAAACTGATGATCATATTTTGCTCCAGTTAACTAGGTTTCTTTCTATATAAAGTTCCTACTTACTTTATTGTCTTAGAAGTAACTCGAAAATAAAGTTGCTTTAAAAAGTAACTATTTTACCTAAGATATATCAATTGTTAGTATCCTCTGAAATGATGTATAATTCAATCAATCAAAAAAAAAAACCCAAACTCATTGCCATCAAGTTCATTTCAACTCACAGTGACCCTATAGGACAGAGTAGAACTGTCCCATAGTTTCCAAGGAGTGCCTGGCAGATTCGAACTGCTGACCTTTTGATTAGTAGCCATAGCTCTTAATCCACTATGTCACTAGTGTTTCCATAATTCTACCAGCAACATTAATACAACTGATAAAAGTACTAGTAGGCAACACTGTCATTTTGGCATCAGAGTACAGAAAAACTATCTTACATCTTCTTCCAGTACACTTGGAGACTGAAGTTTCTTCTTCCTCTGAAAACATTATAGAACATTTTATTTGTGATGCCCTCTGCACAAGGATAATTTGATGAAAAATATTTCACTTCTAACTTGTTAAACACTGCCATGTTTTTGGCAGAACTTTCTATACTGCTTAATAAATGTTAAGTGTTTAAAATAACTGATAAATATATCATTACTCAGTCACAAAGAGAAATGAAGTCCTGATGCATGCCACAGCCTGGATGAACCTTAAAAACATTATGCTGAGCAAAAGAAATCAGTCACAAAAGGGTAAATACTGTAACGCCTCACTTGAGTGAAATAAGCAAATACATAGAAACTAGAGATTAACAACATTTACCAGTAGTGGAAGGGACACGTAAACAGGAGCTTTTGTTTGGAACTGAATTTATGTGAACAGTGTGGGATAATTTAGAAAAAGATAGCAAAAATGCTTGCACAACTTGAAAAATGTAATTGCCACTATAATTGTACACCAGAAATTGGTGAATTGTTATGTTCTGTTGCATAATTTTTACCATACAAAAAAACTGATGATGGCACAGCTTGCAGTGGTCTCTATCAAGGCAAACTATCACCAAAAAAAAAGGCTAGCAAAAACATACTCCTCAGAAGCATAGCAATAACCATATAAAAATTAAGACAGTAGTATACATTAATGACTTTGCTAGATTAGAAGAGAGTAGTCAATAATATGATTCTCTGCAAACTATGTTTAAAAGATCCTTTCCAAAATATGACTCTTATTAGGATAGTACACTGTTCAGAAAAAAATTTCAGAATGGGCTTGCCTTAGTCTTCCAGTGCTTCACAAGTGAATGGCTTTTATTTTCTTATAGAAAAAGAAGCTAAAAGTCTAAATTCAGGGCATTAACTCCAGGGCAAGTCTGTCTTTGGGCTCTGAAGGAAGATCCTTGTTCATCAATCTACTCCTGGACTGCGAGCTTCGGAAGTGCAGGGACCCTGGGTCTGAAGGACCGGCTCTGCTCCCAGCACTGCTGCTTTCTTGATGGTATGTGGTCCTCCACTCTCCACTAGTTTCCCTTTCCTTTATATACCAAGATACTGCCTACAGCCACAATACAATCTTACAGGCTGAGTTCTTCCTCACTAACACAACCACAGCCTATCTTCCTTCATTAACATCACAGAGGCAGGATTTGCAACACATAGGAACATCACATAGTACTGGTTATCATGACCTAGCCAAACTGCTACACACATTTTTTGGTGGAACACAATTCATTCCATGGCATTCCACAATTTGGCACTCCCCATCACATCCTTTGCAACATGTAAAACGTACTCTCAATCATACTGAAAGTCTTAAATCCAAGTCCAAAATTCAAAGATTCCCCTTTATCTGTAAAATCTAGTACACAGTTATCTGTTTCCAAATTTTTTTTGTTTTATTTATTATTTAATATGACTGAGTGAAAATGTACATCCCATATATATTTACACACCCACCTATATGCAGCTTCCACTGCTCTCCCTGTCCGGTGACAGCACACTATTCCTCTCTGCTCCACACATGTCTCATCCTCCCAGCAGTCTCCTTTCCCCTCCTCTCCACCCGCTCTCCTTCCTCCAGCCAGAGGTCAGCAGGATGATATCCTATAGATGTATAGAACCATAAAGTGCATCCAATATATGGTCACTCTGCATCGCCAAGTCCAATCCATTGGTGTCCAAAGAGTGGACCTCCGTTATGATTTCTGGGCAAGGGCAGCATCAGGGCCATGGGCCGTGCTCCCAGGGGAACCCCGAAACCGCTGGACCATCAATTGAGGTCCTTTAGTGGAGATCTCAGGATGCACCCCGTTTTATTCTTGTGCTGCCAGTGAGACTCAACTTTGTGAGCTCCATCACAGCTATCACTGGTGGTAGCTGGGCACCATCCGGTTCTTCCAGTCCCAAGTCGATGTAGGCAGCCACTCATGTGGGTCTCTCTATCTTCTGGGTTGTCTTTACCCCATGTCATTTTGGAAGTCAGTGAGCATCCATTCCTGCTGAGTTGGGACTATTTGTGTTTCCACAGTTTTGACAATGGTACAACAGTTACAAATTAGACATTTCCAATACCAATGGGAGAAACTACAGGGAAAGAGGGTGCACCAAGCAAATTAGCTGAACATATTACAATAGCTCTCAAAGCTTTGAAAATAACACTCCATTCTCTCAGACATTTTACACAATGGCCCTGTGTGCCAGACTCTAGGCATTGGCCACATTCTCTGGATTCTGAGTAGAGGCCCTTATGCCCTAGGCTTCAGCTCTGCCTTCCTCGCCTCCCGGAACAGCAACTCTGCTACCTTAGCCTTAGGCATACTCTTTTCTTAGTCCAATTTAGTGAAGACTTTATTGCTTCAGCTCTGCAGGCCCATTCTTCTGCCCCTTGGCCATGGTAGCCTGGATCCCTTAGCTTTAGGCAGTGGATCTGGTCACATCATGCTGACACTCATGAATGGGACCCCCACACTCCAGAACTGAGTAGGTCAAGATCTGACTCTTTTAAACCTAGGAGGCTGTGGCCCCACTCTTTGAGGCCCTTGAGGCCATAACTCCAACCTCTGAGACCCCTGAGGTTGTGGCCACACCTTGTGAAAGACTGGCTTCATCTGCTCCTTGTCTCTTCAGCATCTGCTTCCTGTGGCCTCTTAGCCTAGGCCTCACGTCCATATCAGCCCTGGAGAGCAAGTGTTCCAGAGCTCTGTAGCTCCACTGATAAATGCCTGCAAGCACCACACTCTGCCAGGAAGCCTCTTGCACAGAGGCATTCAGCTCTCTCACTCTGTGGGTCAGCAAGCCTAGTTCAACTGACAAGTGCTTGGAGGCACCCCACTCTGCCAGGAAGCCTTCTGCACACAGGTGCTCAGCTCTCTTGCTCAGTGGGTTGGTCTCCCGGTTCTGTGTTGCTGGACTGCTGCTGCTGCCAGTCCTTGACTCCTGTTTCTCACCATCTGCACCTTCTGCAGCGCTAACAGTTCTCCTTGGTTCTTCCTGAGTCTCTCATTCATTTACAGTTTCAAAATTGCTTCCACATTTTAGATATCTGTTAGAGCAATACCCTACTCTAACAGAACCAAATTCTGTCTTAGTCAATCTAGTGCCACTGTAACAGAAATACCATAAGTGGATGAATTTAACAAAGAAAAATTTATTTTCTTACAGATATGTAGGCTCAAAGTTCAAATTCAGGGCATCAGCTCCAGGGAAAATCTTTCTCTGTTGGCTCTGTTGTCAACCTTCCCTTGAACTGGGAACTTATGAGGCATGGGGACCCTGGGGTTCACAGGATGTGCTCTGTTCCCAGCACTACTTCTTTCAAGATGCTATGAGGTCCACAACTCTCTGCTTACTTCCTATTCCTTTATAGTCCCAAAAGACTGCCTCAAGACTCAATAGGAACTTATAAATTGAGTTCTGCCTCACTAACAAAATCACCATCAATCTGCCCTCATTAACACAGAGGGAATCATGACCCAGCCAAATTGCTACACACATTTTTGGGGGGACACAATTCAATCCATAACAGGGCTTAAATACAATTTGAAAGCAACTTCTTTAATTTTTTACTTAAAGAGATCTCTTCCAAGTCTTTTTTCATACATGAACCATATATCTTTTTTTGTAATGTATACATTCACTATGAAATTATAATCATTTGTTATTCTAAACAATGTTCAAAGACATACCAAAAAAATTAACTGTACTAATGCTGATGGCATTAAGTGCTATGTCTGCTTACCAAAAGGCTGATAGTTTAAATCCACCAGGTGTTCCTTGGAAAGTCTGTGGGGCAGTTCTACTCTGTCCTATAGGGTTGCTATGAGTCAGAATCAACTCAATGGCAGTGGATTTTGTTTTGGTTTTTATCAGTAGTATAAAATTTATTATCTTTTAACTAGTTATGTACCTTATGAAATAGTGATATACAGATGGAATACCTCCTATGTGTAAACTTAAATAATCAAAATGAAGACAGTTAAATAGGATGTTGCAACAATAATTTGTCTGCTTAGAACCACCATGCACAACATTTACGTGCTACTGGGTCACTACTATAACTATCATCATATATAAACCACCTGTGGTAGCATAACCAGTGCTAGATAACCAGTGGAGCATGTAAAAATAATGAATTCTTTTCCTAAGGGTTTTCTGTTTTGCACTTGGCAGCATTTCATTCCACTACATCACATAATGTTTAAACATCAAATCTAAAAGGAAATAAAACATACGGTTAAAGTCTCTAAAAAATGTACGCACATCAGTTATACAGTTCAATTATCTCTCTTAATTTTGGGTTCCAATTTACTTGGCTTATATAGAAGAAAAGGCAAATTTCTCGTTTCTAAGCCAACATAGTACCTTCCATTTTCACAGGTCAGGAACTTTCTGCAGGCCTTTGACTCCTTCCAACCATCTGTATATTAACCTTTTGGTTAGCAGCTAAACTCAACCATTGTACCACCAGGGCCCCGATGGAGGCATGTTCTGACTGAAAGTGGAGACACTCTTTTTAGGAGTAAATTTTTAACAGAGAACACTTATCCACCATATAGTGCAGATGTGGTTTTATAAATCTGGTGGTTAGCTATTTTATGAAAGCCAAAGCCAAACAAAATATAATTTTAGCACCGATGCTTACCAGAAAACCTTTCCTAGATAAACTTTTCAAAATAAGATAATCTAGTCTCTCAGGTTTTCTTCTTGGCAATGAAAACTCCACCTCTATGCCTGTCACACTAATTTCAATCCAAGAACTTTTTCACGACTTAAGTAGAAATGTGAACTGAACCAAAGCACAGGGTTGAGACTGATAAAGACTCAGACTATGGTTCTACATTCTCAGTGATATTCAGAACTTACGGATTGGAATGCAGTAATCATTCTACCTTTGCTACCTAATACCGTAATACTTCAGAATTAGTAGTCTCCTATTACTCTGTTCAAAAAAAGTCTATTATTCCTATTTCATTTACAGTCTTGTGAAAAAAAATTACAGGAAGGAAATAGACAAAGATGCCTATGATCACCCCATAACGGTAGATAAACCCTGTCAAAATTCTCCTTTAGTGTTTCCCTCTTTATGACTGTTTCTTTTGCCCATCAAACTTATCATACACTCTAATAAATTAATATGTTAAAATGTGACCGCTAGAGGAATACTAACAAATGAGGTAGTTGCTCTTGTTAGGTTCCACTGAGTTGGTTCTGACTCATAGTGACCCTATGCACAACTGAACGAAATACTACCCCATCTTATACCATGCCCATAATCGCTGTTCTGCTTAAGCCCATTGTTGCAACCACTGTGTCAGTCCATCTTGTTGACAGTCTTCCTCTTTTTGGCTGACTCTACGTTACCAAGCATGATATCCTTCTCCAGGGACCGATCCCTACTGACAACATGACCAAAGCATGTGAGATATAGTCTTACCATCCTTGCTTCTAAAGAGCATTCTAATTGTCCTTTTAATAAGACAGATTTGTTCTTTTGCAAGTCCATGGTATATTCGATATCCTTTGCTAACACCACACTTCAAAGGCATCAATTCTTCAGTCTTCCTTATTCACTTTTCAGCTTTCCCATGTATAGGAAGTGACTGAAAATACCATGGGTCAGGCACATCTTAGTTCTTACAGTGATGTCTTTGTTTTTCAACACTTTAAAGAGGTGGTTTGCAGTAGATTTGTCCAATGCAATGTGTCTTTTGATTTCTTGACTGCTGCTTCCATGGGTGTTGATTGTGGATTCAAGCAAAACAAAATTCTTGACAACTTCAATCTTTTCTCAGTTTATCATGATGTTGATTGATTATTGGTCCAGTTGTGAGGATTTCTGTTTTCTTTACATTGATGTATAATCCATACTCAAGGCTATGGTCTTTGATCTTCATTAGTAAGTGCTTCAAGCAAAGATGTGTCCTTTGTATAATCCTGAGGCTTGTTCTTCTTCATACAGTCCAGTTTCATGAATTATTTGTTCAGTATACAGACTGAATAGGTATGGTAAAAAGCTACAGCCCTGATGCACACTTTTCATGTGTCCAAACCATGAAATGAGGTAGATAGTTTTGAGAAACACTCCTGACTCACTTTCCCCTGAAGTTACTGTCCTCTTTGCTTTTTGTTGTGAAGACATTTTTCTTTCTTCCCATCTCCATGTCTTCATGTCTGACTCTAATCTGGTCTCTACCTCTATCCCTCTAGTGACACTGTGCTCACAAATAGAATCAACTGCCTCCACATTGATTACTTTAGTGATATATATATAAATATATATACGTACATATATTTAGAACCCACCTATCTGACCTCTCAGCAGCACTCCAACAGTTATGCCCTCCCACACTTCATCCTTTTATTTTCAGGGTTACATATTTCAGGAACTACTCCAACCCACTTAGTTGTGCTCAATTCAAAACTTGGAGATGTTCCCTTGCAAAAGCAGGAAATGTCACCTAATCTCCATCAGGACCTCCCCCAGTCAACACAAGTAAGCCTATAATCTAGGTTTAACAGAAGCATTTTTGCTATACAAATACAGGTGGTTTGGCCTTGCTCCCTCCAACCATTGTGCCATCACTAAACCATCTCCTTATACAAGGGCTTGTTACTGAACCTTACATTTTTATGCTCTGTCAATGCCTCGAAAAGTCTCATTCAATCTACCAAGTCCTATTGATTCTATATCCTAAATATTTCTTCAATTTCTTCACATCTCTTCTACCTTAATCCCATCATCAGGTAAAAATCTCCATTGCTAGGAGAACCTCCCCGGTGACAGTCTAATCAATTTTCTACACCTTTTTAGATCAAGCTGCTTGCTACTTTAAATCTTTCATTACCTTCCCACAGTTCTTAAAATTGGTCAAGAGGTTCTTTTCAGTTTGGGACTGTAAATCTCTTGGAGCCAGAGCATTCACCAGATATACTGGGATTCTTTGCTTCATTCTAACGTGGCATCTCAGAGCCTCTTCACATGTTATTTGTATTTCCCTTCACTCATTCTTCTCCAGCCAACTTATTCAAACTCATCTTGCAGAGTTCAGCTGAAATGTCTCTCCCTGGGGATGCCTTACTTGGCTCCCCATCACAAGGAAAGCTTACTCTTATATGTTCTTCATGATGCCTTGCCATTTATTTTCCCTTTTATAATGCTCATCATACTTAAATTTGTATTTTTCATCCTCTGTCCTTACTGTTAGATGAAGCAAGGCATAGCTGCCATGATTACAGACTCAGAGGCAGATTGCTTGGGTTTAAATCACAATTCTAACACTTATTAGCCGTTAGTTTTTACACCACTCTTCGATTCAGTTCTCTAAATCTGGAACACAAGGATAATAACCGTACCTCTTCCATAAGGTAACTGTGATGATTAAATAGATCAACAAATCAAATTTGCTCAATGTCTACCAATACTGAACATTCTGATCAGGGATTCTACAGATGTATCCTGATTAAAAGTGGGGGAGGGTAAACGTAAAACAGAATTTCAAATTTTCACGGACTCCAGCCTGTCTGGATCCATGGAGGCTAGATGAAGTCCTGATACTACTGCCAATAATTTTTATACTTTCAACCAAAAACATCACCTAAAATCTTAATACCAGACAAGTTAACTAGTTTAACTATTTTTTTCCCAGTTTCCTAACTTAACTATTTTGAGCATTATGTTCTCTTAAGAAGTATGTATATGGGATGAAATTGACAACAGTAACTAGAAGATTAGACAGGAACCTCAGGAGGCAGTGAGTTTTCGTTAATGAGGGCAGAATAACTCGGAAAAAGAGGATGAGACTGTGTGTACAGTGCTAAGAATGTAATCAATGTCCCTGAATTGTATGAGTACAAACTGTTGAATTGGTATGTGTTTTGCTCAACAACAACAACAACAAATTAAAAATTACTTAAAGCAACATTTGGCACAAGGAAACTGTGATATAGATGTCTGTGTTACTGTCATTATTCTTAATCAGCTCTAGGCTCCTGAAACAGGGAACATTAGCTTTATTCATTAACATATCCTAGCGCCTAGCACAACATGTTACAAAGTAGAAAGGCATCTCAATGCCAGCTCAATTAACAAAATAGCCATACATTCACTACTGCACTTATCTTTACACATCTCTTGGAGTCCTGGTTTCATCATTCATAAAATGAAGATAATAATAATGTCTCTGTTATCAGAATGATGTAAATGTGTAAAATTCTTGCCACAATGCCACTCACATACTAAAAACTTAAGAAATGTCTGTCAGTTATTTCTATCAAAACATCTCAAAGTTAGAAAACATCTTGAATGGAAGTATAAATACCAATTTGGTTAGAAGGAGAATGTAACATCTGAGTATATTCAGCCAAGCCAAGCCAGCCAAGTGCCGTCGAGTCAGATCCAATGAAAATTAAATATGGTCAAACTTCCCAAAGATCAAATACATCACTAACTGGAAGAATCTAGACTCAGCAGTTGGGGATGCGGCAAAATCAGTTATTTCATTCTAAGAAAATAACTGACAAGTAGCCTAAGAAATTTAAAGAATCTGGAATGAAGCCTGCTATCATAAACGTATTTTTTCACGACTATATTGTACCATACTGTACTGTACCATACTACCCCATACCCTCCGTGGTAGAGTTGATTCCAACTTGTCGTGACCCTATAAGACAGAAAATACCTGCCCCACAGACTTTCCAAGGAGCACCTGGTGGATTCAAACTGCTGACCTTTTGATTAGGAGCCACAGCTCTTAACCACTATGCCACCAGGGTTTCCATTTTTCTCACTAGAGTTTAAAATACAGACTTTAAAGATTTATTGTGCATATTTAATACTGATTTTGCATTTCCGCTTCCCATACCAGGCTTCAATTGTTAGATATTTAATGACTATTAAAATCACAGAAGTGTAGTTAATGGTGACCTAAAACATTATACTGACACAATATTGTCAAAATGAAAAGAAAAAGAAAAACCAACTGCTGTTAGGTCCTTTTCAACGGACAGCAACCCTACAGGACAGAGTAGCACTGCTCCATGGAGTTTACAAGGAGTATGTGGTGGATTCGAACTGCCAACCTTCTGGTTAGTAGACATGGCACTTACTAACTACACCACCAAGTTTTCCACAATGTCAAGATGATACTATTAAAATGAAACTTCCATTTGGTGCTGATACATAAACCCATTTAGTGCACAACAGGTCCAACTGTTCCATTTTTCCAGCTATCCTAGTAGAATTAGTAAAATCTGGTTCACTTCTGATCATTTACAAGTTTCCTCCTACAGATGAAAGTTTCAGTCTGTTTACGTATAGTGACACGTGTTGACAAATAATGTTTATATTTCTGAAGCCTACAAATTAGAACTAATATTTTTAAAAATCTAGAACAGAAAATGAATGTATGATGCATGATTATCTTCAGACTAAGTTTCACAGCTAAGCCATTCAACTTCTACTTAATGATTTTCATTATAATGAATACAATGGCTGTGCTTTCATCACGGCCAACATTTAAAATCTAGGCAAAATTATTTCTTAGAACTCTTTTCAAAACTAGGTTTCAGTAACAGGTTTCTTTGTTGTTTTGGTTTATTTATTTAAATAAATAAGTAGGATTTTGACTGGCCAGAGAGGATTTTCTCCTTTACAGTACAACAGCAGTAACACAGAGATACAATGAGAACCCAAACTACTAATTAAAATGTACTGTTCAAACTAAACAAAATGCACGTCAGATATCATTGTGTGTATTCAGATACGACACTCTGTCCATAATCAATACAGAGGGACCACCAGTGTGTTAGCATACAAGTTGAGATGTCAATAATACTGGAAAGTATATTCCAAAAGGATAAAAACAATTCTTATTGAGACATATACTAAGTATGAAAATTTATTGCAGTAAAAAAATTTCTTTGCAGTAAAATTGAGAATGAGAATCTTGCTAAAGATTGAAAACATAAAGGAATATCTACGAGTATCAGCTACCCCCCCCCCCATCTTTAACCTCTCTTACAAATATTCTTTCTACTTAGTCTATAAACATGCCCGGTTTTCTGTCCTTTTAAAACTTTCCCTTGAAACTACAATGTCCCTTACCATACTACTTACCTTAAAGAGTTACCAGCCTAACACTGTCTCTACTTTTTTTTTCTCTTCCTCCTCAAAACAGTTATTTGAATCCACCTTTGCCATATCATCCAAACTGCAATGTGAAAGGCAACAGAAAACCTACATATTGCCCAAATCAGTGAGTGTTTCTCAATTCTCTTTGTGTATCTGACATATCTTTGCCATACATGGCACTACTGGCCAGTCTTTCCCAGAACTTTTCTTTTCCCTTGGCTTCGGATATGCCATTCTTTCTGCTCCACCTACTTCTCCAAATCATTATTTTTCAGTTTTCTTAGCTAGATTCTTTTCACTGCTTCCTTTCTGTATTGCACCCTGGCCTCTTTCTACATTATCATTTTTTCCTAGATAATCCCCTCCAATCCCACAGTTTCAACTACAATAAAATCTGTGACAGGTACAGCCTCTGTAAAGTAGAAACTTGTCAGAAGGATAACTCAACTATTTTCTACTAACAGTGATAGAAAAGTGGTGATGGGACCCTTGCACAGACACTTCTGTGGAACTGTGACTCTCAAAAGGGGAGGTTCCTAACCTGTATCTCTAACTCAGACCTCTCTGGAAACTTCCAAAGTCATGTTATCAACCAAAATGTCTACAAGATTTTTCTATCTGGATATCCAAAAGCACTTCAAAACTCAACATTTCTAAAAAATGTCATACACCGTCTTTCCCCTAAAGCTAATTGTTTTTCCTGAAACATACTATTTAGTTGCCTGAGTCAGGCATGTGAGTTATCATTCCTGCATTCATTTCCAACTAACAAGCAGAACTGCCCCTTAAGGCTTCCTAGGCTGTAAATCTTTATAGGAGCAGATTGTCAAGTCTTTTCCCCAGAGAAAAACTCAGGATTAATTCATTTGCATCTATTTTTCATCATTAGAACACTTCTGTGCAGGGGACTTATTACAAAGCTCTCCTTATGATGTTTTACTATTAAGATGTAACTTCTGCATAACAAATTCTATACTTGACCAATTATACATCCCTAATTTACTGACTAAAAGCCACCTACATTTTACAGGGCCAAATGCCTTGAAACTAGTCTAGCCTACTAAACAGGTATCATGACTCATCTAGGCATTAATATCAAAAACCTAGAAGTTATTACTCACTCTTCTTTCTCTATCCCATTGTAAATTAAATATCCACTTGATTTGCTATTCAACATAATTCTATGGAAATTACCTCATGTGTTTAAATAGAATGTGAATCTGGCTACAAACTCTGAGAGTAATGAGCTATTCATATTTACATACTCTTTTAAAAAAGATCATTTGATTAGAGTAGCTTTATATATCAACAAAACATAGTGTAATGCTTTAACAGTTTTATCTTGAAGTAATTATTCTTCAGTGTTAACACTCTGTAAGTGTATGACATAAAACATGCTTAATTTTTTTATTTTCAAATTCATTTACTCATTCACCCATTCATTCAGTCTCAAAAGTTGAAAAGCTAAAGCAACACATGTCACCTGAGATCTATAAAGTATAAGATCAGAAGTACAAAAGGAGTTTTCTAATTTATTTTAAAATTGGCTGCCGCATATTTCTTTTGGAAGATAGTTAAAATCAGGTAGAGCTCACCAAACAGATATTGAAGCAATATTTAATTTCTCAAATATGGTTGAAAAAGGAATTAGTCTATGTACATAAACTTTACAGTCAACTTAAGCTTATGGTTTTAATGCTGTGTTGGTTTCTAAAAGAATACGTGTAATATATTAGGCAATCATTTACCTTTCTGAAGAGGGAACAGCAAAGTTTACTGTAAGTTATTTGTGATGACTTAACATTACTAACATTATCATATTGTGTTGCAAAACATTTAGAATACTCCAAGATACTGTGGAGTGAGATAGTACAGCTATTTGTCTTTAACCAAACTGCTCTGATTCTAAACAGCTACTTTTGTTTTTTTTTATATTCTTCTCTATCTTTCTTTTCAGCTACCTCCTCTTGTCACAATGTTTCCTCTACCAGTCTCTGCACTGTGTCTGATCTGCTGGTATTAAAGCTTGGTAACGAAGTAACCTATCCTAGCAGTCTCTGCTCTAAGCTTTGAGCTTGATTCTGTATCTCTCTTACTTTTACTTTAAAAAGTGCAAGTGGAAGTGGAATCTATTTTCCCTTCTGATTGTGGGTGCTGGAGTTCATCTCTGCGCTCATACTGTTTCCTTTATAGCTACACCTCTCAGGACTTCAACCACTGAATAGTGTAATGCAAAATCAAGTACCATAACAACAGCAAATTACAAATTCAAGGTTCAAATGACCTTTTCTAAGTAAGTACCTGGGTAATGTTGGCCTCACACTCACAGTTCTATACAATTTTATGATGAATACATAAATAAAAAGTGGATATTTGTATCTACTATGACATCATCGTTGGGCAATAATTCAAATTTGGCATAATGAATAAAAGGTGGAAATTAACTAAGCCTATATAGAAAATAATTCGTATAGGCCAAGGTTTTTTTTGCATACAATACTATGTAGGGTAATTTAGCTCACCAAACATGGACTATTAGACCATTAACTGAAATGAAAGGCTATGAAGAAGCGCGACAGAGAGCTTGGTTTATGCACTGCAATAAACCTATGGATAGATGGGCATAGCACATCTCCTGTTGCACGCACCCTGTTGCTCGTCAAGTGACATGGATCCAAGCTGTTTGTTAACCACAGAAGAAGGAGAATCTGAAACAAAAATGAGATGTCAACTTAAAAGTAAGCAGTGAAAACTGCACAGCAATGTCATGATCATCTCTAAGCTTAGGAAACAAACGTGTAAGGATGGGGAACAGAAGTAAGTTCTATGGTATGCTTCTCAAGCAGTGAGTAAGCAAGGCCATTTGCTTAAGATGTTATTCCAGGCAAGCATTTAGCAACTTTGAAAATGAGTTGAAAAAATATTTTGCTAGTACCATGCATAGACCTTTTTTCAAATTCCTTTAGCACACGCAAAAGGTGCAAGTTAGGTTATTAGAAATGGGCTATCTTGTTCACTGAACAGAAGACCCCTTGCCTTTCTCAAACCACTTCTCCTGTTCCTTCACATTGCTTTCATCTCTTAGAGGATTCAAGACAGGAAATAAGATGTTCACTGCACTTTTTTGGACATTGTTTGAGCACTCTGAGCTGAACAAATAAGCTCAAAGTGAAATGTTTTAGAGAAAAAAAAAAAAAAAACCCAAAAAATGGTGTATAAGGGAAATAGTTAATGATGTATTTGCTAACACAGAAATTCAGTTAACTTTAAAATCTCTATGGTATATTGTACACATTAAAACTGTACTCTGTGAAGGCATAGGTTTCCTCAGAGGTGCTTGGTAAGAAAACTAAAAGAGGCAAAGAAGGCTTAATGGTCTGGGATTTAGGCTTTCCACTGCAGCTTCAAACAGAAGAGTTTTCTTTTTACCTTTTGACATAGTGATAGTTGTAAAAACGTGTTTCATAAATGGGTTCTACTGCTTGAAAAACTGCTACAGAGGAGAGATGGCAGCATGATATAATCGAAAGAGCTCTGGTCTGGACTAAAAGTTGTGATTCTAGACCTAGACTTAACAATAATTAGCTATATGACATGGAAGAAGAACACTGTTAGGCCTAAGCCTCTCCCTTCTCTCTGACTAGCCCAGGAATTTGGTCACACAAGCTTAGGCACGGGGGGAGAAGGAGCTAGCCACTTTCCACATCTTGCTTAGGTTCCAGAGTCTCAGTATGGATACATAAAAGGGAAAGACGTGGGTAAAAAGCATAGTTCTTCTCCAAATGTAAGAATAACTCCTACTTTCTGATATCCAGTGATCTAGTTCTTAAACACTTTAATAAAATGACAACAACAACAAGAACAACAAAACCTTTGTACTTTTGACTTATAATCAGTGGTACTTCATCTACCAAGAGTAAGATTTTTCCAGTGTATCCTGGATTTACATCAATTCTGAAACACTCAGTTGCTTCCATTTGTACATCTATGTAGTTAAAAGTCTGAAACTAGCTACTAGGCCCTTTTCTATCAGTCTTAAATCTATTACCTTTTGATATTAACAGTTAGTTCATAGATTTTTATTTTTGGTAGATTCTGATACAGCATGGTTAGCATTTAGAGAATAATTTTTACTTATCCTACTTAAAACGTCTTCATCAGAACACTTAGTTCAAAAAGCTTTACTACATAAACAACAAAGTGGGAATGATATGTTTCACTCAGTTTCCTAATCCATCTACAATTTACTTCCCATTTATAAGATTTCCTCTTATTTACTCATTTCAGAGTTAGGTACAACGTTCCTATTTTGTCGTTTCCAAAGAAGATGGCTTCTAATGATACACAAAATTACATTCCTTTCAACTACAGTAAAACATAACAAAAACATCACTTGTGGTAATGTAAATATTGGACAATCTTCTTAGGAGGTCTCTTATGAAATATTTTTGGGCCCTCACGATTCATTATATATTTCACTATGCTCTCACTTAAGAGTCTTCAAAAAACCATACACTCTCCAAGTTGTCTTTTTTTAATACATAATTTTTCAATAAATATTGTAAACTGTATAAATCTTAACGATATAAAGCACATCTTTTTTCCATAAAATTCTAGAAGGAGTAAGTCACTGCAAGAAGCACTCATAAAGGACCTAGAAAATTGTTATTGCCACAAAACTCTATTTTGCCAAAATGGACAAAGCCGGTGTTAAGAAAAAAAGATAGCATAAACCAAAAGAGTTTGTTTTGGGGCTTTATAATCTGTCAAGAATATCATGTACATCTGGAGGAGGATTTGTTGTTTCATCCTAAAACCTAATTTTTAATCCTTTTTCATCATTGCTTCTATTCTATTTTTAATCTTAGGTACCATGCATGTGTGTCACACACATTTTAAGTGACTTTTTAAAAAAAAATCTCTAGATACTGATACTCAATTCCTATCTTACAGAAATATTTTCAAATATTACTATAACAACCATCAGACTAGCTATTAAACAACTGCAATTATTAGTTCAATCCTGACTGCATCTGTTGTTTGCACACCCTACACAATATCACTCTGTGAAATATTTTCTATAAACACCATCACAGATAAAAACTTAAATGTACCGTCCAATCACTAAGTATTATAAGATGCATTATGCCTGATCACGCTTATTGGGAATGTGCAGTTACAATATTTTTAAGGTAGAGGGAAACTTTAAGAAAAAGGTTCATGTATTATTGAGCTCAAAGTGTCCCACAGTCAACCGTAATAATTTAAAAATTTGCCTTCTGGTTTTTTGAGAAAATTGTTAGCCCCTTGGCACAAAGATTTTCTGAACAGTAGGAAAAAAAGAAGTAGACAGAAAATTACACTCAAATAGGAAAACAACAGGGATTTTTCAGCCAGAATCCCTTAGTTCAAATCTGGCTTTTCTATTCAGCAATACTGTAAAACCCTGGGCAAGTTACTTAACTTCTCTAAGTCTCAGTTTCTCCAACTGTAAACTGGGGATTATCACAAGATCCACCACATGGTGTCTGTGTGAAGATTTAATAAGCATTTAAACTACTGAAATACATACGGGAAAGGAACAACTAATGTTAATTATTGTTATTACTTGCCTGTTTCCCAGATGCATGATGCTGAACAAAACAATAATGACAGGAAGCTGTTCCGCAAAATACAGAGCACATTAAGCCAAACCCAAACCCAAACCCACTGTCACCAAGTTGATTCTGACTCATAGCAATCCTATGGGACAGAGTAGAACTGTCCCATAGGGCTTCCAAGGACCTGGTGGATTTGAACTGCCAACTTTTTGATTAGCAACCATAGCACTTAATGACTACAACACCAAGGTTTCCACAGAGTACAGTATCATGTTTAAAGGCTAAGAGATTCATCATTATTTGGCCAGGAATTTGATACTCATTCAGTGAGTTAAGGAATGTTTGCAGAGCTAAGTCAGTACCCTTCTGATTTATTAACAGCCTATGCTATAACCTTAAAGACATGGATCAAATGCATCCATCTCAGAGAAGTATACATGTGAGTGTATCTTCAGGGACACTACGGGAAATCTGATGTTGTATGGAACCTGATGGCACAGGATCAGGTAAGTGCTGATTTTCTCCAATATGGCTCAGTTTTGAAAAGCCCTTTTTCAAAATAATCACTAATATTTTATACCCTTTAAGGTACAAAAATTACTTTTTTTTTTTTCCAATTGGCAAAACCGTGCCATAAAGTGAAAAAACAGTTCCTACCTGATCCTCTCTAGACTGGCTCCATGCTCCAGAGGGGATCTGTGGTAGTAGGCCAGTACCAGCAGACTCCACCAGGTCCTGTCACTCTAAGCAGGAGCCAGCAACCCATGACTTCAGGGGACCTGAAATGGAAAAAAGAGTGGAACTTAAAATCAGCCACATGCTGAAATTGTCTGCTACAGATGTTCAGGGCATTCATCTGCTAAATGTCATACAGCTCACTAAAAACCCTAAATACTATTAATTTTATATGGCCTACACACGAGGACATTTTGAGCTAGTAAATAACTATAATTAAAATAGTACACTATTACATGTACTACTCTCCTTAAAAATGTAGCAATCCATATGTATCCATTCTAATGCCATCACTGTAAGTTATGGCATGCCACACTACACAAATAAACAAGTGGGAAACTGAGGCATAAAGCAGCCAAACAACTTGCCCAAGGTCATAAAGTCAGAGACAATAATTCAGCCAGTCTAGTATCTACACAGTATTATGATGAAGGCAAAATCACTGAAAGACTAGCAATCAGTTGTGTAAATATTATAGTTCCTAAAAGTCTAGAAAACAATGCTTTTCAAAAAAGTAAATGAAGTAAAAATATTTTAAAGTAATATATTCTGATTTTGAAAATTAAATTTTGGAAAATTTAGCTCTGAAGTGTTACTATGTATAGTTGTCAAAAATTCTGTTTTACAGTATTGGTTTTTAAACTGTACTTTGGGGAACAAAGGTGCCTTAGGGATGGGTCTTTACTTCTGAAGCTTAACTTCAGAATACTGTTTATATTCAAAATTTTCATATAAGACTGATAAAAGGGCTCATGAGTAGGGAGGAAAAAAGCTACTGCTTTAACATCTATCTTACATACTTCATTTTAAACAATGTGAAACTGAAGTTGGTACTAGTTGATAAATATGTTTTAGTCTTCAATTGTCAAGAAGTATTAGCCATTAGCAACTCTAATATTCCATCTGAAATTATCTTTAACTAGCACCAGGATCCTTTTCATTTTATCCCACTGAAAATGTAGATTATATTTCTACAGAATGGTTTGATTTTACTTTCTTATAGAAATTAGGTATTGTAGACTCAGCTTGTACAGTCTTTCATAAATGACTCTCATGAGCCCTGTATTTTGAAAAGAGAATAAAATGTTTGCCAGACAATATACATTTTTTTTTATTTCCAAATCACACTGATGACTCCTTTGACTATCTTGTATCTAAAGACTTAAACAAGTTAGAAAACAACCTTACTGGCATTATCATCATGTACTGATAACCTGACAATAGAATAGAAGAAGGTGGTTTTTCTATATGAGAACTGCATGTTCTTCCATTGTTAGTAAATTAAAATCTGTAACACTAATTTTGGTACTTTATAAACCAATGTGATTTCAGTAAGATCTAACATAAGTGAAGGGGTCAACTGACTGTAATTTAAATAATACCTACCCTACTGAATTTCACAAATGGACAAAATACATGTTTTTTATTACCTGTCTTTTGTAACAAATGATGCATTATTTAATTCTTAAGGCTCCTGCCAATCAAATAGGTGTTTCTGTGACATATAAGGACAGGATAAGACAAAAAGAGCCCTACTCAAATGAACTCAGGGCCTCATAAGAATGTTCTGTAAAAAGCATATGTATGATTAGATGAAGTACTTAGCCTTGTAGCTGAAGGAAACAATATACACTGAGCTACAGCATGAAGGGCCTCTAATATTGGCCCCTGTTGGCCCAAGTATATTGCTTAATAATGACGACATGTTTCTCAGCTTCAAAACTGGCAAGATGTCTACTAACCAGAATGATTGCTAATTAAGAGTTGGGAAGAAAACATCTTATTTGAGAGACCATATAGTAACCCTAAACATCTTAAAACATCTATTCCAATTCAAATTGGTAAACTAGATATGAAAAGCTGTTGTTGTTCTGCCGTATGCCATTGAGCTGATTCCAACTCACAGAGACTCCCTAGGACAGAGTAGAACTGCCCAATAGGGCATTCCAGCTGTGATCTTTATGGGAGCAGATTGCCAGATTTTTATTCCCATAGGCTGGTTGGTTCAAACCACCTATCTTTCAGTTAGCAGCCAAGTGCTTAACCATTGTGCAACCACGGTTCCCTCATGAAAGGCTAGAAATCTCAAACATTTTTTCTAATGTCTGCAGTGCTCACTGCTTTCCCACTAATATGGATAGTTCTCCTTGATACTCAAAATTCACTTCAGTATTTGGTTTGTCACCTGCTAAAATTCAGTTTGTCTCTCTCTCACACACACACACAAAGACAGACACACACACAGATATTCATCTTCCTTTTTATTAGTTTTTGTTGTTTCATGAATATCTTTAACTTTTAAAATGCCTTGGCCACAACCGTATATAAAGCACAAAATCATAACAAAATGTTTTATCATGATTCTAATGTAATCAAGCTTTCTTGTTAATTGCTATTTTTAAGTATAGAAAAAGATTTCTGTTAAAAAAAAAAAAAAAAAAAGATAAAACCAGAGTTAACTTTGCCTGCCTGATATTCCTTGTATTAACCTTCCATTAGAAATGAAGCTGACGATTTGTCCCAATGCCACCTGCAGGAAGTCCTGGTGGCACACTGGTTAAGTGTTCAGCTGCTAATGTGAAGGCTGGCACTTCACATCCATCAGCGGCTCCCTGGAAACTGACTATGGGGCAATTCTATTCTGTCCTCTAGCACTGCGATCAGTCAGAATCAACTCAGTGGCAACCAGTTTGGTTTAGGTTTTTGGTATCATATGTATACTATTTCACCCACAGTAATTATATAATGTGCTTCTGTTACCACAGAATTTATTTAAACAGATATTTATACCCTGGAAGTATATACACAATTAATTAATTCTAAGTATTTTAATCACAGTTCCCAAGTAACTAATGTCCAAATTCAAACACAGTATGATAAATTCATAACTAAGAGAAGCTGGATACATTCTAATTCCTAATGGAGAACAGGTTTACAGTATCTATTATGCATCTTCTTGAATTAAGTCGACAAACTGTTTTCTGCTATATTTCTCACTAATTCCTTCAAAAATTGTTTATTGAGCACCATGAGTTTTCCGTTCATAAAAGAACTAAGTGATTAACAAACACAATGAAAGAGTGGTACAGATTATTCCTGTCGTATCGGAGTTTCAAAGAATAAGAAGAATAAGACACTGTAGACTACTTTTGCTGCCCTATGTATCAGAAAGTTGACAGGGAATAATTAAGCAAATACCAAAAAAAGGACAAATAATCACAGAAGAGGACTATTCAGTCAGTATGCTAGTACATGGCAAAACAAGACTATAAACCTAAAATCTAGCACTAGATTTAAATAACAATAGCAGTTAATTTTCAAAGCAAAAAAACCCAAAAACAAACACAAAAGAAGAGCCAGGAGCCATAAGCATAGACACCATTTCAGCACATGGGAAATTTCAGTAGAAATATTGATGTAAGTTCTCAAGTTACTAGATAATTATTAGAAAGTAGCTCACCAGCTTTAAAATTAAATTTGGAGGAGTTCTCTCCTCCAAATACACCCCAAGTAAAATAACAGACTACTTTATATTCACCTCTCTGGCAGATCAGGCTGCAAAACTGTCCTAACCACGTGATGATGAATATCACCACATGCATGGAAAGGGGGGATAAGCTGTAAGTCCATTAGCTCTGTTTTTGAGGGGGAACAGGGAAGCATTTTATTAAACCATAGCAATGTTATAAAAACAACAACAACAACAAAAAAGACAACTCTACCAGCTGCTTAAGGACACTTGACATTAATAACCTGATGTATGAGGGTCCTGTGAAGAGCCCTCACAAGGCTGATCAGAAGTGGAAGGCTGTTGCTGGGTACGTGCAGCTAGCTCTTGCTGCCTCTGCTGCTCAGCCTTCTTCAGCCTCAGCTGTTGCAGGCGCTTACGGAGCAAAGCTATCTCAGGCCCCCTTAAAAATTCTGACACAGATAGGGAAAAAAAAAAAAAGATAAAAAGACAACAATAAAATTGAAAATAATAAGAATTAGATTATATATCAAAGAAAGAAAGGATGTGAATAAAACACTTTATAGAGGAACACTAAAAATAAGTTAGTCATAAAAAAGGAATTACTACTCATTAAATTATGAGACAAACTACACACATGCTCACACACCCAAATGCTTCTCTTCAACTGTGATTTAGACATAGATATTTCTCTAAGACTATAATTAAACAGAATAAAAAGAAAGCCCTACTTAGGCAAAAGATTTTAAAATAAAGATTACTTTCCTCACTAATTTAGTTTCTTTTTACAACAGAAGGTATTACAAAAGAAATAAAAATTCAAAAATATCAGTTCCTTCATCGAATCCATACAAAAACACATCTTAGTTACTTCATTAACTTCAACCAAGTAATAATGAAAACACTATTAAAGTGTTGAAAAATTCACACATTTGGAAATAGTCTTTGTAATTTATTAAAGAAACTACATAGTGGAAGATAAATATTCTTCAGCTAATAATTACTTTTTATTTTATATTGCTATTGTTACTGTGTGCCTGATAAGTTGGTTTGCACTCAGAGCAACCTTACAGGATGGAGTAGAACTGCCCCATACAGTTTCCTAGACTACAATCTCTATAAAGAGCAGATCACCAGGTTTTTTCTTCTGTAGTGACAGGTGGGTTCAAACTGCAGAGCCTTTCAGTTAGCAGTGTCTTCTTTTCATGCTAGAACTGTTTGCTTTTTTAAGAAAAATTTCAAGCTAAAAATATTTACATAAATATTTACAAAAATATTTACATAAATAATCACAGAGGCAAAGCAGAAAAATATGAAAGCCTATAAACAGATATTGACTGAGTGTCTGCTATGTAAGAGGCACTGTTGGAAATTCTAGGGATAAAAAAATACATATATTTAAACAAAGTATTAAAGTAAGTCCTAAGGAGTTTATTGTTCTGAGGGGAAAACAGACAACATCAGCAAATACATTTACATGTAATACATATGTTTAAGTGTGTGTGTCTCAAGTGAAGATAATGGCCATTAAGTCAAACAACACAGGGGTAAGTGTGCTGGTTAAGACTGTAGGTTAACTTGGCTAGGCCACGATTCTCAGTGTTCTGGCAGTTGGATCTTGTGATCACCCCCATGATGGAATCTGCTGAGTGATACTGGGGGTGGGGGAGAGTAGGGGGAGGGGCCTGTGGTGGTTATCTCCTCTCAGCCTTCATCTCTTCACCTTCTACTGCCTACTTCTTTCCTGCTTACACTGCCAAGGTTTCTGTAGATCTAGCTGCTGCCTCTCCTGTCTTCTGACCTCTGGTTCTTGAGACTTGAGCTAACTAACAGCTTCCTAATTGATCTTGGGATCTGTCCATCTTCACAGCCTGTCAATGAGTCCTACTCCCCAAACTGCTGACCTTGGGTTCACCAACCTCTGAAGCGACATGAATCAGGAGAAACTTTGCACTCTTGCGTGCCACTCCCAGATTCATCAACCTTCACGGTTTGTGAGTGGTAAACCTGCTCTTCAACCTATGGACTTTGGGTTCATCAGCTTCCATGGCTACATGAATTGTGAGAGGCCTCTATCCTGATCTAGGACTTGGGATGTTTCAGCCTCTGCAAACGTGTGAGCTGTCTCCGTGATATAAACCTCTCCCTCTCTCTCTCCAGCTCTACCTGTACAAACACACACACACACACACACACAGACAGACAGACACACACACTGTACCAGTTTTGCTTCTGTAGAAAACTCAGCCTAAGACCATAAAGTGAGGAGAAATAGGTAAGTGGAGTGATGCTACCTTATAAGTGGTCACAGTCATTAGAGAGGGCTTTTCTCATTCTCCCAAAAGGTAGCATTTCAACAAAGATCAAATGATTGAAGTAACCCACAGTCACATCCGGAGAAAGAAATGTTCCAGATGGAAAGAAAAGCAACTGCAGATGCTGAAAGAGAGGTGTATCTGGATGTGAAACATATTAAAGGTAACGATAGGAAAATCTGCGGATCAAGTGAATGTAGAGTCCCTCAAATTTTTGGCTTAAGTAATAGGAAACACAGAGTTCCCATTTATTGTCATGGGAAAGAATGGAGGAGGAATAAGTAGTGTTGGGAGAACAGAATAAACAAATATTCAAGTGGAGAACGTAGAGTAGAAACTGGACACAGGAGTCTGGAATTCAGAGAAGACACAAACTTAAAAGCATTATGTAAAATCATCTAGCAAGTACATGACAATAGAGGCCTAAGATTTGAGTCCAGGGGTATTCTGATGTTTAAAAGGAAGAAGAACCTCTACAATGAGTACAGAGAAGCCACTGAGGGGATTGGAGAACTAAGTGAGCAGTGTTGTGCAGGCTTAGTGATAAAGCGTGTTAATAAAGAGGGAGTAAACAGTTGCACCAAATACTGCTGATACACTGCTGGGATGCAGAAAGCAATATCGAAAGTTGAAAACTGATCACTGCATTCCGTATTATGAAAGTCACTGCAAACCCGGATAAAAGCTGTTTCAGTGAAACAGTACAGGCCAAAGCCTGATTACAGCAGGCTCAAGACAAAGGAGGTGATAAAGAAGTAGATATACATAGAACATATATTCTCCACAAGTTCTGCTGTCAGTAGGGAACAGACAAATGAGATGACAGCTGTCAGGGGATAAGAGTCAAGACAGGTTTGTTTAAGATCAGGTGACAAAGACCCTGTTTGTACACTGACAAGACAACGTTTCACCGTGTGTAGGGTATGTAGGGAAGACGATGCACGAAAAAATGTAGGTAACAGCAGGAATAGTATTCTTGAATAGACCAAATAAGATGAGTTCCAATGGAGAGAAATAAGTGATTGTAGATAGATGCATAAATATTTCATTTATAATAACCAAAGGAGGGACAAATAGTGAGTACAACTCTTGATGGCCGTAGACTTCGGCGGTGGCAGCACTATCTGTCAGTACATCATGCTGTGGTGGTTTGTGACAGCTAGAAATGATATTACTGGTTTTTCAAATACCAGGAGGGTTACCCACAGTGGATAGCTTTCCGCAGAACTTCCAGACTTAAGATAAACTAGGAAAAAGGACCTGGCAGCCTACTTCTAAGAAAAATGGCCACTGAAAACCGTATGAACAGTAGGAGATCATAAAGTGAATGGCAGAAGGGATGATCTACTGAACAGATTTCAAAGGGTGGTTCAAAAAGAAAAACTGAAGCATTATAGTGAAACATGTAAAGACCTAGAGTTAGAAAACCAAAAAAAATGCTGAGCGCTTCTCAAACTGAAATTGCTAAAGAAAAAATTCAAGCCCTGTACTGCAACACTGAAAGATTCTGTGGACAAAATACTGGACGACGTAGGAAGCATCAAAAGAAGGCAGAAGAAATACAGAGTTACTGTACCCAAAAGAAATGGTCAATGTTCAAACATTCCAGAAGGTGGTATATGATCAAGAACCAATGATACTGAAGGAAGAAGGCCCAGTTGCACTGAAGGCATCAGTGAAAAACAAGACTCCAAGAATTAAATGAATACCAGTTGAGATGTTTCAACAAAGACATGGTATGCAGGAAGTGCTCACTTGTTTATAAACAAGAAATTTGGAAGACAGCCATTTGGTAAACCAACTGGAAGAAATTCATACTTAGGCCCATTCCAAAGAAAGGTGATCCAACAGAGTGTGCACATTGTTATTGAACAACATCATTATTATTATACAGAAATCAAATTTAGCTGAAGATAATTCAAAAACAGTTGCAGCAACATACTGACAGGAAACTACCAGAAATTCAAGCTGGATTCTGAGGAGGACATAAACGAGAGATATCACTGCTGATGTCAAATGGATGCCGGCTGAAAGCAGAGAGTACTAGAAAGATGTTTACCTGTGTTTTATTGACTATTCAAAGGCATTCAACTGAGTGGATCTTAACAAATTATGGATAATATTGTGAAGGATGAGAATTCTAGAACACTTAACTGTGCTCATGAGGAACCTGTACGTATACCAAGAAGCAGTCATTTGAACAGAATAAGAGGATATTGCATGTTTTAAAATCAGGAAAGGTATGTGTGAGGGTTGTATCTTTTCACCATACTTATTCCTTCTATATGCCAAAAACATTATCCCAAGAGCCAGACTATAAGGATGGAGCATCAGAATTGGAGGACAACTCCTTAACAGTCTGTGATATGCCAGTGATTCAACCTTGCTTCGTGACAGCGAAGAGCACTTGAAGTACTTATTGATGAAAATCAAAGACTACAGTCTTCAGTATGGATTATACCTCAACATAAAGAAAACAAAAGTCCTCACAACTGGACCGATAAGCAAAAGTATGATAAATGGAGAAAAGACTGAAGCTATCAAGGATTTCATTTTACTTGGGTCCACAATTAATGCCAACAGAAACAGCAGTCAAGAAATCCAATGGCATACTGCATTGGAAAAATCTGCTGCAAATGACCTCTTTAAAAGTATTCACAAAGCAAGGAAGTCATTTTTAGGACTAAGGTGCGTCAGACCAAAGCTTTGGTATTTTTCAGCCTCCTCATACACATGCTTAAGTTGGACAGTGACTAAGGAAGACTGAAGAACAACTGATACCCTTGAATTATGGCGAAGAATACTGAATACACCATGGACTGCCAAGACACAAGTCTTGGAAGAAATACAGCTAGAATGTTCTTTAGAAGTGAGGATGGTGAGACTGTCTCATGTACTCAGAAGGATCAGTCCCTGGAGAAGAACATTATGTTTGATGGAGTGTTGGTGAAAGAGAAGATCTTTAAGAAGAAGAACTGACTCAGGGCTTGCCACAATGGAATCAAACATAGCTATGACTGTGAGGATGGCAGAGGAACGGGCAGTGTTTCTTTCTGTTGTATATACAGTTGTTATGAGTTAAAGTAACTTAACACAAACGAACAACAACATTTATGGACAACTGATTTTCAATGAAGGATCAAAGTCTATTACATAAGGAAGGAACACAAATAGTGCGGCAAAATTGGAAAACCACATGCAGAAAAATGAAATAGACCATAAGTCGCATCACACACAAAATCTAACTCAAAATGAATCAAAGACCTAAGTGTCAAAGCCAAAACTATAACATTCTTGGAAGAATGCAAAGTGACAAAACCACGGGACCTACTGCTTTTGAAAGGCAGGTTATCAAACACAACTACAAATGCACAATGAGGAGATGACAAATTAGATAACTGTGACATCACACAAATTAAATACTAATGATCACCAAAAAGCTTTATCAAAAGAGTAAATAGGAGAGTGGGTGGAGAGGAGGGGAAAGGAGGCTGTTGGGAGGATGAGACATGTACGTAGCAGAGAGGAGTAGTGTGCTGTCACCGGGCAGGGAGAGCAGTGGAAGGTGTATATAGGTGGGCATGTAAATTTATACAGGAATGTACATTTTCACTCGGTCATATTAAATGAAGAAAAAAAAAAGAGAGTAAACAGACAATCTACAAAGTGGGAAAGAATCTTCCAAACAACACATTAGATAGAGGCCTAAATTCTGAAATGTATCTAAAATGCTGACAATTCAACAACAAAAGGACAACCAAATTAAAACATGGACACTTCATCAAAGAGGACATTCAAGGGGCCAAAAACATAAGAAAATATGCTCTGCCAACTTCGACTCAAGGGATGCAGATCAAAACTGCAAGGAGATACCACCTCAGCTCTCCCAAAATGGCAGTAATAAAAAAAACCCAGAAAACAACGAATGTTGGTAAGGATATAGGGAAAGGGTAACCCTCTATCACTGCTGCTTGCATTGTAAAATGGTACAACTGCTATGGAAATATTGTGTGATGGATCATTTGTGTGGCCTTTCTAGCCATGGTTTTGTAACACCAAAGTGAGGGGGCAGGACTGTGTGGATATGGTAATTATAGCCCACCAAAGGGACTGGTTGGTTTTGCCATCCTTCTAGTCTTGAAACGAGGCACCCAAGAAAGGAAAAGAGATGACCCTACCACTTACCAAAGAAGAGTCAATGCATTCTTTACACCTGGGATTCCTGAGCTGAGAAGCTCCTGTAACCAGGAGCAGAGAGAGACAGAGAGACAGAGATGGAGAGACAGAGACAGAGAGAGAGACAGAGAGAGAAAGACAGTGAGAGAGAGACAGAGATAACACTGAAAGCACTGAGTCCCACCTGGCAGTAGAGACCCAGCTGGAGACAGCATCATGGACTTCCCAGCCCACAGAGTGAAAACGCTGAGTGCCTTCAGGCACAGGCCAAGGGCCAGGGAGAGTAGCGTCTGTGAGCACAGGTGGGAAGACACTGCCCTCATAGAGGAACTATACCTTGACTGTTTTTGAGGCTGAATTGTAACTGTTACTTCACTTATAAGCCCCATAATTGTAAGTGTCGTCTGTGAGTTCTGTGTGGTCACTGCAATTAATTATTGAACACAGCAGAGAAACAGAGTGCCACAGGATGAATGGTTAGTGTCAGAATTGATACTGATGGTGAAGAAAAGAGGCACATCTAATCTCTAGCTCACAGGACTCAGCTTTTGGCAGCTGATCTTGATTTTCCTTCCCAGTTGTGAAGCTAGAGGAGTCAGACATTGTTCTCACTCAATTTTTACAGCGAAACAATAAGGCAATTCCTCAAAAAATTACAAATATAGCTATTAATGATCTAGCAATTCCACTCCTTGGTATATACCATAGAGATCTAAAAGAAAAGACACTAACAGATACATACACACCTATATTCACTGCAGCAATACTGACAGAAGCCAAAAAATGGAAACAACCTAAGTGTCAGCCAATGGATGAATGGATAAACAAAATGGATAAACAAAATATAACGGAATACTAGCAGCCATTAGAAATGATGAGCTCCCAAAACACTTTAGAACATGGAAGAATCTAGAGGGCATTATGCTCAGCGAAGTAAGCCAATCTCCAGAGGACAGATATTGCATTATCTTACTTTTATAAAATGACAAGAACAGCTAGACATGCAGACACCAAAGTTCATTAGTGGTTATAGGAAAAGGGGTACAGGGGAGTGGATGATTCAGTCTATAGACTACAGTCACTTTTTACTTACAATTACAGAAAACATAGCACCGGATATGCAAGAAGTGTGCACAGTTTAACTAAGATGATTAGGTTCTACATACACATACAACATACACAGAAAGATTTTAAGGTAAATGCTATGTTATATATATAATTTTGCAAAAACAAACAGAACACATTGGTGTGTATTTATGGACATACATATATATGTGTATAAACATGTTTACATCTGTGTTTGTGTGTACACAGTCATGCACTACTTACTGTCCACAACACGTTCTGTGAAATAAGACATCATGTGGTTCAGACGCTGAGCGACAGCCACATGGATGAAGGTCCTTTCAGGCATTCATTTCCACAATAAGGAGGTTTCATCCACATTAAAAATTTACTGGGGTAAATAACCTTCGTCTACAGCTAGTTATCTACTGCTTTCACAAATTCTTCTGGTGCCTTTGCATCAGCACTCACAGACTCATCACTTGCTTTCATATTACGCAGTGAAAAACAGTGTGGGAAGCACGTAGACCATCCAGAGTCAGCATTCAATCTAGTACTGTCGTCTTGTTCTGCATTTTCTTTCCAGTTTCTTGAACAAGCTTCACGCCTTAGCTGTGATCACCAACACGCTTAGAGGTGTTCACTTTTTTGGTTTGGTTCTCAATCCATGTCACTAGCAATTTTTCCATATCTGACATAGGTTCCTCTCTCATTTTCTTTAGTCTTGTAGTTTTCAGTGGAGCTGACCCTTCAATAACTTAGAGAATTTTTTGTCTTTTAAGATTGCTGTCAGTCACATGCCTAAGTACACCATATCCCGTTCTTAAATCACATGCCTAAGTGCACTACATCCTGTTCTTGGATAGGAATTTCTGAACTTTATTATAACCTTATAGGACCACAGACATATATGCAGTTGGACACTGCCCAAATGGATGTTATGTGGTTCACGGATGTATACACAAACACATACATAAACACACTAAAGCAAATGAGGGTCACAGAAACTGACAGTTCTCAGACAACCAATCACCTCGTGAGATTAGTTTTCACAGACCGAAGACTCAGTGACACAGTTTCATGGGCCACCTCAGTCAGTTGGCATAACACAGTTCATAAATGCTCTACACTCGAGTCCTGTGAGTAGTGTCTGGGGTCTTTTAAGTTTGTGAGTGGCCATGTACAATACAACTGTTGGCCTCTACTCATCTGGAGCAAAAGAAAGAAGGAAACTCAAGACTCCGAGAAGGAATCAGTCTATAGGACTGTCTACACGAACCATGGCCTCTTTTACCTCAAGAACAAAACTAGATAGTACCTAGCTACTACCACTGCCAAACATTATGATCAAGACCACAACAGATGGATCCTGACAGAAATGGAGAAATAGCATGAAACGGAACTTCAAATTTTCAAAACATCCAGACTCAGTGAACCCACTGAGATAGAAGAATACCTGGGACTATTACCCTGACATATTCTTTAAGCCTTAAAATGAAAACTGTCCAAAGTTATATCTTAGCAAAGCAGCAGGTTAGCTCATAAAGAAATTAATACCACTCGAGTATAGGACTCTTTTAAAAGACCATCTATAGGAGACCAAATAGTCAAGTAATACTGTAAAGCATAGATGAGGGGCTGTGAGACTAATGGGAATGGAACAACCAGACTGGAATAATGAGAATATTGACTACAATGTGAACACTGTAACTGATATTACTTAACAATATGTATAGACATTGATGAATGAAAAACTGTTTTGCTGTGTACTCTTCAACTAAAATACAGGAAAAGTTGTGAGATCTGGAACTCAATGGTACTGCTCTGTTTTTCTGGGTCTTGCAAGTTTTCCACCTTTGACAGAGTAGTTTTCTGTCTCTTTTCAGCAGAAAATATTTGCATTTTCCATCTCTGGCAGGTTTTTGCCTTATACAGTTTCCAATTTTCACAGGTTTCACTGTATATTTTTCAAAATATACATAACAAACACACATGTCATTTGTAAATGTTTATAAATGCATTATTCAAGCATGGAGAATTCATTTTTGTTAACATAGGCCAAAATGAGAGATGAATATAATGAATATCTTAATAAAAAAAAAAAAACCAATGTGTCAAGAACTGCTCTAGGAAAAATTTGTATTTCTGTCTTCCTAAATTACTAACGGTTTTCTTCTGAAAGAGTTCAGACAAATACCCCTAACAGCACAATTCTTGCTGAAGTAGAACAGTCAAAATAACTAAAGCTGACCCAACAAAAGTCCACTTGGTTCTAACCTCATGTCCTCCTCTCCTACACATGAGACTTTCTGTCACAGACTGTAGGTTATTATGATCCATCCAGTTTAACGTTTTCACATAATTAATAAAGGTTTCCCAGGAGCAGACACTGAATCAGAACTGCCAACCTAGCTCTTAATTACTCACGACCAGGGCTCCAAGCTATAACAAGGGGCCCCCAAACCTAAACTATCTTGCAAAAGAACGAAGTAGAATTCACACGTTCCAATTTTAAAACTTTCTACAAAGCTACAGTAAAAATACTGACACTAGCAAAACGCAAGATATGTAGATCAAAGAATAGACTTGAGAGAGCGGAAATAAATCCATACATCTCCGATTAACTGATTTTCGACAAGGGTGTCAAAATTGGGGAAAGAACACACTCTTCAAAAAGTGGTGTTAGGATTTCCACGTGCAAAAGAGTGAAAGTGGACTCCTACTGCATACCATACATAAAAACTTTATTCCAAGAGCACTGATAGTCTAGAATGCTTAGGATAAAATACAGGGGCAAATCATCTCTACCTTGTATTGGCAATATATTTTTAGATATTAAACTAAAAACATTATTAGAGAAAATAAACCGGATTTCTACTAAATATTTTTGTGCATCAAAGGACATTATCAAGAAGGTGAAAAGAAACTATAAAATAGGAGAAAACATTTGGAAATAATATATCTGACAAGGATTTAATACACAGAACACACAAACTCAACAAAAACATAAACAATCCAATTTAAAACACAGCAAAAGATTTGAACTGATCTGTCTCCAAAGATATATAAATATTTAATAAGCACATAAAGATGCTCAAAATAACTAGTCATTAATAGAAATGCAAACCCAAACCACAATGAGATACTGTTTCACACTCACTAAAATGGTGTGATCATGAAGGTTGTGTGTCAATAAGATTGGGCCATCATTCTCAGTCATCTGGCTGTTATGATGTAGTTCGGCAGTCTATGCAAAAGCATAGAAACCTTGTTGGCATAGTGGTTAAGAACTACAGTTGCTAACCAAAAAGACAGTAGTTCAAATCCACCAAGCACCTTGGAAACTGCATGGGGCAGTTCTACTCCATCCTATATGGTCACTATTGAGTCAGAATTGACCTTGCTGCCAACAGGTTTGGTTTTGGTTTTTGCACATTTAAAGTGATCAAATCCTCCATGCTGTGATCTGGTTTAAGCAGTCAATCAGTCAAATGGCAGTTTCCTTGGGAGCGTGGCCTGCATGGAACATAAGGGCACTTTCTGACAAGGCTCAGAGGTTTTTGTTTGCTCAGGATCCTGCAACTTGATCCTATTCATCTTACCTCCAGTTGTTTGGACTTGAGCTAGCAGCCTACCTGCCGTCTTGCCTACCAGTCCTGGGGGTTGTAGATCTTTGCAGCCTGTGAACAGGAGCAATGCTGCCTAAATTTTAGCCCATCTTGGGTTCACCAGGCCCAGTAGCTATGTAAAGCAGGAGACACATCTATTCTGACTCATGGACTAGGGAGGTTCCATCATCTCTAATTGTGTGAGCCAATTCCTTGATGCAAACCTCTCTCTGTATTTATATGCTTTACTGGTTTTGTTTCTGTAGAGAGTGTGGCCTACGACATTTGGTGCCAAGGGTGGTTCCAGAGAAACAAAATGTTAAGGATGAATTTTCTACACTGGGCTTCAAATCTGGTTAATCTGAAAGATGTTGATGACTCTGCTTCAAGTAGTAAAGAGAGCCCTGGTAATCCATGGCATGAGATGACAACAGAAATATGACAAATAACCACCAACAGATCTGGTGCTGATGAAAAATGAGGATATAGGTGATTGTATGTTTGAAACCCTTCTATAAATTTGTTGTAATGAGAAGAAAATTACGTCTAAACATAGAAGTGAAAGTAAGAGATGAGCGCAGGGCATCAGAGTCAAACCTCAAGCATTGCACAAACAGCCCAAAAGTTTCCACTTTTGCTTTGCAAGATCAAAGAAAGCCGTAGTTCTTGTAGTAACAGAACTGATATTGCTGAAAACCAAACTCAGTCTTATTTTAGCAGCAGCTGAACTATAATACCAATTCTATTTCCAAACTTAAATGGGAAGTTAAAATGAGGGCAGTAACTGGGAAGAGTAACATTTTGAAACTTGAGAGGAGGATACACAGGTAGATAAACAGGAAGTTGGAGACCCGGAGCCCCTAAATTCTGCTGAATCACTCCTGCCAACAGAATCAGCCCTCTCAATCCTATCTGAAGAGATTCCTCCACGTTTGTTAGCTAAGCAACCCTCCCAAGTTGAAGCACCAGACCTGCCGTGGTATATTTTAGAAGAATGTATACAAAGGTTTACAGAAATTGCCGTGCTAAAGTGAATTTATCAGATTAGACTCACAGATCCATCCACAATGGTGAGGAACAAATTTGTGAAGGGAGCCCCAGTATCCTTAAAGACTGCCATGATTACTATTTTATATAAGTCAAATATGAGAGGGAGAACTGCCCTAACCGAATTAAGACACCTAACTACAATGGGGCTGACTGGACTCCCTGGTAGTACGGGCAAAGTCACAATACTCAGATGACAAAGACAAGGTCGGAGTGGTTACTACACTAAACAGCAGAGTCCAAGAAGTAATCAGAATAGCCTGACTCATATGGCTACTTAATTGTGGTGTCTCTAACAGAGAAACAGATACTGAGAATCTACTACTTATTTAATTGACCTGTACTAGCAGATGAATTCTAGGCAAAAAGAACATCAGCCTAATTTGAATTGCCAGAATAGAGAGTTACAGCCCCTTTGTCAAGCCCCAGACTTTAGAGTTTATAGACCCACAACCCCTTGACTGAAGGGAAGGCCAGACCCTTTTGAGGAATGGCTGTGACACACTGTCAAAAAGGGATAGTCTTAATGCTGCTCTCAGTCTTTCCCAGAGGCTTCACAGAGTTTATAGACCCACAGCCGCTTGACTGAAGGGAAGGCCAGACCCTTTTGAGGAATGGCTATGACACACTGTCAAAAACTGATAGTCTTAATCTATCTGTAAGCCTTCCCCAGATTCTTCAAGGATTACTGGATACTGGCTCTGAACTAACACTAAATTCAGGAGACTCAGATTGTCACTGTGCCACTCCATTCAGAGTGGAGGCATACTGAGGTCAGGTTATCAATAAAGATGTAGCTCAGATCAGTCTCCTAGTAGATCCAGTGAGTCTCAAAATCCATCCTGTAGTGGTTGCCCTAATTCTAGAACACATAATTGGAATAGATACACTCAGCAAGTGGTAGAACTCCTACAGTGGATCTTTGCTATACACACCAAGGGCTATTATGCTAGAAAAAGCCAAGTGGAAGCCACTAGAACTGTGTCTATCTAGGAAAACAGTAAACCAAAAGCAATACCACATTTCTGGAGGCATTACAGAGATCACTACCACCATCTAGGATTTGAAGGATGCAAAGGTGGTGATTCACACCACACCCCCATTCAACTTGACTGTGTGACCTGTGCAAAAAACAGACGGATCCTGGAAAAAGACAGTGGACTATAAAAAACTTAACCATTCCTTGAGTTGGGTAGGTTGATTATAATCAAACCACTTTCATTATGGATGGAGATGGGAATGGCAACACTCACTATTACTCCTAGTGACCCACTCACAAAATGTTTCCTTACACGACAGTTTGTGGGTCTATAGCTCTTAGTTCCAACAGGAAGAATGCTCCCATCTGTAAACACATCCCTGGTCCCCTTGAACTGGAAGCTAAAAATGCCCCTTGCCACTTTGGTCTTCCTTGCCTGGATCAACATGCAAAGAAGGCAGTTAACCACATTTGCTAGTCTTGACTGCTCCTGATTACCAAGAGGAACGTGGATTGATACTACATAATGGAAGTAATGAAGATTATGTCTCAAAAGCAGAAGAATCTTTAGGGTGTCTCTTAGTACAACTATGCCCTGTGACTAAAGTTAATGGAAAACTGTAACAACTCAGTTCCAATATGATTATTAAAGGCCCAAACCCTTCAGGAATTAAGGTTTGGGTCTCCCCTCCCCCTGCAACCCCAAGCAAAGAACCATACTTGGACAAGGAGTTAGCTGAGGGCAAACAGAATACTTAATGAGTTGTAGAAGAAAAACTACTTCTAAATACCAGTTACAATCACTTGACCAGTTGTAGAAATGAGGACTGCAATTGTTATGAATTGTCTTGTATGTGTTTATCAAATATTTTTGTTTTCTTCACTTACGTCAGATGTAAACATGGCTAGTGCATAGTCAGTTGTACGTGCATTTGTTGTATCATGTTAGGTCCATTATGATTTTATGATTGCCTTCATTCAGAGATTACACATGGCTTAAGGACAAGTGGTGGACTGTCATGGTTCAGGTTGTGTGGCAACTTGGCTGGGCCAAGATTCTCAGTGGCTTGGCAATTACATAATTTGGCAGTTGCATGATGGATGATGTGATCGCTTCCATGAAGAGCTTTCATAAAACGTGATCACCCTGTGAAGAGATCTGTTGTGAATACCCAATCAGCCAGTGAATCAGTAGCCAATCATGTTGTTTGTTGTTTGGTGCCACTGAGTCAATTCAAACTCACAGCGATCTGATGTACAACAGGATGAAACACTGCTTGGTCCTGTGCCATTAAACTCACTGTTGCAACCACTGTGTTAATCCATATCACTGAAGGTCTTCCTCCTTTTTGCTGACCCTCCACTTTACTAAGCATGATGTCTTTCTCCAGGGATTGATCTCTTCTGACAATATGTCCGGTATGAAAGACTTAGTCTTATCATACTTGCTTCCATGGAGCATTCTGCCTGTACTTCCTCCCAGACAGATTTGTTCATTCTTTTGGCAGTCCATGGTGTATTTAATACCTCTTCTCCAGCACAACAACTCAAAGGCTTCAATTGTTCATCAGCCTTCGTTCTTCATCACCCAACTTTCACATGCATATGAGTCCACTGAAAACATTATGGCATGGGTCAGATGCACCTTAGTTTTCAAGGTAGTATCTACGCTTTTCCACACTTTATAGAGGTCTCCTGAAGTAGGCTTGCCCAATGCAATGTGTCTTTTGACGTCATGACTGCTGCTTCTATACTGATGATTGTGTATTCTAGTAAAATGAAACCCTTGACAACCTCAACCTTTTCTCCTTTGTTACGATGTTGCTTATTGGTCCAGCTGTGAGAATTTTTGTGTTATACTGAGATATAATCCATATTGAAGGCCATGGTATCACACCCTGGGGGAATGATTCCTCAACTGAGTACACTTCACAGTCTTTGAATAAGAAGCAAAGATGAGTGGAGTTAGGTGTTTTAGAGAAAGGAGGGGAAGGTGGTGGGAGGCACGGAAGAAACCGAAAGAAATGGAAAAAACCAACACCAACTACAGACAAATGGCACTCAGTGAGTCAGCCAGTGTAGGCAGGATGCATCAGCTGCCTCCCAACCAAGAGACTGAGTCCAGGAAGTAGAGGAGGCTGAGGGAGGTGGGAGGTGAGGGTTAGGAAAACATACATTGCTGGTTACTGGGTGATCTGTGTCCTGCTAGAAACTCCATTAAGCTTCTTTCCTGTGCTCCCTGTCTGCCAACCTCTGATGTGGGTGAGGCAAATCCAAGCAGCACATACTTTTTAGTCAGCCAAACCACTGCAGCTAGCTGGAAACACTGGAGGGAGAAGGGGGTGGGAAAGCATGTATCACTGGTTACTGGGTGCTATGTCTCCTGCTGGGATTTCTACAAAGCTGCTCTCCAGTGCCTCCTGTCTGCTGATCTCTGACAGGAATTCAAGATGGCAAATCTGAGCTGTGTTACCTGATAGAGGATTTCACTCATATCTCCTCTCACTCTGTTCTCTGTCAGTTTCTTACTTCACTTGGTATTTCTCTGAGTTCTTTATTCCCTCATCTGACAACATGGGTTCCACTACTGATGTTCTTTTTTTCGGCTCCTTGCTGTGAAAGGATGGTGTGGTGCTTCTGTCTATGGTGCGATGCTGGCCAGAAGTCCTGCAGTCACTTTTGACTGATTTTCAGCAAAATTTTACGTGCATGTGATATTAATTACATTGTTCAATAATTTACAAATTTATTCAGCTCACCTTTCTTGGGAATAGATATAAATGTGGACCTCTTCCAGTCAGTTGGCCAGGTAGCTGTCTTCCAAGTTTCTTGGCACAGATGAGTGAGTACTTACAACACTGCATCAGTTTGTTGAAATATCTCAACTGGTATTCCCTCAGTTGTTGCAGCCTTGTTTTTCATCAATGCCTTCAGTGCAGCCTGGACTATTTCCTTCAGTACCATTAGTTCCTATCATATACTACCTCCTGAAATGACCGAGCATCATCGAATCTTGTTGGTATAGTGACTCTGTGTACTGCTTTCATCTTTTGATGCTTCCTGTGTCATTTAATATATTCCCCAGAGAATATTTCAATATTGCAACCTGAGGCCTGAGTTTTTTTTTCAGTTTCTTAATCTTTAGAAATACCATGGGTATTCTTTTTTTTGGTTTTTTCTCTATAGGTCTTTGTACATGTCACTATGAAACTCTGTCTTCTTGAGCCACCCTTTGAAATCGTCTGGTTTGCTCTTTGACATCATCATTTCCTTTTCACTTTAGCTACCCAACATTCAAGGGCAAGTTTCAGAGTGTCTTCTGACATCCATTTTGGTCTTTTCATAGTGTTTTTCACTATGAAGACCTTCAAGAAGATATAGTGATACAGTGTCTACAACAAAGGACTCAAGTATGACAATGATCATGATGATGGCACTGGACCAGGCAAGTGTTTTATTCTGCTGTAAACAGGGTCAACTATGAGTCAGATACAACTTGACAGCACCTAACACACAAACAAACAAACAAACAAACAAAAACCTATAAAAGGAGCACAGACAGAAAGCAGCAGCCGGAGAGGGATGTGTAATGGTTAAGAGAAGGCTTCCTAATATGTTTCAGTATGTTTAAGGATGGCCAAAAGTAACAATTTAGTAGAAAAGGTACCAATAATGAGGCAGAAGGAACAAAGTCCTCAAGAAGCTTCTAGAACTGCACTGACTAGCCCTTGGCACCAGCAGACATATTTCTTCCAGAATGTGTCTTCTTTTACTATAATCAGTGTGAGCAGAGATTCCGGAAAGCTCGGAGGCTCAATACTAGGAGGAGAGAAGCATTCTCTTCTAACATCTTTTCATTATGAAGAAAGATTGAAGCTTTTCACTCAGGGGTAGGATAAGGATGAAAGGGAGTGTTGGAAGTTGGAGGAAAGACATGAACACATAAAGCAGGTACTTTATAAAGCTGAAGAGCAACATGCTGAGAGACTTCTCTGACACACAGGTCAAGTAAGTACCCACTGACAACTGTAGTCATGATCTTCTTTACTATCAAGTGACTCAGATATAGATTAACAGAAGACAGATAATTAGATTCAACCTGAGTTAGAGGTTTACATTCACTCCCAGTGTCCCTTTTCTTCACATCAGTGAAAGTACTAACAGGAGAAGCAATGAATATGAAGGAAAGGTAAAGTATTTACTGACAGTGCTGTCCACAGCAAGACAAGTACAAAGGTATAGCGTTTTATTTGCTCTAGCTCTATTCAAGGCAAGAATAGATATCATGGCTCTAAGTCACACTGAGCAACTACATTTACCCAAACAACTTCAACTTTCCACAAATCCATCTGGGCTTAGGCTATGGAGCAGTTCTACTCTCTGCTATAAGGCTACTATAAGTCAGAATTGACTCAATGGCAACAACTATATTTTATCAAAACAATTATAGATATAACCTTTAGGTGTTACATCTAATATCCATTTTTCCTCAATAGTGACAATGTCTAGGTAACACGGAAATAATTCAATAATAATTTAGTCAACCAAAATTCCCCTAATGATCTGCCAGTTAAAAATATTTAATGTCTTTGAAAAACTTATGTGAAAAAATGATTATCATTAGGATGAGTTATATTCTACTTCAGTGATTCAAAATCTCCAGTATTTAAAAATTACATTAACTACTGAAAAAGATTTATCATTTGAAATGCAGTATTAATGCACTAAATATCTATCACAAAAAAGAAAAAACTCTAAATCAAGTAAATACTTTACTCAGAGTTGGAACGACAAAACAAGTAGAATTACTTAAGAATAAGTAGAACTTAAACATGAGCTAGAGAATCTTCTTGTTTTCCTGAGAACCTGTAATTCTCAGAAAGAATCCTGTTACTTCAAAATTCCTGTTTCTAACAATCTTACCTGCTTTAGGGAAAATAAATAAATAAAGCAAGGTCCTAACTAAATCTGCCCCTACTTCCTAAACCTTTGAAAATATTTTATTTTCCCTGAAGCTGAAATGGCAACTGTGTCGATTAGAGTATGAAAACCCTGATTCTGTACCTTACCTTTGGCTTATTATTAGGGATAAAATGCTTAACAGTTATGTGACTGACTCTGGTTTCCAGGCCCATAGAAATGAAAATCAATTACCAAAAATGGGATACACTGATAAAACCAAGCCAAATCCACTGCTGTGGAGTCAGTTCTGACTCACAGCGGCCCTACAGAACAGAGTAGAACCACCTCACAGAGTTTCCAAGGAGTGCCTGGAGGATCTGAACTGCCGATCTCATTAGCACTTAACCACTATGCCAACAGGGTTTCCATACTGATAGAGGTGTGCTTACTGTAAATATCTCATATTTTGGTGATCTGGCATCAGTTTCCACAGAGTCAAGAATAAAGGGACAGCTTGGCAGCTAACATATTAGGAAATTTTGTAGGTTTTAGTTTAGGTCTGCCAGCTATATTACTAAACCACAAAACCCAAACTCACGGCTATCAAGTCAGGTCCAACTCATAGTGACCCTATTGGTCAGAGTAGAACTGCCCCACACAATTTCCAAGGAGTGTCTGGCAGATTTGAACTGCCAACCTTTCTGGTTAGCAGATGTAGCACTTAACCCACTATGCCACCAGGGTTTCACTAGCTGCTAATAATTTTTGGTTGTATGTTTGATTAAATACTTCTTTAGAAAAATTCAAAGAAACTATAAACGTTACATTGATTATTATAATTATATAACATAAATTAAACCACCAAATAAGTACAACCAAATTTGCTGGAAAACACTATTAAAAATGCTAGTACACTATTTTGGGGGAAAGTAGTTGAATATGAGTTATGTATTTAGAGGAAAACAAATGGTATTTTAACAGAATTTAGATGTTGATTTTTTCTTCACTTACATAAAATACCAACAAATGTATTTGGAAAAAGAATTTTTTGAATGTAACTACAGGCATACTTTAGAAGTATTGCAGGTTCAGTTTCAGACCACTGCAATGAAGAAATGTCTCAATAAAAAGAGTTGCATAATTTTTCTGTTTCCTAGTGCATACAAATATTACATTTATGCTATAATACAGTCTGTTAAGTAGGCAATCACTTGGCTATACACGAATGAAAAAAACTGAATTGCTAAAAATGTAAACCATCATCTGAGCCTTCAGCTACTCATAATCTTTTTGATGGTGAAGGGTCTTACCTTGACGGTGATGGCTACTGACCGATCAGGGTAGTGTATGCTGAAGGCTCGGGAGGTTGTAGCAATTTCTTTAAATACGAAAACAATGAAATTTGCTGTATCAATTGACTCTTCCTTTCACAAAAGATTTCTACGTAGCGTATGATGCTGTTTGACAGCATTGTACCTAGAAAAGAACTTCTTTCAAAATTGGAGCCAATCTTTTCAAGCTCTCCTGCTACTTTATCAATGAAGTTTGTGTAATATTCTAAATTCTTTCTTGTCATTTCAGCATGTTCACAGCATCTTGGCCAGGATAGTTTCCATCTCAAGAAATCACTTTCTTTGCTGATCCATAAGAAGCAAATCCTATCTAGTTTATCACAAGACTGCAGCAATTTAGTCACATCTTCAAGCTCTCCTCCTAATTCTAGCTCTCTTTGTACTTCCATCACATCAGTGGTTACTTCCTCTGCTGAAGTCCTGAATGCCTCCAAGTCATCCAAGAGGTTTGACATCAACTTCTTCCAAATACCTGCTACTGTTGATATTCTTAATGGCTTCTGGAATGGTGAATTCTTTCCAGAAGGTGTTTAATTTACTTTGCCTGGGTCCACCAGAGGAATCACTATCTGTGGGAGCTATAGCCTTATAAAATCTATTTCTTAAATCATAGGACTTAAGTTCAAAATTACTCCTTGGTCCACGGGCTTCAGAATGGATGCTATGTTAGTCGGCATGAAAATAGAATTAATTTTCTTGTACATCCCTATCAGTGCTCTTGAGTGGCCCAGGGCACTGTCAATGAGCAGTACTATTCTGAAAGGAATTTTTTTTTCTGAACAACCAGATCTCAACAGTGGGCTTAAAACATTCAGTAATCCATACTGTGAACAGATGTGCTGTCATCCAGGGTTTATTATTCCATTTATAGAGCCTAGGCAAAGTAGATTAGCATACATCTTCAGGGCCCTAGGATTTCTGGAACGGTAAATAAAGTCACCAGCTGCATTAGCCTGGAATAAATGTCAGCCTGTCTTCTGAAGCCAAGCACTGAGTTCTCTCCAGCTCTCAAAGTCCTGGATGGCATCTTCTTCCAACATAAGGCTGTTTTGTCTAAGCTGAAAATCCGTTGTTTACTGTACCACCGCCATCAGAAATCTAGCTAGATCTTCTGGATTACTGCTGAAGTTTGTTTGTCTGCACTTGCTGCTTCATCTTGTACTTTTACGTTACAGAGATAGCTTCTTTCCTTAAACCTCACGAACCAACATCTGCTAGCTTCAAACTTCTTTTCTGCAGCTTCCTCACCTCTCTCAGACTTCACAGAATTGAAGAGAGTTAAGATCTTGCTCTGAATTGGATTTTAGCTTAAGGGATGTTGCCACTGCTTTGTTCTTGTAAATTTTCCCAGTGTCAGCAAAAACACTGTTTCACTTTCTTTTCATTTATGTGTTCACTGGAGTAACACTTTTAATTTCCTTTGCGGCCAAAATCTAGCTAACTGCTTGGTTTAAGAGGACTATCTTTTGGCCTATCTGGGCTTTCAACATGCCTTCCTCACTGAGCTTAATCATTTCTAGTTTCTGACTTAAGCTGAGAGATATGCAACTCTTCCCTTTACTTGACTACTTAGAGGCGACTGTACGGTTATTATTTGTTCTAATTTCAATTATTGTCATTTCTCAGGGAATAGGGTGGCCCAAGGAGAGGGAGGGAGACGGGGAAATGGCTGGTCAGTGGGGCAGTCAGAACGTACACAACACATACCAAGTAAGTTTGCCATCTTACACGAACGTGGTTTGTGGCATCCCGAAACAATTACAACAGTAACATCAAAGATCACTGGTCACAGATCACCATGACAGATATAATAATAATAACAACATTTGAAATACTGCAAGAAGTACCAAAATGTGACACCGAGACGGAAGTGAGCACATGCTGTTGTAAAAATGGTACCAATACACTTGCTCGACACAGATTGCCACAAACCTTTAATTTGTAACAAGTGCAATATCTGTGAAGTGCAATAAAGCAAAGCACAATAAAATGAGGTATACCTGTATAGAGGAAATGATTACTTTAGCAAATTCACTGTATAGAATGTTATAAAAAGATGTCATCATTTAAGAGAAAGTAACCAAGTATATAAATACAACAAAACTAATAATAATGAGCTATATCATCAATATCACTTTTAGGAGCAGATACACAACCAGATAAGTCTTTAAATGTATACTTTGGTTTAGAATGGTCTATAATAACCTTTAAATCACATTAAACTATCTGTTGGTATCTGTATATTTTTGAAAGAACTGTTTTATGTAAATTGAAGGTTCCTGATATATAGACAAGTCCCCAGGTTACAAACATCTGATGAACATAAACTCACAGTTATGAACCAATCTCTGTAAAGCCTAAAAATTCAGGGTACAGACAATGGCTCATAATAACAAATGGGCACTACTTTGCAATGTGTTTCAAAATATTACGGTTACTGTATTATTCTGTAAAATTGCTTTAGTGTATCTGGAAGTGTTTCTTTAATGTTTTAATGTATATGTACACTATATACTATACACTAAAGGAAACATTTGCTAAATGATGTTAGATACAAACTGTACCAAATTGTTTTGACTTACATACAAATATTACTCAAAAAACAGACTCAGGAACAGAACTCACTTGTAATTTGGGGACTGCCTATATATTAAAATTCATGCAAGTTAGGGACACTTGAAATCTGTGTGAAAGTTACATGGTGACGTATTACATGTCATTTTGATCATTTATTCCAGCAAGACCTTGATGATTTAGTTTCTTCCAAAGCAGTCTATAAAAACTTTCATTCAGAAACCATCAAGTGAACTATGACCTACTTAAAGAATAACATCCTCACCAGACTGATGATGTGTGTGACGTCCAGAAGCTTCAACAGACTGCCTCTGCTCACTGTCCGGAGACGAGAGTAAAGAAGTAGAACGAGGGCTTTCTGCAGAAGATGATGTTGAATGAGCCTGAGCTGACACTGTAGAGGATGTGGAAGGCTGAAGACACTGTTCAGTTGGAGTATCTACTTCCATTGCCATTTCACCTACTTCAAAATCAGTACTTGACGGGACGGGAGGAAGAGTGGAAACATCTGATTGACTTGTTCCACCTTCAAAAAAGCACATTAACGCAAATTCAAAATTTAAAACATATTTTTGAAATCAACTACTTTAAAGAGATACATTCAGGTAAAACACACACACACACACACACACACACACACACACACAAATAATACAAATTTAGGCTATCAAAAGCACCCACAGGTGATTTGGTCCACTTGACCAAACAAGTTAATCAACAGGGGTTTAAAAAAAGTCCATCTACAGTATATCGTTGCTACAGCAATCAATCTCACAAGCAAAATTCTTCAATATGATACCTTAATTTAGACAAAAGTACAGAAGCTTGTGAGTTATGGATAAATAATGCCTACTCCTTCAATTTGAAGATGACAATTTTGATCTAACAGCTGGATAGTAGATTTATATTGATGTATCTCAATGTTATAATGACATACCCTACTTGTTAAAATGTTTATCAAAAGTCCAACCAGCATTAGATGTCAGAATAAAGCTACACATAGGGAGAACAGAATTAAGTTCCTGATACCCATTTCACTAGCAGTAATGTTTTAAGGACTAACATAACACGGAGCCATGAATGCACAGTGCTTAAGACCATGGCTGCTGACTAAAAGGTAAGCAGTTTGAATCCACCATCCACTACTTGGAAACCCTATGGGGTAGTTTTACGCTGTCCTATAGAGTCACTGGAATCAACTTGACAGCAACAGGTATAGTACCATAATATGATCCATTCAAGGTTTAAAAGGCTTCAACGTCTACTATGTGTTGTGTCAGGGTTCACACTAGTTACAGTAGGTTAAGAAAACTGAATAAATATTAACAATTTGTCCGGTTTTGCTTCAAATCTGTATTTTGCAAAAAGAAAAAACGGGATGGGCTCATATATAATAAAGTTAATGTGTTGTATAACTACCACAGGGTATAAAAAATATTTCTTCAATGAATTATTTTGATGAATTTTTTTTCTTTCAATCACCATGATTTAAATATTTTCTGGTTTAAAACAAAGCCTAAATTTAATAACTCATATCTATTGTCCATAGAACTTTTCTTAAACATTAAGTTTTAAAGCTAGCAAGGATAATTTATAGATGAAATTTAATAACAGTTTTTATTTTTGGATTTAAAATATTGTCCTGTGGCTGAATGCTAACAACACAGCCTCATGTTAAGCACTTACCCAAAATAAGATTACATGGGACTTAACTTTTATAATTCTCATTTTTCACAGAGCTAAGTAACTTGCCAAAGATCATAAAGCAGGAAATATGTATGATTTGAAATAAAGTCAGCAGAATGCCAGAACCAATCATTAATGATCACTGTATATGATTCAAGAGAAATTTTTCAGTGGTATGAAACTTGCTTATCTGCAGAGTTTCCTATTTTCCGTTTTCAGAATACATACGAAAGGACTTCAGAAACCTCAGACCCCTCACTAATTTTGAGAACAGCAAGAGGTTAAGAATGACACCTAGTGCAACCAGAAGGAACCAATTCCAGTCAATACTCCTTGTCCCCTACTGCTCCTCACAAAATAACGTGAACTTTGTGATAACGGTAGCTGTAAGACATGACATAAATTATAGGTATATATAAAACTGGTTTCACTCAACAGCTTTTGTCAGCTTTTTATAGCTTTAATTAATGAAAAAAAATTACCTCTTGATCGAGATCTTCCTCGTCCTCTATTGCTCTGTGCCACTTCGCTTGCCTCCTCAAACCATCGTGATAACATATCGGACATTCTCTGCATCAGTGATACATTAGGACTTTGCTCTCCTGTGACAACAGAGTTCTTATCAGTGCTTTCAGTAGATCAGTACCTTTCCTTAAAGCAAAAATCTGGATTTGAAGGCCTTTAAAATGAAAATCATTTAAAAACAAATCAAGATGCCTAAATTACACAGACATATATAAATCTATGAAAACTGTCATCACATTTTATAGCAAATGTATGTATGAGTGACTCTTTAGCTATATTGTGACGTCTTTGAGATCAGGGTGCATATCTCATTCATCTTTGCCTGTTCTTAGAAATATGTCCCCTCCTACCCTACTCCATTCCACACCTTTAGTCTCAAGAGTACCAGTTAGGAAGCATGAATGAATTATAAATTGAATAGGCTACAATAAAAGTTTGTGGTCTCATTAATACATCATCACTAAGCAAAGACAGAAAATAGTTTTGTCTTTTTAAATCACTTTTCCTTAAACTGAATGTACTTTTACTGTCATTCACTATACGCGAATTCCATGTACTTGAACTTAATTGCAACTAGAAAACGTTTTGTTTCTCTCTTCACTCTTGCCTTTTTCAAGTAAATGAGTTTTCTCTCAAGGGCATTTTCAAATTAAAAGTATGATATCAGATTAAAGTGTGACAACTATATTCTACACTTATAATTTTAAAACAAGTATCATTTATCTTCCTGTATTTTCTGTTAAAACAGAATTTATTTCACACTTTATTACTTTTATGCAATGTAGATATATATTTAAATATGTGTAGTAAAAAATACCACAGATGAAGTATTGGAGAATATGCTTCTAATCTGAAAAGAGTTTTCAGAAGTCATTAGAGTTAAGATTTTGGCTACAGACATATCCAATAAATTATACCCCGATAAATTCTATTTTAAAGTATGCCGTCTTAAAACTCCCAATTTACAGTAAAACCTGCAAAATCAGGAACCTGTGTAAGGCAGAAACCTGTGAGACCTACAAAAACAAGGCAGTCTTATCAAGTTCCAACTCTCACTGGTTTCACTGCAGTTCCTTATGTTTACAAAAGCACTTGATAGAATTAAAATAAAATAAAACAATTTAACAAAAAACATGTCACATTACAAAACCATCAGAGGTCTCTGGGTGGTGGAAAGGCTCGCCATCTGAACCCAATAAGCAGCATGGCATTGCAAAGAAAAGGTTTAGTGATCTGTCTCTGTAAAGATTGTTCCTGTGTGCCATCAACTTGCTCCAGATTCAAGGTAACCTATATGACAGAGTAGACCTGCCCCATAGAATTTTCTCTATAGGAAAAGATGGCCAGGGCTTCTCTCATGCACACTGGCTGATCGGTGGAATCACTGTGAGGTTAGCAGCCAAGTACCTAACCACTGCACCACCTGGGCTCCTTCTCCATAAAGATTATAGCCAAGAAAACCCTGTGGAGTTTGGTTCCACTTTGTAACACATGAAGCCACTACGAGTCAGAATCAATTTGATGGCATTAAGTGTGTTTTTGTTGTTTTATAAAACTCTCAGGTTGGAGCTGGAATTTTTACTCTCTTTGTATCTACTAGAAATGCAAAAATTATGAAGTAAGGTAATACTCAGTGTTTTGTGAAGCAAAAGACATTCTTACAAGGTCCGACAATTAAATCCGCAAACGTAATTGTTCTAAGTGCTACATACCTCATTGCTGAATATCACTATGGTCACCTTCAAAATACTCCCCTTGGAAGCTATGTACTGATGCCAGTGCCTAGTCCATCCTTCAAAGCAACTTTGGAACTCCTTCTGGAGTGGCCATTGCACAGGGTGACCAGGTGGCAAGTTCACAAACGACTGTACAGTTGTCTGTGAGGGAGTTTTTAGCCAGTATATAAATAACTGTAATGGAATACCCTCTCTACTCACCTGATCTGGCCCCAGGACTTTTTTCATTACCCGAAGATACAGGAAATATTGAAAGGAAGACATTTCAATGAACTCCAGGTCATCAAGGGTAATATGACCACAGCTCTGGTGGCCACTTCAGAAAAAGAGTTCCAAAACTGCTTTGAAGGGTGGACTAGGTGCCAGTACCGGTGCATGGCTTCCCAAAGGGATTATTTCTAAGGTGACTGGAGTGATATTCAGAAATAAGGTATGTAGCCCTTTTGCTATGATAAGTTCACCAGCTTAACTGGCAGTTCTTGTAAACTTTCAGTGGGAAATAAATTAGGACATACTAATATTAATTGTTTGATAATTATTAAATTAAAAAAAAAAAAAAAACACTTATTCTATGACCCAGCCACTCCACTTACAGAAACTCATCCTAAGATACACTAGCACAGGTATGCTAAGGTGCATATGCAGCAAGAATGTTCACTGAAGCATTGTTTATAATAGTGCAAATAGCAGAGACAACATAAAAACATTTAAAAACACACACGCGTGCGCACACACACAGCTGATCAAATATAGTCACCATCTCGTTCTCGTTCACTTTCAGGTCTTGCTCTGGGTCCCGTATCTGACCAATCACCACGAAGTCTCAAACGCTTCACCGGAGGCTGTCGTAACTAAAAGATGTAGATAAGGTAGATTTTATGTAAGTCTAAAACAATACTCATTTGCTCTCAATTCTTAAAAACATACCCAAAAGTCTAATAGATTATTTCTGTCCGACTCGATGGCACTTGGCTTGGCTGGCATCTGCTTTAATCAAGTAGTATGCAAATAAGATGCTAGCTCAAAATATGAAACACAGTGAGGAAACACAAGCTGAATTAATTCTTACACAGCATTCATAATGATGATAAATATTCACTGATGTGAAAAACTTACACTTAGTATCTTCAAACATCCTGTTCCAACAACTATTCTCTCTTATACCTACTTGCATTCTCTTTTTTGTTTCTTTCTCAGAAACATGCTAACATTTCTTACCATTTTTAATAATCAAGACCCTTCAATTTTATATTTCTCTTTGGCTATATATCTTTCTTTTGCCTTCCTTTTGTCAAGCTTCTTGAGAAAAGTCTGTATTCAACCTATGTACCAGGCCTCTCTCAATCCCATCTAGTCAATTTTTTACTCCTATTTTTTCACTGAAATCATTCTCATCAAGGCCTCCTATGATCAATTGCCAAATTCACTAAACAATGACAAAAAAGATCGATAATAAAATCAATAATTAATTGTTAAATCAAATGACACCTTTTAGAGCTTATTTGACCTGTTTATAGGTGCTGACATTCTTGATTATTCCCTTTACATTTCACATTTTTAACTGGTATGATTCACAAGCAAAAATTTCATCCTTTTACAGTGTACAACTTGGGACTTTCAATTATATTCACATCATTGTGCAACAATTACTGCTATCTAATTACAGAATATTTTCATTACCCTAAAAAGAAACCCCATACCCATCAGCAGTCACTATCCACTCTTTCGTCTCCCAAACTCTTGGTAACCACTAATTTAATTTCAATCTCCATGGATTTGTCTATTCTGGACCTTTCAAATGGTATTATATAAAATGTGGCAGTTTTGTATCTGGTTTCTTTAACCTAGCATAATATTTTTGAGATTCATCTACACTATATCATGTATTAGCACTTCATTCCTTTTTTATGGCTGAATAATATTTCATTTTATGGCTATGTCACATTTTGTTTATCTTTTAACAAGCTGATTGACACTGGGGTTGTCTCAACCTTTTGTTTATTATGACTAAAGCTACTAGTTGTGTACAAGGTTTTTTACACATTGTCGTTGTTAGGTGCCGTCAACCCATAGAGCAAAACTATGTAAGTACAACAGAATGAAACACTTCCCAATCCTGCTTCATCTTCACAATCATGGTTAATGTGAGAACCCATTGTTGGGCACCACTGTGTCAGTCCACCTTGTTGACAAATTTTTTTCTGACCTCCTACTTTACCAAGCATGCTGTCCTTCTCCAGGGACTGGCCCCTCCTGAAAACACATCCACACTACATAAGATGAAGTCTCACTGTCCTCCACTTTAAGGAACATTCTGGCTGTACCTCTTTTCAGAGACATTTGTTCATCTGGCAGTCCAAAGCATTCAATACTCTTCACCAACGCCACAACTCAAAGGCACTGATTCTCTTTGAGTCTTCCTTTTTCATGGTCCACTTTGGAATGCACGTAAGGTGAATGAACATACTATTGCTTGGGTCAGATGCACGTTAGTCCTCAAAGTGACATCTTTGCTTTTGAACACTTCAAGAGGTCTTTTGCAGCAGATTTACCTAATGCAACGAGTTATCTGATTTCTAGCCTGCTGTGTCTGCAGGCGTTGACTGTACATTCAAGTAAAATAAAATCCCTGACAATCTCAATCTTTTCTCCGTTTATCAGGATGTTGCTTATTGATCCAGTTGTGAGGATTTTTATGTTGAATTGCAATACTGAAGGCTGTAGTCTTTGATTTCATCAGTAAAAGCTTCAAGTCCTCTTTGCTCCCAGCAAGTAAGATCACATCATCTGCATATCACAGGTTGTTAATGAGTTTTCCACGAATCCTGCTATCCCATTCTTCTTTATATAGTCCAGCTTCTTAGATTATATGATCAGCATATAGGATGAGTAAATATGGTGAAAGGATACAAACCTGATGCACAATTTCCCTGACTTTAAACCATACACTATCTTGGAGGCTACTTAAATGACTGCCTCCTGGTCTATGTACGGGTTCCTCGTGAGCACAACTAAGTGTTCTAGAATTCCCATACTCAAGAAAACATGGGTAAACATCTTTCTGGTATACTCTGCTTTCAGTTAAGATCCATCTGATATCAGAAATGATATCCCTGGTTGCACACCCTCTTCAGAATCCAGCTTGAATTTTATGGCAGCTCCCTGTTAATGTACTGCTGCAACCACTTTTAAATGATCTTGAACAAAATTTTACTTCCACATAGTATTAACGATAGCTGTTAGATAATTTTCACATTCTTTGGATCATCTTTCTATGAAAACGGCACAGTTATGGATCTTTTTCATTCAGTTGGCCACAGTACTTGCAGATTTCTGGGCATCCATGAGTGAGTACCTTCAGTGCTGGATCCATCTGCTGAAATATCTCAACTGATCATCATTCACATACATATATATATAGACATATATGTTTTCAATTATCTCAGGCCTTTCCCTATGAGTGGAACTATGGACTTACATGGATTTTTTTTTTAATATAGTTTTTGGTTTTATGATAATTCTATTTTTAAGTTTTTGAGGAACTGCTGGACTGTCTTCCAAACTGGCCACACCTTTTCAATTACCACTAGCAATGTAAAAGGGTTCTAATTTTTCCATGTCCTTAATAAGACTTGTTACCATCCCTTATTTATTTATTTATTTATTTATTTATTAATTTATAGCCATGGTAACAGGTGACAGTGGTATCTCACTGATTTTGATCTGCATTTCCCTGATGCCTAACAAAGTTAAACATCTTTTCATATGCTTACTGATGTATATTTTCTTTACAACAATGCTTATTCAAGCATTTTGCTCATTTTTAAATTGAGTTACACTTTTATGGCTGAGTGGTAAAAATCATTTATATATCCTGGATACCAGGCTCTTATAAAATACATGATTTAAAAATATTTTCTCTTTTGATAAATCAGCTCCTTTATTTTATTTTATTTTTCATTTTTAAATAACTTTCACTGATTTTTTTTTCTCACAATTTAGCAGGGTTTTGATAGAAGCTTGGCGATAGTTGTAAATTTTACCATTTCTCCTAGAAACCATATCAAACATAAAGAAGAGAAAAAAATTCTCTACATCTTTAGCAACTGGAGGGGACAGAAAAACCCACAGATTATACCTAAGATGGTTAAGATCTGCTTCCATGGAAACAGCAGTCAAGAAATCAAATGATGCATTGCACTGTGCAAATTGGCTGCAAGAGACCTCTTTAAAGTGTTGATAGAAAAACATACTACTTTAAGGACTAAGGTGCACCCGACTGACCCAGGCCACGATGTTTTCAATAATTGCAAATGCATGCAAAAGCTTCAAGACTGAAAAACTGGGGCCTTTGAATTACGGTACTGAACAGCACTGAATATTCCACAGACTACCAGATGAACGAATATGTCTGTCTCAGAAGAAGTACAGCCAGAGTGCTCCTTGGAAGCAAGGATGGCAAGACTTTGTTTCGCATACTTTGCTATCATACATGGTATCATGAGGGACCATACACAGCAAGTTAAAAGGTCATCAAAAATGAGAAAGACCCTCAAAGAGATGTACTGACACAAGAGCTACAACAATTAGCTCAAACACAACAACGATTTTGAAGATGACACAGGACTACCCAATATTTTGTTCTGTTGTACCCAGTGTCCCTGTGAGTCAGAACTGGCTTGATGGCATTTAACAATAACAGTAAGGAAGCAAACAATAAATGAAATAAAAAATCTATATAGAAAGTGATGTTACAAAGAAAACCAAAAAAGCAACATTCCCATCCCCATTCTCTATTTCACTTAATAACATTTAACTTACTATGCAGAATTAGAGCTAAAATTTTAATAGAGCTGTGAGGGAACAAATACCTGAAATAGGTAAGAGAAGATGAGGAAAAATCCAGATATTGGAGGAAGAATGTCTTAGGCAGAGGATGCACAAAACTCCATGGCAGGAACATCATTGTTAGAGTTTGTAAGGAAGTAGATGTGACTAGAGCAAACAACTGGCTGAACAAAAAGACTAGATGATACGAGGCCTTAAAGCCAATGTAAAGACCTCAGCTTTGCTTTGAGTGAGATGTGGAGTCACTTAAGAGTGTTGATCAGAGGCGTTTCATGGCATGATTTATTTTGTAAGAGGGTCACTTTGACTGCTGTGTAGCCAAAGGACTGTGGAGCACAAGAATAGAAATATTAGTTAGAAAGCTACTATAATAATCTAAGAAAGATACACTGATGCCTTGGATCAGAGCAGTAGCAGTGCTGGTGACAAGAAGTGGTTAGATATGCAGCACACTTTTAGATAAAAATTTGCAGTAGACCAGGAGAAAATGTGAGAATTGGTTCAACAATTTCAGAGCGGGATCAGATGAAGAAATCTCATAAAGATGTTAGAGGAAAAGAGTGAACAGATTAAAAACAAAAACAAAAAAAGAAAGAAAAAGAAAAGAAAGTAAGCAAAAATGAAACCACCCTGTAAACACAAAGAAATATATTAAAGGGGAAACAATAAAGAGACATTATTAGAACACATGAAGAAATAAAGAGATCCCATAAGCTGAGAAAATACAAAAACATGAGAAACTGTAAGAAGAAAATTTATTTAGCAAATGTCTATTCATGCTTTAAAATCCTGAGTAATTGCACTTGCCTCGTGTTTTCTAACATTTACAATCAAAATCAATTACTCCTTCCTCTCTTCTATAAAATACAATCCTTATATATAATTCTATTATTATATGTTTCACACATTTGATTTACTTATATTTCTATTTCCACTAGACTGTACTAGGGTAAGAGACCATGCCTTTGTTACAGTCATCCTTGATCTTCTAATGTGCAGCATGAGACTAGGTACATAGTGCAAGCCAGCCAAGTGTCGTCCGACATAGTAGGCACTCAATAAATATTTGGTGAATTGACAAAAGACTGTTCTGATACAAAGGATTTAGTATAAAGCACTAAAAGAGTGGTGGAAGAAATAGACAAGATTAGTAACTTCTATATATACCTTTAAATTGTTTGTTACAATAAGCATGGTTTATTTTTATATTTGTAAGCCATTTTTAGAATTATTCTTTTTACTTTAGTTAAGTCAACAAAGAATATCAAGAAGAAATTCTTCAGGAAAACAAACAGCTGTTCATGAATCAGTTTTGCCCCTTGCGACTGAAAAACATTTTGCAAAGTGTTCTGTGGTGTTGATGATAGTCAGTCCCCTTTAAATGTCTGTGCATTTCTAACTCTTTCACTACATAAAACTCACAAAATTTGACTGTAACTTTACTTAAGTACATATCTTAAGGTGGAACTTACACAGCAACAACAGAATGACACAGCAGATTTCATGTTTTCAACTGGAATAATACATTCACATTTATCTACCATTAAGTGCCATACTCTTTGCTTTGTCAGTTTCCTACTTTACTTCAATAAAGGTCCACATTTTAAAATCCCAGGGCACATTTTTAAAGTAATCTTGATTTTTTTTCCAAATTTTATAGCCCTCTGGACAAAAATTATAAGAATTGAAAAAATCACAAAATAGTTATTGTTCTTTGGTGACCTTTAAAATGTATTCACTAACAGCCAATGAGTCAGCATCAAAAAGTCACCAACACTTAATAAAAACCCATGGTTAATTTCAAACATTTATAAGTGAGAGTAGAATGAAAGCACAGGAAATTAGACTGTAAAAGCCAAACTAAAAAACAAGTTAGGGTAAAAAGCCTAACAGGTAAAAGCAAACATTTTTCTACTGCTAACTACAGTCAAAAACCAAACAAATCCATTGCTGTTGAGTCAACTCCAGCTCACAGCAACCCTACAGGACAGAGCAGACCAGCCCCATGCAGTTTCCAAGGAGCACCTGGTGGATCTGAACTACTGACCTCTTGGTTAGCAGTCTCAGCTAGAACTTGGGCCAAGGATACATTATTTCTAGGTTTTGCCTTTCATAATTCATAAAAGAAATAACTATTTTACAGTCATTTTAGTGACAATAATTAAACTATTTTTCCATATATCTACTTTGCAGCCACGGTGGCACAGTGGTTAAGAGCTTGACTGCTATCCAAAAAGTTACCAGTTTAAATCCACCACAGGCTGCTTGGAAACCCTATGGGGGCAATTCTACTGTGTCCCATCTATACAGAAACACTGTTGAGTCAGAACTGATTCAAGTGCAGTGGGTTTGGTTTTGGTTTTTATCTACTTTAACCTGCTTCTTTTTCTTCATTTACTCATCTACTTTGCAGAATATATCTATTTTATGTTCTTAGTTCATAACTGCGAATGACCAGTGTAACTGGGGAAGGATTACCACCATGTGACTAAACCAAAAAAAAGCAAACCCACTGCCATCAATTCGGTTCTGATCACAGCAACCCTAGAAGACAGAGTAGAAATGCCCCACACAGTTTCCAAGGAGCACCTAGTGGATTTGAGCTGCTGACCTCCTGGTTAGTAGCCACAGCACTTAACCACTATGCCACTAGAGTTTCCATCACGTGAATAGTAAATGATAATTCCTCCTAGCAGTGTAAGGACATAAACTAGTCTCTTCAAAATTTATATGTTATGTTTTTTATTATTTTAAAGGCCTTGCCACAAGTGTTATGGCTAGGTGTCTTTTTTGCCTCCTGCTATGAGGAAGCCATGGTGGCATAGTGGTTAAGTGCTATGGCTGCCAACCAAAAGGTCAGCAGGTTGAATCTACCAGGAGTCCTTGGGAATTCTATAGAGCAGCTGAACTCTGTCTATAGAGTCACTGTGAACCAGATTTAACTTGGCAGCACTAGATTCGGCTTTTTTTTTTTTTTTTGGTTTATGCATTCATAAAGTTAAAGAAACATTTTTCAGTTAAATACATTACCTTTCCTTTTACAAACAGTTCTTAATACTTTCCTCCAGAAACTTATCCTTAATTTTACATTATCCCTTGTTGTCCCACACCATTGTTTCTTAGATCTTATAAGTTTAGACAATTATGAATTCCTTAGCCCTTTCAATGCCAGGAGTCAAGGCATCAGTATTTTCTGAATTGAATAAGGAACATGGGTTTTGAGCAAACGTACCTCTTCTCTTCTCTCTTCTGAAGAAGGAGTTTTAAGTTCACGTGCTGTATCATCTTTTGGGTCAAACAGATATATGTAATCTGAAGAGTAACTAACAAGAATTTCTTGACCATCTTCACTGTAACACAGAGAGGTCACCCTGCAGGACTTATTGTTGAGATGGGAAGGGATAAAACGGGCAACCATTCCAGTAGTCCCTCGACCTGCATAGTTGCCTTAATAAGGAAACAAGAAATCATTTTAAATGTATAAAATTTTAAAAAGAGTACTTTTAAAACACATAATCTGAATTATGAGATAAGTAATTAAATGCAGCAATATAACTCTACAAATCTAAAACAGGCTCTTTCTTCAAGGGATTCTATAACAAAGCAAAAAAGGATATGGTATAAAGGCATCATACTTCCAAATAAAATTCTTTTCTAGACTTCTGGGTTACATAAATGATTACTGAAAAAACAGTTTTTTAACAAATTAAAATTATATGTGAATATTAGTCACACTGAATCATCTCCAAAAATTATCCCAAAATAAAGATAATGTGACTTTGATAATGTAAATAAAAATGCTGGTATTTATTAGCATACCAGATAAAATTACATCTTTTTAAGATTATTTTTTAGATTTCTGATTTATTTTACCTTTAGGATATAATATAGTATATTGTAAAAAGTGAGGATATTATTGTAATTTTAATTAACTCTGGCAGTCTTCATAGCTAGAGTTACTATCAGGTAACATACATATGATGGGGAGGGTACAACTGCCACTCTGGCTGTCAGGAATGCCAAATTCTAAGAATCTCACAAAGCTGTATAATCCTATATAAGGAAGTCCTGTCCTGCCCCAAATGTCAATTTTACCTCCATCTGCTGAGAAAAAATAATTATGTCTACAATTTCATATCACATTACTACTGTGTTCCTTAAATACACATATCCAAACAAAAGAATTCCTAAATCACAGTTCAAAAAGACCCCATCTAATTGTCCCCTTCCAATATTTATGGCCATTTTTACCAATGTTATTAATTTCTGACTGAGTCTACTGTCATGGATTGAACTGTCTCCCCTCAAAAACATGTGTAGCCACTTGGCTGGGCCATGATTCCCAAAAGTTTACGATTGTCCTCCATTTTAAGATTCTCTTATGCAGTTAATCCTAATCCCTGCCTGTGATTAACAGAGTGGATTATATTAGAGAAGATTAGGGTGGGACTGTAAATTCTAAGGTCACCTCCCTGCTCCACTGTAAAGGGAGTTTCCCTGGCGTACGGCTTGCACCACCTTTTATCTTACAAGAGACAAAAAGAAAAGCAAGCATGCAAGAAATTGGGACTCTCACACCACCAAGAAAGCAGCACAGGGAGTCCAACACATCCTACAGACCTGAGGTTCCTGAGCCAAGATGCTCCCTGATCAAAGACTGATGCAACATCAGGACTTTCCTTCAGAGCTGACAGAAGGAAAGTCTTCCCCTGCAATGGACACCCCGACTGTGGACTTGTAACCTACTGGACTGTGTAAGAGTAAACGTTTTCTTAAAGCCATCTACTTGGTGGTATTTCTGTTAACACAGTACCAGATGACTAAAACATCTACCTTTATTTTCAACACTACCAAATGTGTACATATGTTTAAATATGCACATATGAATGTACATATGATATAAGGTAATGGAGATTGGTATTACCTGTCTTTGAGTTGTCTATTTCAGAAGTGGTTTGATCTGACAATGGATCAGAAGAAAATGAACTGGCTTAAGTCAGATACAAACTCAGGACTGCAGCATCAGGAACGAGGCTACACAAGCATTGATACATGCTGTACACCAATACATGTCCACATCACTGGGTTTTCCTAACTTTTCTCTCTACCATGTTTAATTAGCATTATCTTTCGATGGAAAAAAAGGCAAAGACAATTTAGGGAAGCCAAGTGCTACAACATTTTAAAGTGATAAATTACAAAGTCTCCCCACTGGTTCAGAGTAACTTTGTGAAATGCTATTTTCAGAATTATCCATATTGTTTATGGATTTTAGGACAAGCTAAAGAAATTTTAAAAGTGTGAATGTCTCAAAGATTCAGTTTTTGAAGTGACAGAGTATTACACTGTCTATAATATGTATTTTCTTACCAGTTGCTCTCGTGCCCAGCATTCGTCGATCATATATTCTTACCGAGCTATCAGAACAACCAACAGCAAGATAATATGGTATTGGTGGGCAAATGGCTACAGATGTGGCTGCACGTCGACAGTTAATTAAAATATCCTATAAAAGATAAAACAACAGCAGTTATACAAAGTTATACAGTAGGGATGACACAATATTTAAAACATTTTCCGGTCAACGAAGAGAGAATCTTTCTCAAAAATCTGAATGCAATCAGCATGACAACGTATGTGGACGGGAATAAAGTATTTTTTTAAAGATTGTATCACAAATCATTTCAGCTAACATCCTCATCAGAAGTTTACTACCCAAAGAAAAATGCTCTTTTCCTTTATAGTTACTACATGACTCAAAATTCCTAGGACAATGTTGTACACATTCCTTATTAACCAGATAAAATAAGAAAATATATTTGAAAATACTCACTAAGCTTAATCAGAGATTTAAAAACCATTATTTGAGTAGCTCAAAATATATCTTAATGCATATATCTCTATATAAACAACTGCCTCCTCTGCCATAAGATCAGAAGAATCAACTAGTGCTCAGCTACTATTAAACCTTTTGATCAAAGATTCTCTAGAAGGATCCTGATCAAAAGGGAGACAACGTAGAACACAACTTCATATTCTCATGGAATATGAAATCTTTCTGGACCTGTGGATGCCAGAAGGACCCCTGAAACTATTGTCTTGAAATGGTCTTTAAACTACAACCAAAAATATCACCCAAAGTTCTTCTTAAAACCAAATAACAGTTTAGCTTAACCAATAATGAATGTATGTTTGCTCTGAGCATTGTGCTCTTTTAAAAACTATCTAAAAATCAAACTTGCCAAGTCCGACTCATAGCGACCCTAAAGGACAGAACAGAACTCTCCTACAGGGTATTTACAGAGTGGCTAGTGAATTCAAACTGCCAGCCTTTGGGTTAGCAGTTAAGCCCTTAACCACTGTGCCACCAGGGGTTACGGGATCAAACAGACAACAGCAACTTGAAAGATGATATACAGAAGCTAGGAGTCAGTTAGTTTATGTTAATGAGGGAGGAATAATTTGGAAAAACAGGATGAGAATGGCTGCATAGTTTGAAGAATATAATCAGTGTCACTGAACTGTGCAAATAGAAACTGCTGAATTTGTATATATTCTGCTGTGTATATTTTCAATAAATCAAAACAATTATTTAGAAAATACATCCTAAATTAAAAAAAACTATTCCAAGATAAAAAATTAAAGAAAGAGCCATTGAACTAGATCAGCAGCAGCTACAATAAGCTGGTAATTAATAATTCAATAAACCTATTACTTACACTGTTCCTGTTTTAACCGCTATGGAGTTAATTCCGAGTTCACAGTGACCCTGTATAAAATATTGCCTGGTCCTATACCATTCGTATACTGGTTGTGGATCAGCCCACTGTTATCCATAGAGTTTTCATTGGCTGATTTTTGCAAAGAGATTGCCTTTCTTCCTATTCTGTCTATGTCTGGAAGCTCTTCTGAGCTTCGCAGCTTCACAGAAACGTGTAAGTCTCTCCCGACAGAAGGATGGTGGCTGCACATGAAATGCACTGGATGGCAATCGACCCAAGGTCTTTTTATGGAAGGTAAGAATTCTAACACCGAGGCACCAATGCCACCATTGTTTATACTTACACACTTTAGACCTTTTTCTAACCGACATATACTGCTGTGGAGTCAATTCCAACTCATAGTGGCCCTATAAGACAGAGTAGAGTTTCCAAGAAGCACCTGGCAGATTGGAACTGCTGACCTTTTGATTAGCAGATGAGCCACTATGCCACCAGGTTTTCCTTTCCAAATCAGCTACTTTTAAAATATGTACTATACCCACTGTCATCCAGTCAATTCTGACTTACGATGACCCTACACACAGAGTAGAACGGCTCTATAGAGATTCCACGGGGTGCCTGGTAGATCTCAACTGCTGACCTTCTGGTTGGCAGCTGTAGCACTTAACTACTACACCACCAGGGTTTCCCTATATTTGAAAAGATGGTAAATTACTGAAATGTGAACTATTTCTCATAAACACCTGCTACGGATTTCCACAGCTATGAATAATGAACATCTTGTTTAGAAAATATAAAAATTTCTACATTTTGTATGCAACGTGTTACTGTTGATTCACTTGACAGTAAAGACAGAGGTATGTTTTGTGCATAAGTATTGATAATTATTTTATATGGTACTAATACTTTAATTATAATTGTTGCTATTAAAATATACCAAACATATTATTAACTGATTTAAAAAGTTTTCAGTTTCTTTAAAATTGTAGGATTCTTCTCCTTATTGGTTAAAAAATAAAATACACACATATATACCCAACTGTAAAACACTAGATTTACTATAATATCGTTACTTATCTCCGCAGAAGTATTAGAAAATGTAAGGGCTATCATCTTAAAGATACATCCATTAGGCACTTAGTTAATTCTGTGTTTGTCTTTGATTCTAGCTCTTCACTCTTGTCAGTAAAGTTACATTTTAAAATTACATTCACTATCAGTTTTACTTATTAACCTCAGAACACTACTCATATAGAATTCATTCACCAATTGCTACCATCATTCAAAAAGTATTTAGTAATTAAGAATTATTCGTTACCAGTATTTCTTTATAGTAAAACTGCAGCTATTTTTTGCAGCTATTTACTGTTATATATTTTAAAAAGTCAAGTTTAATAGTGCAAAGAATAACATCACTTATTACTCATTAGCTTTGCTCTCTTATTTTCATAAGACTTTTGTTTAGTGAATCAAAACTGAAGACTTAATACACTGTACAGTAAACTACAGTTTAAAAGAATTTCACAAAAGAAAATTTAATACTTACTGTATTAAGAAACAGTTATATCAAATGCCCCAAACAGTGTGATATTTTAAACCTATTTCTGCCTCCAGTTCATTGCTTACTTGTTTGCTTACTGTGTGTACAGGCACATGCATACATGCCTACGTCTATAAAAATCAACTTAAAGTTTGTACATTAAAAAAAGCCTCAATTTCTACTTTTTGTTTTATTTGCTCTCCCCATTTCAACTACATACGCTTTTTTAGCCCCTAAAGCATAAAAGCAGTAGTAACTGGTTTAACCTGAAAGTCTTTAAACTTACTACTATCGATTATTATTTTTAAACTTTCAGTAAAAATACATTTATCAGTACTTTTTTATTCACAACTTCAAAGTGATTTAAGGTAAAAATGACTACAACCTAACATATGACAGAGAAAAATGCAGGGGTTAGCTGTCCAGGGTTCCTGATCTAAATGATTCTTCATGTTTAAAGTTCTATAAAACATGTAAACAGAAAACTAATAGTGAAGATACATGTTTACAGAAAAGAGCTAAAGGATGAATGTGCATGTTGACTGAATGCTATCCTCTTATAAAAACAAAACAAGGTGATAATAATTCTTAGTTAAAAGCACAAAGAAAAAAAAAAAGATACCAAATTACTACACTCTTATCATCAATATTTAAAAAGGCTAAAGAGTCTCCGCAGGTATATTGGTAAATGCTTCAAGTTTTCACAACATTCAAAAGTCTATTCAACAGCTACAATTTTTTCCACAAATGTTTAAAATGTACAATTAAAACTGAAGTTCCGTGTTCACATTTAATCATAAAATGTTTACTGAATATTTTAGCAAAGCAAAAGTTTAAAAAAATCCACTCATAATCTCACAGTCCAGAGGTAATACTGTCAGATTTCAATTATAATCTTAATTATGTCTGCATCATTTGTATAAACATTTGATTCTTACATCTTTGCAGTCTTCTTTTGTGCAGCTAGTTTTGATGCGAGTGTCAAACCATCTCACAGTTCCATCTTCACCACAAGAGAGAAAAGTATAAGGATCATTTGGTACAGTCATAATCTAAAGATGAAAAACAAAAGTATGATCATCTTATTGAACATTTAAACAAACGGCTTTGAAAAATACTGTTACTATTTCACACAATGATAAAGGTAAACACAACTAAGAATCATTTTATTTATGACTTACACCATGGTTTGAAACAGTGCCATGCAAACAGAATAGCTGCTGAATTAATGTTTTGTTACTCTAAAGCTGGAAATCAATGTAACTTAAGAAAAAAGTTCTTTAAATTTATCTTTTAATGCCTTTGACAAGAAAGATACTCCCCTAGGTAGCCTGTTCAAATTATTTAAAACCGAATTCTTATGTTTTCTGCATGTGCATTTATACATGTATTATAAACATAAAATTGCTATATTATCTATAATGTTTAAGAAAACTGTAGGACGCTGAAATGATTTAAGAAGATAACTTAAGCCTCAAAAACTTCTAAGATCACTCTTATGCTATTAAACCTTATTTTATATAAATGAGCCTAACATGCCCTCTGTGTACTGGCCCCACCCAAGTTGTATATTTATTTGTAGCCCAAAATGCCCACTGACACCAAATCAAAACTTTTACATGTGCAACTGACTATTTTAAGTAGGGCCCAAGCATGCTGATTTTCAGTCACGTGGAGCCTGCTTGCTTTACACAGTACACAAAATGGCATCTAACATCTGCCTGCCTTAGATAAGATAAAACACTTGCAATTGAAAACATTCCAAGTCACCAATACCAGTAGAGTTCCAGACACAGAGATTCAACACCCTACAGCAGAGGGACATCGCCTACATAAGATGTAACTTCTCGTTTTTCTCACTCTTCCTCAGGGGTGCTTCCTTTCCCTCTTTTCCTTTTGGTGGCTCCCAGTGCCACTTGCCTCTGAAAGGCCTCCTGTTGTGGGAGAACATCTCCTGCAAACTCTATGTCAACCTGTCAACTCCAATGAATACCTCACTGTTTAACACTAACGCCATCATCCTCTGGAGAGCACTGGCACAGTAATGGCTAAGTGCCTGGCTGCTAATCAAACGCTCAGCAGCTGGAATTCACCAGGTGCTCTTTGGAAACCCTATGGGGCAGCTATACTCTCCTATAGGATCACTAGGAGTTAGAATCAACTCAGTAATAATGAGTTTGGTTTTTTGGTTTAGGTCATCCTCTGGACACATCTTGTTCCTTGATCAGCCTTGAACTCCCCTGAACTCTGTATACACCTAAATATAGTTACATCTTTTATTTCTATAGGAGCTATTTTTCAGTCAATGTGGAACAGCAAGACTTATGTACTACAAAAAAGATGATGAAAAGTACACTCAGCTTCAATGAGTAGCTTGGCTCAAGAAAATCACGACTTTTGGCCCACTTAATATCTACGAGAGAGGTACTCAGTAGTTCTACCAAAACAAGCCAGTAGTGCTAAGGAAATTTATCCATTTTGTTGCTGACTCAGCTTTGATGACTAAGTAAAGACCAACTTTTCACTTTGTATACTACTATCTACAAACAAAATTATTGGGACCCTTTAATCCCTGACACTGTTTATTTAAACAAACTGAAAAAATTTGCTTCCTTACTATAAAAATAAACAATTATGAGTAGTTTATTACCATAACAACATTATATAATGAAATTATTAGTACAAATTTCAAGTTATTAGAATTAATGCTTTGATTACTTTTTATAAATAATATGCTGTAGAAATCTGCATTACTTTAGAATCTTTCCTAACATTTCAACCTTCCTCAAGAAAGAAAGGAATACTGGTGAGGTGTAGTGGTTAAGGGCCCAGTTACTAACCAAATGGCTAGCAGTTCAAAGCCACCAGCCATTCCTTGGAAGCCCTATGGGGCAGCTCTACCCTTTACTACAACATTGCTACGAGTCAGTACTGACTCAGTGGAAACGTGTGTGATTTTGTTAAGAAGACAGAAAAAAAAATTATTTCAAAACATAGTGGCTAAAATTTTCCCAAATTTGAAGAAAACTATTAATCTTTGTATCCACAGGTTAGTCAACAACCCCAAGAAGGATGGACTAACAAGGATACAAATCTGGATTTACCATAGTCAAACAGATAAAAGACAAAAGTAAAATTCTGTCTCCCAGACTCTGACAGCTAAGAGATGAAACTAGTACCAAAGCCAACTACAAAGATTGGACTAGACATAGATTGATGGTGGCAAAGAGTGTGCTTCTTGGCTTCAGTATATACATGAGCTGTCTACGCAGTTCCTAACTAGAGGTGAAGTGGGAGTGTAGAAACAGTGGGAAAGGAGGCGGTTGAATAGATACAGGAAGCAGAGGGTAGAAAGGAGGAGAGAGCAGCTACAGTTGCACAGCAGTGTGTTGTATGGGGTTTTATATGGCAAATTGACCTGGATTGTAAACTGTCACTTAAAGCGCAATAAAATACATTTTTTAATAACACAAAATCTTGAACACTACAAAATAAAAGAAACTCAACACATAAGAAGCCTTAACTAAGGCTAACCACAGAATTTTCATTAAATTCTACAGAAGCCAGCAAGCAGCAGGGCAACATGTATAAAGTGCTGCAACAAAAGGAATGCTAATCGAGAAGTCTAGACTCAGCAAAACTATGCTTCAAAAGTGAGGGACCACTTAAGACATTCCCAGATAAACAAGAACTGAAGACAATTCATGACTAGTATATGTCAGCTACAAGAATATCAAATGAACACTACATAAAGGGCACTAAACACAAAAAACTAAACTCATTGTCATCAAGTCGATTCTGACTACTAGCAACCCTATAGCTCAGAGTAGAACTGTCTCATAAAGTTTCCAAGGAGCATCTGATGAATATGAACTGCCAACGTTTTAGTTAGCAGACATGACACTTAACCACTACACCAACACGGTTTCTTAAGGGGCACTAGTAAAGATAAATTATGATGATGGTTGTTCCGAGCTAGTGAACTGACTCCAACTCACTGAATCCCTACAGGACACAGTACAACTGGCCATAGATTTCCTAGGCTGTAACCAAAAAAACTAAACCAAACCCACCACCATCAAGTCCGACTCATAGCAACTCTAGAGGTCAGAGTAGAACTGCCCCATAGTTTCCAAGGAGCACCTGGAGGATTTGAATTGCAGACTTTTTGGTTAGCAGAGGTAGGACTTAACCCACTACGCCATCAGGGTTTCCCTTAGGCTATAAGGGGTACACAAATAATCAGTAAGCAACATTATGATAAACAAAGAAAAGATCAAAGTTGTTAAGGATTTCATTTTACCGGGATCCACAATCAATACCCATGGAAGCAGCACTCAAGAAATCAAAGGCACACTACATTGGGAAAATCTGCTGCAAAAGCCTCACATCACATGCATGCAAAAGCTGGACAATGAATAAGGAAGACAGAAGAAGTGACCTCTCTGAATTGCAGTGCTGGAGAAGAATACTGAATAGGCTAAAACAAAGAATAAATCTGTCTTAGAAGAAGTACAACCAGACGCTCCTTAGAAACAAGGACATCTCACGTACTTTGAACATGTTATCAAGAAGGATCATTCCCTGGAAAAGGACATCATGTTGGTAAAGTAGAGGGCCTGCAAAAAAAGAAGAAGACCTGCAGTGGGACTGACTGACACAGTGGCTGCAACGATGGACTCAAATTAACAATGATGGTAAAGATGATGCAGGACAGGGCAGTGTTTTGTTATATTGTACACTGGGTCACTATGAGTCAGAACTGACTCAATGGCACTTTAACAACAATCATCACAGGAGCAGATTGCCAGGTCTCTTGTGTGGAGTGGATGTCGGGTTCAAACTGTAAACCTTTCAGTATGTTGTTGTCAAGTCAGTTCTGATTCACAGTGACTCTATCCATAACAGAACAAAACACTGTCCAGCCCTGTGCCACGCCTACAGTTGTTTTTATGCTTAAGCCCATCACCACACCTACTGTGCCAATACAGTTTGTTGAGGGTCTTCTACTTTTTCACTGACCTTCTACAGTACCAGGTATGATGTCATTCTCCAGGGATTAACCCTTGTGACAACACAGCCATAGTCTCATCATCTTTGCTTCCAAGGAGTACTCTGGGTGTACATCTTCCAGGACAGATCTGTTTGTTCTTTTGGTAGTCCCATGGTATATTCAATATTCTACAATACACAATTCAAAGGTGTCAATTCTTCTTCTGTCTTTCTTAGTCATTGTCTAGCTTTCATATGTATATGATGAAACTAAAAATACCATGACTTGGGTCAGGTATACCTTAGTCTTCAAGGTGACATCCTTACTTTTCAATATTTTAAAGAGGCTTTTGCAGCAGATTTTCCCAAAGTAATATATGTTTTGATTTCTTGACTGCTACTTCCATGAGCACTGATCATGGAAAGAAATAAAATCATTTTCTCCATTTATCATGATATTGCTTACCAGTCCAGTTGTGATGATTTTTGTTTTCTTCATGTTGAGGTGCAATCTGTCTTCATCAGGCTTTCAAATACTCTTCAACAAGCACGGCTGTGTCACTTGCATAACACAGGTTGTTAATGAGTCTTCCTCCAATCCTGATGCCTTGTTCTTCTTCATGTAGTCCAAGTTCTCTAAGGTCAGGTGGGATATACTTAAGGTCATACTTTGGCTTTCATAGCTTTGTTCTAATTTACTTGAATTTCATTTTGAACTTGCATACGAGCAACTGCCAGTCTCTTCTGCAGTCAGCACCTGGCATTGCTCTGACTGATGATACTGAGCTTTTCCATTGTCTCTTTCCACAGACATAGTCGATTTGATTCCTGTGTATTCCATCTAGTGAGGTCCATGGGTATAGTCACCGTTTGTGTTGGTAAAAAAAAAAAGTCTCTGCAATGAAGTCACTGGTCTTGCAAAATGCTATCATTCGATCTCTGACACTATTTCTGTTACCTAGGTCATATTTTCCAAATGCCAATCCTTCTGTTTCCAACTTTTGCATTCCAACCACCAGCAATTATTAATGCATTCTGACTGCATTTTCAAACAATTTTGGACTGCAGAAGCTGGTAAAAATCCTCAGTTTCTTCAATTTTGGCCTTCATGGTTGGTTACGCATAACCCTGAATAATAGTCATACTAACTGGCCTTCTTTGTAGGCATGTGGGTAGCATCCTATCACAGACAACACTGTACTTCAGATAGACCTTGAAATGTTCTTTTTTGACAATAAATGAAACACCATTTCTCTTCAAATTCATTCCCGGCACTGTAGTCCATATGACTGTCCAATTAAAAATGGCCAATACGAGTCCATTCAGCTCACTAATGCCCAGGATATTGATGTTTATGTGTTCTGTTTCATTTCTGACAATTTCTAATTTTCCTAGATTCATACTTCACACATTTCCACATTTCAATTATTACTGGATATTTGCAGCTATTTCTTCCCATTTTGAATCATGCCACATCAGTGAATCAAAGTTCCAAAAGCCTCCACATCCTTAAGGTCAATTGTACTTTGAGGAGGCAGCTCTTCCCCAGTCATGTTTTGAGTGCCTCCCAATCTCATTAGTACTCATTTTCCAGAACTATACCTGACAATGTTCAGCTGCTATTCATAAGGTTTTCACTGGCTAATTCTTTTCAGAAGTAGATTTCCGTGTCCTTCTTCCTAGTCTGTCTTAGTCTGGAAGTTCAGCTGAAACCTGTTCACCATGAGTTACCCTGCTGCTATCTAAAGACTGGTGGCATAACCTTCAGCATCACAGCAGCATGCAAGCTCCCACTGTACAACAAACTGACAGACAAGTGGGGGCCTCTCAGTACAGGTACATTTAAAAGAACTTATGAATAAATTTTTGTTTGTATCTCTTTTTCTTCTACCTGATTTTTTTTAAAAAATGGCAGAAAGTAGTAATTATAACATTATGAGTTTATAATAAACATAGCCTTTAGTATGGATTATACTTCAATATGCCAAGCCAAGTGCCACTGAGTCGGATCCAACTCATGGCAACACCTCAATATAAAGAAAACAAAAATCCTCATAATTTGAGCAGTAAGCAACATCACGATAAACAGAAAACACTTGAATCCACAATCAATGTCCAAGGAAGCAGCAGTCAAAAAATTGTATTGTGCAAATCTACTGCAAAAGACCTTGTTAAAGGTTAAAAAAGAAAAATGTTGAGGGAGGGAGTCAAGATGGTGGACTAAACACACGTCTCTCTAAATCCCTAGAAACCAAGACCTGAATTGACAATTAAACAGAGCCATCTGGACACCTAGTGAGCCCTAGGACATGGCAAAGGGCTGTTAATTTGGACTTGATACCACTGAATGCAAAACCTCCTGTCTTTCGCTGACCCCAATCTTGGTGAGCATGGGCTTGCAGAGACTGCAGGTAACTTAACATTTTAATATTTTTTTCTGTGTTTTAGCCAGTGGGTTGAGCTGGGACATGATTAGCCGCTAATCTCAGGCACACTGCTGATAGGGCAGTAGCCTTTCTGTATTTTGAGCTAGTTTATACCATCTGGGGTTGGATACAGAGGTGCTTACTTTGCCGACTGGGAAGAGGGACCTATACACTGGAAAACCTGACTCACTTTGGAAGTTGTCAAACACCTTTTACCTCTCATTTTAAGAGAGCCTAGAGAAACAACTGTGGTCCATCCTCACAGTATCTCTCTCAGCCTTTATTCACTCACATGAAGTCCAAAAAGCAACAGACTCTGAAGAAATCCATACCCAGGAAATCACCCATGGCTTCAGAAGGCCCTCAAATGAAACAACCACAGAGCTTTCTGGATGAAGAAACTTCGCTGAACTGATCGGAAGGTGAATACAAAAGGATTATATAGAGAGCCCTCCTAGACCTTATACAAAATGCAGCAGAGCAAAATGAAAAATTAAGCAAGCTTTTTGATCTGATGGAACACCAGGACTCTGAAATCCAACAGATCAAGAACAAAATCAAAGACATAGAAACTTCCATTCAAAGCCAAGAAAACAGAATGGAACAAATGGAAAAGAGAATTTCTGACTTGGAAGACAGAGCTACTGACTCCAGCATCTATGAGAAGAAATCAGAAACAAGAAACAACAAAAATGAAGGAGCATTAAGAAGCATGTGGGACTCTATTAAGAGGAGCAACCTATGATTAATTGGAGTCCCTGAACAGGAACCTGAGAACACAGAGAGTATTGTTGCTCAGCTGCTGATAGAAAACTCCCCAGAAATTATGAAAGAAGATGATATAGATATCCAAGTTTAATCTTGCACACCACTCAATATAGACCTCAAAAGAAAGACTTCAAGACATATTATAATCAAGCTTAACAAAATGAAACATAAGCAGAAACTCTTAAAGGCAGTAAGATTCAAAACAAAGCTAACATTCAGAGGGAAACTCTGTAGGCTTTCATCAGGTTTTTCAGCAGAAACAATGCTGGCCCAGAGATAGTGGCATGACACATTCAAAGTCTTGAAGCAGAAGAACTTCCAACCAAGAATTATATATCCTGCAAAACTGTCCTTCAAATATGAAAATGAAATGAAGACATTCGCAGTTAAACAGAAACTCAGAGACTTTGTAAAAACCAAACCAAAGCTACAAGAAATACTGAAAGATTCTCTTGGCTTTGGTTTAGAAGAACAAAACCACTAAATTTATATTTTAGAACCACACATCATCCAGAATCTTACTCAGTTAGGGAAGGCTCCAAACTCAATCAAAGCTATAACAGTGAAAGAAGTAATCCAGTGATCATATCACAAAAACTAGGATGTCATCATTCTGAAAAGAGGGATATACTACAATCGTTATAGTCCTTCCAGATGGAGAGGAAGTTGACAAGACTGGTAGTAATTAAAATTGGGTTTATACATAGTTTATTATTTGGGATCACAGGGGCAGGTGTGATGTATAATAAAGATGCAGCAAACCATATCAAGAAATGTAATACCGGAGTCTCAACAACCATAAAACCAACCCTGAAAAAGGTAAAAAAATCACAAAGAAGAATGTCTCAGAACAGGTTAATAAGAACAATAGAAAAAACATCAACACAAAAATAAATATATCACAATGGTAGCACTGAACGCATACCTATCAATAATTACATTGAATGTGAATGGACTGAATGTTTCCGTAAAGAGACACTGAGTGATATCCTGGATTAAAAGACATAACCCATCCATATGTTGCTTACAAGAAATTCACCCTAGACTTAAAGATAAGAACAAACTGAAAATTAAAGGATGGAAGAACATACATCAAGCTATCAGTGAACAAAGAAGAGCAGGTGTGGCAATTCTAATCTCAGATAAAATTGATTTTAATGTAAAATCCATCATCATGGTACAATCATTTTGGAAAACAGTTTGGCAATACCTTACAAAGTTAAACAATTATCATGTGACCCAGTCATTTCACTCTTGTTTGTCCAACAGAAATGAATGTCCACACAAAGATGTTTAGGTGGATGCTGAATAATCTTTGTCACACAACAAAACCGATGTGATGATTATCTTCATGTGCCAATTCGCGTAGGCTATACCAAAACCAAATCTCACTGTCATCAAGTCAATTGACTCATAGAGACACTATAGTTCAGAGTAGAACTGCCCTATAAAGTCTCCAAGGACTGCCTGTTAGATCTGAACTGACAATTTTTTGGTTCATAGATGTAGTACTTAATCACTATGCCACCAGGGTTTCCAGATAGTACACGGTTATTTAATCACACACTAAGCATTGCTGTAAAGGTACTTTGTAGATATGGTTAACATCTAAAATCAACTGACTATAAATAAAGGAGATGGTCCTTAATAATATGAGTGGGCATCATCCAGTCATTTGGCCTTAAAAGCAGAAACTAAGATTTCCCAAAGAAGCAATTCTACCTCAAGACTGTAGAATCAAATTCTGTGTGAGGTTCCACCCCACTAGCCTGCCCAAAAAATTTACAGCACAACCTACTTCTACAATCCTGTGAATTAATTCTTTGAACTAAATCTCTTTATTAATATCTATTTACCCACCTACTCAGGGGAAACCCTGGTGGTGTAGTGGGTAAGTACTGTGTTTGCCAACCAAAAAGTCTGCAGTTTTAATCCACCAGGTGCTCCATGGAAACTCTATGGTATAGTTCTTCTCTGTCCTGCAGGGTTGCCATGAGTTGGACTTGACTTGAAAGCAGTAGGTCTGGTTTGGACCCACTTACCTACATAAATAGATACATCTCCTATTGGTTCTGTTTGTCTTGAAAATCGTGACTGATAAAAATTGGAAACAGCTCCAATGTTTACCAATAGATGAAATATATATATCCATATAACAGAATACTGCTCAGCAACAAAAAGAACAGATCATTGATAATTAAAACATGAATGAATTTCAAACAATTATGCTAAGTAAAGGAAATCAGAAAGAGTCCATATGATTTGTCCACATAATTTCATTTAAATATAATTTAACAAAATACAATCTAGAGTGTTAGAAAGATCATTGGTTGCCTAATGAGGATGAAAGAATGGAAGTGAGATCAAATGCTTTACAAAAATCTAGCTATTCTGTCTTCATCATTTCTTTACACACATACACATGTCTATATATGCGTAACATACATATACACAAACACACACATACACAGTCATGTATATACACACTAACTTACACAAATACTTACATATATATGTAATAATAATACTGTACCTCATAGGTAGTTCCATAATGGCACGTAAACTGGCACTGTCTGTTGGTTTCTGCTTCTTGATCAACATTGGTATAAAATATTACCCCATCTCCAGAGCAGGATACAATTTGCTTATCATTTGTGCATGGTAAGAACTTTGCACTAAAGATATTTGCCCGATGTCCTGAACGAATTGTAGTTAAAACCTGAAACACACACAGATAGCAGTTCTTAGTAACTTATTTTTCCTGGAAACATTTGAATTTAATATATCATAGCAGACAAATTCTCATTTTAATAAAAAATTATCATTTGATTCTAAATTATGTTTTAAAAGAAGAAATCAGGATCTCAAAGTTTCTTTTTGTTCTCTCAGAGATGTGACAAAGATACAGTACTTACCAGCAATAGTGCCATGTACTCAAACCACTATCAGAGGTCACATTTCAGCCAAATGACAACTGACTCACAAAATAAACAGCATCACCTGAGAGTACTGTGCTACCCTAAATAATCATCTAAATAAAATAAAATCCTAAGTATTTTCCCTAGACCAAAGATAAGAAGGTAAAGGAGGACACAGAAGCTAGATTAAAGGAAACAGAACAACCAGAATGGAAATAATAAGAAAACCAAAAAAAAAAAAAAAAAAAAACCAAATGACATCAAGTCCGTTCCGATGCATAGTGACCCTAAAGGACACAGTAGTACTGCCCCAAAGAGTTTCCAAGGAGCGCCTGGTGGATTTGAACTGACGACCTTCTGGTAAGCAGCCTTAGCACTTAACCACTACCCAACAGTATCCAATGCCAGAGAACAACATATTTACAAACTGTTACATGACAATCTAACTTAATATGTAAATTTTCACTAAAAATACAATGAAATATGTAAAAACAATAGTGCCATGAAATTGAATATACATGTTTCCCTTTACTGGTATATGACTCCTTCATGTAATCTCAGTAGACCAAGAATGTGACTCAACTTTCCAAACTATTACATGATGATTTTAGTTATTTCCTTTCATGGTGAAAAATAAAGTGAATTTACATGACTCAGAAAATCACAATAATGAAATGGTACAAATGAAGACACAGCAGAACTGCAACTTCCAATTCTTTAATTATATGTACAAAATCAAAGTTTCTGTGACATAAAATTTAAAACTTCTACTAATTGCAAAACAGATAGAGGACTAATTCTTCTAAAATATAAAAATCACTTAAAAATTGAAATTAAAAAGAAAAGGCTAAAATCAAACAGGAACAAGGAACCCATAAATAGATATATAAATGACCCTTATAAATGTGACAAAAGCACTGACAGTTACTCATAAAAGAAATGCAAGTTGAAACTATACTGAGATGCTCTTTCTGATCACAATTCCAAAAAATTTAAAAGTCGACAAGACAGTCTATAAATGAAGGTGGGGGAAACAGCCAATTAAACATTGCTGGTAGGAGGACTAAATGTCATTATGTCAATAAAGAGAAATTCAGCAATATATCACAAAACTACATATTTATCTTTCCCCAAGTAAATCTCTTTCTAGGAATTTACCCTGAAGCTACAGTTGCCAACTGTACACACACAAAAAAGTTATTCTTAGAATTCGTAACAGCAAATGTCAGAAGCAGTTAAAATATTCAAAAACATAGAGGTAAGGCTAAGATGGCATACTAGACATATGTATCGTCTGATTCTTCTAACAACAAAGAACTAGAAAAACTACTGAACAGGTTATACAGGTCATTCTGAGAGCCCTGAATATCAGGAGAAAACTGACAGATTTAACTGGGTGAGGGAGAAGGAATAAGGGAGAGTAGGTTCACAAGCAACCAGTCTAGCTAAAGTTAAATCCCATGCCCTGCAGAGGGATCCGTTTCTGCCAGTCAAATGGGGCAACAGAGCAGTGGCAAGGCAGGCAATGGAGCAGTGGTGCAGTAAACACAGCATATCTTTCTCAGCAGATACGCTGAGCTTTGGATGGTCATACAGAACTGCAGAGGACTTCCACCTAAGTGTCTTATGCCAAGTGCTTGTGAACTCTGAAGGATTTAAATTTTTCATACAAGATGATTTTTCTCTCCCTTTCCTCAGCATGCCACCCTCCTCCATGCTCCAGTCTGCTTTGGGCCTAAACTCTGGTGCCTCACCTGAGCTGGAATTGGGGCACTTTACAAACACACCCTCAGCTATTCTCCCAGACATGGAGAGGGAACAAGGGGTAGAGGTCTGCCAGCTCCAGCCAAGGCCCCAGTGAGCCGAAAACTCCCCCTACTTCTCTCAAAGCACTCACAGGTCTAAGACTCCAATTACTACAGAAGAGTAGGTCCACAAACAATGAACTCCAATAAATAACCTAGTTCAAATGACCAGACTATTTGGACACTCAAAAACTGAACAGAAAAACAAAAATAGATACATTTACACACACATGTATGTACATGTCTACAGGTGTGTGTATATATATATATATATATATATATGCATTAGAACACAATAAAAAATAGGTAAATTACAACAACTTTCTGATGGTTTGAAAACAATTTTTCATTCAAAAAAGCAGACCAAAATGGCCTCAGAAAACACTTGAAACAAAAAAATACCTTTTTTGTTTTAAAACAAAAAAATAAAGAAAATTTCCAGACAAAGAACACTTCCTGAAATTATCAGAGGTAGAATACAAAAGAAGACTGTTTAGAGTTCTTCAGCATCAGGCAGAAGACTACACAAAGAGCAGAAGAGAATGAAAAATTGAGCAGGTTGTAAGAAATAAGCAACAGCAAAGTGAAATTCAGCAATAAAATTACAAAATTAGACAAGTCAATACAAACTCAAAGGAGCAGGAATGAGACAATAGAATGCAGAATTACTGAGACTGAAAATACAGCAACTGACATCAGCATAAGCCACAAAACCCACTGCCGTTGAGTTGGGTGACACTCACGGCAACCCTATAGATCAGAATAGAACTACCCCATAGAATTTCCATGGAGTGCCTGGAGGATTTGAACTGCTGACCTTTTGATTAGCAGATCTAGCACTTAATGCATCATGCTACCAGGGTTTCCAACATCAGCATACATAAGGAAAAAATCAGATAAAATAATTTTAAAAATGAAGAACCACTAAGAACTACGTGATACTCTATCAAGAATAATAATTTACAGATGAATGGAGTATCAGAACAGAGGGGAATAACAAAAAATACAGAGAGAAATGAAGATATGTTGAGAGAAAACTTTCCTGATATCATGAAACATGAGCAGGTATCTATACAAGATGCTACTCAAACTCCATATAAGGGAGACCCCAAAAGAAAGACATAGTAGAATCAAACTTACCAAAATCAAAAAGAAGAAGATACTTTTAAAGATAGCTAGGTTTAAACAAAAAAATAACCTAAAAAGAGTCAGTAGCACTAAACTCAGATTACTCAGAGTAAAACATGTTGACAAGGCAGCAATGGGATAACATACAAAGCCTTGAAGAAAAAAAACCTATCAAGAACTATATATCCTCCAAAACTCCATGATGGCAAAATTAGCACATTCCCAGACCAAGTGCCATCAAGTTGGATCCGACTACAAGACAAAGGATCCAGATATCAACATACATAGGAAACCAAAAAAATAAATTGAAGCTAAAATAGAGAGATCTCAGTATGTAAATGATGACAACATTATACTAAAAAGAAGAACTAATTATGTATTTATAGATCTTTCCAGATACAGTCAGGGCAATACAAAGAAATTGAACACTGGCTTAAACTTAGAATATTAAAGGTAAATATTAAGGTAACAGAAATTCTACACATCAAAACTGAGAAAGAAAATCAAAAAGTCTTTCACAGGGTGGTGAGAGCAGACAGAGTTGTAGAAAGATGATGTCATGGACTGAATTGTGTCCCCCAGAAAATAGGTGTAGCCACATGGCTGGGCCATGAGTCTCAGTATTTTGTGATTGTCCTCTGTTTTGTGATTTTCCCATCCTATATGTTAAAAGATTAGGGTAAGGCTGTAAATCCCTTCACAGGCTCACCTCCGTCCTCCCCTGTAAAGAGAGCTTCCCTGGAGCATTGCTTGCACCACCATTTATTCTCTCATCCTAAAAGAGATAAAAGCAAAGGAAAGCAAGCAGAGAATTGGGAGCTTAACACCATCAAGAAAGCAGCACCAGGAGAAGAGTGCGTCCTTCAGACCTGAGTTTCCTGCACCAAGATACACTCTGGACAAAGACTGATGCAGTATCAGACTTTCCTCCAGAGCCAACAAGAGGGAAAGCCTTCTCCTGGAGCAGACACCTTGAATCTGGACTTGTAGCCTACCAGTCTACGTAAGAATAAACTTTCCTTTGTTAAAGCCATCCACTCTGTAGTATTTCTGTTAGAGCAGCATGAGCTAAGACAGGCAGGTATGCAAAACTGACTTGGATTCTGCACTTGCACTTAAGCACAGTAACAAAAATTTTAAATCTTAAAAAAAAGAATTCTCAGCAACTATAAAACCAACAAGAAAAAGATGAAAAGAAAGCCTATAAACAAAAATGACACAGCACAGAAAATTAAGTGGAACAAAGAAATTGTCAGCAACACACTAAAAGACACCAAAATTAAAGCACTAACTTCATATCTATCAATAAAACATTGAATGTAATGGCTTAAATGGCACCAAGAAAGAGACAGTGAGTAGCAATGGATAAGAAACTACAATCTGTCTATATACTGTCTGAAAGAGACACACCCTAGACTTAAAGATACAAACAAATGGAAACTCAAAGGGTGAAAAAATACATACTGAGATAACAACATTCAAAAAAGAGCAGGAATGGTAATATTAATTTCTCAAAAAACAGACTTGAAAGTAAAATCCACCAGAGTCGACAAGATCACTATATAACGCTTAATGGGTTAACACATCAGGAGGACATAACCATATTAACTATTCACACACTTAAAGATAGAGCTTCTAAATACATCAAAAGAACTCCAACACCATTGAAAAGTGACATACTTGAGAATCAACAGGAGACCAACACACAACTTTCAGTGATGGTAAGAACATCAAGAAAGAAGCTCAGTAAAGACACAAAACCAACTTGACCTCATAAGACACATATAGAACACATCAGCTAACAAGAGAAGTCTACCTGCTGTTCTGGTGCACAGAGAACATTCTCCGTAATAGACCACATATCAGGCCATGCAGCAAGTCCTGGAAAAATTCAAAGCACTGAAATATTTCAAAGCATCTGTTCAGAACAAAAAGCCACAAAACTCCAAATCAGTAACAGAAAAAACAAGGGTAAAAAATCAAACACATGGAAACTTAATAACACCTTGCTCAAAAACTTACAGATTATAGTAGAAATCAAGAACAGAATAAAGAGGTGGAGTCAAGCTGGTAGACTAAACGTACATCTCCCTAAGTCCCACTGGAAACCAAGACCTGAAATGATAGTTAAATGGAGCCTTCTGGACACCTACTGAGCCCTGGGATGTGGCATAGGGCTGTTAATTTGGATTGCACACCACTGAATGCAAAACCTCCTCTTTCTGACTGACCCTGCTCTTGGTGAGCACAGGCTTCCACAGACCGAAGGTAACTTACCATTTCGATTTTTTTTCCTGTCTTGGCCAGAAGGCAGAACTGGGACTTGACTAGCTGCTGGTCTCGAACACACTGCTGGTGGGACTGGCAAGTGTAATTGCCAGGTTCTGAGATCCTAGCTTTGGACTCTATACACCTCGGCTCCTCTGGCCTATCAGGAAACAGAGAAGCCCAGGCAGAGGGCCCTGTCGGACATGGTTCTTAGACTGGGAAGTGGCTCCTGCCAGGGGCAGAGCACTTTTCTAGCAGGGAAGCGGTATTTTAAACAGTGTCACCCGGGGCTGGCGCCCATTGGTGGAGGCTGTGGACTCTGGGCATTTTGGCACTCTTGGCCGGCTGGTGAGTTTACGTGGGACGCCAGCTTGTTTTGCTGGGAGGCAGGGTCATCAATGCGGAAACCTCAGCTGGACCTAATTCCTGGGCTGAGAGGCAGTTCCTACCTAGGAGAGACTGCTTTTCTAACCAAAAAGCAGAGTTCTACACAATATCACCTGTAGCTGGGGCTGAAAGCAGGGGCCAGCAGGCCAGTAGCCTTTCTGTATTTTGAGCTACTTTATAACACTGGGGGTTCAATATAGAGGTGCTTGCTTTGCCAGCTGGGAAGAGGGACACAGACACCTGAAAACCTTACTGACTTTGGAGGGTGTCAAATACTTTTTACTTCCAATCTTAAGACGGCCTAGAGAAATGACTGTGGTACAGCTTCACAGTGTTTCTCCCAGCCTCTACTGACTAACATGATGCCCCAAAAGCCACAGATGTTGGAGAGGACAGTAACCCGGAAGTCACCAATGGCATCAGAAGGTCCCCAAAAGAAACCACCTCAGAACTTCCAGAAGAAGCAGCTTTTCTGAAACTATCAGAAAGTGAAAACAAAAGGATTATATATAGAGCCCTCCTGGACCTTATACAAAATACAGCAGAGCAAAATGAAAAAGCAAGTTGTTTGATCTGATGGAACATCAGTACTCTGAAATCCAATAGACAAAGAACAAAATCAAAGACATAGAAACTTCCATTCAAAGCCAAGAAAACAGAATGGAACAAATGGAAAAGAGAATTTCTGATTTGGAAGACAGAGCCACTGACTCCAGCATCTATGAGGAGAAATAAAAAAAAAAAAAAGAAACAAGAAAAATGAGGAAGCATTAAGAAGCATGTGGAACTCTATTAAGAAAAACAATCTATGATTCATTGGAGTTCCGGAACAGGGTGAGACACCTGAGAACACAGAGAGAACTGTGCCTGAGCTGCTGACAGAAAACTTCCCAGAAAATATGAAAGAAGAGAATATAGATATTAAAGATATGTAACGAACAACACTCAACAGAGAGCTCAAAAGAAAGACTCCAAGACATGTTATAATCAAGCTTAACAAAATGAAACATAAGCAGAAACTCTTAAAGGCAGCAAGACTCAAAGCACAGCTAACATTCAGAGGGAAATCCTGTCAGCTTTTGTCAGATTTCTAAGCAGAAACCATGCTGGCACAGAGACAGTGGAATGACACATTCAAAGCCTTGAAGGAGAAGAACTTCCAACCAAGAATTACATATCCTGCAAAACTGTCTTTCAAATATGAAAATGAAATTAAGACATTCGCAGATAAACAGAAACTCAGAGACTTTGTAAAAACCAAACCAAAGCTACAAGAAACACTGAAAGAATCTCTTGGCTTGGAAGAACAAAACCACTAACTTTGTATTTTAGAAGGACATATTATCCAGAATCCTACTCAGTTAGGGAAGGCTCCAAACACAATCAAAGCTATAATAATGAAAGAAACAATCCAGTGATCATATGATGTAAACTACGATATCATCACATTAAAAAGAGGATTGTACTACAGTTGTTATACTTCTTCCAGATGGAGAGGAAGTTGACAAGACTGGTAGCAATCAAAATTGGGGTTATATATAGTTTACTAAGATGGATCATAGGTGCAGCTGTAAAGCATAATAAAGAAGCAACATACCTTATCAAGAAATGTAATACAGGAGTCTCAACAGCCACAAAACCAACCCTGAAAAAGGTGAAGAATCAACTAGCAAAGAAGAAGGTCACGGAACAGATTAATAAAAACAACAGAGAAAACATAACACAAAAATAAACATATCACAATGGCAGCACTGAACACATATCTAGCAATAATTACGTTGAATGTGAATGGACTGAATGCTCCAGTAAAAAGACATCAACTGACATCTTGGGTCAAAAGACATGACCCATCTATATGTTGCCTATAAGAAACTCACCTTAGACCTAAAGATGTGAACAAACTGAAAATCAAAGGATAGAAGAACATGAATCAAGCTAACAATAAACAAAGAAGAGCAGGTGTGGCAATTTTAATCTCAGATAAAATCGATTTCAATGTAAAATCCACCATCGTGGACAAGGAGAGGCATTATTTATTACTGAAAAGTTCAATACACAAGCAGGACTTAACAATATTAAATATTTATGCACCTAATATTGCCAAGTGCCGTCAAGTCAGAGACGGCTAATATTAGAGCATCTAAATATGTCAAAGAAACACTGACTACACTCAAAAAGGAGATAGATCACTCCACAATAATAGTAGGAGACTTCAACACTCCACTCTCAATACTGGACAGATCATCTAGAAAAAAGCTGAATAAAGTCACAGAAGACCTTACTGCTACAATTAACCATCTAGACCTCACTGACATATACAGAACATTCTATCCATTAGCAGACAACTACACCTTCTTCTCCAGTGCAGATGGAACATTCTCCAGAATAGACCATGCATTAGGCCATAAAGCAATTCTCAACAAAATCCATACCACTGAATTAATGCAGTGTCTTCTCAGATCATAAAGCCATAAAAGTCAAAATCAATAGCAGAAAAAACATAGATAGAAAGCAGAACTCATGGAAACTGAACACTTTGCTCAGAAAACCATAGGTTATAGAAGAATCAAGGATAAAATAAAGAAATTCATGAATTCTAAAGAGAATGAAAACACTCCCTACCAGAACCTATAGGATATAGCCCAAGCAGTGCTCACCGGTCAGTTTATCTCCATAAATGCACACATCTGGAAGGAAGAAACCAAATCAAAGAACTGACCGTACAGCTTGAACAAGTAGAGAGAGAACAACAGAGGAACCCCTCAGGCACCAAAAGAAAACAGATCATAAAGATCAGAGCAGAACTAAATGAATTAGAGAATAAAAGAACAATTGAAAAAACAGAAAAGACCAAAAGCTAGTTTTTTCAAAAGATTAACAAAGTTAACAAAGCATTGGATAAACTTACTAAAGAAAAAACAGGAAAGAAATAACCCACATATGAAATGAGAGGGGAGTTGCCACAAGAGATCCAGCAGAAATAAAAAACATCATAGCTGAATACTATGAAAGACTGTATTCTAACAAATCCAAAAACCTAAAGGAAATGGACAAATTCCTTGATTGATAGAATCTACCAAAATTATCACAAGATGACGCAGAACAACTTAATAAACCTATCACAAAGGAAGAGATTGAAAAAGCCATCAAAAAACTGCCAACCAAAAAAAATCCAGGCCTAGATGGTTTCACTGCAGAATTCTACCAAGCTTTTAGAGAAGACTTACCTCCAATACTACTGAGACTATTTCACAGTATAGAAAGGGATGGAATACTTCCAAATTCATTCTATGAAGCCAGCCTAACCCTGATACCAAAGCCAGGGAAAGATCCAACAAAAAAGGAGAACTACAGACCGATATCACTCATGAATCTAAAAACTCGCAGCGAAATAGGAACAGACAGCCAATCCCTCAATGCAATCAGGGCCATTTATACAAAGCCAACTGCCTACATCATCCTGAATGGAGACTGAAACAGTTTCCCTTGAGAACAGGAAATGGACAAGGATGCCTACTCTCCCCTCTCCTATTAAACACTGTACTAGAAGTTCTAGCCAAAGCAATTAGACAAGACCAAGGAATAAAGGGCACCTGCATTGGCAAAGAAGTAAAAATCTCTCTATTTGCAGATGATATGATTGTATATGCAGAGAATCCCAAAGAATCCATAAGAAAACTTCTCAAGCTGACAGAGGAGTTTGGCGAAGTCTCAGGATACAAGATAAACATAAGTAAATCAGTAGAATTCCTTTATACCAACAATGAAATTATTAAGGAAGAAATCACCAAGTCAATACCATTTACTATGGTCCCTAAGAAGATAATGCACCTAGGAATAAATCTAACCACAGAAATAACAGACCTTTACAAAGAGAACTACAAACCCTTACTACAAGAAACTAAGAGAGACTTACATAAATGGAGAAACCTATCGTGCTCATGGATAGGAAGACTTAACATTTTGAAAATGTCTATTTTACCCAAAACAATCTACTTATATAATGCAATCCCAATACAAGTTCCAGTGACATTTTTTAATGAGATGGAGGAACAAATTACCAACTTTGTTTGGAAAGGGAAGAAGCCCCGGATAAGTAAAACTTTATTAAAGAAGAACACCACATTGGGAGGCCTCTCATTACCCAACCTTAGAACCTATTACACTGCCACAGTAGTCAAAACAGCCTGGTACTAGTACAAAAACAGAGAGATCAGTGGAACAGAATCGAGACATTAAACTGGGGTAACAACAGTCTCTTCAATAAATGGTGCTGGCAAAATTAGATGTCCATCTGCACTAAATTAAAACAAGACCCATACTTTACACCTATCCAAAAACCAATTCAAACTGGATGCCAAAAAAAGCCAAGTGCCATAGAGTTCGATCCAACTCATGGCAACCCAACTGGATAAAAGACCCAAATATCTAAAACAATAAAGTTCATCCAAGAAAAAGTAGGAACAACAATGGAAGGTTTAATATACAATGTAGACAGACTTCAAAATCTGTCAAACAAACCACAAACAACAGAAGAGAGAACAGATAAATGGGAACTACTAAGAATGAATCACTTTTGCTCATCCAAAGACTTTATTAATAGAATTAAAAAGCCACCTACAGAATGGGAAAAAATATTTGGCAACTCTATGTCAGACTGATGCCTGATCTCCATAATCTATAAGGTACTACAAAATATCAACACGAAAAAGATAAATCATCCAATTAAGCATTGGGCAAAGGAGATGGACAGACACTTCTCTAAAGAGGAGATCCAGGCAGCCATAAAACACATGCAGACATGCTCATGACCATTAGCTATTAAACAAATTCAAATCAAAACGACAATGACACACATTAGAAACAAGAACAATATTAAGTGGACTTCAGCATAACTTTAGTACTCCATCTTAACCCAATATTGCAAGGATAGTGTAGCTGGGGCAGGGGGCAGGGGACTATGCTCTTAGGCGAAACCAAGGCCAACTGGCACAGCTAGCGTTTTGCTAAGAGGGCTCTCTGCACCCCACATTGGTGAGTGGCGTCTGGGGTCTTAAAAGCTGCCAAGCTGCCATCTGAGGGCACAGCAAATGGTCTCAACTCAGCAGGAACAGATGCTCACCGAAGACCATAATGATATGGGGGAAAGACAACCCAGAAGATAGAGAGACCCACATCAGTGGGTGCTTACACTGACTTGGAACTGGAAGAACTGGAAGAACCGGAAGAACTGGATGATGCCCAGCCACCACCAGTGATAGCCACAATGGAGCTCACTGAGTCTTACTGGCAACACAAGAATAAAAAGGGGTGCATCCTGAGTTCTCCACTAAAAGACCCCAATTGATGGTCCAGCAGTTTCGGGGTTCCCCTGGGAGCATGGCCCCTGGCCCTCATGCTGCCCTTGTCCAT